>JAKCOX010000025.1:2205460-3405460 GCA_022605575.1 Laterallus jamaicensis coturniculus | reverse complement strand
CTGACTGAATTTGGGTCCAGGCTTATACACTGAAAATTAAAATACTTAACTTACTCTTCTTAGTAACCCATGTTGCAAGTAGGCTCTTCTGTTCCAGCAGAGCTTTTTTTGTGTCTGTAGTCCCCGCTGGGGAGTGGGGACAGTGGGTTCCAGCTGACAATTTTTTCTCTCTCTTTTGCAGTTAGTTTACTGATTTGTCCTTTTTCTCTTATTATTGGGTCATTCAGTATATAATTGCAAGGCTCTCATGAGATGCCTCTGCAGGTCACCTTAATTCAGAATATACAGCCAAAATCACTTCATAGCGCAGCTCCTCATAAAGAGTGCTGCCAGTGGTGGGTTCTGAGGAAGTCTGTGAGGAGTTTAGGCTAGGTGGCTGAAAAGTATCTCCCCAAAAAAATTGGAAGTTGAAGTCTGAAAATAATTCCTCCAATAATTTTGTGTTCTCTAGCAAAAATCAGTTCGGCTTGCTTTTAAATGCAATCCCAAAACTATTTTCCTGACATGCTTTCTGAAAAGAATAAAAAATGCCTCTGTGAGATGGTCTAAATCTGAATATTTTTCCAATGGCAGTAAGGTATCTCCTGCTCTGAATCACAAACCATTTAAGCTTTGTACTTTCAGCCATGCAATAGTTTAATCCTTTCTAGATTTACCAAGGAGTCTTACATCAAAAATTCATCATATTCAGAGATTATTAACCATCACAGGTAAAAGGGAAAATCCTCTTAAATACTTTGGGTAGCTTTTCTCTTCACAAAATAAAATACTTATTTTATTGTGCAATATCACATGAAGAAGTACTGGGGAGAAAGCTTATAAATAGAATTTTCAGAGGTACTGAAATAACTCAGTGCAGTCCTGATGAATTTCAGTGGCTCTGGTGACATAAATAATCCTAAATGCTTCTGAGGATTGCAAAAGTTGGGGGTTTTAATGTCATGTTATTTAACTTTACTTTTTTTTTTTCTGCTCTTCCCCAGTGAATTGGTTCCATCATATGACTCAACTACATTTGTCTTGGAAAACTTCAGGTAAGAATGTATCTTAAATTCCTGTGATATCTGGAAGCTGCTTTTTGTTCTGACCGTGAGTAGTAGTCTTTCACAGAATAGTTTCTATTGAAAACTGTTAGGTGTGAACTAGGTTATAAGAATTTAATCAAGAATCACTTGTTTACTGGGTGATCAAGAATTAACCCTAGCTAAACTTTTGGCTAATAAGATTTTCTGTTACAGAGGCAAACTACTCACCCAGTCTTTCTAAAAAAGAAAAACAATTTTCCAAGGAACACATATATTTATATGGATGCTTAACACTTTGCACAGGCCTCGTGCTGCTACGTGCTCATGCAGCCAGAAGGATGTTTCTAGAATATAAGAATGCAAATGTACATGAAGCCTATTGTTCATTAAGGGTTATGCTTTGCCCCAATAGCAAATGTTTTTTCTCCTTTCTCAATAGCACGCTGCGTCAGCGAGCAGATCCTGTTTACAGTCCACCTCTTCAAGTGTCAGGACTTTGCTGGAGATTAAAAGTTTATCCAGTGAGTTACATTTTCAGCTGGAGTTGTTATCCCATCCCAAATGCTTAGCCAGCACTCATGTGTTTGTAAGGAAGTATCAGTTAATCTCTTCTCCTGTTGTCTATAAAAAGCTGTGTGAAAAGAATGTAACAAGGTTGCAGAGTTGATCATCAGCCATGGGAGAATTCTCTCTCTGTCTCCAGATGAGCAGCATGAGCATCTTCACTATAGTTAATTTGGATAATTTAAAGGCAATTAAAAATGGGTCTTACAGCTATGCCATAAGGAGTTCAATAGATATTTTTACCATTTTTGCAGGGGTGGTTTTTGCAGGTGTTACTGCAGAATTGAGGTACAGAATAACTAACCTGCTTATGATGGTACCTACTTGGGAAGTTGGGAGGAGAAGTTGAAGAGGAATCCTTCACTGTGCATCCAGTTCTCAAATGCTGACATTAAAATGTGTTCATTGCACTACTGTCCTTTCAGTGGGCTGAATATTTGGATTTCTGAAGCAGTATCTTTTGCCTGTGTTGGAATGTTAACCCACAAAGTGTCATCTTTTTACAGCCCACTGTTCTGGTCAGTGCTTCCAGAAAGCTCTGGCTGTTACAACAGCTGTGTTTGGAGGAAATGTTGTTTAGTGGTGGAGTACAAGTTCCCTTAGTTAGTGACTTACATGGCATCTTAAGAGAACCGGGTGAATCTGTTAAGCCCACGTATGCAGAGAACTGTATTCTTATGGTGCAGAGGTGGAGTCCTGTGTAAGTTTTCAGGGCATTGTAAATTCAGGATTGACTACATGAGGTGTGCTGTCAGGAGGGATGAAAATTTCTATTTAAAATGGTAAGTTGAAATGTTTCTTCAACCTAGAGGATCCAAGTTGAGCCATTCTTCATCCTTGATTACGGTGAGTGTGATGGAGGTTTTGCCATGTTTTATTTCTTGATTTCTGGTGACTCTAATATTGTTTCTCAGTTAACTGACCTAACTTTTTCATGTTGCATGTGTTTTTTCTAAAGAAATTGCTCTCCTTTCAAAAGTTAAGTGGCTTTGAAATGCAACTGTTTGTAAAAAATATAAATACATTCAGAACTAATGCTTAACCAGAGCTGTTTTCATGTTGAGAATTTGAGAATTGGACTGGAATAAACCACTAAGTAGATTTTATGAGCTTTTGTACTGCATTTTTTTATATGTTAAATGTTTTTTCTGGTACATTGACAAATGGTTGTCCATTCAGTCTTCCACTTAATCAAACCTCTAAAAATGTTAATAGAGTAATTAAAACTCTGTTTTGAGATATCAATGCTAGACTGCATATGTCCCTCCAGATGCAGAGTCCATGTGGATTCAAGTTACAGTGAGAGTTCTAGGTCACAGAAGACTAAGCATCAAATCTGTAGCATACAAAGTAGACTGATTTTTGCCGTCATCTTTTAATTAACTTACCTTTATTTTGTTTGTCCCAAGGATGGAAATGGGGTAGTACGGGGCTACTACCTGTCCGTGTTCTTGGAGCTGTCAGCTGGATTGCCAGAGACATCCAAGTAAGCAAAGCTGTTGTAAGGGCAGCAGTAAGAGCAGGGGTTATTTTTTTCCTTTTTTGGCAGAGCATCTGGAGAGGTTTGCAAGAAATGAGCTCAAGTTCTGTTGTGTTGCTAGGGCCTGGTGCAAATCCCTCTTGAAGAGAAAAGCGCAAACCCCTTGTGCAAACCCGTCTTGAAGAGAAAAACCTCTCTTGTCTATTGAGCTTTGAATTGTGCACAAAGATAGTATTTTAAAGTTGTTACTCAGTGGCTTTCTTGAGATAAAAAACAAGCTGTTAAAAAAAACCCCAAGCAATAACAATAAAAAATAACACCCACACCCACAAAAAAACCCTTTTATAAGAGTACCAGACTCCTAGTATTCAGTCCTAGAGTTGGTTTACCAACCTACTCCCCATTTCTACTTTCTTCCCCCTTACACTGTTAATATAATTGTTCAGTAAAACTTGAAGACTGAATCCACCCTTCAGCCCAGCAGGCGAGCCTCCTGGGAAGAGTGGTTCTGTTAAACTCAACACATCCAGCAATTCTAACATGTTTTGGTATGAATACCAAGTATCTTCCCCTGTGTAGGTATGAGTACCGTGTGGAGATGGTTCACCAGTCCACCAATGATCCCACCAAAAACATCATTCGAGAGTTCGCCTCCGATTTCGAAGTTGGCGAGTGCTGGGGTTACAACAGGTTCTTTCGCTTGGACTTGCTAGCCAACGAAGGCTACCTGAACAGGCAAAATGACACTGTGATCCTGAGGTAAGCAACGTGACTGACTGGAGCTCCTCTCTGCTATCATTTCACACAGTAGCACACCTACTGCTCAAATAGGAAATAATTAGGGAGTTGAATTTAAAATAAATGTGACATGTTTTGTCATAATGGATTTCACTGTCATAAGCTTTAAGGAAGAAAATGTGCTGAAGGGAGTTGTGGAAACTTAAAGTACAGCTGTTTCTTTTGGAAGTAGCTATTCTTGACACAAATTAGCCTGTAGTAGAGATCTGTAGCTCACTGAATTAAAAGGAAAAGGGTGTTTTCTCCCCCTCTTTAAAAACAGTTATAGTGAGCATAGGAGAGCATTGGGAATGAAAGAAGTCTGTAATGTAAGAGAACTAATACTGTCAATGGAACTCTTAATGTTAGGATAAAACACAGAAGCTTTATCCATCTACTTCATCTTCTGTGTATAGTCCTACTCTTCTTCCTGTGAAATCCTTTGTAGTGTGTTTCTTTTCTTAGTGTTGGTTTGTGAAGGTAACTGACTGTCCTACAAAATACTTACTGTTGCCTTTCAGTACATTCAGCTTAGGGACTATAGAAGATTATCTCATTGCTAGATTTCAGGTGATCTTGTGTTCTGATATAGGGCTTTTGGATTTGGGACACACACACACCACAAAACCAAACCCAAACAACCCAGAATGTTTCCATTGTTGCTTTAAAGGTTCCAAGTGCGCTCGCCAACGTTCTTCCAAAAGTGTCGAGATCAGCACTGGTACATTGCTCAGTTGGAAGCAGCTCAGACAAGTTACATCCAACAAATAAATAACCTTAAAGAAGTAAGTATGATGTTCATTTAAAATCACCTTTTGCTGACCAGTAATTGAACTTTTTAACCTAAAATGGGCACATTTGATGATTGTGCTTACTTGGGTTGTTACTGGTACTTTGATGTTTGTGCTATTAAAATAGTACATATGCAAGTCAACAAACACATGTGATTTGATGATGCTGATGCTCCATTTTTGTCTCCTGTGTATACTCTCCTGTATCTCTCTAACACTGAAGAGGCTTGCAATTGAACTTTCCCGGACTCAGAAATCACGAGGCATTTCACCTCCAGATAGTCATCTTAGTCCCCAGAATGATGATCTTCCAGAAACAAGATCAAAGAAATCTGGCCAAAGCACTGAAGCACTACTTGAGAACATTGCTGCTCCAGGATTAGCAAGAGATAGCAAGGAAGAGGAGGAAGAGAAAATCCAGCATGAAGACTTTAATGTAGGAATTGTCTTTTTCCTGCCTCTTTGTTCCTGTAGATTTTTCTGATAGGATAGCAGTAGAAATGTAGGCAAACTTCTGAATTGTAATAGGAGAGAATGTACCAGAGATGACTCTAAAGAGATGTTCCAGAATGGAGCTAGTAGGTCCCATGACAAAGTTTCCAAGTTGCAGCTGAAAAATCCAACTTCTCTGTTTGTTACAAGTTTTTATTGTGATTTGAGACTCTCCCAGTTACAGTATGGTACTGTGACACCAGGGAGTTTCTGTTCATAGCCTTTGGTGAATCCATCAATGTGCAACTGAAATGTTGCTTTTTATAAAGACTAGTTTTGTTTTTCCTGTAGCATGACCTCTCTGATGGTGACCTGGATATAGATCTTGCTGGAGAAGATGAGGTGAACCACCTTGATGGTAGCAGCTCTTCAGCTAGTTCAACAGCAACTAGTAACACTGAAGAAAATGATATTGATGAAGAAACTATGTAAGTAACTTCAAATGCCTTTCAGATCCTCACTGATCCCAATTCCAGTGGAAAAGGATTCATTTGCCTCATCTCAACTGGGGTGGGTGGGGTTCCAGTACAGTGTGAGGGGTGTTTCTGTACTGGAAACAACATGAACTGATCCAGTTAACACAAACATGGAGTTTTCAGTCAGCTGGCTCTTATCTTTCTGATCTCTTAATTTGCTGTAGCGTTGTGTTCTGTCTTTGACAAGTGATAGTCTGTGAAGGTTCTTTCCCAAAACACTATTAAGAAATCTGTTTCCCCTCTGTAACACGAGAGAGGGTCGGTATTAGGAAGTGGTGTAGTAGTAGGAGAGTGATAATAAGGACAGTTACTTAAACTTGAGAATTGAAGGCTCTTTGCTGAGACTGTGTCAAATCCTAGAATATTCATTAAAACATGAAAACGTGTGGTAACACACATAAATATAGAAGCTTGCAGGATCAGACTGTACAGTCTAGCTATGGATAGCACTTTTGGACTGTTGGGTAGCAAGTCAGTCAATTAACACACTTTGATTTGTTCAGTTTGTGTAGCTAGGAATGCAGGAAATACAATTTACAGCATGTACCTTGAAATCAACATGAAATTCTGTACATTTAACAATAGCTGACAGAAACTGGTAATTGTGTTCTCTTGTTTGCATCCCAATCATCTCCTAAGGTCTGGAGAAAATGATGTGGAATATAGCAGTAATATGGAGTTGGAAGAAGGAGATCTCATGGAGGATGCAGCAGCTGCTGCCACTCCTGGAACATCAGGTATGAAAAACCAGCCTTTAGAATTCCCATACATGCGAAACGCTGCTGGATTCCTTCCTGTTCTTCTTGGAAGCAGCACAAGCTGCATGTACTGCAGGCATTTCTATTTTTGGAAATGCTGTGTCATGTGGTTTGTACTGATCATTGCAGTGGAGCAGAAACATTTCATGGGTACAAGAAAAAAAGTGGGGAATCTTCTGAATGTGCTGGTTTAAAAATGATACCTAAGTTTGAAAGGAGGCTTTCCTGCTGCTTTGAAAACCTTTCCATTCCCATTGGAAGAAGGCAAGTAGACTAACAAGAGATGTTTCCTAGTCTCTGTGTGGCCTCTGAGTGACACATTCCCTGAGGTTTTAGTGCACTGCAAAACCTCAAGTATCTTGAGAGAATGAAGTAAAGAATCTGGACAAGTCAAGCAGGAATATATTTTAAATGCAATAATGGGATCTTTTGCTGCCTAGGGATGTTTATAGCCCCAACTAGCCATAAATTAGTAAGGTTATGAGAGAAATACAGGTATATTGAAGACAAGTATGTTTGTTTATGGGTAGGAAAACAGAAATGGTATTTATGCTGCTGTGGAAGTCTGCTAGTGCTTGAAAGACAGAATTCCTTATTTGTCCTGCTTTTAGCTGCAGTTTCAAAACTTCTTGAAAATTCCTTATGAGCTTAAGGAAGTTGGGGGACATGTCTGTTTCCTTCTGAAAGCAGAGACTGAAGAGTAGAAGCACAGTGGCTGTAGAAAACAGCAGGAGCCTTTAGAAAGGAATTTGGAACAACATTTGTAAAAGCTGAGTCAGACTCTTCGCTTGAACCTCTTGCATTTACTTGTGCTGTTTTCCAGGCTGAACCTTAGTAGCATCACCTGCCTGTGTTGGAAGGAAGTTCTACTAAACTATGCTTTTAATCTCACAGATGAAACTCTTTTCTCTGAAAACTCCTCATCTTTTGAGTGCCTTAGTGTTGGGAACCTAGAAAGTTTCTGTGCATTTCTTTGGAATAAATACTCTCTGTATTGATTTGTTTCTCATTTATTTAAAAGAGATGAAGTTAAAACCTTTTCTCCCCCACCACCCTCCAGTGTGTTTTTAGGTTAAATTTTCAGTTAGAAGCATATCTGATTGCTTTCAGAATCCATGAAGTAACACTGATGTCTGGTTTGGTTCCTTGGAATGCTTTCATTCCACCTCTGCTTGTAGAACTGTCTTTTATTTTTGCAGGGAATCACGCATCTCCCGTGTCACGTATATGCACACTCTTTCCCTGTAACCCTTCCTTAGGTACTAGCCATGGCTACACCAGTGCAAGTGGAAGACCTTCAAGGCGAGGAGGAAGTGCCTTAGGCTCCACGACCAGTAGCAGTTTACTAGATATAGATCCCTTAATTTTAATCCACTTGTTGGATTTGAAAGACAGAAATGGTATGGAAAACCTTTGGGGCCTTCAGCCACGTCCACCTGCCTCTATTCTGCATAACAGAGGTAACTATATCACATAACAAATGACTTATTTCCAACCTGGAAACGTCTCTGAGAATGCAGTCCTGGTGTTAGAAGCAATTCCGTGGAGGGGAAGAGGGAAAGAGGGTGGTTGGCAGCCCTTTTCATTGATAGCTAAACATGCACCTCTCGTCTGGGCTCATCAGTATGCTGCCTCTCACTGCCTGCTCGGACACAGTCTTTGTCTGGTGGTTGACCTCAGCTTGAGAATGCCGGGTGACTCAACTAAAACCAGAAGTGTCTGTGAAGGAAGGTGTCTCATCTTTCCTTGGGGGATGTGACTGAAGTGGCTGGCTGTTTTGTGTAACAGTGTTGTAGAGACAAAGTTCGTGCACTTTATTTAACTACAGCTGTGGGAGCTGAATGATAAGGCCCTTTTCTAGAAGGGGTTATGCTGTTTGGTCTTCAGCACTGAAACAGCTCTCTGCTGAGAAAGCATTGCACCTCTTGCTTCCCACAGTTTGTACACTTAGCACCTGAGAATACTGTGAGCACAGTGTATAGTGATACGAAATCCTGGAATTCTCTGTGCAAAAGGTACTTAGAACTAGAAAAATGTGTGTAGTAGTAAGGCTGGAAAAGCACATGTAAGCACTTGAAGAATAAAAATGGATCAAAATGTCAGGAGGAAAAAATAGCAATGGTATTTTCAGCTGAAAGTCATCCATATTTCCAAAAACAGAATTCACTTCCCTAAGTACAAAAAAGGGGAGGCAGCACATGAACTGGTGAGTCTCAGCTCTGTTTTGTCTGGAAAAAGGCCCAGACAAAAGGACATTAAGAGAGTGTGTTGCATTTTGTGCTGTACTACTTGAGCAAGATGAGGCTCTCCTGTTGTGTTGAATGGCTTCCTGGTCATCTTTAGCTACTGGCTGCAGCTGAAATTACCTGTTTTGCTGAGTTTCCCTTAAGGTTTGACTGTTCCCAGAGCTTGTTTGAGTCGGTCAACTAAGGGAAAGCTGCTGTTATATTTGTAGTTTGCCAGATTTCACCTCTTAAGGTGAAGGTTTCCAAGAGCCACTTGGCTTTATGGTTTTGAACAGCTGAATTCCCAATGAAACCCATAGAGAATTTATAACGCTTCAAATAGACATCAAAGTTCATCTAATTCTGGCTGATCAGCATGTGGGCTTACTTGGGTATTAGCTCTCAGGCCTGATCTTCCGGTGTTAGGTACTTAAGGGAATTCCTTCCCTAGTTTCAGGTTTCTTTGAGCTCTCTATGCTAAGATGAAATGGTGTGAGTAGGAGGATCTTACACAAACACTTGCCAAGTTCAAGTGTGTTTATAAAGTTTGATGCTTTATAAGCAACCAGGCTTGTGAACTCAGGCTTGTCAGGCAGTACAGACTGTGGTGGCTTAGTTGTCATCAGAATTGAGGCAGTAGTGGAGCCTTGCTGCTTCTGGTGAGCAGGTTTTGGGGCCACCTTCTGTGGCAGGCAGAGGATGAAAACCTGCTATCCCAGTAGCTGCACAGTGCTGCAACCTGAATGGTTCCATACAGGTACAGATAAATCCATGTGTCTGTCCCTTGTTTTTATAGCAGGGCAAAAGGTAGGACTCTTCCAGCTGTTAAAAACAAATGTTTGTCCTTACTTGAGAACAGCTCTCCTTACCTGCTGTGTTGTTTCTCTTCTCCTTTGGTAAAGCATCATCCTATTCTCTAAAAGATCGAGAACAGCGGAGGCACCAGGCCATGTGGCGCGTGCCGCCCGACTTGAAGATGCTGAAAAGACTGAAAACTCAGATGGCTGAAGTTCGAAGCAAAATGTCTGATGTAAAAAACCAGCTGTCAGAGGTTCGGAGCAGCAACGCTGGCTCGTGCGAGGGGCAACCCAGCTTCTTCTCCATCGAGCAAGGGGCTCTAGCTGCTTGTGGAACGGAGAGCTGCAGCAAGCTGCAAGAGATAGGCATGGAACTGCTCACAAAGTCTTCAGTCACCAGTTGTTACATAAGGAATTGTAAGTGCATAGAAGGGGGGGGGGGTTGAATGTCACTCTGGCAGTTGTTGGTTGTTTAGGTGGTTTATATATCCAGGCACCTGCAAACACAGCTCTTATAGTTACTCATACTCGAGTTCAGCTGTGACAGTCCAGAAGTGTAAAGCCTGTGCTGCCTTTGAGTAGGGAAGTGTCACTGAAACCAGTTTCAACCTTTCTCAGTAAGCACACCAAAGCTTTCACTCTGCAACCTGTAGCACACCTAAGGCAGTGAGAGTGTTCTGAAGCTTAACCCAGCACAGAGCTCATCCTAGCTGAAGGTTACTTCTTGTTGACTGCCGCTCTGCATCTGGCCCATCTATGAACTTGAGGATATTCCATGATGCTTGCCAGTGACCAGACTTGAAAATTCTAGGCTTGCCATACTTCATACTAACTAGAAATCTTGCTGAAATTCAACTACACCAAGGTTCTCTCTGGAGAGACTTTGCCTTTTGAAAGGGGGCTTCTCCCAAAGTGGTGTCTGTGTGGCATTTGGTTCAGGTGCCATCGCAGAGTCGTCCTGCAGCACCTGTAAGGCAGTGTGGGATTTTTGGAGTACCAGCATGAAGACTTTGCAAGTGCTGCTTTGCTTGAATAAAAGCACTGATTGTTAATCCTCTCTTATTTCCATGTTTCCTGGGAGAGATGATTTTCTAGCCCTCTGTGTTTTGATTCTAGTTATTGCCAGCATTGTGGAGCCAAGATGAGTAAGAAATACACGATAAACATGAGTAGATTAAAGAACTGGTAGAATAGTTCTGTTCATCTCCATCCCTTTCAATGCTGACCTGCAAAACAGGGCTTTTGCAGCTCCAGCAAAGGGGTCTCTTGCATTTCAACACTGTTGAACAGGCTCTGTGAAACAGGAGCAATCTGATCTGCACTGAAGCTTGGATCCCTGGATCCCATTCTTTTTTTTGGGTGCAGTGAGAGCAGAGCTTGGTGTTTTGCTGTTCCAGTTACCCCTCCTTCGTTCCTCTAACTCGAGGAGTTTCTGTAGCAGGACCCACACTGACATGAGCTCAGAGAATGGTTAATTTGGGAAGTGGCAAACAGTGAGAGTCCCTTTACATGCCTTTCTGTCTCACTTTTGACTTTGAATTTAAGAGCTGGTGGGATGGGTTTGGCTGTCCTTATCAGTTACACTTTCATGATGGCTGAAGGAATCTGGATGATGGCGTTCTGAAAGCTGTCTTAGTGCAAGGCAAGTGAAATGTCTAGTGAACAAGCCTTGGCCACATCCAGAGTTAGCTAAGCTTCCCTCTAGCCCACACCTCTTGAGAGGAGAGGTGTGGAATGTTTGGTACAGGATTGGGAGTTAGTGTGCAATGAGCCTAATAAGGAGCTTAACTTCACTTAAAGCAAGCATGAAGAGAGGGGACTGCAGCAGTTTGACTGAACACTTGTCACATCTTTAAATATTTTTGCAGCTGGAAGTAAGAAAAGCAATTCCCCCAAGCCGATTCGCCCCGGAGCAGCGGGCAGCCTGTCCTTGCGAAGAGCCACGGACTGCGGGGATAGCAGCCTTCGGTTAAAGGGGGACGCTCAGACTTCAGAAGGTAAGCCAGGCCCTCTTTGCTCATGTGATGGGATGTATCTTAGTGTCTGTTGAGCAAAAGTCTTTCACTTGGCAACTTAGGTTTCCCTGAAACTCGACTGGATCCTTTCTCAACGTTGGTTAATGTCACTGTGCCTTTGATAGCTGAGCTGCTGTGAAACCATGCCACACAGCTGGCTGATCAGAACAGGAATATGTGTGTTACATGTTACTTCTGCTCTCTCCATACATGTTACTTCTGCTCTCTCCAAAGATGTTCGAGGAGCAAACTTTCTAGGTAACCTCATAGCTCAAAAGGTACTGACCCAGGCTTCAATTGTGACTTGACTTAAAGGGAATTCAGGAAAACTCTGGAGGCATGTGATGAAAGAATTGTATCATGTTGCTGCTCCTGAGTTTTATGATGCCCTTCCTAAGTGGTAATGGAATGACAGACCCATTCTAACAGAAGAATTGCTATTTTGCCCATCTTGAGTATCCAGAGAAGGAATGGAGGATTGGAATTGTTTTCTTATAATGCAAAATAGGTAGAGAAGGCTTGGGTGAGAAACAAAAGCCCTGAAAGTCACTGTGCAGTGTGACTGAAACCTTCGTGCCAGGTTTCACCCTTGTCCAAGTCTAGAAAGGCTGCTGTCCTGCAGGCAAAGGACTTCTGTGACTGGGAAAAACGACAGTGGAGCCTGTGTTACTACAAGATGAGTAGGAGATAGGTTAACCCTTCCCTATCTTGTGTAGCTAAAATTTCTGCTTACCTGAGTCTCCCCATCAGAAAAGGCAGCTGAAACAAAGCCCTTTGTGTTCAGAGAGTGGATATCCAAAGGGGTGTGCTTATCCCTGCGTTGGAACTGTTAAGCTTTTAAGAGTCAGGGCAGGGAAAGAATGCTTGTGCATACACATGCTTGGAACCAAACTGGTGATACAAAGCAATGGTGTCCTCAGTCTTTTGAAGTAATCTTCAGTTTTTTTCCTTGGCTCAGGTAGCATAGGGAGCTCAAAGCTGAGCAGTCGGTATCACGCTCCCCGGCCCCTGTCTAACAGTGGTGCCTCTGAGGCGCTGTCGAAGCCAGAGGAGCGGCCTTGCGAAGGTTCAGATTCTGATGTGGGAACTTCTGGCTTAAATGGCTTAGCTGCTGTAGAGAAGACCAGAAAAATTGGTGCTCTAGGGTAAGGATTTTATTCTTTATTCCTCTTGTTACCTCCTCCCTTGCTTGCCCTTGATCTAGAAAGGAAAAAATACTGATCTGCTAAAACCAGGTGCATGTAGCATGGAAGAGAAATTACTTTGAAATTTACTTGGTTACTGCAGTTCCCTCTGGATATCAGGTTTGGTTTTATAACTACTAGGTTATAACTTGTCTCTCTCTCTCTTCTGTTCTTTCGATCAGCTGTGGAAATAATCTGACACATTGCATTGAAAGGCAGGCACAGGCTGTTTCTCTTGCAAAAATCCTCTAACTGATAGTTACCACTTCTAATTTTCTCATTTAAGATGGTATTTTTCACCATAACTTCACTTTTGAGCGATTTCTGAAGAACTCCCTGTTCTTGGCTAATGAAGCGACGTGTGATGGATTGCTCAGTTGTGTGTGGCTCTGCTGGGTAGTTTTCCTAATTAGCAGGAGTTACCATTTTTGGAAAATATTCATCATAAAATTTTCCAGGTTTATTTTTCTAGCAGTATAAATCAGAGTTGGAAGTTTAGGTGGATATACAAGAGACTTAGGCAATTGAGTAAAGCTAGATGGGACACTAGAATTTGTTTGCACAGTGTGCTTGAAGCTGGATTTCTAACGTGGGTTTTTGTATTTCTCCTAAATTCTTCCCTAAGGTCAAACTCTAAAGGATGTCGGATGGATGGAGTGCAGTCTGGTGGGCTGGAAAACAGCTCTGAAACTGCTGACCTGCAGGGTATGCTTTCTGAAGGCGCTTCTGCGGGGCCAGAGGAAGGTAAATCGGGTGTTGTAAGGGGCAACTGCAGCATGACAACGCTCCAGCCTTTGGTGATCCCTTTCTGGAAATAGCTTGAAGGGCTAAGAAAAGGGGGGAGGAGGGGAAACCCAAAAGCCAAACAACAAAACCCAAACCCTGCTTGATTGCTGTTGAACTCTGCTGTCGCACTTGGTAGCTGTAGCGTAGATCTGACTGAGGAGAGAACATCACTACTCTCTGTGGAGGAGGAGCAGGAATGTGAAGGCCCAGCAGGTAGCAATTGCTTGGGGCCCGCTGGTTCTCCAGCCTGCTGCTTGCTATTTGTGCTTCTTGATGTCTCCAGGTCTTTGCTGTGGTGTTGTGCTGCACAGTCTTGATAATAATTTCTTATCTAATGAAAATAGTAGCCAGTGACCCTGGCTTTAAAGTCTTCCACCTTCAGGGACAAACCACACTGGTAACTACCTCTGCACCCTCACTAGCATCTCCCCAACGCTTCATTTGTCAGGCGTTGCGGTACGTAAGCCAGTTTCCTTAGAGACTCAGAGGAGACTTTTCCCCTCCCTTCCTGCATCCTTTCTGTGCTGGAAAAAAAATATTATTGGGCTTTTTTTTTTTTTATATGGAAAGTCCACGTAGAAGAGTTTTTCTTATCTTGCTAAAACTCTCCTGCCTTCCACCCCTGCACTAATTTGAATTTCAATGACTGAATTGTAGCGCAAAGCCTATATTAAGGTGCCAGCATCCATCTCTCCCTGCAGTGTGCAATATTGTGTAGGAGTTGGCATTTACAGAAGGTCTCTCAGTGACAAAAGTGAATTTCTGCTCTTAGTCACTGCAGCGTGATCGTGATGCGCTCCCGCAGCTCTCCTATTATAGCAGAGAGCCTAATAGGAAAATGTTTTAAAGACTGAAATACTTCATTGTTAAAAACCCCAGGAAACAAATACTACTTTTTTTTTTTCTTTCCCTTTCAGAAGAAAAACTACAATAGAGTTGGCACCTCACTTAACTACTTGCTTTTTCTTAGCAATGAGTATCAGCTCTTACGAAGTAAAAGAAGAGAGCAAACCCCTTTTGTCACCTACAAAACCACACAAAAGGGAGAGCTTTGACTGCTGTCAATGCACGCTCAAGGTCTGGCAAAACAAGAGAAGCCACCTTGATTATCACCAGCTCTGGTCCTCTTTGGTAGGATAAAGCATGTTTTGTATGTGTGAGGCTTGGCTGGAGTGGTGCTGCGTGCAGGCTCTGGGAGGTACGGCTTCTCAACGGGTCGTACTACCTCTTAACTGGTAAAAAAGCAACCTTTATTTGCTGTCCTAATTGTTAGAGGGAGGCTGAGCCGCTGGTGGGGGGTGCAAGTAGCTGTGGACACCTGAGCTGGGTTCAGCTGGTGGCGTGTGGGAAGTGCTCCTCTGGAGCAAAGCTGTGCAGCAGCAAACCGAAGCAGTTCCTATGCTGGTACCTGCTGTTCTGTCACATTCCTCGGTGCTTTGGTAAATACCTGTAGTGCTGAACGTGCTCCTCCTCCTCCTGGCAGCTCTGGGTACTTGATACCGGTACCTCTTCAGTGTGAACAGACTGAATGCTTCAGCCCATAGATCTTACTGCTGTCACTCTTGCCTTGTGGCTTTTGGTTTTTTGGGTTCGTTTTTTGCAGCTGGGGTATGTCAGAAGCATGTCCTTCATCTCCTACCAGGAATGAGCAGCGACAGTGACATCGAATGTGACACAGAAAATGAAGAGCAGGAGGATGCCACCTCAGCCTCAGATGGCTTCACCCATGCCTTCTCTGTCCAGTCCTCAAGTGAAGGTAGAATTGACTGAGAGCCCCCTCCCCACCCCCAGCCACTCCCACAAGCCTGCTGGGAGCTCCTGTCATGCAGAGCACTGCAGAAGCACAGATCCCTGAGGGTGCTGTAGATGCAATTCAAGCTCAGGCAAGCACCAGTACGATTTGGAACTCCTCTCTTGGGACCCTAATTAAAACCAGATCAAAAACAGAGGGGGGAAACTCTTTCTTGAGAAGTCAGTTTAGGTGAGTCTCTCAGGAAGTGTTAGAAAACCCATAGCTCTGGTTCTTTGTTGGAAGTCCCTGTGTGCCAGGGTCGGCATAGAGTCGGCTGACCTTGGTGATGTAACTGCTACCTTAGACACAGATTTGCATCCTGATTGGCAGGAACATGCTTTGAGCACTTCAGGGTAGTTTCAGAAACTCACCTTTTATTTCTTTGAAAAGCTTTAACCTCCTGATCACATCAGAAGCTGTAAGGTGACAGCTGCTGCCAGGCAAAGTTGACTTTTGGCCTGAATAAGTGGTCCCACACTGCATTAACTGCATGACCCAACTGCTGCAGCACTGGAGTTTGCTGCCCAGCTGTGTGCCTGCAGCAGGTCCTATAACCTCTTGGCTCAGCAGAAGAAACAAAACTTTGCTGATATCTGTGCTTGCCTTAAAGGCATCTTAAATTTGAAGCCCTGTGACAGTCCTAACTCGGGGAAGCCCCTTGCATTGTCAGTACATTAGGGATGAAGTGCAGTGTGGGGCCTTGCAGGTGATGGAGCGATAACTCACCGGGGTTGGGTTGCTGGGTCTCTCTTTTGTTTTCAGTCTCGGAGCAGTGCTCAATGTTCCCAGAGGGTGATCAAGTCGGTTCTGATGACCTCAGCTTTGTCACTGGAGAAGACAGCACCAGGTAAGTGTAACTGCTAGCAAGCACAGGAGGGCTCTAACTGGGGATGCGCCTTCCCTGTACTGCTCCTCCGCTGCAGCTCTGGATGCAACAGCCATCTTGGGGTGAGTACACTGGCGGGGTTTGTACACAGAGAAACAACAGCACATGACACCAGCCAGGGTCTGCTTCTCCTGCCTCTCCCCAGGGCCCCACGGCTGCCTTCGTGCACTGCTGGGGCCAGGCTGGCTGAGGGTTTTGGATGCCTGTGTCATCAGCAGGAGGAAACTGCTCGGATTGAAGTGCCTGTCTGAAATTCTCCCGCTCAGGGCTGTGTTTGCTTGAAGCCTTAAAGCTGTCGCGGCGTGAGGGTTTTCAGTGCAGGCTTTCTTTGGAGCAGGTAGAGAACCACTCGGGGCCTGAAGACCTGCCACCTCGTCTCCCTGGGAAGAGGGAGGTGCATTTATTCACCGGCGCTTACTCCAAGTTGTTCATGGCTGTGTGCACACTCCAGTCTTTCACATATCCCTTGTTTGGTTCTTCTACAGTCGTCTTAAACCTGTAGCTGGGGCAAAATGACCTTTGAAGGCCTTATGCTGAGGGTTGCATTCCTGCTGGCTCTGCCAGATTTGGACATCTGAAAAACTGTCCCAGAGGTGCTGGAGCCCTGACTCAGCTGTGTCCCATTGTGGCATTGGAGTAACGCAGCTGCACTGATGCAGCGTTGAACACTGAACTGTGTGAGCCGGCTGAATCCCACTGATGCCATGGGCTGAGAGTTGGGGTGATGTAGCTGGTGCAGAAGTTGTTCCCCTTGGTCTGGGGTGTGGACCAATGGCCTAACTCTTTGCCACTGTATGTTGCATTTTGAGCTGCTAAAGTACTTGTGAAGCTATGATGAAAACTGAATACCTGGTTAGTGACAAAGCATGAGTAACTGTAACGGTAGTTGTCCTGTCTCGGCTGGCTGTACTGACCTTCATTTCTGTATGAATGTTCCACGGTGTAAGTGCTGTAAAACTCTTAGTTTAAAACTGTTTGCACTTTCTTTGTTAATAAAATTGATGTTGTTGAGATCTGATATCAAGTTTTAGATGTCTGTGTGTATGTAAGTGAAGGAGAAGAGACTCAGTCTAGATAGGATGTTGCACTGCAGTCCTGAACAGCTTGACAGCTTGGAAAACTGTCCTGCTGTGCCCCATCCCTTCTCCTGAGTTACTATGGGGACCGTGCTTGAAGCTGACAGGGCTTTGCAGAGTGTTTGTAGTGCTGTGGTGGCAGGTGCCAGGCCCAGCGCTGGGTCTGTGGATGTGTTCCCAGAGGAAGGGGGGGGCAGCAAGAGCTGCAATTCCTATCTGAAGGTGGTTTTGTGCTCCTCAGCTGAGGAAGGAGTGGCAGCACCACCCCTTGCACAGCTTCTGCCAGGTGCTGAGCACTGAGGGGGGCCTGCAATGAGCTGGGTGACTGTTTACCGTTGTACAGGACTGCCTGGAGATGATTAGACACAGCTCAATTAGCAGTAATCACAGCACTCTGCCTCTTCACCAGGCACAGATACCGTACTCTTTGTATGAGGCCCAAGCTGAAGAAAATTAGTTTGATGGGCCATGGGCCCTGTTCTGGTGTCCAACCCTTGCAGGGATGAGACTGGAGCTGGTCTCTTCCTACAGCTGGTTTTAAAACTGGGGGTGTGGGGAGAGGCTTGGGCAATGTATCTCTCTTGTTAACTCTCACTGTGCTGTAACAGCCTCTTCCCTCTCTGGCTGTAAAATGGGAGGGCCCTGGGTAAGTACCTGGGCAGTGCTGAACCCCATCAACTTCTGCTCCCCCTCACACATGGGAAAAATATGCTTTTACTGTGATAAAAACACTTAACCTGGGGGTGGGGGCTGTTGGTGCTCCCAAATAAACACACTATCTGAAGTGTGGTTTAAATTACTGTTTTATTAAGATATTGGTAAAACTTAAACAGTTTTTCTGTATAAACAGCTTTCATAAATAAAAGATGGATGACTAATACATGGTTATAGCTGAACTCGTACGTGAACTGTAGAACAAGATTGCAGATGAGAGTCCCAGGACTGGTAAATGGTTAACTTGAGTTTATTCATGGCATAAGGAACGTTAGATCAAGGAACAAGATAATAACAGGGGGGCAACAGGAGCACCCCGCGTAGCAACCGCCCCCGCGCCTGGCTGCAGGAGAAGTACCAGGGGGTGATCTCAGCCAGCTTCCCCTGTTCTTGTTCCAAGGTGTCTTCTAGAGTGAAGCAGAGAGAAAAAAAAACCCTAACAAAGTGCAATTGCAACATACAACGGTTGTGCTAGACCCTAACCGGGGGCGTGGAGTCGTCATTCAGCTTTAATGCTGGCAAGTAGAGCGCGATCGCCTGGAGAGGATGTGAACATTGAAGTCAGAGGTTGTGTTAATGCTTCCTTGTTACTTATTGCACACGATACAAGGGTAGAAAGTTTTGTTCTTGTTGCAAAGAGGACATGGATTAAAGAAAGATTGCCCTAAATTACAGGCATGAACAAAGCTGCAGTATCCCCTTGGATGGCTTTGTTGTGTGACTAGTGCCGAGTGAATAAATTGTGCTCAACCAGCCCCTAATTTAGACCAATCTTTCTCATTTA
Organism: Laterallus jamaicensis coturniculus; assembly: GCA_022605575.1. Lineage (NCBI taxonomy): Eukaryota > Metazoa > Chordata > Aves > Gruiformes > Rallidae > Laterallus > Laterallus jamaicensis. Next base: position 3,386,838 of record JAKCOX010000025.1, on the reverse strand, counting down.
TTTTATATTTTTTTCCCGCAGAACATTGCCAGGGTCAGGAGGATTTAGTGGACCTGAACTACAGCAGCCACGTCTCTACACACAGAACTTGTTATGCCTCATCTTATCTGCCCATAGGACAACGCGGTTCCCGCTGACACACAGTGTTCCGAAAACAGAGCGGAGTTTCTATGAGGATGAACCACTATAAACGTGGCGTAAGTTACAGTCTGCTTTGACATTGTCCTTCAGTGTAACAACGCGATCGAAATAAATACTGAATGGTTTCAAACCCGCGAGGACAATTGATGGCACTTCTAGGTAAAGAAAAGTTATATACATGCGTTTCCACCCACCTTTAGTGCAAATCGAAATGGGTTGACAGCTCCCTGGTCTGGTGCTATACTGCTCTCTGCAACGCAGCCATTCCTCAAGAGTTGCACGTTTAAAAAGTGTATGCAGGAAACTACCAGAGCGGGGATCGAGGGGATCCCTCCTGCTGGTACTCACAGTGAAGAGCTTACGAAAAAAGGTTTGAGCGGCTTCAGGCGCAGCGCCCAGAGCCAGCGTCCTTAAAAACAAAATCCTTAAGTAATAATGGTTTCACTACCTACCTCCTAGTTGTGCACACAGGGCTAACACGGGAACTGAAACTGATGCGGGTTGTGTTAACGCGGAAAAGGGATACTTCAGCTCTTTATTGGAAAGATTCGTCATACAAATTTCACCACCACTAAGATACACAGTAAAAATACAAAACACAGGTCACAGACTGAATCTCAGTATCAACAGTTAATAAATACAATGAGATAGTTTTATATTAGCCTAATATTTTTTTTTTACATTGTCACCAGATAAGACACTCAAAAGTACGAGATACAGAACACTTAGATACCGTTAGAGAGGGATTATTGCTTACGTTAGCAAGCAGCAAGTAAGGGCACAGGATCTGGAACTGAAGAGAACTACTTCCTATCACCAGTGGCATGAAGAGAAAACACTGCATTTCACAAAGCACTGCGCCTTTGTCTAGTGTGTAGGATCAAGAGCAGCATATATCAGACCAATAACCACTACTCGGAATATTATAGAACTCTAAAGGACTTACCTTACAAATGGTTCCTATCTACTCTATAAATACACGGTTAGTGAAATGAACACTTGCTATCTATACAATGGTTTTACCTGACCACACTGGAACTATGATGGTAGATTGGTATTTCTTTTTTTCCTAGCAAGATTAAATGGTACAACTGGCAGAAAAAGCTAGATCCTTCCCAAAACAGCACGCATGCAGTCCAGTGCTCTCCAACTGCTCCTGCAGACTGGGAAGAAGTTTGAATCATCCGAAATGGGGTTTCGTTCTTGTGTACTCACGTAAAGAATTGCACTTGCACCTCCTTTTTCTCCGAAGTGCGACAGTCGGCTGGAAGATGGACTTTCACTGCGTCATTATTACTGTGAATAATTTAAGCCAAAGGCACCGCAGGGATGCCCCGGAGTTGCATATTTTACTGTTTTGTTGTTTCTCAAATTTCCTCAGTAAATCTGACTCAGAACATATGCTGCAGCTAAAGAGAATGGTGACAACAGCTAAGGCGTAACCAGATGAACGATAAGAGCCAGTGATCCCGTAAGGTTAAAATAAAAAAAGTCTGGAAAAGATCAAAGGAATCGCAAGCCACACTCCAACCCCTGGTTACTGCAAAGCCTTTTGCTGTTCATCAGATTGCTTTTCAAATAGTGCATCAAAGAGAGAGAAGCAGCAGAAACTGTCAGAATTCAAACCTCGCCATCTCCTCATGTTGACAAATCTCCTGGCTACTTAATATTAAAATACTTTGCAAATTCTAGCTAAACACTGTTAGTAAACTGTTACTGCTAAGATGGTATGAGTATAAACGCCTGTGAAGACTCAATTTATTCATACTCTTCCCAATGTCTTACTCTAACAAAGCCTGGATGTGGAGTTAGTGGAGCTGACGGGAATCCTCTGCTTACTTACGTCCCAATTAACCGCTCCCCTACGGGTTTAGCGTCACCTCGGGAAGAGCCGGTGGGTACTGTTTGTGTCCTGGTTTGATACACAAGGCTCTGCTCTCAAATCAAGGGCAGCTGACGCTCCCCCCGCGTTCCTTTCCCAACCCAGGTTTAACCAAAGCAGAGCTCTGCTTCCTCAGCCAGTTTCACCTCTCCACTCAGCCCCAAGCGCAACCCTCGTTCCTCCGCATCCGTCTGCCCTGGATTGCTCCAGCAGCCCGGCCTCCATTCCCATGCATGCCGAACACACCGCGTTGCAGCACTGCTGCTCCTCGCAGACGCAGCATCCTGTTAAATTACACCTTTGCCATCTAGAAATCATTACTGGAACCAAAGAGCTCATCAAGTTGCTCGTTATCCCTAGCAAGCGGTTCTCCGGGTCGGCTGGGTGAGTGACAGTGGTTATTTGTTCTGAACATCTCCACAGACTGGTTTCTTTTAAGACCTGAGATGAAGTTGCAGTGGAAAGAGGTTGGCTCAAAGCATTAAGCACAATCATGTTTGATTAAAACTAATTGAGAACAGTTTCCTAAGCTGAAAAATGAGAAAAATGCCACTAGAAGCACCAGAAAGATACAGAATTCCCTACACTGCACCTCTAGCCATAGGAAATCATTGTTTAAAAACTACAAAAAAAGTTTTTCTTCACGCTTTATGATACATGAAAAAAAAAAAGGTAAGTGATGAGTCTGTACCTCAGTTGGAGGCTGAGAACAGAGGAGCAGGAGCTTAGTTTGCCCATTTCTAAGTTACCTGGTAAAACCCTGTATGGCTTTTAGTCTTTTACCTGCAAAAGTGGATGTAGTTTCCTAATTCACCTTAATGCTTGCCTGAAATAAACAGAAAGCAGAACACAAAAAACCACCCCCAAAACCAACAACACCCCCCCACACACACACACCTCAACTCCTGTGGAAACTTCCCCCCCGCTCTAAAGGAGTTTGGCAGTTCTAAACTGGAACCATTCGCTCCGTATTGCTCCACAGACGTGTCTTGGGCAGGTGCAGCTGTCTGTGGCACAGGCTGTTCCCTAACCGCGTCTGTTTGGCTTTCACTGGTGAATGGGACTAGGTGCTCGGTGTGCGGGTGGTCGGGTGGCTGCGGTGTTGCTCAGGGTGGCATCACCAGCAAACTGTGTTGAGATCGAAACAACTACATTTGTTAATTCCTAAGATCTATTTACACAGGGGTTGAGCTTCGTGGGGGACTGGGGAACAGTTCTGAAATGCCCACCTTTTGCTTTTTCTTTCTATCTTTTTTCCTTTCCCCCGCCCCGCTTTCTGACGACGCTGGGTTTATTTTGGGAATGTCTATTCTGGGAGACTAAAGGCAGGGGGGGAACAGGAGGGAGATGGTTACATTTTACAGCATTGATGAAGGGTTGAATCTGGTATACAATTACTTTGTCTTCGCATCCAAACCATGCTCTTACTGTAAGCGCTACAACTCGCCAGCCTCCACCATGGGGAGTGTCTTACCGACAACCTCCTGCTACCGCAGCCCCGCACGGGTAAGGACAGACTGGATCCTTCTATATGGGGGGGCTCGTGAGCCAAGAGTGGCGTGTGAAACTTTGGTTTGAGCCTGGCTCCTCGTCGCCTCTTCCCGTTACAGAGCTGGAGGTGGAAGAATGCAGCTCGTCTTCCCAAAGATCTGAACAGTTCATCTTCCAGCCCAAAGACAACAGGGGATAAACCCTTCACCCTGTAGCTGCTCTGCCCTGCAGCACCCAAACTACGGGGAACGTTGGACTCCCTGGGATTGCTCTGGCCACAGAGCAACGCTGCGGCACGCTCTAGCGATTCACTCTTCACTGTTAAGCCGCCGATCAAAGCTGCGCTCTTTGGTATGCCAGGACTAAAGACTTGACTCGGTGGCAGACCTTTGGCACTCTGAGGTGTACTAGTTTCTGGTTTTGTCAGGTCTAAATAGCCTTGATCATCAAACAGGTTAATGCTGGACCCTATGCTTAAGCTAGTTCTGTCGGTGAAGGAATCCACTCGTCCATCGTGCCCTAGTTCTGCAGGTGCTGAGCACTGGTGCTGGGGCCACGGTCGTTTGCAGTCTCCGTGGTTTTCCTTATCATCCCCACTGTCTTCCTGCCCACCTTGGAAAGAGTTCTCTGTCCAGTCCGACTCCTCGCTGACACTGACGGCTGCGTTCATGTCCCTGAGAAACACCACGATGACAGTAATGTTGTCGCTGGAACCGGCGTCCCGAGCAGACGCCACTAATTTATGTGCTACCATGCTGCTGTCGCCGTTATTCTCCTTTAGATGGTCAGCCACCACTTTGACTGCCTCATCGGGATTGACTGTGTCATAGAAGCCATCGCAGGCTAAAATGAGGTAGTCTTCAGAGCCATCTAGTACAGTGGAGGCAGAGTCTGCGTCCCCACAGATATATGGCTTGTGCTCAGCATCCCCTGTGGAAAAACAACACACAGACACACCACACCATGGGCTTGCAGTCATGGCACCTGGAAGCCCCCAGCAGTGGGGAGCCAGTGACTCTCACCCCAGGTTAAAGAAATTATTTGGAAATTATTCCCTCAAACTCGAGAGGAAAAAAACCCCAACCCAGAGGCCATCGCTCACAATTCTTATCTTCAGCTGTATTCCAGACTTTGATAACTGGAAAATTAAAGTGCTCATTAAAAAAGATAAAGCCTGAGAAGGGAATTGCAGCCCATTCTTACCAATAGCCCTGGAGACTGACAGGCTCCCGTTCACCCTCCAAGCTCCAAACCAAACCACACAGCCACCCAGTGCCTCGATACGCTTCTTCTCATCCTAAACAGCAAGACAACACAGGAGTCATTTGGGCAGAGGGCTCAGTGCTGCCATCATGCTCTGAACGCTCTAACAGATGCTCTGTTGTTCTCACCACCAGAGAACAAAGGATTTGCACACAAATCCATCCCGACCTCCAGAGCAGGGTAACTGGAACATACACTGCTGCTCCCAGGGACACAGGGGAGGACATGCTCAGTGTCCAATCATCGCTGATACCCGTCAGCTTCAGTGGCAAACACTGCCGGGGTGTACTGAGAAGAGGCCCTTCTCACCTCTCGATCTGGTTTGTGGGGTTTCATCAGTTCCACAGCTTGGCCTCTCCTCACGAGCATCACCTGGGAGTCCCCAAGCCAAGCCACATGCAGCATATTTCCTCGGATGAAAGTCACCACGCCCGTGGTTCCACAACGCAGACTCTGGATAGGGTGGAAAAAAACCCCAAAAACATCCCCAGTTTTAAATAAGCAAAAAAGAAACCACTGTGAAGTGCTTCCCTGCTTAACAAGAGGGCAGAACACACTGATACTCTGATACAGTCTGTTCACAGGCAGTGCTCTCCTTACAGCCCCAGCCTGGCTGAACACGAGTGATCAACTTGGCCCTGTGACTTCCCTCACCCCAAGGTCCCCTGCAGCAGCTCAGCTCTGCCTGCGATCTGTCATGCTAACACTTCAGCAGACTCCTGTGTCCATCGATAGAAGTGTGCGCAGGAGGTTTACTCTAAGCATCCAGAGCTCCCTGCACGATATTCAGCCCTTGGATAAGTTCAGGAGGGAGAGGAGTCAGTTATCCATCTATTCTTGCTTTCTGGAGCGAGGAAGAACCTCTGTTGTAAAGATGAAGGGAAAAAAACCCACCCCAAGGACTAAACCTAGTTAGCACACGATCATAAGAATAGCAGCAGCATCCTTCTAGATGAACTGAATGCTGTGTGCCATGGAGGCTGACATCTGTACAGTGTGGAGAAGCCCAGCAGCAGGCATGGCCTCTATGGACTGTGCTTGGCACAGAGCTTGGAGCACCCCAACACAGAGGGAATTGGCAGATGAATTCATCCCGAGTCAAGCCCAGGTAAAACAGTTACCTCTCTGGCTGCCTTCTGGACAAAGCGCTCGTCGGTCACCCGGAAAGCTCGGCACAGCGCCTCTGCTGGGTCGTGCTGAAACATCTCCTGATGGACCATGTTCACGTGGAGATGGATGGAGGCATAGATGGCAGCATCCACTCCCCCATGACCATCAAACACTGCAAAATAAGCTTGCTCCTCTTGGTCCTGTCAGTGGAAAACACATTGGGAAAACAACTCAGGAGAAACCAATGCAAACAGCTAATGGGATTGTCTTGAACTTGAGAACTGTGGTGTCCTCATTATTCTGCACTTAGAGGCAGAATCTGGACTGGAAAAACAAACTACTCAGACCATCTTCACCTGCACCAGTGGGAAATTTCCCCCTTATTGCTGCTGAATTCTGCCTGCAAACTGCAAGGGATGTCCTGCAAGAATCACCTGTGAAGCACTCTCAGTGCTCCTTATGTCCCATTTGTTACAATTCAGTCACTCAGCTCAAATGGGAAGTGCCATCCTCATCACACTGTGCAGGAGCTTTTGTGACTGCAAAGACCACAGAGAGAGAAGAACATCCAATACAGTTTGCATGAAGGCTACATCAAGACAGGAATCCACCAGGGAGAAAATGCCAGTACAGTTACAATGTGAAGCCAGCCCGCTGCTGCTTTCATTGGGGTTTTTTTATCTAATCCCTATCACTTTAGATGCTTGGGTGGTTTTTTAAAAAAAAAAGTATGTTCTGTCTCATCAGATAATTGTGATCATATTCACAAATCACATCCAGCAAAACCACTCATCTCCAAGTCATTTTCCTCAGCTCCCCCTTACCTGTTCCGAGACACAATGCTGCACCGAGAGACACCAGCGCCAACGCCTGTTCATATACGGAACACACTGACCCGCTGTCAGCGCCACCTCAGACCTGACAGCCAGCTCAATGAACAGAGTATTCACACCTAATTTTTAAGTAATGGGCTCCAACACAAATTGGAATCAGAAAGCTGAGAATGGACAGGCAAAGGAAACATCTGCCTCTGCATTAATATCAGTTCATGGCAAGGATGTGGATGGGGCAGAAGATGGTTATTAAAGCAAGAGGGTGCAATATAAAAGCAGTTATGCAGCAATCTGATCCTAAAGATAAAACTTGCACCACTTTCTTCTATTTACTGTTCCTCAGTGTCCAGTTTTATCTCTCAAGGAAGAGCAACATGAGTGTTTGCCCCATGGCCACACTGGGAAATTAACAGAGGGAAGCCTGGCCACAGTTCACCAAACCACTCATGCTGCTAGATCCTTGTGTGAACTGCACCCCTTTCTCCTCTAAGTTTTGTAGTTTAGGGTTTTGTTTGGGTTTGTTGTTTTTTTTTAAACTTTCTTTCCTTACTCTTGCTTTTGGCTTCTTCCTCCCAAGAGGAAGCACTGAAAAGCTGTACAAACCCACCCCTGCTGCAGCAACCGGCACCAGCGATGAACTACAAGCTGAACCGCTTTGTTTCCCAGTATATTATTCTCTGTAGTTTGTCCTGGCAATCTTCCTCCTCATTTTCCAGAATGAATAAATGCAAAGAAGAGAAAAAGGAGGGCAATCCTCTTCTACCTGGGCAGTTTCAGCCAAATCCAGGCTCCTACCTTGACATTTCACAACACACCACAGCAGGGTGGTGTGTTCAACATACACATCTGCCTTCTGCATGATCTCTTTTTACCTCAAGGTTGAAGAGCATGTTGAAGTCGGGGATGCAGACGTGCTTGTCTTCCATCTTCCTGCGCATATTCTTGATGGCATGGATGGATGTCTCGTAGTAGCGGTGGGGCTTCGGCTGGAGCGGAAAGTCTTTCACCCAGTTGCTGCAGATCTCATGCAGTTTGCTGTAAACCAAGCGGGCCAGCTTCACTGTCTCAATCTCTGGGGAAGGCAAAAACCACAAATGAAAGGCTAAGAGCAAGTGAGAACTTTTTTTTCTTGCATACATTACGAAGATGAAACAAAACCATTTTAGCCAAGCAGCTGGAATGGATGTCAGCAGGGAAATTCTGGGCTCTGATGCATAAAAAGAGGAAGCCAAACTCACCATAATCAGCGCTCATCAGTAAGCAGCTCATTGTTTGTTTGTCTTTTTAACTTAAACATTCCCCAGTGCCTTTGGGGAACTCATTTGCAGCATAAGGAAAAAGGAAAAGCAAACACGTTTCCCTCAGTGTTCGATCCCCTGTGTCGCGCTGCACAGGGCAGCAGCATCCCATACAAAACCCACAATCCAGTACAGTGGTGTGCTGGGCTTAGAGGAAACAACCTACTCCAGACACCACCTCACTGCAGAGCTGAGGTAATACAGCAGCAAAGAACCTACAGAAATGAAGAGTGTTCCTTGAAGGTGTTCTGGCAGTGTGCACGCTCACCAGCGCCATGCACACGTTCCGGTACCTTTTTTAGTTTCCTAACATTATTTCCAGATTCCTGGCTGGATGGTGTGTCAAAGAAATCTGCAAGAGCAATGGGAAAACCATCAAAGGCTGAAATTTAAGAGAATGCTGAACTGTCACACCTGAGCAATGGTGATTTTGAAATGTGAACACTCAGGCGCTTGAGAGTTGTTCTGAAATTCAGGAATCAGAGCTGAACACATCGAGATCTCCTCACACACCATCCTTCTGCAAGGCAAGAGATCTTCACAGCTACACAGCAGCAATCCATGAGCACGAATGATTCCTGGAGGAGGAACGGCCCAAATGCAGGGAGCAGAGGGAGGGTGCCAGCATCTTCTCAGTTCACAAGAAGGTTGTGAAGATCCTACAAGCAGCCGTTACTGATTGTGGTACTAGACAAGATGCAAGCTACAGTCATCGGGGGCAAAGATCCTTGGGAGCAAGATACAGCCTGGTCTGCAAGAGCCACCTTTAAGCTGAGAATAAACTATGAGCATCATCAAAAGGAGGAGCCTTGGCTTCTCAATCCCACAGCTTTAAAAGCAAGTGGTGGGAATCACCCTGCCACTGCTGCAGTGATGGGTACCGGTTCCCCCACACCCCTTAAACCGCTCTCACCAGTGCCGCTGGCAATCTCTCGGCAGGGTAACATATCTAAGGAGGGAACAGGCCCAGCCTGACATGTCCAAATTACACTTTCCAGAGGTGAACCCCACACACTTGCTCTTCCATTTTTTTCCAGCAGGCACATCTGAAGGGACACGGTGTACATTTCAATGTCACAGGGCTGTTATACTTCAGAGCATCACTCTGAAGGAGGGAGGGAGTAAACCCTTCCCCAGCAGGGAGTACGTGGAGTGGCAGCATCAACCATAATTGCTCCTGAGGTTAAAACAGGAGAAAGGCCCACAACAGTCATCCCACCCCCTCACAGCTGTAAATTACTCATCAATTGTTAATGGTGCAGCGCTGAGCCAGAGCTGACTCAGCTGTCATTGCGGTTGTGTCATGGAGAATTTCATTTCCCTCCTGCTGCTCCAAAATCCCCAGTGCTGGAAGTGGAGCTTAATTCTACCACAGTTAGTGGGAAATCCAGCTCGGGCATTATTGCTCCCAAAGACAACTGACTTCTTTTAGACCAAGGTCAGGGTAGAGAGAATACCTGTGATCAGAGCCTGCTTTTCGGTACCTAAATTTTAAGGCCCTCCTTGAAAACAAGAGGAGTGTGACAGCAGGGATCAGCAACCAGGTTTGTGGACATGTCATCAAGCCAATGACCAGTCTTCTTTAAGAGCTCCAGTTTCTGACCAGGCAATGACTTTTCTGTGCCTCAGCTACAGCAATCCCGTCTCCTGGCACCTGGAAGGACTGAGGAGTGGGACTTTGTGATTTGTGAAGTCTGCTGGGTATTTTACCTATCTAGAATCTTAGATATCTAAATTTAGATATTTTAGCTATCACTTAATATCTATCTTAGAATTTTAGATATCACTTAATATATCACTAGATATATTTAGTGACATGGTCCCACTCTCCAGCCTCCTTCAGTGGTTCCTTAACAATGCCAAACCCCCAATAACAATATCTTTCTCCATGACAAAGAAAACTAAATGTTCTCAACCCAACCTTTCAAAAAGGAAGTTCTTTTTGAAGACTTTTAGTTCTCATGGAAGCTCTCTTGCTCCTCTCCAGTACAGCTGGAAGAGGAGACTCAGTCCTGGCCTAACTGTGATTCTGTTCTGGCTATCCAAAGACACACAGTCGCCCCAAACAGACCCATATTATTCTTGCAGTCCTACATTTGCAGACTCAAACCAGCTTTTCTTCTTTTAAAATCAGCATTTTTCCATCATGAAACTTCCAATTTCCTTTCCACCAGCACACCAATAACTGGTTTTACCACTCCTGAGTAGGCAATATGATTTGTCACGTTGCAATTCTCAAAGTGAAATGTGTCACTAAGGAAATTTGGAATAATCATTTTTTTCTTCTAGGAAATCCAAACTTGAGGCAAATCAGGTAAATGTCTCCTCATATTATACAGAGTAAAAATCTTCCCAGGTTTATAAGATAAAATGACATAGAATTGGATCTCAAAACCAGACAGCTAAATTCAGCTTGATTCTACATTCTGTAGCAGTCCAGACACCGTTAGAATGAATGGGAAACTCTGAGCACAAACCTTCAGGATGTGGAAATACCATTTTCATCACCTGCTACAGTTCCCTTTGTCTTCTTTCAGAGCAGGAAAGTCTCCCTGTATGGTACCAGAGGACAGTCAGCAGTCACAGCTGTCTTCTAAGTAACTAGACCAGGTTTCTCAAAGAACTCCTGCTATGAAACTTAGCTAGAATGGTGCTCATGACCTTTTGCAATGAAATCTCCTTCAGCCCTGCATGAGCCCTAGTTGTGTTACAGCTTTCTTACCCAAACCTCGCATCACTTGAACTAATGCTCCCCTTCAAAAATTAGCTTTTACAGTATATTATTTGAAATAGCAGTATTCATGTGAAACCACTGCTTTACTACACTCCAGAAGATGTTCTCTCTCTTCCTCTCAGCCCTTTATCTTCATATTTTGACACTTCGCATTGCATCTGTGAAGGTGTGGTTTATTTTGGAGTACCTTTGTTATGACAATTCACCACATACTGCATCTGGAGTCACCTTTTCAGCGCCCTCTACAGCCTGTACACCTCTCACTCTACGTTTGCATTGGTGTGTTGCAGCTTTAGATACAGTTAAACAGCAATTTCTGTAGGTGTGAGGGTTTCACGGTGGGTTTTTTTTTCTTCTTTTTGTTGAAGTCTTTAGATATTCTGTGTGGAGGCTTAGTCAACATTTCCTTGGAGACTGTCAAATATTTATGCAAGTCTCAGAGATCTCAATTTGAAATTAATGAAGGCTGCTCAGCCAGAACAATGACAAATCTATTCCATTTACCTGCTCAGCAGGAGGAGGCAGCAATACCTACAAAAAGGGAGCCCATCGCGTGTTTTTCTCAGGTTTCCAAAGGCCTCTGAGAAATACACAAAATCTTCCTTTTTGAAGAGCCAGATTTGTATATTCTACTTACCCCTAGGATTATTTTTAATATATATATAAAAATTTATTATTATTATTATTTTAAACCAAGAAGGAGGGAATGGATAAGTGGTTTAGCGACCCTATTTTCAAGATCAACTGACAGAATTTCTCTCAATACATATGAGAAATGTTGTTCATTTCTTTAGTGAGCATCCCAGAAAGTTTTTCCAAGGTTATTTAGGTCAGGTAGAATCCTGAAACAATTTAGGGCATGTGGCTTTGAGCTGGATGCTGCAGAAATCTTGTTAGCCAAGGCAGATAAATGGAAAAAAAGACATTTTCTTTTTAAGCATGAAAGATCTTTGTTAAAACTATAGAAAAAAAATTAAAAGGCAAAGAAAAATTAAAATTACTGTAATAATTCAGAATTAAGTCCTCTCCACATATATTTAATTTTGCTCTAAGACTGAAGGAGGACAACTGGCACTTGCCAACAAGCAGCAGGACCACCTAGTCTAAAGTGCTTACAAGGAAATTCAGGGCCACCAGGTACAGACTCATGAAGGCATGCTTAGAAGAAAGGAGTGATTTCCACTGGGTTTTAAGGAGCAAAAAACTGATTAAGTACAACCAGAGAAAGACATTTAAAAACAGGTAAAGAATTCAGTAGCAAAAGTTGAAGCTAGTCAAGATTCAAAGGTGAGAAGGCTTTGGCTAAGAACTTCTCAGGAGTGGTTGTGAATTCTCCATAGATCTTTCTCCATCCATACAGAATATTCCTGTACAAGAAATCTAGTCCAACCTCATTTAGTTGATAGAGGGGAGTAACGTGAGGAAAACCTTGTACTATTCAAGTGGTCAGACTAAATGGAAGGGCCACCAAAGCCACTGCTGACTTTAAAACTCTATGAATTACATGCAAAGTGTTCCAGTATATAAATGAAAGATCTACACCATGTAAAGCTGTACAGTACCAGGTACTTACGTATGATCCCATCCGCGTTGTCCACGTGCTTTGGTAAGTAGTGTGCCGAAAGGTCGCTCTGAAGGACTTCATCTGAAGTTGCTCTAGCTAAGGCAGCAGCCAAAAATGAAGGGCAGTTACTGGAAAAGAAAAAACAACAGAAAAAGAGATTTTTCTTCTGCTTTAGCAAGGTAAATTGCAGTCAATACTCTTCTATTAACAAACAGAAACTTGAACCAAGATTTGTAAAGCTTGTGAGTTGTCTTTGCTAGGCAGTACCACAGCCCTGCAGCAAGATCTCAAACTCACCACAGGGATTTTAATAACCCTGTTTCACTCTTACACTCCCCACTTCACAGTTTTAATCTGCCATCTCTTAACCTCTGTTTAAATGCTTTTCAAACCTAGGCTTCAACCCCTCTGCAGGGTCTATCATGCAACCCTTGCTTAGCACTCATCATCTACGTGAGCATTGCACACTTGTCTCTCAAGACCATTCTGTCCAATTTCTTCTAGGAGCTGGAGTCAGGATTCCAAAGGGTAAGAGAAGTCCTCTGTTTTCAGTGGCCAAAACCTCATCACAGGACACTGAAAGTGGAGTCAAACCCACAGGAGGTACGAAGCTGATGTGCATAAGGTCAAAAAGCTCCCTCCTGAATGATCTCTATCATGAGTAAAGTGGCTTTAACTCAGTGTAGCTTAATTAAACCTGCTATCTCCCAGGGTTAATTAATCTATAGCAAGCCAAGGCCACTTTAATGTACATTTTCTCATTCAAGAGGAGCTTAGTACCTCTTAATTTATGCATGACTTTGTATTTCCCATTGGTGTGCCTTAACTCCTCCAGGTTATCGTGGGGGTAACAATGTCCTGCATGAGACATGTCTGCCTCTGCAGAGACAGATTTCGGTCTCAGAAACCATCCATCATCACCTGACTTCTGCATGAGCTGGTCCAGGGAGCAGGCAATGAGCCCAAACACTTCCTTAGCCTATTTCCTCTGCTTAGCCCCAGTAAGTCTGTTTGCATGCTTTTAGTGTGGTTGGAGAGGAGGCATTAGCCTAGAAGCATCAGTCCAACCTGATCTAGAGCTGAAAAACCTCTACACACAAAACCGGACTTGTCAGACATCGTTCTGGAGCCTGGGAAGCGCATGGCAACCACCACTTGCGTTCACATTTGGTTCACTGCCCAGGAAAGCCAACTGCCATCCTAAACGGGCCCACATGCCACAGCTTCAGCAGCAAAATCTGAATTCCAGAAAAATAAAATCAGGTTTATGAGACTCAGTGGTTTTGAGAAGCCATTTTACCATAAAGTTTTCCAGATTCTTGATAGCAAATGCTGCTACAAGCTCTGAGATTATATAACAGATTTACGAGATGCATGCAAAGTAAGTCCTCCAACCCTCACTATTTACTATTCAACATGTCTATATGTTATTTAAATGTAAGATTAGCAATAAATAGCTTTGTCCAAGTGATCCATTGCCCTGTGAAGTTGTGCAGAAAGCCACTCGAACCCCCTGTACTGCACCCTCCATAAGAGTATTTCCTAGAATGAGCAGCCGGGCATTCCGCTCACGCAGCACCTCCAAGCCTCAGCGCCGTGTGCGCTAATGAAGCATGACTGCTGGAGGAAATCAGCTGTTTTAGGACTGGCTCTTCCCAGCACAACACAGGAACTCTGATCCTATTTACATACAGCGATGCCCAGTGGTAAGAGTAATCAGCAAGAGGAAAACACACCGGGACCTCCCTTACTACTGGCTTGTGTAGAAGCTGATTTTCTGTCTCGTCCTGTCTGCCTTTATTTAGCTCTCAGAGAGCAGGTTCCTCATGTCTATTATTAGCTCTGGTGCTCCAGAGCGGTGATACTGGGTACCGTTCATGTTACACACCATTTCCATGTTACACCGAAAGCGAGAGCGTGCGATGCCAGGGACAGAATAATTACACCAGCAGCTCGCAGCACCGCGAGGACAGCGCTCTGACAACGCGCAGAGGAAGATTAAGGCTCAGCCTACGTAACACAGAGCAGAAGAATCCGTGCTGAAAGCATTGGCAGACAGAGCTCGCTTCGGGCACGGACGTAACAGGCTGCGCCGGCGCCTCCAGGAATCTCAGCCCAAGGTTTACTTACCCTGCACCAGCTCCATGCTGAAATTTGGTATGAAAACCAGACTTGGTTTTTGATGTTCCCTCAAGAATGTCAAAGAGGGAACCCAGTTAGGAACCGAGGACGTGACCATTGCTAAAAGAGAGACTGAGACCCAAAAAGAGCAGAGAAAAAACACCCCTCGGCACAGGGAACCTCTGCTCTGCCTGGGCATGGACGGTGGGAAGGCAGGAAGGCCACGTCTGGAGATCTGGAGTCATGAACGTTCATGTCTGAACTGCCAGGTATTATCTGAAGCCTAGTGACAGATTACAAAACCGGGAGGTGCATTTGCAGCGTATGTAGCTGGTCAGTGTTTCCCCCAGTCAGCTCCAAAGGTATTTACAAGCCAGAGCTGGTGGCTTCACACTGAGGCGCTTCATCCAGCCAAAGAGTGCATTTCCATCACAATGCTAAACCTACACAAAAAGCTGCTAAAGATGTTATTAGATAAATTAGAGGATTTTAAGTACATCCTTCCTGATTCTCTGGCAGCGTGGGTGTGTTTGGAACACCCACCGTTGCATTGCAGCAATCCTGGAATAACTCTGCTAAGGTAATAAATCAAGCCTAAAAAGTGGGCCGTTTCCATCAATTAAGTTTGAGAAAAACAGTCTGAAGTGGGCTTAACTCAGCCCACATGTTATTACGTTACCAGCTTAACACACAACTCTGCTCCCTCCTGATAGCATTAAAGTGGTGAAGACTTTCCAAACGTTTTCTCTGAGCTATTCCTCTGCGCTCCAAATCTAATCTAAGGTCTCCTGCTAAAAAAAGGGATGGCAGATTTCAAATTCTTATAGCATGAAGGTTCACCGCTGGGGTTTGAGTGACTTAGCAATTTTGATGGAAAAGGTAGAGGAAAATAAAGCAGCTGAAGGCTTTCCTTCTATGTCTGGCCACTCTTTGTCCTAATAATAACAGCTGCCTGCCAAAGAATTAATTGCCCTTGACATTTGTTCATCACAAAGCTTCTTATGTAGCTGTTACAGGGCTATGCCATGTAAGCAGGGAAGCAAACAGATGCAGACAGATGACTTCCTCTTCCTGATTAGCACAACTCAACATTTACTTCTCTTACTTGGCTCCTGAGAGGACTTCAGTTAAATTATTTATCCCCTTCAAGGAATAGCAGGCTGTGATGGAGGGGTGTTTTTTTTCCTCCTTTTGAAATTGATGAGGTGTTGAAGTCAGGACACTGTTATCGTTACACCAAGACAAATGAAGAACCCAGGTCTGGGATCTTTGTTTTTAATCACAAAGCAAACACCAAGATGAGCACCTACAGCACACACCAGCAGAGCCCTGTGCTCCAATGATCAGCCTTTGCCACCCTGGCAGTCCTCACGCTCTCACAGGGAAGAGGTGGCAGCAGAGAGGACCTGGGGGACGTGGGAGGCACATCGCAACCTGCTGCTGGCGTAACTAACCATTACCTGTTGGCTGCTGAAAATACATTCTTCTGCCACACTGTAGATGTTCCAATGTTATTAGTCATTAAGTTATGACAAACTGAAACTGGGAGGGCACAATCTTGCTTAGCAGAGAGCTCAGAGCCAGAATGCCAATGTCTATTCATAGCCATGCCACTAATTTAGCAGCTGACCTTGGACGAGTCATTTCACCACTCAGACCTTCGATTCCTCATCTACAAACAAGGGATGATAATATCATTTCCCAGGGGAGAGGAGGAGAAGGAGGAAGCCTGTGGAAGGCCTGATTCAGTGCTTGTAAAATACTGAGATTTCTAGGTAAGAGCATGACTGAAGGGAAAAATACCAAGATGATACAAGGGGTGATGGTTTTAAACTAGAAAAAAGTAGATTTAGTTTGGATATTAGGGAAAAAATTCTTCAATGTGAGTGTGGTGAATCACTGGCACAGGTTGCCCAGAGACATAGTGGAGGCCCCATCCCTGGAGACATTCAAGGTCAGGCTTGATGGGGCTCTGAGCGACCTGATCTATTGAAGATGTCCCTGCTCACTGCAGGAGGTTGGACTAGATGTCCTCTAAAGGTCCCTTCCAGCCTAACACATTCTGCGATTTGATGACAGTGGGAGAGATTTTCAATCTGTACAAGATTTACAGAGCTTTCCCCATTCCCTGCCCTCATGTGCTAAGTGGAATACGGGACCAAACAACATCTCTAGACAGGCAGGTTTATTCTGATGCAGACAGCTAAGACATGGTCATGACAGAAACCCATTCCAAGAAAATCTGATGCCTCGTAAAAGGAAAATCACAAAAGAAAGACGTCAAGTTCTTAAAACTCAGCAATCCCAGTGTTCCTGGAGCATCAGCACTGCTGATGGAAAAATGATGCTCCAGGGACATTACCTCCCCTGACCAAAATACGCAATCGAGTGCCACTGGTGCTGAGAACACGTACTGCTGTCGTGTTCTGGTGTAGCTGATGAGGCATCACTAACCCAAACAAAGCAGGAAAAATGGACCAGAACATACTGGTGCCTCTGAAAGGCAAAACCAGTCCGTAAATCACAAAACATACAGCGTTCCTGTTACCTCAGGAATCCCCTGACACTACAGAACAGCCATTGTTTTAGTTAGAATGAAACATGATTTAAATAGAAATGCTATTCAATCTGCTGAAACCCAACCCAAATCCACAGGCAAATGGTATAAAGCATCGTGTAGGGTTTCACACAGTAATCCAGGCCCAAGAACACGACCTGAAAAGACCAAGTACAGCACATTCCCACAAGGCCTATAATTTACTGTGTTAGGAAAAGACTTTGTAGGGATGACAAGCTAACTGCACCCTTTCCACAAGGCACTGCACCAGGGATGTGGTTTAGTAAAAGCTCTGGTGTTAACGCAGCCTGCTGCAAGTTCTCATTAGAAAGTAAGTTTTGCAAGATTCAATTTAAGAAAAACCCTCATTTGTCCCCAGCCTATATTTACAAAACACTCCAAAGTCTCATGAGACTTCTTCCAGATGGAGCTTCGGATACAGCCTGGATGCTCTTTGAAGAAGCCTTTAAAGTCTTTATTACTGGAAGTTCCCATGCTGTGAACCGCAGCAGTAATGAGCAGAGAAATTCTTTGGGAAGATCCTTCGGCTGTTTACCCAGCCGTCTCTTCAGCTGCCTCCTCTTCCCGTGGCCATCCAGAAAGAGGAGGTATCAGCTGAGGGGCCTCTCTGTCAGGTAGGACCCAGAGAGGAACATTCTGCTAAGCAGTCCTCGGATCCCAACATGATTATGGATGTATCTTCTAATTATGCCAAAGGAATGCTATTTCCAGCTCCTGTCTCCACAGGTTCTCCTCTCCACACTCAACAAAGCATCGCACCCTCCTGCAAGCTCACTGCTCTGTCTCTGACCTGTGCTGTTCTGCTGCTCTGCACAGCTGGGTGAAAGTTCTGATGCTTATTTAAAGCCTGGTCACAGTGGACAAAAGGAGTACGGGGTTTTTTCCCTACCACACAGCGAAACCCTGTGCTAGATTTCAGCTGCTGCAGTGAGTTACTATAAAAAACCCAAACCCCAACAAACCCAGAGCACACAGAGAGAGAGAGAAAAAGAAACAAACAGAAAAAACAATGCACCTTTTAAAACATTGCATAACCAAAAGCTCCTTGAGGAGTCATTTGAGCTGGCAGCGTTGAGACAGTAAAGATGCTTGATAAATCTGTTTGAAGGAGCTGAAAATGTGCTACACAAGGAAGCTGCTATCTATAGGCTTCACAGAGACAGCTGCCTGGTCACATTCAAAATGATTCTGTCCTTGTGGTGACAGTTGTAAAGCAACAGAAATATAATATAAAACCATTACAAAAATACACGCTCCTCCTGATGTGTTTTACCATGCCTGTATGTGAGCGAGTCACTGCACTGGTACCTCTTTGTTACCAGTATTTGACCTTTTGCTCGCTGACACACTCTGGAGAGTCCAAGTTCTTGTGGATATTTTCCTGCAGTTAAGGCTATCTTAGATGGACATTAAAAAAACAAACCCCAAACCAGAGCTGTGCTGCCCAGATAACATCTTCCACAGCTGGGTGAAGATGCTTCAACGCATCAATCAGACTTTCTGTATTTATCACTGTATTTATTCTGTAATAGCTCTATCTTACTTGTCTGAGCACCGGTCTCAGGAATGTCCTGTGGACTTCCACAGATAAATACAGTGAATAAAATTACTTGTGCAGAAGCAATAATTTCCCTTTGCAAGTTCTTATTAGGCTCAAAGATTTTGCTGATGGTGAATAATACATGTTCTCAACTTGGTTGCCATCACTGAAAGCCTATCCCACCACATAAAACCTTATATGAAGCTCATATTTGACAGCGATGACTAAGATAGGTAAAAATACCTTGCAGTCTCAATTTTAAAATAACCACTCTTAAAACCCCCCACCAAAAGAACAACAATTTTTAAATGCCTTTAGAAATAACCTGTTAACTATCACTTGTTAACTGCTACACTGTCAAAGACGTTTGTTTTGACTTGTTCGTAAATCACAATCTAATCTGAGATAAAAATACTCCAGTTCTTTCCCTGTTGTTTAAGGAGGTAGTAGGAGTCAACAAGAGTCTCTCTCTAGTAAAGGCTACGTGAACAAGGCATGAAGAGAAAGCTCTAGGAAATCACGTTTGGTGATCAGATGGTTTGGAAAACCGCAGAACTCCGTTCTGAGAGCGTTGGCACCGATCCCACAGCAGGGCTCAGGTGCTGCACTCTTCTGTCAGGGGTTTATCATAGGGATTTATACAGAAGGAAGCAGAGAGAGAGCTGTGCTGCACGGGGTATCAAAATAATTAAAAGAAAATAATCAGGGCAGAGAGCGAAATTAAAATACTGGCAGGATGCTGAAAAAAATAAATGAAGGAAAAAGAATTGCTCATGAAAGCGTGATTGAGAGAGCATGGTTCAGATATTCTTTTATCTGACTACCTGGGAGAGCTGGCTGCAAAGGGATATCCTGCCTTGTTTCTCCTGTCGAAGCACCGCAGGCGAGTGCAGCTCCGATTCCCAGGCTCTGAGGTCCAGAGGCAGCTGGCACTGGGTTTATCAATGGATGCCAAACCCTAAGATCAGGCCGCATTCCAGCTACGTTCGCACACGCGCTCAACCTCTCCTGCACCAACGTGTTCCAGAACACGTCTAATGCAGGGTTTGTAAACACAGGGTTTGTACCTTTCTCACCAGAAGCTGAAGGCCAAGCAAGAGATACAGAAGAGCAAGCCCAGGCGTCCTGCAGATGTGCATGCTCTGCTGCCTGCCTCCCCTCTGCAGCCTCCCATGGAGGCCCCCCACATCCCCGTCTGGTTTCAGGACAAACTGGCTATGCTGAGAACAGGGCACTGACACTGCCAGGCTCAGCCTGCCCTACCCTCACCTGGAAGAGCCATCCTCACCCACCCTGCTGCCAGCTGCCAGCACACGGACAGGAATTCAGTTATCTTTCAGACTTAACCCATCTTTGGAACTTGATTGGATTTGGCCTGCAAGGTTAAGCTTCTCAGTGGGAGGAACCCGATAGGCAGACAGATCCTGCAAGCACAGAAGCCTTGTTCCCTTACAAACCAGACCTTTGAAATCAGCTTCTTGGAAGGATGCTGCTAGCATTTCAGCTGACAATACAGGTCATTAAGGGAAACCCTTGACTTTTAACACGCTACCTTCAACACACGAATTAGACTGAGACCTCTAATCCATTTTCTGCTGCGCAGCAAGTCACTGCTTCCTTTCTCTGGAGGGGTAAGTGCACACAACAGTACATAAAACTAACAAGATGTAAGCAAGACCAAATAAAAAGGTCACCTTTGTCTCAGTGATGAGGTACAATGTCATGAAGGCTAGTGTATATTTTAAAAAGTAAATGGTTGCTGACCACAAACCACTCACAAGCATTTGGGATTTAATGACTGTCACTAAAATGTGATTGATGCTGAAGGGGTGGACTGTGAACGACATAAACCAGCTTCTACAGGGCTGTTCTCCTGACTAGATTGTCTGTATATTACCTTTGAAACCTAATTCCATGATTCCTCTAACTCATTCTCACAATATGGCAGTTCTGAGGCTGCTTGTATTTCAATCTCTGCAGGACCAATGCTACCCGCATTACAGCTGCTTTTAAAATGACACGAGTCATCTACTATAACATGAACAACCCTTAAAAACCCAAGATAAATCTTCCAGGAGCTGAAAGCCAAATTATTCAAGAAACTAATTTCCCAGAAGTGACTGCAGGAGAGTTTTCTTCATTACATCAAAGAAACGAAAATACAAAGTTTGCTCTTGAAAAATCATATTCCAGGCCTAGAGCCGTTCACAGCCCTGTTATATCAATCTGATATTCAAAGAAAGGTAAGCCCAGTGTTGGAAGGAACACAAAGAAGAATCATTCTATTACAGAAAAGGACCAGGATTCACAAGCCCCAGTTACAATACCAAGAGTACAAAGATGTATCTCCCTTTATCTAAATCAGAACCTTTTCCATCAGAGCAGCAAGATTCTGAGGGACTGGATAATCTCAGATAAAATTTTAATTACTGCTACAAAACACAGTTTACAAAATTTTTAAAATATTTTCATTTAAAAAAAAAATCCCATCAAGGCACTCATTTGATGGGCATCCATGATAAAGCTTAGATCTTAAGGGTTCAGCTATGAAAATGCAAACGCACAATAATAATAAAAAAAAATCTGTTATTTAGCCTATCATTAATTAATCAAAATAAAGATCTTTTATTGGAATTGCCTATCTGTGCAGCTTTCAGGAATTTATAATAAGATAAAAGAGACTTCTGGGTTTTGTTGTTACTGTTTTATGGGGGTTAGTTTGCATATTTACATGGTGCATTCTCTGTGCCAACAGAACCACTCAGCATCTGAGCGACACGCATGCCTTGTAACCAGAGTCTTCTGCCCACCGTTCCAAAAACCAGTCACTGCCTACTTAGCACCACTGTGTCTGGAATGGGAAGGGAGCCTACACCTACGCAAGACACTCGCTTACCTGAAGAAGTACGTTTCTTAACTGGAAAACCAATGTCAACAAGAGTGATCTCACCGTGAGTTTCTCTGCCTGACCCAAGGCCTGTTTAAAAGCTCCATGGGACATTAAAAATGTCATTGATTTTTCTCTCTTTGGCTCTCAGTCAATTTGGAAGTCAGCATAATTCAATATCTTTCTACGAGTTCCATTAGCAAAGAAAGGAATCCATGCTTCAATCTCTGCTTATTGGAAAAAGTAATTTAATTTTACATCTGAAAGTGTGCCAACATCAGCATAAACCCATGCACAGTATACATAAAATTTAATTTATAAATTCTGTATTTTGTCAAGCCAGAATGAGATGCAGTCTAAAAATCAATGAAACCGTCCAAACTTGCTCTGAATATACTTATATATAGTCCTTTTATTTCAGGTATTTTACATTCTAGTTGGAGCTTTTGATGATTTATCTCCTTATGATAAATTATTAATGTCGCACTAGCTATACAAGTTCATGTTGCTGAAAACTTTGTCACAGCAGGCATGCTTTGCCCCTCAAAGTTTGGGCATGTCCTTTACTTGTCACCAATTCAACTCCTATTTTTTTTTTCCTCTCTGTTAAAAACAAACCTTCTTTGATCCTTCCCTTAACCCAAAGGGATACAGAAATAAAGATTAAATAGGAATCACCCAAAGCAGCACATCCATTTCATTTCAGATCATGCCAAAGTCCTCCAAGTGACTGGTCAGAAAGAATACTGCACTGTTTTAGTTAATGACTTAATTTCAACCAAATGAAACACAATGCTGCACAGCAGCACATACCACTCTCTTCATTTGTATCTCCACTGCAGCTCCTTGTTAAGGCAAACAAATGTAAAATGACTTCTTTTAAAAAGGATGAAGACAATGACCCCACAGCGCCCGCTGAAATGAATACACAGAGCTAGGCCCCAAGTAATTGTGCTTCCACTGTAAGATTTGCCTTCATGCAAATGAGAAAAAAAAAAGCCAGAGGCCAGGATTTTCAAGTGACATTTGATCACTTCACTTCTTTCAACCCATTGAACAAATATCAAATGTAAGGCAAACACACCCCAGAAGATTTATGACCACTGAGTCAGCAGAGAATGTTCTCTCGCTCCCTTCTCGCTCTCGCGAAACGCAGTTCATCATACAAATGGCTTGGGTGTTTATGCCAGATGTAAGATTAGATAATTAGTCATCTGAGTCCTGGATGTCAACTCTTTTGTGATACAAAATTTATTCCAAATGCACCATTTACATTCAGTTGACTTGCAAAAGCATTCTGGTGTTATACAGTAATACATCTTATGATGTACAGCCAAATATCTGCCACTCTGTAGTAACGTGTTCCGTTTCGGCTGTAGCAATATCCTGCCTGGTCTCAGCCCTTCCAACAGCTTAGGTTTTTTTTGTCTGCAAAATAGGGATAATGATATTGACCTCTAGAAAGCAATTTCAACTCTAAGGATGAACAATACCAAGAAGGGCTGGGTATTATTAATTAACCCTAAGCCAGGAATGGAAGAGGAGAACCGCACTTCGCTTGCACTGATGCCACAGAATACTCCTGCTCTTTTACCTACTTTCTCTTGACTGCGACACGCAAGATCACAGAATCTTAGGGGTTGGAAGGGACCTCAAGAGATCTTCGGGTCCAACCCCCCTGCCAAAGCAGCTCCCTATCTCATATTACATAGATAGGCGTCCAGACAAGACTTGAATCTCTCCAGAGAAGGAGACTCCACCACCTCCCTGGGCAGCCTATTCCAGTGCTCCCTCACCCTCACTGGGGAAAGGTTCTTCCGCATGTTGGTGCGGAACTTCCTATGCTCCAGCTTACAGCCACTGCCCCTTGTCCTGTCCCCACAGACCACTGAAAAGGGGCTGGCCAATTCCCCCTGCACCCCATGTCTAAGATATTTATAAACACTGATTAGGTCCCCCTCAGTCTTCTTTTCTCCAGGCTGAACAGCCCCAGCTCACTCAGCCTTTCCTCATAGGGGAGATGTTCCAGACCCCTAATCAACTTTGTCGCCCTTCTCTGGACTCTCTCCAGAAGGTCCCTGTCTTTTTTATACCAGGGAGCCCAAAACTGGACACAATACTCCAGGTGGGGCCTGACCAACGCAGAGAAGAGGGGGAGGATCACTTCCTTCGACCTGCTGGACACACTCTTCCTGATGCATCCCAGGATCCCATTGGCCCTCTTGGCCACCAGGGCACACTGCTGGCTCATAGCCAACCTGTCATCAACCAGGACCCCCAGGTCCTTCTCCACAGAGCTCTTTTCTAACAGGTCATCCTCCAGCCTGTACTGATACAGTCGGTTATTCCTCCCCAGGTGCAAGACTTTACACTTGCACTTGTTGAATTTCATCTGGTTTCTCCCTGCCCAGCTCTCCAGCCTATCCAGGTCTCGCTGAATGGCAGCGCAGTGTTCCTGCGTGTCAGCCACCCCTCCCAGCTTTGTATCATCAGGCACTTGCTGAGGGTGGATGCTGTTCCCTCATCAAGGTCGTCAATGAAGACATTAAACAGGACCAGACCCAACACCGAGCCCTGGGGAACAGCACTAGTCACAGGCCTCCATTCAGATTCTGCTCCACTGATCACGACACTCTGAGCCCGGTCTGACAGCCAGTTCTCAACCCACCTCACTGTCCACTCATCTATCCCTTGTTCCCTCAGCTTCTCTATCAGGATGTTGTGGGAGACAGTATTGAAAGCTTTGCTAAAGTCAAGGTAGATGACAACCACTGCTCTCCCTCCATCCACCCAGTTGGTAATAACATCATAGAAGGCTATGAGATCGGTCGAGCACGATCTCCCCTTGGTGAATCCATGCTGACTATTCCTCATGACCTTCTTCTCTTCCAGTTGTTTGGAGATGGCATCCAAAACAAGCTGTTCCATCACCTTTCCATGGGCAGAAGTGAGGCTGACTGGCCTATAGTTACTGGGATCCTCCTTCTTGCCTTTTTTAAAGACTGGAGTGACATTGGCTATCCTCCAATCTTCAGGCACTTCTCCTGTAGTCCAGGATCTACCGAAGATGATAGAGAGCGGCTCTGCAATCACCTCCGCCAGCTCTCTCAGCACACGTGGGTGTAGCCCATCCAGGCCCATGGATTTGTGTGCATCCATTCCTTTGAGTTGCTCCTGGACCACCCCTTCCTCAACTAGAGGGGAGCCATTCGTTCCCCAACCACTCCTACTTTCATCTGGGATCTGTGAGTCCCGAGAAGTCTTCGGAGTAAAGATAATCAAACAAGAAGCAAAATTAAAAGACAGCATGGTACCTTTAAAAAGAATTTTACAGATAAAGTGGTAACTACAAGTAGATTCCAAGATGATACAGAGGGACAATTAAAGATTTCATTGGAACCTCAGTTTCAGCGTTACTGACATTGAAGGGCACAGAACAAGACACCAAAGGCATAAATGGGACTCTTAGATAAGGGTGTGTGGCCTTCTAATGGGATAAACCTTTACTCACTCCAGGAAGATCAGATCCTAATTCCCCCTGTCACTCTCCCTTTGCAGAGCTGCAAACAATATTGGCGGGTTTGGGGTTCTCAGGTTTTTCTTTAAAGGATAATCAGAATGTTTTAGCTATTCTGTTTCACATTAAACTCCCTAATGCATTCTGTTCTACTGAGCCACATAGTTATTTCAGTCATTCTTAATAAATAACAGTTGCCAGTAGTAGTTAAGCCAACAGATCTGAATTATTTATAGTGTTGAGGAACAGAACAGCAGATAAAATGCATTAGGGCTTTCAGTTGTTCTTGCCTGAACGACACAATGGCAGCCTTTAGATGTTTTTCTATGGGCTGTAAAATATTCAGCTTCCAGTCCTGGTTTAAGAGATTTCCTAGAGAGATGATGGTTAAACTTACTGCTGCCCATCTTCAATAATCACATTCACAAAGGGCAGGTAAGAGAGAGCCTTCCAAGTACAGTCTGGTATTTAAAACAAAAATATAAAAAAAATTAAGATACTTTGATTCGATTAAACAGGTCACATTCAAACTGCTATTTAATATTATTAACCAGAACTTAATGATTTAGATGTTATTTAGCATGGCTCTGTGCCTTCCAGTTAATGGCCTAAATGCACCTCAGAGTATCCCAGTGTTGAACAGTGTTTCTCTTCTCTTTTGCCTCAACTCCCTCCTCTCAGCTGGGAAAAAAAAAAAAGCAGATAAATGATCTGCATTTTACAATGGCAAATCCAACTTCACGGTCCAGGGTGGAACATGGAAATCCCAAGCCCTGTCTCTCCTCTGTGCTTCTTTTTTACAAGACCACATCATGAAACACCGAGCACAAAAAAAAACCACAGGGACAGAAATTATCTTGACAATGCTTGACAAATTATGTTAAACACAGTAGTTGAGTTGATGCTCTTTGTGGCTTAGAAGATGCATTCAAATCTCTCTGGCGAATGACGGATGGGATAACGTGCCTCTGCTGAGCTATGTCTGGGTAGAAATCTGGGGGAACATCGTGCTTTCCCACCCTGTACTGGTATCACAGGGGACTGCAGCGCTGTGAAAAATCACCATGTACAATCAATTCACAAGGAGAATCTTGCCCACAAATGACAAGGAGAGATTTACACTCGAATGCTGCAGAGAGAAGAACTGTGGGGGTAGTTGTAGCAACATACGCTTAAACCAAACACTTTCCCTTTTATAGCTCACCTTCCGCTTTCTGTGCGGATCTATTTACAGCAGGAAATGCTGCACATTGGGGCATCTCCAAGGAGGAAAAAGGATTTAAAAAATGAAAACCTGGAGAGTTAAACCCCAAAACCAACCTTCCTCTTATCAAATGCTAAAGAAATAGGGGGAAATACCACTTCCAGGCCACGTCAGGTTATTAAGGAACCTGAAACCGGCTCCATCACATGTTGGTTTGTAGGAATGAGCCATAGTATCCGAACCATCAGGCAGGCTCAAGTGACACAGATCCCTGCGCTTCCCCGCTCCCCCCCTCCTTGGCTTCCCCACTCTCCCAGTTCAGAGGCTTATTTAAAATCCACGCTCTGCTTTCACCCAGCCAGTTCTATTGAAGATGCCATATGTCACAGGAGTGACCGCGCTCAAAAGATGAAGAATATGGCATTTGCTTTGGGTAAGGCAGGTCCTGAGCCTGCGTAACATACAGCTTGCCTGCAGTATGCAGCTATATATAGCTCTTTTTGCGCACAAAGGCTATAGGAATTGATTCTGAACATGCTGAGGATTTCAAACAAGGCTGCAGAGCTGTTGCCTCTCTCCCATCCTGAAAGGTACAATTATTTAAAACTTGGGAAACACGTCCTAAAATTATTTCCAGCACCATTTCAAACCAAATCCACGCACGCATCCCCGTCACCATCCTAAGGTCAAGCGAAAAGAAGAGCTGTCAACCTTTTATAGCTACAACTTTGCAAGTAAATCTGGCAAGATTAAAGACATTGTTTGTCTACCATGGACTTCTCAATTCTGTGGAAATTCTACCTTGCTTCTTCACCAAAAACTGGGGCTTCGTTTGTGCAAAAGAATCAGCCTTTTCTTACAACCTTACACGTTCCATTTTCCTTTGTGCGAGCCACGTTGGATGAACAGCATCAACTCACCCACCTCAGAGGCAACAGCGCTGCCCCCCCTGCAAATGCAGCTCGTGAAAGAATAACCCAACAACTCTTCTTTCTCTCTACCCCTTCTCTCAAGGAAGATTGTCATCTCTTCCCCTAAGTTTATTATTAAACCTGTGATCTCTTCAGAAGACAGATGAGCTCTAAATACAAGAAGGAATCTGTTACATAATACCTCAAAAGAAAGGAGGTGGCACACAATAGACAACACAAGCCTGAGTGAAACAGAGGTGAAAAGGGGATGAAAATGTGTGTTACTGTCCTGCCTTTGGCCAGTGCCCGGGACTTAGGTCCATCCCATGTACAGAAAATATAGAAATCATATCATACATGGGTAAAAATGAGGGGGTTCCTTCTATGGAAGATAAACAAATGCAAACAAGCACCATTATTTGGAAATTAATTCAGGATCTGGCAAAAAATTGTACTTAGATGAGAAACATCTTCCTCAAGCACAACAGAACTTGTTTGAAGCTCCACGAAGCAGGATTGTAAATAATACACTAGCGAGGACTGACTCACCCACGATGATGAGTAGGCTCAAAGCTTCTTCAAACGGAGCAGTGTCACAGTTATAATCAGCAGTTAAGAGAGTTACTTGGGAGTCACACTATCAATTACAATGGCAATACATATTCAGGGAGTAAGTGATATGCAGACAGAGAGAATATGAAATCAAAACATTAATAAAAAATAAGGAACCGTTGGAGACAAATTATTATCTTCTATATCCTCAGCGCTTTATACATTCCCAAATGATTTAAATAAATCTAAAAATAAATGGTTACTTCTACCAGCACTGACGTACAAGCTACCTCAGATGAAAAACAGCAAATTGCTAACCACAGACAGAAACATTACACAATGGTTTGGGACAAACAGCAAAAAGTGGACCATGCTAGAAAGAACAGGGGGAATCTACACAGAAACTGAAGTTATCCAAGTGAAACTGTAACTAGAATAATGTGAATAACATCTTGATTTTCTACACCTATGATGGGATTTTCAACAAAAATGAGAATGGTTAGAATCATCCGTCTGCCTTGACATCTCATTCCCCAATCTACATCATCCTCTTCTCGCCACTCTTTAGCATCATCCTGAGACAATGACTTAAAGGCAAATAGTGAAATACGTATGTATATGTATAAGTATGTGTGTGCGTGTGTTTATATAGGAAAACTCACCACAGACTCCTTGGGAAAAGGAAAAAGGAACATTACTAAGGTAGAAGATCAAAGGTCACGCAAAAGCACGAAGCTAACCCAGCGAAGACATCAGTAAACTCTGTGCCAAGTAATATTTTGCAAACACAAAAATTCAACCAATTCTGTCCCCGAAGCACACAGCCAGTACCAAGTCTGTCAATGATAATGGCCTTGGAAAAAAACCCTAGCCAAACACGAAGAGGCCTTGGAAAGGCACAGTTCTGCATTGAGGGCAGCAGGAAGCCACAACAGTAATTATGTAATCACAAAAGAGCAAATTCAGGAGGAGGCAAAGATGAAATCCAAGTATGTTTTCTTGGTTGAAGCAGAGATTTTAGAGTTTAGAGAAAAAGGCCATGAGATTGCAAGAATTGTTAACTGTCAACAAAGCACCAAATGTTAAAAGAAAAAAAAATAAATGTGTTTTCTAAATCCAGACTGAAAAATAGCAATGAATTATTTTTGTGGGATTTAGCTGCAAAAGACTGCTAATAGCATGCAACCAGATCTATCAGAAGTACAGCCAGGCAGCACAAAGATTGCCTCAAGGGCAGATAGTTTTCAAATAAAAATACAGGTAGTGCACCTGCATGAGTGATCTTTTTAATGATGCATGGAGTCAACATAAAAGACACAACTGCCATTGGTTAGACTGAAAATAATATGCCAAGAAAAAAAATTAGGAACACCAGCTGAGCTTGGAGATAACGTAGGAAAAGTTACTGTTAGAGCACGATTTAAGTTCTAACGACACAGCAGTAGTAAATTGGAAGATGTAAGATGATAGGAGGCTGAGCGCTGCTCCCGGACGACTGACACTTCTTTAATCTCTCAGCATCCATCCATCTAGGTGTTAAATAGGTTTATTGCCTTAAAACTTTAGAAGAATGCTGTGAAATTTAATTCATTAATACCTGGAAACTGTGGTTTAATCCTTGGGTAGACAGTGATGGTGAAAGACATCATATTACAAAGTCAAGATCACCTAATAAAATATTACTGTATTTACTTTAGGGAACTCCTCGTCTGCCCCTCTCCTGTTGGAGGTCCTGGGCTCCACAATGCTTCCTGACTTTCTCATTTCTTTGTCTCTGGTCAAGATGAGAGCTGAGGTCACAAACCAGGAACATGAGGGCTGCAGACAATGAGGAGTTGCTCCTGTACTATAGAGAATATAGGAAGACTCCTCCTTTGCCCATGTAGCCACAAACATCATTCTGAAATCCTCTTTGCCAAACTATCATAAAAAACAGATGGAAAACTACTGGGGGTCTGAAAGAGTAGTCTAGGGCCAAACCTGGCCTGAAATTACCAAGAATGAAAAGTCAGGAGCTTGATTTGGCATGAGCTGAAGACACTCAAAACTTCCAGAAATAGCAATTAAGCACCTTGCATAATTAAACCCAGCTACTCCCTTCAGCGTGAGCAAAAAGGCCCCAGCCAAAACCCTTTACAAGTGTAAAGCATCGTCGGTTATTAGATATGCAGAGAAAAAGACATGTTCAGGCCTGTGCCGCCTTTAATGGTTAGACATCCATTCATTAGCAGTGTTTTTCAGAACTCTAATTCATTTAATAAACTGTAACAAAATCAAACACTGAGGAAAGCAAAGGCAGCAACCCAAATTCCTCAGGGATCAGGGAAATTAAACAAGTATAATGTGCTACAGCTTTGTTACAGGATGATAACGGTCTGATGACAGAAGTCTCACCCTTTTGTCAAAACTCCATGTGTTCTAAAATTCAACCCATTCTTCTTGATCAGGGCTGGTTATATAACCACCAGCCATGCCACATTTTTACTGAAATCATCTATTTGATTTATAGATTTATTTTTTTTTATTGGTGCCAAAGACAGCAAGAAAATCAATTAATTCCCAACTAAAATATAGCACAGTTGGAGCCTCAGCCCTGATCCCCTTGTATATGGGCTAGATGGCAGTGAAAGAAAATGCTTATGACAATAGAGACATAAGCTCAACTAACCACAAAACAAAGAGAGGGTAAACAAGAATGCAAATCCACCTCACCCTGTGTTCATAGCCCAGACAGACCACACGGTCTTATGCACAAGGACAACCCATGGCAGGAGGTCTGAAAAATCCTGTAAGGAAAATTGTCCAGGTCCCTGTTTATAGCCACATATTAACTCTTGGGATTCAGCACAGCTTGTCAAGGATAAGGCCGGACTGCACAGCTCTTCCCGAGTCTCTTCTGCCTTTTTGCCATGAATCACTATTATATTAGGAAAAAGTGAGCTTAATTTAGACAAGAGAGAAGGGTAAATTACATATTTCTATGCAGGTCTCTGATCCAGGGGGTTAGTTTTTATTTATTTATTTCATGTTGCGCTTCTCTCATTTTCCTTTTCTTTTTTTTTTTTAAATAAAACTATGAAAATTAATGTCATTAATCTTCAGTAGGCAGCATCATAGGAAACAATCACAGTGCTGGACACGAGGGAAAGGGGGTTCTACATTTGATGGAGGACTTCCTATCTCTGCCATGCTCCCTCTCCTGCAAGAATTACTTAAAGGAACAAAGGAGTATGCCTTCAGTGTTCTTCCTCTTGCAAAACATATCACCCCAATCTACCTAGCAAGAAGAAAAATGGAAAAACTGCAAAGAAATAGTAGTGTTTAATGCCATTCCTTAAATACAGATCTAGTCTTGTTAGAAAGAAAATGTCTATTTCGGTAGCAGCTTTCATTTAGGCACAAAAAGGAGGAGTATGTTTGCTCTTTTTAGTATATGCATTGAGTTTAATGTGATGCTGGTTGAAAACAATAGTGAATCTTACTGATTTCAGCACCCCAGTGATCAAAGCTTTTCTCTGACATTATGAAAGGTTTGCAAGGAAGAGAACAATAATGCGCTATAAGATGTGTCTGAGTAACTCTTCAGGTTTAGATCTCTGCAAAACCTATCAAAAAAGAAAGAAAAAATGTAATAGAATGATTGAGACTAATTATTGTAGAAGCAAGTATGCAAATTAAAGACATCTTACTTATAAAGTGAATGTTTCAGGCCTTTCATTCATGAGGGAGATTGACATGCTGATATATTTTACTTCCAAGTTAGAAAGTATTTCTCTTTCAGCTACTCTGGAATTTATTAAAGGAAAATAATGAGAGAGACTGATAGGAGAGAGAAACAGTGAGTAATGTGAAGTCAGGGCTGCAAATACTTCTGTATCCTATATCTGAGCCCTTGATATGGGGACCAAGATGGTAGAAATAACTGGGCCATTTGCTCCTCTCTATGCTCTCCATGGATTATCTTTTCACTCTCCCACATCCCACTCCCATGACTCTGGTCACACCTCTGCCTGGTGTTGGCCACATCCAATGATCTGATGATTAAGAGAGAAGACCTCCCAGCATTTTATTTGGGCATCCTTCCAGGACAAAGAGTTTTCTCCAAAAGGGATTGTTGTGATGTGAATGTGCAGAGAGAGAAGAAATGTGAGAAAATAGGAAATTAGAGCAAAGTCCTGGTTGTACTACAGGATGTTCCAATAATGTGTCTATATATATATATGGATGGATGGATGGATGGATGGATCTCCTTCAAAGTTTCACTACTGGAAGTAAATGCCTGTTGAATTATCATATTTTAAATTATTTAAAGCAGCAACTAATTACAAAAAAAAAAGAAAAAAGAAAAAAAGAAAAAAAAAAGGAAAAAAAACAAACCCCCAAGCAAATTTCTCCCTGCATGTATTTAATATTATGGTGCTTCCTGATGACACCCTTGGTTAAGTGGGAGTACTCCGGGAGACACTCAGATTTACAAAAATTTGAGACAGAAAAATGCTGTTAGACTGAATTCATGGCATGGTTGGGGTTGAGCCTTCCAGTGGAAGTTATGTCGGCCCCTGGACAGGCATGGTGCTCACTCTCAGGCAAAACTCGTAATTTAACCTCAGAATATGCTCTTAGAGCCAGTCTACTGCCCTCTCCTCTATTACATTAGCACAGTATTTCAAGGTTATTCATGCATAATATGCAAACTCCAAGTTATGATTTTACCTTGCTTTCACAAATAAAAGATACATAAGTCCACTCTGTCACATAAATTTTAAATGTGACTCTGATGCCATTTCTGATAACCTGATTTTTGCTGCTCTTTTGAAGGGAACAGTTCAGAGCTCACAGCAACGCTCAGCAGTTAATAAAATTCAATACAACTACACAACATTTAAAAAATGGATAGTGTGATTTATGAAAAAGTTCTGCTAGACTCCACTCAATATAGTGCATCATTATGCAGTGGAATAAGTAATGAATACTCTTTTTCACCCCCCATTATGGCCTGTAAACTCAAACATTAGCAATTCTCTTACAAGAAACTTCATCTGCTGAAGACCAGGAGACGCCTAAACCACTCACCAGATGACATCGGGGTTCACAGCCTGGAGAATGCCAAAGAGATCTAGAAGAATCATCCACATGTTTTTTTGGCATCAAGTCCCCACTGCTCCACAATCAGTTTCTGTGCATAAGAGATCCCAGACAGACACAGCAAGAGATCCCAGACAGATACAGCAAGGAGTGTGCCCAGCAATGTGTGTTGGGAAGGTTTCCTCAAAGGACTGATGGAAACTGGCAGAACAAAATCCACACGTGCACCGCACTTTTCACACCAAGACAACTCCCTTGCAAGGCACAACCTTTCAGTCATCCCTGTATTCTTACTGGTTGCAATTTCAGTTCCCTTGGCAGGAGAGGACATTCAGGTTTTTAAGAGGAAAATATAAGATCGAAGCACGAAGAATCTGGAGGCTGTAATAAAAAAACCCAACAGATGGCTATGGAGTGAGCGCACGCCCCAGTTCACCTGTGGGCCCCTGGTACTGTTCCTAAGCCAGCGACATCAGCAGAGCCCCTCCAGTGAATTACAGCTCTGTGAACACTCCAGGGTCACATATTATCCTATACATGCTGAAGGTGAGATACCTTGCAGAGGCAGTGGTTACTCACCAAAACCTTACTCCAGCTGCAGCCATTCTGTAGGTACATCCCACAATGCCTACTGGATTCAAGGAATAATGTCTACTCTCTGGGTTTTTTTTTTCCTTCAACCAGTTAACAGCCAAATTATTTCAGCTGCAATAAAGATCTTAGTTTTAAAAATCCAAGTGTTAGAGGGAAGCCATCAGCAAGCAAT
Organism: Laterallus jamaicensis coturniculus; assembly: GCA_022605575.1. Lineage (NCBI taxonomy): Eukaryota > Metazoa > Chordata > Aves > Gruiformes > Rallidae > Laterallus > Laterallus jamaicensis. Next base: position 3,353,361 of record JAKCOX010000025.1, on the reverse strand, counting down.
GCGAATGATCAGAAGTCTAGAATAAATGACGACGCACAAGGAAACGCAGTAATTCACACGTGAACATGAGGCAGATGAAGACATCATACTGTTTTCTGTGTTAACGAGGAAGGGACAAACATTATTCCAAAAAAATTAACAGGAGAGGTTCAGATTAGGTAGGAAGAAAAACTTTCCACCTGTAACTAAAATTATGGAGAACTGGGATAGCCGGCGTAAGGAGGTTGCGGGATCTCCACTGCCAGAAATTTAGAGACGAGGTCAGAAAAGTACCTCTCAGGATATGGTTTAGATTAGCTAATTCTACCTTGAGGTAGAAAGATGGGCTAAATGACCTCCTGAGCTGCTTTCCAGCCCTATTTTCTACAGTTTTGCTATTCTATTAAAAACATGTGAAATTTCCCTTAGCTCTTTTCCTTAAAAGGACAGAGGGTAATTCAAGAGACACAGTGTCTCCCGAGCATAGCCCTTATTAATTAACCTCATAACGTAACCCACAGTAACATTGTGCAATGCTGTGTACCCCCCTCCAGTGCCTGTCCTACATAACGGTGTCTTCTGGCTACAGAATGTAGAGCTTGATCGCAAAATACTGGTGTGTCCTAACTCCTGCAGAAATCAATGGGAACTGAGGCAACTAATTAAGAATTGTAATCAGGCCCTTAAGTTGGAAAGGAGAGAAAGGCATGATTTAGAGTCAGATCAGTTACTTAAGCATTCACAACAGGCCCTGAACGATATATTGACTGCCTGGGGAAGATGCATCTGTTTCCTAGGCCCCAAGCCCGCTCTGTCTCACGTTCCCATCCAACACCTAAGGAAGGAGAAGCCAACTCTATCAAAGCAAAAATCTACTGGGCATTTAACATCTTATGGCTGTTCCTCAGTCAGGGCTTCTCATTTATGGCTGTAAAAAACCCCACAAGAATGAAGAACCAGCCTGTAAAGAATGATTCTCTGAGGAGTTCAGTTCTTCTAAGCCTGGTCTGCCCTATTTGAAAAACAATTTTAAAAAAGAATCTTTTTCCTCAGGATGCATCTCCCATGTGGGCAGAACTTTAGGTACATTATACTGGCAGCTCCTTGCTTGAGCCTTTGCCTATCCACTGTTCTCATCCCAGTTGGCAATAATCAGAACTGAGAGACTTAATTACTGTACCTTTCAATAAGGCCTTAATTTTATTTTTGTTCTTTCTGCTGCAAATGCCCATGAATCAGAGGGTCACTTTAAGCACAGAATTCAATTTAATTATACTCACAGGCATTTTTATCATTAAACAGGTCAACTTATTAAAAAAAAAAAAAAAAAAATCTCGATTATGAATAATGGAAAGCCTGGCAGGCAATCCAGGAGAGTTTTGCCCTGAAAGCTCTCACAGCCATTTATTTAGATTTGTTTACTAAGCACTGGGCAAGGTCCCACTGAACGAACACAACAGCATTAACTGAAACTACATCTAGTATTTCATTGTAAGTGGATTTTAATGCCGACTTATCGACTGCTTTCATGGGAATATTTACCAGTATTTGTAAACTGGACTATTATCTGCTAATAAAAACAAGGGAAGAGAAAACAAATGCAGAAGGTCACTGACTGAGAATATGACTGTGTATTCCTGAACCAAATCTGGCAAAATCCTTCCTGAGATACAGAATTATTTCATACAATCAGGTCCACTCTTCAGATAGACCGGGAGTCTTTTTCAGATAGGATACTGTTGTAATTACATGCCAGGGAGGATGTCTCTGATGGACTATCCTCATGTGAACTACGTCTAAAAAGAAAAAATCCATGCTGTTTATAGAAGGCTTGGTAAGCAAGGGAGAAGACAGTTAAAATTCTGGAGAAAGAACCTTTTGGATAATAGAGAACAGATAAGGTCTCCTGGAAAGCTTTTTTCATACTTAAGCATTACACTTCAGTACTGAACTCAAGTCTTTTCAAGGCAATCCTTTCACATGTTTTTGCTCTATTCTCTATGCAACGATGCATTCCATGATTTCTTTGTGCTTTTTATAATGCTAAGTAGTCAAATAATTATACACAGTGGATGTTTTATGTTCCCTGTTTTCATTAACTTTTTGTTTTCTAATAATTCAGCAGGACTAGATCTTATTTAACTGTATCATCAACACCACTTTAAAAACTAGCTCTTATTTTTAACCACTTGTACATAGAAAAAAAGCATTAATGCCATTATTTTAAGCTAGGTAATTATACAAGGATGGAATGCAAGAAGTTAAAGTTTCTACTGATTTCAGGAAAAAAAAATGTTTACTTTCATCTTTCTGTCCTCAGGACACAGAACAAAATCAAACTGCAACAATAAAAAGCTTCTACAAGGAACCACCTCCAAGAAGCCTGACTGCAAAGCCACTCCTTTTTACTTGAAGACCATGTGGAACACTTTGCTAATTCATCAGGTGTCCATTACAGTCCAGGTCACAGCTAACCACAGACACACAGCTAGCTAATATGGAAGAAACTAGAAGCAATTTCTGCACTTGAAAAAAAGCTGCATTTCCCTGATTCATTACAGCATCCAGATATAACAGGACTATCCACTCTCAGAGTCCAGAAAGACAATGTGGCATTACCCTGCCCCGAATATTCATGTTTCATTTTCCTTTTCTACGTAACAGCAACCATCACACGGTTACAGCATGACGAAGACACCACAACTACAGACCCTTATGAAAAACAGGACCATGTGGATTTTGTTGGACTGGAATTGTCACTTATCACCTAAGTGGCAGTTGACTTCAAGAGGTTCAAAGACATATGGATTTCAGCACAGAGAAGTGATGCAACATGCTCTCTCTAGAAATAGAAAAGTTTATTCAAACAAGGGAACATCCAATCACACAGATGACCTTCTCAAATCAGCTGCTGACGTTACTTCCTTTGCAACTCCTATGTCATGTCCTCAGATGTCTCCTTTCACACCTATGTAACATTTCCCTTCGGCTGATACGGTTTCTATACTGTCCAGACTGGAAAGAGCATCAGATTTGCCTGCAATAGGTTCACCTACTACTCTCTGATGATCTATTTTTGCTCAGATGATTCAGCTTAATATGTTCCTACAGTGTGCAAGGCTGACCCAAGCTCTTTTAAGTTATGACCAAAGGAATAACATTACTTTTATTATTCAATAATGTTACCAAAATCAAGTTTTATATGGAAACAAACCTGAAGTCCAATACCCACCCCCCCCCAACAGTAAAAATGCACAGACCTGGTTATGCAACATAAATTACACTGAAGAAGGACTAAAATCTGCTTACTAGTCTCCAATTAGGTCTCATATTGCTTACATTGATTTTCCAGGTATTAGATAGCTGTTCATTGTGCATTTGGACACAATAGCAGGGATATTTCAAATTATAATGTAGAGTTAAGAAGTAAGGCTCCTTATACTTCCCAGAAATTCAATGACTGGAATTAATCAGTGCAAGTGAGAATAAATTTGCAAATTTAGCTGCATATAAGAAGTTACCTTTACTCCAATCTATGGATACGTTAGATTTATCCCTGATTTGACAACATTTTTATCAGTAGAATTGCTTTCAAGGAAATCAAGGTTCCACTGAAAGATCTGAAAGATAATATTACACTTGGCTATCCACAGGTTTTGACTCTTGAAAGGAGAGCATCTAAGGAACATTTTGATACCTATCCATTCCTCTGTTCCTTGTCTCACAGCAATACAGCACTTGGATATTTAACTGGAATTCTCTGTATGTATTTGGCACAGTTTTTGATTACAGTTTTTATCATTTCCTGAGGCAGCTTCATAAATAATGCCACCACAAAGGAATTACACTATGAAAAGGAGACCCTTGAACTTGGTTCTTAAGCTACGTCCTCGCTCTCCTTGCACAGAGCCCTTTGCCTCTGTGTGAGCCCCCGCGCAACCCTTCTGCCCGTACATTGTTCCTTCTGCAACTCTGTATTTGCCACCTGACAGTGACCAGAATCCTAATCGTGTTGTCTTTGTCACTCAGCAATTGGGAGGACAGTATTCCTGTCACCTCCACGCTAGTGAGCCGGCATACAAAGTTAAACAGCTCGGAGGCACCAAACAAAGGCTGAACGGGGTAAAGGAGCAGCAAAGGCAAAGCACAAAGGATGGATGGTGGTAACGGCAGCGTGGTGGTGTTGGGAAGCGAAGGGCTTACTGAACACCCAACCCTCATGGCAATGCTTGCACTGTAGTCCCCAAAGAATGTAGAGAAAGATTCTGGTATGCGTTAGAAGTCTCAAGATCTCATCTGCCATTCCTTGTATTCCAGTGGAATTCCAAGTGATGGCTACAGCGCACAGCAAAAAACGCTCCCTGACCCAAAGAACCTGCAATTTAAATATCTGTCAGTCAAAGGGAGAGGAAGGGAGGGTGAGAGAAGTTAAGTATTAATTGCATGAAAAGAATAACGACTTGCCACTCAGGTTAGTTCCACAGTTTGGGAAGTAGATCTTGACTTAAATGTTTGTGTTACTGTGAAATGAGGACAGATAGAAAACACAAAGAAACATGGGGCAAAAAAGGGAGAAGGAGCAATTGTTGAACACAGAGGCATAAATCGTACCAAAATGATGCTAAAACCTTGAAGCATTCAGAATGACAAGCCTTTCTAATGAAATATTACTCTTTCTTACTTCCACATATGTCAATCCCTTAAACTTAGGGAGAGGAACCACGGGGTAATACCCAGAATATAAATTGCACTCAACGCAAAAGCAGCTGCAAAACAAAGAATCAGCTGAATTGACACTTACTAAAAACATCCCTTAATCATAGGAGAAATGTTTATATTTCCGAGTCAGCATACTAGTCCTGAAAAATATCTGCATAAATTCTTCATCGTATTTCCAGACTTCCAGCCACAACACAACTATTTCTGTGAAAAACGTGATTAAACAATTTCATGTGTATGTGTGTTAACAGTTAGTGAGAGTATAAAGTGGAAGGCACCCCACAGGGATCTACAGAATGTCATACTGGTACAAGGAAGCACTTTCCAAGCTGACACTAGACCACTTCTCAAATAAGTTAGCTCGTGCTTTGTATCAGGTGAAAGCAGCAGATGTAACCCCTAAGTTGGAATTAATTACGTACAGCATAATTTCTTCCTATTAAAATTTGTGAGCGCTTCTTTTTTTTTAAATAAAATTATTTGGGATGCTTTTTTTAATGGGAATTTTGAAAAAAAAAATAGACAATATCTGATCTTGAAGTTCTACTGAATTTCTGTTGCTATAACAACCTGTGAAAACCTTTTTCCTGTTGAGGACATCTGTAGCTATTTTTACATGCAACAGCTGGATTTGTCTGTCTGAATTTCACTCATAAGAAAAAGCAGTTTATTTGCTGTCTTTGAATAAGCTTTTAATATAGTGAGAAATGTCAGGGTCCAGCAGGCTCAACAGCTGAATAATCTCTAGTATAAAACACAAATTACAAGGCAAAACTATAATATGAGCAATAATTTGATCAGAAGCAGAGAGACTTTCACATTTTCCCCATGCACATGCACCTCTTCCTCCTCCCACATTTGGCACTGGAACAAGGGCACAAGAAGTCTTAATAAATGAGATCTTTGACCTCAGGAGATAGCATTTTCTAAGTCTAAATTTGTCTAAAATTTACCGATAGGGGACAGCACCAAGAAGCTGATGTGCAATTTCCTGCAGGACAAAGCAGGTCAGGCAGCTGGAAACAGCCAACAAGAAGCTGTGATGCCCAAAACCAGGGAGAAATCACACAGCTACCCAGTCCCATCTTTCTTTGCACAAGTTTCTCATACAATCAAACCAGGATGTCAAACCAGTGATAAATGTGGAGATTTACCCAAACCCACACCAACAGCTGAGCTATCTCAGCACCTTGCAGAATGAGGCCACATGTAAATTTCGCCCCCCAAAATCACAGATGTCTGGAAATAGAAATCAGGAGCTCTGGTCACAATCATACGTAAGATGGAGATCAGACACCCAGGCAACACAACAATTGACTTCTAGAGGAGACAATTTTATTTCAGAACTCCCCTTTGTCCTATGCAGCGATGTGTTTTTATTATTATTGCACCATAATTTAGAATATAATATCATTATAATGAATTACTGAACTGCTCATTCCCTGTGAGGATTGGGAGAGAATGAATTATATCCTAATGCTACCAAAAGTCTCTTCTCCCATACACAGCACAGCTTTGCAGAGCCTGATGAAACCCATATCCCTACCTACCTCAGGGAGAGACACGCTCCAGTAGCTCTGAGTCTTTCAGAATATATAAGGAGTCATAAAAGGCTGTGTGGATTCCTGAAAAAATTCTCTCCTACTGTTTCTAATAAGACCTGTTACTTACAAACCGAAACCTGAAACAAATAGTGAACAGACTCCACCAGGCGTATGCAATGCATACATTACACAAAGGCAAGCACTGCACGTATGCCTGGTGCACACAGGCTAGAAGAAGAATGTTTGCTTTATTTTTCACAGGCAGAAGAGGAGGGCAAGACATTTTGTGAACAGGGTCCTGTATCTTTTTTCTTTCCATTCCAATTTTAGCTGTAAATACGTAATTACTGTAAATGCATCCAACGCCTACATCACTTCTAAAACAGCATAGAATTGTTCACATCGCATCTGTTGATCAATAATTACCAGTGTCATGCAGAGACAGGTAAATTGCCAGTGCTTTAGCCTAGGACATTTCATGTTCACACAGACGCCTACAGTTTAAGTCAACAGTTAGCAATACAAAAGGCAAAACCAGTCTTAATTTTTTTGGTAATAATTTGCTTCTAGCTGATTGCCCAACACATTAAAACATACTACTGCACACTGAAAAAGCTTACTGAGTATGACTTGGACATCAAGAAGATTTACAGCCCAGTGGCTGACAGTAGTTTTGTTGACACTTTCTAAGCTGAATTTATTGGAGAGCTTCCTGAAGAGGAGTATTCAATTACCCGGTAAATATCAAAGAAGGTGCTTGGTTTTGCTGTTCTTCCCTCGGACAGGAATTCCATACTTTGAAGTGTGACCTTTCATGCAGACCTATTGGAGTCTGTATTTGTTGTATGCTGGAGAATTGGACACAGTACTGAGCTTAAGAGTGATTTCCATGCTGCTTAATATACAACGAACGAAGCAGCACAGAAAGTAGAGATCGAATGGCCCAAGGCAGCGGCTTCTCCAGAATTCTCTAAACGAACACACAAAAAAGATGAAGAGCAGAGTTCTGAAACAATTGAAATCTAATGTCTTGAAACTGTACCGAGATGTCTGCCAGGATGTCCTGGTAGCTAAGTAACATTCTGAGCTCTGCAGGATTGATGAATATACCTAGATCCTTTGCTGCTGTTAGTAAGCAAATAAAGAAAAATAACATGGAGAATAAAACTGTCTTGGAAAGCAGCCAGGGCAAAGCAGAGCACTTCTGTTCCAGGATTCATGATCCATGGGAAGGCTAATCTGAAGGGCCACTAATAAAACTGGAGATTGCAGAGTACTACATTGATCTTCAAGATACACGGCCGACACACATGGCAGAGTATACAGAACTAGGGGGTGTGACATACTGGGCGACCTACGTGCACAGGATGGAAAGCAACATATTTGTTGGGATATGGCAAAAAACAAGTAGTTCAAGCAACTTAAAGAATTTGAGAATGACCTTGTGTTAATCAGGTTAGCACGCCCATGGGAGTGGGAGGGAAATCTCCTTACTTAATAAGATCAGTCTTGATTTTAGAGATAATAGGGACATAATTACAAGTTGGTGAGGATGATGTGACCTCCAACCCATCTTTTTAATCCTCATCTAGAGATACTTAATGAAGCTAGTGAAAGTGGAAAATAAAAATGGGGTAAGGAATAATGATCAGCACCAAAGTCCAGTGGTGCAGTGTTCAGTAACAACTATGCCAAATTTTATGGAAGTGAAAGGGAACATTTTAACACCACACCAAATAGTATCTGCATCCTTTCAATGCATCTTGTTACACCCAAGGCCTTCAATATACTCACAGCTTAACAGTGTGGTTTACAGCTTTGACACATAAAATGAGGGGGAAGCGGAAAAAAATGGACTGGCCTTTCGTTGTAGTAACCTTCACATGCAGCATACATCTTCCCAAGTAACCTTCCAAAACGACTAGCCCTTTCTGCCTAGCATTTATATTTACTGTGGCTATTACAAACCTTTTGGAAGTAAACTCCTAACAATCTGTCTTTAGAAACACAACAGGGCTTGGGTTTTGCAATGAGGGATACATACATCTGGAACTTTGCAGGTGCTACCATCTGCTCGCCTATTAGAATTCGTACCCATAAAAATCGGTTGGCACAGAGCTCTTTCAGCTACTATTAATAAAATTACCAAGTATTAAAAGTTATGAGGAATAGTTAAAAAATAAAAAGCAAGAGCTATGAACATGAGGAAAAAAAAAATACATCCATATCAACACAGTTCCCCCAGTTGGCTTTCTGACTGGTAAGTTTATGCTTACTAAGTGCTTTTTTTTCCCCTTATTAAAGATAGAGTACTAAACAGACAGGATGGAATAGAAGATAAACATTAATGCTGATTTGAACACTATTAATTTATAATTATAAACTATCAACTATTCTGTTTTTCTAATATTTGAGAGTAAAAGTTTGAGAATTGCTTCACCCAAGAGACAGGTGACAGGACAAGGGGGAATGGGCTCAAACTGCTCCAAGGCAGGTTCAGGTCAGACATTAGGAAAAAGTTCTTCCCTGAAAGGGTTATCAGGCACTGGAACAGGCTGCCCAGGGAGGGGGTTGAGTCACTGACTCTGGATTTATTTAGAAGATGGGTAGATGAGGTGCTCAGGGATATGGGTTAGTAGAGGACGGGTACGCTTGGACTCAGTAATGTCAAAGGTCTTTTCCAGCCTTGTGATTCTGTGACAGTATTTCTGTCAACAGTGACTGACATTGAACTAGGCCTCAACATGACAGAAAACACTCAAAATTTCAGCAGGTACCCTGTTCATTTAAAGACTATCAGTGTTCAAAATATATCACTGACACTGATCCCTTGTGTGCTGAAATCCTAAAAAGTTACCTTTAATAAACAGTTCTTTCTGATCAAAGTATCACCAAAACTTTACTAAATCTTTTGACTACTGTTTTTCCAAGTGCACTACTTGATACCAAAACAAACAATTATAACCTGGTGACTTCAAGATGGTATTGTGCTCTGTTCATAATTATCATATGCTTCTTAAGCTGAAATCAACACTTGCAACATTAAATTTAATGATATTTAACAAAACTATGCAGAAATATCTTGTGGGGGGAAACCACAAACCACAACAAACCCAGCAATGAGAAGTTATTCAGTCTCTCTGTGTTCTATCCTTCACATCACAAATAATGTCTCTAGAGATACACACACACACACAATTAAATTAATGCTTTCAATCTGACATGTGTGGTTAAAAATAATAAAATTAAGCCCTTTTAATCAGAAAGCACAGCCAAAAGGTGCATCCACTGCGGCCTGCCAGCAATACCAAGGCCTGGCCAATCTGACTGTTAAGAATATGACTTAACGAGCAGAAAGTGTTCTTAAGCCAACCAAGAGCTCAGCGAGGTGCTGGCAAGCTCTGCTCAGTGCTCCCTGGCTGGAACCTGAGTTGCTATGATATATGTCTACAGAATAATAAGAGGGAAAAAAAAACACTGTGGAAAATGTGAAGATTGCAGGCATGTTCCCTGGAAAAATTGTATTTGATTACAAGAACTCAGGAGCAATCTTGACCTATGAATACCTTACTAAGAGAAAAGACAACAATTCTTCCTACTATCTGTTCCATTTTTACTCATTTTTGTATCAATAAAAAAAAAGGGGGGAATAAAATGAGTATTTCACTAAAAAACATACTGAGGCACTACAGAGTTGCTCTGCTGTTATGAGAACACAGAAAGCACAAGCTAGGAAAAAGCAAAGCAAATAAACCAGCAATGTGAACTGCAAATATAAACATGTTCTTGCTTCCCAGAAAAAGTCCTTCCAAAGGATTTTGTTGCTGCTGTGGATCTAAGCAACTGAAAACTACAAATTCTTCCCCACAGAAACATAGATAAAAACTTGAAAGTCACTTTAACAAAATAATAAATAAGGGCAAGGAATAATAACAATTAAAAAACCCAAACAGGTTACATCAATGAATAATGGTAAATAATTGTACACATACAACTGATTGGCAAAATTTGACTTTAAAGTTCTCATTCTGTCTTTAGGTCATGCTTAATGAAATGGTACAAATCAGTTGTAATGATATAATGTTCTTATGTACCTGGATAATCTACATTGGCCAGGTATCATGGAACTTCTCAATGAAAATGGGGCAAGGGTTCATGATGGATCCTTTACTGATGAGCACAGAAAGCTGGCACTTCCTCTACAGAAGAACAGCAAGCACATGTATCTGGATCTGATTGGAAACACTTTGCCACCATGAAAGCAAGCAAGAAAGGAAACTCAGCTTTTTTTTTTCCATGTAGCAAAGATCATATGCCTTTGGAAATCAACAGTGAGAGGCTATGATAGAGGGTTTGTTGTCACACATAGGTATTTGAGATATTGGGAGATAGTAAGTGAATCCTCAGTGGTTTTAGCACCTTGGTTTTTGGTCAAATATCCTGACTGCACCTATCAAACAATTACTGCAGCTGCTGGTAATGGGCAGGGAAATCAACTGCCCATGCTATAAGCACATTTGTAAATAAAATAATTGTTGACAATAGTTTCTCTTCCTCCCCAAAACAAAACAACAAAAAAAAAAAACCCAAACCCAAGGGCAATAGACCAGAGAGTTCATGTTATGGACCCAATGACTTCTAAATTCATTCTGGAAAGAAAACCATTTTTAGTGTAGTCATCTATCACTCACCAGCTCAGTAGCTTTTCACTCCCTGCAGGGCAAGGTCTCTTCATCCTTGCTTCTGTCATTTTGAACTATGAAAGGGAACAAATTACACACCCAAAGACCACTGCTGGTTTTTTAGCCTTTCTTGGACCAAACTTTTGAATCATTTTGTGTCTGAGAACTCTGAAGTCAGACATCTAAGTTGTGCTGACAGTATTGGTATCCATTAACTAAGAACACTTCATGCATCTACACATGTACAAACAAAATCAAGCAATAACCCATTACATGTTACCATTGTAATTACAGAAAGGGACTGAACTGCACTAAATTACTAGGATTAGCTTTGGCTTGCTGGTTCCCTGCACTCACACACACACCTTTAGCTCCAAATACCCATCAAATTCACTAGTGTTCTTCATAGAGAAGTGAAGCTTAGAAATAGAGACATTATCAGGATTTAATAGGACTTTTTTAGGGAAAAAAAAATCCAGGTAAAGGAAAAATCTGTGTGATTTTTCAAAGCAAAGCATTTTACCTCATTTTTTGAGGATACCCACAGAAACACACCTTGTACTTTGATATTCTTTAGCACACACAAAACCAAGTCTCCTATTTCTAAACATGAAAGTGATACAATAAAATACTGTCCCATCTCTATCTGACCCACTGCAATTCAAGAAATAGAGTTTAAAATTCTACCCTGAAGTGAAAGACCCTGTTCCAAGTCCCGGTGGCTCCCTGCTCTGGAGCTCTACTGCTGGTTCTTAGCCAAGAGAAGGATAATTGCAACAGAAAACCCCAAGGGAAATGGTTGCAGAACATGTAGCTTCCTTTGGGCCAAGTGTAAGCAGGACTTGAGAAGCACCAAGACCATATCCCTGCTGATTTCCTGCCTCTACTGCACTTTTGTCTTTGGTGCACAAAACCACAGTTACAATTTCTGCCATAAAAGATACAATACACTGATTTATCCCTAATTAAGGATGAAGTACCAAAACAACATTTGATTGTTGTTTACCTTTCGACATCTGTTGGCCTCTTTCAAACACAGTGATTTGAAAAAAGGGAAGAAACCTCACTAATTGCTCTTAGAGCTGTGTGAAGAGTTCAGGCTTTCTGTTTCTGGGCTTTTGTAGGGAAGAGCTGTGTTTCAGATGTACTCTGTGTTGCTATGGTAATTATTATTTTACTGAATTATATACATTGAGAACTGATTTCATATTGTCAGACAGCAATTAAACAGATTAGACTGTGTATACTCACAATTCTGAAATATTTCCAATTTGTTTTAAATTTTAGGGCATGTGAAAAGCACTGGTCTGACAGTCCTGGGAAATGAAATACTAATTCAAAGGGCAGCTGCAGAGGTAGAGGTTTCCTCTTACCTCCTCAGTGGTCTATGCACAGGCCGGTGGATCTTAGGAGCAGAGATACTGCAAGACATTTTGGTTCCCAAAGCCAGATGCTGCCTCTCTGGCTCCTCACAGCTACAGCCATCTCCTGCTCATTCCCCTGCTGCAGACTTGAAATCTCTTCCCAGATGGCTGTGGCAGCAGCCACAGGAACCAGCAGAAATTGAACCTGTTGGCTTCTACCTTCCGTTATTACAGCACTCATCAGGAGGAAGTTCTCAGTTGCTAACCACTGAGCAAACCTGCCAAGGGAAGATAAATCACTTTGCTCATCCTCCAGTCCCTTCTGCCACCACGCAACCTCTGAGGCCTGGGTAAGCATCCTTACAGCATCAGCAGCTACTGTTCAGCCCTGCTTCTGTTACCCAGACACCTGTACAATAGAACCAAAGCATAAAGTGCCCATTCTTATTTACAAACCTATCATCCCTCACTTTTATTCTGGATCCAACACATACTTTAGACTGAAAAAAACCCCAACAGTTTTCAGGTCCATCAAGCTGTCTCAAGTATCTAATTGAAGCTGCAGAAACATGAAAGCAGTTGAGGAAAAAAACAACCAGGAATGAACATGATTTCATTTTCCTGAGAGATTCTGTGTATCTCAGAGTAACTAGAAAGATAATATTTATACAATGCAAACATGATGGTAACATTTATGTAACCAAAACCACAAAACCCTTTGGAATTTTATTTGCTGTGCCTTAGGTTGGCAAAGGAAGAAATTATAGTGACAACAATGGGAAATCAAGAGAGCCCAGGCTTGTGCCTAGCTTTATTATGGGCTTTCTTTGGTGAACAATTGCAGAATCCTGTTTTTCTCCATGCTAAGAAGTAATTCCAAACCTCCTTCCCACAAAAACAAAAATACAAAACCCCCAACAAACCACGTGAGCAGGGATATTTAGAGGGATAAATGATGAGTTTGAAAACTCATCACTAGAAAAATGCACAGATTTGTCAGGAAGAAAAGTAGCTGTGCAGCTTCTGAACACAGGACAACCGTCTCTAAAAGAAGAGCAAATTCAGTGTCTGCCTTGGATCCATCAGCCCGTGGCTGGACTCTCACACAGTAATACAGAAGCAATAGGCTAAATCTTCAGGCTTCATGGGGAGGAGACCTGACAGACACAGAACAGTAAGGGAAATTAGAAGATGTTATTTAATTACCCATATATTTTCTTGGTCATTCTCTCTATCAAGTAAATTATTTTCATAGGTTGACATATTACAGTTAGTGGAAGCAAGTGAGTTAAGAGATCAGGAATGAGTCAGCAACAGAAGGTTGATGGGAACATTAATCTTCAAGAAAGAGGTAAAGGATGAAAGGAAAACGGAATATTGTTCAAGATCAGAGAAAATATAATGGGCACAGAGAGTCTGAAAGGTGAATAGACCAGCTGCTGCACAAGGGAGCATCAGACTGGAGAAGCTGGCAGAACACCGGCCATAAACAAAGAGGAAACAAAATGACTAAAAATAAGGTGGAACCTTGAAAATAAAGATAAAAATAATTTTTATTCCAAAAGGGAGATTGTCATTTACCCAAAGGAGGTCACGTCATGGCAACATGACTGGAGCAATTGTATATAGCATGTGCTGTTTCTCCTACTGATAAGGAATCAACATAATCTAGTCATTTCACTAGCGGCACTTCAGACAGTTCACAAAGGATTTGGCATTGGCTCAGGAAAGTCTTGACTTATCTTTTTGTCCCAGTTCCCAACTCTGTGAATAGTGGAGGTTTTGTATGTCACGAGCGTATCAGTAAAATATCTAATTTGTTCACAATAGTACCCACAACCTGAAATCACTAAACCAGGAAAGACCATTTTTATGTCTTTTGGATAGAGCTGTCATGTTTGCAAAATACATTTTGCTGGGTATCCCTGACATATGGTCAGAATAATTTGGTTTGTTTCCTTACATAAAATCTTCTATCAAGGAAAATTTACTATGTGAGAGCCATGGAGGAAAAAAAAAAGGAGGCAAAATGAACTGGTACTCTGTTCCAATGGAACTTATAATACAAAATTAATTTAAATAGCTATAGAAACTGACTTCTGGGCTTAATATTCAGGCTAAATATGACTAAAACAAACCAGTGGTTCCTTGCCTTTCCTGTGCATTTTAGGAAATTCATTTCTCTCTGGTGAGAGCAGGGAAACACAAGCAAGGTTAGTCACAACAACCAAACCAGCAGCTGCCAAAAGAGCTTGAAAAGGGAACCTTAACTGTAATTTCTTCATCTGAAAAAAACCCAAAAAACCCAGCGGTTAACTAACAGCAGGATTCCACAATATGAGTTCAGTAAAGCTCATAATCCTCAGCTTTCCAAAAGGGCCATGACATTAAAATTCAGTGGTGAAGGAACAGATCATTCTTTAAGACAACACTAGCAGCTGATCATTCTTTAAAGCAACACTAGCAGCTAAGGGAAATGGTAGTTACAACGTCCCTAATGTTCTCCTTAAAATGGCTCTAGCAATATCCTTCAGCCTTTGCCCAGTTAACTTGCAATCAGTACGTGTGAGGCTGAACTACAAGTTATTTTAGGAGCCAACTGGAAAGGAGATTCAACCTTTCAAAACCTGAATTGTTTTCTATGGTTTAAGATTGTTTCCATGGAGAGACCACAGCATATGAACATCTTTAGGCCAAGTGCTTTGCTGCAGGCTTATCGGAATGAAAGCACCACAGCAGGAAGGATAATTGAGGCCAGTTTAAAATTCACAGGCATTCTCCCATGCTTAACACAGGAGGAATTTATTTTCATTATTTTGATCTGTTAAGCATTTAAAAGTTAAACAGTGCTATATACACCTTCTCTTAAATGACAAATCTTAATATAATATTTATTCAGGATAGAATAATGTTAGTTGCAACTATGTCATGGTATTGGGTGAGGGTGGCAAAGTGCCTGGCAGAATTATACTCCAGTGAATCTAAAGGCGAAAGCACACCCATCCTGATTCCCATATAAAACAGTGGGCTCTCAACTGACTATTCCCACAAGAAACATCTTGTAAGTTATAATAAATAGCTCTATTAAAAGGCCAACTGCCTCTCCATTAAAGGAAAATAAAGGAAATGGAATGGTAGTAATTATTAGAAAGAGGAACACTGTTATACTACTTTATAAACCTTGAGCATGCACGAAGCTTGAATACTCTCTCTGATTTGGGTCTCATTCTGGGGTTCTCTCCTTGCACCTTCTCCCTCCCAGTGCATACATAGAATCATACAATCATAGAATGGCATGGGTTGGAAGGGACCCCAAGGATCAGAGTTCCAACCCCCCTGCCACAGGCAGGGCCACCAACCTCCAGGTCTGGTCTACACAAGGTTGCCCAGGGCCCCATCCAACTCAGTCTTGAACACCTCCAGGGATATGCAGAGAGGAACAAGAAAAAGGATAGAGAAGGGTGGGAAAAATGATCAGAGGGATGTAACAACTGCTCTCTGAAGAGCAATTAAAAGTTTATATTGTTTAAACAAGTTGCTTGAACCCACTTGTGAGAGAACAGCAATCCAGTGGATATGCTGTATGCTTTTGCATCCCTTCACAAGGCAAATACCTCCCCCCCCTCCCCCCCCCCCCAAACATTTTATTAGGCAAAATACTACTCCCTACATATTTTTAAGATTATAATGAACGGTGGTTGTCCTGGTTCTGGCCAGAACCTGGACAGTGGTGTATATCTATGTTGATATATTGGAGGATTTTTTTATTAGTCTGCAGTTCTCCCAAGAAGTTCACATTCTTACACTCCACAATGCATAACAATTTATGTATATTAAATAATATTTATCTAACTCTGAGGTTGCCAAAATTGCCTGGTTTTGTTGGGGAAGACAGCAGGCCTGCTAGTGGCCTAGCTCTCTTCACCCAAGACATAGGCCCTGACAATATTCTCCTATTCCCATGAGAAAGGAAAAGTTCCTCATGCTGACAGGATCCTAATAATCACATTCTCAAAACACAGTGGCCTTGTTGATAGGGGTACAGGCTGCCCTAAACCAAGAAGTAGTTATGGGAAGATATTTGGGAGTAACAGAACATGTTAGGAGCCAACCATAAGAAGAGGGTCAAAACAGCAGGTGTGCGAATACTTTTAGGTATTAAAGGTAAACTAAAGATGTTTAGCTGTAAGATAGGCGTATCAGAACTCATTATAATCACTAACCAATCAATATGGTGTGAACAGTGTGTGTAACCAATTAGCAGTTTTTTAGCTTGCCACATTTGCAGTAAGAAAGATATATAATCTGTGTGATTTCACCTAATAAAAGGGATGGGTGGCTGGCTTCATGGCTTCACCTAGAATTCATATATTGAATTGCGTATTGCTCCCTGCTGGATGCCACACATTTTATAGTTTGGAAAACAAAGAAACAAATATTTAAGTGGCTCAAAAAACACTAACAGGAATTCTGTAGAAACAAGGGTCCAGGAGCTAATGCTTAAACCTGAACCACTGATAAACATTTATAGAAGTCTTAAGAACACTTTCAGAGCTTAACAGATCATAAAAATACCATTAACACTCCTTGCTTAGCATAGGAGTGATAATTTACATACATTCCTTTGCACTTTCACCTGAACTTCCTCCGGGCTGAAAAACAAACAAAATTAAAACAAAGTGTTTTATCTACTTACCCCCTTCGGAGGGAAGATAGCAAGCAAAAGGGAGACACAGACTTTGCAAAACGTTTTTGTAGCCATACTCCTGCACTCTAAAAACCCATGTCCTGAGATGTAGCTTCCCTCCTCTGTGCTCATCCCTTCCTGTGAATTGCTGGTTTAATCTGCATTTCATCTAATGTCATCAGTCATCTTGTGCGAGCTGCAGTTGGACTCAGCACAGAGCAGAGTCTCCATCCTAACACGCTCTAACACCACAGTCAGCTCAGACTCCAGTTTGATGTCTTCTGCCCACATGAACCCAACTCATGACACCTGGGTGGGATGCTGTAGCGCCTTTCCCAGTCAGAGCAATGCTATGGAGCACAGGTTTTTTTATGGAAGCAAAGCCAAACTAGTGAAGTCATCGTACCAGTAACTTAGCACAGTATGGAGTAAGTGTCAGAGGTTCACAGTCACATCCCATCACAGGTAAACTAGGTTCAACACACATCTATTTCAAGTTTTGTTAATAAAAGACGATCAACTGAACTACCTTACAATCCAGTTTTAAAGTCTTCACTTTCTGTTTTAATTTGTCACACCGAATTGTTCATACTGTGCCTGGGTTAGAAGCTCTGTGTGCTTCCCAGACAAAATCATGACTTGAAACCTAAATGGAGGAAGAAAGACAGGAAGAAAATTTTCTCTGGCAAGTCTGGACGCTGCCATTTGCACTGGTTTTGCTCCTGGCTTTCCTGTTCACGATAAATATTAGTGTCAGGTTCTCATAACTGGGTGCCAAAACAGACAAGCTGATATTCAGGAGACAACAGCTGAGTCTGAGAACATTTACTATAGCTAAAGAAATTCTGAGGCATTTAATACCAGAACATTTACCTTTGACATCAGAACCTCTGTATACACGAGAGGAGCAATTTAGGCTGACATTTTCCATAGCAATGCTCTTTTCCATTACAAATGCATCATGTTCTTTCCCTTCTTCTGCATAAAGAACAATGACCTTAGAAGTAACATTTCAATTTACAGGAAATTTTAACTAGTACAATCATCATACCCAAAGGAATACGACGTTAAAATATTATTCTCTTGAACTTTGCAAAACACAGTAAGATATCAACATGAATAACAAACCTACCGATTCAATCATAAGCACTGCAGCAAGGTGCTTTTGCAAGCAAAGGTTAACTTGCTTCTCCGTGCACAAATAATATTGATTATTAATAGAGAGTCCATCTTCACTCATTCAACCCAAATACCCCAGAGATGAATGGCAGACACAGCAGCAAAACCACTGGGTTTTGACCGGGTTCTTTGACCAGCATTTCTCTGACTAATGAGGAAGTATCTAGTTAAGATGCAAACGAGCAGCTCATGTGAAAGGAATTCCAGCCTACCAATTCCCTTTTTAAGCCCCTGTATTATGACAAGCCTTTCTACACGCCGGCAGACATTTTCTAACCACTAACTGCAGCCTTGTGCATTATGCGTAGATCAAGATGAGGGGTTTTTATCAATATACAGTATAATATACACAGGTAATCCTTGCCTTCTTCTTGACAACAGAAGACGGTGCTGCAGCTAACAGGGGTGAATGAAACAAGGACAACACTGACGAGCCACAGAAGTACTCTCAGCCAAGATCCTGTAAACAAAGTATGCCAGCAGAAGAGAAATGGAAATGCTAATTCATTTCATTTCTTGAAATTCTCAATCTGATTTTACCATTTCATTGCATCTCTGGGGATAAACTCAAAACCCAGACAGGCTTGCTTTGTCACGTTTCTTCTCTGGAGAATTTTGAAGGAGAATCTGTTCGCACCATTACAGGTGGAAAAAATCTGGATCGACAGCGACCTGCCCAGCTAGTTCCTGGCTCCAAGACAAGCAAATCAAGACGACACTGCATCTTTTATCCAACTGTAGCAATTATCCCCAATGGATTTTACGCATTCAAAAATATATTTATGATGCCTCATTAGCCTGGCATGATGAATAAACTCCATCAATCAACATTTATTTTACTAGA
Source organism: Laterallus jamaicensis coturniculus (assembly GCA_022605575.1). Classification (NCBI taxonomy): domain Eukaryota; kingdom Metazoa; phylum Chordata; class Aves; order Gruiformes; family Rallidae; genus Laterallus; species Laterallus jamaicensis. Next base: position 3,334,363 of record JAKCOX010000025.1, on the reverse strand, counting down.
TGTAACTGCTATTACCCTTGAGTTGGAAGGGAAATTAAGAAAAGCATGGGCTTGTAGGAGCTGTTTGCCCACGGGCTTTGTTGTGGGTGAAGTAAAAAAAATTGTCAAGAGGTTTTTTTGTTTGTTTTGGATAGGGTGGAAGATTTATTCATCACCTTTAAATATTCTCATTAACAAGTTAGTATATAAGGTACTGAGGTCTTCACAGTAAGAATGTAAAAACTTAATGGCAGCTGTATCAAGAGAGATGCAAGTGATGAACATCTACTTGTATGGCAAAGAACTGAGATGACTTGAATTGGTGGCATTGGTCTGGTCTTCATACAAGACTGTCACTACCGCATAAATCACTGGCAGAATTGAGAGCTGTATGCAATTTTAGATGAGCTCTGACTGGGGAAGAGGGCTCAGGGACGACTAGAGACTAAAAGAACACTTAACCCCCTCCTCCACCAGAATTGGGAAAATGCCATAAGGAAATCTGGGGCTGCAGTTGGCAGAATTGTTCTGAGTATTAACACAGGACTTCAGTCTTAAGAGACAAAAACAATATCTGCCCTAAATTAAAATACATTTATTTACAGAGTGTGTATGCATGTTTGTGCACATACTTTTAAAGATAAAATAGCAAGAAGACAGATGTTGATTTATGTGGAATTGGAATTAAAATAGCCTACTTGCTGATTACACCATTCAGCACTGGGCTGTTTTGTTCTATTTGATGATATTTTTTCATTGCTGAATGCTGTAGCATTATCTCATCTCCAGTGTATTTTAATACCACGTTCGTAATGCCACAAAGGTACTAATTGACCAGAACACTGGAACAGTGTGTATGCTAAGACTTCATGCAAAAATAACCAAAGAAGCATGCTCATTTTGTCCTGTTATCTGTTGGTAGATAGATAGCTGCAATCCCAAAAGTCTTTATCTTACATCCAATGCTATCCTGAAATGGCTCACGTTACCAAATGAAGAAAAATGTATCTGGGCTTATGTTATGCCATATTAAAAAGCCCAGTATTACTTCATTAAACAGCCACGTTTGCTTTGTTTGATTCTTCAATCACACATATTACTCCTTCTGACAATGCATAATCCAAGATATTTGGCACTTTATCAAAAATTCCAGACTTGCAAGGATTATAGATGCGCTGACAGTTAAATGGAGTTAGAGTTCTCTGCCAAAGATAGATAAGTAGCATGTACTCTTTGATAAGTCCTATCAGAGCCACACTCTGACAGGAATTCCTTTGCAATGCTACTAAATCTTATGCTCTGAACCTCATTATGCACGCTGCCATTTGCCCCGCCAGAGGCTGAACTCCCTTGCAACCAATAAATATATTCCAATTCCTTCCCCAATTACACACATACCACTTTATATTCCAGATCCAAAATAAACTGATCAAGCATGATGGGGCTGGGAGGAGGTGAAGATGGAATGCTTTTGTAATAGCATACAGAGATCTAGGCAGAATGCTTAATCTGGTTAGCCGTAAGACGAAAATCTGTCTGGTGGCTTTGTGACAAAGGAATGAGGCTATGTAGTACAACACAAACACCTTATTTTAAATGTTTACAAACAGTAATTTTCATAATTTGCACAGTTACCCTGTTGAAAGAAGTTCCTGTAGAAACATTACAGTAGGAAGGGGATTAAATCTTAGATCTTTGGTCGCGGTGATTCTTCCGCGTGCCAGATTTTTACAATATAATTACCCATATAGGCACACACACGCAGAGCACGAGGATACATGCCAGTACCACTCAGTAAAGGCAGATCTAAGTTGACTGAGCTCTGTTCTTTTATAGGGAGATCACGATGCCAGCTTCTGTAGAATGTGGTCATACTTTTACTCAACAGGATGCTACATCTCATGGCAAAATCCATTCTGAAATCTCTTTTTGTCTTCAGTATGAAGTTGGTAAAATAGCAGAGCTCTAGCAGCAAAAGCATTCATGTATGTGTAATGTAGATCTCAGATCAAACATCTCAACAGATTCATTTAAAATAAGTGTATTCTAATTTCCTAGATTATTACCTGCCAAAGCTCAGTGGGTGGTCTCTGAAGGCCTACGCCATCAGGAATCCCAGGTTCTCAGAATCCTGTCATATCTGTCTGCATCCACCCCCTCAATGTTTCCAGTTTCTCTTCTTCTACTTCAAAAAGTAATTCCCTTGGTAGCTGTCACATTAAGATATTGGGATACAGTCCTCCTGCTGCACTTTTGGATTCCAACAACCTGATTGTCAGGTTCACTAACAGAAGGTGAATACAACCTACTGCAGTGCCTGGAGCTAATGAAAGCCAGTTTCTAATTTTAACCCTTAACTGCGATCAATAGGGCTTGAATGAAATTTATTCATACAAGTAGAAAGATAACTGATAGGAAGAATTCATATTCTATGTGGCTACTGAGGATTATATACCACCCAGATTTGTTTCTACAAGTTTAGATGTTTGTCAGAAAGCTGGTGATGACAAGCTCAGGGTGTTATCATAGGAGCAACTGTGGCAAAGTTGAAGCATCCAGTAAAAACTGGAAATGGGCTTAGAATCCTGTGTAGTCAAACCAGCTTTAAACAACACATTATCACTACACTGATACCTCGTTATATACACAGGTGTTCAGTAAGGGGCCTCATGAAGTTTATGCAAAGTCTATTCCCTGCAGGTGCTAAGACCTAACTCCTGGCTGAGCAATCACTCCTGGCCCTTCACTCCCTCCTGTATTCTCCAGTGCCCTACAGCAACGTGGAGCACGTAAGGTTTGTTTCTGTCTGTATGGCATTCACAGAAATACAACCTAGAGGAACATTTCATCCTTTGTCAGGATCTTCCTGCTTGCCCAATTCTGAACAAACCAAATTGGCAGAAGAACTTACATACACACACACACACACATATCAATTAGCTGGTGTTATATTTTTAGTATGCTTACAAGCATGTTATTTTTAACTAAGGGAACTAATTTTATCCCACCACCGAGCACTGGCAAGCTTGTTTACTTTCCTGGGTACAGGTAAAAGTCGTCACAGACAGGATCTGTGTATTTACATGCTTTATTTTTGCATTGAATGCCATGGCTTGGCCAATAGCTTGTGGAGATAAAATTCTCTGAATGATATTTTCAAGCATGGTATCAAGGGTAACACTTCCTAAAGTGCCATTTTTCGGAAACTTTCCTGGTTTGTTGTTCCCACCAGTGTTACGAGAAGAGTAACAATTTTAGACACCTCACTATAAAATTTCTTTATCATGTCACTTAACCTTGCACTCAGACTAGCAGCTTGTATTTTCTGCTCATACTAACGCTAGTAGTCTCTCCTGTTTTCGCAGCTAGTAATGGTTTTATAACTATGCACAGGAAGCACCAGTAAAAGTCACAGTAAAATTAATCAGCCATGTATCTACTAGCTATTAATCAGCTACCAGTGCTGTTTTTAAAATATAACGCCTTATCATGCATGTATTTTTGTTTTTCTGAGTATTAGTGTAATAAATAATTAACCTTTACAAGCAAATACAGACAGCAGCAGCAGCATCCTCATTAACCCCATTCCCACAACAGGCATGTGTAAACTCTGTCTGGACCCAGGAGGAGGGAAAAGAGCTGAATCTGTAAAGCAATTGAATACTTGTGAAATGCTTTCTTTTACAGGATATCCAAGCGTGCAGGCTGCCCATGGAACCTGGGGAGTTACAAATATACTTTATATAGCTGCAAAACCCTTACTTTGATGTTAAGACAACATACCTCTCCACACTTAAATTCTGCTAGCAGCAAGAGTACCAGATCTCTGACATATGAGAAAGAACAAATCTACTGATTACCAATTCTTTCCAAAGTGATGCATTTTTGGGGCTGGAATGACAAGATTAGTGTCAGTCTTTGACCTCTGAAACTAAGTACACTGTCCTCCTTGCAATCTCCATCAGGCAGCAACTGAAGTTCATTAACACCACTTTCTTGGGTAGCTTGCTACATCAACATGCTTCCGTTTCTTATTAGACTTCTAGATAATAACAAATTCTCAATAATAATAGATTCTTCTTTTCCATTTATAAAATGAGCCAGTAACATCAGGAGAAACTGATAGAGAATGGCAAATTTGTCTTTTCAAACTGCTCCCTGGAGTATAGAAACATATATAGCTGGTTTGAACACAGGAAACATTGGTTGAACAAACCCATTTGATCCACCTCTTTGCCTTGCCAGACTTTCTTTATCATAGAAGATACATTCAACACTTAGGGAAGAGAAAGGTGAAACCTCAGAAAGATTCCAATTCTGTAAATCCAAGGTAATAACACTAAAGCTGCTGCAATACAGCTACTCTTGACAATTATTGAATAAATAAGCAAACAAGGATCAGAAACAGTGTGCAGTTCCCACCAAGGAATCAGAAAGAATGTAGTTTTTTACCTTGGAGAGGAAGTAGGGGCACCAACCAGTCCTTCAGCTTTCATCGATTTCAGCTGTCCAGGCTTTAAATGGAACTGATTAGGCTATTAAGTTCAATCAACATCTGACTCAGATGTTTAAACACAGCCCATTAGGTAAGAAGTGAGCAGGTAACTGGCTGCAGAAGGGAGCACACTAGTATTTCCTCTTAATAGTGATTTAGCCAACACAACCTGATGCTTCCTATGGTCTAATTGCTCTCACTGGTTATGTAGCTTATTTTCTTTTGACACAGCATCTATTACATTTTCTCATTCTGTTCATTTATTCTTAATTACTATGTTAATTGGTGAACTCTAGGTATGCTTGAAAAACAACCCCACCTAGGTTTTGTTACACATTCCACCTCTTATCTCCTTGAAGAACTGGTTTTTAGGGTTAGAGTGATAGGAGGATCCATCAATTTCAATGTAAATATTTAAGGGAAAGAATTTGGGTATCACAGATGAAAAAAAAAAATCTCTCAAGCAGCCAAGAAGACCCTATATATTTACTCACAAAAAAAAAGTTATACATATCAGAAAATACTTATAATGTAAATACCAGTGGTGAGGTTCAACAGCCTTTGTTACAGCTAGACATTGAATCTTTTGAAGGACACCACAAGTTTTCATTACATTCTATTTATGTGAAGGTCCAGGTTTCACCCGACAGGCTAATAGCCCAGAAACATCCTACAAGGTGTAAAAGCACAGTTCAATCTCTGACAGCAGCATATCACACCTCACCTTTCCTTGGGGGGGAAACAAAAACCCCAAGCAGTACAGTGGATCAAAGTGTGGCCCAAAGGAGAATTTTGAAGGGCACAAAGCTTCATCCCTCAATGTCAACTTCTGCAATTCCATAACATATTTTATAGTATTTTGTGTTTTCAAGCTCCAACTGTTTCAAACAATCAAGCACTTTCAAAATCCAGATAGCACAGTAAAAGTTAAAAATGTTTCTCAGTTTTCAGAAGCAAAACCAATACCAGGGCTTTGTCTCAATTATTTTAAATTTAGGTCAGTTGCATCGTTTAAGGCTGAATTGTGATTACTTGATCTGGCAGCATTATCTACTTTAGCTTTTCTTTTGCATAGTCTTCCATCTCCATTATTAGAACAGCACAAGAAAAGCACATGTCATACAGGGCTACCAGCTCTGGATTTTTATTTGTAGCAGCAGCACAATATAATTGTATCTTATTTTATAAATACAGATGACAACTTTTTGATTGGAGCCGGTGGGGGGAGAGAAAAGATTAGGAGGAGAGGAACTTTATGTTTATTTTTAAATCAAGACTGATTTGCTTTTATTTTTTTTTAAACTATGAGTTTCTTCCAACCTTCTGCCCTGTTTTATGTATTTATCCTTCCTTTGTAGAACAGAAAAGTAAAATAAATCATCATCCTCCCAAAGAAGGATAAATATACAGTAAATTAATTAATGCAGTTCTGAAATGTAAGGGTTTATGAAACTACAGGATGTGTTAGTTTATTCTTGGATTTAAAAGTAGCAATTTTTGAGGGTCATATCCTGTGCCTTTTTATTTAGCCCAAACTTCCTTTGACATAACTTGGAAACTCTTGACATGCAAAAAAAGAGAATTAACCTCCATACACATTGTCTCACTTGGCATTTTCCTGAAATTTTCCATGTTCACTGTTGCCACCAGCACTACTACAAGAGCAGCTATTTTAGACGCCTCCCTGTAATCAGTTTTATCATATCACTTAACCTTGCTCTAAGTGAAACTAGCAACTTGTATTCCCTACTGCTCCAGTGGATAACCATGTTTTGTCATCATAAACGAACTAAGAAAAGTAAACCCAAGCTCCTGCAGAATGTACTTCAGAAGTCTACACAGACACTTTTCCTAGATACAAGTCTCTGGTATTGCTTCTAGGAGAACACCACACCGGTTTTACGCCGTTCAGTTTGCTTTACCATCTTCACAAGACTGATTTTGCAGGAGTCTTTTTTTTTCTAGCAAACTCTCTCAGAGTCCTTCTTCTCCTGTAAGTGCTAACACGAATCTCAGATGCCTGTCAATGCAAAAATCCCACCAGATCCCATCAGAGAATACACCACAAGGCTACCAGAATAACACAAAGATGCAGCAAAATTGGAAAACAAGGAAAACATTCTGCTGGCATGTAGCATTTAAAGTGCTATATGACCTTACCCTATTATTTGCTTGTTAATTTTAACAAACCTGATTTCTTTTCATTTCCAGCCCATAGAAATCTGGGGGGTTACTCCCACATGGAATCAGCCCTTTAAAAAAAAAAAGGGGGGGGAGGATTCTTCCCAATTAACACCTCTGAAAGCTTTCTTTCCTATGTACTAGATGCCCACAGGCAAAATAGGATGGTGCCTTCCCTTTTTCACCACTAAAAACACAGAGTTGAATTTTTTTAGCTTCCAGAAAGAAAAACAACGAACAAAACCCTAAAAACCCAAAAAACAACCCCCATTTTCAGCGGAGCCTAAAACAGCTCCCTCAGAAGTGTCTGTACCTGGTAACATGATATTAATAGCAAGCCCACGCAAAGGCAAGAGCACAAGAAAGTTCCCTGTCTTTCTCTAATTTAAAGCAACAGCATAACCCCCAATGTCTTGCTAAGAAGTCAAAGCAAGTAAAACTACAGTCGTGCACAACCAGCTTTCAGCTTAGGAGATCTGCCAAAATATAACAGGGGTTATAGAACCCTTTGAGGAGTCTCTCCTTCTTTGCAGACCCGTTTTACAGACTGACAGTGAGTCTCTAAGAAATGAATGGAAGGGACATGGGGGGGGGGACACTTGGGTTGTGATACGAATTCTTTCTTCCTCTTTCTGGTTTATTAGTTCAGGCTACCTGGGTAGCTGTTTTTCGTATCTTTACAAATATAAAGCAAACTTCCTCAAAGTGCTCTCCTTTTTCTTTCTGCACTTCCTCAACAGATGTTTTTTATTATCTCTATTTCAGATGGCATTTTTCTCTAGAATTAAAAGCAAAAACTAACCCCCTCCCACAAGGTGTTACTCCCAGATTTAGTATTTTGCTCCACTCCATAATAAAGAGGATGAGACTGCAAGACAGCTTGTAACTCCCTTCCTACTCTGTATTTCTGCCTGGGTAAATAATAATAAAAACTAATGATTAAAAATTATTAATAATAATAATAATAACAATAACACTACTACTACTAAAGGGACTCATCAAACTGGTGTTTAAGAGACTGTATACAGACAGACAAGAACATACACACACACACACAAGCATATGTGTCTTACTGCAATATTTCTGGGGCTGTTACAACCTTTGTCTTTATACCTGTTAAGACACCCAGACACAGCATGGAAACAGAAATTGCATTGCTTCATTAGTTTTCAGAGGACAATAAATCAAAATGAATAGCTTTCAACATATTAATGCAAAGCTAGCTTTTTATTAAGTAAATTATATATTTTGTAATATAGAAATTAGATATTTTGTAGTTGTTAAAAATCTATTTAATATCGAGTTACAGTAATTGAAAAAAGAACAAACCCAGTTTTATTGTATTCTACTATATACACTAACTACAGAAAATTAAAAATGCCTGGGTTTATCCTTGTTGACAAACTTTTCTCCTCACAACTCCCAAGACAAAGGGAGAATTTGTAAGACTGGGGGGGGGATATTTTAGAATACTTAGTAATTTCATAGGAGAAACTATTTCTTCTTTAATACTCAGAGCTAAGATTAGAACTCTGTGGCTTATCACACACTGCATGTTATAAACATCATCAGCACTTACAAACGTGAATTGCACCAACTCTGTTTTGTGACGTTCTAAACCAAAAGTTCCTGATATCCAAAACTGTTATTCTAAAATTAGCAGAGGATGTAATTAGCAAGATTTCAAGTATTCTATATGATCATTTGGGTCATTCATAATCAGTCAAACCGAAGAAGGTTAACACCAATGAGGAAAGTTTAAACCACTTAAAATTCATTCTCAAATGAACAATGCACTGGGGAAGAGGATCAGATTGCTTAACACAGGCTCAGTTCTCCTCTCCAGCCAAGCCTGGGCATCCATCCCCAACCAGACTCAGGGAAACCTCATCTTCTTTTCTCCACTTATTTCAGTGGGAATTGCACAAGCGTTACATGCTGATAGCTCCAACCCTCTGTTTATATGGAATACAGTTCTTTTTGTGGATGTTACACGGTTCTACCACTGAGGTAAGAGGTTAACACAGCAGAAAAGAGCTCACACTTTTGTTTTATGTTGAAAGGATATGCAGTATTTGGTCAGGGGGGAATTCTTTCTCTCTTCTGTTCTATGAAGTAACATAAATGGATTTCTCACTTCCCCTTTCGTTTTCTAACGCTTGAAAATACCACAAATTTCATCCTTTTTGAGCACATCAAAACTACACTTACTTACTACTATTTACCATCACAAAGGAATCCTATGTACAAGCACCACTTTGTAATCACTTCCATGTATCAGAAGTTTACAGCATTGGGTAAAAATCCAAGATCTCGTGTAACTATCACAGCAGATACTTATCTGAAGTTAACACAGTCTAACCTAAGTAGTTCAGCACAGAATTTATATCTCTGCTCATTTCTCTTTGGGGCACTTCCACCAGTAATTTACACCTGAATGGTAACGATAGGACCAATTCATTTTCTTTTAGTATCTGACAACGTTTTTGGAGGGCCAAGAAAAGGAGAGATTAAATTCATCTGATAACAGATATATCTCTTACTCTCTGTGGAATGCACTCCAGCGAGAAAGCAGAACCAAGAACAACCCAACACAGCCATGCTCTGCAAGCAGAGAGCCTGTCTGTTCCCCAAACAGCAGTGATCCTCCTCATCTCTAGAAATACCCAGTGTCTGACATCTTGTAACCCAACACGTAGCTTTTTACTCAGCTTTTCAGAAGAAAATGGTATCAAGATGGCTGAGAATACAAACTTTTAAACCTGGGGACCTTTATGTAGATGCAGCAATCGTATCTGCCTCAAACACGACGATGAGATGACTTAAGCAGAATGATACTACTTGTAAGAAAAGCTGAGAAATGTTTTAGTTTAAAATATATACCATGAGGTATATGTGTTTACAATTAATTTATATTAGCTTATTAGTTTAAATTCCTACTTGTTATGCAGGTAGTAATTTTAGAGAGTTTACCACCATCCTCAACTGGCCCATGGGTTCCAAGAGGAACTGGATTTTTTCCAATGTCAGGTGGAAATAAAAGGTGACCTATTATAAACTAATAAACCAACTCTTACAAAACTAAAACCATTTGTTAAAAGAAAAGTATTATGAGCTTTATCAAGGCTGTCATGTAATTTAAAAAAAAAAAACCCAAGGAATGTCTAATTCAGCTAACACTCATCACCTGTAAAGATAGTATAACAGAGAAAACCAAATTTTAGGTACCTAAAAACACTTTATTTGTTGAATTCTCAGCTAGAACATGGCAGGTTCACCTTTCCCTAACTTCAAATTAGGACTGAAAGCAAATGAATCACTCCAGAAGCTAATTAATATAACATGTAGAGTATGGTGTTTGTAACACTAACAAGGAATAACTTCCCACATTCATTTCAGGTTTTTGAACCTCAGTAAGGTCATAGCCCGAGGTGAAAGGAACAGCCCTAGAGACAGTGCCAAGAAGTTAAAATGCCAAGCCCTATTTTTATATGCTGCTTCTATTTTTAGTTACATCATGATGGAAGTACAGAGCCTATAAAAAAAAATTGTATTCTCAAATGAAAGTACTCAAATTCTTATGTAAATGAAGAGCAAAAGAAACTAAACTTGGAAAAATGTTATGTACAATTTAACAGACTTTACTGGATCATAAAAAGTTGGCAAAAACGGCTGCAAAATCTTATCAGAGAAAATCAACTTTCAGGAGCAACCCACAATTTTGCCCAATTAATCAAATACTCCTTTTAGTGTAATCACAGCTGCAAATGTTTCCCAATTCAGACTTGTCTGCACCCAAGCACAGTTTCCCATGATCAAAGTTTAGCGGTCAACTTTTTAATCCTTTTCAATATCAAACTTCTAAACTGATGGCATGCAGAGCTGGGGAGCAGTTCTACAGTTTAAAATGCTGGTTTGGTTACTCAATCATTAGTTGCCTTCAGCTGTTTTCCATCCAATACAAACATAAACTGAGGTAATCCTGCAATCTAGTTAACTCATTTAACTTCTGTATTAATTATTGAAGTACCCAAGGGCAGCGATTTCCCTTGCAGTTCTAATTTACAGACTCCGATGATTATTTCTTTACAGAAGGTCTTATTAAAGGTGGGTAATGTTGTTTCTTGCTAATGAAGTACCAAAAGCAGAGCAGAAATGTTTCTGTAAAACAAGCCCACAATCTGCATTCATTTGCTCTAATCACAAACCTGTTGTAACGACCGAAGTGTAGACTGTGTGTTTAGTGGTTGATGTCAGGTAAACCAAACCCTGTGTGATAATACTCAGTGATGACTGTTTATAGTTCAGTTGCATGTCACAGGTTACTAACATGTAATGGACACATATTGTCCACGACACATTTATTTTTATAACCATTTGCATTACGTAATCATGATTGCATTGCATAAGACAGTCTTACAGCATGGTTGAAAGAACATGTAACACATTTTAAAGCCCTAACTCCATCTCATTTTTCACATATATTTCCTACTCAGTGAGACTACTTACTAGTAGTTGAACTTACTAGTTCTTACTAGGAGAAAACAACCCAAAAAAACCCAATGAGCATGAAACATGAGGAAAGAAAATGATGCAGAACAGCCAGTTATTATTTCATAGTGATTTCAAATATAGGAATAAATACTGCTCTCACTCTCAGTGCACTACATGGCCTGTTGCTTTTGCTTTTAATGGGATCGTGTAAGCAATTTAGCAAGATGACAAAATTGAATCAAAGTATACACCAGTGACAGAGCAGCCAAGGCATTGAAACTTCTACTAGCATACTGTAAAGCAAGCTAAAAGTTTAACCTTAACAACAATTTTTAGAAAAAATCTTTTGTGAAAAGAGCCACACAGCAAAGTGGACTATCATTTCTTCAAAGGACTGGTGGAGAAATGCTCGGCCCTTGTTGGAGGTAATTGCAATGAGGAGTTTTAGGGATAAATATATACTATGAAGAGTATTCAGTGAAAAAAAAAAAGTAGAATTACTGAACAAATTCAAGCCTAACATGCTCATCACATCCACAAAACAGAGTCAAAATTAGTTTCATAAGATGGCCAGTAAGATTTGAGCGAGTCAAGATTTGAGTATCTTATAAATGAAAAGTATCATACTGTGAATAAAACCTATTATACAGACTCATATACACATTCTTTCCTGAGAACACAATCTAGTTTCAACAGTGGTTGTATAAGATCACAAAAAAGAATGTGTTAGCACAGGTCTAGTTCTTCAATAGGTTCATACACAAACAGCTTCACTAGGAGTAGTAAAACCTATGCAAATTGCTCTTGGGTCAAAAAAAATCTTGGTGTGAAAAGCTCCTAACAAAATTAATTCCCTTTGGTTTGTTGTGCCACTAGCAACATTCACTGAAATGAATATATTCCCATAATCTGTTCACCAAGAATGATTCTTTAATGCTATATAAAGCAACATCCAAGCATAGTCACCATTGCACTTGAAAAGCTCAGCACCATTCTAATCATAAATTAGTAAGTTTGGAAATGTCACCATATATGTTAACCATTACAAAATGTAAATCTGCAATTTAAATAGCTCATTTTAGCTGATACTCTTCTTTTAAAAATATCTGATTTGATTCAGTATTTTTAAAAGCGTGGGAGCGTGAACTGAAGATGCCTTAAAAGCAACACAAAGAATCTCTCCCTGCATAGCCCATTAGTTATGTTTTGAAAGTGATTATCACTAAATACCACCTATTTGTAGATTCTAATGATTTGCAGTCTGAAGTGTAGGAAATGCACCCATCTCTGCATGCTACGACATCCCCATCAGCCAATGTATGGGTTGAATTTCACAGGAGGCTCTTTCAAAGATTAATAAGCCATTATTAACAATCCTGAGGTTCTCTCAACTTTCTGCATACACTTCTATTTAGAACTTAAGATTTAGAATGTCTCTTCAGAGAAGCACCAGAATTTCTAGGACCCTTGGGTCTGAGGACATGGCATCAGCAGCCATACCCATACAGCTCTACACCTTAGTGGCAGAGCTTGGTGCTCACTGCTGAATGTCTGGGACCACTGATAGGGGTTAAGAAAGCAAGTTAAAAACATGTACATCTGTTTTTTAAAGGGGGAGGATACAGTCTCTCCACCCATCATTGACGGAGCCAGCAGACAGAACGTTGTTTTCAAGAACATACTTTATAAAAAAAAAAAAGATCTCTGCTCACAAAATTACCATGTAAAGTTCTTCCTTCTTTTGCTTAAAGTTGCAAGTTGAGGGGCAATAACTCCACTCTTACTGACCACATTTTACTTCAGTCCAAGGTGAAAAGGGTGAGCGCACATTGCCTTGCTTGACTTTTCATAGCAGGACTGTGAGGAATATTTAAACCTATTTTCTCTCTTTAAAATAAAGGAGTATTTTTTTTAAGAGATCTCACTTCTAGTATTGCATTTTTTAAATCCTAAACTTGGGATCTACGATATACTGTGTATGTTGCAGAGCATTCTGTGAAGAAATCTAAAAGGGCAATGCTTACTGGTTTCCCTTTTCACGTTCCAGGTCAGAGGAAGATTTTTGCAGTCCTCCAAATAATCACTTTGTCATCAGTGTCTTAGTTAAGCACTTAGGATGACATAACAGAGTTTATTTTAGTTTTACACACAGTCTTTTACAAATAATAACACTGGAGAAATAGGCCTACTTTGTACACTTGCTAAAGATGTTTCTAAATTAATATTTGAAAGCAAAATATTGCACCACCAACATCACTGAAAGTAAACCTGAACCTACACATGACACCAACTATATCTACTCCCGTCAAAGCTCAGGAGGTGGGGAGAAGGAAGAAAGAGAAAAGCAAGAGCAATATATAACTGAATTACTGATTTTTTTCAAATTATATGGGGGAGGGAGTAAGTAACATCAGGATAAATTTGTTCTTCCTAGTGGCACTATTTCTGAGGGTGAACTGTTCAACTCAGCCTGGCCCTCTCCTAACAACCACAGCCTTGTTGATTAGTTTTTTCAGATGTCCTCTGAAGAACCAGTTTTGAAAATGAATTAGACTTAATGAAAGTATCAGTAAGAAAAGAACATCACGTATAACTTTGTTACAACTTCTTCCTTTTACAGTAAGTCAGAAATGAAGTCTGCTCCTGAAAAATTAAGCCCTTGGCATATTTGTTTCTACACAGAAACCATCTCTTGAATAAGATGTTACAGTAGATAATCACAACATGAACTTTGAAGCTATCAGCCAATGTTCCAGTGCAATTCCTCAAACGTTTATCTTCCTTGATTATTTTCTTCATCTAACACACCTCCTATTGATCAGATGTTTCATTCTGTTGAGGATCACTAAGAAAGCACACAGGCCACATTTTGTGGCATTCAGACAGATATAAAAACAACATTAATCTAATTTTCCAAGTATATGCTGTCTCTAGAAAGAAACTAGGAACTGGAAATCTCAAAGGGGAATATGAGTCTTTTGGAAAATATCAGGAAAATCTCAAAAATAGGAACTCTTTGATGCTGATCTACGCAGTGGCAGAAAACTATTATCGTTCATCATTGGCAATATGTTCTCATTTCTGAGATGGTCTTACTTCCCTCAAAAAGAACTAAAGCTGTGTGCTTAAAATAGCTGAAAAACAGCTGTTGGATTTTTTTCACAGTAATGGATTTTATCCTCATGCTACATATAATGCAAACCAGTCATTTGACTAATATATAGTTACAGTTACTGAAAACATGCCTTTCACAATATAGCCTTTCTTGCTAATGACACACCAATAAAATAGCCTGCTTCACGTGAGTTTTCATGTGCTTTACACTATCATAACCATTTGGCACAAGAGTAGTTTTACTCATATGAAGTTTCCCCTCTATGGAATCATCTGAGCAGTCGAGCCCATAGCAGTAAAGGGGGAAGACATTCTACTTTTGCCTAGTTTATAACCTTGTGACAGTTTTAAGTTTCTCTAGTGACTGGAGAGTGTACTGAAAATTCAATACTTTACCTGAAGAACAGTTTTACATGCTTGCACTTACCTCAGATTCCACCCTCACTCAAGAAAAAGCTATTTCAGTTTAGGTCTTTGTATTAAAAGTTATCAGATTTGGCTTGTAATTTAAAATGTTCTAAAGAATTACATTTTAGCTAGACAGATATAAATCAATGTCTATCAATCTTCATTTAAAAGATACTAATTTGCTACCTGCAAATGCATTTTCTATGCAGTGACAAAATATTTAAGCCTTTGGAGAATGATTTTCATATGATCCCCTGCTCCTTTAATTTTGAGGCAGATAATGCTTTTTCCTTCACAACTGCTATAGAAGGAAGTCTATATTGGCTTCACCACAAATAAAGCCAATGAGATGCTTCATTCACTAACCATCAAAAGATTTATAGATTTATAGAAAGGCTAAAATAAATCCTCCAATCTGGCAAAAGCTATCCTTGTATAAAGAATCCTCTCAAAATGTCTTTCCTCCCTAATAATTTCATCCATTAATATGGGTCTCAAACTGGGGAATCCAAATCTGCCTGTCCTGGTATATGAGGACATGCAGAGAGAGAGAAAGAAGGGGATGGGGGGGAAATTCAAGTTCAAAATCATTTCATAGATACACTTGAAATAATACATTAAAATAACCCTCTCTACATCTACAACTTTATTCAAACCGATCTGACTTCCGATTTCACGGGTCTGTTTTATTTTAAAACAAGACAGATTCCAAGTACATAGAAGGGACTTGCCTCTTGCCTCTCTAGCGCATCCTATGAACATGCTGCTGTATTCCAGAGAAACACTTTCCAAAGGTGGCAGGGCGAGCATGTGTGAATAGGAGAGCTTTGTCCTCTGCAGCTATCATTGTGCTGGCCCCCTCATCGTCCCCAAATGCAGAGGGCAGAGGAGAAGTGAATAGAAACAGACCATGCAGTTGTAAAACCTGGTTCTTTATTTATTTCTTGTGACTGAGTAACACCTTTCATGACAATTACCAGCTCAATGGCAGAAGGCTCCCCGGTGCGCCGTGCATATTTTCACAGGTTCATTTGTTTCCTCCTGTGGCACCAGTTTAAAAAGGTTCCTAAAGAAACACCACTAACAACCATTTCTATTTCGAGCCTTCAGAGGCAAAGCTGAGCACAATACAAGGCGCTGGTAACTAACTGATCTTTAGGTTTCAGTCCACAGACTTTTCACACTGGGAATAGATCCCATCTGTTTCCTCTTTATGCACCAGCCTTTAGAAAGCACAGATCTGGAAACTGCCTCCGTACAGAACAGAGTATAGCTGGCTTTCCCCAGCTGACGGTAAAAAGAGCCCCGTGATTATGGAAAGCTATCTCCTAAGGCTTCCTACCCCTCTCTTCTCCCTGGTCCGTAAAGATACATGGTGTGGTTTTCTCAATGTGGGGGTTTTTTTTGGAGGGGGGGGAGAGGGCAGACCATCTCTCTTTCTTTGCCCCTTGTTCTCTCCCCCTTCCTTCTATTCTTGGCAGAGGTTTCCCCATTTACAAATCCTCACACAGGGAAAATTTCAATTTCAAGGCTCAGTACGAACAACCACAGGCAAACCCCCCTCCCCGCTTTGGCACCAGAGCGTGAAACGTTTCCCTCACCACTCTCCCTCCCTCCCCAAGCAAGCTGCTCTCCAGATGGATGCTCATGGCTCTCCCTGGGCTATTCCCTTCTCTCCTTCGCTCCTCGTCCCGGCGAGAGGGAAGGGGCGGGGGGGGCAGAGAGCAGAGGCGCGTTTTGGGCAGGGGAGAACGGGACAGAGCCGGACGCTTTGATCCCGCGCAGCTCGGCACCACCAAACCCCGTTAACTCCTTGCCAGGGAGACTTTCCCCTCACCGAGCGCCTGGCCCTCACAGGACGGTCTCCCTCGGCCCCACAGCCGGCCCTCGGCCCCCCAGCACGAGGTGGGAGCTCCACGGCCCGGAGCGAGGGTTCCCCTCAGCCCCACATTGGAGACTCCCCACAGACAGGAGGCATCCCCTCAGTGCCCCTCCCCCCCCCCCCCCGTCTCTCCTCAGCCCCACACCCTGCCGCCCTTCCCTCAGCCCGGCACTCACTACTTGTAGAGCTGCTGCAGGCAGAGGTCCAGGCACTCGCCCTCCACCTCCTCCTCCGTGATGTACTCCGAGAGCGGCCGGGACAGCGTGGGCAGCGGCGGGGGAGGCGGCGGCGGGGCGGGCGGCTGAGGGTCGCCGGTGTCGCCCTCACCCTCGCCCTCTCCCTCCTCCGCCTCAGCAGCCGTTCCCGCTTCTCCCTCTGCCCCGGGCTCCTCGTCAGCCGCGGCGTCGGCAGCGGGGGGGGGAGCGGGCGCGGGTTCGGGCTCGGGCTCTGCCCCGAAGGGCCCGCGGAACTCGCCCAAGAACAGCTCGAGAAAGCGGCGGTAGGTCTTCTCCTCCACGCTGCCGCCACCACTGCTGCTGCCCGAGCCGCCCGCGGCCATTGCTTCGCATTCCCGGCCGCCCGCCGGCGGATCAGCACTGCGCCCGCAGAGAGCTCCCTGCCCGCCGCCGCCGGCAGCCGCCTCCCGCCTGCCCGCCTGCGCGCTCGCTCCCGAGCCGGACCCACGGGGACGCGCACGCCGCGGGAGGGGGAAGGAGGAGGAGGAAGAGGAGGGGGGTGCGCGCCTCAGCGGCGGGAGTGCGGGTGACGCTGAGGGGGCTGAAGGGTCTGGGCCGCGGCCTGAGGGGGAGGCACTGCCCGCGGCGGGAAAGGAAGAGAAGAAGCTCGAGCGGGCGGGGAAGAGGACGGGGCGGGGGGGAGGCAGGTGGAGGGCAGGCGCTGACAGCCGCGCCGATGTGATGAGTCATGCGAAGGCAGCCAGACGCGTAGGTTCCTCACAGGAACCCGAAGGAAACCTGAGAGCACATTCCCTATTACCTAATCTCTGCCTCAGGATTTCCCTGCGCTCATCGTTTCCGGCGCCGGTGTCGCCTCCACGGGCTCCCGCTCGCTGCCAGGACGGGGCCGGAGGGTAAGCGGGCCCGGGGGCGGCTCGGCCCGGCCTCACCTCACGGTGTGGGGGGAGATCGCTGCGCGGCAGAGCCGGCAGCCCTGGGCTGGCTGCCAGGCGGAGTCTCTGTAGAGTGGTTTTGAAGTCGGAGTGGGTTAGCGTGAGGGAAAATAGTGATCAAACGTACGGTATTCCAGAGAAAACGGCCTTTCAGGAAAGCCTGTGGCGGAGCACCTGCGGCCCCGGGCAGCCCCACACCCAGGGAGGGTCGGTGCGGGCCCAAGCTGGGCTCCTTGCTCTCGGTGCCGTGGCTGTGGGGCTGCGAACCCCATCTCGAAAACTCTTTCCTTTCAAAATGCTCCCCTTAGGCCCGGGAAGAGGAGACTGGGGGTTATGTTCATGGGTTCCCAACGCTTTAGCAAGAAAACTTGTGACACTCTGCTACTTTTGTGACTGCTGTATGAATAGCAGTATGGATTCATCAGCAGTACTTGGCCGGACAGCTATACGCTTGATGTTCTGGTGAGGGGAGTTCCAGAGTAGCCGAATAGTACACTGAATGAAACTTAAGAGTTATAGCCAGTCAGTGGGAAGTAAACTGTGCTTGATACTCTACTGCTGGCTAACAAACTAATTTCATTTGTGAAAGGCATTTGGGCTTGTTTTATAAATTGCTGCTGAAAAGCTATTTTCAGAGCTGTCTGGTCCATAAATACCAACAATGAACAGGTATAATCACCACATGTTCAAAATAGCATGTATGTATGGGAGCGAGCAGTATCTCTAGTGTCAGACACACCTTGAATAATGGCCAAATCACAAGCCTCGTATGCAAAAACACTCTCAAACTTTAATGGATTGGAACAAGGACAGTAACTTGCTGAAACCTGTTGTTCTCTGCATTGTAGTAATTACCTCTGCATGTCAGGTGCTGCCATAAATCTGTCTTCTGTTTGGTGAGTTGTTGTTTCAGAGCCAAACTAATTTTAGAATATTTCCGGCAACTGTGTTGCCTGATCATATTGCAATCTTGTGAATATGTAAAAGCCCAGAGAGTTAAAATGTGGTTGTCACAGTTAGCCTTAGTCTTTCACAGCCAAAAGATAACTCAGGCAACAGAAAATCGCATAGCTTCTCCTGAAAGAATATCTCAATTTTTTTTCCAGTATACCATTTATATATTTTCAATGTAATGTTCATTTATTAAGGAATGCCAGGTAGGTTTGAGGGGTAAAAAGCACTGCAGTTCTTTTTGAAGAGATAGCCCACGGTTGCAGCTGATGATGTCATTGCTGGATTTTGGTTTTATTTTGTTTTTAGGTTTGTGTGTACCGCATCATCGGTGAGTCAGAAGCCTCGAGAGGATGCCTATCAATGCAAGTATCAAAAAAGCAGTTTTAAGTTCATGGTTAGTTGGTTTTCACTAGTAGTTCAGAGGCAGCTGGAGTTTCTAAGAAACCGTAATCCAGATAATCTTAGTGTAATACGATCTCCATGCTAAAAATTCCCATTCTAACAGTATCTTAGGGAAGTAACAACTAATTCAACCAGATGTATCAGATTCATGTTGTATGGCAAACAGGGAACAAGGCTGTCAAATAAAAGATTCAAAAATATTTAGATAGTAGTTATCTTACGTTCTTATTCATAATTTTTTTTCAGTTGTTTCAAGCTGCACATAAGAGTATCTGAGAGTAATACCTACCCTGCTTCATGTTGAAATGTTAAAGTTACCAGATGTCCTTGATTCATCTTGGCAGTCCCCATGTGCTTTTCATCATTTGTCTAATTGCAAAGGACACTAATTAAAATGAATATAGAGTAGAATTTTGTACTCAGGATACTTTGCTCAAGTTTTGGCACTAGGGTCAAGTTACTCTTGTTTTGTTTCGATATTAAATAAAGAGCTTATGGCTCTAAGCCATGCTGACATTTGTTTCTGGGAGGGAAAGGTGAAAAACCATTCTTATTAACCTGCAATGTGGAACATATGGTAGCTGTGGGTGGTATGGCTAAGTTAGGCAGCCAGGAACCTGCTATCGCTTCACCATGCAGAGACGGTGGGGTGGGCAATTACCGCAGAAGGTAGCCACACTGTTACTTACTGCTGTCCAGAAAAGGACACTCTAAATACAATCTATTATCAAGTAAAGCACTAAGCTATTGGAGGTGTGTTTGGTACTATTATGAAATGTTTTTAGTGTTCAGCAACTCTGGAAGCTAAATTTAGAGCGCCTCGGTGCACTCTGGGTTGTGAGATAGCAGCAGTATAAACTGTTCCTATGTGATGAGGTTAAGTGGATGGAATAAACTCACAATTCGTAAAGTTTTGAGTCTGAAATCATCAGTTTGCAGCATAATGTCAAATAGAGGATAAGACTTGCACCTGACTTGAGAAGGAAGCATGAGTGTTTGTGTCCTTTCTGCCTTCATTACGTTGTGCTTTTTAATTTTTTTTTTTTTTAAGACGGCTTTATGGTGGTGTTTGGGAAGAAATCTCTTATTTTAGCCTCAAAATGATGCCTTCCTCTTTCTCCTTTTACTGGCGAGAAATAAGCAGGATTTGAGCAGGCCTTGGGGAGGTGACCTGAATTGCATGGAGTGCAAAGAGAAGTGCTTTTTAGGTTTTCGTAACCTTTGGAAGTGATTCCTGTACACTGACAAGTAGAAAATGTGTAGAGGCATTCAGAATGATTTGATAATATTGAATATACCTATGATATACTCCCCAATACCATACAGAAAAATATAATGGGAAAACCCAACGGGAAATAAATTGCATTTCTGAAGTGATCTCTTTTTAAAAGTAGGGCTTTTGCAATAAACCAGAAGTAATTTTAGAAGCTATATTCTGTTTTCCTGGCCAGAGGAAACCATCAGAAAACCAAGTATTTCCAAGCCTTTGGCTGTTCTCATCTTCAAGGTGTGCCTGCTGTTGAATGTAGTGTTGTATACAGGATGATACATGAAATGATACTTGCAATATGCTGTTGAAAGCAATTAAAATGCTCTATATGTATTCACATGATCAATGATCAGTCACCTTGTGAATGTGAGTATATATAACTGTTCTTTTTATAGCTCTTTGAGCTCAATGAGATAATTATTGTTCAATTCACTAAAATAATTTCAATTGCTTAACAGTAAGAACACCAAGAATTTGAAAGGCATACAGTGAGAAGGCTCATGTTGACAAGCTGCATCCAGTTAATTTCCTTAGATTCAGTCCTTATTCAGCTGCTGTTTTAAAAAGCACAGTAACTTCTGTTACCACAGTTTCCCTGGCTCCTCTACCAGAGCAAATACCAGAGTCCTTATCTCTATTTCTTCCTCTTGCCTTTTCTTTTTCTTCTTTCTAAAATAAAAGGGTTTTGAGGTCAAGACAGCTTTTCCAGTTTAATAGTCAGAGATTGTTCTGATATATCCACATTCATTGCAAACCACAGGATTTCAGGCCTGAATCCCACTTCCAGCTGTCATGGAAATTTCCATTTTCAGCCTTCCATTCAGACCCCCGTTTAGAAAAATGGGGTTCTTTGAAGAACAACAGTGAGAAACAGCATACTAGTCCATGCCTATTTAGTTAGATTGGGAAATGTAATTTTAAAAGTATGTGGAAGAAAGAACTAAGGAAAGGCGGAGCCTTCAAAATGATTGAGCAGTGCTGGAACACTGTCAAAGCATAAGCAGCATAGCATGGCTGTTAACAAGGCAAAGACAAAATTCGTTAGGTCGTAAAACCTCTGACTGACTGATTGATGTGTGCCTGTAGATTAGTGCCCTTGGGATTCCCTCAGTGAAACAGCTGGCCACGGAACACCTGGTAATGTGGTCTGGATGTTGTCAGATGATGAGTTCATCCTGCCGCAGGAGTGCAGCGGAGTCCAGTAGCTCCTTGGTACTGGATCCACTTCAGCACTCAGTTACTCTTTATTATCCTAACTTCTTTTCACTGCTGAATGGAGATGAGGGCTGCAGACCTCCTGGATACCTGCAAACCACAGAGCTCACTGCAGTGTTACCGTTCCAGGCCCTTGCTCTGCACTTTCCAGTTTGGCAACACGATTCATCTGAGGTTGAAGTCTCACAGTACTACTGTGTGAACGTGGTGCTACTGGAATTCCTAAGCCTGAAACTCACTTTTGCTGAGAGGAGGTGATGCAGGATGGTTTACCACTTAAATCTCATTTATACTCTGTTCTAGGATTTAACTCTGCCCTCTTTGGATGGAGGGTGAAGCTCATCCTAAAATGAGAGCAAAGTTTCAGGCAGGTGCCTAGAGGGATTAAAAAAATTATTATAGGAATGAGACTCCAAAGTATGTTTGCAACTGATGTTGAACAGTCTCAAATTCTGTGGTTTAGCCACAGAAGATTGTGTTAATTACACAAAACAAATCAATGCGTAAATTACTTTTAAAGAGATGCATTTATGTGATGTATTCCATAACACTTACAGTCAAAGGTGTAGTAAGCTTATTGAGTAAAAAAAGGTGTTACAAAATTATGTTACAATCTCATATTGGCGTGCTGTATTTTGTAGGCATAATTTCATGCTAAGGAGACACCTTGTTCTTCAGTCAAAAACATTTGATTTTAGCAACGATTATAATAGAAGAATAATCACTCAGTAAGTGTAGTTGTAACTGCGTCGCTAAAATTGCAGTGGTTCGCACTAAACAGAGTATTAGAAGTATACATCTTATAACTTTAAAACTCAAAAATAATGCAATATGAGACACCAAACTGAGCAAGTATTCAAACAGCATGTTTGGAGGCTTTGAGAAAAGTATCCAGGTTCAATTAGGACCATTTATTGAGGCCTGTTTGGTTTTCTTTTTACATTTTTTTTTACATTCCTTTGTACATTGCTAGATATTGCTGTATATTTTAAATGTTCCCCTTTCTTATTGTTTAAAACTGTAATGTGATTATTATTATTTCTTTTTAATATCTTGAAGAATGACAGTGAAATACATACTTTTCTATGCACCTTTTCAGCATATAAGCAAACATTTTTACCACTTGCATAGTGATTGAATGATTGCTTTTAATGCTATTTATTATTTCTATAGCTACAGTTATAACTGGGTAGAAGTCAGAGTCTCTAATAAATAGTTCATATTGTGTGAATATTTCTTGCTTGTAGGAAGCAAGACAGTAGTTTCCAGTTTAGCAGTGGGTGCATTTGTGGGTAAAATTCAGCGCTGGGAAGGGGGCCAGTTCCCAGTGATTTTATTCCTCAGTGTAGAACATGAATGCACAAATCTTGCACTAGCCAAGGGAAGCCAACTGTCCTGACCCTAATAATCCAAAATGACTCTATGGCGGCAAGCCACGAGGTGCTGAGTACGCAGCCTGGGGAGAGGGGAAGCCCAGGAGCAGGTAGCAGCTGGCACTGGTTCCTCGAGTCGCAGGGAGGACTGGTGCGGAGGAGGACTGGGCAGGCTGCTCGGCAGCCCTAAGGCACTGCCAGCTCCAGCAGCCAGTCGCTTGCATTCCCCTACAGCCAGACTCCTGTGGGCATATCTCAGCAGGGCCTTTGTGCTTGAACCAGTTTGGGAATCACAGGTTAACTTCCCTGGTTCTCATACTGTAAAAGTACTATTTCCCTTATGTACTCTTGTACTATTTGTGTAGCTGTGATGCAAGCACTCTATTTATTTGTTCAGTTTCCCTCAAGGTATTCTGTCTTAGGACAAGAAAGCATCGAATCATACCTCAAAACTTAATCAAATATGTTCCATATAGAATTAAAACAGTATAGTACAGCTTAATGTGCCTTTCTAAAGAATTATGATGATGCCCAGTGCGGAAAAGGGAACCACTTCTGAGAAGCTGGAACATAGTGACTTATCCTTTAAACTTAGAGATCACCTCTTGTTCAGAGAAAGGGTGGAGTTAGAAAGGCAGGCAGTAAGGATTTCACTTTGAAATACCTTGGAATAAATCTAAGTTTAGTTCTTCACAATGAACCAAAGGAAGAGGAACTGAAATACAACAGAAGAATGGATCTCATATTTTAAATGTACTTTTCTCAGCGCTGTATTCAACGTTCAGGTCTGTGCCTACAACTTCTTGCCCTCAGTTAAGCTATTCCTTCTCCATGTTTTCTTGAATTTATTCCAGTTGGAAGCTAGTGGATTCTCAGTGTTTCATAATGGAAACAGTGCAGAACATATAAAATAGGGAAGAAATAAATTATTTTCTCTGTCCAAACTGAAGAGTTTCAAAGCAGGATTCTGAGCTGGAGAAGTATGCTGTGACCACAATGTTTTCCTGTTGCCAAGCCCTGTGGTAGATACTGTATTCTTGTTGTGGTGACAAGGAGGTTCCTACACCACAAGTAAATGTCGTTGGTACAAAATGGAGTAATTCTAAACTCAGCTAGTTAAAACTCTTGGCTTTCAGGAAACTGGGACTTTGATCGAACAACCTATTTCACTTTTGATTCAGTGCCTTTGGTTTGATTCAGTTTTGATTAAGTTTTGATTCAGTAGGCTAGTTAGAGTCTTACTTTTTGTGCAGTCATAAAATTCTCTTGTGCCACACACTGTTGTGTGCCGATGCTGTGAAATGCAAGAGAATTCCAGGCACACGTAGGAAAATACCAACTTGCCATGGAAGATTTATGGCAAGGCAACGGTCAGATTCTTTCTTTATAAGCAATTCTAAGCCTGGAACAGTTTCCTTGTCTCCAGCAGATGAGAGTGAAATCTGGCTCGGTTAATCTAATTTTGTCTCCGCCAACAGATCCTTCTCTCTGGTTCTGATCTGCAGAGCTGATTTTTGTAATAGCTTCAATATGAAAAAGAAAAAACTAAAAAACCTCAGCGTAGAGAGCCTCTGGTGCTTCCTCCAGACGTTTTGGAACTCCCCCCATTAACCAGCACCCATGCAAGTTTGATAACGACTCCTGGAATACTGGAAGATCTAACATTTATTCAGACAAAACAATCTCCGTATAACAGGATCAGCATCTCAGCTGGGGCTTCTGGATTCTACTCCACTCCAAACAAAATAAAACCCCCAGTCAGCTGAAATTAATATATTGGAGACGTGTCCTTACTCTCCTTACATGTGCAGGAACGTGTTGAGGATATTAAACCAGACCACAATAAATTGAAACTGATTTTTCCATAAATACCAAACACGTTTGACAGCAGCTATCGCTAGTAACCAGCAGCGCTGCTTAAAATACTGCTACAACACTCTTAATGGATGGTTTTCCTTGTGGCTACGTAGGCATGTGTATTGTGCTAGCTCCCCCCCCCTCTTCTTGCGCTGCAATACGTAGGAAGCTGTTATTCCCAACCGGAGCGTTTGCTTGCTGACATCACATGCGGTAGGATCCTTTTGTTTGCCTGTGTCTCCTGCATTGAAATGTTTGTCTGAGTCACAGATCCCGCTGCCTTTCTTCCTCTATGTCATGCTCGCTTGAGAGCTTCTCCCTGACTCACAGTTTTTAAGTCTTGACACAGCCCAGTTTGCTGCATGGCAGTCGAATACTTTTCCTTTTAATATTTTATTATGTAATTTATATCTAAATACTATAATGATCCAAAAATCACCACCACTTTTTTTTTTTGCAGCTTTTTCAATAGAGAGGTTTTGTGACTCAGATTCAGCACTGAATTTTGTTTTGAGGCAGTTTAGTGTTACTAAATTAAAAATTAAAGAGAGAGACTCCCACAACTTGAATTCTCCATTTAGCCTGCTGGCTGAGTTTCCTCAGCTATAGCATTATCAAGCGCTGTGCCAGAAAGGGGTCGTATGTGTGCATGTGTACAAACACTTCTCATAATTGAAGTAATTACTGGTTTGCACTACAGTACCTCTCTGCTCCTCTAATAATCTTATCGATTCGTTTTCTCTTAATAAAAGAGGGACAAATCCCGGCTGTATTTTCAGGCTACATTCATTCTTTCATTTGGTTTAGATTCTGGAGCTGCTAAAATATCAGTGGTGTCTAAGAAGCTTGGCTTTTTATTAAAGCCATGAACAAAACAGATCCTGATTATGGAATCATTATTCTGAAAGCTTTGGTAAATGAAGATGGAAGCTAAGGGCTACGGAGCAGTTTGGGTCAGGCTTCAGTGATGGTAAAACACTCTGCTTACTAAAACAGGAACATAGAATTACCACACTGGATTAAATCTTTTGTCCTTCAGCTGTAGTCTTTCATCTCTATTGTTACAAGATAAGTGAGAAGTTCAAACCAGTGCTGTGATTGTCCTTGACCAAGGACTTTGCAGCAGGTAAGGGCTAATGCCCCAGTCTGGCAGAGCATTTAGGCATCTATTTATGGTAGAGCATCCATCAGCAGCTCCCCTGCCTTCTGCCCTGGTCTGAGGTGTATGAGCAGATTGCTGGGAGAAACCTGTGAACATTTAGATACACACAAAACAGTGATCAAGACCTGTGTCATTAAGTGCACTGTGTCAGATGCTAGCATGTAATTGGGTTTTTTACCCAGAGTAAAAGGAGTTGTATTCTCCATCTCCCCAAAAAAAGCTGAAGCCTCTTGTTATAGAAAACATAGATTTTTATTACAAAAGTAAAATGCCAAACAATGAAATTTCCTGGGACAAATGTGCATACTGCAGTCTCAATGTAAAGTAACGTCAAGAGCAGGAACTGAAGTTAGAGTCTCTCAGGCTCCCTTTTAGTTGCATGCTCACTATGCAAATGTTCTCCCATTTTTAACATTCAACTTTGGAATTGCTTTTACGTTTCCTCTTCTCTCCGCGGCCGTTTGCGAGGGTTCATTTCAGTACCATCTGCATTCTGAGTGACAGCTGGAGGCTGCACATCTCGGAAGCCCTGAGACTGTAAGATACAAGCAACATCACGTGATGACACTTAGATGGGTATAAAGCATGAGTAACTAGTTCTCAGAAGGTCAAAACAAAGTATGATGCCATCATTTACTTTAAGATGAACAGCAGCTAAGCTCAGAACTGCAAGCTTTTCAACACACATGCCAACTAATACCTGTGTCTCCTCATTTTATTCTGTAAAGATTTTATTTTCACCAACCAGGCTATCATTTTCATTTTACCACTAATAACCCCTATGGCTATGGAGCGCTGCTCCTCTGTAAATTAACTTATCTTGCCTATTTAAATAAATTAAAAGCCAAATCCTTCAGCCCTTACTTGAGCTCCCACAGAAACAAGGAGATGACTGCATTAATTGCCTCTGTCGCTTTCAGAATGCCTAAATCTTGGGATATTTTTGTTTCATGTATCTACTTAATGAACTGAAAACATCAATGAGACATTGTGAGAGAACAGCGTATCTGAACTGGTCTCCAGACTGCAGAGACTGTTCCAGCATAGTAATTTATGGGACACAACAGGATGAGAACCTTTAAGGCCAAAAAGTATGTAGGGGTGAAAACTGGATGCTGCTACTTAGAAGAAGGCTTGAAGCAATCTGGCCCTGTACTGTCTGCATTTTCTGTTACTTTAGCTCACGATTTAATTCAGAGATTTTAAAATATGATAGAACTAGAAGATCAGTTAGTTAAACATGTCATCAATGCAGATGGAGATACTGAGATGTTATGCAAAGCCTGCAACTGTCTCCATCTCCGGATGCAGTGAGCACTGCTGACAACTCAAGGATGACTCAGTGCATACTTAGAGAGGAAAAGGGGTTAATCAAAAGAGGTAATTGCTTTGGGGATCCTAAACACTCAGGTATAGGCAATATGGGGATGAGAGCATTTTGGGAAAGCTTTTACTCTGGTGCAGTGTGAAAAAGCAGGCAGAACTACTATCAAGACATGTGACTTTTCTAAATGTCCGTACATCCCACACCAAGATCAATCCATAATAAACCCAAACCCAATCAAAACGTTCTGCTTAAGTCTCCCATCTCTGTATTTCTATTTCTGAATGCTTCACCTCATGCAGCCTGCTGTTTCGAAAGGAACAGACAGCAAGAGGTGCCACAAGGGCAGAATTTGTGCAGTCCCTCTGCTATTATAAGCAACTCAAGTGTTATTCTAAATAGCGTAATGGGGAATCTTCAAGTTTAGTGTTTCACTGCTGCTTGCATCTAATCTCTGCCATTTCCCTTAGGCACAAAGGTGGATCTGTAGCCAAGAATCCACTTAATCCAGCATGCTAGACTCCCAGCAAAAGCATTCCAATGGCTATAAAGGCCAGAACACGATAAAGTAGGCTGCTTAGTATGGATGTTTTGTATTTAGCTAAAGGCATGTGCCTTCTGGGCACAGCGCCTTGAAAATACAAGAATTTTGTGTGTATTTATGAAGCTTGTTAGTGGGTTTTAAATTGAGAGAACATGGCTAATGGACCTACAAAGCTAAGATAGTGCATGGTCATTTTGAACTGTTCTTTAATGTCTTCTGGCACCTACAGACTGCATCCAGATTGACAAAGGTAGATAGATGGCTTTATTCTCATGGCTAATCTGGCAGACCCTCCACGCTTCAGGGAAGTACTGACAATTCCTACCCAGAATCTAGGTCCCTGGTCTCTCTTTTCCATGATGAAATAATCAGGTCGAGATACCTGGGAAATTTAGGTGAATCAGGTGATCTACTTACTCCCTTGTGCATATATCAATTTACATTCCTATACTCTGCATTTAAGAATGAATCCTTATCAGGCGGTGAAACTGT
The DNA here is from genome assembly GCA_022605575.1 of Laterallus jamaicensis coturniculus. Lineage (NCBI taxonomy): Eukaryota > Metazoa > Chordata > Aves > Gruiformes > Rallidae > Laterallus > Laterallus jamaicensis. The sequence goes on along the minus strand of JAKCOX010000025.1, from coordinate 3,306,088 downwards.
TCCATGTGATAGGTGTTCCACAGCTCCCACACTTGCTCAGAGTGGTGACAGACAGGTCAGTATGCTGGAAGGGATACAGCTGAGAAAGAACCAGTGCTTGGTCACCAAGTTATTCACTTCTTCGGCTTTACAGGCACTGAACAGCCACTCTGTCAATGCTACTGAAGTATATCTCTCATCTGCATAAGCCTAAACATCTCTGATGATCCAGGCTTGAGGAATTTAGAATTGATTCTTTTTCGACACTGGTTATACATAGATGTGTTAGATCACATTTGGAACCATCAAATGTGTATTTACATCTTCCAGTTTAACTGCAGAGATGGGAATGAGAACCTGGATCAACAGACTGTTACCATCAGACCTGAATTTCATGAAAGAACAGGGATAATACATTTTTTACTTACAGAAACTGTCTGCTGAAGCAGCTCAACAGGATTAAGGGGGGAAAAAAACCACAAGGATAATCTTAAGTTTTAACTAATCTTTGATTAGGATACAGTCTCAACTGTATTTCTAGATTGTGTCTGTTCACACAGAAGAAGAGAGCATAGCTGTTTTATAATGCATATAAAACTGAAAGGAAAAGGCAATTAAACTGTCAAAGATAAAATCCATCTGTTTGTCAGCTGGAGAGAAAGGGCTGCACGCTCCTATCCCACGATCCAAACAATTTGGGATGTAGTCCCACTTCCCTTCCAGTCTTTACAGAACTAAGAACATATATATATCTGCTGTATTTCTTCCATCCAGGTGAATACCTTCAGGAGTGGAAGAAAATCTGATTTTTGTTCAATAGTTTGAAGATCTCATCTTATGGCAGCATTAAAATCTGCAAGAAATGCTATGGCAACGTGTTTCCATGAGGACACACAGCAAACAGTTATGGCATGTACCTATGTATCTGACATTTGGAGATACAAGAGTTGAGTGGTGGGGTTTTTTTAAACCTAAATACAGCTTAGACAGTGTGTCTTCTTATTAACATGTATCTAAGCACTCCACAAAAGAAAGTAATCGCAGGATTTAACTAGGGATGAATAAGGACTCCAGCCAGAAGCTGGAAGCTCCTCCTATGATAGTGACAGAAGAGATAAATCTGTATATACTGCCTGGTCACAGGGCTTCTGGTTTGACAGGGCTATGAAAGAGATAAATACAACCTAGGTTACATCAGGCAATGCACTTACAGCAGAGCTGTGGAAATATGTATGGCATGAGGCACCAGTGAGACCGCTCAAATACCATATATGATTCTGGTCACCCTTGTCCTAAAAAGATAAGCTTGACTGGAACAGACACAGAGAAGAGCCTCTAGGGAAACAACAGCCTACCTGACAAGGGAGAAAGCAGCTTGGCTTGTTCAAGTCTTCCAAAAAAAAGGCTCAGAGAGTGCACAATCGCTCTCTGTAATTGCACTTGGGCCAAAAGTTAACATCAAGGGCAGATAAAATAAGCAGTGCTAGCACAAGAACAGATGGGGACAGGCTGGCTGTAAATTTGATCTGGAAATCCAAATGTTTTAACTCTGAGAGGACTAACATGCTGAATCATTTTTCTACAGAGAAAAGGTGCAAAACATTCATAAACTTGGAGACATCCCAGTATTACTGGTTACCTTCAGAAGGGATGGAAAGGCAGTGCTAAGAAAGAAAAACGTCATTCTCAGATTGGCCTTTACAGCTACCAATTCCCTCCCATCTCTCAATCTCCAGCCCAAAAGGAATACTAACTGTAATGTGATAGGGTATGGTTGACTCCTTCTGACTCGGTGATTTGTACAATGTTGCCAACCTGGTTAAACAAAAAGCAGATAATTATGATTAGTGAACACAATACTAAGAGTTCCCAGTCACCCAGTGACCATGGCCAAGGTTTCCCACAACTGTGAGGTAGATGACCCATGGAATTCTGATCTATTCTTGTTTTCATGTAGGTCACTTAAAACTCTGGATGCCAAACTCCCATCCTTGCACGTCAGCTCAAATACAATGTAAACCTGCTAAGAAGAGTGACTAATTAGCTGTGTTTCATCATAGTATTTGATCACATTTTTGGAACAATACTCATCATGAATTAATTCCAAATGCTGCTTTCTTAAAATGCAAACAAAAAAAAGGTGTTGGGCACAAATCCATTAAGCAATCATTTGCTCAGTGACCCCTCAAAGCTGGGAGATACCCTCAAGAACAGATTTTTTTTAGTGATTTCACAAGCCTGTCAATAGAACCTACTGGATGGAGAGTCAGATGTTCTATTTCTAAGCCTGACCTTGGCCCTAACGTACAGTGTAACCTTGAGAAAATCATTTCCCTTGTTCTTCCCTAACATTTCCTTGATTTTGTGCATTTAGACTCGAAGCAATGCATCTTGATTTCTGCTTATACAGCACCCAGCCCAATAGATGCTTGCATAACGCAGAGAAAAGATTGCAAAGCAGCTCAGAAGCAAAGGATTTTCCAACCAGTCCCAGGGCTGCCTGGCTGCACCATGCCCACCTCCCCAAAACTTCCACTTACCTAAAAAGCCAATATAGAAAGTGTTCAGCTCTCTGTATCAAGACACCCTGCCAAAGATCCTGTTAATTATTTTGGGGGTTTTTTTTACCTCCCTGAGGTGCCATTCTATTAGAGAGCACATAATTACAGCCTGAGGAACACTGCCACTTCGTATTAGCTACACAGGGAATTCCTCAGAACATTGAAGTGGTGGGTTCTACTTTACAAAATAGCCTAAATCTGAAGCTGCAGAATCCATGCTTTCACAAGCACTCAGCTGGAGCTCTGCTGTGTGCCTCCAACTCAACAGGATCTTTCCTCCCAGCAATGAGAACCCCTATAATTAAGCTCTGACATTTTCCAGTAGTAGAGAAGGGAAGAGACAGGTATCATATTTGGCCAAAGAACAAATTTTTTCTCTAAAAAAAAAAAAAAAAGGCAACTGGATTGATTCTCAGGGTCATCATTGGGCCTTAACACCCCAATACAAACCCAAACACACAGCCCCACAGTGGGTTGTCAGGTGTATGTGGTTCATGCTAAAAAAAATAATTAAAGAGGAACAGAATCTAGCAGTTTCCACTTTTTATGGATAAACAGCTGTAATCAGAATTATTATGCTTCTGCAGGCCCAGCTCCATAGTAGCTGCAAATTTAGAACAGTAAATAATCTATGTTTGTCTATCTTCAGCTTGCTTTCTGGAACCTGCATCTACGACCGTCCTAGCTGTGCTGCAGAAGAAAAACCTCTTTACTTTTGATATATAAAATTAACTTTTGTTCGCTGTGCAATCATTATGTTGATGCAACTTCTCTCTTATAAAGACTGTTAACTAATCAGTGATGTTAATTTAATTCCAAATTAAACAACCTGCTGTAATCATTCTGCATTGCCTTCAATCTTTGAATTTAAAAAACAAAACTCCACAAGAAAGTGTCTCTGCATTTCTCTTTCAGGTTTAACAAGCAAAACCATGCATGGGAACATTCCAGTAGCATTTTTCTTTACTGCTTGCAGAAGATTAGGGAATTGAAGGAAGGCTTCTTAATCTCAAGTTCCTGCGTTGTGATCCTATATGCAAGACAAATTTAACTGACCAGGAAAGAGAAGTGAGCTTGCAGTATGGTGAAAAGAGAAAAAAAGAACCAGGAAACAAGAACTCCATGCTGGTTTTAGAAGGGTCAACCTCATTCCTTTGGGCTTCTAAAAGCATCTTCCAGTCAGCATGCTCTCTACCTCTCTGCGGGTGGCTGTAAGTGGGTGGCTGCGTAGCTGCCCGGTTCTGCAGAAGCACCCTGCTGCATTCAAAGCAGAAAGGTCCAGTGGTGCCACTGCAGCTCTGGGGTTGGTCAGCCCTGTTCTCCTGTCCTCCTCAGAGTCACCAGCTAGGTGGAAAGCCTTCTTTTGCATCTTTGGCTTTGTACTGACTGAGGCCTGACTGAAGCAAAGAAATTCCACCCCCTGCTTTCAAAGTACAGGTAGTAAAAAAAAACAAACCAGAAAACATCTTCACTTACCGCTGACTGTTGTCCCAGTGAAAGATTAAACGGACAGTAGCAGCATGTCCCCAGCTTTCTCCTGGGGAGACAAAATGACAGGACATTTTATTTATCTCCTATAACAGCAGCAGCATCAGTAAACTGAACTGAAATTAGACCAGTCTTCCAAATCCCTCCTCCCCCCCCCATGATTAAAACACAGATATCCTTCTTGCAGTAATGAATCACATCTCTTTTGTATGTACAAAGATTTCACAAGTTCATCAAATACTCGGAGACAAGGAAGAGCCTCTGTATTCACAGTGTGTCTCACAGACAGTTTGATGCGACACTTCCATATTTTAGGAAGGTTTTATATGTACTTCACTAAGGATGGGTACCAGACAAGTCTTGAAAACAGAGGCAGCACGAAGAAAAGGTTGTTCTCATTGCTATTAAAGAAGTCTAGTGCCTATGTCTAAATCCTACTTCAAAAATTGCAATATTCGGTCTCTGAGGCATAATTATGAGCAGACACCACTCCCTCTGGGATACAAGCTTTGGGAGAAAGTTGCTGATTATTAAAGTACATGGAGCCCCTGAAGCAGTCTGCTTCTGACAGCAAAATGCAAAAGAACACAAGGAGAGGCAAGGCAGGGGGAGTGTGGTAGAGAGAAGGACGTTTGGATTGTTATCCTGTTTCACAGGAAACACGCCTTCTGTTTCAGTTCACAAATGACCACAAGCTCAGTCCATTTATAGACAGTTTTATTGGGTGTTTTCCTCTATTTATCTCAGGAGACAAGTCATTACTCCAAAGAGGGGTTGCATTTTAAAACATTGAGTGTGGATAAGTGCTGCAAGCCTCTCCTATTCACCTGCACCCAGCCCAGTAACTTCTGAACCACTTGTTGGTCTCCATTGTATCACCAGCCCCATGGGCCCCACATCCTCTGGTATTCATTACAGCAGAGAGAAGAAAAAAAAAACCTGATCCAACTGTAATGAAGCCCTAGACCCTGCAGGCATCTTGCCAGACCTTACTCCACTATATCCAAGTTGGGATTAAAGCTTCTGGCCATCAGATACAGTTCCAAGCCAAAGACCAAAACATCTTTTACAATTCATACAAATTCCACACCAGAATGTTTCCACCTGTGTTCAATATGAGAGGAAAAATGCTACTGTAAAACGAGCTATTTCTTAGTCAAACTGGCTGTAGATTAATATCTGACCTCCTTTCTAAATATATCCAGTAGAAATGTCTAGGAACACCCAGCTTAGCTATCACCAGTGGGAAAGAAAGCTGTCCCCTTCATAAAGCTCTTAATACTTTGCAGCATCTGTGTTTCCCCCCCTTCTCCATAATTAAGAGCTTCCCTTCTGCTAGGAAGCTGAAGAAGAGTTTAGAGATTAATGTTCTTGTGAGATCTTGGAAAAGGCTGATTCTGAGGCTTACCAATCAGTGGGGGAAAAGCCTAGTTGGGGGAGGCAGTAGGACTTGGGGTTTTGCTGCTGACCTCTCCCTCAATAGTTCCTTTGGCAACAACCAACCATGGAGGACATAGAGGAAGAACTGTTCCTGAGGGCATGCAGCAGTAGGACAAGGGGTAACGGTTTCAAACTAGAAAAGGGGAGATTTAGGTTGGATATTAGGAAAAAATTCTTCAATGTGAGTGTGGTGGATCACTGCAACAGGGTGCCCAGAGCGGTAGTGGAGGCCCCATCCCTGGAGACATTCAAGGTCAGGCTTGATGGGGCTCCAAGTGACCTGATATGGTGACAATGTCCCTGCTCGCTGCAGGGGGTTGAACTAGATGACCTCCAAAGGTCCCTTCCAACCTATCACATTCTATGATTCTATGTTCCTTAGCCTTTACCATGACACTGTTGAAACAGCATCCCTTCTGAGTGGGTCACAAAAAGTCACCTCTTAATCCACCTGCTACCTGCACCCAGTCTGGGGAACAAATTCACACCAAAATGAAGACAGGTTGTACTGCTCTGCGATTCTCAACCTGAGGCATAGCAGTTTAGGATGAGGGGAGTATCTCCTATCTTAAACATTATACCAACTAGTACAAAGAGTAGACACTACTGGATTTAGCAATACTATGTGGTTACACACACTTTCTGGTGAGAGTCACAACGAGTTTACTGTCAGTATGAGCTTAAGTCAAATTAAATGTTTGTGAAAGAAACTACAGGCAAGGCAGTACCTTTTAATTACAGCCTACCCTGAGTGTCTCCACATTCTGTACTGTCCCTGTGACTCAATAACAGAACAGCTCTCAAACAATGCTGGCTATTGGAAAAAAAAGACAGAATCTATCAGCTTTAATTGGGTTTGTAGCTAGAAAGGCTGCCAAAAACAATCCATCAGAGAGCATGAGGCAAAAATGACAGAGAGGGTCAGATACTGGGAGCTGGGTCTTTATCTGCACACACAGCACAAAGCTCCACATTCCTCACATTCTCAGAGGAGCTGGTCTGTATTCTGTTGGGTTTATCTCACATCCTTGCCAATGGTTCAATGCCTGTGCAGACACTGGGAACATCTTGGCCTTTGTACTACCCCCTTCTTCCCCCTCCCCTCATGAACAAGGGAATCACTACTTAGGTCACAGAAACTGAAGCTGCAGACAGAGAATTTGTGCCTTTTAAGTGAATCATAAAATAATATAAAGTTACAACCTGAAGTAAGATTTAAACACTGAGCTTTTCTTTTTTTTAATTTGTAAAAAATCTCTACTTCAGAACTGTTCTGTTTTCCCTGGTGACCGCAGCAGCAGAGGCTGTATGAGAAACTCTGCTCATTACAGGGCAAAATGGAGCAGCCTGTAAAGAAAACACCCACTTAAACTCACTATGTGCAGGCTGTAGTTGCAGAACTTCCCTCTACATCATAACTGTAGCAAGCAACGGGTAGCGAGTTCCAGCTATGCAGCAAATATGAAACAGCTTTGCAAATAACTGATGGAACATGTTGGACTGTAATGGCAAAATAAACATTTTAAACTGGTTTTGAGAGACAAAGAACAATTCTCAGGGAATCCAGAGAACTGCAGCATAGTCTGAGGTGTGCAAACACTAAGCTGAGCTCTTCTGTTACTGCTTTAACCTGTTCATCACCACATTCCTGCTGGAGGTTTACTGTCCCTAGGTCCACCCCTACACTTTTGCATCATCACTCACCAGCCAGTTTCAGTCTAAATTATCCAGTTTATCAGCAGTTTACTTATTATTTAAATAACTCAAGCTTAGCTGGCCCACTCTGGGCTGAAATGGATTGGGAGGCAACCACCAAACAGTTCACCCATCGTACAGGATGCAGCAGTGACCTCCAGCAGGGACAGTGGCCTTATCTGGAACAGAGGTAACACCACAGCCTAACATCGCCCTCAGGGGAAGGCTGCACTGCATTACCTGCACACCTAGCTACCTAGAGAGCTCTCTGTACCTAGTGCTTCCCCATAAAGGGTGATTCAGTCATCTTAAGGAATACCAACAGATCTAGTATCAAGTTTAGTATTAAAAATTTGGGTTTAAAAAGGAAAAAAAAAAGCCCAGCAGCACACTCCATCTGTGTTCCTGCAGTCTGTAAGTGTCATGACTTCTAAAAATATTTGTAATCCTTTTTTTAAAAAATCTAACCAGGATTCTAATCTGCACATCATCTTTTAGTTTAGAATAAAATATGATAGCTGCTAATTATAATTACTATGCTGACATAGATAAGCACTACTGTAGCATTCCACAATGCTAGCAGCTCCAGATGGGTATAACAGTTCCATTGTGGACTCTGCTACACTGCAGGAATTGAGCAAAACAATTTCATTTTCTTCATACACAATATCAAAAGAAAGGAAATCATATATATGAAGATTAACTCAGTTTTCAACTCACAAGCTAAGCACCTACCTAAAGCAGGTACCAATGTGGACTGCCTTTGTCCAATCCTTGTTGTCATTTGGTTTGTCAGAACTACCTATGAGAGGAAAAAAAAAGCAAATAAGAAAATCTCCAGAAAAGCAGACTGGTGGGAGGGAAAAGAGGGATTTTTGAAAAAGCATTTTATGAAGTTACTCAGGCAAAACTCTTCCCTACTGCATGTAATGAAGTTTTCATGTTAACAAGAAACTGCAGAGCTGCCCCATCTTTCCTCAACAGCCAAAACAAAATAAGAGAACCCAGCAAAATGTATCTTCAGTTTGCTCAGAAGGTAGATTTCCTTCATTTAAGACTTTAAAGGAACCTAAATTTCTCCCTTCCCAAGGGATGCAAACTCCTCACAACCTTGTATACTCCACCGTAGTTGTACTAAACACCGATTGGATCCGGACTTGGATGCACATGACTTGTACAAGCCCTCTAGAAGGAGATGGGTTTCAGTCAGCGTGGCATAAATGAACTCGGTGGTGCTGCTCCAAACACGCACAAGCAGAGTGATTAACAGAATTCCAGCACCTTGTAGTCTAAAAATGCGCAAGTGGGTACAATACAGAGCAGAATGAAAGTGAACAGACAGAGCGGGGGAGTGTTTTTGCAGCACAAACCACTCGTAGGAGGTTCACAGACAGTCTAGGTTAGATCCCTGGTAGAAGTGGGGGTGGGTGAGACAGAGAAGAGCCAAGAATGTTAATTGCAAAGTTCATTAAAAATGAAAAATTAAAAAAAATTGTACCTATCTTAAACCCCGGGGGTTTTCATTGTTTGACATGTTTATGTGATTCTTGCTTGAACAGTTAGCATGTGCTACAGCAATTCCACTGAGCACACAGGGCACACACCAAAACACTGCCATAGCTGAAAGCCCTAAGACATCTACTGCCTATTTTAGAGAAGTAACTCATCACACAGGGATGATGATAACAGCCCCAACCAGGCTCCCCTTCTCACTGCTGGAGAAGGACTGGTCTGGGCATCCATCTGGGCACAGCCCACTGTGTGCAGCTTTAGAAACTAAAGGAACTTCTCTCCTACCATATTAGAGCACTGAGGCTCCCCAGCTTTGCTGACAAGCCCCTGACAAGCCATCTCTGGCACACAAGCTGAATTTAGCCTGCTTGCAAACTACAGAGAGCTAACTCAAAAACTTACAAGAGGGCCACTCTGAGCTAAATCCCTTCAGAAGCTCTGTAACTGATCACTCCTTTAGCAAGCATTTGTTTAGCAAGCATTTGCATTAAACTGCTCACTTGTTCAACAGAAATGTTATGTTTCTCTTGACCAAAGAAAAAAAGACTGTACAGTGACAACTGCTCCTGTTCAAGGTCACCAGGTACCCAATTTACAAGTGAAAGCACTCAGTAAACTGCAGGCTGTGCAAATCAAGCAGTGTGACATTCCTCTCCCTTGGTGCCCACACCAGCAGGAAAAAGCTTCCTAATTCACACCAGGGCAGGAGGAAAGGGAGGCTTTCAGCAGCGAGCCCAATCGCTGAAGCCAGGCAGAATGCAGAGCTGTGCTCCTTTCCCTTCCTGCAGCTATCAGAGGAAGCACAAGGGGGGGTATTTTTAGCAGTTAGGAACAAAAGCCAATTGCGCCAGAGCTGTCGGTGACAAGGTTGCAAGTCACCTGGAAACAGTTACAGGGACAAGCACCATTTTGAGACTGTGTGAGTTCTAATTCCTGAACAATGCTTTTCTGTGCTGGAAAAAGACTTGCCAAAACAACTTCTGGAACAGATGTAGCTTCCGAGTGCCATCTGCTGGCTACGGCTGCAGATTTCCTGGTCTCCATATTGGCGTCAATGACGTAGAAATGATGCTCGGGAAGGAAGCGATGGGTTTCTATGGATGCCAGAAGAGCAAGCCAAACTAGCAGGTAAAGTGGCTTTCCTCCCTAAGAACAGTTATTCAGCGAAGGCAGTAGTTAACTTTTAAATGAAGAGTAGAAAACTGTGTTGGAACTAAATATTCTGATGTATTTTAACGCATGCACCTTGTAGAACTCTTTGTCCAACCAAATCATTAAGTAAGGTGTGAAACAGCATGACAAACTGATATGCTACTGTTTAATTAAGATCCGCAGGATGCTTTTAATGCAAATTTGACTGATCTTGGCAACTCTAGAAGTGTTCCACCTCAACAGTTTTGCCTGTGCAAGATCCATCTATATTTACTAACCAAACTGGCAAAGGTAGAGGGAATTCTCTCAGTTTTATTTAGCTATTTACAATCACATTTTGCTTAATTCTTTGTAATGTTATTTATTCCAAAGTAGCATCCTTTGTGATTCAAACCTGCCCCAGCCTTACCGCTGCTCTGTGATCATTTGCTATGATGATGAGCTGTTGTGCCAGACCGTTCAAAAGCCTTGTCCGAAGTGAGAGGTCCTCAAAGTCATGACGAAAGGGAAATGCAATTCCATCAACCACCACCAGTCGGACCTAAATGGAGAAGAAAACTCCCATTACTGTCCTACCAGCCAATGACAAGAAGCAGTAAGACCTCTTTCAAAGTGCACTGCAATGTTCTATGTACAGTGACAACAATCTTTTATGCTCCGGCGTGCAGGAGAGCGTAACACCTCGTGTCTCTCTCTGCATGTATCAGAGACAATCAACACTCCACGAGAGCAGGGTAAAGAGCCTCAAGCTCCAGATGCTCTAGTACACTCCCTGAGTCGGTTCTGTGTAGATAGTAGATAAACAGAGCGCTATACTAGCTTAAACAAAGCACTGCACTAAGCTCTCCCAGTAGTTAACTCAGCACAGAGCTGCCCTTCCAACTATTCCCCGTTTCAGAGCTCACTCACAAGCTGACATATCTCTGCAACACCAGGTACAGAATACAGAATCACAAAGCAGGACTTAAAGCCTTGCAGAAGAGAAACCGGAGGAAAAAAACACAAACACTTCCCATCAGAATTGTACTTCAATCAGCTTTACACAAACATTAACTTATTTCAACTTCTCCCTCAGAAATTAAATCCCATCGTAGAATTTCAACAGATGCTTAAGGATATTCCAGACACTGTGCAAGGAGCTGAGTATCTCTCTTGCCTGAAGATGTTTGCTTTGCTGAATTCTTTCTGCAGCAATCATTAGCTGAAGCTAGAGCACGACGCTGCTGGCTCATCACCCTCAAGACACTATATAAACATTAGTCTGGGATTTTGATTTATTCTAACTTCATTTGTTGTCGGTGTTTTGATGACCCAAGACTGTCTGAAATACAGAAGGGAGATGGATAGTCCCACAGTGTCTGCGTGTTCAGATGTCACTCAGACCTTAGGTACCTACAAGTTCTTGCATTAATGCACGAGATAACAAATTGGAAACAACATGAGAAAGCTGATTTTCTGTATTATTGATCTAACTCGTTTCTGGGAAGTAGCTTTGTGACTAGAATGTACAAGCCTGCAGCAAGCATCACTCTCTCAAATGGCCCTGGGGCTCCAAATGAAAAAAAAAAATCTGAATTTGAAGAAGAAGATTAAATAGTTTCAATTAAAAGAAGATATTCTTCTGTTTTCTCATTTTTCTTTCTTCTGGCAAATTCTTTTCTATGAGCCTGTACATCTTCTCATGCATATTTTTTTTACTTTAAGAACAATCAATTTAACAGCATAAACATGACTCATGGAATATACACAGTTACATAACTTGCCTACCAGCTGAATATGCCCAGGTAGGATGCAATTTAGTTTCTTTTCTGCCAATGGCACTTGGTATAAGATAGCAAACAAGTAGACTTAAAATATTGAAAAGCAGACTATATAAAGCTTGGTAAGACAGGCCTTCTGCATGTCAGTTTGTCTCCCCTAGACCTCAAAGAATTGGGCTTATTAGGACAAGAATATTTTCTAACACAGTCCTTTCTGTATTATTGGTCTTTCTCATATTATTAACAAACTCTCAAACTGACTCATATTTCTAAAATGACACTCTCTCCAACTCTGTCTCTCTCAAAATAAACCCCTAAAACCTGGAGGCTTCCTGTGGTCCCAGCCTGAGCTCTGCGTCCGCACAGGGGGATCAGACTAATTTTAATGAGAGCTGGACTGCACTGAGCAATCTGTCAAGTGACTTATAGCCTGTCCAAGGAATCACCAGAAGGTCTTACAGTTCTCCTGCAACCTTCAGTATTTCAGGCTGCGGGCCAAGCACAGATAATCAGCACAGATGGTACCAGAGAACTGCAGCCCAATGGAACTGTGCTAATGAAGCCATGTACTTTCCACAAGAGCAAACACAACAGGGCACCGTTAGTACCTGGCAGAGAAAGGGAAATACCAGACTACACTAAGCAAAAGTAAGACTCCCATCTGTGCTTTCAAGAACATAACAGCTTCCAAAAATGGAAATGATATGCAAAAGACAATCTAACTAAACAATGCTGATTTGTGCTCTGTTAGAATGAGGCACGAGTCATTTTCCCTGAATCCTGTTCAGGAGTGATCTGTTGGGCAGAATCTACAAATCTGGCAGGGAGGTGGTGAAAATCTGCCTTACAATAGTGTTTCACTAAGACACTAGGTACTAGGAAAGTGTTTGGCTGTAGTCCACCCCAAGAGTCAAGCTGCTGGCTCTGGGTGCTTGTAGCAACAGACGATGCATTGGAAAGAAAGAGTCACTTTCTCGATGCTGAGATGGTGCAGGATGCTTCTGGCCCTCAGTGATCATCTGAGACAAAAAAAACAGCCCTTGGCTTTTCTGATCCCCCCACATCCCCATCGCCACATGTACGCCTGGTTCAGAGACACTTCTGTAAAGCAGCCTGTGGCGATCCCTAACTCAGAGCTCACAGAAACCTAACATGTGGCAACACAGGTCCAGCATCCTCAAGTCAAAGTGGACACTGAGGATGATGGCAGCAGCATTGGCAAAAGCAAATGCCTCTTGAGAGCATTTGTGACAAAGCAAAGAAGCAAGTCTGCGTTTCATCTGTACCCTGGCACCAGCCAATGCGTTACAACCCAGCTGATGAGGTACTGAGGTGTTACTCATGTTACTCTTATTGTACCCTGAAAATCTTTCCCCTGAAGATGAGTCATATCTTCTGGGAAGTCTGTAACAACCCTTACCTTTGAATGCTCTGAAAGAAAGTCTGGGAGAAGGTAGACCTGTGCAAGAAGCTCTATGTAGTCACGGCAACGGAAGTAATATATGTGAGAAAGGATACTTTCCAGAGAGAAAGTCTCCAAAGCTTTTAGATGATCTGAGAACAAATAAATAGATGAGTAAATGAGTCAGAAGTCTGTACTAGCCACATTGCCACTTTCATCATTCTACCAAACTATCCCTCCACATATAGCAACAGCAGAACTCCCAGAAATGGAAATAGTCAAGGTAAAGAGTGTGGGAAACACACCTTCCATCTGGCTTGAAAGTCAGAGAGATGGAGAGCAGATGCTATCTCAGCATTTGCACACAGATCCACTGGAGCCTCCAAGGGAGCACTCCAAAAATGAAAAATTTGTTTCTGAAAGAGTAACTTTTCCAGTAAATAATTTTCAAGCCAGAACGCAACCACAGGACATCAGCAACTATTAATCACCCACTCTTTAATGCACAGGCAGTGGCTTATTTAATACTCTGTCCTTTTACCTCTGTCCAAACAGAAGTTTGACTCATAAAAGCTCTAAGAGAAGCATAAAAGTTGTGTCTGTATCTCTAACACACAGATGATTTATGGAGTAGAACTCTTCAGTAAATGCCAACTGGCTGTATTGACCTTATGAAGGAGCTGAATTCCAGCTAGTTTTACAATATGGGGCTTTAGCTCCTCTTTCTCCAGCTGCTCTTCCTGTCCCTGAGTTGCAGCACATTATCCCTGGTTTGCTGACAGGGTTGGGTTTGGGTTTTGCTGTACATTTAAACATTAAAGTGATCTGTTTAAAAATATATATTTAAAGAAACCAACAAAATAAACCCCAAAACACCCCAAAAACTGTCTTGTAGAAAGAGAGTTTTTCTTAAAGTAGATCATCTCAGTCTGCAGCACAGCTCCACAGCCATACCAATGCCATTCTGGGCATAACACATACAGGTGGAAATAAAAGGCCAGCAGCAAAAACTCCTTAAGCCAGCACTGCTGCAGAAACCCTCAAACTGTTAAAACTGTAGCCTGCAAGACACTCCCTTCATTCAGATCCTAGCTTAGTAGGCAGAAAAAAACCAACTTAGCAACATACCTTCTTCTTGATGTGCTTCAGCAATAAGCTGGCAATGCTGCACACAGGCAGCTGCAATATCCACTACTCTGTCCACCATAAAACTTCCCTCAGTATCAATGAACACTGCTTCTCCAGCTACGCCCCCGAAACACTCTGGGATCTGTACATCTACTGCCAGCTGCATACTGCCATGGGAAACAGAAAAAAAAAAAAAGGAGAAATATTTATATCACAAAGCTCTCTCCCCTCCCAGCTCGCTCCTGAAGCGACATTTCTGCTGAGGAATACATGGAACAGGAAGCAGAACAGCCTTTGTCATGATTATATTTACAATGCTGCAGAAGAATCAGATTGAAGTCATGACAAGAAGAAAAATTATCTCTCTTCATCATCAAACTAAAGAAAGAAAAGTGATTCTCAGTAGCAAAAGAAGCAATCTAAAAATGAAGTACCATAGCTGTGTTTTCCCAACACCAGGTGCTCCACAGATCTCAGTAATTTTTGTTAGCTGCACACCACCTCCCAGGATATTGTCTAGTGCTGAACAAAAGGTGATGATGAAGCCCTGGGCTTGCTCTTCTTCCAGAAGTTCCAGTGCTGTGCACTTTCTGGTGGCACCCGATTCCCCAGCTGTCCTTGCTGCATCATTGTGACATTCCTGCCTCACAATCTGCAGTGCTTCCAGTGCCTCTTCTTTGGAGATTCCGATTTCTACAAGAGTCAAAACCATGAAACACTTGCCTTACTTCTAGAAACAGTTATTTATTTAAACTATGAAGAGATAAATCACCTTGTCTGACAGAACCTGATCGTTCTGCAGTGTAACACAGAAGTATTACTCCTTTTAGCATAACAGTGCCTATGGCTTGCCAACATCTCTGGAACTAAGGATGTGATTTTTCAAAAGAAGTGATGGTGCCCTGTGTTCAGGATTCAGGTAACAGTAACTGATCTGCAAATAATAAAAATAAATAATCAAATAAGCTTTGATCTGTTTAAAAAAAAAATTAAAGAAACCAACAAAATAAACCCCAAAACACCCCAAAAATTGTCTTGTAGAGTTATTCTTAAAGTAGATCATCAGTTCCACAGCCATACCAAAAAAAAAGCTTTGATTATTTATTATTTGCAGATCAATAATAAATAATAATAAATAATAGAACCTGATTTGATTATTTCTTATTATTATTTGCAGATCAATGATCAAAGCTTATTTATTTCTTATTATTATTTGCAGATCAATAATCAAAGCCTATTTGATTATTTCTTATTATTATTTGCAGATCAATAATCAAAGCCTATTTGATTATTTATTATTATTTGCAGATCAATGATCAAAGCCTATTTGATTATTTCTTATTATTATTTGCAGATCAATAATCAAAGCCTATTTGATTATTTCTTATTATTTGCAGATCAATGATCAAAGTTTATTTGATTATTTCTTATTATTATTTGCAGATCAATGATCAAAGTTTATTTGACTATTTCTTATTATTATTTGCAGATCAATGATCAAAGCTTATTTGATTATTTCTTATTATTTGCAGATCAATAATCAAAGCCTATTTATTTCTTATTATTATTTGCAGATCAATGATCAAAGTTTATTTGACTATTTCTTATTATTATTTGCAGATCAATGATCAAAGCTTATTTGATTTTTTCTTACTATTACTTACAGATCAATAATCAAAGCTTATTTGATTATTTATCCCCATAGCCAGGGATGGGATCCAGCAGAGCAATTCACCTCTCCTGGGCTCAATGCGCTGTCACATTAACTTCACTTGAAGCAAAGCAGGCCCTGTGGAAGGAGTCAGCTTGCAGACTGGTGACAGTGACACCCACCTATCCTACTCTGAGCTACCAGGGTGCTCCAGGGCCAAGCACCTTGAAACACTGACCTAACAGCAGGGACAAGGCAGCTGCAAACACCTCCCTGTCTACCTTCATCCACACACCAGCCAGCACCCAGCTCCTTCGCTTCCTTGGGACAAGGCCATTAGCTTGATTACCTGTGACATGAGGGGCACTGCTAATCACCACCATGGCCCGCTCCCTGGAGCGCACACAGCGCTCCTTACAGCCCTGCTCCTTCCCCGGCCTCCGGAGAAAGGGCTCGTTCTGGAGCTGACTCCGTTTAAAGCCCAGGGAGCTGGGGATGAGGAGGGGTGAGGCCGAACCCCGCTCTTCTGCTGTGTCGGAGGGACCTCTGAGCAGAACCGGGGGGGCTGTTGTACACTTCTCCTCCCCAGGCACGCCTGAGCCGGCAACCGCGGCCCTGACCCAGCCTCACCCGCGGCCCCAGCGAGGCTTCTCAGGCCAGCTGCCGCCTCAGGAGGCAGGGCGGCGGCCCCTTCGCCTCCCCGGCCGCGTTAACACCGTCCATCCCCTGCTCAAATTTGCCCCGACACACAAGCTTCACGGGAGGGAAGGGCCGGGGATAGGGCTGCGGGGAGACCTGTCCGAAAGGGGGACAAGGGCCGCCGGGAGCGGACCTGCCAGCAGCGGGGGCGCCCGTACCCCCGCCGGTACCTTTGCTCAGCCCGCAGGGGCCGGTTTCCAGCAGCTCCTGCGCCGTCTGGAAGCCGGCGGCCACCAGCCTCGCCCGCAGCGCAGGGGGCAGAGGAAAACTGCCCAGGTCCCGCTGCATCCCGGTGCCGCCGGGTCCCTCTGGGCCGCTCTTAGGCCGCCACAGGCCCGGCCCCTCCGGCTCCGCCCCCCTCCGCGGGAAGGGACCGCCCCCATAGGCGCGCGCGCGCTACCCGGCCCGCGCGACAAGCTCTGGCGCCAACGGCGAGATGGGAGGAGGTGGGTGCGCATGCGCGCCGGGGCGTGAGCGCGTGGCGCTGCCGTGCGGAGCGGTCGGTGCTGAGGCGGGTGAGGCGGTTGTGAGCGGCCGCGCCAGGCGGTGACAGGGGGTATGCGCAGCCGGGTCTGGAGTGGGGGGTTTGGGTCGTGGGGAAGGGCAGGGACGGCTAAAGGGCTGCTGGGCTTGAGCTGCTGTGACCCGGGAATGGTATCCTGGCTTCGTCTTCTCAGGAGAGGCCTGTGCACCTGACAGGCATCATGGGTGTGCCTGTGGTGCCCTGGTGGTCACCTCTCCCCTTTCCTACTTGGGAACACGTTCCCATTTGGACAGGGCTTGCCTGCTAAGAGCCCCTCGATGTGTCTCCAGGGCAGGCCTTTCCTCAGGGCTCATTTGGGGGGAGGAAGGTAACCAGTGGGACTAGAGGCCTGAGATGCCTTCACCCTCAGTCTCAAATGGCTTTGGAGGAAAAACCCCGGACACCTGTCACATATTAAGGCTTTTGAAGTCTTTTGAGCTACGGTGTTCTACATCTTCATTAGTTTTCATACCTTTCCCTAGCTCTGTTGCGGAAAGAAGATGGCTCATGCTCTCCCTCTTCCCATTCCCTGCCCAGTCCAGCTTGGAAGTATAAAGGGTGACTCCCTGGAAGCTCAGCTGCACGAGTATGTCAGGCAAGGAAGCCATGTGAAAGTGAAGAAAGTTCTGAAAAAAGGTAAAAGCTGTCTAGATCCAGAAAAATTAATTTTCTGTAAAAAAATAAATAAATGGGGTGCTCCTAAGGAAATGATCGAGGGACTGTAAAGCTAAAATTCTGAAAGTCTGCTTTAGGGATAAACTTTGAATAGTCCTTTGAATAGGAAAAATCCTTTGAATAGGATTTTAATGTTAATTACGATTGCAAAGTGCTTCAGGGATGGTTGGGGTACTGCTAGTGTAGGCACCTGGAAATTGCGCTACTTGGGAAGAGGGAGTTTTGTGAATTAGCCCTGGTCTTTGATGCAGCTCTACTGCAGTTTCTCAATAACCTGAGCGTTGCGTGCTGTCCCTAGAGGCGACGAAGCGCGGTGGCACTGCTTACGGGCGCCAGTGGGCTGGCTGCCGGCAGCAGACGCAGAACGGTGACGGGCGCTGCGGTCCCGCAGGCGTGTCCTGCAGGCGTGTCCTGCTGCGGCGTCAGGGGGCGGTGCCTGGCTTAGGGCGGCGCCTGGGATTGGTGGTGCGCAGCAGAAGATGCAAACGAGGGGGCGTGTCCCGGCGCGTGTCCCCGCGCGGCCGCTCTCCGACCCACGGCGCGGCCACGCGGGTCGCGGGGGGCGTTTGGACGCGCGGGGCGGTTGGGCGGCGTGTCGGGGAGGGCGGCGTGGTGTTGCGGCGTGTGCGGTGTGGTGGTGTCCGTGTGCTGTGTGGCAGTGCGTGCGGGTGTGGGGGCTGTGTGTGCGAGTGTTTGGTTAAGACTATACTTTCAGGGATCATTTCTGTAGTTGGTCACTAGAGGAGAGTGATCTTACCTGATCGGCGTCACAAGCCACGAGGAGGAGCGAGGTGTTCTCTCCTGAGCGCGAAGCGGGCGTTCGGTGCTGCTTGTGCAGGAGCCGCTCGCCATTGATGACCGTTCCCGTTGTCCTTGGGGCTCCGGGAGGGAGAGAACACGGGCTGAGTGGTTTGTGCCCCTTTTTTTTAAACAGTTCCAAAAATAGAAATGGATATCTGATGGTATTACTGCATCCAAAGTGATAGACAAGTCCACACCAGTCCCAGGGCAGTAATCTTGCGAGCAATTCAGGTCTCTGTGGAACCAGTAGGGTGCTGCCTGCATCCTGAAGGGTCAGTATTTGTTGTCTCACCAGAACCTTGGAGGATTTTCGAGAAGGGGACAGTACAGGGCTGCCAGGTTGGATTAGGATCAATGCCCATGTAGAGGGAGCTTGTTGTTCAGTGGAAACAGGCTTGGAAAGTTTGTTCATGCTGGGGTGTCCAAGTTCAGGCCATGGATGTTGTCCTTGAGCTGTCTTATCAGTGTAGGCCGGGGTGATGTACATGGTGGGTGCTGTGGGGTTTTTTGGGATGAGCAGTGTCAATCGGAGAGTGATGAGGGGCTGGGGAGAGACTGTGCAGGATACGCTTGACATGGCATGATGTTGGGAGCATGCATTACTCAGGCTAGTCCTGTAGCAGTGCAATGCTTTGCTTAGAGGCTGAGGGGGCTCAGGGAGCATCTGCAGAGCTGTGTGCTGTTGTGCTCTTTGTGCTGTCCACTGCTGTGGAAGATGGGACCCATTGGGTGGGCTGCTGGGGCTCCAGGGTGTGTGCTGGGGCCTGGAAGTGGGAGAAATGGGTGAGCATGAGGTGAATGTGAGGGTGTGGAAGCCCTTGGCGCTCAGGCTGGCTCTACAGTTGTAAAGCATAGCGTTCATTAAGCTTGCAGATAAGAGCGTGCCTGAAGCGTTGGGCCACGGTCACCCCTGGAAGCCAACGCATCCCATGCAGAGCAGCAGCAGGAGTGGAGCAGCGCTGCGGGGTGTTGGTGCCTGGTCCTGTTCTCTTCCGGGGCGTGGGGAGCCCGGGTGGAGGCGGTGTTGCCCCTTACCGTATCAGGAAAGCAGCAGCGGCGCGGGCTGAGGTGGATGTAGCTCCGGTGCCCGGCGTCTTGGATGGGCAGCCCTGGCTGGGCGGAGCGGTACGTGGGTGGCCGGAGGACGGGACGCCGGCAGCAGTGTGAGCGTCTGCGGCATCACGGGGAGAGGGGGCGGAGCGGCGCCTGCCGGGTGAGAGCGGCGCCTGGGATTGGTGGTGCGCAGCAGAAGATGCAAACGAGGGGGCGTGTCCCAGCCTGTGTCCCCGCGCGGCCGCTCTCCGACCCACGGCGCGGCCACGCGGGTCGCGGGGGGCGTTTGGACGCGCGGGGCGGTTGGGCGGCGTGGCGGGGAGGGCGGCGTGGTGTTGCGGCGTGTGCGGTGTGGTGGTGTCCGTGTGCTGTGTGGCAGTGCGTGCGGGTGTGGGGGCTGTGTGTGCGAGTGCTTGGTTAAGACTATACTTTCAGGGATCATTTCTGTAGTTGGTCACTAGAGGAGAGTGATCTTACCTGATCGGCGTCACAAGCCACGAGGAGGAGCGAGGTGTTCTCTCCTGAGCGCGAAGCTGGCGTTCGGTGCTGCTTGTGCAGGAGCCGCTCGCCATTGATGACCGTTCCCGTTGTCCTTGGGGCTCCGGGAGGGAGAGAACACGGGCTGAGTGGTTTGTGCCCCCTTTTTTTTAATTCAGTTAAAGAATAGATAAGATACTAGGATATTACCTAGCTTCCCCTTAAGGTATGTGCTGCCACCGAGGTGGTCACTGCATCCTGAGCAACGTCGTGCATTTTGTTCATACAGTATGGGAGCCACATTTACTGTTAGGTTGGGTAAGGAATGTTCGACTTGGTGCCTGGGCACATTCTCCTCTGGTGGTGAGGGGTGGAAGGAGCATGCATCAGTATGGTTATCCCTTGTATGGTGTCATAAAAAGTGTGCAACTTGTTCATGCAGTCTGAGGAGAGAGGTTGGGATGCAGTTACAGAATCACAAGACTAATTCTTTAGTCATGCATGTGAGGTGTCTGTTCCATTCCAACTGGGACATACATCCCAGATGTGGCTTTACACATGGTACTTGTACCGTTCAGGCATTTCAGATGCAAGATGATTTTACCAGTCGCTACTACTTAACATGCACATACACTACTACTACTGTCTTGTGAAGCAGCTCTAATTCTATGGCATCGCTATCCATTTGCTTCTTTCTGCATCTAGCCATCCACAGTCAGTCCTGTTGCAGGTACTTATCTATGATGCCAAATAATAGGAGGATTTCACAGAGGGGCTGGGGAGCTGGCCTTGGGAGTCCAAAGTTTTTTAAAATTAATTTTCCTGGACAGCTTTTAAGGTTCTGAGAACCAAATTTTTCATCCCTGGGGTGGGGGGGTGGTGTCCTTGCAATGAGCTGAGGTCCTTTCATAGAATCATAGAATGGCAAGGGTTGGAAGGGACCCCAAGGATCATAAAGCTCCAACCCCCCCTGCCACAGGCAGGGCCACCAACCTCAGGCCTGGAGCTACACAAGGTTGCCCAGGGCCCCATCCAACCTGGCCTTGAACACTTCCAGGGATGGGGCATCCACCACCTCTCTGGGCAGCCTATTCCAGGACCTTTAGTCATGCTCATTCAACCATGACTATACAGTATGCCGATGCCATTGTTTATCTTGAGAAATTTTATCTACTTTCATATGATAAAGCCTAATTGGTAGACTGGGTAGGAAATGAGAGTTTCCTAACAACTGTCATGAGGAGGTGTTTCACAGCCTCCAGGTGACCGTGATGAGAGCATAGACTTTTGTGTTAGCTGAAAGCTGTCTGTGGCTCTCTGTGACCTGGGATCAAGTGTCGTCTTGGATTCTAGAAATTACTGTTTGAGAGATCATGTCAGTACCTGACAGAGCTACGGCCACCTGAGCCCTGGGCGTGCTGTGCCGTGCTGGCACGCCGTGGTCTGTCCTCCCAGACAGGAGCTAGCTGTTGGCATCGCAATTAGCCAGCCCCGCTGGGCTGGATGTAGCCCCGGTGCCCGGCGTCTTGGATCGGCAGCCTTAGATCTGTGGAGTGGTACTTGCGTGGGCGGAGGACGGGGCGCCGGCAGGCGGAGGCGGTGAGGGGAGGGAGGCAGCGACCGATGCCGGGCCCGGTGACTTAAGCGCCACCGCGGCATCACGGGGAGAGGGGGCGGAGCGGCGCCTGCCGGGTGAGAGCGGCGCCTGGGATTGGTGGTGCGCAGCAGAAGATGCAAACGAGGGGGCGTGTCCCGGCGCGTGTCCCCGCGCGGCCGCTCTCCGACCCACGGCGCGGCCACGCGGGTCGCGGGGGGCGTTTGGACGCGCGGGGCGGTTGGGCGGCGTGTCGGGGAGGGCGGCGTGGTGTTGCGGCATGTGCGGTGTTGTGGTGTCCGTGTGCTGTGTGGCAGTGCGTGCGGGTGTGGGGGCTGTGTGTGCGAGTGGTTGGCTAAGACTATACTTTCAGGGATCATTTCTGTAGTTGGTCACTAGAGGAGAGTGATCTTACCTGATCGGCGTCACAAGCCACGAGGAGGAGCGAGGTGTTCTCTTCTGAGCGCGAAGCTGGCGTTCGGTGCTGCTTGTGCAGGAGCCGCTCGCCATTGATGACCGTTCCCGGTGTCCTTGGGGCTCCGGGAGGGAGAGAACACGGGCTGAGTGGTTTGTGCCCCATTTTTTAAACAGTTCCAAGAATAGAAATGGGTATCTGATGGTATTACTGCATCCAAAGTGATAGACAAGTCCACACCAGTCCCAGGGCAGCTTTCTTGCGAGCAATTCAGGTCTCTGTGGAACCAGTAGGGTGCTGCCTGCATCCTGAAGGGTCAGTATTTGTTGTCTCACCAGAACCTTGGAGGATTTTCGAGAAGGGGACAGTACAGGGCTGCCAGGTTGGATTAGGATCAATGCCCATGTAGAGGGAGCTTGTTGTTCAGTGGAAACAGGCTTGGAAAGTTTGTTCATGCTGGGGTGTCCAAGTTCAGGCCATGGATGTTGTCCTTGAGCTGTCTTATCAGTGTAGGCCGGGGTGATGTACATGGTGGGTGCTGTGGGGTTTTTTGGGATGAGCAGTGTCAATCGGAGAGTGATGAGGGGCTGGGGAGAGACTGTGCAGGATACGCTTGACATGGCATGATGTTGGGAGCATGCATTACTCAGGCTAGTCCTGTAGCAGTGCAATGCTTTGCTTAGAGGCTGAGGGGGCTCAGGGAGCATCTGCAGAGCTGTGTGCTGTTGTGCTCTTTGTGCTGTCCACTGCTGTGGAAGATGGGACCCATTGGGTGGGCTGCTGGGGCTCCAGGGTGTGTGCTGGGGCCTGGAAGTGGGAGAAATGGGTGAGCATGAGGTGAATGTGAGGGTGTGGAAGCCCTTGGCGCTCAGGCTGGCTCTACAGTTGTAAAGCATAGCGTTCATTAAGCTTGCAGATGAGAGCGTGCCTGAAGCGTTGGGCCACGGTCACCCTTGGAAGCCAACGCATCCCATGCAGAGCAGCAGCAGGAGTGGAGCAGCGCTGCGGGGTATTGGTGCCTGGTCCTGTTCTCTTCCGGGGCGTGGGGAGCCCGGGTGGAGGCGTTCGTGCCTTGGCTTTGCGCACCGATGCGTGCTTGGGCGGAGGACGGGGGGTCCGCATCTGGTACGGGGAAGGAGCCGGCGGACGGTGCCGGTCCCGGAGACCTGAGCGCGACCGCGGCATCACGGGGAGAGGGGGCGGAGCGGCGCCTGCCGGGTGAGAGCGGCGCCTGGGATTGGTGGTGCGCAGCAGAAGATGCAAACGAGGGGGCGTGTCCCGGCGTGTGTCCCCGCGCGGCCGCTCTCCGACCCACGGCGCGGCCGCGCGGGTCGTTTGGACGCGCGGGGCGGTTGGGCGGCGTGTCGGGGAGGGCGGCGTGGTGTTGCGGCGTGTGCGGTGTGGTGGTGTCCGTGTGCTGTGTGGCAGTGCGTGCGGGTGTGGGGGCTGTGTGTGCGAGTGTTTGGTTAAGACTATACTTTCAGGGATCATTTCTGTAGTTGGTCACTAGAGGAGAGTGATCTTACCTGATCGGCGTCACAAGCCACGAGGAGGAGTGAGGTGTTCTCTCCTGAGCGCGAAGCGGGCGTTCGGTGCTGCTTGTGCAGGAGCCGCTCGCCATTGATGACCGTTCCCGGTGTCCTTGGGGCTCCGGGAGGGAGAGAACACGGGCTGAGTGGTTTGTGCCCCATTTTTTAAACAGTTCCAAGAATAGAAATGGGTATCTGATGGTATTACTGCATCCAAAGTGATAGACAAGTCCACACCAGTCCCAGGGCAGTAATCTTGCGAGCAATTCAGGTCTCTGTGGAACTAGTAGGGTGCTGCCTGCATCCTGAAGGGTCAGTATTTGGTGTCTCACCAGAACCTTGAAGGATTTTCGAGGAGACAGTACAGGGCTGCCAGGTTGGATTAGAATCAATGCCCATGTAGAGGGAGCTTGTTGTTCAATGGAAACAGGCTTGGAAAGTTTGTTCATGCTGGGGTGTCCAAGTTCAGGCCATGGATGTTGTCCTTGAGCTGTCTTATCAGTGTAGGCCGGGGTGATGTACATGGTGGGTGCTGTGGGGTTTTTTGGGATGAGCAGTGTCAATCGGAGAGTGATGAGGGGCTGGGGAGAGACTGTGCAGGATACGCTTGACATGGCATGATGTTGGGAGCATGCATTACTCAGGCTAGTCCTGTAGCAGTGCAAAGCTTTGCTTAGAGGCTGAGGGGGCTCAGGGAGCATCTGCAGAGCTGTGTGCTGTTGTGCTCTTTGTGCTGTCCACTGCTGTGGAAGATGGGACCCATTGGGTGGGCTGCTGTGGCTCCAGGGTGTGTGCTGGGGCCTGGAAGTGGGAGAAATGGGTGAGCATGAGGTGAATGTGAGGGTGTGGAAGCCCTTGGCGCTCAGGCTGGCTCTACAGTTGTAAAGCATAGCGTTCATTAAGCTTGCAGATGAGAGCGTGCCTGAAGCGTTGGGCCACGGTCACCCTTGGAAGCCAACGCATCCCATGCAGAGCAGCAGCAGGAGTGGAGCAGCGCTGCGGGGTATTGGTGCCTGGTCCTGTTCTCTTCCGGGGCGTGGGGAGCCCGGGTGGAGGCGTTCGTGCCTTGGCTTTGCGCACCGATGCGTGCTTGGGCGGAGGACGGGGGGTCCGCATCTGGTACGGGGAAGGAGCCGGCGGACGGTGCCGGTCCCGGAGACCTGAGCGCGACCGCGGCATCACGGGGAGAGGGGGCGGAGCGGCGCCTGCCGGGTGAGAGCGGCGCCTGGGATTGGTGGTGCGCAGCAGAAGATGCAAACGAGGGGGCGTGTCCCGGCCTGTGTCCCCGCGCGGCCGCTCTCCGACCCACGGCGCGGCCACGCGGGTCGCGGGGGGCGTTTGGACGCGCGGGGCGGTTGGGCGGCGTGTCGGGGAGGGCGGCGTGGTGTTGCGGCGTGTGCGGTGTGGTGGTGTCCGTGTGCTGTGTGGCAGTGCGTGCGGATGTGGGGGGCGGGTGTGCGAGTGCTTGGTTAAGACTATACTTTCAGGGATCATTTCTGTAGTTGGTCACTAGAGGAGAGTGATCTTACCTGATCGGCGTCACAAGCCACGAGGAGGAGCGAGGTGTTCTCTCCTGAGCGCGAAGCTGGCGTTCGGTGCTGCTTGTGCAGGAGCCGCTCGCCATTGATGACCGTTCCCGGTGTCCTTGGGGCTCCGGGAGGGAGAGAACACGGGCTGAGTGGTTTGTGCCCCCTTTTTATTTGGTTCTAAAAACAGATTGATACACTTACAGGAGAATTTAGCACCGGTGCGAGCTGTAATTACACATCTGACTATATTTATACAGCTTAAAACATAAACAAAATTACTTGTTTAGAAGAACTTAGTTTCCCCTGCATGGAAGAATGTGTTTGTGCTCACCTGGGCTAATATTTGTCTCTGATAGTTTCATAGAGCTTTTTAAGTGCCTGGGATGCACTGTAAATCATAAGCAAGATTGACTTTTTTTCCCCCTAGTTTCTTTTAGTATATTTGTTGTGGTCTATTTCCAGTATCTCTGAGGGAATGTGGCAATCCATTTCAGCTTTATTCAGGGTGGGGAACAAGAACTTAGTGTTCTATTTTCTTGTAGGTGTTTTTGTTGATGCCGTGAATTCCATGGGCCAAACTTCTCTCTTCACTGCTGCTTTGCTTGGTCTTGGGAAAATAGTGGATGTGCTGTTGGATTATGGCTCAGATGCTAATCAGTTAAGTATAAAAATTATTCTTTTTTATTTTATTGGAAGCTATGTTTAATGTTTTTTAGGCTTTAGTTTATGTAATACACAATGTATATAAATGTTTTGAAGATGCAGCATGCATCTATTTTAGCCAAAGAGGGAAGTAGGTGCATAATTTTCTTTATTTCATGATGTATGTTGTTGTTTGGGAGGGTATAAGTAATGCTTTTTCTTCCTCTGAGCAGCAGAGCTGGCTGAGTGTTACAAGGTTAAGTTGAAACATTTGTGCTTTAACATTCCTCAGTCGCTGTTATGATGGAAGCACCCCAGTCCATGCAGCTGCGTTCTCAGGAAACCAGTGGATTCTTAGCAAGTTACTGGATGAAGGAGGTGATCTGAGAGTACATGATAAAGATGGAAGAAGTCCGCAGTACTGGGCTATGTCAGCTGGAAAAGAAAGCAGTGCTCAGGTATGTGAAAACCCTCAACATTCTGGGGAGAAATTATTGGATTTTAGATATTAAATAATTCCTTGACATTATTTTCAGTGCCAGTAGTGGTATTTTGTAGTCCTCATGGTTCAGGTAATTTAACTGTGCTCAGCTGCAGGAGCATGTCTGTCTGTAACTTGTTAGGTCCTTTATGTGTAAGTGTTCAGTGCAGAAAATGACAGGCCTTATTTTCAGTCTCTGATGTGTGTATTTTGTTGGTATGTATGTGCAATTCAGGAGTAAACTGAGGTAGTTTTTGGGTGTGTCTCAGTCTGAGCGTGAACAGTATCAGCAAATGTTTGATATCTGCTAATGTGGTAGCAAAATGTGTCAAGAAAACTTATTCATGATACAATATTGATTTTAAACTCATAATCCTCTGTCCTGCTATTACAATGCTACTCTAAAACCTGCTACTACATTTTTTCAGTGGGTGAATGTCTTGAAAGTTAGTGATCTAGTGCTTGCAGTAAGCTTTCTCTCATGTTTTTCCTGTAGCTGAGTTTCTTCAAGTTTTTCTGTGTATCAGTTTCCCAAAATGCCTATTTAAATACTGCAACGAATTACTCTCTTTTTTCAGTAGTCACAATCTATTACTTTGAAATGGTTTATCTTACAGTTCTGTGGTGGTTTTGGCCCTAACCAGAGGCCAAATACCCACCAAGCCACTCGCTCACTCCCCCATTGAGCTGAAAAGGGGAGAAAACTTTGGGGTCCAGACCCCCCTGCCTTGTCCCCCGCAAAGTCACAAGTCCTCCAGCAAACCTGCTGAGGTGTGGATCAATCTTCACAGGGTATAGGTGTCTCTGCTCCCTGTCCTCATCTATGGGCTTCAGGGGGACACCCATTTCACCATGGTCTCACCACGAGCTGCAGGGGAAACTCTGTTTTTCACATTCTTCACACACCCCCTCCCTCCTGCAGGCCTGGCCTTGGTGTCTGTGCAGCTTGTTACACCTTCTCTTTCTCGCTTCAGTGGCAAAGTGCACCTGCCAGCAGTTTTGTTTTCTCCATGTGATTCCCAGAGGCGCTATCACCAGCTCTGATAGGCCCAGTCTCGAATTTGGCCTTGAATTGACCATGTTTTCAAAACATGGGGCTTGCAGAAAGCTGTAACTGCTGCTTACAAAAGCCTCCAAAGCAGCCCAGCCACACCAAACTGCAACAAGTTCTGAGGTAATTTTGTTGTGTTTTCCCTCTTCCCTCCTCTCTAGATGCTGGAGTTCATACAGCGCTGTACATTCCACATGCAGGCTGCCATTCAAAATTTTCCCTCTGACCTACTCAGGAAGGTTGGCTCATCAAGAGCGCTGGTTTGCAGTCTGTCTAGATTTGGTGGCCTTGTTCAAGGGTAAGAATGTATTTCCAAGTATTGAGGGACTGAGCTACAAAGGAATTCTACTTCCATACTTCATTACCTTAAAATTAACATGTTCTTGTTTCTTTTTAACAATATCACATTTAAACCCAATGTGTGCTAGGAACAATGATACTATTTCTGAGAGTTCCAAATGGACATTGGATAGTTGTAAATCACTGTATATTAAGAGGTATTCTTGAAATCAGCAATATGAAGTACTGTGTTTTAATAGGATTAATGTTGCCATAACACAAAGTAGTTTGTTTCTTGACTTTGAAGGTCACTGTAAGTCTTTTGGGGGTCTTTTCCCCTTTCAAGAGCTTTTATATCAGATACATGTTAGGAAAAAATACTTCTGGACAAAAAGTGATTCAGGATGCCCATAAGTGTGTGTATGTGTATATATATATATATATATATATTTATAGATGTGTATATATGTGTGTGTATGTATATATATGTACATATATATATGTAAAATATAAATTTGTAAATATAAATTTATGTATATATATAACAAATATATAATACAGCATATCTAAAAATTGTAATGAATTGCACAATAATTTGGAATTTCAGCATCCTCATTACACTTTTTATGGGGGCCCTGTCAAATACAAGCTTTGGAACACACGGCTATTGCCAAATTTCTGCATTTTACTCTCTCCTTTTTTGCATTTTACTCAAGCCTTGGCATGTTAATTACTCTTCTTGCTTCTATTTTTGATACTTAGAAATGTTGACAGTCCCCTGGGTAAATTTCTAAAAGATGGAGCTAAGGCAGCAAAGAACATTTACAGCTTTGGTTTTGGGAAGGTAAGATGGATAACAATTTACTAATAATATTAGTAGAGTTTTTCAGAGTCAAGTATTCTTCACAGTAGCCAGGACGCCTGCATTATTTTTAATTTTTAGGGTGTCCTTATTTCTACTGAAATGGTGGAAAAAAACCTGGAGAGCACCAATATTCAGGGCTTTACTCATTAGTAGGCTGTATCAGAGGGAGCTGTTTTGGAACAGGCAATAGAATCTCTCTGTTAATGTCGCCTGTGGGAGTACTTAGCAACTGCTCCTGCTTTCCCTGTCTCAGCTTCACTAGAAAGTTAAGCTTATAACAGAGATAACATTTCATTTTGATGCTTTGGTTGCTGCTCCCATCACAGGGGCTGCACTTGAGGTTTTAGTGAGCTTGTTGCAGATGGGAGGGATCTTGGGAGCCATTGTGTATTCCCTTTGGTTATGCCCTGGTGTTGTGTCAGTTTTATCTTGCAGGCAGTGGGCATCTGGGGTACTTGGCATCTCTCCCCATCGTTGGGGAAAAAGATGTGGTTCAGGCAGATGATGAACCAACGTTTTCTTACCACGTTGGACCATACATGATCATGACAAAGTGAGTAGAATCAAAGGGATTTTAGCCCCTTTTAGTGGGTATCTGCTATTAGGTAGCAAATTGTTTTACCACAGGCTTGTCTGGATATTTTTCCTTGTTTGGGAAGTCCCTTGCTTGGGACTTTTCTGCAGTTCTTCAGACCCTCTTGATATGTCTGGGTTGCTGTTGTCCTTTCCAGCAATGTTAACCCAGTTATAACTATTCACTGATAGTAATGTTTTAGTACCGATTCCTTCTGTGGTGGAAAACAGGTTGCTGGGGTTGCACAGATTGCATTGTTCAGTGTTTAATCCTTTTATTGTTGGGTCAGACCTCAGGCCTCTGCATACACATGTCTGTAGCCCACTTGCTCAAACCTATGTTGAAATGAGAGTTCCAGACTAGAAACTTTGTGTGATAAGTAGTTGTGTCCAGAGGCAGCTGGGGAATTGACACATTAGTGGTCTGATCTGTGTTGCAGTAGGCTGATGGCCTTAAGTGAAAGGAGTTTTAGAGTGTTCTTGTTCTTTATCTTGGGCCATGAAAGGGTAACATCTTTGGACAGCAAACCTGTCCTGCTATATCCAGTCTTTAACAGCATGAGAATTTACTGTAAATGTGAAAGAGCATATGCTTTAGCCAGGATCATCCAGGTAATGTTACTAACAGTACAGCACCAGAGCATTTTGGAATTCACAGTTATTTGTAAGTAATCTTGTAACTGCAAACATACTGTCAAAAGCATCTTGTAGATATTCCTCCTCTTCTCTTTGTAGCTTAATGTGGGGAGGCAGCAGGGTTACAGTGAAGGAACTCAGCTTTGAGCCTCATCAGAGCTGTAGTAAACTGCGCTTAGCTGATCTTCTCATTGCAGAGCAGGAGCACAGTAGGTAAGAAAGCATGTGGTTTGGGTGTGTCCAGTGATGGGAGGAAGTGCAGTGAACCTCAAGGGCACTGTCAGGCTGTGGTTACAATTTCTCTCCAAATGGGAAATACAAATCTCTTGCTTCTCTTGTCTCTTCCCACTCCATTTGCTCCCCAGTGGATAACACAGGAAAAAATGATACTCTCTTCTCAGATGTCTGGATGAATGCCTCACTGCACATTGCCTGGCTGGTTTAGTTCTAGATTCTTCTAGTTGTAACAGTAACACTGTTTCTTAAATGTGACCTAATCTGTGGGTTGGGTTTTTTTAAAATAAATTTTGGGTGTTTTAATGCTAAATTAGAAGCATTCACATTGTTTTGGTAAAAAAACCTTAACAGTTTTCCCCCTCTCCCTTTGCAGCAAACTCCGCCACCCTCATTTGCTACAGTTGATGTCTGTTTGTCTGTCTAGTGACTTGGAGAAAACCCGTTTAGTATATGAAAGGGTTAACTTCGGTTCTCTGTACAGCATCCTGCATGAAAGGGTAACTGGAATACTTGGTTTTCAAATAGTATTTAATAAAGGAAAACATTTAGTAACTACCTCTACCACTTTTACTCAAACAACAAACTGATGAAATCATTAGTCTGTGTGTCTGGGTTTCTATTTCACTGCACAGTATCAGATACTCTGTGTAAGCTGGTAAAGCTGGTAATTGGCAAGTACTTCAGTTAATGTTTAGGTGCAATTGCATTGATTCTCTTCTTTTGTATCAGTCTTTAAGTGGCTGCTGTTAACTTCAGTTGAACTTCTAATCTTCTGCTCACAGTTTATACTGCGAGATCAGCTTCTACCTATGAATATTTGCATGTAGTACACTGCAGACTGCCTGCATGAGAAAAGTGAAGGCTTGAACTCAGTTGCAGTTCATTATTTTTTAATCACCTGATCTGCATAATTAGTTTGGAGTTGAGAACTAGCATTATTTAACAAGTGCAATTTGTCTGACTTTTCCTACAACGTGTTTCATGTTTGCTTTCTTTGCCACCTTGTGTGCAATAGTAATTTTCATTACATCAAGCTTTGAAGACCTGCAATGCAAACTTGGTTCTTCTATGGGGGTGTTTCTTTCAGCGTACGGAATCCCCAGTGCTGCACATGGAGACGATTCTGCATCTGCTGCTTCAAATTAACGACACGTTGCGCTTCCTACACTCCCGTGGCTTTATCCACCGTTCAGTTACCTCCTATGCTATTCAGATTGTTTCTTCTGGGGAGGCAAAGCTGTGCAATTTGGAATACATGATAGAGAGGTAAAGACTTCCTCGCTGTTTCTGTGAAAGGGCCAAACACAAAGTCAAATTTAGTGTTAAATTCTGGTCCTCTTGGTGCCTCTGAGTCAGGCAACTCCAAGCTATTACTACTCAGGTAGGTTAATTTTGCTACAGGCAGAGTATGGCTGGTTTCAGGTGGGCTTAGTTTCTGTGTTATAAGTATCTGAACACAGAAACTCTTGAGAGAAGAAACTCTTTACAGGAGTATAAAAATACCACCATAGAGAAATAGAACAGAGATGAAATTCCTCTTTGAGTAGCTAATTCTCCTGCTAAGCTGGAAATAATCTAAGTCTCCATGTGTTACACTAATCTTGTGCTTATGGAGGCTAGCCTGAAATGGTTGAAGATTCCACACCTCATTGAACTGGTAGTAATTAAGTGCCACCCATGACAGAAGGAGTGTTTCTTTTATGAGGGACACAGTTCATTTCATCTGAGCATATTATTATTTATATGTGTTTTTTACTTCTTTCCTGTAGTGCAGTCTGATTAGAAAGGAGGTAAATGGTTGATTAGACTATAAAGAAAGTGAAGTTGATAATAAACAAAAATTTGCTGATGGAAATGTCCTGAAAGAAGCAAAGGTACTTCCTGATCTCCTTGCAAACTCTATTTGTTAGTAAATCTTGATTATTTCTTAGAGGTGTGGATATAGCTTACTGTGAAATGAGTAAAAGAAGAACCCTATAGTTAAATGTGAGAAGGAAGTTACCTTCTAGATTATAGAATACATTGCAGAACAAATCATGACAGGCCTGCTTTGTATTTTGTGCGTGGTCAGAGGATGCTGGCCAGAACTAAAGGGCTGTTTGTTGCAAGTCTACTCTGGACCTTTTAGGTATTTAAACTAAAAGCAGATATACCAAACTCAGGTATGTGAATCCAAAAGCTACACCACCTGGTTGAGTGTGCTCTATGTTCCAATTTACAACCCTTTTTTTTCCTTTTATACAGCAAAGATGGTGGAGAACACAGTGATCTGACACGTATTCCTGTCCCAGCCCAGCTCTATAAGTGGTGCTCTCCTGAAGTAATCCTTGGAAAAGCTGTCACAGTCAAATCAGATATTTATAGCTTCTGTACAGTAATGCAGGAGGTCTTGACAGGTATATCTATAGGTTTAGGTGTTTGTCACTAGAGTAGCCCACTGAATGTTTTCAGTGTAGACTGTCAGCCCCCAAACATCTGTGTAACTCCCCCATGTGACTGGATAAAACCTTGATGTGGTGGCTCCTACAGAGTCAACTTGGGAAAGGAACCCTCCAGGCAACAACCCCAAATGGGAATCACAATGGAGAGACTACTGGAAGCTCTTCCTAAGGGAGGAGATTAATGTATGGTACAAACAGCAACAATTTCAGTAAACTCTATGCTTTCATCTTTTAATCACTAAGATCCACTACACTACCTGCAATAACAACATAACTGACAGATAATGTATTGCTATTACATATTGATTTGACTGTTTTGACAGTGAAATGGGATAAAAAATTACCCTAAAAATTCAACCTTCTATTAGCTATTTGGTAATGAAGAATCCAGAGTGTGGTTTACAGTGTGACTGTCCTCTGGATATTGCTGCCAGCTCCCTTTAAAGCATTCACTGTTGAAATAGGAGAGGGGAGACTTCCAGTTGTAAATTTGGGATTGTGCAGACCATTTAGTAACTCTGTTTCTTTGCTCTTTTTTTTTTTTCTTTAAATTACCAATTTTTAAAGTATAATATTTTTAAAAATCTTTATTTTTGTTAACATTGATACACAGCTTGTGACATAAAGTCTGTGTCTTGCAGAGACCCTTCCCTGGAAAGGTGTTGAGGACTCAGTGATTAAACAGCGCGTAATGTCAGGACAGCCATTAGAAGCAGATGTCAGACTTCCTATGCCCTATTACCAGATCATAAAGTCAGGGCTAGAACCTAAGCAGAAGAACCGCTCCATGAAACTTCAGGATATTCAATATATACTGAAAAATGACCTAAAGGTGACTTTCATGTAGTTAAAATGGCAGAATTTTTGTCCTTTCAAATTCAAGTTGTTCTGCTTAATCTTGGTGAGAGGCATTCTAAACACTGAGTATCCTCCTCTGATCATGGAGATGCCTCAGAAGAGCCAGTGGATACGTTGAACTGTCACCTATAGTTGGGTTTTATTCTGTTGTTGTTTTTTTTTTATTACAGGACTTAGTTAAGTCTCAAACTGACTGTGCTAATGTAATGTCCAAAGCACAAAGACCCGCTGGTTTTGCAGATGTGAACGTCTGTTTGGCATCGGCTTTTAGCTACCAGAAGAGAGCACAGGAATCCCAGGAAAAAGAGATAGCTGAGGCTGGTGAGTTTCTTCTAGCAAGGTGCCATGTGCTCTTCACTTAGCATGTTCCTCAGTCCACAGAGGTCTAATGTAAAGAATAAAAATGTGAGCTCTTACAGAGTTTATGACTTAGTTTGAAAACAAAAAGCAGTTAGCTTTGGATTCTAGCTACTACCCTAATTCTTCATGTTAACCTAAGTCTGGGTGATGCTTGAAGTTCAGGTACAGTGTTTTCAGCAGAGGTACTCAATGCTGCTCTTTTAATCTCTAGTTGTGAAATCCTAAATGTACAAAAGCTGTGTGTATGGGCATCTGGAGAAATAGCTTAACACTTAAAATAAAATTTTCCAGACAGCTCCACTGCCCCAAGGTACTCTCTTTTTCCAGAGGAGGATGATGCTTTAGTGGACCAAGAGGCATCAACCTGTCTACAGCCAGTCCCACAGGACAAAAATCACCATGTAACTTCTGAACTCCCAAGGACCCCAAGTGTCAGTGATGTGGAAGACAGCCTCCACAGCTTTGAAATCAATGAAATCTTTGCCAGTTATCCAGAACTTCATGAAGATGTTGCGGAAGAAGGAGCTGGACTAGGTCAAACCCTAAAGGATGAAACAAGGCAGCGAAACGAAGATCTGTATGCATCCCCTGGAGTGGCCTGTGAGGAAAACTGGGCTTATGAGGAAGGTAGCTTTTCAGAATTGGATACAGAGTACACTGTAGAAGAGGGGGACAGTATAAGCGAGGCCTCTGACCTGTGTTTGCTGGCACAGGTGAGACAAACTGCTAGAAGTATGAGTGGTCTGTCCCAAAGCGAGCAGTACATCAGCAAATGTGTCCTTAATTTAAAGATTATGCAGAGCATGGTGCAGCACATAGCAGATTCCATGCATAGAACAGCGGAGAAAATGGATATAATAGAGGCCACTGAAAAACAAAAGAAGCTGCTCCAGGAAATGGGAATGAATCAGTTCCCTAAGCAAAGTTTTCAAGAAAGACCCTGGAACAGATCTGAAATTACTTCCCAAAATACCAGTAACACTTTTTCCAGAGTGAATACTCGTTTATGGAAGGCTGTAGGTCCTCCATCAAGTGCCTATATTCCACCAACAGCATGTCAGGCACGAGGAACGTTGGGTGGAGAGAATTCCCAAGCTGTTCCAAAGGCAGCAAAGGAAATGGAAGCAATTCAGAATGAAAAGCGGAAATGCTTTCATGGGATGAGTAAGAGTAGAAATGAAAACAACCATCATGATCTCAGCTTCAGTGTGATGAACAGCCTGGGTGATCAAATGAGCCTAGACCATGAGGTAAAGCGATGAGTAGGGTGGCTGTGGTTATCACTTCTGTATTCTTCAGCAGGTAAAGAGATTAATTATGGATGGTGTCCAAGTGGAGGGAGGAATCTATCTTTTAAAATACATGTGCATTATAAATAGGAATTACAATAGTCAGCTTAGTAGTGTGATAGTATTATTTCTTCTTCCCCCCACCCCCAGCAAAACAGCAGTCCGGTGACTCAAGAGGGAATAAAATTCTGTACTAAAATAGAGGTGGGACTGTCAAGGAAAAGGGCAAGAGAAGAAATGTTTCTGCTTGTATACTTAGTTACAGAGGTCTGAGCTGTCATTGATAAGGACATCTGGATCCTTTTCATTATTAAATAGAAGTAGTTGACGTGCTTAGCCCAAAGAGAAAAGCTCATGTGCGTCTCTCTGAGGGAATAATCTTGAGTCATATAGGTCCACTCATTCCCCTGGGAACTGCGTGGTGTTATGTGTGTTTATATGAAACCTGCTATAAATCCAGGGCAGAGTTCATACCAGGCTAAAGCTCAGAGTTGTCATCCTTTCTCATGAGCAGTGCTACTAAAACATAGCCTTGGGAATAAAGTTTGCACAGTCCAGTTCTTAGTCTTACCTCCTAGGCAGCTCAACAAGTAATTAACCAGAATGCCTGACGTGTGCTGAGTCATGGCTCGTTGGACTCCTTTCAGCATTTACTCCCACAAGTATCTGTAAGATGCAAAAAAAAGTTGGAGTTGCAGTGTCAGAGAGGAGATGATTCACATTCTGCAGCAAGTGGAAGTGAAGAAGAGAGGTGGTGAGTTTTGATGGTATTCACAAGAGTTTATTCTACCAGATTTATCTTGATACAGCCACTGTCATAAGCAGACACATCCCAGATCAAGGATGGCATTAAATATTTTTTTTTTCAGTTAGCCAAAAGCCATCTGTCTAATTAAAACCCTGCTGTGAGTCACTGTCAGCCCCAGGGCTAACAGGGCAGTTCCTTTTAAAGGGTGGTGTTCAGACAGATTCAGAGGTCAGCTATCCAAAACTCTAATGGTGCCTAAGGAGAACAATTTAGTAGTGAGGGTGGTTCTCCTCTCTGCACAGCCTCATTCAGTTCTCAATAGAAATTCTTCAGCTTTCATAGGTGTAAGACTAGGACCTATATTAGGGGCTGTGAGAGTAGAACAGTCTTGCTAAACCCAGTGACAAGAGACCACATGTTATTTGGGGATGTTTGCTGTGTTTTTGAATGTCCCTTTCTATTTCTAAGCACAGTTGGAAAGTATGTGTTAAAACTACCTGGTCAAATTTGTGCACACAAATATATCTTGCTAGTTGGAAAGGTGGGCTCAGGCACCCCCTTCAATATTTGGGTCAGAGGAGTCAGGAAAACTGGCAATTTGTAAGTTGATTCATGACCCCCATGGATCTGCAAGACCTGCTGTTAGGGGACATGGTTAGAACATACATGTGCCAGATGCTGATATGTGGTCAGATGGTTGAGTGAACAAACTCTGGATTGGAATCAGGTTGATGGTAGGATTTTGTTGTCCAGATCTCAAGTTCTGAGAATAGAATCATTGAACTAGTTAGATTGGAAGGGACCTTTAAAGGTTCACTGATGACTTACTGTCCTGACTAAAACACATCTACATAGCATTCACTGTTGGTGTTTATATAAATACACCATCTGAAGGCAGTTGGTGGCTTTTGAAATCTAGATTTTAATGTACAGCTTATCTGGTTAATCTGTAATAGACCTAAATAACTGTGCTTTCTAAGCTTCTAACGACTCAATCTGCTACTTCTGTTGGGCTCTTGGAGCACATGTTCTCTCAGCCTTTTAATTAACATTAAAACAACTTCTAGTATTTTACTGACAGGGGAATGCTTAACACAGTATGCTTGTGCATGAGCAGAGTTTGATGTGTCTCATGACAATTTTTATAGGTGCTATCGGATACCCAGATCTGAAATGTACAGTGCAAAAATAAGTGAGGAGAGAAGGATGGTGCAGTCAGAGTGGAGGGGTAAGTAAATCGGTGTTAACTCAGCATTAACATTAGCAAATCTTCCTGCAGTGCATTAAAACTTCTAACACATTTTGTTACTTAAGAAAGGTCTGTGTGCCTTGGTTGCTGAAGCTCTATTAGGCTGTTCTTGGATAAAATCCATGAGTAGGATCCTGTGTCTTGCACATTCAGAGCGTGAAATAATCACAGTCACATTAAGATGGTTTGATGGTAAAGCTCAAAGTATTTCTAGCCTTGTTTCTGAGGGAGGGAGGGGGGGAGGGGGGGACTGCATGTGAATTTATCAGGGGTGATATAGCAGTGACCAGTGGATGGCAGTGCACGCATGGATAATAGAGATTGCCAGCTAAGAGAAATGGTTCATGTAAAGATTTGTCCCTATCAACTTACGTAGGTTTTAAGCTTTCCTTAAAATGGATGGAGGTGTTTAGTTCCCTTCACAATTAAGGAGTTTACAGGCTACAACGTCAGCATTTCCCAGTCTGCACACACAGTGGAACACAGGGAGTGCTTTGAAGGTCCAAAGTCTGTTGTGTGAACTGTTAATTGCATTCTTTTTGTGTAGCTGAAGTAAAGCAGATGGCCAGAAGAGTGGCCTCAGGACAACTAGAGCTCACCTCTCCATATCCTGCCAGTGAGTGTACCTCTGAAAGTGAAGCAGAGAGTATAAAGGAGGCCTTCCAACACAACACTGTTAGACTCCAAAGAAGTCAAGACCAACAAAGATACAGTGTTGATAACAGTGAGCCTTGGGATCTGGGCAGTGAGGATAGATCCCAATCTGAGGAGAGTGATCTGGAGTCTGTCTTCAGAAGTTCTGAGGGTAAGGCTGAAAAAGCAAAAACATTTTAGTCCCTAAATGTGTTTCTCCATCTCCCAGCAGCTTTCTGCTTCTGTGGTTTTGTTACAGTAATTGTCAGTTTTATCTTCTTGTCCCCAAAGCAGGTCAGTCAGTCACTGGTGAACGTAAATAATAGACTGAGTGTTACATGTTAATAGGTGGAGGTAATGTCCAGTGTGTTTGCTTTCCTTGTATGGGAGACCCAAAGCTTTCATATCCAGGAGTAGGTTTTCATGCCTGACTTCTTTCAGTTGGACTGCAGAGATGCTTTTACTGTAGCAGCATAGTGGGTAGTTATGGATAAAATAACAAGGAAAGCTTCACATGCCTGGATTAGTGATGTGAGCATTTAAATGTCATTATTTCTCCATGTTCCTGACAGACAATGTAGTTTCACAGTCTGCTCTCATTGATATTCCATCAGTGGTTCAGATCACTCACTTGATACTATTTTTTGCCTAATAATTTTGTTCCATTCTGACATCCCAGGGAGAAGCTGCCAGTCGCCATCACAGGAGGAACAAGCAGAGTCTGGAATAGCCATTCATAAGAATTCAGTCCTTCCTCAACAAGTTGAGAATCTCTCTAGAGTATGTTGAGTAATCCAAGAAAACTAGCTGCAGCTAGGTGTCTGTAAAAGAGTTCATCCTGCTCTCTCTATGTTACACACTGAACTACCAAGACAGCTGATCTTTACAGCTATCATCTGACTAACAAACACCCCCCACCCCCTTTTCTATTGTGGTTTCTTTTATAAACCATCCCAGCAAGGTAAGGAGCAGGAGGTAGGTCAGAACTTAAGAGTGATCACATTAAATATAGTTTCAGTTTGATGCAATAATGTTTAACATTCCCTCACTAAAATGATGTTCTTTAATAGAGAGCAGAGAAAGCACCTCAAATGATGATTTCTTTTGCAGGGGCATTCGGGGGAATTACATTGCTCCCTTAATTCATGTCCTAACCTACCTCAAGAATTCTTCACTGCTGATGATTTCCTTTCTCCTGCTATTCAGGGAAGTTCAGAAATAGAGGTAAAAAAATAATACAAAAGACAGTACTGAAGTCTGTATCCAGAGTTTTGGACATAAGTTACTCAACATGGTATTATTATGCCCCATTTGATTTGAAGAAGAGCTGTAGAAAATGGGAGAATGTCAGGTTTTATTCTTTTGAAAATAATATCTAGAAATAAAGATTTGTCTGAAAGTAAGCAAAATTCTAACCCTGTTCCTTTAAAACACACATCCCTAGCTGAAAAAAACAAACCACAACACACAAAAAAACCCTAACAAACCAAAGAAAACCTCAAAGAAAACCCCAGGAACACCCAGACTCCCAAACCAGCAGAGGCATATTTTCTCTATTTGTTTACTAGGAAATTACATAATCTGTGGCTGGGAAAAGTTTTAGGTAATTGATGATCTCAGCCTTTCCATCACAGCTCTATCAACTACAGTACTTAATAAACAATCTTGATTTATTTCTTGAAGATTCAGAACTATTGTGTGGACTGTTAAGCCCAAGCCATGCTGTTTGCTGATAAGCTCTGGCAAAGATTGTCTCTCTGTCCTGATTATTGTGAGCATCATCCTGTGAGGGTTGTCCTACCCTTCACAACTTACCTGAGGATGTTTCCTTTTCTTCCCTCCCTTCAGACATCAAATGCTGAGGGTAAATTAGAAGCTGCTTGTGAAGGGTTTCTACAGAAGCAGTTACCTGAAGATGGAGGATCAGGTGTTCAGGTTTCAGGTAGATACTCCCTTTCTTTTGAAGGAACTTCAGAGTCAGGAAGACCAGAGTCTTGTTGCACATAACATTTCTGTCAGCAGCAGTCCTGTCAAGTCTAGAGCTTGAGTCTTCAGGGTCACCTGGTCTCTTGTTCTTTGGTATTTTAGTGAGAGTTCAGACCACTCTGGATTTTGGAAGAGGAGGTCTGGGCCTTGCAGTCACTGAAGCATTGTTGAGTACAATGGTTATGTACTTGTGTTTCAATTACAAACCCCAAAACTTGTTTGCAACCTTTGTGTTTTACACCCTAGGGCCAAGTTGGATGTTTTTATGCAACTTGTTACGGTGCTGGAAACCGAATTAGAGTTGTATTTACACATGAATATTCTTACGGCTAGAAGGATCTTGAGCTTATAAACTGTTAAGAGCTGACATTGTGTGTGTGCAGAATAAGGAAGGATTGTTGCTGTTCTGCTAGTCTGTTGCCTCCCAGCTCAGCTTTGTAAATGTTGTGATATTCCCCGGTGCTTCAGTGCTTGACTGTCTGGCAGCTGTGGTGTGTTTATGAAAATGCATCTTTAAAACACATTTGTCTCTTGACATCAACAAAGGTCACAAGAACGAAAACAATTTAATAAAGTTGTGATTTTTCTGTTCAGTGAGTTGTGTCACTTTCCTTTGTACTTGCACAACCCAATAACAGGGAACATTTGTTATTTGTATTCAGGAGGAAGAAGGCTGTTCTGCAGCACAGCGGTGCAGAGCTCCGGCGGTAGCACACAAGGGCTGAATCAACTTAGCTGTATGCCTGTAGCCAGGTAGATAGACTTATTTGCATCATTACCTCAAGCATAGATTAGGTTATCAAGTGTGTTCTCTTTATTAATTCTGCTTATATATTTAATATTCAAATAAGATGCCAGTGGTGGTTTTTAATGATTATCTACACATCATAGTTCCTAGGCAAGAAAATATTAAAAGGACTTTCACAAGTCTCTTGGGGTTTTGTCTCTTACAGCGTTCAGTAGTTTTTGTTTGCTTAATGAGGGAGCTAAAAGAGGAAAAATAAGTCATGTATAAATTACTGTTCCTTTTACACTGACAAACTCCACTCTTAAGCAGAGCACAGATAATTCAAATTAACGCTTCAGTCATCTGTTTTAATTTTGTTGTGCTTTTGTTTTGGAGCTCATGTGGCATGAATAGCATGCCTTTTCCCCTCCTGTGGGAAGAATCAGATGCTTGCTGCATCTACCCTGCAGATAGCCCATGCTTGGAGACCAGCAACCTCATCTGTCAGACATGAGATGTTTATATTCAGTATTTCTGTAAATTTTATATTCCGGTAGGCAGAGATGTCCGGAATCAACACTTCATGCTGCAAAGGGTACCTTCCACTTGCAGAGAAACAAGTCTTCAGCCTCCCTGTAGCTCAGCTTTCCATGTGTTCCTCCAGAGTCAGCAGCTGCTTGCTTTTTCAGAGTGTGGGAGTGAGAGGTGCTTTTACTGTCTGTCAGTGTTGCTCTCTCCCATCCCCTCAAGGAATGGAGTTATCAGTGTCAAAGGTAGACAGCTAGTGTGTGAACACTGGGCTTTGAGATGAAAGGTAATGGTTTTGGTTGCAGCCTTCACTTAGGAAGTTCCCAGCAGGACAGAGGGGACCTTGGCTCTCTGACAATCTGACTAATCCCCTTCAGAGCCCTCTTTGATGTTGAATAGGGTTGTTAATAGTTTGAGAGAAGAGCTTATGATACACACCAATCAATGGATGACAATGTAGTGATGTATATTCAAAGATTTTTATTTAACTTCCCCTTTTATTTTGAAGCTGCATATGTAATTCAGAAGTTTTCTCCTTACCAGATATAAATCCATGATGTGCTTAAAACAGCATTTTTCTCCTAGTGCTTTCTCCATCTTCTAAGGTTTTAAGCAAAATGGTCTTAGGAACTGCAGTGTTCCTCAGAGAGCAAGAAAGTCCTTTAAGTGTTTGGAGAGAGGGAGACAAAATACATTTATTTTCATCATTTTCTGGGAGGATCAATGATTGTGACCTTTCTTCCCTCATTCTAGTGTTGAAGCAGCACAAGAAGTGACACTGTGGAAGCCACAGGAAGAGCCCAAAGAAAAAGACATGTAAGAGCCACAGACCTTTTTATATGAAAATTGCAGAAAACTGTTCATTGTCATTGTGAAAGTTTTATGTTGATGCAAAACAAAGATGAGACAGACCAAATCTCAAGTATTAAAAGAATATCTTCTCATTTTGGTTGGATATTTGATATAAAAGAGCTATTATATACACCTGTCCTTCTTTTGAAATACTTTCATACTCATAAGTAATGAAGTTAATGTAAAGAGCACACCCAGATTATACTAAAGTGTTACGATTCCTTGTTTCTTCTGTCCATATTATATGGAAGAAGTAAAATTGCTTTAAAGAGCAAATCCTAGTATGCTGTTAAATACACTTTATGCAAAAAAATATCTTGTGATTGAGATTCTCAGGAAGAATGTGCAGAGTAGGTTTGTGACTTGGCCAATAAAGTTAATTTCTTTTTACAGATAATAGAGATTTGCACATAAATTACTGATTTGGTAACAGTACCTGTCTGTTCATTGCATGGTCTTCTGAGGGCAATGTAATCTGGGGTGTATCTGCAGAAGGTGTTGGTTCTAATCCCAGTTCTGCAGCCACTGAAGGGTTTTTGTAACTTGAGTGCACATCACTGCCTGTACAGATCTGCAGCAGTTTCAGTTTATCTGAGTAATTGTTTCAAAAGCTCCCAAGACCTACACTTTGTCTTAATAGGTTGTTATTTTTTGTTAAAACTTTGAGGTTTTGGGTTTGGAGAGAGTTTTCTACCTCATGGTTCACATCTGAAGTTCTTGCCCTTTCTGGAGGCGGATTCCTGACCTTGGTTTTATAGGAGAGTTACTAAAATTAAGAAATTCATAAAGAAAGGCAAATAACCTTTTCAGTCTCCACAGGATTGCTGAGGATGGTGATCTCTAGCCTTCCAAGGGTTCTGTGGAAAGTTTTCAAAGGGAATATCTGACTTTTTGGACAGCTAGATAGGACTGAACAAAATTAGAAATTAAAGAACCTCAAAATAGCAGAGTTTAATGATTCACAAGTATAAGAAGTGGCTCTTCTAACTGTCAGAACATCTTTCAATGCTTCAGATCAGTGTCAGATATTCAGGATTTGTCAAGTATCCCCTGGGAGCAAGAGAACTACAGGGACTTGGATTGTAAAACACCCAGAGTGTGTCACGCACCGGTCAGCGTCAGCACTCCCCTCAACTCAGGTAATTGCAGAGAGGGAAGAAGGGAGGAGCAGTGAATTAGTTAACCTTTCCATCTCAGGAGTTAGACCTTTCTGCCAGGACTTGCTAATGTAAAATCATCCAAGTGAATCATGGATACTCCATTCACTTAGTACCAGTGCAGAAATGTCAGGCTTGGAATAGGTAACCACAAGAAAGGCTGTACCTCTTGTTTGAAATCTTACTGGTTTGGTCTGGGCAGTGACAGCTCTGTAGTTGGAGCTTGTTTGGTCAAAAGAAATCTCTTAACATAAAGGAGAATTTATGGGGACAGATTGGATAATAGGGGGAAGTTTTTTACAGAAAGAGAGGTGAGGGGCTGGAACAGGCTGCCCAGAGAGGGGGTGGGTGCCCCGTGTCTGGGGGTGTTCAAGGCCAGGTTGGATGGGGCCCTGGGCAACCTTGTGTAGATCCAGGCCTGAGGTTGGTGTCCCTGCCTGTGGCAGGGGGGTTGAAGCTTTATGATCCTTGGGGTCCTTTCCAACCCTTGCCATTCTATGATTCTGTGATACTTAAGCATTGTTTAAGAGCAATGAATTACAATTTGCTTTGTACTTTCGTTAATTTGGTGTAATACAGTAGTGGAAAT
Organism: Laterallus jamaicensis coturniculus; assembly: GCA_022605575.1. Taxonomy (NCBI): domain Eukaryota; kingdom Metazoa; phylum Chordata; class Aves; order Gruiformes; family Rallidae; genus Laterallus; species Laterallus jamaicensis. The sequence goes on along the minus strand of JAKCOX010000025.1, from coordinate 3,262,844 downwards.
TTCTCAGTTGGCAAAGTTTTGCATAAATAATGACTGAGAGGGAATTGTCTTTATTTTCTTTTAATGTAGAAGAAAAAATTCCAGTAGCCTTTAGGAAGTGCACCCACTGCCATGAAGTGGCTTCAGATCCTACCTTTAACAGCTCTCAAGAGACCTCTGCAGTGTCCAGGACATTTGCTACAGCCTACGAAGAGGGAAGGAGCATGGAAATTCCCCCTGTTGCTTCAGGGATTTGCTCATCTGAATTGAATGAGCCTGTAAGTCTAGGCCATGAGTGCCAGCCATTCTTTAAAATATTTTAAAAACCATTTTCCCTTAGAAGAAATGCCTGTTAAGAAGGACAGAAATACTTCTAGGGCTTTGTGAGTATGTTGGAATCCTGGATTTTGACATTAATGATAAAAGATCTGATTGATTTCAAAGCAATCGGTGTGTGCCATTGATTACAGAGTTGGCTTCTTCATGCACCTAATCTTATGTAAATGCTGACCACCATCAAAATGTCCTTGTCCTCCCTAGCTGTAAGGAATTGCCATTCCCAGCGTTGGATTCAGTAATCTTAGAACACCAAAGTGGTATCAATGAGGTGGTTGAGCAGAAAAGGCTTTTGTTGGGAGAGAGGGTTGGTGAGTTGGTCTTCTGGTGAGTCCACAGCAGGATGCTTGTCTGAACCACTGTGAACTCACAGGTGATTTGAGAACTGCAGCTTAGGACAGTGGGGAATTACCTTGAATGAAAATGTGTGTGTGTGTGTGTGTGTTCAACTATGTAAGTTTTCATGTGAAACTGAAGAATTCTCAGAACTTACCAGAGGACTGTAAATGAGTGTTTCCTTCAGGAAGAAACCCCAAGGTGCAAGCCTCCACCTAGTACTTTGGAAGCAAGCAAGTGTTCAGAAAGCTTGTGTTAGGGGATTAAGTCTGTCCTTTTTAGGCACAGATGTGGCATATGTTATCAACTTCATTGTATGAAAAGAATCCTCTCTCTCTCTCTGGAGTGGACGATTTCCAAGGTCACTGTAGTGATTTCCAGTAATCTTTTCATAATGGAAAGTGTTCTGGAGCCACAGCCTTATCTCTCAGACAGCCATCTATAACAGTCACCGTTGTGCTGTTCTTACTGTGCTTCATTGATGGGGTTGTCATTTAAAGATTGGAGTTTGTTCAACCAGAACAGCAGTGACTGCGTTCGTTGTTGTCAGGTCTGTGTCTCTCTGCTTGTGTAGCAGACAGTTGGAATTCATTAAGCCCATTAGCAGTGCTGTGCTGCCTTGCCTTGCTCTGTGGATGCACTTGATTGTGTCATTTTCTTGTCTGAAATTGTGCTCTAGCTTTAAGTGCATGAAGCTCCTGTTTCCATTATGAGGATGGTGAGGACTTGCCTATGATTACAAATTCCTGATTTCTGGGGGCTCTTCTGGTAAAATAGGTGTGCTGGACTTTAATAACTAGAGGTTCAAAACAGAGGATGGGAGCATAAGAGCTGCTGGAACCGTCCTTTCAGAGAATTCCCAGCCAATTTTCCATACAGCCTGTTGGAATGGATAGAGATGGTGAAGCTGATAGTACCTCATGGCTAAAGGATGAATGCACAGCAGCCTCAACAGGTTTTTTGACACACCTAGCTTACCTGGGTGCTACCTGTGTTTTCATATTCTGAACTGATTAAAGTCCTTAGATAAAAAGCTAATGGTCAGCTCAGGCTTTAATTAAAGTCTGGATTTAGCATGGTGAAGGGGAGGAATTGAGGACCAGCAGTTCTTTAATTTATCTTCTTGTGTTTCATTCCATTCTATGTGATTTTAACACAGGATGGGTTGCCAGTAGTTGCTTCATCCTCAGGAAGCACCACAAAGGCATCAGGTAAGTCTCTTAACCTGCTCCCAGCCCAAATAAAATGATCAATAAACAGATTTTAAAAGAAATTTTGCAGGTTTACTCCTCCTTGCATCTCTCTTTATAGAGATAAATAGCTTTGCACACAACTCTGTGTTGCTGGTGGTAATTAGGTTATGGATTTTGTGTTTGCACCTGCAGACTAAGAACTCTGACCTCTAATCAACCTGCATTTGAAGGGGAAATGTTGCTGGCCTAAAATTTTCAATACAGGATTGAGAACCAAGTGTGCCAGTCTGGCTCTCAATGATTTTCCTGTTATGAAATTATTGAAGGAGATTTGATAAAATGTGAATGAGCCAGGCAGGTTGTTAAATGAAATATGTCAGCAAGATGCTGTCGTAATGTAAGCCTATATCACAGTTATTAAGGATTAATCACTACTAATTAACTAGCCTTTTTGTTTTTTCTATCTCAGCACTCTCACAGGCATCTAACCACTTCATTGATGAGCTGCCACCACCAGCCCAAGAGCTGCTAGATGAAATTGGTAAGAGGCACTTCACCCAAAACGGTATGAGGCTTGCCAGCTGTGTTCAGTCAGGATTTCTCCCAGATCATTCACTACTAAAATACACAAGAGTTTCCAAATTAGCTGCAGTCAGGTCAATAATTAGGAAGTTGAGCATCAACAGCTTAAATAACTGGCAGTTATTTCCTAGTCCTCCCAGGTTCTGCATTGCATGTAGGCACCAGGCATTGGTGTAATGACATGTGCATATGTTCATCAGCAGGGACAGGGAGGTGATTGTCCCTCTCTACTCTGCTCTCCTGAGGCCCCAGCTGGATCCTGTGTCCAGATCTGGGGCCCAATACAAGAAAGATGTGGAACTGTTGGAGAGGGGTCAGAGGAGCCACAAAGATGATTAGAGGGCTGGAGCAGCTGCCCTACAAGGAGAGGCTGAGGGAGCTGGGCTGGTTCAGCCTGGAGAAGAGAAGGCTGCGGGGGGACCTCATTGCAGCCTGCCAGTCCCTGAAGGGAGCATACAAACAGGAGGGGAATCAACCTTTTAAAAGGGTAGATAATGGCAGGACAAGGGGGAATGGTTTAAAGCTGAAGGAGGGAAGGTTTAGATTGGATATTAGGGGGAAGTTTTTTACAGAAAGAGTGGTCAGGTCCTGGAACAGGCTGCCCAGAGAGGGGGTGGGTGCCCCATCCCTGGAAGCGTTCAAGGCCAGGTTGGATGGGGCCCTGGGCAACCTTGTGTAGCTCCAGGCCTGAGGTTGGTGTCCCTGCCTGTGGCAGGGGGTTGGAGCTTTATGATCCTTGGGGTCCCTTCCAACCCTTGCCATTCTATGATTCTATGATTCTGCACTCTTTTGGAACCCAGATACATTCTAATCCTTTTTTTTCCCCACTCATACACCAGAAAAGAACAGGTAGAGATTGGCATCAAGTGAATAAATCATGGTTAGAGACAATTTGTAGGATTAATATATGAACTACTTATCGATTATGTAAAGGTTTTAATCCAGATTTGGATAGATAAAGTCATGTGGTTCTTTGGATTGTATAGAGTCAATTTGGAAAGAGTATCCAGATCAATAACCAAATATGTTGTTTTAACAGAATATTTAAAGCAGCAAAACTCCATCGCTCAAGACTCTAAAGAGGAGGGATTGTATGACTGCAGAGTGAAAATAAATGGTTAGTTGATCATAGTCCTAAGGTAGAGCTTGCACATAGAAAATTACTTTTGCATTGCTGCAAAATTACTCTGAATACTTGTCACTCTGTGTTCAGCTGTATGATGAACTGCCATTTTTAGCTTTTTTATTCTGCAGAAATGTGAGAGGATTCTCCCTCTCTAGGTAAGGTTATGCACAGTAGTACCCCTTCCACCAGTGTTTGCTGTCTTTCTCTGTGTATTATAAATATATTTCTCTGTGTCAATATAAATATTTCTATATATATATATAAAAAAAACACTTATTAGAGGGGGTTTTTTTTATCCTCTTGGATAAGAGCTTCTTGGCTGTTTTGTTTTTGGTTTTTTTTTTTTTAAAGCAGGTTGATCTCTGCCCAAGGACACCCAAGAAGGGAGTGTGTTTGGGTGCAAATGTGCTTCAAACACTTTGTGTTTCCAGGAATCTGCGTGACCCAAAGGCCCAGAGTCAGGGAGAGTGGTGGGAGGGAGGTTTCTCAGCACCTTCCTGTGCCCAGCTGTACCTAGAGAGCTCAAGCCCTGGTGTAGGGCTCGCAGAGGAGGTGCTTTGAGACACATGCTGTCCTGTGTGGACACCATACCTGTTGTGTATGTGAGGACAGAGGCTTTCACAGTATTTGTTACCCACAGGACAGAGAGGAACTGTTCCTAGTGGGTTTTGTATCCCAGCACAAAGGAATGGGACGCAGATGACAAAGCCATGCTTCTTCCTAGGCTACTTTCCAATGATCTCTTTGGGTCAAACACTTAACGAGGGTCCGGGGTGAGATGGAGAGAGAATACCTGTGCAACCTGTCCTAGGGACCCTGCTTGGGCAGGAGGTTGGACCCGATGATCTCTGGAGGTCCCTTCCAACCCCTACAGCTCTGTGATTCTGCATTCACTCTCTAAAGTCTCTGGGGATCTGATGTGGAAGGCTTGCAGGTCTGATCAGAATCCATCTTCTGTTTTATTACGCCACTGTAACAAAAAGCATTGCTGATGGGCAGCTGATGTCAAATGGAGCTAGAGTTTCCATTCTTGGAGGATGGTTCTGTTGAGAAAGTGGCCAGCACATGCTAACTTCTTAGTCACCATAATGAAATAAGGCCTCTGAGCTCATAGAGTAAGAAAATGACATCCACTGGGATAATCAGTGTTATTATTTCCTGATGCGTTACAGAAAGATACCAAAGATAGAGTAGGGAATCTTTGTGCTTCTGAAACTGCAAGTACTAATAAGAGGGAATATTTTTTAATGTACAGCAAATAATGTCAGAGGAGCAGAAAGCCTAAATCTTTATGGGCTCTGCATTTATTTCCAATGAGTCAGAAAGTGAAGAGCAATTTAAAAAAAAAGTCAGAACATGAGTTAGTGTGTAAAAAAGCTAAATAGCATGGTCACTTGAGACTGATACTGGCACTTGTTTGTGTTATCCTACAGCTTTGTTAGATCTTTTCCCATTTAAAATAGTTACCCAAAGGAGAGAAGCTACTGTGACTTTCTTCAGAGGAGTGTCTTGTTTTTAGGTGGTGAGGAATGCAGCAGCCTGTATTGCTGTTCAATCACCGTGGTTTTGTTGTATTTGCATAAAGTACAGCTATTTCAGACTCCATTTTTTGTGGCAGCCTACTGCTTCCTGCTTATCATAGCTTAGCAGAAGGTGGCTGAATATATTCACATGCTGTAGGGAACAGAACTTATGAGATAAGTCGGGGGGGATATCATTGGATTTTGCTAAGTAGGGTAACAAAGCTAACATCCACAGGTTTTCTTTTGATTTTTCTCCCATATCTAGGATTGTAAGGGGAAAGATTAAAGATTAATTTTCACATGCATTTTTCATTTTAGTATGAAGCAAAATGTTCAGTCCTGTGAATCTAAAAATGTGTTACAGTGAAATATTTATTTAGGTCTTGCTACTGGCTGCTTTTGAGGGCAGATAATGTCCATTTGCTTAACTGGTAGAAAATCAGAAGACTGAGGGAAGAGGAATTGAGAAGTGGACAACTGGAAGCTTCACAAGTGCAATAAATAAAACCACATTTTGACTCCTTTATTATCTTCCTTCAGACCTTTGATTTTAAAATATTTCTGTTTATATGGATAGATCCTGATCCAATTAAAACGGAAGACAGAGAGGCAAAAAGAGAATCTGAGAGAAGTGAGAAGAGAAATGATAGTCTCTGGACTACAGAGTCATTTCATCTAGCTGAGGAAACAGAAAGGTATGGAAAAAAGGACAATAAGGTATGTTTGGCATCGAGTTCCAAAGAGCACTGGCATAGGCTGCCCAGGGAGGTGGTGGAGTCTCCTTCTCTGGAGAGATTCAAGACTTGTCTGGACACCTATCTGTGCAGTATGAGCTGGGGAGCTGCTTTGGCAGGGGGGTTGGACCCGATGATCTCTTGAGGTCCCTTCCAGCCCCTCCAACTCTGTGATTCTGTGATTTAGAATAATGTGTATTTTAACAAGATTCAGTTCCTACAGCAAGCCAGCTTCTCTAAGAACCCTGATAATTCTGGCTTTTCTTGTAAAGTGTGTAGTATTAAACTTGACAACATCCATTTGAAATCTCTTACTCAACAGGGCTCACTCTACTCTTGATGATATTTTAGAAGGAATGCTCCATGCAATTCCTGGAGATGAGGAGATCCAAGAACAACCTCAGGGACACACTCTCAGGTTAGCTGATAATCTATACTTTGTTCTTGAATTTATTTTGTTTTCATTCCATGTACAGACCTATGCAGGACTTCTCAGAAGACAAGCTGTCACTCCTTAGCCCATAGTGTGTCAGGCAACTTGCCTGGAGACATCCATCTGAACTCTCCATACTAAATTGGGAGGGAAAAGAATGTTATGTTACTATAATTTCCTGTAGGTGGAAAGCGAATCCTTCAGTAGGCTTGGAAGACAGTGTGTAGTCTTCACAGAAACAGGAGATAAATTTTGACAGGATGGTGGATTTTTTTTGAGAGAGACCAGAAGAATGTACATTAAGAGAACAGAATCATGAAAGCTCTTTAGAAAAGACTCTAAAGATTTAGGGAAGCTGGTAATACTGTCATGGCAACGTAGGAGGAAATGAAGATAGTAGCAGAAGTCACTTAAAGGAAAGAATTCATAGTCCAAGTAACTTTTTTCCTCTTGGAAGCAACAATCAGAGCCTAATAACTGTGAACAATTCCACAGTAAACACCAGTGTCCTAAGTTATTCCTAACTTACATCTTACTAAGAAACACAAGGTATTCTTGTGTTTGGATCAGGATTTTTAAGTGTGTTTTTTAATTGAACACAGAAGGCAGATGTCATGATAACCAGGAGGGTCTTGCTGACAGGGCAAACTGATCCCTGCTGCCCAGTAACTGCCATGTTCATAAACAGCTCGATCCAAAGCCTGTTCACACTTGCAGGCAGACCACACTTAAAGCTGTTACGTGAGGAATCATTGGAGTCTGCATATGGGTGTAAAGTTAAAGCACAACACTAGCCTTGGAGGGGAAAGGCAGTTTGTTTGGGGGTTGAGGGGTGATTATAGGTCAGAGCAAAACAAAAAAGGCATTAGTATCTCCAGAGGCCTTTGGGTTTAGTGTTCTGTATTTATCCTGTCCAAAAAAAAATACAAAAGGTTGGGGTGATATCTAACACTCTTGTCATTCAAGGGCTGCAAGCCTGCAAGATCCAGAAGATATTGGAGGGAAGAAGGAAGAAGAGGAAGGTGGAACCAGGGCCGGTGGCAGAGCACCAGAAGGCTGTGCATGGAGTTCAGAAGGTCCTCTCCATCTGTAAAGCTGCTGGATGCTGTGCTGGGCAGTATTGCATTTATTGTATGTTAGCACTGAGTTTCTTGAGCTTGCACAAGCTAGTTTGTTTGCTTTTCTTGATTTTCATTTCCTCCCCTCCACCTCTAAAAAACTCTACTCTGAGTTTTTTAGGGAGAGGAAGCTACTCTGGACTTCAACTCCAGAGACACTTGAAAAGGTTCAAATTTTGGGGGGCAGTTGAGACTGACAGCATTGTGAACCATTTGCAGGAATCACAGGGTCTCTCAGGGCCTGGTTTCTTCTGAGTCAAAAGCCCAGCAAGAGACCTGGTAGTACTGTAACTCTGCCCTGTCTAGTGCTCATCCTCCCTGGCTTAGGCACCTAAATGCTTCATGCTCTTAGGACTTTGATTATTATGCAGTATGGTTTGGTATGTACCTGTGATTTGTGTGCTAATGCCATCAAATCCTGTAAACATCTGTTGCTGTCTCTTCTCCCCTGACTTTCCTTTAATAGAAACTAGAAGTAAGGAAGAAGACACAAGATAAATAAAAGCATTTCCTCTGTTCTGCAAGTCCAAATCTCCATTAGGAGCTGTCAAAGCTGACTCGTGTTCTGCAGCTAAAGTAGATGATGTCTGTTTTCAACATCTCTCAATTAAAGATGTTTCTTGTTAAAGGGAGAGAGCTGACATGCTTGCATTAAGTTAATGTGCCTAACAGGAAAGAAGTGGTGTTTTGTCTGGAAGGAGGAAGGCAGGAGCCTTTCCTCTGCAGAGACTACTTCTGATTTCTGTCAGCATATAGCACAAGGTGACTTAAAGGAAGCCTGTCTCCAGTGTGGTGGGTGTGTAACACTTGTACAGCAGTCAGCTCTAGAATCACAGACTATTCTGGGCTGGAAGGGACCTGTAAGGACCATTGAGTCCAACTCCTGGCCCCACACAGAGCCAGACAAGTCAGAGCATGGCACTGAGTGCATCCTCCAGATGCTTCTTGAACTCAGCACAGCCCAGGGCTGTGACCCCTTCCCTGGGAAGCCTGTGCTCTCAGTAAAGAATCTTTCCCAACATCCAGCCTGAACCTCCCTGGGTGCAGCTTCATGCTATTCCCTCAGGTTCTACCCCTGGTCACCAAAGAGAGAAGATGGGTGCCTGCCCCTTCCCCCTGCCTCATCAGGAAGCCACAGACCCTGATGAGGTCTCCTTTCAGTCTTCCCCAGCCCAGGGACTTCACCTTAACCTTGTCAGACTTCCCCTCCAGCCCCTTCCCTATCTTGTTGCCCTCCTCTGAACACTCCAGTATTTGTGTGTCGCTCCTGTACTGTGGCACCCAAAACTGCCCCCAGTACAGTGAGGCTGCACCAGCACAGTGTAGAGCAGGATGACCCCTTCCCTGGAGTGATTGGCCATGCTGGGCCTGATGCACCCCAGGATACGGGTGGCCCTTGTGGCTGCCTGGGCACACTGCTGGCTCATGGGTAACTTGACCAAGACCCCCAAATCCCTCTCACATGGCTGGCCTCCAGTGCCTGATAGCCCAGGTTGGATGTGAAGCCAGGGTTGCCCCTTCCTGGGTGCAGAATCCATCACTTGCCCTTGTTAAACTTCACACTGTTGGTGATTACCCAGCTCTCTGATCTGTCCAGGTCTCTGCAAGGCTTCTCCACCCTCAACAGAGTCAACAGCTCCTCCCAATTTTGTGTCATCTGCTTGCAGATTAACCCAAGACACCCTCTAGTCCTGTGTCTGGGTTGTTTATGAAAATATTAAAAAGAACTGGGCCTAAAATGGGGCCCTGGGGAACCTCACCAGTGACTGGCCACCAGCCAGATGGAACCCCATTTACTGTCACCCTCTGGGCCAGACCCTTCAGCCAGTTGCCCACCCAACGTGTTATGGCTTTGTCTGGTTGTGTGCTGGGCACTTTGTCCAGCAAGGTGCTGTGAGACAGAGTCAAAAGCCTTACTGAGATCCAAAATACAACACCAGTTGGTTTCCCTTGGCCAACCAGCTGGGTGACCTTGTTGTGAAAGGAAACCAGACTGGATAGACAGGAGCTGCTTCTTCTGAACCCGTGTTGGCTGTGACCAGTGCCTGCGCTGGACTCCTTTGACCTTGAGGACTGCCTCCCAAGGGACTTCATCAACTGAGGACCTGAAAAGACCAAAGTTTGCCTTCCTGAAATCAAAGGTAGCCGTTCTGCTGACTGTCCTCCTTGCTTCTCCCAGAACTGAAAATGGTCACTGTGCCCAAGGCCACCTCCAACCCTCAGGTCCCCACCAGCCCTTCTCTGTTCAAAAACAGGCCCAGCCAGGCTCTTTCCCTAGTTGCTCCCTCACCAGCTGTGCAGGAAGTTATCCCCAGCTGTTTACAGGATGTTTCCTCTGCCTCCTCACCCTGCCTGGGAGCCCTGCAGCAGACTCCCACCACAAGACCTGTCCTGGTTGTCCCTTCCCTTGATTCTTACCCATAAACACTCAGCCCTACCATTTTCTGGACAGAACATCCATAGGAAACAGGCTGCATGGTGGGGTTTGTTCTCTGTGTACACGCTTTCATCAGCCAAAGATGTTCTTCCTCATGGTGTTTGGTGTTGGAGACAAACCGATTGTCATTCTGGGGGCTGCTGTTCTGCTCAGGCACTTGTTAAATTTCTCTGTGCTGGAGTGCAGAGCACTGTTACAGCCCATGTAGTGTATGTTTTTTCCTTGCTCATTAAATTTAACAAGGTAATTTCTTGTTTTCTCTTTTCTTAGTGCTTTTGTGATCTGGCGTTGAACTGATTTGACTGATTAAGGGGATTAATTGCTGTGCAAAAAGCTAATGAGAAAAAGGCAGCGTTCTCCAGAGATTGCAAGTGCAGCAATACATTCCCTGCCAGCATTAGACAGGAATATGATAAAATCTAGTTAGCATTAAGGAAGGTACCTGTTGTTTAATTAAACCACACATTTGGTAGGCCTCATCCAAAATAAAAGATTGAGCTTTAGGCTGGGATTTTGATGGTTACAGACACTTCATATTTAACTGTCCTTGACTTAAAGGCTGTTTGGGTGCTGGAGGTGTGAAGATGGTCCTTGTTCCTCTTTAACAGACCCTGGGGTCTGAGCAGCTCACTGATCTGTCTGTAGCTTTTCCATTCCTGTTCATGTAGGGAAATTCTGCCTGTCTGTTAGTTAATCTGGTTTAACTAATAAACCTTTCCAAGGTTATTGTGCTGTGATGTGGTTCTTTCTCTGTTTTTTGGGGGTTGTTTTTCTCTTGTTAGTAATTAAGTTTCCATGATCAGACTGGGTGCAGGACTGGAAGTGATGGAGCTGCTCTGGGTGGATGCTGTGAACTGATGGACGTGGGGGAGCTTCCTTCAGGAGAGATCAAGACAATCTTTCACCCCCTTAGTCCTGTCATGGGGTGAGGGGGCAGCAGTGCCAGCAGCAAGGGGCTGCAGTTTGAGCTCTGCACCTCAGCTCCACAGCAGTGCTTGGGAAGCAGGGCTGGCTCTCAGGCTTTGCAGTTCTGCAATTCAGGCTGTTTAATGTTTTCTAACCCTCCTGTGAAGGGCAGGTGCCCTGTTTTCTGTGAGTTCTGTGTCCTTGCTGCAGGCAAGAAGAACTTCATACTCTTGATAGAAACTGCTGGAACAAGATCCTACTTTACATTGGCCCTGGGGCTGTGCAGAGAATTGTGTTACATCACCGCCTGTTCTTGCAACAGGCTGCAACCACAATCACATCCAGAAGTGAAATGGCCAATTCATGGTGTGTGATTGTGTCCTTGGTGGCTTGTTAGTTACCCAGAGCCGGGACAGAGCCGAGGAGAGGTCACTCCTTCTCACTTTGGGTAATGGTTTTTGCATGTTTCATAGACTTGCTCAATTAAATTAATATCAAACTCATAGGGCTGCAGTGGTGTGGTGGAGTGGAGGAAGCATGCCTGCATTTTTACCTGCACATGATTATATATCACTTGGGTTTGCAGCATGTGAAATCTCCTTTGCTTCTTGGATTTCTTTTTCTGGTTTATCTGTCAAACCAAATGGTGAGCAGCCTGCAAGCCATTTCCCTCTCTCCTTTTAAATCTTAATGTGGGGAATTTTTCTTTCTGTGGGTAGAGAGCCTTTCAGGTAGCCCCACAGCCTGTCTCCTCTCCTTGCTGAGGTCAGAATGCAGCAGTGATTCCAGTTTTGTGGCTGCTTGGGTTTTTCCAGCTTGTCCTGGTTCAGCCCCAGGCAGTGGCTGAGCACACGGAGGTGACACAGAGATGGTATCACACAGTGCTGCACTGCTGCAAGGACCAACCGGACACCTGACTGCACTCAGACTGTCCCAGAGCTGTGTGGACCCCACCAGCCCCTTTTACATGGTTGTGATGTCAAGTTGTGTGGAAAACACCCTTGGCTAGCTCAGCTCACCTGTGCTGGCTGTTGGGGAAGGTAAGTCTGTGTCCAGAGCCAGGACACAGGTAGAAGTTAAGCATGAACATACATCACCTTAATAACACAAAGCATGGACACAACAGCTGTAATTAATGGGAAGAATTAAACAAGGACCAATGAAAGCAGAGAAGATCAGAGGGGACCCATCTAATGCTGCTTCTCAGCTTCCCTGAGAATGAAAGGCCAATTAATTAAATTAAAACAGCGATACTGAGCTGTTCTAATTCTCTCTGAGCCACCAGCACGCCAACAGTTGGCGTGTAGGAAAGCAAGCGGAGAGGGGGAGAGGTCGAGACATGGGGATGGGGTGACGATCGGGGTTCTCTCCCCCTGTGTGGGGGATGCAGCACTGCTTGGAGCTGGGTTTCTCTGGAGACGCTTGTGGGAGCCCGTGTGGGGTTTGTGAGTGAAGCCAAGAAGAAAAGCAAGTGTTTGCTCTCCAAGCAGCCATGTTTCAGCTCCCTTGTGGCTCTCATACTGCTCTGGGTTTGGGCTTTTCCATTTTGTTCTTGTTTTGGAGTAGAAAGTCTTGGGGAGGGAGGAAAAGGCCTTGGTCCCCAAATCTCATCGCCTTGGTCCCCAAGTCTCATCAACTGGGCCAGTCCAAATTGCCTGACTGCCTGTTACCAGACTGCCAGCCAGGGAGGTGACCTAGTGAGGTGAAGAAGAGCTTTTAGCTTTTCTCTCAGACCCCTCATGGGTTTGCTGTGAGGGCAGAAGCTATGGGAGGAGGAGAGGAGTGAAGGGTGTTTGGGCACCGAGAGAAGCAAATCTGCATAGGGGAGTGGGTCCCTTTACATCTTGGGACCATGAGTTGATCTCCTTCCCAAAGCAATTCAAGCGTTCAGAATCAAAGCCTGAAAGAGAGTTTAACTCTCACACAGACACGCTGCTGATAGTGTTTCTGAGAGAGAGGGATTGATAAGGCAGTCTCAGGGGATCACCGTCAGTGGTATTGTCTGTGCCTTGCAGCGTTATCCATAGGCTGTGACATCAGCCGCATCATGGTCCTGATGCAGACAAACTGTGTTTTGAGGGGAGGTGTGTACCCCTGGAACCCCATGGAGGGGGGGTGGGTGTTTGTCTTTCTTTTTTTCTCAGGGGTTTTAGTGTCTTTCACTTTCTGCTGCCATCCTGGCTGTTGGGGCAGGGGTAGCTCTGCTCTGCCCTGTCCTCAGCCTCTGTCACAGCCTGGGTTTTTGCTGGGAAAACAGTGGATTTGGGAATTTCTTGCCTTAAATATAGATGAAATGTGTAGCTTTGTGTTGTGAAGTGATGAAGTGTTTTCTGTCAAACACGTTACCAGCTGGTAAAACAGATGCATGTGAACTTGCAAATATTTATTAACAGTTATTAACGCACTTCAAACATCCTCCCTGCATTCTAGGCAGTTTCACAGCCCGACCTCAAACTTCACAGCAGGATCAGGTGATGCAAAGGGGACACAGTCTATCCATGGCTGGCAAAGGTGCTTCTCTGTCCTATGGATCACCTTGGAGCTGGTGTCATGACCTGACCTCGGGGCCAAGCAGAAGGTGGGATGCTTTGCATCAAGGCAAGAGCGTGCTTGTTTTATTTTTGGTACTTTCAAGACTCCTGATTCCCTGAGGTGAGGGGCTGGAGGGAGGGGTGTTTCCTCAGAGACCACATCACCCTGTGATGGGATGGCTCCCCACCTGGGAGAAGACAGCATTGTGCCTTTCCAGGGAGCAGCCTGGGGTGCCGGGCACCTCCAACCCCTGTGAGCCCCCCACCTCCTGGGTGTGGGGAGCAGCCACAGCCACCGGCCCTTCTCTGCACCCATGTTGAATGAGGCTGGGTGGGACAGCCTGGGTGCAGGATGTGGCAGGAGTCACACGAGGGGAGATGGTGTCACCTTATTCCGCAGCCTGTCTGTGGTGGTGCCTGCACGGGGACTGGGTGCAGCTGGAGCAGTTTTTCCTGCCCCCCAGGAGCGGTCACCACAGCACAGGGTTTTCAGCAGGCAGCTCTGAAACTGGGCAGGGAAAATGCAGGTTACATGTTGGGGAAGAAAGCAGCATCCACCTTGAGACTCAGAGGCTGTGGGGTGGCTGCTCCTCGGCCCCTCATGTTTTGGGTGAGAGCTGCTTTGATTCCCAGCCCAACTCTGTGCAGACCCTGGCACTTCATTGGCAATGAAAGGTTTGTTCTGATTGCTTTGTGCATTCGATGAGCAGTTTGTGATCTAAAATTCAGTTGCCTGACCCCATAAAATCATAGAAATGGAAAATGAGCTCTAGTTCGGGCTCGGAGGCTGCTCCCTACCTTTGTTTTATTCCCCCAAACCTGGCTGCTTATACAGCAACTCCCATATCAAGCCTACATCTACACTTCCAGGTAGGATAGGTGGTTCCCCCACATTTTGTGAGGCCATCAAGCTGTTCTCCAGAAGCTCTGGTGAAGGTGTGGTTTTGTTAGCTAGCGGCTTTCTCTCTCACCTGCTTGTTCATGAAGACGTAGATGATTGGGTTGTAAACGGTGGCAGTCTTGGAGAAGTAGGATGGCAGGGAGGCGAGAGTGGGCTGGATGGTGATGTCTTTGTTGGTGGCCACCACCAGAGCGAACGTGGTGTAGGGCAGCCAGCAGATGAGGAAGGACAGCACCATCACAATCACCATGCGCGTCACCTCCCGCTCCGCCTGCTGCGTCGTGTCCGATTCCTGCTGCTGTGCCGCAGCCTGGGCGAGGTGTGGAGAGAGATGCCTGTTAACAACTTCCAGCAGCACTTCTACCCCTGAGGTGCTCTGATGGCAGCATCAGATGTCAGCCCCATTGGCTGTCATGAAAACCTGCCATGAGACTCTCCATCCCTCCCGCTTCACCGGCAGTTTTGTGAGTGGAAGCCCATTAACTGACCTGCTTTTGCTGTACTTACCGCTCGCAGGGTCATCAGCAGGTTGGCGTAGGAGAAGAGAATCAGGCTGAGGGGCATCACGAAGCAGGTGACAAACAAGGCCAGGATGTAGCTGTTGTTGTTGCTGCCACCAGTGTACCAGTTTGGCCCACAAGAGGTTCTCAAGCCTGGAGCAAGTAAGGTTTAAACAAGCCTAAACCCATCCCAGGCTTCAACAGACTCTGTAACAGGCCCCAAACCAGCAGTCTGCCCCCAGCCCTGCCCCTCAGCACCTCTCACTTTTCCATCCCCAATGACCTGGAGATCGGCCACCACAGTTTTTGGCTGGCTGACCTCTCTACGGAGGAGGGGGTTTTGTTGCAGTGTGTAGCATTACACCAAGCCCCCACATAAGCAGATTTGGGCTGTGTGGGTGCTGGGTACTGCTGCTCTATGTGCTCCAGCAGCCAGAGCAGCTCATGGCTCTGATGCCCATGGGACACATAGGAATGGCTGCAGCATGCTGTGTGGTGGTGGGCAACTTCTGAAGAGCCACCTTTGAGAGAGGGTTACTCACAGAGCAAGCAGGAAGTGTGGGCAGTTTAAATACCAGCATCCAACTCTCCAACCACCCTGTGCTTGAAAAACGATACACAAGCCACCACCACAGTGGAGTCTGGAGTGTATCTCCCCTACCTTCGGGCACGTAGCTGCTCCAGCCCATGAGTGGTGGGGTTGTCCAGAGCAGTGACCAGCTCCACGTGAAGGCGCAGCCACTGACAGCATGCCGGTGCTGGAACCGAAAGTCTCCCAGGGGTCTGCAGACCACAATGTACCTCTCAAAGGCCAGGATGGCCAGTGACCACAGCCCCACGATGCCTGGGGAGAGGAGGGTTTGTGTCTTAGGAACAGGCTCTGATAAAGCTCTTCTGCCTGCGGTGGGACAGGATAGATTAAGAGCTGCTGAAGTATTGTTGTAACAAGAAATCAGCTTGTGAACAGCTTCTGGTGCCCACACAACCATCAGAGTGCAGATACAGCAGCCAGCGCCCATGAAGCACATCCCAGGTGAGAACTCCCGATGGTCCCAAGTGACATTTCCCACCCAAAGAAGACCAAGACAGAGCATGTGGTGACCTGGCACTGGCAGCCATCTACTTGACCCTTCTAAAGCATAGCCAGAGGACACACGTTTTCCATCATGCATCTAAGTGTTGACTTCAGGATGTGCAGCAGACTGACGAAACCTTCCCCAAAGTTCCTTAGCTAAACACAGTAGCACCAACCAAAAAGCAAGATGGGTCTTGAGTTGTGTGACCTTACCTGTCAGGGAGACCATGAAGCCCTCCAGCTCACACATGTGTTTGCCAAACACGAAGAAGCCATTGATGTTGTTGGAGAAGCTGACGGAGCTGCCGCAGAGTGTCACCAGCAGGTCGGCCACTGCCAGGTTCACCAGGATGTAATTCAAGGGGGATCTGAGCTTCTTGTACCTGATGGAAACCACAATGACCAAGCCATTCACAACTGAGGCAGAGACCACGACGATGCCCATCAGCACGGCCACTGACAGGTACATGCCCCGTGGGGCCTGGTGGGGCCACTGGGGACCATCAAACGGCCCTGGGGTCGCGTTATTTGGGGGGTCCTGTGAGCTGTTGGAGGAATACATCGATCTTGTGGAGCAGCAGTGCTGGTGCAGGTGACCCTCCCCAAAAGCAAAGCCTCTTTATAAAGCAGGAGGGCTCAACATGCTTTGCACTGAAATACCTTAAGCTTTTATTTAATCTGAAGGGTTTGGCTTCCCCCCTCTGTTTTATAAGCAGCTTTTTATTCCTGAGGGAATAAAGGGTGACTTAACCCCCCGCATCCCCCCACCCCCAATGACTGAACTCATCATTTAATTGAGTAAATAGATTCATTGCTCTTCCCTGTGCTTCCCGGCTGCCCCCAGCAGTGTGACCCTTGCGGGGGTGGTTGTCCCAGCAGGCAGCTAAAGCCACATCCCTGCTTGGGTGGGCAAGGGGGTGGCTTGCAAAAGAGAGGTGAAACTTGAGGGTTGAGGTAAAGATGTTTATTATGACAGACAGTCAAGAGAGATGGTGGTGATGGTGATAGAAGGTACAACCCCAGTGATGCACAGCAGGCACTCATTGCCCACAGGTCCAACAAGTGCCCAAGCAGCAGCCTGGACCCTGGGCACCTTCCCCCTGTTATATACAGAACATGGTGCCATACAGAATGGAATATTACATTATACAGAAGGAATGCACATAAACATATAGGCTGTAGAAGAAGAAATCCCATATATATAATTCATAAATTATATAGCACATGAGATATATAATTTACACACTGATATAATAAATTAAAATGTTATTATATTTTGCATACTAATACAATACATTAGTTTTATTTTATAATTTATATTTTATATATTAATGTATATAACGTTGTATAGTGTGTATATTTTTAGATATATGCATGCTTTCATACGTGTATGTCTTTAAATATAGCTACCTATATCTGTACCTGTATATAATATACAACTTCATATATAATAGTATAATATACGATGATTTTATAATATACTAGATATCAATAATATATATTTATATTATAGTATATTCATGTAGAAATAATATAATATCAATATATTATGATAATAGATTAAAATACATAGCATAATGTATTCTATATTATCATAATATAGGTTATATAGTACGTATACTATATATTATAAAGCAGATGAATATTTAATACTCATTTATTTACATGTAATTATATATTTCACATATATTATAGCATCATAGTATATGCAGAGTTCCTGAATATATGCAGAGTTCCTGACTATATGCAAATACATATAGATGCATACATATATTCATATATAGCTGTCTATATGAAGATATGTGTTTTTATATATTTAAAGTATATATTAGTAAAGAATTCTGTCTATGTAACTGTTACACACAGAGCTATTATTATATATTATTTATATGCATCTAATAATTATTATGCAAGGTAATACAGAGAGCACATGTATCTACTGACACATGTGCATCCGTATATCTATTGCTACAGCTCTCTGCTCTGTATAGCTGTACGTTTAGGTAGACAGACTGACACAGAGATATAACTCTGCTGCCTGCACAGACAGACACACAGACACATGACCAGCTCTCTGAGCGCTGCATCCCGTGGGCGGCTGCAGCCCTGCGGAGCACAGGGATCTGTTCTCCTGAGCTGATTAAATGGGGCCGATGGATTAACGCTGCAGGCGACTGCCAGGGCCAGCGCGGGGCCAGCACTGGCTCTGTAGGACCAGTGCAGGGCCAGCACAGGCTGTGTGGCCTGACATGCTCACTGCGTGTGCACGTGCCCAGGGATGCTCCCCCAGCTCTGGCCTCCCACACCTTGGCTGCAGGTGATGTTGGGATGCAGAAGGGCCCTGAGCCTTTGTTTTCACAATAGGTGAGCAGAAATGGGTGTATGTGTCATGAACACGGTCACACACATGCACACACGCATGTATGGGCATCCCCGTGTAGGCAGGTTTGATGGGGGGGGGGGGGGTATGTCAGTAATGCCTGTGTCTGTTGCACTGTCTATGAGGGGAGTGCAGTTTGGGTGGCACCTGTGGCTATTTGGGCTGATTGTCACTGATTTCAATGCAACATGTCATTAAACCCAATGCAATGGTGCAGGCATGGCCACGGACGAAGGGCGAGGGGGTGCTGCGGCCATCGGGGCGTCCCACGGGACAGGGCAGCCCTGAGGAGCGCAGGGAGCCCAGCTGCCCCCGCCTGGGTGCCCACCTTTACCCTGGGGAGGACAGTCATGGTCACAGCACCCAACACATCAGAATCCTTGCAAGAGGCTGAGTTAATGATGTCACCCTGTCCCCGCCATGGGCATCACACAGGGTGTCTCAATCACCTTTCTGCCCATGTGAGCATCACACCTCAAGTGATGCAAGGATCCCGGACACCTCAGCCAGGCCAGGGAGTTCCCCTGGGTTTTTATCCTCCCTTGACCAATCTCCCTCCCACCCTCCAGCGCTGACACTCACAGTCCCCGTGCCACAGCTCCCTGCAGGGTCCCCGGGGCAAGAGTGGCACATGGAGCCAGCTCAGTTCAGTGTTGTTATGGGGGTTTTGCAGCAGCAGATATTGGAAATTGGGGGATAAAGCCATGCAGCGCTTTGTGCTCTCTATATAGGTCTGTATATACATACTTATAAACCTTATGTTCTGGTTTAAAACCATCTTCTGCTCCCTGAGCCCTCTCTGGGCTTCATTCATCAGGGATTCAGTGCAACGCGCTGAGCTCACATGGCCCTGGGACTGTGGTACCGACCCCGGGGAGACTCAGAACTGCACCACCAGCATCAGCCTTTTTATTTTTATCCCTTTTTATTTTGGGTTCTCATTATAAATATTAACAAATCTGACAAAAAGTACACAGCTAGGTAATACTGAAATACAAAAGTCTCGTAGGATGCAGGTAAGGACGGTTTCTGCAGCCTTCACATGGTAGCAAAACATTGGTATCAAACATGTCACAAGGCCTGGCATGATGACCACCACTCTGCATGCAGCTGGGACGGACAGACGGACACGCTGTCCGCTTAGAAAAGACTGGGATACAAAGTGAAGGAACCCCACCCGTGCACATCATGCCCTACTCCACCTCAGACATAAACCATTTCCTGGCAAGATGCGCTGGAACTCATGACGGATAGAAAGGGAGGCACAGCTGCCCCCTGCGCTCCTGGAAGCTCTGACCCCAACCAGGTTTTAAGGTGCTGGACCAGTGACAGACAGAGAGGATCACCAGGAACATCCCACTGGACACACTGCCGGCATTCAAATAAAATCCATGCATATCTGGAGATTGCATTACAAATATTCAGGTATTAAAAAAGCCCCTATGAACGGTTTCTTTACCCTCCCCCCCCCCCCCCCCCAATATCAAACCAGGTGTAACACAATCGTCACGTTGAAAAGTAAACATAGGTTTCCAGAGATCCAATTGCTTCCCAAAAACAAACAAACAAACAAAAAAGAAGAGTCAGCAACACACACACGCAGAGACAGGGCTCGGAAGCTGGAGGTAAAGTGGGATCAGTGTGGAAAACAGTGGCTCTGCCTAAGAAATCATGGTGTGAAGGCTTCCAGAATTCCTGGCAGAACGTTTTAGCTCATCCCACTGGGCAGGGTGGGTCACAGAGGAAGACAGCTGGGATTATTATTATTATTAATTATTATTATGATGGTGATATTGTGGCTGTGCCAGACACAGCGATGTGGTTCACATGTTTGAGGCAGAGAACGGACCAACCTGAGGGCTGTGCTGGAGCTGAGCATCCAGGAGAGTGGCTGGGCTCACAGCACAGGTCACTTCAGTTGGGTTTCAGGTCATGGAGTGAACTGGAAAAGGATGACTAAAGGAAAAGTGATAGGAAAACTCAGCCTGAAAGGCAGCTCTGCTGGGCTGAAGCCTGGTGGCATGGCTCTGGGAGGGGAAGGCATGGTTTCCTTAGGAGAGCGGCTGCTGCGTGAGGCTCTGCAGCCAGTCCCAGGCTGCAGGGATTTTTATTTTAGCCCCCCCACTTCTGCAAACACGGGGCCGCCCAATCCCGGGGTGTGGGGGGGGAACAAGGATGGGGAGGGGGGCTACAAGAGGGAAGTTGCGGTCTGCGCAGCCCTTCAGCTTGCTGGCTGACTTCACAAGGGGTCATTGGAGAGGATGAGCACAACATTGCTGGAAGAAAAGCAAACAGTCTTCCCAGGTTACCGGGGGGGACACACACACAACCATTCCAACAGAGGAGCTTTAAATGCATAAAAAAGACTGTTTAGGCCCACAGCGACTGACAAACCACCAGAGAGGTACAGCACAACCGCCTCAAGGAAAGAGTTCCGTGGTTTGGTGATGCCTTTTGCTCACATTAGAGACGCGAACGGAGACGGATGCATTCGTTTTTGCCACTGAATTGCAAGGCAGCGCGAAGGTAACTCAGTGTAGGAGTCAGAACCGCAGTGCATGCAGGCGCGTGGTGTCCGTGTGTCCATGTGTGTGTGTGTCTGCACGCGTGGGAGTGTGTCAGGGTGCAAAGAGGCGTTTTGGAAAAGCCTTAGGGGACGGGACCTGCTGAGCAGAGCAAACCGCCGCTGCCGTGTGTTCCCTGGAAGGGTTTCCCTGCAGCCAGGCCATGGCGTGGGGTGTCCTGCTCTCCCGGCTGCCCCGGTACCACAATCCCCCGGTATCCAAAGCCGTAAACGAGAGAAATCCAAAGGCTGTGGCCAGCAGAGCTGTGCCTGCCGGAGGAGCAGCCCTGTGGTGCTCAGTCGCTGAGGACAGCCCCCGGCAGCTCGTTCGTTAGCGTGTGCCAGCGCTCGATTTTCTTGTCCTTGTTTTTCAGGCAGTCGAACCAGTGCTTCAGCCGCTCCCCTTTGGCATTAATTCCTAACACGACTCCACCTTGAGAGAGAGACAGAGGGAGGGAGAGAGGAGGGTGAGCATCAGCCCTGTGAGCCACACCGAGCAATGCTGAGGGATGCCAGATGCAGCCAGGCCATGCAGCCACTCTCACAAGAGATACCCTATACCACAGCTCAATATGACACATGAGCCATCACAGCCCAGCCCAGCTCTGGCTGTAGTCTGGGATCAGCCCCGGGCAGTCTGTTCTTGTGCCCAGGGCTGGAGGCTCCTTGGAATTACAGCAGCTGTCAGAGATACTGTGTGCTTGTTAGCAAGAAATCCTGGTGAACAACATCACAACAGCTGCACCTCGAAATCAAGCCAGAGAGAAATGAAACCTCCCTGTCAGACCTGGGGTTTATTTGGAAGGGCAGAGGGAGATGCAGCTTCTCCCTGCTTGGGTGCTCCTTGTGTGGGGAATGCCTGAAGCACACAGCAGTGGGGCTGGCTGGGGGAGAGGCAGTTCAGGTGCAGAACAGGGGGAAGAGTAGAACTGAAATCCAGCAAGAAGGAACATGGGGAAGGAGAACAAACTGGGGGGCTGGGGACGTGCAGAAGAGCAGCAGATGAAAAGGAAGAGGCACAGAAGGTGAAGATTTAAAACAAAAATAAACGAAGAGGCTGAGGAGACCTTCTGGGGTGCCCCACTCACCTATGAAATCGTTTGATTTCCCAATATCATAGTCCCACACTGTGACTTCCAAGGTCTTTTTCGCCAGGTCGCCGTGCTTTATCTCATAGCAAAACTCCTGTTGGGAAGTGCAGAGAGTAAGGATGAACCCATGCTGGGTTCCTGCAGGGGCTGGGACCCCTGGGCCCATCCTCCTCCTCAGGCTCTTGCCCTTTGCCACCCATGGGGACCTCAAGCTCAATCCCTCCCCTGTAGACTGAGCTTGGGGGCTTTCTTTTTAAGTCCAAGGACTGAGAAAACCACAATTGCCGAAACCCACCTCATTGAACTCGGGGTTCAGCGTCTTCTTCTTCACTGATGTCTTATGTTTTGATTTCTTGTCCTCATCTGGTTTCAAGTAACTGCAACGAACCCAAGGCAGCCCGGTCACACACAGGTCCTGTGTCCTGCCAGCCAGCAAGGCAAGGGAGGACTGCCCGAGCCCTGCCCATCCCAGCCCAGACACGAGTCGGGGCACCCATGGGACCAGCTCCTGAGTGGAGGCATGCTGAGATGGGTGCCTGAGCCCCTGAAACCTGTGGCTCCCACCCCCTCTCTGGGCAGCCTGTTCCAGCCCTTCACCACTCTCTCTGTAAAGAACTTCCCCCTAATATCTAATCTAACCCTCCCCTTGCAGAGGGAAGGGACTCCTGGCCCTTTGCACTGACAAGTGTCAGCGGGATGTGTAAACGTGCCCTCGGCTCTGTTAACCAGGCCCCGGAGCCACTGCAGCCACGGGTAGCGATTAAAGTGCTGTCTGACCTAATTACACACATGCTGTAATTAGAGCCTTTCCAAAGCACAGGGTGACAGCCCCGCTGCCGCGCTGGTTGCTGGGCTGGGAGACTCCTCTCCCTTGGGACCAGGGATGGGGCAATTAAACGCCCATCCCCTGGGGATAGGGGGTGCCTATGCTCCAGTGCTGCTGGCTATCCCCATCCTGGCAGGACCAGCACAGGCTTCCAAGGGTGAAAAGGCTTGGGTATCCCCAGGAAGGAAAGCAAAGGCCCCCACAGGAGCTGAGTGGGGGCCAGGACCACCAGGCACAGGCACAGGATGGTTCCTGTTGGGCGATACCCATCCCCATGCTGCCAGCTGGGAATCACCACCCGTACCATCGGCAGATCCCGAACAGACCTGTCTGCACCAGACCACATATTCTATGTCCTGGCTGCAGACCCTCTCCCAAGCAAAGGCAGCACTGGCAGGCATCACTGAGCCTGGCAGCAGGGCACCATGGCCACCCAGCCGCTGCCAGAATGGTGGGGACAGCATGTGCCCCCGCACCAGGTGGGCACAGCCACACACCACGGGGCACATCCTGCACCCACGCTACTGTGAAGCGCTGGGAAATAATCACTGGGGAGTAACGCGCTCCAGGGGAAGGCAAGCTGCCGTGACGTCCTCATTTGCATCTCCTAATGAGATCAATTAATTTCCACTGCAGGGAGAGGCACTGAGGGGACAGCACAGCTTCACCGAGCACTGGCAGCATCCCGTCTCGCCCGGGCGCCGTGGAGCAGCACTCACGTTTTGACGTAGGGGTCGGAGTAGCCGTTGGCGTCCATGGCGGCCAGGTGGGCGCAGCGGATGATGCCCACCAGCAGCCCCTGCTTCTGCGAGCTGTACTTGAGGGAGATGAGGATCCGGCCACGCTCCTCCAGCGACTTGTCCTCTGTTTTATCTATCTGGGGGACGGAACGCACCCAGTCAGGGGGCTGCTTTGGGGGACAGTCGTGGCCAGACACCCACCTCCCCAGTGCCAGCGATGCTCCCCCCATCTCTGATCAGATTTGAGGGAACAGGCTCCAGGGTGAAGCCACTGTCTGCAGAGGGGGACACTGCTCTGAACCCCACCACCACCCTTGCTCACTGGAAGCTGCTTCTCCAGGCAGATGTTGAAGTTTTTGGTCTGGTTGGGCTTCAGTTTCTTCAGTGGGATCCGCGTCTCCCCAATGAACTCATTGTGGCGGAACTTGTCCTCATCGCAGACCGAGATCCTGCAAGAAGCAGAGGGTAAGTGGGGCTGCTGGGGAGATGGGGGGCAGGCATTGGCTTGAGGGGAGGGGCTGAACCATCACACCCCAGTCCCCCACAGTGAGGGGATGGCTTCAAGGTTGCTTGCTATTCCCTAGACCAGTGACCAGGCACCTCCTTCCCAGGCAGCCCAAGGGCATCAACCCACTGCTACAGCCCACTGCAGCTCACGGTGTTTAAATGTGCCCTCCACCCCCCAGTTATCCTGGTCTGCTTTACCCCGCAGCTGAGACCCGAGGGATGGAGGATGGGTCTGGGGAAGCAGAGGGATGCAGGAGGCAGAGGCTGCACTATGCCATGGCTCCCAGCTCCATCACACATCCCATGTGGAGATACCTGCACCTCCCGTCTGGTCCCACAGTGACCACAACCATGTCTCCTCCCCAGACCCCAGCCTGGCCAGGGCCCCACACCCTCGGGGTGGCAAACCCTGAGCATCACAACCCTGTGATGCTGCAGTCACTGTGTCTGATGCACACCCCAGCCCAGGCACTGTCAGAAAAGCAACCTGGGGCTTCAAGAAGCCAACCGGCTCTCGATGAAAACATCAAAGTCATCAGTGACCAAAGCAAAACCAACTCAGCCCCTGCCAGCCCAGCTACACCCTGCCTGGCCAAGGAGGCAGCTCCTGAACCTGCTCTCAGACTGCGTGGTGGGAGAAGCATGTCTCTACATGGCTCCCTCCCTCCTTCCCTTCCTCCCAAGGAGCTCGGGCACTTCTCCAAGTGTGGCAGCTCTCAGGGTGTTCCTTGAGGAGACCCAGCTGCCTGGGCTGGGACACCAGGGTTCCTCCACCTCCTCTCCCACCACGCAGACAAGACCAGGAAGGATTTGCAGACACAGCCTGTGAAGGGCATTATACCTCAGCCATGTGAAGCTCTCCCACCCCGCTGGGGTCCTGGGATGCCCCCCGTGACGGCAGCCTGCATCCAAGGGCAGTGACGGCGATGCTGAGCTGTTTGCCGTGCGAGAGCTATAAATGCCTTTCCCTGAGCTGGCAGCTAATGAGTCATTTTGCTGCTGCTTCCCAGCCCGCTCCTGGCGTCAGGACAGACGGCAGGAGAGCAAGGTAGTGCTTGCGGAGACCCTCCACCCACAGCCCCTGAAATCCCAGTGATGGGGCCAGGAGGGTGCTGGATGCCTCGTGAGGGACCGGCTGTGCCCTGGCAGTGCTGCCTGAGAAACCACCCCATCCCACTCCAAAGGGAGCATCCCGCATCCCACATCCCCGCTGGAGCCACGCAGGGACTGGCTGGGCTCCCCATCCATAAAGGAAAGATGTTTCCTTCCCTTCTTTCTTCCCCATAAATTTTCCTACAATGTATTCTGGTCCTTTTTCTGCCTGATGTTCCTCTCTCTTCCACCCACTCTGTCCATGCCCATTTCTCACTGGTGGCATCTCTGCCTCCAGCAACCACTCTCTGCCTGGACAGGTAGCAACCAACTAGACCTGTTCAGGAAGTGGTAAAAGTAATTAAAGATCCAGTCTCAGACTAATTGCACACCATGCCTTTGGCCTGTGCAGTGCCCGGACAGTCTATTCACAGGTGGTTTATCCACAGGCAGTTTTTCTGTAGATGGTTTATCCGAGGATGCTGCTTTATCCATGGATGGTCTGACCACTCATGCTCACAAGTGAATAATGAGGCAGCACAAGAGCCACAGGGACGGCTCAGTCACCCAGCTCAAGCACCGTCAGGGCTGGGGAGTGCCAGAGGAACGAGGTTTGGAAAAATTAATACAAGTGGGAAGGCAGGAAATGCTGCTCTCCAGAAAACCATAGCTGGATATGCGGCGTTACTATAGATACCCACGGGAAAAATCCACCCCACTGCACCAGTAACATCCTCAAAGAGAAACTGAGACGCAGACACAGCATCTCCTGTTCCCCTGCCTTCCTCACACCTCTCTTTTAAAGAGCAAAACTGAAAAAGGAGCAGCAGCAGCTCCAGACAAGGAGCGGCACTTGCCAGGCGTGCGCAACCCCGCACCCATCTGCCCGAAGCTCTGGGGAGGGAAAACAAGCGTGTGGTTACAGCAGCGGGGTGAGGAGGAGTGTGGTCCTCACTGGGGCTGACAGCCAGGGCTGGGATTTGACACCCAGCGATGGCAGAGGGCTTGGTGCTGGTTTTACCTAGTAAGAGCATCATGGACAGCATCTTCCCCCAACAAAGTCTAGATACATCCCAGAAGTGCAGGATACTGAATGCAACATCCTGCTTGGATGGGTGGAAGCCCAGGAAGGAGACAGATGGAATAGCTCAGTCGTGGCAGCAGGGAGAGTATCTCCAGCCTTGCACAGGGAGAGGCTGGGAGTCCCATCGAGCCCTGTCTCACTGCAGGGACTAGAAGCCTCTTGCTCCCACCTTAGCAAGCAGGTCCTCGTGTTGTGTGCCCATCGCATGTGATGGCCAGAGGTGGTTCAGACGCAGAGTTTCAGGTCCTGGTCCCCCCAGCCCCAGTCCCCCAGCCCCTCTGGGGTCCCTCTTCACTGGGATGGTAATTCTAACTCAGGCAGGCTGCCAGCACACAGCTCCATGAGCAGAGGGAGTCAGACGAGCAGGGAAGACAGCCCCAGCCCTCTCTTTAGAAACCTGCATAAGGTAATTACCCTGGCTTGGATTTCATTATGAGAAATCAATGTGATGGAATGTTTTGTGCCTGGGGTTAGCAAATTCAGCTCCAGCCACCCCAAGCCCTTTGTCTCCAGCACCAGCCCTCCCTCGCCTCTTAAACCAGTCACTCAGGATGGGCAACCTGTACTAAAGGGTCCTGATGGAGAACCACCTTGAAAGGAGAAAAAAACTCCAAAGCAGCAAGTGAACAATCACTGCTCATTAAACTTATTCTCCCTCCTACTCAGCCCAGGCTCCTGGGCTGGAGTCCTGACTCACCATGCAGCTCAAGTCACCCCGCTCTGCTGACTCACGCCTTCCACTCACACACGTGTCCCTCTGGCCCCACTTCTCGACACAGAAAAGGGGAGAAGGGGAGCCAAAGAAGACCCTTTTTCCCCCAGCACGCATCAGTGGAGCCTGGTGACACATCTCCTGTCTCTAAGATCCCTTATGGTCCCTATAGCAACTTGGGAAGCTCTCGATGGAGAAGCAGGTGATGTTTGCTTGGCTTAAGGACAGGCAACACCTGGGAAGGAGAGAAAATAGAAAGAGGGACTGTGCGGCTCCCCCTGGAACAAAACAAGGACTCGAACACATTTTGGGCTCCATCACAATAAACCACCTCAAAGTCTGAGCACAGAAGTTAGATACAATTAGGAGCATGCCCAGCAGCTCCACAGCAAAACTCATTCAGTGCTTCTGGAGTAAGGCAACTTGGGGACCCCAAATCTCCAAGTGACTGCAGTACGCCTATTAAACCCTCTCAAATACTATTTTCTGAATAATATATTTAATGAGTCATGATGTTTGTCAAACACATGATTAAACAAAGAATTCCTGGCATTCGTGGGCTAGCTGAGTATCATATGAATAATGCATCACTCCGCCAATATATCTGGATATGAATAATTGTATCCAATATCTGGCCAGCTCTGATATTTATTATGAATACAATCCATTTATTGCATATTACATGCAGTATTTAAATGTAGGCGACTGCATTCTGCCTATTCCAATCTCCCCTGCAGCGTTTCTTTCTCTCCCCCACCCTCACCCCCACCCCATCATGCACCCACCACTGGAGAGCACGGCTGGTGCCACGGCCATGCTCAGGCTGACAGCTGGGAGCAACAGTGTCTGCACACAAGGATTGGGAGTGGGGACCATGGTGGGGGGATTTACCCCTGGTGCTGGTAGGGGACTTGCCCCCCATAAGCCCAGTCATCCTGCTCACTGAGTCCAGTGCCTTTGGAGCAGCTCTGAATTTGGCTTCTCTCAGGGTGGTGGGTGGTTTCATGGCTGTTAAGCCTTGGGCTAGACTCAAGGATATTTAATTCAGTGAATGGATGAGACCTTTTGAGAGCCTCCCACCCGCTGTGTTTCATGAAAGCTGAAGTATCTGGTGTTTTTTGAAGGGGTTGATTCATTAACAAAATGCACTGGTGCCAGTGCAATTAGGTGGGCTGCCTCCACCGCTCCTTCTCTCTTGGGGGTGACCCTGCATGGGGAGAGGAACCCTCCTCCTGCAATCTGGGGTCCATCACAGCTAAGTCACTTGCCCAGCTGGGATGAGGCTGCACAGGGCTGAGGGGGGAGTTGTGAGGGCACGGTATGGGTCTGGGGGACTTGGGCAAGAGGGGATGCATTATTCCATTCTCTGGGAGGCAGAGGATGCTCCTACTCTGGTCTCATGCTGGACACATCCCACCAAGAGCCTGGGTGGCAGGGAAGATTTTTAAGTGCTTTTCCAGCTTTTCCACTGCATCCCCCGCTCTCTGGGCAGGAGGGAGGCGAAGGC
Source organism: Laterallus jamaicensis coturniculus (assembly GCA_022605575.1). Classification (NCBI taxonomy): domain Eukaryota; kingdom Metazoa; phylum Chordata; class Aves; order Gruiformes; family Rallidae; genus Laterallus; species Laterallus jamaicensis. The sequence goes on along the minus strand of JAKCOX010000025.1, from coordinate 3,234,632 downwards.
TGGCAGCAGCTTTGATCTCACCCATTATTTTTACATTAAAGAGACTTTGCAATCACGTTCCCTGCCTCTCCACGACTCTCAGCACCAAGGAGGCACCCGGAGAACGCTCACCTCCCGAGACTGAGGGGAGCATCACCCATGCTCTTTCAACTACCAGGAGCCTCGCCTGATGAGCGTGAGGAAAGCTGGTGTCCCCACAGCTTTGAAGTTGGCTTTTCCTGGGGAAGGAGGAGATATTTGGCTGAGATAACGGGTGGGTGAAGCAAAGCACCCGAGGCAGGACGATACACAGCACAGGAGATGCTTCCCATGGGAAGCTGCCCTGGGAGGGTGAAGGACATGGAGCAGTAGGTGCCTAAACAAGGAGGTGCATTGAATCTCCAGGGTTTGAAAAGAAGAAAATTTACAAGCATGAAATGAAAATAAAAGATAGGGTTTTGTATCTTGTGTCTGGTTTGCAAGAAGCTTCATCTCATCTAAACCTGCCTCAGGACAATTCAAAGCTCCTCTGCCAGTATCTTCAACCGTGAAGGCAGAGAAAAGGAAACAGGGGGCTGGGGAATTGCTCTTAAGGAAAATGAAGAGCACTTGAATTTTGGGCTCTGTTTCCTCCCTGTGCATGATAAGAGACGGAGTCACGATGCTCAGAAGCTTTGCTTTAGCAGAGGGATTCCCTGGGCCACAGGCAGGGGTCTGAGTTCCCACCTGAAATTCAGTCGAACCCCCTTGTGAGCTGAGCACAGGTCCAGGGCCCGTGGGCAAGCTGAGCCCTGCTGCCACCGTGGCCACTTGCGATGGCTGCTTGTGCCACCGAGCACAGGGGAGGACACGGGGCCACCCAGGGTACCCCAGCAGCCCCCCTGCAGCAGGCTGGGTTCAGGAAATGTTGTTTCGTTGGAACGTTTACACACCCATCTTCACAGGGGATGTTCTTCCAAGCGATCAGAGGAAATGGGTTTGAGTCCAAGCAAGAGAAGAGGCTGAAGGCCCTTTGAGAAGACCCACTAGAGCTCGGGGAGGAGATGGCCCACACAGGGCAGAGGGGTTGGCTGGGAAACTTTCACCCAAAAGTATGGTTCTTTAACTCTTCTCTGGAGTAATTTCCAGGCAAAACCAGAGCCCCAGCCCTACAACAAGCCCCACTTCACAAACTTCTCACTTCCATGCTCACACAACCCTCCCAGGGAGATGGAAAAGCCACCTGAGCCCCTCTAAAATGCCACAGCATCCAGCCCAGAGTTCGCTGGCTTTTAGGTCATCTTCAGTGCATGGATTGCCACGGTAACACCAAGGATGTGATTTCTCTTTCTGCCCCATGCAGGAAAAGGCTGGTCCCATCCACAGGCACACGGGGATGGGTCCTACTGAAATGCCCAAAGCCTCATTAGGGGCTGGGGGCTTCTGTGCCACTGTGTTGTCAGCAGAGACAGGGCTGTGTGAAACGCCTCTGGACGGAGCCCGCTCCATATGGATCCCAGCATTAGGCTTGGAGGTGAGGTGGGGATTCATGTGGCTGCTATGGTGTTCCCAGCTGCTGGCCACCCTCACAGCAATGTCACTTCCATGGGCACAGACCCCAGCACACCCTGCTGGCTTGCTGCAAATCCTGCTGAGTCAGAATTAGATATTCCTCACCACGCAGAGAGGATTTTGATCCTTACAATCCTCCAGGGTCAGCTGCTGGCAAAGAAACCTCAGACATGCAGCCTTGGCACAGAGTGCTGGAGAGCCTGGGACCATCCCTGCAAAGAGGCAGCTCCGACAGCCCCGGGCAGTGTGAGATAGATGGCTCTGATGGGAGGGTGAGATGCCAGGCCCTGGGGATGCTCTCCCTGCCTGTGAGCGGATGAGTCTTCGCAGGGAGTTTAGCTCCCTGCAGAGAGCCTGGATGGGGACTTGCAGAGGGCAACAGCACATCAGGTGAGCCCCAGGCTTCCCTCATCTCCCTGGAAAGGTGCCCTTTGGAGCTGCTTTGGGTAAATTGGCCATTCCCCACCCTGCCAGCAATCCCTGCAGAGCTCCCAAGATGGAAATGCCATCTCCATTCAGCCCTGTGCCCCCACAGAGCGAAGGGTCCCTGTGCATCAGGTCTGCAAGCAGGATACAGGGACCCACACGTGGCATTTAGCTTTGGAGGGGGCACAAACAGCCCCATGTGCTCAGCCATGCACAGTGCCCGCAGGCAGGAGCAGGGATGTGCAATGAGGGATTCCTGCTGGAGAAGAAGAGATCCAGTCAGGCCCATACACACATCTGTGTGTGTGTCCCTCCTCTGCCATTGAGCATCCCTGCTGCCCCCCAGGAGCAGCCAAATCCAGCTACCAGACCCCAAAAAGGTGTGTGTGTGGGGTCAAGCCCTTCCACTCCCTGGCTCACTTCAGCAAACAACTCAGCTGAAAAATCTCCCTACAAACCGATTTCCATGCCTGAAGAGGCTGAAAACTTCAAAGTCTGGAGTGGAAAAAGAAATAAAAATAAAAAAATACCCACCAATAATAACGATAACGATAATAATAATAACAAGAACAACAACAACAACAATAATAATATTAAAAATAAGGCTTCCCAGCCCGGCACACCTGCGGCACTTCGAGTATGACTAATATTTTCCATGTGAAATAATAATCCATGGCACTAAATTTCTCATCTCTATGCACACTGCAGACAACAGGTGGGCTCTGCCTGAATTCCCCTCTGAGAGGACCTTTCAGAAGGCAGCTCCTCACTCTCGGCATGAGGAAAATAATAAATTCCCAGGGTAGCTGCAAATAAGGAAGGTGGGATTCCAGCCACGGAGCTGGCAAAGCCCTGAGTCCTCAGAGCAGGATATAAACCCCTCCTTTGTCTGACAGCAGTCTCACAGCAAACGCTGCTGCACAGCAGTCCCGGAGCAAAGCAGTGATGGGGTGGCTGAGGCCACCCAACATCCTCCCCAGGTAGGATGTGTCCACAGGTGCTGGGTCAGCACCTCATTCAAGACATGAAAACCTTTGCATTCCCAGGGGTCTGCCCCTGCTTCCAAGCCCACACAGCTCACCACGCCACCCCTGCTCATCTCCAGCTCTACACAACATCTCCTGGCCCCCAGGAGATGCTGAATGCACAGACACCAAGACCAACCAACAGCACAGAATACATGCGAATGCTCTCCACTTAGCTCGACAATCATTCACAGGTGCTGACAACTTTCCTCCAAAAACCTCAGCCTCAAAAAGGGCCCAGAGCTTTCCTGGGGAGATTTTCGCAGCAAGACATAACTGCGAAGCCTTAATGTCTGCCCATAAGAGCTGGGCATGAAGAGGTTAAGTCCAGGCTTATCTGGTCTTGATAAGATGGTCTAAGACCAACCCATCTCTGCAGGCAGGAGCCCCATATGTGAGTTAAGCGTGTGAGTTATGAAGTTAACAGCAGAGAAGGTCTACGCTCCTCACCAGCTATTCCAGCCCAGGATCCTGTAAATCAAGTGTCGGTGATGGCAGGGGCAATTGATCTTAGCCAAGGCTGGGGCATGAGGGTCCCCGTGAGCTCCCTTGGGAAATCATCTCAGGAATGGGGAGGGGAAGGGACACGCATCCCTCCTCCTTGTGCCAGGCTCAGCACCCTGCTGACCCCACCCCAGCGCCCTACCGCAGGGTCTTGCGGATCATGTCCTCGTCGGTGATGCCGTAGTAGGTGAGGGTCTCGTTCCAGGTGGGGTTCAGCGTGTTGCGCAGCGTTTTGGTCCGTAGCTTATTTGCCTGGAGAAGCAAAGGAGACAGCGGTCAGCGGGACCCGGCCCCAGGGTGATCGTCTGGTCACTGAATGCACCCACAGGCTGGGAAGCAGTGAGGAAGGAAGCACAGTTTGGAGATGACGAAGCAATTGGTGCTGTCACCCTGCAGCCTCAGTGCCTTAACGAGGCTGGTCCTCCATGGGCTGGCCCAAATCCACCCTGAACACAGCGATAACCCGAGCAGCAGAGACAAGGAGACTTGCTCATTTCTAAAGCAATCCAACCCCACATCCTGCACCCTGGGAACAGCCAGTGAAATGGGAACCTTGGCAGAGCGCTGCGAGAGGATGGGGATTTCATTTATGCAGCAGAGAGAGGGGGAAAAACTGTCTTTTCAGGTTCATTAAAAAATACCAATTTGCTGTTCTGGCTGTTTATTTGCATCCTGCTCCCAGCACAGCTCCCGTTCCTGCCTGACTCAAAATAACTTCCTCGATACGCATTTTGTTAGCACTGGCAACTCTTTCCAGTGCCGCAGCTCTGCAGAGAGGGATGGGGGGAGAGCAGAAGCAAAGGGCCACAGGCTTCAGACAGGGCTTCTCCACCAACCCCCCCAGTGTGGGATGGCCTGGCAGGGCAGCGATTTGCCCTCTAATCAGGTGTAAAGTCAGGCAGTTCATCCCCTGCCTCAGCCCCAAGCTTGGCATGAAGGGCTCTGGTGAAATCAATGCTTCAGGGTTGTCTTGCACTTATTTATGGGAAGGGGCTACACGCCCCATCAGCAGCGAGTGGGATGTACAGCGTGGGGTGAAGAGAAGAGCTCATGCTGGCAGTGAAGAGAGAGGAGGTCACCTTCTTGGCAAATCCTTCCCCCACCAAAGCACCCCAAAACACTTGACCTCTTCCAGATGGACTGGACATGGCCAAAGGAGCTGCCAGTGCAGCAGAACCATTGAGGGACAACAGCACAACATCTCACTCCCAAATGCTGTGTGCAAGGCAGCTGCCTGCTTGATGATTGATTGGTCTCTTGGACATAAAGAAAGCCTCTGAACTCTGTGCTAGGTTTTCCTTTAGCTTTCCGAAGCCATTTCTGCATCTGAAAGAAATCTGGGCCCTGTGCAGCACTGCGGATGCTGGGTGAGGAGCTGTGAAATGCCCAGCATGAGGTTAGCAGGATACCCCCAGAGCAGGCAGGATGCTCCAGGAGCGGAGCGGGCAAGGAGAGGGTCCCCCACCAGGGAGTCTGCAGCTCCCGCGCTACCCTGGGCTCAGCTCTCCCCTCCTGCCTCTCCAGTCTCCATCACCTCCAGCAGAAATGCTAATCAATGCACTTGCAAAACATGGAAACGAGGGATAATATCTCTGATGAAAGCGCTCCTGGCTCTCCTCTTTCCAGAGGAACTCGAAATGTAGTTAAAAACTCCCTCTACCACCTTGAACATTAGGAATTAATTCAACCGAACCGTAACAAGTAAATATACCTCCCCCAAAAAGGTCTTTCCTTTGGTGTAAAATAAGAGTGTAATTAATATTCCTAACACATACATTTAGCATTTAAATTCAACATCCCCATCAGTTACACCAAGCTCGCACTACACATCAATATCTTTAATTACTCTTCTCTCCAGCAAGCGCTGAACCTAAGTAGATGGAAATATTTCCCTTATGATTTACACTCGGCTTTATTATGATCTGAGGGGCTTTAAATGCAAAATAAAAATAGAAAAAGAAAAGAAAGAAAGGAAAAGAGGAGCCGGTGTGTTTATAGTCCCAGATTGCTTCACTTGGTGTTTTCCAGGGGGTCCTGAGCACATCATCCTCCCTCCTCCAAGGGCTGGCACCCTGCTCCCAGCAGGACTTTACTGGGAAGCCACTTGCTACCCCTGCAAGAATATTTTTAGCCCCAGCACTTACCTCCTGCCACCGCTCTCACTTGCTCACCAGGGCCAGGCAGGAGACCTGAGGGCTGGCTGCAGCATCCCCTGGATGAAGAGCTTCTCCTCAGGAACCTCCCAGGTCCTATTTCAAAGGGAAAGGTGCAGCCCCCAGAAAGGGAAGGGAAAAGCACATCTCACCTTACTGGCTCCAGGAAGCAAGTGCAGCTTGACGTATGGATCGGCCAAACCATTATGGTCCATTGGCTTCAGGCCCTGGAGAGGAAACATCAGGAGTGAGGACAGTGGTGAGACGCTGGGCAGATGGCATGGCACTTCCAAGCTCATCACCAATGCCCATTCCCATGGGATACTGTCAGTCTGTGGAGTACACACACGGCTTTCCCAGGACAGGGAAGGAGGAGAACACCACTCAGAGCAGCAAAAGCCGAGCACACTCAGCCTTCCTACAGTGGGCAGGCTCCACACCCCCACTCAGCATTGACCCTAAAGCACCTCTTCTCTGCTCTTCCAGCAGCCGACTCTGACACCCCGATCCCGATTAATTTCGGGGGTTAAGTAAATCAGCATGGTAATTTTCAAGGTTGGAAATTACAGGGTTTTGTCATTTAATAATTGCTTCTGAGCAAACATCCACCTCTGCTGTTGTGGTGCTACTCTGAAGGGTGTGATAGCACCTACCTACTCCTCCGTGCTACGGCACAGCTCAAGGCAGAGTGGTTCTCAGGCCTGCTGGAGGAAGCTGTGGGATTCCCCGGGGAAATCTGGGGGTACTGGAGCACAATGGCAACACTGGCTGTGGTCCCTTCTGATGGATATTCTATGAGACCCTCGCAGCTCTCTCTGCTTGTACCAGTTTCCACAAGACTCTCACGGAATGGTGTGGGTCATGGTTGTTAAAGCGATGCCCTGGAGCTGATCTTGCTTCGGGCAGAGGGAGGAGGAGGCTAACCCACTCTTCTAAACAACCAGCAGGGTGAAAAGTATCCAAGAGCGATGCACAAGCCCAGCCCAAAGCTGTAAGTGCACAGTCTGCACAGAAACAAACTCCAAGGGGCAGGGAAGCAACACAGGAGCACAAAAAATGGAGCCTAAATTGTCATGGATCCTCAGTGGAAATGATAACCACTTCATTGCCAGCCTCACTGCAGGAGTTACATTGCAGCTGTTTGAAGGAATCCTCTGCCTGGATCAGAGCAGGTTTCTCTGTAGAGGTTACCCATCCAACCCTGCCTCCAAACTGGGCCTGGAAACCAGGCTGGGTGCTGCTAAAGCCTTGTCACACCCTCTGCGTGATGGGTAGAGAAGTGGGTGCCCAGACTAGCGAGGGATCCAGGATAGCCAGGGCTGTGGTGGGAAGGCTGCTCAGGGCAGGAACGTGATGACCCAGGGCTGGGTTTGGGCAAATCAGAGAGGGAAATGCTGCAGCATGTTGCTTCCATGCTTCATAGGTGCGACATGATGCATCCAGCTGGAGGCATCCCAAGGGATTGCCTCCATCCCACCCATCCCTGATCTGCACAGCTTGGTTCAGAGGCTGAGCTGCTCCTGACCTTGGTGAGGGCCCTGGAGAGGAGCGCACTGCCCCAGGGCAAGGGAGGCCAAATGGTGCCCAGCAAAGAGGATTTTGCTTCTAAAGCAGAGCCAAAAGGATAAAAATATCAGCAGGGAATGGAGGTTAAACAGCTCTGTCTTAACAGTGGTGCCTCCACGGCAATGGCCCCAGCCCTGTAGAACAGGAAAGCAGGGGGTACAGGGGATGGGAGGAAGGTTGGTGGGATCAGCTGAGCAAAGCAAAGGCTGCTCACAGCCTGCAGTGGCAGAGGTGCCCCACCTGCCCGAATGACATCAGAGGGAAACCAGCAAATTCCCCTGAAAACGGATGGAGAAAGACAGGCAGCTCTGTAATTCACCCATCAATTCAGTGCAATTAAATTGCCTTCTGAGGAGGCTATTAAAGGCGTTTTTTTAACAGATGTGCTATGGAAGACAGAGTGACAGGAGCCTGGAGAATGGCTCCTGACATCACGTCTATCTCCCTCCCGTGTCACAACACACTCAGCACGGGGCTGGGTTGAATATGAGAGCAGTCCTGATGGCTCTGCCCTGCAAAGCTGCTCCCGTGGGATCTCAGCCCTCCCAGGTGCCTGCAGAGAGGCCAGTGCCATTGCTTCTCCCTCAGGGAGAGATCCGAGCCTAGTGCTGCTCCGAGAGATGCAGGGGAGGAATTCAGGGCTCATCTGGGGTGGCAGTCTCCCTGTGGCTCCAACCAGTCCTCCTGCTGGGACCAGTTTAGGTGCTGCGTCCCACAGCATGGGTGATGCGGCCAAAGCCAAGTTTCACCTTTTTCCTTCCTCTTTCCAAGCCCAAAATTCCTCCTGCAACTCTATGGAGACCAAGGTCCCTGCTGCATCCCAGCGGCTGCTGGTTGCTCTCCTGTGCCAGTGACATTTAGCTAATCAATGGGATTTAATTATGAGTCTGGCTAATCGGGCTGCCGATTAACACCACACTAACAGAAACCACAGAGGACAGGCTCATTCGAACGTTCACCCACAGCAAACAGGCTCCCAAAACCCAGTCTGGATAGCTCTTCCCAGGGCCAAGGCATCCCATTCTGAAATGGGGCAAACTCTGTGCTTCCACCCTGGCAGCCCAGAGGGCACGTGGCTTCCAGATGGGAATCTCCCTACAGCCACAAAGATTTAGAACTAAATTCATAAGCAACACTCAGTGCAGACCTCAGGGCAGTTGGCTTCAGCTGGAAGTGGGGGAGAGCATCCAAAAACTCAGCAGGGTGGAAACTCCTGGGTGTTTTCCAGCTGCAGCCAGTGGCACAGGGAGAGCAGCCCAGGTACACTCACACTGACAGCATCTGCCCTGCGTGTCCTGCCTGGAACTAGGAAGCTGCCTGTGGCTCACCCACAGCATCTTCCTCCTGAGATCCAGAGAGTCCTGGAGCTCCAGGAGAGCCCAGCCCGGGTGTCTGCACCCCTACAGATCCCCTTATAGAATGTCACCTGCTGAAACCATACTGTGTGCCAAAGCCTGGGCCTGTCCAAAGCGGGGAAGGCTGGAGGTGGAGGCTCCTTGGGCCTGCTGCTGTCTGTCCTCGCCCTGCAGAGGTGGGACATGCTTCACAGTCCAGACGTGGACAAACAGCAGCCCTGCACTCCATCCGTTCATCTCTAGGCAGAGCTGGGACACTTGATCCCTTGGGCAGACCCCACCAAGTTGCTGGGCACTCACTGCCTTCCCACACCAGCTGCCAGACACCCATGTGCTGGCACAGAGTGCCCTACAGCAGAGCAGATCTAGGTGCTGTCAGGGAAACTGAGGCACCAAACGCCTTGGCTGCCAGCTTCCACACCACAAAGCAACCATCCATTCCCTATTCCAGCTCTATCTGAACTTGTGGTTATGGCCTTGACCTGAGGGTCTGGAAACACCCAGCACCCTGCAGACCCAGCTGTGAACATACACCACAGAACATCTCGGATGCCCCCAGGCACCTGGTATCAGGGAACTTCCCGCAGAGTGGTTCTCCTGGCCTCCTGCACCACAGCATGGCCGAGGGACACAGCAGAAAATGGGTGGCAGAGCACAACTGATCACCTTTAACCCAGTGCCGATGCCTCCAAGAGCCCACCAGCCCCCTTCCCACTCCACAGGAGATGCTGACAGGACTCAGGAGGGCTGATGTACAAGCGTTGGAGATAAAAATAAATACAGAGAAGCAAAAAAGATCAAAAGGGAGAGAAAGCTGGGGGAGGGGGTGATCAAAGGGACAGAGAAAACCACTCCTTGTAAGGCTGGAACAGCACAGGCTCCGAAGGCCACTGGTAGCGACACAGGCTCCAGAGCTGCTGGAGGTGGGACACATCCTGAGGGCACCTGAGGACCTGAGAGATGACACCAAGTCACTGGCCAGGCTGGCCCCAGCGTGGATCCAGGGCCAAGGCATGTCCCAGTACTGTGCCAGGGCTCGTACGTGTGGCCCAGGGGCTCGTGCACATGGCCCCGGTGCTGCCCGGCCACCAGCACCGCCTCCTTGACAGCACTACATCGCCCATCCACAGCTCCCACCACCGACAGCCGGGGTGCTGGCCCTTACCTTTCTGGAGTCAAGTTTTGGCAGCTTTCCCCAGGCGAGAGATGAAATGAGAGCGAGCAGATGGCAGTGTAAATAAAAGGAAGAAACGGGAGAATGAGAGCAGAATGGAAATGAACAGGGCTCGAACGCGTGAATGTCAGAGTGATGATGGGGGGGGGACACTCTGCCCACCACACAGCAGAGGCGATGCCAGCGCCGTGCAGTCCCCTGTCCCCATAGGATGGGGGTCAGCAACCACTATTCCCATAGAGCCAGGTGGGCAGGACAGGGACCGGGGCTCTCGGCCAGCCCTGCCTTTGCACTCGCTGCTGTTCCATCTATCCCTCGGCGCTTGCAGGTCTCCTTCCTTCTCCCCATCCTCCACCCACCCCAAACTCAGTTAGAAATCTCTGCTTGGCACTGCTCCCAAGTACTGAGGGAAGCCTGACCCAGGGGCTGGTGGTGAATTCACAGGCAACAGGCAGGGAGGAGGCAGGGGGGAGGCAAAATCCCACTGTCTGCCTCATCCCTGCCCAGGGAGCTGTAGGGTGCTGCATGTCCTCCCTGCCCCAGCCAGGAGCAGCTCTGGGTGTGCAGGGGCAGATGCCTCCATGCTCACCCCCAAAGCCAAGATTCTGTGCTCAAGAGCTTGTTCCAGATGGAGAGACCCCCAGGGTGGGGACACGTGTGTTCGCAGCTCCCAGTACAGTGGGGTCTGGGGTGGGGGGGGCTGCAAAATCGGCCCATCGCAGCTAAAGGGGAAGGGAGCATCCAATGAAGGAAAATGGCAAGGGCTGATGCTCTGGGGGCTCATCTCACAACCCATCCTCCTGTGGTTTCTCCCATCTTCAGCAAAAGTGCACCCCCCCCTTTTCTAAGAGCTACGGGGCCTCATCTCTCCTTCCACCACCCCACCACTGTCAGGGCCCAGCCTCAGTGACCTGGAGCCCTTGTTGGGAAGCAGAAAGGAACCAAGCAGAGCCCAGGAACACATTCCACAGGCCTGCAGGCAGAATCAGGACCTCAGTTATCTGTTTCTACTCCAAACTGTACAAAACCCTCTCAATTGCTCCAATCGCTCTGATGGCAAAGGCACCAAGGCAGGGAGCTCCGTGTCAATGTTCAGCAGCGTTGAAAAGACCCATTTATAAACTGACAGCCATCAAGTAAACAGCAACACTGGGTTGGGTGCTTCTCTGAAGAGCATCAATAGCTGCAACCATCTCATCAGAGGGATGAGCTGTCATCTCCACCCTGTTGGGACTGCCCCGGAAGGCAGGGATGGAGGGGGAAGAAACATTGGGATGAACAGCTGCAGCAAGGAACACCAGAGCCCCACGTACAGCCCAGGGATGGGGGACACACCCCACATCCAGCCATCCCCTCATGGCTTGGCACAGCCGCAGCACCAGCATGACCTCATGGGTTTGGTAGGGCTCCGGTGGCCCAGCAATGCAGGACAAAGCTCCAGGCAGATTCAGTCCTTGCCCAGCACTGAGACATACCTTGGCTTTATTGATGGTGCAGTGGAGAGCATTGTTTTCTTGATCATAGAGTAAGCTGAAATCCAGCGTCCCCAGCGTGGCTGCAAAGGAAGAAAGATGTTATTAACCCGTGGGCCCCAGCAAACGCCGCCTCTTCTCCCTCTAAGCACAAAAGGAGTGGATGAAGATGCCACAGAAATGGCTCAGACGTTATAAAACATACAGCATCCTCCTGCGAGCCCTGTTATGAAACATGGCTTCACGCTGCCAGGCTGGTGGCCACCCCCACGCTTGGCCAGCAGGACGGGCACAGCCCTGGGAAGGAAGTGGGAGGAACAAACGGCTTCGCCTCTGTGGGTTTCACACCGGTCACCCCCATCTGTTGGCAGCCCCCGCCGTGGCCAGCAGCTTCCTAGCCCTCAAGGCCCTTCCCTGGGAAGATGTGGCATGGTGGGGGCACAGTCCAGACCCTGCTGTCAGCACATCTCCTCCCCTCCAGCGTTCCCAGAACGAGTATTTGTATACCGACACCTCTAGCAGATGAGCCACCAATGGGATCCCTTCCCAGCTCCAACTTGGCTGCGAGCTCTAAACGAAACCCAGGGAGAATGGAAATACTTGGATGGTAGAAATGAAAAACACCAGCAGCTTCTAACCAGAGCCATGATCCCTTATGGCATCCCCAACCCAGAAAGAGCAGCAACGGGGATGCTCCTGAGCCAGGACAGCAGGGAAGGGGCAGGAGACCAGAACAAACCAGGAAAAGCCTCAGCAGCAAAAATATATTTGATGTGAGAAATTAATTCCTTCTGGACAATCTGAGTGCCGTCATGCTAATCCAAAGCAGAAGAAAAGCCTTAAGCAGACAGGCCTTGCCAAAACATCCAAACATTTGGGGGTTGGACTTGATCTCTTGAGATCCCTTCCAACCCCTAAAATCCTGTTATCATTTAACCTTCTCCATGGGTCCCAGACCCGATTCACACCCCAAAATCCAGACACAGATCAGCATCTCCACCAGCACAGCTTCATCTGCCACCAGCCTTGAACTCCCTGGGTGGCTCTGGATCCTCCAACTCATGCTTTTTCCATGCCTACCTTCCCAAAAGGGCTCTGCCAGAGCACTGCCCTGCCTCCACGCAGCATCCCACTGCTGTGACTAAGGTAACCACACCTTCCCACCGTGAATGCAGGGCCAGAGCATGGAAAAAAACCCGCACACTAAATGCCAAATAAAAATCAGAACAATTTTACTTAACATCAAAGCATGGTTTGCTGCCTGGGAGGTAAGTTAAACTTTATGGCAAAGCCAAAAAAAAAAACCCCCAACCCAGGGTGCTTTATTCCACCATAAATAGCCTCTGCATCAAGGCACCCTGGGAGGCAGCAGATATTCAGGGGAATGAAACCTTCCTGCTGCAATTTCACAGCGATCTTCCAGCCCAAATGCTACAGGTCTGCCTGCTAACAAATAAAAACCATCGCTCCGGAGCAAATAACTTGCCTTCAAAGCAGAGTAAATATTCGAGTGAGAGTTCTGGCAGAATAACGTACCCCCCTCCCTGCTCTGGAGTAATTTCATGGCACATTAGCTATCAGTTTGGGTAATTCATTAATCAGAGGGGTTTACCTGCCAGGTCTTGGGGAAGATGAAAGGTGATCCAGGGTGATGCCAAGCCTGCAACACCATGTGCGTCATCCCTGGGTTTGACCCAAATGGGTGTTTCTAGAGCAATTACCTGACAAACTCGCTCCACATCACACCAGGAGGAGGAAGGTGAAGCTGTGTCCCAGTGTGCTGGTGGCTGGCTGTCCCCTGCCTAGCAATGGGGGCTCACAGCTGCGTACGGGCAGCATCAGCGCATTGGCCTGGGGAAAAGGGGGGGGGCAGCACAGCCCGTCACACCGGAGTGGGATGAACGAGGAGCTGGAGAAGAGAGGCTCCACAGCACATGGGTGAAAGCCAAGTCAGCAAAACTCAGTAAATCTGCCTTTTTTTTTTTTTTGCTTGAGAGCGGAAGATGAAGCCTCCGGTTTGGGAGCATCATCATTTCCACCTGCCCTTTAATCAGCCGCTTCCTGCCAGCCCCACCGCTCGGCCCTCCCGAGTTCAAGCTGTTATTTTATTTTTATCACAGAAGGGGGCCCGTGGTGCTTAGCCTGCTGGATTTGGCAATTTAGAAACCAAATTAAAACAAGGCTTTGGCCAGGAAATACTGACAGAGCCTCCTGTCCCCTCAGCGCCGTGTCCTGCCCTGGGGTCTGGCAAGGTGGGTAAACCCACCCCCAAACCCTCCAAAGCACCATCACACGGCCACGGCTGCTTGTTCTGGGGACTAAGGTCCTGCTCCCAGTGCTGCTGCTCTGCGAGCAAACCTTGAGCAGTTCTCATTCATGTCAGAGCTGCCCACAGGTGGGAGGACATGGATGGGGTACGTGCCCTCCCTGAACTGCAGGCCTGCCAGGCTCCATCCCCAGCTCTCCCCCAGCCTTAGAGCAGTTCTCATCCATGCCAGGGGTGTTTGCACTGAGTCTCTGTTCTCAAGGAGGGGATGTGGCAATGCCAGCAGGACACGGTGCACTCATTGGTTAACAACACAGCTGTACGGAGATGACACAGGGGGTCAGGCTAACTTAGGGTGGGCCGCTAAGGGGCCAGGATGCAGATGAGGGTGAGAACTGCTGCCAGAACCAGGACATGGCAAGCGGCAGATGCTGAGGATGCATCTCCAGCAGGAACAGAGTGCCTGCGGAGCAGTCACAGCCCCACAGACTCTGTTACCTCCTGGGAACGCACTGCAGGGTGATGGATCCAGCACTGCAAGCAGGGACAAGGCTGGCACGGGTCCAGACTCATGCAGAGCGACTCCAGGGCTGCGCAGGGCCTGAGGACAGAGCAGGAGACCTCCAGCCACAGCGGGAGTTGGATCCACCCCGCAGCCCACAACAGCTCCATGCGACCCCCCCAAGAGACCACAGCCTAGCTGGAGAGCCAGCCCTGCATACACCAAGTGAGCAGCCAGGAGCACCAAAACCACCAGCACGAGGTCTCACCGCTCTCCCCCCCCTGCCCCACAACCCACGGCAGCACATCCAGCCCCATCTGCAGGACACCTACCACCTCCACCCAGCAGGATCAACCCCAAAACCTTGGGGCTGCAGCAGCTGTCTCAGAGCAGGGCCCTCCACAGAGCACCCGAATTGCCCGTCTTTCACCGCTTCCCCCCCCTACCCATCCTCGCAGCTGAGACGCGACTTGATCGCGCTCATTAATTAGGGGAGCGAGTGCCTAAAAAAGAGAAGGGCAAGCAATTAGACTTGAAGCACTGTTACTAGATGCATTTAACTTGACCGGGCTATTCTGAACGCTGCCCTCTAATCGTGCAGGCTGCAAATAAAATAATAAAAAATAATAAATAAAGGCCTTTGTCGGGCATTACAAAGGCAGTTTTGGGCTCTCCAGGCAGCAGGCAGGATGTATCATCATTATTATTACGATTATTCTGCTCCAATGATAAAAGAACCATTAGGAGAGCTGAACTCATTAGCAGGTTCTGACCCTCCTTCCTCTCCAGGAATTGGGAGAGATTAATGGGAAGGTGCTGGCCAGGGTCTGGCATTTAACACCAGCTCTAAGAAGGAAAATAAATCTACCGGGCGTAGGAACGCGGCCTCTTCTCCTACTGACCTTTGGGCACTTTGATTAATTCAGTGGGCCCCAAAATTATTATTAGATGCCAGTGTAACCAGCAGACAGATGCATCTTCTCCAGGCTTAGCTGTGGGATACGGCGAGCGCGCCGGAGCCCGCAGGCAGCGTGGCGGCCTGGCACAGCGCCGCTACTGCCCTTGTTGGTGGAGTCGGCAGAAATTGTTTATTGCTGACATTTCCCATCAGCGCCCAGGGTGACGGGGAGGCTGAAGCTGCTTCTATTTATACCTGCGGGATGAAAGGCAAAAGGCAGTGATAAATCTCTGCTCTGCTCCCATACCCGGCCCCTGGCCTTGCCGGCTCTGTGCCCTCACCTGGCCTCAGGCAGGGTGGCAGATCCACCCCCTTGGTGACCTGGGGACACCTCAGGGAGAAGGGTTTCTTAGACCAAAAGATGCTTGAGACACAGAAGAGGTGCTGGTGCTCGTAGCACAGACCCACTCGCTTTGGCACAGCCCGCAGAGGAAGGAACCGATGACTGATCAGGCTCCTTACTTCCTGAAGTCAGGGAAGCTTTTACATCGCAACTGCTGTTAGAAAGCCCAGCAAGGCTCTACGCTGGGAGAAACTGAGGTGTGCACAAAAAAACCCACTATAGAACTAATTAAAAAGAAGTCCAAAAGCCTTAAGTCCCTCTGCTTATCAGCATTGCTGCTCCCAAGATAATCTGCTCATGGATTTTGTGCCAGGAAGATCAGAGTGGAGCAGTAAAAAGACTGCTGGGGATTGTCTGGATTAGCTCTCCCTTACAGAAAGCACAGGTTCAGTAACCTTCAGACTGGGTATTTTTTAATGCACTATAAAAGATAGGTCCCTATTCTTCCATTGCTTTAATTTTCCTCTGCAACGGAGATAATTTTAAAGGTCCTGAAAGGCAGCAAGTAATTCTGTGCACTTACAGCCCCATGTAAAATGTCGGTAAATGACTCCTCAGGAGGGACAGGAATTATTTCTGGCTGTTTCCAAGCAGGGCTACCTAGGATCTCTTTGGTGGGAAGCTGTGTGCACGCTGCTGCCACACCAGCTGCGGCAATGCCAGGTCCCAATCCTGCAGCATAGGGCAATGAGCACCGGAACGGCTCCGGGACTGATCTCCTGGGCCATGGAGGGGCCCTGGCAGCCCTTGGATTTACCCATGGAAAGCGGCATCGGCAGCTCGCTGAGCTTGGCCTGTACCCACAGCGTCCCAGCCCATGTACGGACTCATTCAGGACCACCACTTGTGACTGGTGTGGTTGGTCAGGGATGGATCCCAGAGGTGCTGAGCTGAGGTGCTGCAGACCCTGACAGCTGCAAGACCCCCTAGTCTGATGGTACCACTGACATTGAGCATGAGCCTATGGCCACGGGCATTGCTGCGGGTATCCCCATCAGCCAGGGAAGGCAGGTAGAAACAGGATGCTTCTGAAAGTCAGCACCACTGTCAACTGTTCCATGGAAAAGGTGTCCCATGGAAGGTTTTGGGATGTGTCCTGGAGCAGCATGCCTTGCCAGGACATGGACATTCCCATCGGCATCTGGAGCACACAGTGCCAGTTGGCAGCATTGCAGGACTCGGGTCCGTTGCTGTGGGCAAGGCAGGACATTCCCAGCCCTACACAGAGCCCCAGCGGGAAGCGGATACAGCTGGTGGGCAGGAAGACTTCCTTCCCCAGGAGCTCCATGGATGTGGTTGGATTCAGCAGGACCAGGACTGAGGAACAAGAACAACCCTTCTTCCTTGCAAGCGCTCCCTGCCTCGTCATGGGTTTTTCACTTAAAATCGACAGCAATTAATAGCTCTTCATTTCGGAGACACAGCGCCAGCCCCTGGCAAGCTCCGGAGCAGGGAGCTGCTTCTTTGTGAGGCTGGGTGATGGATGCTCATCAGCTCTTCTGTCTTCTCCAGGAGGAGTGTTCAGAGGAACACTTATCTGCTCAGAACAGTTCAGAGATGCAATTATGTTTTACAGCACTAAATGGTCCCTGATGTCAGCAGCAATTAGACTTTCAGCAATTTCAATTTAGAGATGGCCTTCAAATCTCTCCCTCTCTCTCCCTTTAATGAAATACAGTATTGCAATTAACAACCCCCCAAAACTGCCTTCAGTGTTAAATACAAAGATGAAAGATCCAGGAACCCCTTGGGCTGGAGCGTGCTGGAGGAAGGGGTGTCAGTGAGGGGATGAGGGTGGCAGAGCCACTGCAGGGCAGGGAACCCCCCCTCTCCTCCAGCCAGGCATCGTCTCCGCTCCCACACGCCAGGACCATGGGAAGGTGAAGGACTGGGCAGGGAGGGAGGCAAACAGGAGGAGAACCCCGTGTTTACCAGCAGCTGTGTGGCTTCTTCATTAGCAGTGATGCTGGAGGCCACAGTCCATATGCTCCTTCCATCACCACTGGAGGAGGGATGCCCAGACAGACCTTGCTTGCCCTCGTGTGCTGCCACTCGGGGTGCTGCTCATCCATCCTCAGCACCTTAGGGGGTCCTGGCCACTGCCACCCCTTGGGAACAAGCATCTCTGGGTACTGAAGGCTCCTCATCTCATTGGAGGACCAGCAGCACCAAATGTGCCGACTCCACCTGACCACTGACGGGGCAGCTGGCAGGAGAAGGGTGAGAGCTGCCCCCATGCTGGTGCCTTCCCGGTATCCAGGCATCCTGCAGCAAACCAGACAGGAGCTAATCCAAAGTCACTTCAAGTTAACACCCTGCATCTCCCTTGGGAGGGCTTACAAGCTCCTTGACGCCCTAAAACCTCAGGCCTGACACTGGCCAGTACCTACGCACGTTTCCTTGGTGCAGGCAGCACAAGTCGCGGTGCGGCTGGCATCGCCACGCTCCAGGCTCTGCTGAAATCAGCAGTGGTTTGTTTAGCTTCCCAAGGGAAAAAAACATACTTCTTTTGGCCTTATCTGGATTGAAAAGACGATCCAAAGGTTATAAATAGCAGTGGCAGCATATGCTAAAGAGCTGTGTCTCAGAAGTAAATACCCTCATCATGCCGCTGCACATTTCCCCTCGTCGTCCCTCCTGCCTGGCCAAAAGCATCACCAGGTGACTTGCAAACCTTGCACCCCTCAAGACCTTCCTTCGCTCTTCTTCATGTCTTTAAGCAGCCAGTAATTAATATCTGCACGATGGCTTTGCCTGCCTAATTAGCTTCTTTGCTGAAAATAAGAGTCTTCCTAAATAACTTCCGTGGCGTTGCTCGCAGCGGGCGTCACGAGCAGCCGTGAGCCAGGACTGGTCTCTCAGCTGTAGTTTGGAGAAGTTGGCGGGTGGGGGGTTATGCTGCTGCAGCTCAGGAGCCTGATGGATAACACTGGCCATGCTATCAAGCTGGATGGGTCTGGATAGAGAGGAACAGCCCTGGAGCCTCTGCACATGGACAGAAACACCAGCTCCTGTTCCAACACCCTGCTCTCCAGCTGCCTCCCCATCCAAAAACAACCCTGAGCCAAACCCGTTTGGGGGAAGGAGGAAAGCCCAGCACTGGCTGCAGCCTCACCATGAAGCCAACCAGCATCTCAGGGGAACGGAGCATTTCTTCTAGGATAGAAACTTGCTCGTGCGTTACAGAAGGGTGGCTGCTCCCTCCAGTGATGCTCCCCGGTGGGAGCAGCCACGGCAGCTCCGAGGGACCATCCCGCCCCCAGCACTCCTTGCACAGAGGTTTCAGAGACCTTTGCCGATCTGTAAGGTGCAAGTTCATGCTGGTGCTGTGGAGGGGAGCGCGCAGCCACTTGAGGGGCAGGGATTGATTGCGTGGACTCAGAGGAGATGGGAGGGAGACCCAGCTCCTCGCAGGTGGCACATTGCCACCTAGCTGGCATTTGCTTATTTTCCTTCTGAAGCAGGTTCTCCTGGCCCTGTGCCGCCTGTCGGGATGGGCAGCATCCCTGTGGGTGGTCAGCATCCCTGGTGAGTAGGGACCCCAAAGGACAGGGTACTACTGCAGTCACTGCTCATCAGCCCAGGAAACCAAAGGTGAGTGACATCTGGGTGTCCCAAGGAGCAAATTCCCCCTTTCCCAGCCCCAAATCCCAGCTGGCCCTGTCAGATCACTGCAGATGCTAATGCCGAGGGCACCAAGCCACCCCACTGCTGTGGGGTTTGCACCAAATACATGCTTCCCCACCTCTCCTCCCTCATTCTTCCTCCTCAGCAGCTCCATCAGGAACAGACCCGCGTGGGAAGAGTCCTGCTCTGTACAGCTTAGGCTGAGCTGAGCCCCTCTCCCCAGGACCTCGCCAGGCCCCAGGGTGGCTGAGGGTGCCAGCCACCACCTGGTAAATCCTCATAGCAGGGTGGACAAGAAGGGCTGTCTCCACACAATTCCTGGTGCTCTCAGAGTCAGCCCCGACCCCTCTGCTCATTACTGCCTCTCCCTGCTCCCAGGCCCACTTGTTCCCTGCCCCTCGCTACATCCACCAGGCCGGTTATGGCTGCTCCATGGGGACCACACCTGTTTTCCTGGGCCCCTCCACAGGTCCCCGAGCCACGTTCCCCGGCTCCATGGGGCTGCAGTGTGGTGCCCCGAAACACTGGGCCTCAGCCCCACGTGCCCTAGAGCCATCGTGCCAAGCCTCTGCATCCGCCTCCCAGGGACCAGTGATATCTGCATGCAGCAGCGAGTCCCATCCCACCCGACCGCACCTTGGCTGGGTCCCTGTCCCTCACTAAAGGGATCCCACCTGCCTCCCCCAGCCCTGGGATTCTCGGTTTTCCAAAACACCGAACACACACTCACATTCCCATCCGTGTTCCTGCTCCCTGCAGATGTCAAACTGCTGGGTCAGGCTGCCCTGCTGGGATGGGACCAGACACTGATGCTTCTGCCAGGGCTTCATCCCAGGGAATGGCCACCTGGAGAAGGGAAGCTCCTGCCAGCTCTGCAGGCACCTCCCCAGGGCTGCAGGTGGGCTCAGGAGCACCACACACCATGGGAATAAGAACTGTGGTGCAGGGTGCCAGCCCAGGCATGGTGGGATGTATCCATCCCCACTCCCTGCAGCCCAGCCAGGAATGCCAGAGGGCAGCTAGGGATGCCGGCAGCCCTGGTCCAACACCACTCCGCAGCACTGCAGTGGCTGAGGGATGTGGCCCCACCACCCATCAACCTGGTGCTGCTGGAAACCCAGGAAGGCCAGGTTGGGGAAGTAACCGGAGCAGGAATGAGCGCAGGGCACACCCAGCCAAACAGCATTTCTCCAGGCAAGGGCAGCTCTGCGCACACCAGTGCCTTGGTGGTGGAGGAGGGAAACCCATGGGCAGGTGGGACAAAGGGAAGGAGCTGTCCTCTCCTCCTCCTCCTCCCAGTGGATCCTGCTATGGAAAAAACCCTCTCCCAGCAGCTCTCCGGGGCTGCACTGGCAGCATCTGTGAGGAGTGAGGTAGTCCCTGCCCAGCAAGCCCTCAACCTGGGGGATCTGCGCTCGGGCTCCGACACCGCTGTCCCCAGAGACCTCGGCCAACTCCCTGAACCTCATGTGCTGCCAGGGAGGACGGACACTATGTAACCCCCAGCTCTGTTCTGCTGTACAGGCGGAGACAGGTTCCCCAGGGGAGATTTAGTGCAGGTGACTAATGCAGCAGCCCTGAATCACCCGCGAGGGAGGTGGGGGAGCTGGAAGACACTCCTCAGCCTAGCCGGTGGCTCGAGTCAAGCTGCACGAAGTCCATCCCAGCTCCCTGCCTAGGGAACAAGGCCAGCGAGCCCTTGCCTGGCTTGGTGACTTGGCGGCAAACATGGAGCAGCGAAAGTCACATCCTGCACCCCCCGAGAGTGGCTGGGACCATCCTGCACTGTCCCCAGAGATGTGACACCGGAGGAACCATCTCCTCGGCAATGCTTCTCGCACCGCCGCGCCTTTGCCAGTGGAAAACCCACCACATCTGGCAAAACAGCCTCGGCAGTTTGCCTGACACCTGTTACGCTGCCAGAAACACTCTTCTTAACACCAGCCAGGCTGAGACAAACACTCACCAGCCCCTGGCACCAAGCTGGTCCCTGTATCACCGGCAAGGCTATTTCCCCATTAGTGAAAGCAGAGTGTCCCACAGCCCCAAGCGCTTCATCTTCCACACACACCTCTGGCCCTAAAGCCCGGTTGCTCCCATTTCTATTGCTGGAGTGAATAAAGATGATCTAATAATTAGAGCAGCAAATAACCCAAATCCAGTTAAAGTCACTGCTAACTGCTCATCTGGGACAGACATGGCTCAGCAGAGATGCTCTCCCTGGGAGCACAGTGGCTCTTGCCTCCCCCATAGGGAGTGTGACCCCAACACTGGGATGAGGAGAGAGGGAGCATCACTTCAGGGCTTGCCCCCCAAGCCCCAACCTCACCTCGAGCTGGGGCTGGTAGTCAGCAGGCAGAAGGGGGAATGGGGGGCTATGCAGCAAGCACAGCCTGGTGGGGAGCTCTCCCCCAGGGTCACACCGTGGGTCTGGCATTGCTGGCAGCAGCCCAGGCCAAAGAGGGAGTGATGCTGAGACAGGGCTGAGTCGTTTTGCACAGGGAAAGCCACCGCCTGCCCGGCATTGGGCTGTAAACAGCTCAGCCTCCCCCTTCCCCCCTCCCCGGGGCCAAGCACGCAGCACCGATTCCCTTCCTCGGTATCTCCCGGCTTCAAACTTTGTGCTCAGCCCCTCGCAGGATCCAGCCCCTAAAAGCTGGGATGAAGAGTGAGACCTTGGGGGTTTTTTTACACCGAGCTCAAGGAAAGCAACACTATACCCCAGTCACCAGGGCTGGCAGAACCAGGCGGCAGCTGCTCTGCAGCCTGTGAGCTCCACTGAGCTGGGTGGGAAGGACATTTTGGGTGGGGAGGGGTTAAACCTCACTGCAAACACCTGCATCTACCAGAACCCAAGCCTTCTGTTCCAAAGCACCCCCCTCCCCCCCCCCCCCCCAATACACACACACATACACACACATATGCAGGGCTCTGTCTGCAGCTGGGAGGGTGAGGAACGATACGATGGAGTTTGCTGAGGGAGAGGGTACAGATTTCCCGGGTGGATGTTGTTCCGAACCAATATCCCCTGATCTGGAGCTGGGCGATGCCGGAGCATATCGCCAGCTAATCAGCAGGGTGGCTGGAGCAGCCTGCACCACCGAGATGAATTAACCCAAGGGTCTGAGCCCAGCTGGCAGCATTCAGAGGCAAGGAGTGGAGCAGGGATGAGGCAAAGAAGTGCATCAACCATAATGGCAAAGCACAGCAACTGGTGGCTCTTGGGAGACTTCCCTAGTTTGGGTTCAGCGGCCAGGCTGGCTGCAGCAGGGATGCTCCCAGGGCCTCCCTCCACCCAGGGGCAGCACCGGAGCAGCTCTGTGACAGCCTTCCTGGCTGGAGCAGAGGGCTCATCACTGCTGCAATGTAATCCCAGAGCTGGACAGTGTGGCCAGCAGCCGGGAAAGGTGCATGGCTTGGGCAGGAAGATGGGGGACCAGCCCTAAGACCCACCCCTGCCCCCAGCACCCGTCAAACTCCCGAGGAAACTTAAGGAACTCACTGCAGTCGTCGGACTCGTAGCCTTCGGGGTCCACCACCTCCTCTGGTGCTTGGCACTTGGCTGGCTGCTCGGCAGGCGTCGTGCCATATGCCCCAAAAAGCTGGTCCACGTCCTCATCATCTTCGCGGGGGGCCTCGGCTGGGCTGACAGAGGGCTGGCTGACGGCGGAGCGCAAGGTGCTGCTGCGGCCGACGGCAGCGGGGAGCCCGCGGGGGAAGCGGGGGAAGTAGTCGGAGATCTGCTTGATGGGTTTGATGGGGCCGGGGCAGACGTCAATAGCCATGTGCTCCTGGATACTTATGGTCATTTTCTCTCCTTTTCGGAGTGTCATGCATGCGGCTGTCGGCGCCAAGCTCCCCCAGAGAATCCTGCACCGTGCCTGAGGGAGCCGTGAAGTTTCTGCTGGGTTTGGGGGGCGGAAGCGGAGGCAGCTGAGGGGGGGTGGAGGCTCCGTCGGGCACCTTACGTGGTTCTCGCGCCCTGAGCCTCAGACGCCGCACGCATGCTGCTGCCGCCAGCTCCGGCTCTCGCACAGTCCCTGATCCTGCCAGCGCTGCCTGTGAATAAGTGAGCGAGACGGAGAGACGGATAAGAGGCAGGGGGTGGGCTCTCGGGTGATGTCACCAGCTAGCAACAAAGCGGTACCCAGCAGCGGAGGAATGAGGGCTGTGGCCGGCCTGCCACCCTGGCCGCACGGCCGCAGTGTGGGCAGCCAGCCCCCCAGCTCCTTCCCCAGCAAAGCCCCATCGCGGAGCACCCGGGGGGAGTGAAGGAGGAGTTGGGTGGTAGCCCACCTCCCCGCACCCGTTCTCCCCATCTCCCTGCTAAAGCAGTGTCGGGCCCTGCCAGAGCTCTCCGGAGAGGGGGAAGGTCACCATGTGGGGTCAGGGGCCATAGTCCTGTTGTGTTGCATCCCTGGGTGCTGAGGAGAGGGAAGGCGAGCTGCCCCAGCGCCTGGGGACAGTGGCAGCCCCCATGGCCTCCCGGCTCACCGCAGGGCCATGTCAGAGAGGTGCTCTGCTGCATACTGAGCAGGGGCGTGAGCAGCACACTGCCTGATCCCAGCTCCAGCCACACCGCTGCTCGTAGGGGCAAGGGCAGCCCGTATTTGTCACCCCTCTGCCATAGCTGGCCCCTGGCCTGCATCAACGGCCTCTCTGGAACTCAGCACCAGCTGGAGGGTCTGATTGAGATGCCGGGAGCCTCCGGCACTGGGAACACACCAGGGACTGAAGCAACACATGGCACTTGCTCGCAGCGTGGCCGGCAGAGCCTCTCCCAGCTGGCTTAGAGCAGCACAGCAGGTAGAGCATGGCAGAGGGGCGAGTGATGGGCTGGGGCCCACAGCCAGAGTGGCAACGCCCCGCTCCTCCAGCAACCTGTGCAGGCAGGGACAGAGCCCATCCCTGTCTGGGGAGGGGACAGGCTCCCTGCAGCCTGCCACAGGCTCCCTAGTAAACCCTGTGCTGTGCTTTGCGCAGGGAGTTGGTCTCAAACTGGTGTTTATACCTGAGCTCCTGCATTGGTGTCAATAAATCCGTGGTTCCACAAGCTACTGAAATTGGGACTCTTGAGTGAGGAGCATCAGAAGAGAAATGCTGTGGGGGGACATGGTGCAAAATGCTACACACAAACTCGCTCTTCCCAGGAAAATACCTCTGGAATATTTTATTTCAGATCCCCTCCCAGGGCTGAGTTTCCACTGGCTCGGGCACAGTGGGTCTGGCACGAAGCTGGGATACACTGCGTGTGCTGGTCACCCACCACATCGAGCTGATCATGGTCTGTAACACCACGTAACCTGACAGCACCCAGATTCCAGACAGAACTGCAGCATCCCCCAGGCTGCCATGCAGGTGTCTACTGAAAGAAAGCTCTGTTCTTTGGAGAATTTTCCCCAAAACCCAACAAAATGACACCCAACCTTTCTGCCTAACGAAGAACTCGGCTTTCATTCAGCTTTCAGTAAATGTTAATGAACGCCCCTGACTCATAACACCCTGACACTAGGCAAACTAACCTCATTTACTTCTCGCTGGGAAGCAAACATTTCTCTCCTGAAGCATCCAAACTTGTCATCGCTCCGTACCTAGACATGATGCACACGGATGCTCTTAATGACCCAGGAGAACAGGAGATGGCTCAGCTGCTCTTTCCTCTCTCTGCTGTATTTTTGCTCTGAGGTGACTCCTGCCTATGGCGCAGAGGGGATCTGTGCTGCTCTGCCAGGAGACAAACTGCTGCCTTGCAGCAAGGTCCAGTGGTGGATCCAGCCCAAAAGAGTTTAGTCCCCTCCCCACACCCATGGACTCCTAGGCTATGAATTCACCTGCTTTGCATTCATGTGGCTGGGGCTGAAAACCTTGCTGGTGGCAGGATGATGGGTGGGAAGCTCAGGCCAGGCACAAGGAGCTGCCTCTGGGTTTGGGAGCAGCCCGGCTCTGCTCATCCACACAGGCTCCAGCGTTGGGTGTGGCATCCAGGATTTGATGTGGAATCAGAGAGAAGGAAGCAAAACATTGGGCCCAGTGCCCAGCAAATAGCAGTGATTCCCTTGAAGAAAAGGGCAAATAAATAAATAAAGTTATGTTTGAGAGCCTAATGTCATCATTACTGTTACAAAAGCATCGATTGCAAATGTTTCCTCAAAGAGCACAAGACCCATGTAGACAAGGATTGGTTTATAGGTCAGAAAGTCATGGCTCTGGGAATTAAGGTGCTCTGCCTTGTGCAGCACCCTAAAAGCTTACCTGCGCTGCTGACCGTGCACAGCCAGGATTGAAGCCCAGCAGCACCAATGGGAGATGCTCAGCTCACCCAGGGATGCAGAGAGCAACCGATGACGCAAGGGGCAGGGTACAGGTGGGGATCGGATTAATGGAAAAGCAAAGCCGGAGCTGGAGCAGGCAAACCTCTCTGCTGTCAGGGCAGGACTGTCCCCCACGGGAGAGCCCGTCCCCAGCCCTTATCGACTGAAAGAAACAAAAACAAGACTTAACTGCTAATAGCCCAGATGGGACTTTCTGGTCTCTGATCTTCGGAGCCTACAGAAAGCAGCAGGAGCTTTTCCTTTGCTTTTAATGAGTCCCAAAGCAGCTCGGCTTTGACAAACTGCTGGTCCCTACCTTCTCATGCTGCCTGAATGTTTCCTCCTGGCCCTACTGCAACAGAGACTGTAACACCCAGGCTGCTCAGCCCAGTATTTACCGAGGGCTCCCCAAAAGCAGCCAGGGCCAGCTGCACAACCAGGCACCGGGTGCTCGCATACATGGTGCACGACAATGCAGGAGGTAAAAGGGACAAACCCAGAGAGTTGGGCTGGGACACAAAAGCAGGGCTTGGGGATACAAAGCCAGTTTCCAGGTAAAGCTTTTAATTCCCACCATCTGTCTAATGCCCTGGAATGTGACTTGATTTGATCCCTCGCTCTGCCGGGGTGATTCAGAGCCACCACGGTCTCCATGCACCTCGCTGTGGTTCCCTGAAACACACGCTGGCTTCCTTGCCAGCCCAGCAAGAGGGGAGACAGCTCAAATTCACATGGCTGCTTGGAGCAGTGGGACCAACAGGTCTGCCTGGCAGTGAGCAGAGCCATGCTGCAGCGGGGCGCCCCACGGCTGGAGGGAGGGTGGGAGGACATCCTCTGGAGAAGGTGAAGGTGGCTGTCACAGAGTCAACATCAGAGCAGGAGTGGGATGATGGAGATGAGTGCATTGCCCCTGCCAACAGCTCTGTTCCTTCTCCATGGTGTGTGCAAGTCATGACAGCGTCCTGAGCTTGGCACGTGTGACATTGCTCTCAAGTGCAGCTTGTTCCGAGGTACAATAGAGAGGGAGCACATGGGCTGGTGTGCCAAAAGCATCCCATCATGAGAGCTGGGATGTGGGATGCAGGAACCATCACTCCGCCTGCGGCCCAGGCTCAGAAAAACATCCTGCCCTGGCACAGCTTAGACGTTAAATATTGCCCTGAACAAGGGGCAGAAGCAGAGATGGAAGCACATCCCAAACAAAGCCTGCACCCCTGATGGACCCCATGCCCTGAGCAAAGCCACACAGCAGCCCAGCTTCCTTATCAACCAGGGAGGTTCATCCTGCCAGCATCTGATGGGCAAACGGGTTGGGGCTGAGGGGCAGTCACCCACGGTGGTGACAGTGGCAGCACCACCCTGCACCACTCCATCTTGCTTTTTCGCTTTTCCCCATCATTTTTAAGCCTGTATCAAACCACAGCAAGTACCCACAGTCCGAGGCATGAGACAGTGCCAGCAGATACTGCCAGCTCTATCTGGCTGCAGGGGTAGGAGCTGGGGAGACCCCTCCATCCCTTTCGGGTGACTCGGGACCATCGCTGTCTTCAGCCCACCCTGCTGCTAGGTATGAAACAGATTTATTTCTTCTTCAAATGAGCTTAGCTCCAGCACGGCTGCGCTCGTGGGAAGGGGGTTAATTGAAAAGCAACATGTGCCTTGCTCCTTGGCTCACGCAAGGCGCTGTGTCTTCTGCCTGCTGAACAGCTACCGGCAAAAAGGCTGCTCCCCCCTCCTTCCCCTCCAAAAAATCTCTGCCCTCGATTGCTGGGGAGGGCTTGGCTGAGCCTATCCGGTGCATCACAGTCCTTACCTGGTTAAACACCCTTTGCATTTGCTAAATAAAGCAATCATCATAATGATAACGAGGAAACTTGGCTAAATAATCCTAAGAGGCTTACTCCAGGCTGTGCCGATTAAGGCTCCCCAGCAGTGCCGATATCCCAGTGCACCCTGGCCTTCACAGCTCCGCTGCACGAGTAATATCCAAGGTTATCTGTGCTCAAACAGGCCCTGCTAACAACCATCATTTCACCAGATTTAACCAGCAATTACTAGCTGCGAACAAAATCGCTGTGGTAAAATACAGCCCACACTCTATTACGACGCAGACACAAACAAATCCTTTCCGAAAGGCAGGCAAAGGGCAAATCCCAGCAAGAAAGAGCCCTCTTCCCTCAAAAACAGAGCTTAAGGTTCCCAGAGATCTTAGGAAACACCCAACTAGTGGCAAGGGTGGATGGTGTCTTGTTGGTACCTACAGATGGACCTGAACGGAGCTTCCAGGAGGACAGGAGGAGGTAGGGTGGCATCTGCTCTCTTCAGGGTGGGCCCAGAATAGCTAAACCTTCAGTAGGGGCTGATGTTCAGCACGTAGCATATGTTGCCATTTCGATGTGAATCCCAAAATAGTTGGTGTTTTGTTTTGTCATTTTAATGCTCTGGGTTTGGGAGCCCTGTGAAACGTCGGCGCTCCTGTTTGGGGAGGGAACGTTGCTGGGCACCCCAACGTCCCGTTTCCACCACGCTGCTCACCTGCAAAGCAACCAGAGTAGGTACCAGCTTGCTGTGAACATGAGTTACACAGCACACACAGACCTGGCCAGGGGTGGATGTGAGCACAGTGAGGAGGTGAAGCTCCAGGAAAATCCAACTACATGGGGTGCAAGGGGAGGGTGCTTGGCACCCCCCACCCCAGGCATCTTTAGGTGTCCTTAGGGCCGGTTTGGCTGCTTTCAGGAGTTTCCCATCGGATAGAGGGGAAGCACTGCAAGTTCACTACTAACGAAACTTGAAGAGGGACCAAGACAGCCCTGGGCAAAGCAGGTTCCCTAGTCCTGGCTGCCTCCTGCACACACACCACCCACCTGCCAACCATCTCCATCCTGCTTCACCCTCACTGACATCCCATCTCGGGACACAGCGCTGTCCAGGGCCAGTCCTCAGAGATATTTTCTTCTTTCTTGACCTTTTTCCTCTGATTTTCCTGCCAGTCCATGGGTTCCCCCTAACTCCAGAGCCTTCGCAGGCTTTGCACATCATGCTGGCTCTTTTCGCTGTGTGCCTGTAGCTAGAAGCAGACCCAATCCCTCTCGTTCAAGGGATGGAAGAGTTCTGTGTAGCATCAACTCTTATTAGGCTAATTTTATCTGTGCTCAGTGCCTTTCTGAGCTGGAGTCGACGTCCTCTGAGATTATCCAGCTGACTTGTCTTAGTAGTTTTACCCTGCTTTTACCTCTTCCCTCCCTGCCTGTCTCCCAGCTGCAGGAGGATGACAACAGCACTTCTCAAGACTTTCCAGGCAGCCAGGAGCAAAGCTCGATCTTTATTCTGCAGCAGGAACTTACCCTATGGAAGCTGGGATGTGCAGTGAGAGGTGCCCAGCACAGGACCCTGGGGAGCTGCACTTGGGCTGAGCACCGCTGCATCCCACACGCCCAGGCTCCACAGATGTCCAGGAACAGAGTTAACATCAGCATTTAGGGCCTGGCCCTGTTGCCATGGAGATTGATAGACTTTCTGCTCCGAATTTTGGTGGGAGGAGGCATTTCAGGAGTCACCAGTAGCTTCCAGAGTTAACACACATGAAGCCAAGTGAGGGCAGAAAGCAGCAGAGCTTCAGGGAGGGTAAGAGGAGGACTGCGCCCACCCCATGCTCCAAGAATTCGGAGCTGGATGCACACAGAGGGAAAAGGCCACGGATAACCAGCAGCATCAAGACACTGCACAGCAAGCTCCGGGGATTCATGAAATAACATCTTGGTTTTGCAGAATTAAAGAGCAATTTGGCTGCATTAAGAGACCATTATAGCTGCTCCTCTCCCACATACGCATCAGGCTAACGACATCCTGTCAAAAGCAATCTAACCAAAGCCCCCGTTCCGTGCTGATACTCAGCGCAGTAAATGTACCTGTCACAGCCCTGCGATGGCTGGTGGAGCTCTGTCCCAGCTGCTGATCCTCCCAACTGCTGTCGGTGAGGTTGGCAGTTGTCTTGCCCATCCCTGGACCATGAGTCTCAGCCAGCCTCCAAGAGCTGCCAAGGAATTGTGAGCTAGGGCTGCCAGGGGATTCTCCTGGCCCCCATCCACAACCCCCTGTATCATGCCAGTTAGAAAAAGCAACATGAAAGAGCAAAATGAGCAGCCCTGGAGTCATGCAAGGAGAAGGGCAAATCCCCATCTACTATAGCGTCACAGGATAAGAGGGGACAAACAGCCCCAGCTTCCCTGGGCTGCTTGGCATTTGCACCACAGAGCCAAACCTGCTTTTTCTGGGGCTGCAGAACCCCCATGGATGTGCCTGCGAGAGGTACCCAAGGGAGCAATCCTGATGGCTGGGGAGGCAGCGGGCCATGTGCTGAGCTCTTCCCCAGGGCAGGCAGCTCTGAGCTCTCTGTGGCTGCCAGCCGGCATGAAGCTGCAGGAGCAGCCGGTGATGAGGATGCCCCGCAGAGCCCCGGCAAGTGGCTACACCGGCACCTGCGGGTTAGCAGCAAAGAAATCGAGGCCACAGCCGAGACGAAGAGACTCCTGCCCAGACAGCAGCTTTGCTGGCGGCGCTGAGGAAGGCCAGCCAGCCCGCAGGGTCCCTCTCCTCTCACATCTATCCAGCCATCTGACCTTATGGCACCCGACCCAAGGCAGCGCAGGATAAATTTCCATCCCACCGTGGGGAAGCCTGAGTGTTTTCCAGCTTTGTGGAGGACAGGGGAAAGCAAAACTGCAAAGCAAGGGATAACCACCAGCCATGGAAAGGCGGGGAGGGGATGGAGGAAGAGGTGGGCAGGTACAGGAGCATGGTTCAAATGCAGATATTCAAACTATACCCAGCTAAAGAGGGGGGGCACCTCCCAGGTCATTAAGCAGCCAGAGGAGTCACTAGATGGCCCTGCTAGTCCTGTTCTTTTGATCACAGCGATGGATATTAAGAAATGCTAGTTTAGCTCCTCCGCAGGCTTTTGGGGGCTGTGAACTCTGCTCCAACTGCCTCTCTGGGAAGAAGTGTCTCCCGAGGATACCGTGGCAGCTGGGTGGTCCCTTGGCCAGGCATGGAAAGGGACCGGAGACCCCAAAGGATATGTGGCACCTCCAGGCCTGGCCCAGCCAATGTATAGTGCTCCCTAGTTCTGCCATGACCCAGGTGTCCCCTTCCCTCTCCGAGACCAGCTCCACATGCCAGAGATGCTGCAAGTCTCTGCTCAGCCTAATCATGTTGACAGTGATGGGTGTAAGAGCCAGGGAACCATATTAATGAACATCGTGTTGCTGGATAATCATGACATTAGCATTATTGGATTAGAACATTTGCATAATTTGGGCACGAGCTGCTACCTGCACCGAGACATATGTTTACATGAATTTACATCCATTTGCATCCCAATGAAGCTCATCTGACTGCATCCCCAGCAGCTTTCTGGGTGACCAGTCACGGCCACTGTCAGCTCAACACCAGGGACCATCTCCTGCTGGCAGGCGCCATCCTGGGACACTCAGATGCCAACAAAACACCAACATTTTTCCTTTTTACCCACACAGGTTACACCTTGCCTGACACTGGCATGCGCCTTGCAGGGGTCAAGAGAGAAAATAACCACCCAAACCCAGCCTCAGTATCAGGGTCACCCAGGCTCCAACTGTCCCCTTCACCATCCCCAGGGACTCCTGCCATCTCTTGAGAGTCCAGCTCCTGGGGTAACAGGCAGTTAAGTCCATCCCACTCACAGCTGTAACAAGAGCATAGTAGAACACTCCCAGCAGGCTGCCGAGCTCGGAATTTAAGAGGGCAATAAAGACAACCCAAACCCAACTCTTTTCTTTCTGCTTTTTTTTAAAATCACACAATGGTTGATTCAATTACCTGATTTTACAGGAAAGGGGAGAGAGATTCAATGACATGAATCCTGATTTCTTAACATCGAAATATGGATCCTGAAACTACAGAAAGGCAAAAAAATAACCCCAAAGCCTCACTGCAACCATTCGGTGCCCACAGCTGTAAGGAATATGCAGTTTCCCCTCCTGGCTCCTCAGCAGAACCTGCTCCAGCATCAAGCAGTGCAGTGGGATCTGAGCGCCGAGCTCTGCAGCCCACCCATGAGATTATGGGGTGAGAGGTGTACAAACAGTGGATCTCGACCAAACACCCCAAAGCTCTTTCCTAACATAGAGCTGCTCTGGGAGTTACCAAGCCCCTTTGCAGGTTCTGTAATCATGAGTAGGGAGGGACCAGGAGGCACACGCTAACCCACTGACCCTGGCACCCCAGAAATCCCCACCACACTCCTTCCAAACGCCTGTGTCCATCAAGGCTCAGGAGTAACCACAAGCCTCAGCTTTGGAAATTACACCGACTTATCTGCAAGCACTGACCCGCGAGATGCGAAGAGCTAAACCCCACAGCGCCCCTGGGATTAAACACGCCTGAACTAATCAACGGCACCGAGAGCAGCAAATCCTGCAGGCAGCTCGGTGGGAAGTCTGCTGGGATGCAGTGAGCTGGAGCGGGCTCTCTCGCCTTAGCTGGTGCAGGGAATGATGCTGCCACATAAATAAAAGCACTCCTCGGGTGAGACCAGCTGGTATTCCAGGGGTCCTGTTTCCCTAAACCAACCTACACCCATTTGGTTTCTTGCCACTTCCCGCAGCTGAAGAAACCAGAAAGAGAAGAAGAAATATGAAGCCACCATTCAGCCCCGGAGAATCCAACACTGGCTCTCAGCCTCGCTACATCCAGACATCCCATCTCGCAGCTGGATCGGCTGTGTGCATCTCCACAGAGGCCAACCCTCCAAAGCGAGGGAAGTGCCTGTCCCTGCCCTGCACAGCTCCCTCTGCCAACCGCCTCGCACAGTCCAAAGCCTGGCACTGAGCTTATCTCTGCTTTATCACCCAAGTTATTAAACAGAGATATTTCAACTTGTCAAAACCATATCAAGAATCACAGAATCATTAAGGCTGGAAAAGCCCTCCAAGATCATCTACTCCAACCATCCCCCTACCACCTATATTACTCACTAAACCATGTCCCTAAGTACCTCATCCAGCCTTTCCTCAAACACCCCAAGGGACGGTGACTCCATCCCCTCCCCTGCTTGGTGGAAAGGCAGCTGGGAAGCTCCCACCAGCTTTGGTAAACTTTTACTCTTCATTTTAGGTAGAGCACGCTGTATCTCACTCCGAAGTGGTGCTGAGTTCCCATATCAAGACTCTCAAAATACAGAAGGAACAGAAACAGACTGGCAGAGGGGACAGAGGGATTCCTTCTCAATGGGATGAGGAGAGCCAGGATTTCTGGCTGAAAAAAACCCTGCTTGGAGGAAGAAGACGCTTGCATATGATTGTGTCATTAGGTACCGACGCCAACTGCTAATTCCTAATGACTCTGTGTCACAAGCAATGAAGGCAGGAGGACAGTGTGATGGCAACAGGAGGAGGGAACGTGCCGGCACATTGCTGCCAGGATGTGGGCTCAGGCTGGGCAGAGCACTTACGTTATTTATGACCACGTAGATGGGACTCTGAATGGAGACTGCTCAAGTGTTTGATCAGCCCAGGGCTGTCAGCATGGCTCACAGCTGGAGACACCAGATAACAGGAAAAAATTAAACCCCTTTTCCTCCCTCCCCCTTTCTAGAAGGAAGAAAGCAAGCCCAATAAATTAGGGGCACTGCCATATAACCTCTAGCCCTGCGCCTCCTCCTGCCTTTGGTGGGGATGTGGGACCTCCAGTAAGGGCAGAGCCCGTGGGACGCAGAGTCAGAAAGCCCACGGATGCAGCACCTGGCATGCGAAGGGAAAGATCCCAGGGAGGCAGGCAGCTGCGATTTCCAGCTAGGGAGGAGCAAGCACAGCCCAGCTCAGCTCCAACCTTTGCCCTTCTATTCTCAGACAAGCCCTGTGCAGAGCCAAGGCAAGGCAGCATGGCGAGAGCAGAGTGCTGGCAGCCAGGCTCTCAGGGCCTCACCCTGAGCAGAGGAGCAGGATCAGCCCCATGCACAGCTCTGTGGTTTGCAAACCTTGACCGAGGTGGGGCTGAGCTTCCTGGGGTGTCCCTGCCCTGTGCAGTGTGACTGTGCTTCCATAGGCTGCTCCCCACACTGAACAAAACCTCTTTCCTTGCCTTTCCCACCCACTGGTGTCTCACCCATCTCCTAAAAGCATCATCACAGACCCAAGCCCATGCTGCAAAAACCTGATTCCCGTACTGAAATGGGCTGCATCTGATTTCTTCCCTTCCTTCTCAGTCCCTTCATCCTCCTTTCCCTATCTTCGAGGAACAGATGCACCCATTCATAACCATGTAAAGGAAAGCGCCTATTTGCCTCTCTGACTGCAGTGCAGCTGGTAAAGCACAGGAGGGAAAATGATGTTTTGTATGAATACACAAATTATCCAGCTGATCTTATTACACTTGAATAGCAAACCAAGAGAGAAAGAAAACATGAAAGAGAAAAAGCATTGTTTGGGCTGCGGCCGATGTAGCATCGTTATTGTTTATCCTCTCCAACCACTCCATCATCCTAATCCCACCATCTCCCACGGTGACAGGTCAGTAACAACGATCTGCAGAACAGCATGACACAGGGGCTGCCAGGAGGAACACTGGCAGGACACAACCCAATGAGGCAATGCCTGGGAGATGGCAACACCTTCGGATGGCTCACCCATCATTCCCAGGCAGGTGCAGGCCAAGCAGCCACTAACTCACCGACATTATCTGCCTTAAAGGGATTGATGTTACACTGGTACCAATTAGCATTGGCGTGCTGGAATATACGGGGGTGATATATATATATATAAGCACAGGCTCGGTAACTCCCTAACCCAAATCCTTTCAGAGATATTCTTACTCATCACACAAATAGCCCACGGCAGCAGTGTGCGAGAGGGGACACGAGGACGAAGGCTTCTCCATGCCCTGAAGATCATCCCTTACACAGGATCGACACGTGTGGCTCTGTGCAGGCTCAGCACCTCACACTGGGGATCCTGGCTCACTGAAGAGCACTGGAGACAGCGTTGAGAAACACAGGCACCCTGCAGCCCTCACCTTCAACTCCTTGGAGACAGGCTGGGTTTGGATCCTAGCCCCATGGCCAAGTCCTCTGCAGGGACCGGTGCTTGTCCTCCTCCCCAGCCTTTCCCCAATGTAGCAGGGAGGACAGCCCTTCTCTGAAAATTTCCACGTAGCAAGTGACCTCTGTACTCCAGGAAGACAGGAACCAAAATAAAACCATGATTAAATACATGAACTCCACTAGACAATATTTTCTTGAAATAGCTTTCCAATCCCTTAGGCCTTAGACACAAAGATGTCCATGACCACAGCAGGCTCAGGCAGGACAGCACGGGCAGCTCCTCCCCGGTGCAGCGGCATCCGATTAGGCCAGGTGACAGCAGCTAATTCCTCATGCCACCACCAACACAGCAACTCTGGCAAGTAGAGAAAAAACAATCACAAGGTGGAAATTCAAACAGAACACGAGTCACCTGCTATCAAAACAGGGAAAATTTGGCAAATTTGCTACTTAGCACTTACTGCATCACGGCTGCTCGATGATGCTAATTAAACAGGTACCTCCCAGCCACAGCCAGAAAGATTTATATCCCTAATTTGCATCTCTCAGTTTATTTTTCTGTCCTCCAAGGCAGCGTTTTAATGGCCATGGCGTGATTGCTTGGAGGAGTTTAATTTTGTCTGAGTGTCATTTGAAGATGAAGGCCTGTCCCGTCAGTGGCTTGACGATTGCTCACCCAGGGCCCAGATCCTGCCCCCTGCTTTCCTGCAGCGGGGCTCAGCTGTTCGCTGAGATTTTCTTGGTCTCTCGAGCTTGGCTTCACCAGCAGAGAAATAAATAATGCTGGGTTCAGATGCTCTCAGTGATCCAGCTGCTCTCCCCATCCAGGGGCCCAGTAGGCAGCACTTTGGGGACTCTTTTAGGGGTGAAGGAGCCTCAAATGTATCCAGCGCAGAGCCGGCAGTTGGGCTAGGGAATGTTGTGTGGGATCTCACTAGAAAGCAGCACAGCCTTGCCAAGCAAGGAGACCGGTCTCAGAGATGTGATCTCTCTACCCAGCTCCCAAATCCGGCCCCAAGAACCAAACCCAGCGGGCAGCTTGATCCAGGGCAGCTCCCACACATGAGGGGTTGCTCTGACCTAGTGGAACAGAACGGCTGGAAGGGTGGTGTATAATTGCAAATAATAAAAAGCATCCAGAGTCCTGTGTAATTACTCAGAGCTCACTCTGAACGCAGAAGTCAGGCACGCTCATGAGGGGGAAGGTGTCTGCCAGCACCCCTGTCCAGATGGCCCCGATTAGGCAGCAGCATGTCCCAGGCCCCAGATAAGAACTGCTTACCCTGATTAGGATGGCAGGAAAGCTGATGAGAAAGGCAGGCAGCGACGCCTGTTTGCTGCAATGGGTTAACTGCAGAGGAACTGGGAAGCACCTGGGGCTGAGGGTGGGGCTCAGAGCCTAATAATTGCTGCTAAACTGATACAGTCCACAATAAAAATACTTTAAAACCATAATCCATCCTTCTTGGCAAAATACAAATACATCATGTAGAGCCACTCATTCCTGAGAGGGAAAACAAGAGGAACAATCCCTCCAAGATCTTACAAACAGCTTCCAGTGCCAGACAGGAATCAGTGGAAGGAAAAAGAAACACAAGGGATGCCTTCAAACCAACCCACAGCACCTCTGCAAAGTGTGGAGGTGAATGCCTGCAGCCCTCTGTCTCAATGGGATTGGAAATCCTCCCTCGAAGGTGCAGCTCCCAAGCACTATCAGAGCAGCACCCTTGGGTGCAGCACAGGCCTCTCCAGGGAACGCGAGGCACAGGCCAGCAGCGGCGTGGGACACCAGCCACAGGGCTGGGGTGGCTCCTTTCATGTTTCGTTATGAAGATAGCGAGGATAATGAGAAGAAAGATTCCTGCAGGGAGAAAGGGGCAGGGGTGTATGAGGATGTGCTGGTTGCCTGTGTGCACGGCCACACGTCACTGCCAGGCAGCCATTCCCCACTCCGCACTGCCATGGAGCTACAAGATGCTCATCTCGTGGCTCTCAAGCATCACAGGCATTTCTAGTGCTACCTGAATGTACTGCTGATGAGAGGCAACGGCCAGGAAGGAATCTGAATGAGCAGCTCAAGATAAATGTTTTCCAGGAGATGCTTACCTGTCACCCACCATCTCATGCCTGCTCAAAGTCTCATTATTTCACTGCAGCATCAGGCTCTTCAAAAAAAACTTCCCCGAAGGATCCTTCCAACACACCCACCTGTGGAAAGAAGGCGGCAGTGACTGAAGAGCAGTCTCCATCCCAGAGAGGAACAAAGCAATGGGAATGGCGTCAGGAGGAAACGCAAGTGGTGGGCTGGTGAGACATCGCTGCTACCAGCCTCCTTCTCTGGAAGGAAACATCATCTGGGAGGGATGGGGAAGAGGACGGAAGAGAAATCACTTTACTGTTTTATTTTACAACTAAACTTCTGCCCTCTGCAGAGGTTACCTGCCATTTTGTGTCACTGCTCAAGCATCCCAGCCCACGGTCCGGGGCTTTCGCTGTCCAATTCCAGCAAGGTCCAGAAACACGTTGTCTAAACCCCATCGGGCAGCCCATTTGCTTCACCTACATTGAACTACTACACAAGGGTCCCACAGAGGCAGCACCCATCTTCCCCTCAAACTCCAGCCATAAAAAGCAAACATGGAAACTTGGCAATTCAGGGCCAGTGGTTTTAACTCTGAGAGATCCCACAGTCGACTTTCCCTGGATACTGGTTGTTGTCATGGCAAGCAGAGAGGGGAAGGAACATAAGAGGTGGTTAGTCCTTGACATGCTCCATCCTTGGACTAATGGCAGCTCCCCAGCAAAACAATCCCAACATGCAGTTACCGAGGAGCTTTTAAAATGGGAAAAGCAAAAAGAGATTAAAAAGCTATCTGAAACCTTGAAGCTGAATGCTGAGTGGAAGGGAGCGCAGGGCACCCAGGGCCGCACGCGCCCGGAGAACAATGCGGAGCTGCTTCTCTGTAGGCACAGCTAAAGGGATCCCGACTGTCAAGCTGGAGTGACAAACCTGGGGGGGGCTGCAGGGACAGCGCTTGACAGAGTGACAGTCAGTGCTGCTTTATGCTTAGTGGTTACAACATGGAAAACCTTCAACGTGGGGTTGGGGAGCAGAGCTGTGCCCCCCCACCAGCACCCACACAAGGTACAAAAGGGGGGCAAGACAAAGATGTGAATCCCCATTCCACTGGCTGGATCGTTTCCTTTCATTGCCCAAGGATTTGCAGAGTATCCTCAAACCTGGGACCGGAACAAATACTCTCTACTGTTTCAAGGATGGCAAGCAGTGGTTAGAGACAAAGCTTTATTATTTCCAGTAGTAAAACACTACATAAAAGTTGAAAGGGATGGAAACAAGAGCAACAAAATAATAAAAGAAACCTAAATGACCAGAGCAGGCTGAGCAATTCATCAAACCCTTCCTCCCCACCTTAAGCCCACGATAAAGGCTTAGGGCTGGTACACGTTTGGGGTAATATTCCAACCAAAGCCACAAAACACAACCAAGAGAGACAGAATAAAAAGTTGTCTTTAATAGAAAATATATGCATGGAGCTGTAGATATTCCTCTATCACATTCATATTGGGGAGATCACATTCTCCTGGGCTAGATTCCTTCCCTTGACCCCACGAGGAGACTTTCCATAGATGACCAAACACTTCTGGTTCAAACTCAAGGGGAATTAATCCAATGAGGTAAAATGCAGAGGTAAGAAAGAAAGGTTTCCAGGCCCACTTGGTACAAGGGCAGTCCCAAACGTATCTCTGAGGGTGTTATATCAAACCTAGCCTCAGTTAAAAAAATCAAATCAAACTTACCACAGTTTGTTAAACAGCCCAAAGAAGCTAGGGTGGGGGTGAAAACACGACTGACCTGCCTGCACGTCCCAAGAAACACAAGAAGAGTTAGAAATGCCACGCTCAGCTTTAAAAACTCAAGTGTAGAGTTTTAATGAGAAAGTAACACGTTTAAATAAAACAGAGATGATTTTTAAGTGTCCTTTTTCCTTCTGCTTCTTCCAAAGAAGGCCAGGCTGGCCGAGGCACTGCGGTGAGGAGAGTGCGAGCAAGACAGCCACAGCAGGACTGTCGAAAGCTCCAAGGCACGACAGGACTTTTTTGGTGGCAAAGCACTCTCAGAAGAAACAGCATGACTTTCATACCAGCACTGCAGTGAAAGCTAACTTTTGGGTTTACTTATTTAGTAACAGCTCATAACTTTGGCATTATCCCCTCGCAGCTGGCTGAGTCTCAATGACCACGACACAAAGCATCCCTCAGTGGAGAACAACCTCATCCCTTGCTCTCCTCAGCACCAAAATTGTGAAGCCCACGTACGATGGTTTCTCTTTCTGCCATCTCAAAGCTCACATCAGGTTTTGTTTTCACTTTTAAAAGGGCAGAAACAGATCACGGAGGAAGAGCTGGAAGGATTTGCCAAGCAACCTGCCATAGCGCATCAGCCAGAACGGCAGTGAGGGAACAGGCCTCTGTTGGCCCATGTCCATTTAGAAAGAAAGTCAAGGATTGATTTCCGATCTCCTGTTAGGAGTGTTCCAGCACCCAAACTCATTTATCTTCATACTGCAGTCATTTGTAAGAGCATATACTACATGTACACAAATCGCCCAGCAGCAAAGGAGAACAGAACAGAAGAGTAATAACCAAGGGAAAAGGCTGACATTAACAGGCACAAATTGCCTTTAAATCTGTGATTTCAGAGGGAATTTTCTGGAATATTTTCTTTCTTCAGCAAAAGATGGGTCAGATCCAAAGCATTTAGTAGAAATCCATAGACTCCTACTTGCCTAGCGTGGGTTTTGCTCAGGCCTTCAAAGATCTAATTGCTCTAGCAATGTCAGGTAATTTGATTTCTTCTCATCTGTCAGGCCTCGGAGGGAAATTGTCCATCCTGGAGAATAAGCAGGAGCAGGGCATGCAGCTTTCCACAGCCTGACTCATGATGACACCATCACCAGCAGCCAGATGCTCAAGACTTGCAGGGAAAAGAAAAAAGGCAAAACAAAGGCCCCCTCTTCATGTAAGAGCTGACAAGGTGTGCATGTGGGAGGAGAATCTGCAGAGCTGAATGAGAGAAAGTCATTTGAAAGCTTTTTATCTGATTTGGGTAGGCAAAGGCAGCCAGCTGGGCCGTGTGTTGTCCCACTGGGAGCTGCAGCACACACGCTGCCCGTGGCCCCAGTGCCAAAGAATGACCATGAACACCCAGGAGGACTGACATTCACAGCAAACTTCTTTAGGTGTTTCTTTACTAACCCAAGTGTCTCCCTCAGCAGAGAGCCACAGAGCCAGAACTCGGCAGAAGTAAGCAAATGAGGATGCCCCCACCAAACCTGCAGCGACCCAAACCACACCAATGATGACAAGAAACACAAGCGGTGACACCCTGGGCCCACAGGAACCAAGTGCAAATCAGAGCCCTGGTGTCACCCTCAGGGTGCACAGAAAGAAATTCAGCCCTGGGCTTGAGAAGCAGCTGCGGTCTCCTCACACCCCACTTCAGGGACTTAAGGGTGAACTTCCCTTTCTCCTGCAAACTGCTAAGCCAGGACTGCAAAGCCTGGAGCTGAGCCCAGGGCTGGGCTTGGCAAGCCAGGAGCAGCAAAGGCAGCACATGTTTCCACGGCTCCAGTGAGCACTTTCAACAAACACAAGTCTGGACCCCACAGCAGCACCGTACAGTACTCCAAAGCTCATGTCAGCACGAGGGGAAACCAAACCATAAACCAAGTCCTTGAGGCAGGGAGGACAGGCAGGTGCTTTCCCAGGTGCTGCTGTTGCTAATGCCTGAGGAGCATCATAAAGTCACCACCGGCAGCAGTTGATGTCTGCAGTGAGCTTTACAGTGGGAGAACACTGGATCCAGGCAAAGAAGCTCCATCTTCTCCTTCATCAGCATCGCTTCCTGGTGTGGATGCACCGTTTGCCTTCAAAATACACAAAGACAAAAGTTTGGAAAAGAAGTGATGGGGAGAGACCTGACAAAAGTTATTTTATGTTGCTTTTACATGCTCAGTGCCATTTTAAGAGCTTCCTAAAAATAATAATGAAGAGAACATCTCTGCATCATTACTCCACACTCTGTCAGCAGTCAGGGCCCATTAAACTTTATTAAAGAAAGAGAAGATGGGGGAAAGAAATGGGGAAAGGAGGAGGAAGGAGTTGTACTGCTAGAACTGGTGCATGCTTCCCTCATAAGACCAAGTCAGACAACAAGCCTCAGCTCTCAGAGGTTTCCAAACCAGGTGGCAGCATCCACGTGCTGCA
This sequence comes from Laterallus jamaicensis coturniculus, assembly GCA_022605575.1. Classification (NCBI taxonomy): domain Eukaryota; kingdom Metazoa; phylum Chordata; class Aves; order Gruiformes; family Rallidae; genus Laterallus; species Laterallus jamaicensis. Next base: position 3,194,053 of record JAKCOX010000025.1, on the reverse strand, counting down.
GAACTGGTCCTCCACGTGACCCTCCACGTGACCCTCCTGCCCCCCAAGGGCCTGGGCTGTGGGCAGAAGCCATGGCAGAAAGCAGTCCCTGTGTGGGTACAGGGTGCAGGTCAACACTGCTCTGCTGCAGTGGGTACGCTAATGATGAGCTAAACAAACCAGAGCTCATCACTGCAGCAGCCCCTGATGAAAACTGGGGGTTGCTGGGACACACTGGTTCCAGCACACGGGGTGAAATGTGAGGCTGGCGATGTAGGGAGCTCTACAGCAGCAGTGGGTCAATACTGACTTCTTTCTCCCTTCTCTGAAGGGGCAGAAGTTACGCTGACTCCCAGAGAAAGGACAGGACACATTTCCAGTCACTGCCATTCAAGGCATAGGGAGTCCTCCAAGTTCCTCTCACTGGTCCCAGTTGAAAGACAGCCTCCCGAGCCATAAAACCTCTGAACATGTTTACAAAGACTCCAAAATCTAGACTTTTAACTTCTATATTACTGCCTTCCCATGCTCTTCCCTTCGTGCTTTGTTTTGAAAGATTACATCAGTTATCACCCTCAGCACTTTGTGCTAAAGGCTGAATAGAAAGTTGGGAGCCTGAGGAGTAAACGTATTGCAAAGGGCAGAGAATAAGTTAAGACTTAGGACGTGGGGGCAGGAGGCCAGACAGGTTGTTTGATCAAAGACCAAAGCTCAGCCCTCTGCAATGTGAAAGAAGGCACAAAAATAGGAGTTTCACCTCCAGCAGCAGTCTTGTTTCCAGACATATTGAGTGAAAGAGGCAAGAGAACGAGTCTTTGTCATTCCTCTATTTTCAAGGCAAAAGTCTTCAATTTAAAACTCCAGAAAGACTTACAGAAATAGTAATTTATTTTTTTAGGTACTCCAGCCTTTATTCGCCTCACTTCAAGGGGGACTCAAAAGAGCTCAAAACATTTTAGTTCTACCACGTGAGGACGAAGACATTTTAATTCCTTAACCCACGGAAGGGGACACAGGCTTCTCCTGGGGTTCCTATTTACAAACACATTGTATCCAGAGCACAAACCCTGAACCATTTCCTAACACTGCCACTACCCAACCCCATGTTTTATTTATGAATACAGCAGGGCTGTTTGGGGCTCTGCAGCAGCAATGTGAACAGCCAGAGATGGGACAAAGCTTCCCAGCCATGAAGGCACAATTCCATTTGTTTTTCCACTTGGTGGAAGAGGGACAACTCGTCCTCCTTGGCAGCAGGAAAACTCAATCCTGGGGCAGCAAATTTTGAGCAAAGAGGAGCAAACAGTGGTGCCCTTAAATCAATCCTGGGGCAGCTAGTGCAAGAGGTTTGGAGGGGGGAGGTTGGGTGTGGGTAAGGGTCTCTCCTCCCTCTCTGCTTCCCCTCTTCCTTCCTATCCTGTACCCTCAGTGCAGGCACTGAAGGCAGAGGGAGGAAGAGCAGGAGTTACAAGCACAGCATCCTCATGTGGGTGCCCACCTATTCTTCCCCACTGCACCACCAGCCCTGGCAGACACCACTGGGGTTTGGCTCCCACAGGCAAAGGAAGGAGCTGTTGGAAAACATCTAAATCACTTTTTCACCAAGCACAGGAAAAAAAGTCACCTCCCCAAAGACTGGCATGAAAAAAGTCATTAAAGAAATTACTTTCCCATTCCAAGCCTAATTACTGTTAGGACCATTTTTTTCCCCTCTGTGGAATGGAGTGGTTAGACCCACTGAAGCAAAATGTTACCTCCTCACCGCCCCCGAGGGAGCCAACCAGACAGCTGAGAAACAGAAGGGAGGTAGAAAAACCCAACCAAGAGATGCTAATGCTTTAACTTCAAAGATGCCCTGAGAATTTCCTGCCATGAAAATAATGCAGAAAGGCTCTGCCTGTCTCCTGTATTAATGGCTTGCATATTTATGAGCAAAAGTTGGTGCCTACCCCAGCCAGGGAATCACTGAGCCACAGAGAGAGCGACAGCACCTCATTTCTAAATCAAATCAATTCCTGAAAGACAGGGCATAAATCTCCCCAAATGAGGAGAGCTGGAAGCAGCACTCCCTGCCCACCTCTCAGCTCCAGGCCCTTTCTCAGCTCTGCTCAGTCTCTCCCAGCAAGTCAGGAGCTGCAGCTTCAGCGCCCTGTGCTATGGTCAGGCTGGACCTGCTGACCTCCTGAGGTCCTTCCTGCAGATCTAGCCCTGTGATTGCAAGCCACAACATCTCTTCTACCCTCCCCAGGTGCTGCCATCGCTGCCTTGGCTCCCAGACTCAGCAATGCCACTGTTTAACGTGGCTCTGTTTAACTGCCAGCTGCTGTACCACTCTTTAAGTATTAATGATTTAGACAACTCGTTGGCAAACAAGCAGAGATGGGAAGACTCGTGCTTGCACTCAGACGTATGCTACTCATTCATTAGCTTATCTTGTGGCTGTTCCTCAAACCTCCTCTTTTAAGCACAAATTAAGAGACTTCCCCAGCCACACAGCCCCATGCCAAGCTCATGCACCAGTTCCTACCTGCAAGCTGCCCAGTTCACCCATGGAACACCAAAGATCACGGATCTATTCCTCTGAAGATACTGAGCACCCCTATTAACCAGGCCCCATCAAAGCAGGACTTGCTACTGCTCTGAGGAGAAATGCCTTCTGCTCTTCATTTACCCCCTGTAGCAACCAGGTCCAAGCTCAAAGATGTTATTGCCATTAAAAGCTCTCCACGGGCTAATGAAAACCACTGTAAGATATTGATGATTTTTTTTTTTTTTAGTTCTGCTTAATATCCCCTTTCTTTAATAAAAATGTCATAATTAACAACAGGGAGGGTTCTGCTCTTTTTTAACAGAGGCACCTCTTAACAAATCAGTGGTAGGGCCCGAACAAAGTGAGTCACCTCCCTAGCTGGGGGCAAATAAGGGGAAAAAGGAGGATTGTGCTACTTTTCCTGAGTGCAAATTTCATTCCCTTTAGGATAAAACATCCTCCAGGAAAAACAGTGCGTGACCTTCCTCTTAACAGCTATCATGTCAGAGCAGGCACCTCCAGGAACCAGAGTTTCAGAAGAAGAAGAAACACCAGCCCCTCCGAAAACGCTGCTTTTGAAAGGGTTTGAAAGCAGGTGGTAAAATAAAATAAAATCAAATTGGCAGCCTCTCAACTCACCAGTCTCTTCTGCAACTTTGGCTCATGGGCTGAGGTTGCCTAAATCCCAATGCAGCTCTGACAATGAGTCATTTTATGACAAACCCCAGGCTTCATTATCTGCCTCACCAAACCCCAGCCGGAGCTGGAGCAACACGCTGGAAACCTGCAAACTCTTCTTAATAGCTCCTTGTTTTCCCTTGGCCACACGACCATGCTGTCATCTTGGCCTTCAAGGCTTAAAGAGCAAAGGGCTAGGAGAGCAGCTGCATTTCCAGTACTGCTCCCTAATTCCCTGCCCTGGCGTGGGATTTAAGGATGCTAAAATGTTCTGTAAAGTCACACTGGAGAGCGGAATTAGAGCAGAGGTGAGAAAAAGAACTGAAGAGAAAGTCACCGGTAGAACAACACCTGAGGTGCTAATATGAAGCCAAAATTGCTCCTGACACCGCATTACAAAGCTTCAGAGGCTTTTGGAAAAGCTCTAGCAAGCTCTTCCTTTAATGTCCTGGGTCAGCAGTGCGAAGGAGAGAGGATGTTTGCCCCTTACTCTGCTTTCGGGTTGGAGCAGAGCACAGGGACTGTCCCACAGGGACATCAGGGAGACAAGGCACAGAGGCTTTGCCAGTCTGGATATCCAGCACTCGTCCATCAACTCCACCGCTCTTCAAAGAGACCAAACAGCAGGAGCAGCCTCTGCTTTTTGGCAAAGTGGTGGAAAGCCCCTCCCAGACAGAGGAGGAGAGAGGGGGTGCCACTCGCCCTGAGGTTCCCACCGTTGCACGCCCCAGAACTCTAGTGTCCCAGAACAGGATGCTTCCCAGGGGAATGACCCCAGGGCTGGGTTTGTGCTTCTGTTTTCACTCAGGGACGTTCAGCCTCCTGCATGTCTAGGCTGCTCCCTGCTGCAGAGCGGCACAGAACGCGGGGCGATGCGAGTCGTACCACCACACAACGCTGGCTGATTGCTAAACTCAGCCGTAAGGGACCGTGATTGCCAATAGTTCGCCACACAGATCGCAGCGCGGCGGCATCTCTCCAGCCGGGCACGTTAAGTGCTCTCAGAGTAAACGAACGCTGCTGATGCTCACCCCTGCTGCTCGCTGCGCAGAGGCGAGGCCACATCTCAATTACATTGGAGGGAAAAATGAAGTCACTGTCCCCCTCTCCTCTGCACCTCCAAGAGATGAAGATGACAGAGCATACAGCTGTGGCAAACAGCCTGGGCACACCACGTGCTTTCCCACGCCATGCTCAGCTTCCAGCTTCCCCTCCTTGCAGGGACTATTTGAACTGGGCTCACGAGATTACAAACTCTTTCCATTTTTCAAACCGACATCCTCATGTCTGTGCCTGTCAGTTTTAGCTCTCACCTGCCTAGCACAGAGGAATCTCCCTGGAAGGTGTTGACCCCTTGCACCCAGCTTTGCATATGAGTTTTTCAACAGGAAAAAGACCTTTTCCTGCCTGTTTGTACTGTCGTGGCCAGGGAGCAGTCAGTGGCAGGAAAGCTCCAAAGGGCAAAGCGCTGTACAAACACACTGGATGGGTGTGCACCCATCCAGACTTCAGCACAGCCAGGTAGCACCAGCACCCAAGGAGTCACACCCAATATCCAGTACCCACTTCAATCCCACAAAACAACTGGCTCCTTCACTGCTGAGCCAACAGGGAACGGGCATCAGCCATCTCTCAGTCGATGTGGGCTTACAATAAACCCTGTTCTGGGCAGCATCATGCATAATCCAGAGAGGAGATGGACAGAGCAGAAGTATCACTCATCTGATTTGCATAGCAAAAACTAAAATTAAAGAAAACTGAAACCCTCTGAAATTTGGGGAGGAAGGGAGGGAGGGAGAGAGGGAAGAGCAGAGAAACAATTTTATGCCAGCTATTTCTGGCGGGAAGCGTGGGGAGGGGGACAGGGAGGGGGACTGTGACTCTACTAAAGGATAAACCTGCTCCCTCTAATCCAATTTACGCCTCAGCGTGTGCAGCACAAAACAGGCTCAGGCACAAAAGGAGTGAGGGTTCACAGGGTGGCAGGAACGCTCTGGAGGGAGCGGCGCTAAACGATAACTTAAGGGGTTATTGAATAGATTAGCAGGAACCGCAGAGAGAACACATTTGCATCTCTTTCAGCTGCTCCAGATCAGATGTGATAGCAGCCTCTGCTCTCACAGTCACTTAATTGTTCCAAGGTTGTTGAGGGGGGGGGAAAGTGTCGTCTTTTTTTGCACTGCAGAGTTCTGAGAAGAGCCATGCTTGGCTTTAAGAGCCATCCAGCATTAGGAATGGTTTTTTCTGGTCTCATAAAGCTGTTGGACTTCTGCTACACTCCAGTAACAGCTTGGTCTGGGCTGCAGGGCAGACACAAGCTCCGGGCCTTCACGAGGGGACAGGCCCAGGCTCCGGCTGCTCTTGGAGGTGGGTGTAGGCAGCTCCCACCCCAGTCGATTACTCATGTTGCAGTATAGATTCTGCATGCGGGGAAGAGGGAAGGAGTGAGCTGTAATGCTGTGACAGCATCTGCCAGGAGAAGAGCAGCAGGGAAAGGTGATCTCGGGCTGCAGCTCTGCCAGGTGTGCCTCTGAGAAAGCTGTGCTTCAAGGGAAGTCGGCCCCAAAAAGCATAGATCTGCCCAGATGGGAGGTTCAACTTACCATGGACTCTGCCACCAATGTCACTCTCACGTCCGTCTGTCGGCTGGTCGCTCTGGCCGCTCTCTGTGGCACTGAGGGCAGCCCCCTGCTCGCTGCCCAGGCTGCTGTGGCTCCCTGAGAGAGCAGGGGAGTGGGTGCTGGGTTCCCCGATGGGTGCTGCAGGGACACAACAGAGAGATGCTGTTGAGGGAGGGAGATGCAGGTGCAGATGCTGGGCCAGGTCCTAAGAGAGCTACAGCATGCCCGCTCCCAGTCAAGCACCCTCTGGAGCAGGGTCAAATCCCAGTTCCAGTGCTCTGCTCTTAAAACAGCACCAGCGATTGCAGTGCTATGAAGTCAGGAGCAAGGAGCTGGCTGGAGAAATGCTGACAGGCAGCCGGGAGCTGCTCCCAGCTCCAAGGGCAGACCCTGAAAAGCTGCAGGCAGTGGAGTGACCCGCCACCAGTTTGACATGCTGGTGCTATTCCAGTGAGAAAGGACCCAATCCTCAGCTGACACAGCTGCAGAGATCCCCATCAGATCCCCTCAGCTGCACCACCATAGGGCAGGCATGCAGCTGAGCCAAAACCCGCAGCACCAACAGCCAAACATTCAAGGTCTTGACACTTCCCACCCTCCAGCCATAAGGAGAAGCAGCTCCTCACCCAGTCCTGCTCGGTGCTTTCTGCCTTGCAATCCTTTTGACCCTGCAGGTAAAGGCTTGTCGTCCAGGCTGGAGGAACTGAACTCAGAGTCACTCTCACTGTCACTAGAAATCACTACGGAAGAGATCGGGGAGAGGAGACAGACAGTTATTCACAACACTCATAACACTTAAGGGTGCCAGATGGATCCAAATAAAACATGAATAAATGCTGACTCGCTGAGCACATCCTCCCTCTCCAAAAGGAGCCCTACCTGCAGCTCCCCCCCAGCTGTTTGCTCTTCATCTCAAACATGATGTGCTTTTACTTTTTCCAGATGATTTATAACTCAGCCGCACAAACTCCAGTGATGCCAGCACCTGAAGTAGATTCACACACCACCAGCACTTCCCTCCCAGCCTGAGAGGGACCACACCACCCCTGCTGCAAAGACCACAGGGGAGCAACATGCTGAGGGCTGGGTATGAGGCTGGTTCCTGCTCAGCTGCAGATGGAGGGGACTGGCTCTGTGATAAGAGCATCCACATTTGAGTAATGCAGGAGAGAGGGTTGGCCTCCTCCAAGCCACATTTTGGATGCTGAAGGAAAACACTAAATAAACACTGAGCATGTCAAATGAAACACCCTGCAGCGATTACATGAAGAACCAGCCTTATTAGCTGATCAGCCATCCAGCAGACACTCACCTCTATCAGCACGTTGCCCAGAACTGTATTCCTCCTACACCCCCAAGGCTTAAAAGGAAAGGGTTGCTCCTCTTCAAAAGGACTGTTGCCCCATTTCAAGGCCACTTATTTTCCTCCTCCCCGCCTCCAAATTCTGGCCCTAATCCTACTGCATTCCACTCTCCACAATTTCCCTAAGAGCTGGAGCATCATTTTCCCAGATAAAACTCCCCAAACTAGTGGGTCGTTTCCACTTTTCCACACAATTATGCAAGTACTTCCCCTGCTTACACCAGTGTAGAAAATAACTCGACTGCCAGCTGCTCTGGGTGAAGTGAGAGCAATTTCCCAGCTCCCAGGTTTTTGTGATGGCCTGATATCAGACCAGAAATGGTAGGACTGAGGAGGAAGGTAACAGGAAAACAGCTACCTTTTGTTTGTAGGATTATATCTACAGCAGTGCTCCAACTGACCAAGACAGATACCAGCTCTCCTGGCAGCTCAGAAACCATTTCAATCAGTGGGTCACAGCTCCTGGTGGAAAATCCTGTATTGGCTCATGGGGGATATAAGGTAGGCAATGCTGCAACTCACAGCCTCTACTGCAGAAAAAAGAAGCCCCAACTTTTTCTTCATATTTATCAGTATTGTATTGACAAGCTCACATTCATATGAGAAATAAGTCCCCTGGTGCTGCTGGGTGCAGGAGGGACACGGGTGCAGCGGTATAAGGTGACATCCATGGGGTAGCAAAGAGAGCTGTTGGTTCATCTCTCTGCATCAGCACTAAAATTCAGCTACACGTGGTACACAGAGCTCCAAACCCTTTACCACTGCCCAGGGCATGAGGATAGGGGTCCCTCTCCTTGTGAGCACAAGCTGTCAAGCATTTCAGCCGAGGAACCTCCGCAGACACTCCTGTATTCAGGCAGCGATCTGTACTACACAAAATATTTTATTAAAAAAAAATATTAACACCTAAAATAGCGCTTTTCTGGAGTTAACATCTCTGAGGATATTAAAGCTGGCTGGCAGTGTTATTGCAAAGCGTTATCGAAGCTCTCCCCATGCAGGCCGTGCTGCCGGGAAGCGCTGCGCAGCGGGCAGGCTGCCAGGCCCCCTCCTCGCTGCAGGCACAGCCTGTGCCCACAGCCATCCTTTCCTCCCTGGCACCTCCCAAAATGGGATTTCTCACCTGCAGGGAAAGGGCAGGAGGAGAGGGAAGGCCTGTTCCAAGCTGGGTGGCTGCAATTCCGGCTAAGGGTTCTCAAAGCAAAGGTTTGGCTTTGCAGCCTTAAAGATGGCTTTGTTACCTCCCCAAAGCTCCCCAGGTGAAGTGGGGGACTACATATAAATACTATTAATAACAACCCATAAACACCAGGCTCTTTGCTACCGGATCCACCTCTCAGCTCTGAGAATCATTCTGACCATCCCATTGCCCAATTCCCTCAGCAAACACAGTCCTGTCCCACCTGCTCATCATCCTTTTCCAGGCTCCTGGATTCATAAAAATCCATCACTCAAGAACAGCTGAACAGATCCTTCCTCCATGAATCCTTTAAAAATGCTGGAAGTCAGGATTTATTTGGAGAAGGCTCCAGTGAATCAGTGGAGGTGACTTTAGTTGCCTTCCCTTCTGCCATTCAGCAGCTCAGAGAGGACCGGCACAAGAGGAGGAAAATATTAATGACAGAGGCACTCGCACGGCAGGAGCAGCCCTGTCTGCTCTCATTTCCTCTGCTGCCAATAAGAGTGGATTTTACCAATGGCACCAATGTTTCCCTTTAAGGTAATTTTTCTCCCAAAGCTCCCAGACCTTCTGCTGGCACTTTCCAGAGCCCAGAAGTCATAAATCTGGTGTTCCAGCAGTTGCTGATATATCAATAAGAGTCGTTGGACAGCTGTACTTTCAGAGAACCTAACAGATTTATCCCTCTCCATCTCCAGCTGACTGGAAAACAAAAAAAGCTTATAAAAAAAAATATGCTGAGATAAAACTTGCCAGAAAAGCAGTCAGTCATCCAGGGCCTGAACCCCCACGGCTGTAGCTCAAGCCCACAGTCCCTCTGACACGTGGTTCAACCTCTGAGCCAGAAAGACCACAGCCCCGTGGCTTGGAGAGCTGCATGGGATGGAGGAGAGCTTGCTGGGCTCCACTTGACCCCAGCAGCAGTAGGTGTGGGATGCTATGCTGAGGCTGAGGGGAAAGGAGCACCCCGCAGCACCCGCATCCTCAGCCTTTGTGAATACGACTTCGGGGGAGCGGGGAGGCCGACAGCTCCTGGGCACTGTGTGTGGCGGTGTCGGTGTTGGAGATGAAGAGCTTTGTTACAACCTGAGCATCTCACTGGGTGCAGCTCCCAGAATTGGCTCACCCTCAGCACTGTCCCCAGCTGCAGGGACATCTCCAAGCAGGTGGAGGGGAGCAGACCCAACAGCTCATCCTTTCCAAAAGCGGCACACACACAGCTTGGCTACTATCCAAACCTGCAAAGAAGTTGCATGACCCCTCAGTGGCCTGCCCCAGCACACTCCTCTCTGCTCCATCACTCAGGGATTTGGCCTCCAGCCTGCAGACACCAGACAAACCCACTGCATCCCCTTGCCCAGTGGCTGCTCCCGTGCCTCCGACAGCACCAAGCCCAGCACGTCGCATTGCTTGGCAACAGGACTGGAGCACACTGCAACGGGAGAAACCGCCGGAGATCAAGCAGAGCAGCGTGCAGCCCTCATGCCAAACAGCTCAGGGATCACTCTTCTTTTTTTTCCACCCAGATGCTGAGCATTTTTTTCAGCAGAACTCAGAGCTCAGAGGAAGGAAAGCCCTGCTGCTCCTTGCTCCCCACCCCAACAGTCCCTTCCCACCTGACCTGATGCAGAAACCCACCCACATTCCACCACATGGAGCAGAGCTGCTCCCCAGCACAAGAAATATTACTGCTATTCTCCCCACGACAATACATTTGTGCCTTAACTAATAGCAGGGTTCCCATGGCAACCGCTTGTTTATTACAGAAAAACTAAAGGCGACGGCCAATCCCAGTGTCAGCGAGCAGGAGAGGAATAATGGGTGGGTAAAAATAAAACTTCTTCCTGGCATGGTTGGCTTTTCTTCCCAAAGGCACGTTCCTGTGGTCCCTCGGTCCCACTGCCTTCCCACCCTCCTGCAGGCAGCACAGCTGGAGCAGCTGCTACTCATCGCCCAGCACTCCTCCCCTCCTTTTAGAGGGGATCAAGGATACTTGAGGTTTGCCCTATCCCTGCTGAAAGGGAGCTCATGGAGAATGTTGAAAGGACAACGGTGGCTCCTCTCACCCAGGCTGTGCTGGGACATGGCTGTGCCTACGCTGGTCCCTCTTGACTTGAATCCCTTAAGAGCTCAGAGACAGCTCCAGGAGGCGAGCAGTGGGGTTAGACACGGCTGGTCAAGATAATGGAAACACCCAGAAGAGCAGCCTGTCAGAGTCATGCACATTAAATGCCAGAGCTTGTTCTCACAAACATCCTGCCAAACATCAACAGGGCTTTACCAGGTAGCGAAAGGACGTGTTCAGACCAAGGCGTACGAGGTGTGAGCTGACAAAAGCTATCAGCCAGGCAGAGGTATAAAGCAGGCTGCCTTGTCAGCCACAGCTTTGCAAAGCTCAGTCCAGGCCCAGCTGCAGATTTGCGTGGGCAGTATCACAGGTACATCACCTCTATGGGGGAAGGTGGCTGCCCTGCACATTGCAGAGGTTTCCCATGACAAACAGCACAAGTCCCAGCACCGGCAGGTGGAAAGGAGTTAAATGGAAGGGTGAAGTGGACGAGCTCCCAGCTTCAGAGATCAATTGCAGCCTGCAGTGCCCATTGAAAGCTGTCCAGAGGACAGGCAGCCTAACAGGAAAGGGCAACGAGGAAAGAAAGCACCAGAAAATAAGCCCATAAATTAACATTATCCAACCCGCAAAACAGCAGCCAGCCAAAAATCAAGAGCACAGGGAGAGATGCAGCTCTCCACACACATCAAAGCTTACCAAAGGCTATTTTGCTGTCCTCCACCTGCTCCTTTCTTGCTCCTGCCAGTATTTTAGGGGAGTCCTTCCCACAGAACAAAACTCAGCTGAAAAGCTGAACTAAAACCCTGATCAGGTCGGGGTTCAACATCTTCGACTCGTAATGTTCTGTGCCATGTGAACAGAAAATACCTCATCAATCAGTTCATTTGCTAAGACAACCCCTTCCAAGCATCTCCTGGAGGAAAGCATAACCATCTATTGTTGATCTAATTTGTCTTTAATTACAAAAGTTACAGTAGGGCTGGGAGTGCTTTCCTAGCCAGGGCCTGAAGAGAAGGTCTGTAAACCAAATTCTCCTGAGCCCCCTTTATTAAAAGGTTATTTTCCCCCAAACTACTGGTAAGATTTAACTTGACAGGAAGCAGTGCGTGGCTGCTGGTACGCCAAAGAGGTCTTCTCCAACTGAGGGCATCTAATAGCAAAAGACAGAAGGGGAGAGAGGCCAGACAGTTCTGCTAATCCACACCAGAAAGAAACAAAGAGAAATCAAAGCAGACTGGCAACAGCTTTAATTCTGCAGAATCCATCCGCTGCTGCGCTAACGACCCTGAGTGCTCAGCACCTCAGTGCTGAGCTGCTGTTTTCCCCTCTCCCAGTTGGCTCCAGGCACAGCACTGGAGTGGGTGTAGGAGCAGTGACAGGGTGGGCAGATGGAAGAGAACGGGGGGGGGGGGCAGAAAAAGCCCTACAAGGCAGTGCTGTGAATGGGATCTGATGCGGCAGCAATCCAAGATGCCACATGTGATACAAGGGTCTACTTCAATCGAGGTCTACCTCAAAGAACAGGGATGTGAGTGCTGAAGCTAATAAATCTTCAGGCTTGTCAGTGCTCTGGCCCCAGCCCTGCACAGGGGTAAGTTAATCACCAGCTTCTTCCAGACATGTTTGAAGGACAACTAAGCCCGAAGCTCTCCATCCTGCAACCCTCAGGCCCCTCCCCGAGCTGAACGCGCTCTACCAGTCTCATTTGCTCAGGGGGTTCAGGCACAAAAGCACACAACCAGCAGCAGCTCGTTCCTGCCCACTGACTGCAGAAAAGCATCTCTGCCCACTTGCTCCAGGCCCTGGAAAGACCCCAGGGAGTCGATGGGAGGGTCATTTCCAACCCAGCTCGAGGTATCTGCCCAACGGTGCTCTGTGGAGCAGCAGAAGCAATGAGCAAGCCAGCCCCAGGAGGGAGGAAATGAGACCAGCCTCTTGGCAGCCCTGACCATACAGCAACATCCATCAGCACTACTATCCTACGTAGTTGCACAGGAGGAGCTCTTTGGGCTGCAACTGCAGACAAGTGTCTGCTTTGTGGCTTGTCCCTTGCTTGGCAGTGCCAGCCAAACAGCAGGGCTGCAGGGAATGGATGAAAGCAAGGGTGGATGGAAGGACAGGGAATCCAGGAGGGCTGAGGCTAGTCTGGGCCTCCAATGTGCAATATAAATAACAGCAAAACCTGAAAAACAGTGTAACCATCAGAACCCACCACTGCCCACAGGGGAAACCCACCACATCCTGCTGACTATCCCTCACTGCTAGCACAGAGCCTCCCCTATCAGCTGAAAACTGGAACAGCAGGTTCTTCTCTCCCATCCCTGCCTGTTTCCTGGGCACAGAGCAGACAACCAACCTTTTCCCCTGGCCCAGGTGAAGGATCTGCTGGTCCCGACGCTCTCTGCCTCGGGCACGGCTGGCTCGCTTTGCCATGGCTGAGAGAGCAGCTCGCTGGGTTTGCTGCTGCAGCTCTTCAAAGGTACGATGTACTTGGGCAGCCCTTTGTAGAACCATGCACCAGACCTCTTCCAGACCTGATGGAGACAGAGACAGCACCTTAAACCTGGGTTTTTACAGCAAGGGAACACAACCAGCACCACGTGAGTTCCCCAGCACCCAGCCACCCCTCTGAGCTACCTCAATACAGAACCTTCCAGCTCAGAGCACACACCAGTTCCCCTGCAGTGGGCAACTACCCCAGCAGCCCAAAGCCCTCCCCAGGACCATCTAACACACCTTTGTCTCCATCCTTCTTCCACCAGGAAAAGCACAAATCTGAATGAGCAACAGATTGAAGGAGGAGCAGAGGGTGATCATGCAACCACAGAGCTGCTTCTGCCCTCTGGATCAAGACTAGATGTTTCTCTCATGCTGTGCTTGAGTCAAACACACATTCCCAAGCTTACTACAAGGATACCAAGGATGAAGTTCCCTGGTCTGCAGCAGGCAGTTCAGATTCTGCATCTGTTCCTTTCCCATTGGGACTTCACAAAAAGGAGAACATCGTGGAGACAAGCAGGCACATGCCATGGGTGGCAACAGCCCCGAGTCCATGGTCTGCTTAGAGTAAAACAAGTTTTGCACTGGCTGGAGAGACAGCAAGTCCCAGTAAATCTCTCCTGCTGTGCCAGGTTCCTCAGCCTGGGTCACTCTACTTCTGAGTCCAAGACTGGCAGCAGCTGGGGAATGCAGGCAGCAATGCCAGGACAACAGGCTCTCTCTCCTGTGGTGCCACCTTGGTGTTCAGGCTAAGCCAGACCATTTAACACGTGTGCTTCAAAACCCCAGGACAAGAAGAACAACACTCAACCTGAACTTGCAGCAGGAAATGGACTGTGAGGCCTAAACTGTAATATCTCCTGTAAGAATGCTTTCTACTTTCCAATTTGTTTTTAATGCAGCTGATGATGAAGGAGCTCTATTAAGTATATTTAATATAAAGCCTGCTGTGAGCCAGAGGAAGGGAAAAGGATGGCAGCTCAGACAAGGAGAAATGGCCTCTAAAAACCTAATTCTTTTGTGCCTTCCAGCAGTCTAATAATGAGCTAATGAGACAGACAGGGCAAAAATAAGTTAATATAGTAAAAATATCATTTTTTATTTCATGCAGGAGGGGTAGAAACCGTCCACTTCTGTTCTGAAAGAGCTCATCAGCGTTTCTACTCCAAGTTCCCAAAGCATTGTGCATGCAGTATCACCATGACGGCAGCGGGTGCAAATGCAGATATCCCTAATTACAGCAATATGTTTGCAATTTCCATTTAGGGCTTAATCAAAGCAGAGGGCAGCGACAACACCTGGCACTCATGAGAAGTTCCTCTCACACAGGCACGAAGAGCAGGACACCATCATCACCATTTGACTGATGGGAGGAGATTGCTCAGCAGGTTGTCTGGTTCCTAGTTCAGAGCCATCAACAGAGTGAGCTAAAACCCATGTGTTTGGGGTCTTGAAAGCCAAGTGAATGCTAGCTGAATTCAGAGGGCAACCTGGAAGCATGCTTTTTTTAAGGGAAAAGCACCCAGCAGAAGATAGCAGAGCATCGCTGTGACCCAGCATGCACACCAGTTACTGGAAGAGGGCAAGAGAGAAGCTCTTGTGCAACACAGCAGGATCTAGAAACGAGGAGGTGAGTACCCTGCAATTACACCAATATTTTCCTGCTGGGTAACAGCCCAGCAGGATAGTGAGGCAGCCAGCCAAGCGAAAAGCTGGGAAGCCAGCTCCCCAAAGGAGAGAAGACTCCAAGCTCTTCTACAGAGGGGCCCTTGGCAGGCAGGACACCTTCCCAGCTCCTTCACCAGCACACAAGCAGCTGGGCAGTGACCCAGCCAGTCAAGGCAGGAGCTGACACAGCTCCTTCCATCCCCTCTGATAGCAATTAGGGTCTGTGTAGCATTTGGTGGAGCTCAGACAACAGCACACGTCAGCACGGCACAGGATGCTGGAGGAATGGGCCCTGCTATCCCCACAAAACCAAGAACTGGGAAAAACAACATATTTTTTACATCCAGGGCAGACATCTCTATGTGGAGCTCAGTCCACTGCGACTCACATAACCATACACGGTGTGAGAGCTACAGCCTGGGCAAACCCTGGTCTCCTTTCCCTCATCTTAGGAGGCTTGGGAATGGCTACACACACAGGACACAGCAGGCAGAACAGGGACTGCTGCACCCACGGGGTCTGCACCCTGATCATGGAGAGCCATGGCTTGAGGATGGCAGGGTGTCCATCCCCAGCTGCACACCAAGTAGCTGGGACACACGTGGCTCCCTGCGCCAGGGAGGAAGGGAGATTTTCTTACAGTCATTCTCTGAACAGGTCTTGCAACTCAGTAATTCAATTTGAAGCACTGAAGAGACCTATTATCTTCAGGCAAACGACAATTTAGGCACAGCATAAACCAAATCAGACTTAGCAGGGATTGCTGTAAGAAAAGGCTGGGCACCCCCAGGTTTCTCACTACCCCAAAGCAAGTGCAGCTGTAGAAAGAGTTAACGATACACCCAGCCCTGATACACTAATACCAGTATAAAACTGATTCTGTGCACATGTATTCGCTTCAAATTGGTGCTTCTGGTAGAGTCTGGTCTCATTACAGCAGTATTGAAATTGTTTTGAGATCAGCTCTGTAACAGCAGTAGCAAGATGCTTTCCCCTACACCAATTTGGTATCTCTGCTCCCCCAAGTCATCAGCATGCCCCATCCCAAATGACTTCAGTTCACATTCTGTCCTGCAGACAGGCACACAGGTTAGTTTTAGCATCCATGCATCACAACAAATCAATGCTGCTGACTGCTATTGAAGGCAGTTTCATTGATTGCAAGAGTGGCCTGACAGCAAAATTCTTGCTTGATTTTAAGTTAATAAGTCTAGAATGGTGATTCCAGAATAAAATTCCTATTTATTAGCACGAGTTTGCTCTTCCCAAGGAGAAGAGAGCTTTGGTCTCACCAGTCCTGTTGGCACATCAGGTGAAATCCTGCCCCCATGGCAGGGCAGCCTGAGTTTGGGTGAGGCTGGAATTTCATTGGCAAGAGGGACAGCCAGCCCCTTCCACTCATGTGCAACAACCCAGTTTTAAGTAACATTTATCACCCCTTGCACCAAGCAAATGGCAGAGAGGAGTAGACATCTGTATCTGTGTTACCCCGTAACAGGGTGAGGTGCCCCTGCATGTGGCTTGGGACAGAGCAGCCACACAGCCTCACCCTCTGCACCCAAACCAGACTGGCCAAACGCAACCAGAACTGTTGATACTGACCTTCTTTAGGCTCCTGTCCTCCTGCCTCCCCTGACACCCAAACTACCCTAAAGCAAAGTGGGGAGGACACAGAGGAGAAGAGCTCCTTTAGCAACTGACTCCTATTACTTTCAACCAATTTAAGGACCACAACAAGTCCCAGGAAGCTCAATGCCTCTGATAACCCTAATAATAACCCTACTAAAGTGGCATCAAGCCATCATTACAGCTACAGGGTGAGACAGTCAGAAGCAGATGCATATTTTTATTTAGCATGTTCAAGTGCAGTCTGGAGATGGGACCTAACAGAGAATCACTAGGCCCTGGTGAAAAGCATGTTACTGCTCATGCTTCTCCCTCCTTTCTCCTTCTTTAGCATACGAGTGCTAAAACAAGCTCCTAAACAGAGACAACGTTAGGACTTGCTGATGAAGGGATGGGCTCACAGCTGAAGGAATCATAACAAACACTCATGGGCCCCCCCACAGACTGCTTCATCAATCCACAAATCCCACAGACTCGTGTTGAGAAAGGCTCCTCACTGCAGAGCCACGTTTTGCTCCACCATCTACTGCTCACCACGCAAGAGCTGGTCTTATTCTGCAACCTCCTTCCTTCACAGCAGCCCGGGCTGGGTTCTCCTGGGCTACAAAGCAAACCAGGATCTCGTGGGCTACAATCCAATGCAACCTCCCCAGGGAGGACTTGGTTGCCATCGCCCTCACGCAGCACATGCCCACACGTTCGCTTTGTCCCAGCTCTCCACCACAGCTCTGGCACGCCGCAAACCACTGGCAGGGAGAAAGAGCAAGCACTCTTCAGCTTCGTTATTTGCATTCATCTGCTTTTTCCATAACACTGAGATTTCCAATTACATTATTTACAGCAATCTGTTGTCAACTCCCACATTCAGCACTTGAGGATGAAGAAAATTAAAAGGCAGTGAAATTGCTATTCGGAGCTTTGTTTCCGGAATAGCAAAATCCATCACACCTCTGACCCCAACGTTTCTCAAGCTGCAATGGCTCCCAGCCTTCAACCATTTATCATTCCTCTCTCAATCAGGCCTTTTTTTTTTTCCTTTTTTTCCCCTGTGGCTCTATTCTAGAGGACACTATTTTGAGTCTAACCACTCGCTGCTACCACCCCCCACCCCCCCCCCCCAAAATAATATGGCAGGCTATTGATGAGTTCTTTGAATTGCAAACAGGTGCACATCACTTCGATTCAATCCAGAGTCTCCCAAAATAAACCTTCCCCTCCATCACTGTGGTATTTTGCCAACGTGTCAGGCAGGAATAACCCTGGGCTGTGGTGGTTTTATAATGTTCCAAATGGTCCAAGAGTATATCCGAAAAGGAAAGCCCCGGGGGGGGGGGCAAAAGGAGAGGAGACAACCCCACTCTTCCAGCACAACAATCCTCTTCCTCTCCATAGTTTATTGTGATAAACCAAGAAACGCAGCCAGCCGTGAAAGCACTGGTTAGTGGAGAAGAAATTAAAGGGAAAGTGAAGCAGAGGGGGCAAATTAAAACTTTCACCGGTCTCTGATAGCTGACACTTGCTTCTGCATTCAGTGGGGTTTAAAAAAAGCCATCTCCCCCCCCCCCCCCCCCCCCCCCCACTTAAACTGGTTTCATTATTGCTACAATTTTGGATGCGTCGATTCAAATGTAAATGGGCACGAACGCTTCCAAGAGGATTTTAATTATGATGATAGCAGCGCTAATTATGGATATAAAAAAAAATGAAAAATATATATATATATATAAAAAAAGTGGTAACTCAAGAAGGTGCTTTGCAGAACCTGGTGGTATCAGCCAAAACAAGGCTGAGCAGAGTTAAACGGCTGGGCAGGGATTTGACAAAACACAGCAGGTCCCATTTTCCCTTCAGGCCAGGAGGTGACAGACAGACTTCAGCCACACACGACTGATTCAACATGGGCACTGCTGCCCAAGCTGTTATTAAGCTCACGTGCTCTGCCAGAGGCCTGGCAGCAAGGAATCATTCCAGCTGCATCACGGCTCCTCCCAGGCAGTTTTGCTCTTCTGACAGCCGCTGCAGCAAGCCTGCTTTGCTGGAGGACTTCCTCTCTTCCTGCCCTGCATGCTCACTCCTGTGGGTGCACCACTGCTTTGCTGCCAAGTCAGCAAACAGGTTCTCTGCAAACCCATGGCCAATGTTTGGTGGTGTCAGGGATCAGCATCCCTGATTGTGCCACGGGACTCCCTACCCATGCAGAAACACAGCTGCTCCAACGAGGATCAGCTCCCCCCATTCCCAGGCTCCAGAAAGGCAACACAAGAGGCAAAGCCAAGAAAGGCAGTGCAGGGAAGGGGGAAGAAGGAAAGTAGATTCTTGCCCTCGAAAGGGAACGTGAGCTTGACTGAATTTGCTTCTCCCCTTGCTTGCAGGAACAATAAAATGCAATCCACAGCTGCTTTAATCTCCCTGCCCTCAGCAGACATTGCAAAGGAAAATGGTCACAGGATCCTGGAAGAACAAATGAGGGGTTTTCAAGAGATGCTTCTGCAAAAGCTGGAACAAGCAGTATCTCAAACAGGCCAGTTCTGGTCTAAACCAAATGAGTTCTATCTTATTTCAGGAAGAGCTGTACTTATGACACAGGGATGTCTGATGGTCCTTTGTTCTCTTTGCCAGGGGGAACATCCCAGCACTGCCAGGCCCCAGCCATGTCAGATCACAGTACTTTCCTCCCAGCACCTCTCTGGCACTTTGGAGACCCTCACCCTGCACATACACATGATGCTCAGCAGCCCCAGTGTTACCAAACACACTGTTTTGCTTCTGGACAACTGGGACACAAACAGCAGGCAGAATCCATTAATCACCTCCACTCTCCAGAAATAAGCTGGTGTCAGAGCAACTTGTTCCTCATTGCTATGCAGCACAGCCTTCCCAGAGGAGGTTTTCAAGGAAACAGAAAGCAGCAGAGAACACTTCTGAATGGCTGAGCCTGGGATTCCCAAAGGGGCCTAGAGGCATCAAACATTCAACTCCAACTGAAAAATTGATGTAAGCAATGGATTGTTACTTTGGTCTTCATTTTGACCCAGGCATACTGATGATTTAATTGCAACTGAAGCCAGCAGCAAAAGGGGGAAGACAACTACCACATGCCACTAAGCTCCTGCTTGCTTAAATGAAGCCTACATGGTTAAATAACAACAAGGAAGACAGAGGGATGAAAGCTTTAGCATGTATGACTGATGCTGCACACTTCAGCTGTCAGCTGGCACATGGGAATGGACAAACGCCACCTCCCCAGCTTGAGATCCTGGTGGGCCAAACGACTCATGGTTACTCAGTGTGTGGCAGAGGCTAAAGGGACAATTACAGTCACAGGCACCTCTCCCAGCCAGACCGTGCTTAGTAACTCCAGCCAACATCGTTTAGTCCATCCAGGTTTCCAAATAACTTCCCCTTCTCACTTCAGTGCCTGACAGTCTCTCACTACCAGAGTTGTGAGCTTCACAAATACCATGCCCAAATAGCTTGAGCAGTGGTTTAGAAAATTACAGACCCACTAGAGCTGGCCAAGCGCAGGGGCCTGAGCACGCCCGACAAGCTGGGAGGTGTTGCCATAGCTCCCTGGCCTGGGACAAGCCTACTTTAAGCATGTGCTTTGTTGGCATGGGCTAAAGAACCTTGCTTAGTCATGCTGAGAAGGGGAGAGAAGGGTGGTGGTATTGCTTTGTCCCTACATCACACAGCCCAAAGTGCTTCGGTGGGTTCCTGAAGCTCCCTGCCTGCATCCTGAGAAATGAAAGGGGGCCAACTCACCATGCAGGTCAGACAGAAATGAGAATATCTGATCCCAAAGAGCAGACATCCATCTGCACTCACTGATAGCAAAGATAACCTTCAGCAAAGAGCATGGCCAAATGGGTTTTGTCCAGAGCAGATGGCAATACAAGACAGATCCAGACCGAAGAAACAGACGGCAACGAGGAACTGGTTGTGAACACAAGCCCTGAAAAGAAACCTGGTGGTTTAGTGTGGGCCCTGTAGTATTGTGACAACTGAAGCAGCTTCAAGAGCTGCACTAGTACCAGCCATCACCCAGAGACCTAAACATCTCATCTCTGCATCACACAGACTCTCAGGGAGGACCTGATCAAAACCACTTCCCAGGCGGTTATTGATACTGCCTCAACTTCCTTGCCCTGGCTAACATGCCTCAAGGCTTCTGCTAATTCTCAATGCTTCCCAGTCTCCCCCCAGGATAAAACCAGTAGGGATGTATAACTTGATGCCTCTCTGCATGGTGTCCATGCTGTGACCCTTCCCACTTTCTGGCCAATGCCACCAGCACCACCTCAAACAAGAAAGGAGGCAGACCTGAACCAGCCTTAAAGACAAAACTTAAGGCTGGGAGGTCAGATTAAGCTATTTTTTATTTAGTATGAGAGGGAAAGTTCTGTTCATTTTCACCAGGGTAGCGCTCTGGCCGTTATCTCAGGTTTCATGGAGAGCACGAGCTCTGAAGGTTACTGTACCCTCCCACACTGGTGGCACATAACACTTACTGGACAGGTTAATACTATTCTCTATCCAGTGACCACAGCTCCTCATTATTTTTATAAGAAATAAGAAAAGTAAAACAATCACAGAGTGTGGGATGAGAAGCAATACAGAAATAACAGAGCAAAAGAAATAAAGTCAGCTGTAGCCTCACAGCCACCTCTGCACAACACAGAAAACATCCTAAGCTCTCTCTCTTTTGGAACCTCCATTTACAAGACAAAACACCCATATGGGTCAGCATATTAAATTATTAGCAATATTCAAGGAGCTGAATGCTCGTTGCCCATCCTACCCACACTGCTGCTCAGAAATTAGAGACTGGCAGTGTCCATCT
Organism: Laterallus jamaicensis coturniculus; assembly: GCA_022605575.1. Taxonomy (NCBI): domain Eukaryota; kingdom Metazoa; phylum Chordata; class Aves; order Gruiformes; family Rallidae; genus Laterallus; species Laterallus jamaicensis. The sequence continues at coordinate 3,172,998 of JAKCOX010000025.1, read as the reverse complement.
ACCCCTCATCTTACCTGAGCACCAACCTTGGAAGTGCTCTTACACCTAAGCAGTGCCAAGTTTCCACAACTGGCATTAAAATACATAAATAACCACCTCAAACACCTGCACAAATACTCTCACTACACTTCAAAATTTGCTTTAGCAGAGCACCCAGGTTTCCCAGTTAATTGTGGTGGTCACAAATAGCTACAATGGATTGATGTTTGAGGACCACAAGCAAAAGCCCCCAAGAAATTGATGAGAACAAGTGAAAATCTTTCTGTAATCACAGAACCAATTCACTGACTTCAGTGTAAAGCAGCGAGCCCTGATGTTGGTGGGTGCTGGCTGGCAGACAATTGAGGCAGGCCATTACTTTCTGCAGTGTAAAGTTGAGGATAAAGGATATAAAAATTGAGAGACCTGCATTAGAAGCCTCACACGCTGGCAAGTTATGGGATTTTTGCAAGCAGGGAGGAAAACAGACTTAAAAGCTGCAATCCTAGTTATTTTTAGAGGGACAAATATTGCAGCTATGCTATAGATCTCTCCAGCTGTATTAAAGAATCAGCGTTAGCCAAGTTTATTTGCCACAGAGCTAGGAGGGAGAGAGCAGCAGCAAAAGCTAACAGTCTCTTTGTGACCATAGCTAGACAAGCTCCACAAAGCTGTTCAAGCTGCTGGGGCTGGTGTGGCTTTTACCCTCCACCCCCTCACAAATCAAAGCTGCCACCATTGTGTGTATTCATCGAGCCTCCCAAAGCCCAGCCCAAGCTCCCTCTCAGCACCCAGGCATCAGGAAGAACCCAGACTCAGCAACGACTTAGGTGAATGCCACTGAGCCCCATTTCTCCATGGGTGGGGTTTACCTCTCTCTGTTCACTGCAGATCTTGCACAACCACAGAGGACGTTTCTGGGTTCCACAGGTTTCTATTCCACACTTGGTGCAAACTTTCTGAAACAAAGAGAGATAAAAAAAATTAAAAGGGAAAAAAAAAAAAAGCTGGCATTAGCAACTCCCCACAGCTGTGTAGCCCTTGGGAGAGAGAAGATCAAGAAGCATCCTTCCCATCAGTTAGGCTCTGCTCTTGCAAAGCCTAAACATAGCAGAATTATCTTATTTATCCCAGAGAACCAGTGACTGCAGGAGGCTGCTCTGGGCCTGGATGGACACGAGGTGAAGGCAGATCTACAGCAGAGGCCTTGCCTGCAAGGTGAGAAGAGAACTGACCAGGGCAAATCAAACCCCCACAACCAAGAGGCATATTTCTAGAGCTTTTTTTTTGTCTCCTGTAAATCCTCAAACCCAATCACCATGGCACAGAAAGCAGCTGCAACCAAATACAACAAAAGCAGGAGTTTGGGATGGATTGGAAATCCTCTCCTCCTCTCCCTCACGTACACAGCCCACAACCCCAGGGCTTCTCCTCTGTTTCAGCATGCACTCGGCAGCTATCGATTCGTGGCTGCTTAGGGAACGGGCACGACTGTGCCTACATGCACATCTCCTGAGCAGAACGTGCCTGAGAGCACTGCACAGCCTCTGTTGCTGTACAAGGGAACTTCCCTGTCTCCACTGGCATTACAAGCCATTTACAACCTCAATCACCTAATATCATAATGAGGCTGATGGGTATCAGGCTTGGCTTACAGCTCGAATGAGAAGTGGGATGAATTCTTTGATCCTCACAGAGCAAAAGCCACACACAAGAGGGCCCTGGAGAGCAAAACCTTGCTGAGAGACATGTGAATTTAATCTCCCCAGCTAAGGTTTTACAGTTCCTCCACACCAGGCTGCTCCTCCCCTGAGCCAGGAGGTGTGTGTGCAGGGATGAAAGTCTCAGTGGCTCACTCGACCTTCAGTGCCCACATCTGGAGGAGGAAAGCAGAAAAATGATGCTACCTGAGGAAACGGCTTCAATAACTGTACCCAGCTATTTTGGTGAGTGCAGGCCATCCCCCAACCTATGCTGCACAGAAAGGGGAGGCAGCACTGGCAGCCCCAGAGGTTAGTGCTCCTCTCCACCTCTCTGTTCCTGTCCCTGCCCTCATCTTCCCAGAGAAATAAAGAACAACCCATTGGGTTTGGTGCATCGATACCCAACATGGTGCTACCCAAGGGTAGCCGTTATCTCAGAGGGACTGCAGATACAGTTAGCAGGCACCACTGATGTACCCCAAATTCTTCCTCCCAAAGTCTGAGGGAGCAACTCAGTGTTGGATACCCTCCAGGACTCCAATCCCCACGGTATAGCACATCCCACCACTCCCTCTAGTGGAAGCTTCCAAGCCAGTTTAGTCCTAGCCATATATTTTTGAAAGTTCCAATATAAGCTGGGGCTTTTCTCCTCCCCGTTGCTGCAGACTAGCTGGAAAATTAAGCATCACCTACGACTCCTCAGAAGAAAGCATAAAAACCAAGGACATTAAAAGCAGACCTGCTCCTCATTACATACAAGATGAAGCACTTTCTTCTCCTACTTCTACTTCACCTTTTATACATGAAGCTGATACCTTCTGCGTGGTAAATGACACATTATGCTTTGTCTATCTACTGCTATTGTTAATACATCTGGATTTGCATACATCTTTCTCTTGCCATAACGCATTTATTTCCAAGATAATAAAAACTAGTATTAAAAATATTCTTCATAAAAGAGAAAATCCACCAGGTTCCAAGAAATAGAGTCTCTATTCAGCAGGAAGGTATGTTCTCTGCTATGGTTCGGGTTCATCATTACAGTTCCTGTTACTGAATTAAATGAGTTGCAATGAGACAGTAACAGGAGTGCTAGGAAGAAAAATATGAACTTTTAAAAAATCCATAATTCCCTGACAAGTCATTGCTTATTGCATACGACACAGGAGTGATGGATAACCCTGGATGAGAGGGGACAAGCTTAAAGTAACAGTCCATTCTGTGAGCTTTGCCAAAGGGCTGACTGTTCCCTGAGCTCACAACATTAAAAAACAGTACTGGGAGAACCCCTGAGCACCCAGTCAGCATTGCTCTGAGCTTGCACACACCTCAAAAGTGCAGCCAAGCTGAAAGCAGCTGAAAAATACACACTGGAAAAGTATGGTCTCGCATCAACCTGGATAGGATTCTTCCTGAACTGCCCAACAGACTCCAGACAAAAAAAGGAATAACCACTGGAAAAACCACCCCTTCTCTGAGGTTTCCTGACCAGAGCCCTTCTGGAGCCCAGGATCACATAGTCTTGCTAGCTGGAGGGGATGCTATCTGCAACTGCACCAGGACACAGCAGGGAAGTGTCTGCACCAGCTTTTGCCTCCTCATTAGTGTACGAGGCTCACAGGAAGGAAGTTACAAAGTGCTGTGGTGATGTGACCTAGCTGGCTTCGGACAAGGTGACAGCAGAATGGCCAAGGGAAGAAGGCAGGGATAGGGCACATCCTGTTATTCTGCATGCCTGAAATTCAGGAAACAGCTCGCCGTCTCCTGTCTGCCATCCAGCCCTTCACTCCCCACAGCCATGTGTGCACAGAGCCCATGCTCCTCCCCAAAGAGCTACCAGCAGCTCCCGTTCAAACCAGACCTTTCACTTCCCAGTACTTTACTGCTGCTTCCCCCCGACCCCTTCCTAAAAAGCTACTTTACCCCTGGCTTAGGTCCCAGGGCTTCAGAGATCTGTGCTGGTTTTTGCAGTCACTCCCTTACAAGCAATCCTCTGGCTCAGTCAAACTACTTCTGCAAACTGGATCCACCCCACAGCAAAGGCAGAAGAGCTCTCAGCAGCTCCCGGGCCCAACATGCGTGTGTGGAGGGGTGCTGGGCCCTCGGTGCTGATTGCAACGAGCACCCACCTCCCTTCCCTCTCTTACAAGAGCCCAGCACTGCTGTAGCCAGCTGTGGACCGGCACAGGCCCAGCCAGTGGCCTGCTCTGCACGAGAGCCACATCTCACCAACTCCCGCAGTGCCAGCACGGAAGGTTCTCCATCAAAGCCTACAGGCCTGCTTAACCACAGAGGTGCCAACATGTGCCACTCCTTGGCAAAGGAGCAGGTCTTACTAAGTGCCACGGGCCAGGGAGGGTGACGTGGGCACCCCTGCGTCCTTGGCTTTAGTAGCCACCAGGACAGAGCCAGCACAGGCTGCTCCCTTCTGCCCTACCACCAGCAAGGAAGAAACACTCCTGCACCCAGCAGGTACCCTCACCTCTCCCCAGGCAACAGCTGAGGCAAAGCCACTTACAGAGGTATCTCCCAAGGGAAAGATGGGCTCCAAATGCAGGGAAGACAGCCTCCCAGCAGAGGGAGGATAAGGTGGTTGCCTTGGAGATCATCATCTCCATTGCAATACAGATTAACCCCTTGGCTGCAGAGCCCAGACAAGCAACAATCATTCCCCAGGGTAGAACAGCATCCCTGCAAATCAATGCTGCCTTTTCCACAGCACCCATGGGGTCCTGCCAACGACATACACAAACACAGGCAATCATGGGTGCACAGGCTAATTTGTCTATCAGGGCTCGAAACGCTGCACTGGTTTGGAATTTGAAGATGGACTTGAGTCCTCTGAAGAAGCATGTTACTGGAGGGTCTGAGGGCCAACCTCACAGGAAGTAGAAGTAAAGCACATGGACCCTTTCATGAGTTGCTGCCGATGGATGTACATTTCTGGCCCTTCTCCCACTCTGCAGCCTCAGAGCAGGAGATGCAGAGAGAGCTGATGCACCCCATCTCAGCACTAACTATAATTTAGGCTTCTCAGGATCCTGAGGAATGAGGCAATCACAATGCAAGACACAACCTGATGGTCTCACAGCACAGATCTAGACAACTGGGGTTAGAAGACCTCTGCAGAGCTATCCAGCTTCCAAGAAGCATGGAGACCTTTTCTTGATGGTTTTGTTACCAGGAACAGGCAGAACCTGGGTGACCAAACCTACCTTTTTACAATCCTGACAAAAAACTGACGTGCTGCCCAGCAGCCCGAGCAGCTCCCCGCAGAGCAGACACTGGGAGAGGCCGTTCCCCATCGCGTTCTTTCTCATGTTCTCCAGCCGCTCCACCAGGCGCCTGTGGGGATCGAGGCAGAGCAGAGGTCACAGCGCTCACCTGGGAATCCGAAGCATGCCAAAAACCTGCAGACCTGTGCTCCAGGATCAGCCCACCTCTGGGTGCTTCTGTGCAGCTTTGGGCCCCTTGCTGAGACCATATGTACTTGGACTGCAGCCTCTGCACTCAGTGTTTCCTATCAGCTCTCAGTGTTCAGGGGACACAACCCCCTGTAATCCACCTACCGACACCACCCAAGCCCAGAATAACCCAAACTGTAAATACCACTGCCAGGCCTGACTCAGCTGGTGGGTGTGGAGCAGACAGCTCACAAGAGGGGCTCTGTCCCACACCCTCTGTGTCACCTGGGCCACACAGCCTCAGATCAAGGGTCCCCTGCTTGTAGAGCAAGACAAGCACTTAGCACTCAGACCAGGACGAGTCAGGCAGCACAAGGAAAGGGCTCAGAGACCTGCCAGGCCCTGCTCTGGTTTACATACATGTACCTGTGTGCACTGCCCCCATCCCATTAAAAGCAGGAAAGCCAGACTGAAGCCATCAGACCAGAGTTCTGCAGAACAGGAATGCCAGTAACTGCTCCCTGCTTGGCTCAACAGCCTGCTTGGAAGACAGGAAGCACATATGTATGCACAATGTCCATAGCAGCAAGACTACAAAAGGGAAGGAAGGCGGGATAAGCAATTAGGATGCAGGATGAGGAGAGCATGCAGAGCAGTGCTGCTGTCATGAGATCACTGCTTGGCAATTCTCAGGCATCCATTTGTAGATGGGGATGATAACAGCCAGGCCATTTTTATCAGAGGCAGTGACCAGCTGCACGCACGCAGCTCGAGCAAGCACAATCCTGCTGTCCATGCAACCCTGTTCTCATTAGAGCTAATGTCCCATCAACCAAGTCCCGTACCGAGAGGAGAGCAAGGTCTGTTTGAAAGAGGTACTGCCTGTGGTGATACAGGCAGACAGCACAGCCAGGCTGAGCCATCATTACTGGATTTATGATCCTTGACTTCAGCACAAGAAAACTCCCAGGAGTTAACAAAGGCATTTCAGAGAATGCTTCAGCACAGGAACAGCAAGGTGCTCGCTTTCTGTGGCTACACCACCAACTGCACAGGAACAATTGGCCCCTCGGGGTCGCTGGCTGCTTCTAGGGCTCCCATATATCACAAGCATCACTGTCAATTCTCGTTAGCACTCACTACAGTGCACTGCATGGGGCAGAGCGAAGCGCAGGGACAGGCAGGAAGCTGGACACAGACTGGGAAGCACTGGGGTTTCCTGCTGGGAAACACTGCAGGACTGCTGATCTCCCTGTCTTTAAAGACAGTCAGTGTAGGACAACCACAGACACAGCTGAGGCCAGACCTCCAGCAGGACCGAAAGCAAATAGAAATCTGCAGCAGCAAAAGGATGCCCGTAAATTAAATAATTCAAGCTAGCAAACCCCTTCCAGAGGGCTCAGCCAACTAGAACATAAACTCAATCACTGCTCCAGGCAAAATCCCAAGGGGCTGCCGCAGACAAGAGAAGATCTAACTGCACTGCCAGTAGCGGTTTCTGAGCCGTGCGGTCCACTAGCAGTGGGTGCAGCTGCCCAGCTCCACACCTTCCCCAGCCTCTTCCAGAGCAACTGGGGCAGCTGCCTTAGCAGAGGCTGCATTTACGGTGTCAGTGGCTGCAACCACAGCAAGCCCTAAGGCTCAAAGGTGGCACAAGAAAGGTTTGAAGCACCGGGAGAAGGAAAACATCCCATCCTTCCCAGTGCTCATCCCCTCCAATCAAGCAAAAAATAACTGAGAAAGGAAACTGGGAAATAACTGAGCTAAGGGGGATGCTCTGATTGATGGAGGCTGAGCTCAAGCAACCAGCAGAGCCACTCCTCTGCCTGTGCTGACCTTTCCTTCTGAGGGAGGAGGACAAACAAACATGACTGTACCCAATGCGCTGCTGCTCAATGATGTCCAATTTCTCCGCCTTGCGGATAACTTCCAGAATGACCTCAAGTTCCTGTGGGCTCAGAGCCTGCATCTTCCTCTGCTTCTCAGTCTGGAACGTGTGCACTGACCAGCCTGTCTGGAGCCTGTGGGAGCGGGTGGAGAGCAGAATTAAGCTGTGAAAAGAAAGCACAAAACCTCTGACCTGCCCCACGGGCCAAACTGGGCCAGGCACGTGGAGCCCGAGTCAGCCTTCCATTGCAGAAGCCTGTTCTCTGGTTAATGCTGGAAGCAGGAGCCCCTTCTCTCTGACCAGATCAGGATGTCACTCCCCCACCGAGCACTGTCTCTCCCTGCCTCCTCATTTCCCTTTCTGCTCCAGTTTGTATGTTACCATTCCATGCCCTCGTGGCCATTTGGCTCTGCCCATAAACGCTAGCACACATAGGGCTGGCTAGCCAGGGGTATCCTTGCCAACAGCAGGCTCCAGAAGGCAGGGATTACTGCACCCGCCTCCCTCTACATCCCACATCCCTGAGGTCCTTGGGTTTGAACACACAAATCACCAGGCATGCTCGGGAGTACAAACTGGGCAGCTTCCTCCCTTGGTCTAAGCCAGGGCCACACAAGGACTTCAGCAAGCTGCTCCCCTCCCATGCCTCATCATCCAGCAGCTGAGATTTCTCCTTAGCTCACCTGGGGACAGGCAGGAGCTTTCACAGCTCAATTAATTACCATTCAGTGAGGGTTTAGGAGTCACGGGATAAAGTCATGGCTGCTAGCAGAATGCAGAGCACTGTCAGACACGGCTGCCTTAACGAGGCTGCCTTAACGAGGCTCTCGGGTGAAGGCTGGGGATGCGACAGCAACATGCACTGGCACCGTTCCCATGCAGGCAGTCCCTGCAGACACAGGGGCACCTCCTCTTGTCTAACACTCTGCAGCAAGCTGACCCCAGAGGTTCAGACAAGAGCAGAGGTGGCAGTGGCAGAGTACCAACTGCCAGAGGAGGAAAGCAGCCACAAAACAAATGCAATGCTGGTGCTTGACTCATCACCATCCCTTCTGTCTTTAGGTTATGCAGTAACTTAACTTCAGGGGAAAAATGAGATCAAAAGACAAGTTGCTAAAACAAAAGAGTGCAGGCAGCTGGGGGATGCTATCAATTATATCAGGGTGCTGCAGAGATACAAGCCTGCCTCCGAGCCCTTCCTTTCATCCAGGGGAGGGCTGGTGGGATGGATTCCCACCATGTACCAGCCGCACTGCAAACTCCACTGCAGGCTGGCAGCTCTGAGGAGCAAAGCACCGAGCCTCAGCTTTGCCAGCTCCTGTCCCGGCCAGGCAGCACACTGCTGGGGTACAGGAGGGTCTGCACAACAGGCAAACTCTGCCCCCCCCAAAAACCAGGATGTGGATGAGGCTGGTGGACCACAGAGATACCAGGAAACCCTTCAGGCCAGAGCTGAAAGCAGAGGAGGAGGTAAGGACTCACTTGGCACGCAGGGCCAGCTGCCGGTCATTGGGGCACACCCACTGGCCTGTCCCGCTGCCGAAAATCGTGTCCGCCATGGCACCAGGCTGGGGAGGAGAGGCAAGGATCACACCTGGAAGAAGCAAACACGGGCACTGAGTACAGCAGCCACCCCACCCTCAAGAAAGCACAGGGCAGTGCTGGGCACAGCCTTATTATCCATCCTCCTGGCAAGCAAAACAAAAGCAATCTGCTGGCATCACACACAGTGGAACTAGATGGACTCTCACCTACAGGCAGTGATAAAAACATGCCATCATCCACATAAAATATAAGCCAATAAATACCTTCAAATACCTTGAAGACAAGGCTACAAATTTAGATTTTATTGTCCTCTGAAAAAAAGCCAAGCTCTGTCAGTTCTGATTCTTCATTTCAAACTAGAGGAGAGCATTGTTGGTAAAAACCGTCTCTGTCCCATCACCCCTAGAGCCCAACCAGTACTGACAGAGAAAGCTACCCTTAAGGACACAAAGAAGCCACAGTTGCTTTTTTTCCCCCCCACCTCTTAACAGGGTAACAAACAAAAACCCACGCGACAATCAGCATGAATAGTGGCAAGTCATTTCGTTCATTAAAACTGCCTCCATAATAGCCTGATATTTATAACTGCAGCCTACAATAGCAGCTTGTTTGCATTCCCTGATGTTTAAGACAGCACCTCTCTGAGCAGACCTCCCACTGCGGCTCCTGTAACCAGCATGGTCACACCAGAGATTTCTCCTGTTCGGGAACAATTTCACTGTGAGCTGATCGGTACAGGCAGCAGAAGCCAACTTCCACGTGCTCAGGGGAGAAACATCCCCAAAGGAGACTTTCCAGCTTAGCAGTTCGGAGTCCTACCCAGCAGCTTGGGAGAAAGGAAAGCACCAAGGGACAAGTGTAGCCAGAAGATTTCTGTGAAGGCAAAACTAGTCTTGATGTACTGAGCTTTCCTCCAGCTGGATTTACTCTCCAACAGAGCAAGTCTCTCCTGAGCTCTAATGCCCAAGTTTCCAGGTATTAATACCCTTTCCAGAACAGACACTCGCCAGCTTTGAAACCATACCTGCTGGGCAGAGATAACGTGTTTCGTGCTGCTTGGCAAACACAAATCAGATACAATGGCAGGTATAGCACCTGCCAACTGTGCAGTAGTTCCCAAGAAAACACATGTCCTGGTCCCAGTCCACAGCACACTTAGCCCAGCAGCGCCCACAGTTCAGCACGCTGCACCTAGGCTCGCTATCGGGTGCCAACACACAGAGCTTCCAGCCTCTGTGCCAGGCACAGTGGCATCACAGCCTGCGTGACTTTGGGCCTCTGACAGGGGCAGGCACGCAGCTGGTGTGAGTGCATCTCCCTCTCCCTAGGCTGAGCTCATGTGCTGCTGACACCATGCTCAACCCCCAGCACAAACACTAACCTGTGTCAGAGGGCTGACAGCTACCTCCTGCCAAACCCCACATCAGCCTCCAGAGCCAAAATGGCTACAAACAATGAACCAGCCAGTTCCTTCCTTTCTGACCATAAATTTTCTGGAAAGAGTCTGAAAACTTGGCATGTACAACAGGCAAGAGAAGAGGAGGAACTGAAGCACAGATCTCTCCCAGTGCAGGTGTGTCAAAGGGGCGAAGGTTCAAACAGTCGAGGGTAACGGCAGCATGGTCTGACCGTACAGCAAAGCGAGGCACAGAGGAGATGGGAGGCTGCAAGGAAAGCTCAGCAAAGAGGGCTGAGCCAGGAAGGACAGATAGATAATTACTACAACCTTTGCTACATTAATTAATGTGATAACTTTTGAAAGGGATCATCCCTAGAAGAAATCCTTGAACCTTGGCCTCTTCCATTTACCAACTGCTGTCCCCGCTCTGTGCCACGCACGCTGTGGGTTTGCATTTCCATCTGCCCCACAACACCAGCTGTTCTTTTCCTTGCCTGAGATCAGGATGATGCAGGAAGGCAGTCCTCATGCACGTCCCACAGCAGCTCACAAACCAGCACAGAGGCTCCTGCCCCCAGGTCACTGTTAGAAGCAAAGAGAAGCTACAATTCCACACAGAACAGCTGACCTGGGATTTTCCAGATATTTTCCAAACCTGTGATGTGGCGTTACAGGATTATATGCACATGTACCTCCCCAAAACGCATCCATTAAATTACTCTTTGGATGTACCACACTCTTCCCCCACACTCACTCACACCTGAAGAATAGCACAGCCCATGCCATGTCCAGTGGCACGGCTGAATGCACAGAACCATCCAGAACGGGATGCATGCTTGGCAGCTGCAGGATGTTTAGCATAAAAGCTAGAGCTGGAGATGAGCCTCGTACCAATGGTCAGGGCAGAAGAGTTTGCTTTGCCAGCAGCTGTGCTTTCAGGGCAGAAAGCAGTGCTGAGTACATCTGCCCCTCCTCTGCAGAGCTTTATCTGCTCGAACAGAGCTGAAGGCAAGGCAGAGTAGAGCACATCAGCTAAGCTTTTTCCTCAGGAGAGACCCAAACACATTCTCCAGCCTTACACCACAGTGCGCTTTTCTCAGCATGACTGAACAAAAACAAGCCATGTCATGCTCTTTTGCCTCCTGTTACTCAGCATATGCTTTCTGTTCCCCACCATCCCCTGAGCAGCATCTGCAAAGAGGGAAGGAAAACAAAACACAGCCTAGAGATCCATCACCTCCCAAAACAGTCTTCCCATAGATTATCCCCTAAAATATTTAGAGGAGCATTTTCTTTCCGCGGCACTGGGCTGCTCCCTCTGATGTAAATTGGCATTGCAGGTGGCTCTGCACCTTTGCCTCTGAAAAAAGTCCACTGTGGTTTGAGAAAACCACCTCAGAGAATGAAACTGGAATGACATGAGACTGGAGGCCCCGGTCTGCTGAGGCAGAAACAGGAGCACTAGCAGGACTGGAGAGAAAGGAATATTTTGCACAGCCACGGGAGCGATGTCAGAGAAACTGTACCAGTAACTGGAAGGCATGAAGCATCCTCCCTCTTCTCTCTGTACAGGACAAGAAGTACAGTGGAATCAGACTAATCAGAAACACTATGATAACGACACCACGCCAGCAAGAGGAGTCACTTCTACAGGCTGTGGCGAAACATCCCTCTCTTGCCATCAGCCTCTATTGCATTCTCTCTCAAAAACACCCCAGTCAACACCTACCTCACCCAACCAACCCCACCCTGCTCTCTGCTCCTCTCAACAAGCTGACAAAGGGCAGAAGCAGCCGGGCTCTGGCAGTGAGAAAGCAAGAGAAACCCACAGCTCTTGGTCCTGTTGCAAGTACGCCGCATACAGAACGAAGGGGAAGCACATGTACTTGGGGTTACAGAAAGAAAACCTCCCACTCTGAGATCCTGCTTTTTACTTGAATTAGGGATTAAAAGAGAGCTCTTATCGATACTCTATGACCTGCTTAAAAAACCCTCCACCTGTTTGTTCCTCTCCTGTGATGGAGGAAGTCATGTGAAACAAAACCTCATTAAATCCGAGTCCACCTGGCTGCCCTTGGCACAGATGCTACGGGCAGCACCGCAAGGATGGAGCGCTGCTCCGCAGGGAGCCAGGCAGGAGCATTTCAGAGGATGCATAACCGAGCACATCTCTGACTGCAGCTCTGGCAGAGCACTGCTTCTGCTGTCTCCGTGAGGAGACTAAAGACTCTGCAGCCAGAGACCACCACTTCAGTCTGTGAGGGAGAAATCTTGGGTCTAAGCACAGGGAACAGCAGCAGGGTCACACTGGTGACTTGGCCCCGTGTCCCTGAGGAGCAACAAAGAGGCAGCAAAGTGAGCCAGGTCTTTCCTGATGGACAATTCCCACTTCTTGGCCTGGAGGACACAGGTGGGCTGCAGCTAGTGCAGGGAGAGGCAAGCACCCTTCCACCCTGCACAGCCACAGATCCCTCATCCAGCACACCCTCCTGAAGCAGCAGCAGATCAGTAGCAGGTGGTTTTCCAAACATGCTCCTGATCCGCGTTCCAATAACCAGCACATTCAGCACCAGCTACAAATGGCTGCGACAGGTAGAAGGTCGCCCCATCAGCACAACCCAGAGCTAGCCCTGGCTGAAGAGACACAGCTCTCTGACAGAGAGCTTTTTCACCCTCAAAAGAGCTTCAGGCTCTTCTGTGAAAGGTCGGTTTTCTCAGCAGAATAACAACATGACCATCATGTACCTTTACCTTAATAACAGAGCACAGGCATAGCAAGTCCTGCCAAAGGTCCAGCTCTCCAAGCAGCCCCAAGAGCAGGTGCTTAAAGCACAGTATGTAAGCAGAGCATAACACAGCAATACTTTTCCAGAACACCCACCCAGCCTCCAGAGATTCCTGGATCATGCCCTCCCTGAGCCAGCCTGCAGCTCTGTATTTAACACCCTTAACATTTTTCTGTCTCAGCTTTATCACCTTGCTTTTTCAGCTCACACACACTTTTAGCATCACCTCGCTACACCATGTTCCTTCCCCGCTCCTCCACCTCAAACCCGTTTTGACTTTACCTTGACTACATCAAAGTTAAAACTGGAGGGTCTTGTTGACATTGAGGTAGTCACTGCAGTAGAAAACACCTCCTCCTCACAGCAGCGAAAGCACAACCAGCGCGAGCCCTCCTGCAGCTGGGCTGATTACAGGTGCCCACGAAGCATGAATCCCTCGGAGCCCTGCAAATGCAAAAATGTCCTATACAGGCCCATAAGGAGCTCTCCAGTCAGCTTTCATTTGCCTGGTTATTTCAACTAAGCAGCTTGTGTCTATATTAATTTGTTTTTATAGGAAATTAATTAGGCAATTTTTTTTTTCTTTTTAAATACCTCATTTAAAAAAATAAAAATTAAACAGTTGGCCAGAGACGAATTCCCAACTCCCAAGCAGAGCTGTGCCGGTGTTAATTAACTCGCCTGCTTTGAGGGCGTCACCTCCCCCAGGACTCCCAGCTTGCACCAGGTAGCGTGCTGGCCTGCTTCTCCTTTTAGCTGCGGCTCCCTCAAAGAGGCAGAGTAATTACTCTCTGCTCTGCACACCAGACCCCATTATCCCTGGGAAACCTTAGCAACTAAGTGAGTGTTTGCTCTCGTTGCTATGACAGAGGATAAATGACTAGCGGAGATAGATAAGGTTAACCCAGCCTCTGCCTCCCACCCACGGCGGCCAGTCCCTTTTCCTCCCAGACAGTAGTCACGCAGCAGGGTGACAAGTACGAGCAGGCAGGGAAAGGATATTTAGTCCAGACAGCAAGTCTTCCCCTCATGTTTTAAAGATCCTACTGCCACAGTGCTATTTCAAAGCAAGACGACTGTTTTAAAGTGACAGAATAACCCTTGGGGCTGGAGAAGCAAGGCAGAAGACATACTTGACTTTGAAGATAGAGTCTCAGAGCCAGAGCAGGAGAATAAGTCTGCCTGTACAAGTGCTGGCCTGGATCAGGGTTTTATACAAGTATTTCTCATGCTCAAAGCACTTTATACTGCCCTTTCACATCTATATCTAATAGGTAGATGAGCCTGAACCTGCCCTAAGTATTGAGGCTTTATAGGCTTGAGCAGGCAGGGAGCACAAGTACCGTGGAGCCAAGTGACTCTTGTCCCCTTGCTGCTGCCCGCTCTCAGGATGGGAGATGTGGGCCAGCACTCAGGGGCACAGCTGAGAAAGGGCCTTTTGCCACCTCTTATTGCAACAAACCCCACAAACCCTTAAGAGCAGATGGAGAGCCAAGTGACACGAGGAATCCAGTATGATCAGTCCTGACCTGCAGCCCTGCAGCTTGGGCCAACAGAGAAAAGGAAAACACAATGTCCAAATAAGCACCACAAAGCCTTGGCAAGCTTCGGGACAACAACTTAAGAACCCAATCAGACAGACTTTCTCCTGTCCATCTCACCATGAAAGCTCCATCTAAGCAGTACCAATGCCAGCAAAACAGGCTAAGCCTCATTCAAAGCCATACATTCAGATCTGGTTGTCCCAGCCCAAATTAAACCAGCCGCTGCACACAGAAAGCAAAAGGCATCATTATCACAGACAGCCAAGTTAGAAAATGAGTGAGGATGAGGTTTGGGGAGCAAACAAAGAAGATTCTCATAGCCCAGAGCTGCTTCCCAATCCTAGCAGCAGTGGCAAGAAGCCTAACTGCTTTTAAGTCAGACCTTGCTAAAGAGCTCATGAAATACAATGCCCTGGAGGTCCATGGCCATGGGAAGATAAAATCAGTTCTACAGGGAAACGACATACGGTACCAACAATCCCGCATTGACAAGAGGCACTTATCAGCGTGGCTACTTGATATATGGCAGGCTATAAAGAACCACTTTTTGCACAAAGCAAAGCAGTCTTCCAGCTTCCCAGCACCCTACGATGCTGGGGAGGAAAGCCAGCGCCATTCCACCTGCCAAGGTGCATATTTATTTATCAGACTTTGGCCCTATTTCCTTCTGATCCCCAGCCAGGCAGGTGCGCTGTGCAAAGTGAATAATTCATGAAGACAGCAGGCTCTTTCTGACTCACATTCTGGGGCAGGTTGATCTGGCATAGGCCTAGGAGAAGCAAATTAGCATCTAAATGGCCAATTAGAGAGACTCATTTCACTATTCTGATATGCTAAAACACTCAGGAGGCAACCTTCCTCTGGAGGTTGGCGGGGTAGCATGTCCCAGCCTCCAGAGAAGCATCAGGTTTCTTAGAAAGAATTAGACATAGCAGGGAGGTACTGAGCACAGGCCAGCGTTTGTCAAGGAATCCCTTGCAGGAGAACCACATGCCAGTGTATTTCGCAGGTAACCCCAAGTGAACCAGGAAAAAATGCATGTTCACAAGCAGTGGGGAAACTGCTGAGCGACCTGACCCCAGGCCTTGCCAAAAACTCACTGTCCGGCACAGCCCTGAGCCCTGAACCATCACATCTGGAGGATGATATACCCTTTTCTCAGCATCCTGGAGCTGAAGCATTTGGTCCAGGCATCTTGGGAAGCCAGTGAACAACACAGAAGCACAGCCAGCAGTAAGTGCAAGAGCTTTATCACCCTGAACGTGGCTAGTATGAGCGAAAAGCAAGACTCTGGTCAGGCCCTGGAGAGTACCAGACTCAAGCTGTAGCAGACTAAAAACCCTGGCAGTGGGCACAGCACATCACTCTTATTCACCCATGCAACAGCGCCCATCATCCCACATCAGAGCGCTCTGAAGACCCACAGAGCGCTCCAAAGACCCACGGGGCGCCCCAAAGACCCACGGGGCGCCCCAAAGACCCACGGGGCGCCCCAAAGACCCACGGGGCGCCCCAAAGACCCATGACAATCCATCCTCCATGAGACGCATGAGGCTGCTCCCACCACAGGAGCCCACCAGCTCTCAGAAGCACACCGGGGCTGATAATGCCTCCAGAGAAGCATCTTATTTTCAACCTCCCAGTTCAGGCTTGTTTCCCCCCACCCCTCCAACCAGCTTCCATCCGGTTCCCTTCCACCTAAGCTCAGCCTCGCTCAGTCCACCTGAATCACAGAATCCCCCGGCTCTGCTCCTGGGCTGCGTTCAGCAGCATTTCAGTTCCACTCTCCCACCACTGGGGGCTCCAGGTCTGGGTGCTCCCCCCCCAAAAACAACCTGCTCCCCTGCCCCAGTACGCCAGGGGAAGGGGCCGTACCCCACGGGCCCGGGACAACGCGGTTCCCCTCCAGGTATCCAGCACGTACCCTGAAACTCTGCTTGCAACTCCTCCCGGAGCGCTCCCCGGGCACACAGCTGCACCGCCCGCTCCCCGCCCGTCCCGCTCTCGCTTCCCCGGCAAAACTCGCGGCCGGTTCCGCCACGGGCCACGCTGGGACGCTGCACGGAGCCGCCGCCCCCCCCCCCCCCCGCCGCGGACAAGGCGGAAACGGAGCGCACCTGCGCCGCGCCGCCGCCGCCGCCTCCTCCTCCCGCTGCAGCCCCGGCGGCGCCTGTCGGTCCCGGCTCCACTCCGGGATCCCGCCGCTGCCCCCCGCGGGTCTGGGCACCCCCTGGCGGCTCTGCGCCGCACCCGCCCCGCCGGCTGCTTCCAAGGCCCGGCCTGGAACTACCGGACTCGGAGCGGGGCGGCGGGGTGTGTGCTGGGACCGGCGGGGTGTGTGCTGGGACCGGCGGGGTGTGTGCTGGGACCGGCCGGCTGCGTCGGGGAGCTCCCCAGGCAGGGGGGAAGAAGGAAGGAAGAAGGGGGGGAAGAAAGGAAGGAAGAAGGGGGGGAAGGAAGGAAGCAAGAAGGGAGGAAAGAAGGAAGCAAGAAGGGAGGAAAGAAGGAAGCAAGAAGGGGGGGAAGAAGGAAGCAAGAAGGGGGGAAAGAAGGAAGCAAGAAGGGGGGAAAGAAGGAAGCAAGAAGGGGGGAAAGAAGGAAGCAAGAAGGGGGGAAAGAAGGAAGCAAGAAGGGGGGAAAGAAGGAAGCAAGAAGGGGGGAAAGAAGGAAGCAAGAAGGGGGGAAAGAAGGAAGCAAGAAGGGGGGAAAGAAGGAAGCAAGAAGGGGGGAAAGAAGGAAGCAAGAAGGGGGGAAAGAAGGAAGCAAGAAGGGGGGAAAGAAGGAAGCAAGAAGGGGGGAAAGAAGGAAGCAAGAAGGGGGGAAAGAAGGAAGCAAGAAGGGGGGAAAGAAGGAAGCAAGAAGGGGGGAAACCCTCCAAAACACCAAACCCAAAACATATACACAATCAAAACACCCTCAACAAAACCAAAGAAACACCCCAAAGAACAAAAAACCCAAACCCCAACCAAGCAAAACTCCACAACACCCCCTCCCCCAACCACCAGAACCCCAACCCAAAACCTCGGAGCAAAAAAAAAATCCACCCCAAGAAACAAACACACCCTCACAGCAAAACCCACCACCACAAAAATTAATTTTGCAGGAAAAACACATGATCACGAGCACCCCACAGCAAAGCAGGGTGAGCTGTGGGGCTGGGGCCCACCGTGGGGAGCCTGTGATGGTTAAAAACTGAGGGCTTCAAACTTCGAAGCGATCTTTTTAACAGACATCATGTGCAGAAGGCTGCCTGGCATCAGCAGCAACATTGGGTCTCACTTCTTTAACAGTAAAGCTATTCCTCCCAGGACTGCAGTGGCAGCAGGGAATGGGCTCCCTGTTTTGGTAGGAGCTCAGGGTGCAGGAAGGGTCCCACTGTGGACCCACAGCACCAAGATAAACCCAGCCAACCTGCTCCTACCACCTCACTGCAGTAAGTGAGGGACCAAGGGGCTGGCGTAGGTTTTCTCCTGCTTTCATCACCCATTCCCTCACTCCCCATCAAAATAAAGCACATCTTGCATTTTGGAGAGGGGTACAAATGGTAATTACTGTCCCAGGCAGCACAGGGAGGGTGGGGAGGGGGGAGCAAAACACTTGGTGAAGTGGCAGCCTGGGATCATTGTGCTGTGAGTCGACAGAAAACCACAGGAAAACAAGGATTCCTTTGCCCTAGATTGTGAGCACAGAAATTAGGGCTTATTACTGTCTAAACGTCCGGTGGATGTGGTGAATAAATTTGCCATGTGACAGGAAGGGAGGGAGAGAAAAAGAGAGGAGAAAAAGAAAAAGGAAGAGAAAATAAATCCTCAGTCTGTGCTTTTATTGCCTGTTCAGAGCCTGCTCTTGAGAAACCAGGTGGCTCCACAAGCCCCATCCTTCCACGTACCCACAGAACCTCAGGGTAAGCCCAGGGACCTTCAGCCACCTTCTACCTAATGGAATTCAAGTCTGAGTGTATACTTGGCTTTTGGGTTTAGGCAAGTGTTGAAAAATACATCAGAGGCAGCTGTGTTTGCATTCATACAGAGCCTGTATTTCTGTGGAAGAAAGCTCTTGAAGATGACATTTCACACCAGGGCAGTCCTCTGCACAGCCAATAATATAAATAAATTAAACACAATTCAGCCAACTTCAGGAGAAAGATAAATTACCTTATTTAACTAGTCGTACCAGTCGGAGCAATAGGAACAGACACACATCTCAGAGCCTGTATCCAGCCTGTTGTCGAATTTGCTCTTCGGGATCCCCCACAGAACCACGGATGCGTCGGAGTCTGACTGCAAGGCTGGGCCTTGCTGGCTGGAAGTCACAGAGAATAAACACCCCGTTACATGAAAATTTTCAAAAGGCTAAAGTAGGAGTTTGATCTTGACTGCATGAAGTCAATCTTTAATATAGTCGTTTGTCAGAAAGCAGGCACTTCCACCCAAAGAACCCTCCCAAATAAATCTCTCCGTTATCGAGGATGGGTTTCACTGAATTATTCACTGGATTGCAGCTGCCAGAGATTTTATAAATATACACACAACAAGGGCTGTAACAGAGAGCAACCTCCTCCTGCAGGCCCATCAGCCGTGCTGACAGCTCACCACAGATGCCCCAAGCTGATCCAGTCTCCGTTCCATGCAGCACATAATTGCACGCTGGGGAGCAGCCTTCCTGCATCACCCTCAGACAGACACAACTCTCAACCATTGGCAGAGAGATGCTAAACCTGTGGGCATCCTCCAGAAATATGGATGCTTAAAAGCAGATCTGGTTTATGGCAAACCAATCCTGATTGTAGCAATCCTGGAGCGCTACAGGTAATGATTCCCAGTTTGGATGTTGGACTGGTGACCAGGGGTCTGGGCTCCCATTCTCAGCCACGTCCTGCCTGGTAGTTGGAGCTGAGGTGTCGCACTGCTGGTCTGCTTTCCACAGCCCAGCTGTTGTTTCTGCTTACATCACAGGTTCCTTCAGGTGAGGATTCTCATCATCTCTCTGTTCAGCATCTGACATAAGAATTTGAGATGGGCAGTTCGTTAGGGTATATAATATTCATTTTAACAATATGAAACACATAGAAGAAGGGCCAAACTGGCTGGCTGCTTATCTGAAAGACCGTTTCCTAGGGACACAGGTTCAAAACTGGCAAGGAGACCTTCAGCACTCACTCCCTTCCCATCATCCTGACCACTCCAGCTCAATCAGGATATAAGGCACAGGCACAAAACTCCTCTCAGAGGCACCTTCCTGTTGCATTACCCAGATTTTATACTGAAGGGGGTGGTGGGTGTCATCATAACACCCCCATTTCACCAAAGGAAACAAATACCACCAGTACCCTTACTTCATTTTACACTCAACCTAAAATTAAAGAGGACAATAGGAATATTCAAGCAAATTGAAAGACAAACCTAACAACTCTCACATACATAGATTAGATCTGCTGCTTGAATGCAATTACCCTTCTTGGCAAGGGTTTACAGATCAGACTTCTATTTTATGTATTCATTGTATGTTTACTTTCAAAAGATATGTGCCTCTGAGACACAGTGAAGCCTTCAGAGAACTGTGGAAAGTTTGTTCTTAGTGTTTTTACTGTGAATTGAAGGTAGAACATCCACTGAGACGGGAGCCTGGCTGTGCCACGCACAGCAGAGTTGGAGACTTTCAGACTAAACAGAAGAGAAGGATGCAGATAAAAGCAGTAAGAGAGTAAAGGATTTCCCTGGGGAAGATGCTCCCTCAGAATAAAATTACCTGCTGCTAGGGAGCACCTCAGCATCCTGCCAACTGCAGCAGCAGTTAACCAGGCAGACACTGGTCCTACCCGTCCCAGTACTCCAGGGAGGAGCTGTCAGAAGATGATTTTCTTTGTGCACACCTCAGCCCAGCCCTTACCAGGCTCTAATTTTGGCTGGCAAGTCAGGTTTTGTTATTATAAAATTAACGACAGTCACCACTAGCTGCAAGCAATCCCCTTTCCTCAGCCATTCTCCAAAAATACTAGGCTCCCTTTTCAGTCTGGATGAATTATTTACATCCCATCACTGCCATTCCCGCTTTCCTTGCTTTTTTGCCCTGTGTCACCATCCCTTTCATCCACACATGGGCTTTGGAGACCTGCTGGCTGCTGTACAGCATTAGTAATAACCATCACTACGAACCCCCTGCTGCTGACACTTTGAAATCAGACCATTAGCGGCAGTCGGAGAAGTGCTGCCTGTAACCCAGGGATTTGCTGTGGGAGCAGCCTCCTGGGAGCCTGATTTCATCACAACCTGTCTGAATGCAACCACGAGTGTCTGCCAAAGCTCACATCTAAATAGACTGGGAGGAGGGAAGGAAAGAGACGGGCATGGAGGTGGGGGAAACAACCAAATCAGAATTAAACCTCTTCCAGGGAAAGGATGACAAATACGTGGTGCATTGCTCCAGTGACAGTGGCTAGAGTTCCCACACCTGCCTTTTGTCCAGGCTCACCTCCAGATGAGAGTCACTTGTCTCTCTTGCTGGGGGAGCTGATAAAATGCTCACCGCCACTCTGCAGCAGTGATGGCACGAGGTCTTAGGGTTGCACCAGCCCCAAAACACTCAGGACAGCTATTGACACCTCTGAAGCTGTTTCCCACCTGTCTTTGTTGCTCTGCTGTGGGGAAGGGAGGAGAGGAGGGAAGGGAGAGGGGAGTTTCCCCTCAATGCCTTCATTTACTGGGCTGAGGTACTGGGAAGGACTCTGAGAGCTGGTCTCCCTGCAGTGGATTTGGGTTTGATCCCCACACCCAGCAATACTTCACCTGCTGCCAGGGCCATGCTCCCTGGGACAAGCCAATTCCTCCTGGCGTGGCCGTGTCACCTCAGGCAGGCTCCAGGGTCTGCAGTGTGGAGGAGGAAACCAACCCATGCTGGCTCACACAGAGCAATGGGCCCCTGGCCAAGAGGACAAGCCCAGGCCAGCCACTGTGCTGTGGCTGCCCTGGAGATCTTGTCAAAGGGCAGGCGCTGAGGGGAACAGAGAGGAGGGCAGCAGTGAGATGGAGAGGAAGGTTCTGAGGAGAGAAAAGGTGAAGGGGAAAGGTGAGGTGGAGGGGAAGGAGCTGAGAGGAAAGAGACTGAGGGGAGGAGAGATGGAGAGTAAAACCTGAGGGGAGGAGAGATGGAGAGCAAAACCTGAGGGAAAAAGGACTGGGGGAGGCTGAGGGGAGGGAGGATGTACAGGGGCCAGGGACAAGGAGTGAGGTTGGGCCAGGGCTGCTGACCTCTCCTTCCTTGCTCCCACCAGGTTTGAGGGTGGCTGCCAGAGGCCAAACCATGCCTGCTGCAGGGCCCCACAGGCAGGAAAGCAGTGCAGGCAGGAAGGGAAGGGGCAGCCCACAGCCCCCTCCACCACAGGCTCCAGGCACGAAGCCACCACAAAGAAAGAAGCAGCAGCAGCCACGGCACTGGAATGGTGCCACCACCACCTCAAAAGCAGGTGAGCTGGGCTGCCCATCGCAGCAAGCACAGGCAAAAAGCCACCATGCTCCTGGGAGCCATCCCCAAAATGCCCCACGCAGGGTTTGGGCAGGGCTGGGGAGGGAAGGGATCATTGGGTGAAACGGTGTGTACACCAGGCTGGGATGTGACCACTGCTCAGCGTGACATGTTTGTACATTTCACAGAATCTTAGGGGTTGGAAGGGACCTCAAGAGATCATTGGGTCCAACCCCCCTGCCAAAGCAGGCTCCCTATCTCATATTACATAGATAGGCGTCCAGACGAGACTTGAATCTCTCCAGAGAAGGAGACTCCACCACCTCCCTGGGCAGCCTATTCCACTGCTCCCTCACCCTCACTGGGGAAAAGTTCCTCCACATGTTGGTGTGGAACTTCCTGTGCTCCAGCTTACAGCCACTGCCCCTTGTCCTGTCCCCACAGACCACTGAAAAGGAGCTGGCCAATTCCCCCTGCACCCCATGTCTAAGATATTTATAAACACTTATTAGGTCCCCCCTCAGTCTTCTTTTCTCCAGGCTGAACAGCCCCAGCTCACTCAGCCTTTCCTCATAGGGGAGATGTGCCAGACCCCTAATCAACTTTGTCGCCCTTCTCTGGACTCTCTCCAGAAGGTCCCTGTCTTTTTTATACCATATATATTTGATGCTGTGCTGACACAAAGGGACACACAGCACGGGCCAGATGGCAGCACGGAGTCACCTCTCCACAGGGCTGGGGGATGCTCAGCTCTTCCCCCATCCTACAGGACAACTGCTGTAGAGAGGAAGAAAACAAACACAAAAAGCTGTCCCCAGGGAATCACCTGTGGCACATCAGGACCTTTCACTGAATCTGTAGCCTCTTTAAACATATACTTTCATACATGGCTACAAATCTATCCAAAAAAGAGACTGAGTACATGTAACTACACAGCATAAGCAGTAGGAGGCATAAGACATCTGTCAAGAAGTAGGAAATTTCATAAACAGCCTAAAATTTGGGATGCTGCAAATATTTAGTGGCTTTCATTTGGTGAGCTACAGTATAGTTGTTGAAATAATCACCATTGCACAGGCATGAGTCACAGCACTGATCGAACTTCCCATCGGTGGGGGTGAGTTGCTCTTATAGCCACAGAAAGGGGAGGGGGTGAATTTCTAAAAATCTTCCCTGTAAAGGAATAGCTGTTCACTTATCATAGAATCCTAGAATGGCATGGGTTGGAAGGGACCCCGAGGATCATAAAGCTCCAACCCCCCTGCCACAGGCAGGGCCACCAACCTCAGGCCTGGATCTACACAAGGTTGCCCAGGGCCCCATCCAACCTGCCCTTCCAGTATCTTAGTACAAAAGGTGCCTGAAAGTTGCCAGAAATTGTACTATAGAAAAAAATCAACCACATTGCCTGCTGAATTAATCTATAGAAAAAAATAAATCAACAACCAAGAATCAATTTCCTGACTAAATTGAGTTGGACAAGCACAGCAAACTTGTTGCCACTGTAGAAGTGATATTAATGCATTAACAGCCTCAAGAAATATGTTCTACAGGTATGAGAATCATCATGCTAGCCAATGAGAGAAATATTTCCCTCTTAAAAATATGTTTTTTAGGCCATTAATGTTTTCTTATAGATTTGAGTTATTATTAACAGGCCTGTTAAAGGCACAGCAAGCACTTGTCTCATCCTCTTTATGAAATAAGCAGGAAACCCTCGGAGGCAACACGCACATTTTTGCTACCAGCAGGTATCTTTTTAACAGATAAACACCCCCCCCAAAACCAGAAGGCAGCAGGCCCAGCTCCCCTCCATTGCTTGAAATCCCAAGTCCAGAGAGGAACCCTGCCTCAGCCCAAAATAACGAGGAGGAGAATCAGGATGCAGAAATAAACAAGGTTGACGTATCGACTTCCACTGCCTCTGACTCTCACCAAGCAGATGAAGGTCTTTCTGCTTGGTTTAACGAGAGCCTTCGATGGGATGGGATTCTTGAAGATCCCTCAGCAGAGGAGGAAAGGTTGTGTGTCTACAAGAGGGGCAGAAGGAAACGGTACGAATTGTATATCCAGCAACATTTGGCTGCAGAGCCAACTGTCAGGCATTCCCTGTTACTGCACCACGCGGCATCACACACAAGCAGTATGTAAAGAAGATTGCTGCAGTTACTTTCTGGAGGAGCAAGCATGAACTGGTCCTGAACAAGCTAGCAGAGTCTCTGAGCTGCAACGAGTGGCGTCACCCAAAGCCTCTCAAGAAGTTCTGTAGCTTAGCACTGATTACTCACTGTCTTCTGCCTGTGTGAGGAACAGGACAGTCATAACCAGCCTGTTAATTAAAATACAGACGCAGCTCAGACTACTGCAAGAGCACAAAGTGCTCCTTTCCATACCGCCTCTGTGCCTGGGAGCATCCCTAGGTACTGCTATCGGTTTGTTTCACAGTAATCCTCACTGCAGGACACCTGAGCTCTTCTGGTGCTCGCAGCATGAGGTGCTGGTCCCTAAACCAGCAAGCACAGCCCTCCTGGCAGATGGGCAAACCAAGCGTGGGCAGCCAAATGACCGGATACCTTGTCTGGAGGCTAGAAGAATTTTGCAGACACACAAACTTACCTAGAACTTGAATCCAAGAGAGCTGCAAAAGGGGGACTGGGATCCAGCTGCCTTCTCCTGGCTTGTCATCCAACTGTGAGGTACAGTATTTTATTTTGTTATTAAAAAAATGGTTGTAGCAGACCCTCAGATCTGACATTCTGGAAGCACAGCACACAGCAGGAACACAAAGCACACCTCTAACTATGGGTTCATCCTCATCATGGTGTGTACCAACTAGAAGCCCATTTGTCCCATACAGTTCAAAAATCACATCAAGCAGTAGGCAGCCTTGTACTCCCTACTTCAACTTCTCATAACAAAGGAACAGCTTTCCTACAGTGTGTTACTACAGTGTTCAACAGCCCAGGCTACACTAAAGAAAGCATCTGGAAGTTAAATGGCACCTCTGAAAGGAGAGAAAGTTTTCCAGAAGCCCTCCTGGAAGATACTTGCTGGATTTTTAAAGGGTTTTTTCTTAACAGCTCCTCAAAGGAGCTGTCTTTTGTACAGCAAGTGATGTTTAGGCCTGGCTTGTCTTCTCTGTAATACTGCCTGCTGCTCAGATGCTTGCAGAGACTTCCACAGGAGCAGCAGCATGCTTTAAAACAGCTTCAAATCTCCCTAGATTCCAATAATGTCATTACATGCAAATCTAGACCTTCGGCAAGCAGATAACTAAATGAACAATAAAAAGTAAGCAAAAAAACCCTCCCATTTGGAATTAATTAACCAGTGTTCAGTTCCATCCAGTTCTACTACACCAGGATGCTAACGAAATCAGCACGCCTGCAAATCCAGAAAGGTCTTGAGAAGAGATTAAGCAGCCAGAGAAACATTTCTCTCAGAGCACTAGCTGTAACCATCTAGTTTGTTTTTATCAAGTCGAGTGTGTAACACATTCTAGCCTTATTTTTATGCAGCACCTATTAAAATAGTATTTTCTTAACTGACATCAAAAAGAACATCCTGTTGGGTGAAACACTCATCGTATTTGACAAGGAGAAGTGCTCCACTCCCAGGTGACACTGAAAATCCCTGGTTTTATTTTTAAGAAGAGTTTCTGGCATACCAGATAAACAACTCAAATACATCCTGGGGAGGATCTTCAGCTGCCTTCAAGGCACTTTTTCAAGTGTCTATATGGATAAAACGACGCCATTTGGTGCCATTTGTTTCATTTTTGTTAAATACCCAGGAAATACCTTCCTAGAATACAACAGCAACACATACCAAAGAGAAATGAGGGAGGGGGTGCTAGGATTGCCAGGGCGTGTTATATATTTAGTACTAAGTAAATACCACAATAAACACTGAAAAGCTTTGAATACAAAATAAAGAGATTTCCCTACATGATGGTTTTCAGATCATTTATTACCAATACAGTAAGAGACAAATTGAAAATTAGAAGGGAGGGAAAGGGAGAGGGGGGGGAACGTCACAGATATCAGAACACTTGCACAGAGCTAATCAGAGCTTTGCAAATGTTGGAACATAAATAATTTAAAAGGTATCTCTACCTATTAAAAGATTTTCAAGAGGTACATAATTAAGCTTTATAAAAACCAGGTGCTTTATCCTAAAACCATAGCGTAAGGGTCCTTTCATTTCTAATTTAACTAGGGACAACGATTACGACTTAAAAATGATCTCTTGGATCTCCTGCAAGTGAACAGATCAGGAGAGTGCTGTCGGAGCAACCTGTGTTCTTCCAGCATCCTGTGCCCAACAGTGGCCAGCACCAGCAGCTTCAGGAGCAAGGTACGCCAAGCGGGGATGCGAGCGGTGATGAGACAGCTTTCCCACAGAAGCATTCTGTCCTCTGAAATCCCACAGGCTCAGGGGCTGCGTTGTGCCTTCTGTTATGTAACAAATGTATCCTGGGGCAATGTTTAGGGGAGAATCCTGATGTATATTTACAACACATCTAAATACTGTAGTCTTGAGAGGAGCGTGTTTATCGAGAAGCCCGCGCTGCTCTTAACTCTGGCGCGATGCCTACGTGACTTTGGCATCCTCAATCACCCTGGTTTTGGGATCTGGTTCTCTGAGGCAAATACCAAAGATTAAGGACATTCTGTTCTGAGCTAATAAATAAGAGGAAAAACCCCAAACAAAACAACAAAATAACCCCAAACCCACAAACTCAAGCTTTCCTTCCTGCTGCGTTTTTAGCCTCCCAAACCCTTTCAGTTCACACCAGAGCACACTACCACACCACTCATCACACACTTGCACAAACACACGTCAAGCCCAGCTCAAGAACAGGCTCCCAGATTTCTCTCTCTCTCACTCCACTGGCAAAATTCACCTTGGGGCTCCACACTTGCAAAGTCCTCTTTCAAAGCAGGCCCAGGGCTGATGTTGCACCAGAAGGTGACCTGCACCTCAGTGGAGTTTTGGAATAGATGGAAAAGCTGAGTCCAGCTAAGTCAAGTCTACCTAAGTGAAGTCTACCACGTGTTTCTGAGCTGCTGCACTGCACTAGCCACATGCCCAAAAGCAGATACTCTCCACACCAAACATAGAACATCAGCTGGTTAAGTAAGAACCCTCTCCAGCTTATGTTCATCGAGGCACAGGATAAACTACACGTAACATCTGGCCGGCTTTTCATAGAGCCTGAAGTTACTCCCTTTGGTCCCCAAACTCATCATGCACTTGGCACTGGAGGGGTGACTAGCAGCCCACAGACAGGCAGATGCTGCCCCATCCCAGTGACATCCTGAATACCAGCATCCAGAGAGCACGTGGACCTCTGCAACAAAAGCCTCCACAAGCCACGGAGCGACAGCGGTGCATTCTGCTGTACAATAAAAGTTTGCCGGTCCTTTGCTACCAACAACCTGTTCACAACCATCCCACACCCAATCCCAGCATCACTTTTGCCTGTTAAGGTCCCTGGATCCACGGCGCATTTTCTGGAGCCTTCCTACCTAACAGTTCCCTTAGCACAGAGCACGACATCAGAAAAACAAGGCACCGGTGACTGTCCAGCACCACACGATTGACACCTGACTTTCCAACAACACAGGGATAATTTTTGGCCTGATATTCTTCATTACAAGCCCTACTACACAAACAGAAATGCTAGCATGTCACGCAGGCTACAGCACTGCAGAAGTCACTCTACTTACAGAAGATACCTCGCACCATTCAGCTAAAGAGCTGCAAAAGCACTTTACCTCCTGCTCTGCTCAGAATTCCTCTTCTTTCCAACTCACACCTTCAAACCATAGATGAATGCCATAGGATAACATCTCTGTATCTGCTAAATGCAGAATTCCAGATTTTCCTCTGTTAGCTGAAATGAGGGATGACAACTCTGGCTACCTGTAACCAAATGAGCTGGTAGATTCTCCACAAGAGAACAAATCACCCTTATTTTTGTGCATCACCACAAAGCATCAAATGGATTTCCACCTGTCAGGCACTAATCCCCATTATTTCTTACCTGTCAGGTTTCTTTTTTCTCTGGGAAAATACTTCCCCTGATTTTCACCTGATTACTGCACCATGGGGAAGGGGAAGGAACTCAAGACTTTAAAGGCAAAGAAACAAGTCCCTTACTAAGTTATGTTCTCACTGAAAACTGCGTTTGGGCCATTCTGATGCTTAAAGCAGGAATTAAGAGCTGAGAAAGAGCTGGCAACAGGTAAGGTTCCCTTAGCCTGACCATAAAGTGAGGGTCTGTACCCGCTTTAGCTGGCGGGGAGTTAGCACGGTACGTTAGACGGGACTGGGATGGATCAGAACAAGAGAGGCGGCCGTCAGTCAGCAACCATCCAGGACACAGTCGTTCCCAAGGTACTCCGAAGTTTCCAGCTCTATGCTGGAGAGGAACCGTCGCACGGCCTTACGACAGTTGTAATCCAGCGTGGTGGTGTACACAGTCTTGGCGTGCTTCGGGTAGACGATGGTGGTGCTGGTGAAACGCTGGGGCTTGTTGCGGGGCTCGAAGCGGACCTCCACTTTGTAATTGCGCCACGTGCAGTTGGGGACACAGATGACCGTCTGGCTGCAGGAAGAAACACTCAAGCCCACTGGCATGTAGACGTCGTCGATGAAGTGCTTCTCCGAGTCGTATTTCACCGAGGATGTGTACCTGAAACACAAGAGACACGTGTGTGAGCTCTGCCTGGGCTGCATGTGCCAGAGGACAGAGCCATCAGCTAGCGGGTGGTTGGGGGCACCTTCTCGGCCCTGCACCCACCTCCACACAGACTGCCCCACGCTAGCAGCACGCCCGGCACTGCCGCTGTTTTGTCCAGCTGCCAGCACAACCAGATGTCTTCTCCATCCTCACACCCCTCACTTCAAGCCTCCTTCAAACTCCCATTCCTAAACCCACATTTAGGTTCTGCACAGAAGCATCCCAATTCCTCAGAGTGCTGAGCCCACGGGAGCACACCCTCTAGTTCTCCTCTGCCAAGAGTCACAGCGGAGTTCTCCGCTACCCCTCCTGGCATGGAGCATCCTCTGAAGGCAAACTTCTGAAGATTCAGCAAAATACTAGGCAATTTCCACATCAAACTCCACTGGAAAGAAAATCCTCTGTGCCTGGATTGCAAAGGGAAGCTTTCACCTCCTTCACACTGGCTCCATTCACTTTTCCACAGGGCTGCCTTCAGCTCCAGCCCCACACCAGGGCATCAACTCTGCACCCTCCTCTGTGTTAGGCTGTACCAGTCTACCT
This sequence comes from Laterallus jamaicensis coturniculus, assembly GCA_022605575.1. Lineage (NCBI taxonomy): Eukaryota > Metazoa > Chordata > Aves > Gruiformes > Rallidae > Laterallus > Laterallus jamaicensis. Next base: position 3,143,998 of record JAKCOX010000025.1, on the reverse strand, counting down.
CTGCTTGCCCAGTAATCAACTGGGAGCCATCAAAGGAATAGTTCCCAGGCTGCGAAGCAATGCAGCACCTTCCAAAAAAAGTAATTACATGCTCTCTGAATACTAACTTTTCTTTCAGTTCACTAACTAACTGAATACTAACTTTTCTTTCAGTTAGTATTCAGTTCTGAATACTAACTTTTCTTTTCAAATATACACCCATGAGGTTAGGTAAACAAAATTCCTTTTCCCTAATGGGACAGCCCTAGGAAGGTGGCTGCTTTGAAGGTCTCCCCTCTCATGATTATCTTCTGGTTAATCAGCCAAAAGGCAACATTTTGGAGCAGTGTAATGAAGTAAAAACAGGAGAGTAAAAAACAGAAAAGTCTTCCTGGAAAAAAAAAAGCCCACATATGGGATGAAAAGAGGCTGAACACTCCTTCAGTCTGTACAAATGTCCAGGTCCAGGAATGTACAGCTGCGTGGAACAATAGCTCTGCAAATAAATTGACTCACAGGCACTGATAAGGTCTAGGTACTCTTTTACATGCTAACTCCTTGAAAACTAGATGACTGTAAAATGGTATTTACCTTATTTCCTTCGGTGGTAAAGGGTCAAACTCAACTCCTTCGCCAAAGGATAAAGGACACAATCTTGGAGGGCAGCTGGAGAGAACAGGGCTGGGAGAGAACACAGAACCCTGTAAAAAAGGCAAAAATAATCCTGTTTCAGTTACAGTTTGGTACATTCTCAAGAGAAGTCGTTTATTTAGCCCTTGGTAGAGCTGCTGAGGTTCACATTTACGTGCAAGAGGATCTGCTAGTCAAGACATGCCCACAGCTGTAACCCACAGTCTGACCAAGGATGGGGCAAGGGGTATTTTTTTGAAGACAAACTTCAGGACCTTCTTTCAGAGGAGCCACCCTGGGAAACAGGAAAGAGGGAGGGTCCCCTGGTGCAGCACAAACTAGAGTCCATTAGCTGTATGAGCTCACGTTCAATGCACAGCGATTGTTAGGAGTGTAGGAAAGAGCTCTCCTTGCTGGACTTGCTGAGATACACCCATGGGAGGAAATAATTGCAGAGCATCTCACCGTGAGCAACCTCCTCAGTTCACAGCTATGCCATGCCTACTGTTTGAAGGCATTAAACCCAACCTAATTCACACACAACCCGTTGGGAAGGATTAACTCATTCCCACTGAGTGGTGATTCACAGAGCGTCCCCGTGCTCCTCTCCTGGACAGGCAGCACCTGGAGCTGATGCTGGCTTGGCAACACCCCAAAGTGGCCCAGAAGGGAAGCAACTCCCTTGTGGTTTCAAAGCCACCTCTGCACGTGTGCTTTACTACCCAGGGGCGAGGGGGCTGTACGCATCTCTCCTGCCCAACACACGCTTCTCCTACGGCCTTTTCCAGTTCCATGCCAGCCCTCCTGTACAGAAGGATCTTCTCCTGTAGATCTGTGCTTCCGCAGCATGTGTACCAACAGCTCTGTGTCAACATTCCACCATCATTACCAGAGCCTGTCTGCCTGATACTATCAGAGATGCGCTGTGGTGCCCTCCCAACCCGCACCTCGGGCAGGAATGACAGGGGACACCTCGCATCAGCAAGGGCCGACCCCCAAACTCGGAGGCGACTTAAAAACACCACCAGGTCCCCTAACCCAGCATGGCCTCAGCCCTGGCTCCGGACACTCCAGTGCCCCGACAGGCTCTCTGCCAGCACAGGGACGTTAAGGGACACGACGGCCTCAGCAGAAGGGACAGGAATGGGGGTCACTTGTATCCACCCCGTCCCCAGGCCGGCCGCCCCGGTGCCGGCCCCCACGGTAGCCCCAGCACCGCCGGGCTGGTTTTCCGCCCTCTTTTCCTCCAAGGATGGATGCTGCGGGTCCCGGGGCGCAGCCGGCTGCCGGCACCTCGGGGCAGGGGGGCAGCCGCCAGCCCGGCACCGCACCACGGCCGGAGCTAAAGGGCTGCGGTGGCTCCTCTCCGCCGGGCAGTGCCCAGCCGCGGGCAGCCCCGGGGCCGCACCTGCCGCGGCGGGACGGAGCCCGGGACCACCGGCAGCGCTTGCCCGAGGCCGTCGGCCCCGCGCCCCAGCCCCGGACGGAGGGTCCCGCCGGTCCCCGGAGCGGCGGCGCTGCAGGAGGGGGTGAGCGGGGGCGGCCGGTGCCGGTACTCACCGCGGCGGCGGGCGGGTCGGGCTCCGTCAGCCCGTTGGTCGCGACGCGGTCGGGGCTGCCCGAGGAGAGGAGCCAGGGCGGGGGGGTGGGCCCGGGGCTGGGGGGCAGCCCGGAGTCAGGGCTGTCGAGCCCCGCGTCTCCCCGTTTCCTCATGTCCGGGAGGTCGGGCACCTCCCGCAGGCTGAGCCGCCCCACCATGGCGGAGCCGCCCTCCCCGTGCCCGAACCCGCTGCTCCGCTCTCTGCGCCGGTTGCGCCCGGGCGGCGGCGGGAGCGGCGAAGCCGCCAACAGCGGGGCGGGGCTAAGGAAGGGGGCGGGCCCCGTCCGGTTCGCTTTCCAGCGCCCCATCCCGTATGCCCCCAGTATCTCCATTCCCCCAATACCCACAGCCCCGTACCCCCAGTACCCCCATCTCCCAGTATCCCCATTCTCCCCAGTATCCACAGTCCCCTCAATACCCCTATCCTCCCAGTATCCCCATCCCTCAGTACCCCCATCCTCCCGGTACTCCCAACCCCCCAGTACCCCCATCCCATTATCCCCAGCCAGTGGCCCTGTCTGGGTGCTAGGCCCCCTGCTCCCGCCCTCAGCCACCCGACAGCAGCCTAACCCACTCCCACCATCCTCCCTTGTCCAGCCTATGGACTGCTCGCCCTCCTTCCCTGGCACGCCACGTTCCCATGCCAGGGACGGGAAGGGTTTGGGTTGGATGATTTTGCTGAGGCCAGGCCTGACCCCGCTGTCTGCCCAGTGCTGTTGGCGGGCGAGGGGTGGCTTAGGGCTGGGACATGCCGAGGAGGGATGGCGGCACAGGTACCAGTCAGCTGGGGCCGGAGCAGGCAGCCCACTGCTCACCAGGGCCTCAGGGCAGGACTGGGAGAAGAGTGGGGACATAATTCCCCTGGAAGACTGGGGAAGGGATATCGGGGGACACACTGTTCCCTTCATGTTTCTGCCACCCTCTGCCATCGCTCAGCCTCAGCAGCCGCTGTGCCAGCTTTCCCAGAGGCAGCTCACAGGGCCTCATTTAGGCTGCATAGCAGCAGCTCCTACATACAGGCTTCACCCACCCCCAGGAGTTTAATTACACCCTCCAAACCTCACAGTCCCCCCTCCCCAGGTCCCTCTTTCTCCAACACCCCAGCCCCCCAGGACAAGGAGCCAGGCAGCAGCACCACCGCCCTCAATTGCAGCAGAGCTGCCGAAGCCGAAACACGGAAACAGAGGGAAAAAAGGGCTTTCTAGTGCTAAGAGGAGACTGAGGGAACGTTTTTTGGAAAATCCTAATGAAATAATTGCGCCGTGTCATCAGATTCGGTGGGGGAATACTCTCGTAGAGGGAAAGCAGCCTGCAGCCAGCCAAAATCAACACTCCCCGGTGCAGTAACAAGCAGTCTGGCCTGACGGGCCCGGCACAAGTGAACCCAAACCCCTGAAAAGAATTCCTTCCCTGCCCCAAAATTAAAAGCAGAGCAGAGCTTTCAGCCGTAGGCGTCTGTGGTTTGCAGCTATGCAGTACTGGGAACTCCGGAGACTTCCTCAAGGAATTTACATTCCTTTGAAGAAATACTATGAGGCTGTTTGTCTTCGCTGAAAAATGCAGATGGAAAGGGAAAAAAAAAAAAGAACATTAAAAATTTCAATGGAAATCTTTGGGGTCTGGGCAAATGTGCTGGACAGGTGGTTTTATTCCTTTTGATTTAAATGAATCCCAAAAATGAGAGATGGCTGGTCTCAACGAGCAATGGGAAAGCTGATCGCTCCTTGCTCCAAAATCTCCCATAAAAGCCCTTTATGAAATTAGACGCCCCAGAAGGTGCTGGAGCAGTTTCCAGATGAACACAATCATTATTTCAGAGCTGCCGTGCAGTTCCTGGACTAAGGACCTCGCTGCCAGTAACCCAGTTAGTGCGATTTATGTAGGTGGGGGAGGACCTGTGGCACCTTCCAGCAGCTGCCTCCAAGGGCTCTGGGTGTCCCCACGGCTGCTCCCGTGGGATCAGGGCCTGAGTGCAAGGAGTCTCGGTGCCTGGGGAGCTGCAGCTGGCCATGCCTGGGATGAGCAGAGCCCCACGGGCTGCGGGGAATGTTCCTGCTCGTTATTTACTAGTGGAAAAACTCCCGTGCTGGCCTGGCTTGACACAAATGACCATTTCTTGTGCCCCTCCATCTCATCTCTGGACTTGGCAGGTGAAATGGAGATGGGTGAGCAGTCGAGGGGACCCTGCAGCCCACCCCGCCTCACCTGGGGCTCAGACCTGAGCATGCCCTGCAGCACCAACACCCAGGGCTGCAAATTCACCTCCTGGGATGAAGAGCTGAAGCAGAATTTCAACTACTTAGTAACTAAAATACTATCAATACCCACTGCATAGAGGGGCCCAGCTTTTAGGGCACATGTACTCTGCCCTCTCGGAAAGCCCATCTCCTTTCAAGCCTCTCAAATCCCTGCAATCCCTGATGCCATTGGAAATCTTTCCTGCTGCCCGTACACCACAGCCTGTTTGTCCACACTATTTACTTTCTAACTGCCCACGCACAGTGAGGGCTGAGGAGATACAAGTATCTTATCAAGATTCTCCTTCCACGAAGGACTTTCCACCAGGGCCGGGCACGCTCGGCTTAATCATCAACCGGACAATAGGCATGTTGATGCAGCGTGGGATCATGGTGGGGAGGGGGAGAGCAAATCAGATGGAGCCTGTGATATTCAATAATGATGGGAAATTATTTTAACTTTGGAAAATTATTTCCAAGTGATGGGAACTGCCAGGCTGTTCCCCACGGTGCAGACCACAAACCTGCTGGGCACGGGAGTGGTGTTTCAAGGAGTGGGATTGATGGTTGTGCTGGGAGTGGTTCGGCTGTGGGGATGAGTGCTGACAGCACTGAAGTTGCTGTTTTAATCAGCTTTTACAGCCCTGCCACTGCCAACACCCTCATGAACCGCTGAACTACGAGCTGAGGCTTTCCCCTGGGCTTCAGGAAGCTCCATGTGCTGCAAGCAGCAAAGGCCGATTTCTCCTCCCTGCGGGACCTGGACCCCACCTGGGCTCCGATTCGGGATCTGGGGAGCTTCTCTGGCTGGGAGGGAAGGGAACAAGCAGAGGCTCTAACCTAGAAATTTTGGGTGACGGCAGCACTTAGCTGGCGTCACCGGCCCCGGCGGAGCGGAGGCACAGAGGAACGCCTCTGCCAAAGCCTTTTCCACCACAGCCCAAACACAAACGCTTCAGCTGAGTTTCCTAAGCGCAGCAGAGCCGCAGCCTGATGCTGCCCAACAGCATCCAACATCTGTTGCCTGCCCAGCTGCGGCCAAGGAAAGGCTCGCGGAGACTTGGACATCGTCACTCGGACACTTGAACTGGCAGTTGTAAATCTGGTGGAAGAAATAAACACCCGCGTCGCCTGGCGTGGGCTGCCTCTGCCCAAGGGTGGAGGGGGCCGGGACCGACAGAGCCGTAGGAGAACAGCAAATGAGTCATTAATTCTCCAAGCGAAAGAGAACTCCTTGGACGTCACGCATGGCGTGGAGGGGGGAAAAAAAGGCACCACCTCTTAATTAATGTCAAAGGAAAAATTAGGATCCCTCAGCAACATCTCCAGCAGCTCAAAGTCATATGAAATGAGCTGATTATTCAGGGGCAGGGGGGTCAGCTCTACTGAACCGCCCGTGGGGTGTAGGGAGCTGCTGTGAATGCAGATGCTGCTGCTGGTGGAGTGGTTGTTGTAGGTGGAAAAGGCAGAAAAGGGAGAAGCTGCAGGGGAGAGTGATGGAGACGGACAGTGCAGAGCCCTGGGTAAGGCACGCTTTGGGTGAGGTCCCCCCACCCCAGAGGTTTGTACAGAAAACACCCAGCAGATGAACATCAGTAACCATTTAATCCGTCTTAGTGTCACGCCCCAACATACAGCCAGAGTTACAGCTCATCCAAAACCCACAGAAAGTGGCATTTTATACAGAAAAAAACATCAAATCATCCTTTATTCCCTGGAGCGTAAACCCCAAGCAGGAAATACCTGCGCATAGACACGAATCTGATGAACACCCAAGAGCCAGAAGGATGAAACCCTTGTGTCAGAAGTACAGAACCATGGACTCGCTCTCTCAAAGTGTCACCCCAAACTCCCAGACCCTCAGAGGTCTCCAAAGGCTGAAACCAGAAACTCATTCGTCCTTTTATTCCCCCTGGTTTCCAGAATGGAACGTGGAGATGAGACGGGGGAGAAAGACACGCGTGGTAACTTGATCACCATCTTCAGCCATTCATAAATGAGAGTCATCCACAGGCAAAGAACAATTAATCAGAAATAAATTATTCACACCCCCCCCAGGAATGATGAATCTCTGCACATCTACGTTCCCTCCTCCCGGATACTGTATATGGTACCACAGGAAGCACCCCCACATGAACCAGGAGATAATGTGTGCCTGGGGAACAGCCGTTTGCAATCCCCACGTGCTTTCAAACCCAGGTTCCTTCACCTGCTGTGAAACCTGGAGAAGGAATCTGTGAAAGGACATGACTTAGGAAGAAGCTTCGTGCAACTGGAGTGACAAGAGCGTGCCATCCCTCCCCACAGACACAGTTACTACCACTCTGTGATGGACATCACCACCACAGCTCTCCACAGGCACACAGAAAGCCTGGGCATCCCAGCACACGCATCCCAAAGGGTAGGAGCGAGAGTAACCTGTTCACCACCTCCCTCCCCAGCCTCAAGGAAGCTCTGTGATGGGCTGGGTAGGAGCTCATCTTCCCACTCTGTCTGACCTTCAGTCCCTAGAGACCACGGCCCCTCACAGGCAGGGTCCTAAGGCCCCACCCTAACCTGGTAAGGAGCACGGTCCTCCCAAGAAGGTATCTGACAGCACAATTGCTTCTCGCCAGCCAAACTGGTACAGGACCTTCTTTTTCCAAGTGTATTCTGAGTTAACATAAAGCAGGCACAACTGGTTGATCTGCCAGTAAACCCACATGGGATTCAGTTGTTCATGACTGGGTATGTGCCTTCTAAGTCCCCCAAGAAGGGTACAGAGGAGGTTGGGAAGTCTGGCATCGCTAACGGGGAGCTGATGTCTCCCCGCACGGAGACTCCTCAGGGAAACCCACACAACGGGCAGGGTGCAGATGTCTGCCACCCCCAGTCCTGTTCCACAATGACTCTGTGGCTGTGTTACCTGAAATATTTCACCTCTCATTCTCCTCCTCTCTGCACTGCTGCAAGCTAAAGTTCAGAGGACGAGGAGGAGAAGGTCCTCAAAGTCTGAAGCTGGATTAAGCATCCCATCCCAGGCAGAGACCCAGGCTCCCTGTGAAGGCCAGCATTCCCAGCATCGCTCCTTGCAGGTCAGGGAAAACGCCAAAGAGGCACACCCCTGCTTGGGAAGCGCTGGCTGGCACGAGAAACCAGGGGCTGGTGCTGTCTGACACTTGCTCTGTGAAGGGCCCTTTGTGGATCAAGGGTGAGATGTGGTACGGGAACTCCCATCGAGGACAGTGGGCGAGTCCAGCACACTCAAGAGAAATAACAAGCAGCTGGAGATGGACATCTAGATTGGCCTTTGAGTTCCAGCAGCCAGTGAGGCTGCTGGTTTCTTGGCAGCAGGTTTGCCAATGCAGAAGGCATTAATTCAGCCCTTTCCTCCTGTTCTGGAAAGCATTTGCATCGCTGTTTTACTGGTTGTTCATGCACACCTGTGCTGGAGCAGGGGAGGAACCTGCTTTGGGGTTCTCTCATGGGCATCTCGTTCCTTCAGTGGAGCTGCAGGTCCCTTGATCTGAGCTGTTCATGGGTTGGGCTGGGGTTTTTGGATGGTGGTGGTGGTTTGGGGCTGGTTGCCCCACCAGCAATAAATAATGAAACAGAGCAAGCAGTAAGACTGAGCTCTCAGGCAAAGTCCTCAGCGCTGCAGCAGGAGCTCAGCCAGGCTGAAGGTTGGGGACACCAAGTGCATCACAGCCAGATATTCTCTGAATCCACTTAAATTGCTTTCATAGCTGCTCACCTCCAGATACCTCTGTTTTCTCCACCACAGGGACCCAGCAACCACCTGGGTTTCACTCCTGCTCAGCTAAGAGCAAACACCTTGGTCAGGTTCTCCCTCAGTCTGAATGGAGACGCGGCACCACTGTATATGATGGTGAAGAGATCATGGGGCATGAGAGTGATGGGACACGGGACTGATGGGACACAGATTTTTCAGCAGCATACTGTAAGTCCTAAGTCTGCTGAGCTTTGCTCCCAGTCACTGCAGCTAGTCCTGAGCAACAGAGTTCCCCCTTCTGCTCACTTAGAGTCTTTTTTTGATGAGTTTCTCCAGTTTCCGGATCCGAGAGGATTCCTGCTCGGGCGTAGGAGTGCTCAGAGAGAGGGAGCCAGCGTTCTCCACTCCGGAGGGGGGAGCTGGGAGGCGCTGGCGGAAGAGGTCCAGCATGCTGCTTTGCTCACTTCTCTTCAGGCCCTGTGGGAGCAAGGAACAGGGAAGGGAGACAGTCAGACTGAATTCACTGACCTGGAGGGGAGTGCACATGAGAATCGCTGCAGGACAGCCTCCTTCAAACCTTAACCTCCTGTTCACCCACTGAGAGTGGTACAGAGACCTCCAGATGATCCCAAGACAACCAAGCTCAGCCTCAGGAGCCAGAGCAGCTATGAGCATGCTAAGGGACCTGGAAAGCTGTTCCTCGGTGGCAACTCTACACCCTGTCAGAGTATGGAGGATATGCTTCCCTTCAAGTTCCCACTCCCAAACCCCTTTGTTTCTACTGGAAAAAAAGTCACAGGCAGTCTCAATGTGCTGCTAGCAGATGAGCAGAAACACATCAGGACTGGTTCTAACCTTCATGTCTAGGATCTTCTGGAAAGTGTCTGTGCTGCAGTCAGCGAGGAGCTTGATGTAATTGTCCACAAACACAACTGGGGGCTCGTGTGGAGCCATAACCACCTGCCAAGGCAAGAAAGAAAAGGGATCAGACAAATTCTATGAGTGCTCACTCAACTCAGGCACACAAGGGACAGAAGGACTGGCTCCTCCCAAAGTAAAACGCTTAAAGAGAAAGCAAGAGGCTGTACGTGCTGCCAACACCGAGAAGTAAAGGTGAGGGAAGAGCAGCATGGGGAAATACAGGGTCTCTTCCCACAGGATCAGCATGGCTGGGGCTGCAGGGGCTTCATGCCATGAGCAGGACTTTGTCTGTATGGCTGGCAGGCACCGGCACCTTGGCAAAGCTGAAGATTTATCTTGTTGCACGGAGAAGATCAAACGGGGAGTCGCTTCAGGGAGGAAAGTGGCACTGGGTTGTAGGGGACACACACACTCAGCAAGTCCCCAGCAGATTGGGCAGCTTTGCTGTGGCCCAGGTCTGCTCTTTAGCTGTGCATCCCCCTCGGTGCCTCGTGTCCAGAGCAGAGCTGAGACAGCAAGACATGGGGGAAGCTGACAGCACCTGGCACTCGCTCCCTCCATCCCCAGGACAGCGTGGCTCAGGACAATCTGCTCTGGGGTCCTCCTGCTCCTGACATGGAACCTGACAGGTGAGTGGTGCCACACAAAGCCGCTCTGTGCTTTGGATGCAGCTCCTCCTATATGGCTTCACCAGGGAGCCGGGGATGGAGCATGCAAACTCTGTGCTGACATCTGCCCCAGAGCTCACACCCTCTTTGGCCCAGCAGCGGTCAAGGCAGGAAAAAATTAATTAAAATGGCCTTGAAGGTGGAAAGGTGATTACTCCTTGTTATTTTTCCCTTAGATAAGCAGCAAGCTCCACAGAGAACACGTCTTTTGATAACGCTGGGCAGCAAACCCACCTTTCTGGGGAAGTGCCCATGTGTGCGAATGTGTGTGGGAACGTGTGCCTGCACGTAGGGCAGAAAAAACACAGCACCAGGCTCCTCCCTGTCTCCAAAAACACTTCCATATGTTTCCATTGACCCAGCTCACCCCACACTGTATTCTGTCACAGAGACGTTTCTTTCTTTCCCTGTGCTTCAGACCAATGAAACATCATAGCCATGTATACACTTATAAATCCTTAATTTACAGCCCTTGTAAAACTCTTCTGCCAAGATGAAAAGCTGGAACTTCAGCCAGCGTAGCCAGAGGAGAAAGGAAACAGCTCTGAGGGATGTGCACACCCTGACGCCCTCCTGCCCACTTGCACCCGCGCTTGGTAGGGCTTAGCAGAGTGAATTTGTGTTTGTGCTATGGGCTCCGAATTAGCTGTGCTGGTATCAGGCTGGCACACTCCCATGCCACACACAGGGGAGGCATCACTCTGAACCATCTTGTACAGGGGAGGGGAGCCCTGAAAGCACCAAGAAGTACGTTGGCCTGCGCTTCCCATGGGATGGAAGAGTCCTTAGGGAAAAGTCTCTTTCACGTACGACGTGGAAAGAGCAAAGTCTGAGCACTGATAAAGCGACAATGCACAAGGCAAACGCATGTCCAGAGGCCAGTCAGCTTGGGGCTCCTGCAAGGAAACGCTCCGGCTGAAGTGCTGGTGGTTCAGTGGGAGCCTGTTTCCCTCTCCCAAATCGAAGAGGTGGGTGCTGACACCAGCCCCACACACTGTGTGGGTTACCTAGGCACAGAGCGGTCCATCAGCAAACCTGCTCCAGTTGACCACTTGGCCCAGCACCTCTGACTACATGGGCCTTGTTTAATATAAATCTGCTCTGCGGGGTGCTGAATGCTGGGAGCCTCTGTCACCACTTCTCTACTAGTGACACTCACAGCAGTGAGCCCTCCCTTGGGGCCAGAAACGCTTGATGCAGCAGCAGGACAAGCACCGGAGGTCCCCAAAAGCAGTCATGCTGCTGGAGCAGCTACATGCCAAGGCACTGCTTGCGCTGCTTCTGTCTCCATCCAGGGGAAGCCAGTGTGACAGTGAGGGCAGACAAATGACATCCGCTCCTTCTGACTCCTGTACCAGCTCTGTTCCGCGTGTGCCAGCGCCATCCTGCCCTGCTCCTGCCTGCAGCACCGTGGTGTCTTTTCAGCAGGTCATTTCAAAGGGCATTTCGACTTGCTTTAGCGCCCCTACTCACATCACAGTCACCTCACTCCAAGAGTGTGGAATTGCAGGGCTGATCTGCTGAATTTGGGATGCAAACACAGCTGTGACCTTACCTTGGGCACGGGATAAAGCTGCACTGAGCAGCAGGCAAGCACGGAGAGCTCAGGCTCTGCATCCCCACCGTGCCTGTGGTGTATGGGAGGCTCTGGCTGGCAGCTCCCTGTCCTGCCTGACCCTTGGTCCCACTGATTCATCCATAGGGACATCTTTACAGCGTTGCTGGAGAGCAGGGGACAATCCCATCGCCCAGGAGGGTACCACCACACCGCTCCCATGGCTTCTCCCAGGATTAAACCTAACCTCTCCCTCCAGCAACAGCGGGGAAGGGGAGTTTGCTGTGCTTGTTACTTTTTACGAAGACAACGCACTGCTTTTGGGTCATTTTCCAGGCACCAGGTCTGGAAAATGAAAAAGGACTCTGGTGAATACAGTAACCCAGACATGTTTGCACTGGCTGTTACACTAGACAGTAAACAGGTGACTCAAGCACGGCTTGGCTCCCCTGCGTGGTGCAGTCTGCACCGGGGCCCCGAGTAACCCGAACTGGAGGGTTTGCCCTGCGGCAGACACTTAGGGACGCTAGCTCTGGTTTTCACAAGGTCCTGAAGGAATCCGGTGCCCTGACTCTTCTCCTAAGCAGAACTTGAGCCTGCTGTTACCTTGAAAAAAACGAGGGTGAAAACTCCAAATGGGATGTTAAAAGAGTGTGGGGGCAAAACCAAAACGAATAAGCCAGTTCTGGAGAACAGCTGGCAGCGCACCCGGATAAGCTCGCATGCATTCACGTGCGATTGCGGATTGCCGCGTTCAAAGGAAGGGCCCCCTGGAATTCACTCACTCCGATTCCCAGTCCAGCAGTCTGGCTGGCAGGTTATCAAAAGTCTTGAGTTACCTTCAGGATCATTTCAGCCCGAGTCATGCCTTTCACCACTATCTTTGTGTAGCTGGCAGGAGCCTTCCTCACCACTTGGGACCCGATGGAGGGCAGATCCAGGAGAACCATCTTCAAAGAGTGAGTGTCCAGCAGCAGCTGCAATAGTTAATCACACCCCGTTACTCAGGTCTTTTTACCAACCTCCATTAGCTCCTATAATCCAACATCCTTAAAAGTTTAACACTTCCCACATTGGAAAAAAAACCCTGGGAGTTGGACTGCAAGAACAGGAGGGACTGACCCACGTTAACGACACTTCAAGGAGATCACCCACAGCCACGTCCCGGCACCATTGGTTGATTTTAACAGAGTGATGATGCTCTGCTGACTTGGAACAACTTATAGCAGCCCAACATCTGGCACAAGAGGTGTGGATTCCCAGTCCTCTTCCCCTTGACAGTGTAAAGTGAAACAATCTCTGTTACCCAGAGCCGGATCACCATCCCGAGGTCAGATGAATTTAACACCCCACTTCCTCCTGCATCCAACCACCCATGGCCTAGAGGTTTCTGCATTTACTCAACCACTTGATTTTCTTTTTTTGCCATTAAAAAGAAAAGTGCAACACAATCCAGCCACACTGAGAGCCACTCGCTATCCCCTGCTTGCTGGGACACTGGAGCTCACAGCCTGTACATTGTTTTTTTTAGAAGACCGGTGCGTAAATAAGCAGCAGCCACAAAATTTAACCCAGACAGACAAGCACTGTCTGATGACAAAATGCTGTGGGTTGGGATTTATCAGAGCAAAATTACCCCAAATATTGCCCTGTCCTGATTGCATGAGGCGAAGAGGTGAGACATGATCAGTGAAGGCCAGAAATCTGAAATCAAGCTAGATGAAGAGGAGCGAGATTTTTTTAAAAGGGCTCCCAGGAGCAGGTGGAAGTTTGTGCTGGATGCACAAATTACAGGCACCATGGATGCCCCCCAGCAGTCACCAGGAACAAGATGAAGGTCCAAGGCCCAGCTTTTGGCACATGTGGGAGTTCAGCTCAAACACAAAGGGCTGAACTGAGGAGGAAGGGCAGCAGGTTGGAATCTGAGCTCTGTTACCCACAGCGGTGTATGACTGCTGTGTGCTGCATCACTTAGTCCTGGGGAGCCAGGAAGCCACCAGCAGCTCTCCACACTCCAGAGCTGCCAGAGTCTACAAGGGATCCACCAACGGAAGATTTCTCCCACCTAAACTTTCCCAGGTCTAACAGGAGCTTTGGGCACTCCACAGCCTTTCCCACAGATGCAGCGCTCACAAGCTCTGTCCCCTCCCCAATTTCCTCCCCCCAGTATCCATTCCAGGTCCCTGGCAGCCCTTACTCCCTGCCAAAGCTCGTTGAGATGCAGAATTGTTGTTAAGTCAGATGCACCAACTCAGAAAAAGCAAACCCCACAGGTCCCATTCCACGCACCAAACATGTCTGTGAACACCACCCTGGTGACAGATTTCAATTGTGATTATTAGCAAACAGTCAGAAAAGCTGTGCTTAGGACCAGGAAAGCCAGGAAAGTGCATTCCACAGCCACACTGCCCCCAAGGGACAGAAAACAGTGTGGAAAAAACTGGCTGTGGGTGACCAGGGGGTGTTCAAAAGATGCAAAGGCAGAGACAGAGGAGACTAGGTTCTGAATACCTCTGCACATCTAACCCCAGGAGGGTATGTCCCACTTAAAATGAGATAGATTCACTGGAAATCAGGGTAATAAAACCCTCCCAGTTTGCTTTAGAGAACCAAATTGGGCCTGTTATCCCAACAGAGTAACATTCAAACCTTTTAACATCAGACAACCCCGCTGGCAACTGGTTAATCCCTTCAGATGCCTATTTAAAAACCCCTTCATTTAGTCACTCTTGGGTTATTGCTCATGGCACAGGATGAACAGGAACCACGCTTCACTCATCTGCTGTTCATTAAGCAAGAGAAAGGTTTTGATACAAAGCTCCTGTTTTCATTCCACTCAGAACCCACCTTTGATGCTGCAGACTGAAGCAGCTTTTAAAGCCCTGGTTTGAAGTTCACAGCAGTTCCATCAGGGATCATTCTGCCTTTTTTTGGTTTGGGGTGTTTTTTTCATCAGCCCAAGGGGAACAGCTGAGAGCCTGCCTCATCCAAACCTCCCCTTGGTAGAGGAGCAGGGTCCCAGCCCACAGGCAGGGTGGGAGATGGAGGGTCACAGCCCCCAGCTGCACCCACAGTCTCAAGGTAAGACATACCCTGCACTGCCCAGCTGCTCAGCTTGGGGACGGGGGCTCTGGTTGAGGGGCAGCATTTTAATAGAAACACATAAATTAACTCAAGTGGCAATAATTCAATGTCCTTCCTCCCCTGAGACTGTGTGTCACCATCTCACAGTATCTACAGCTCTCAAAGCGCAACAGGGGGAGTCCTGAGCCCCAGATGTTGGGTGGTCCCATCCCTGGGTCTCAGTTACTGAGTTGCAGAGGTGGAGATGGATCCTCCTCACTGCGCAGCAGCATTTTGAGGTGTGTTCACACTGCCTGAGGGAGTGAGGCATGCAGGGCATGGATGCAAGAAAGGAACCGCCCCGACTCAAGGCATGGCAGCCTCTTCCACCTCATAGGATTACAAACACCCACCAACCTCAGGGCTGCTCTAGCAATTTTGGGGATGGAACAGAGAAAACACCACACTACATCTCCACAACCCCATCCTTCCCCCATGGCTCTGAGGAGAGGGAAGACTTACAGCCACCCATAACTGGCAGGCAAAGCGGAGGAGGTGAACTGCTATTTGTGCTCACTGGAGCTCAGCCAGGACATGGGCTGTAGCAAAACTGCCACCAACTTGCAGAGCTGCCTTGGGCTCCCACGGCTTCGTTTCCTCAGAGAGGAAGGAGCCAGCACCTGGGAGCTGTGCACACAGTCCCCGGGAGGATCCGGCATCGCTTTGCTTGGGAGCTGGCACGCCGCCACCATGGGCACGCCGCACCAAGCGCCGTCGTCAGCGGGTCTACGCGTGGAAGGCGTAGGAACCAACCTGCTCTTGGCACACACGCTCGTCACGGGAGACCAAGCGCTCTGTCTGTGTTATATATTCAATGCTTCAATTAAAAACTCTTGGTGTTTAAACCTTGTGAGCTAGGAAACTGCTGGGGCACCTGGGGTTTTGGGAGGGGGGTTTGGGATTTGGTGGGTTTTATGGTTTTGGGGTTTTTGTGTGTGTGTGTTTTTCTGTCTTAATGTTTCCTGTGGTCTCGCTTCCCATCCAAATAATTCTTCCTACATCAATTCCTTTTAAGGAGCAGACATATGTAGGAGTAAAGGATTAAAGCTATTACTGCACAGGCCCCCTTCACCGCCCACCTGCCACTTTTTGGAAGGGGAAGGAAGGGGAGGCACGTCTCATCCAGCAACTACAGGCTGACCACAACCCAGCTCTTTGGAGCAGAGAAGCAAGAGGCTTGAGTTTAACCCTGGGAGAAGGCACAGCAGAAGGAGATTTGAGAAAGATGGGACAGAAAAACCAGTCTGAGAAGGACAGAGGAACTTCTTGCAATAGTTTCTGCCACGAGCAACTTTGTTCTCCTCTGAGCAAGCATGCTGAAGCCTGAATCACACCGTGACACCTGAAGAGGTTTGCTCCTGTGCTGTTACTTTGGCAAAGTGAGAGCTCCCCTGCTTGGGAAGGAGCCCAGGACTCCCCCCTCTCCCAGAGCAGGTACAACTGTATCAGGATCTCTATGAACCTGCTTCCCTCTGCCCTGTACCACTGTGCATCCCTGCTGCCTCACTGCACCGACACATAACTCAGCTCCCCACCCTTCCTAACAGAAACCACAGCCGCTTCTCAGAAGTGCTGGAACATCTCAGCCACTGCGACCGCTTTTCATTACCTGCTCTGCACCCACCATGCTGATGGGTTTGCACTTGAAGAGGTGGTTGATGAACTTGGGAATGAAGGAGCTGCAGAGAAGAGACAGAAAATATGTCAGTATTTGGAGTCATACAGTCTTCTGCACCAAAACCAACCCGGGTGGCTTTCCAGAAGTTCTCAAGCTCACCCCAGCCACATCAAGTACACTAAATAACCAACCAGCCCGAGGTTAAAGTGAAAGCCCTCTTGCTTTAATCTGTACTGATCAAGCTGCACCAGGGCAGGTTCAGATCAGATGTTAGGAAAAAATTCTTCACTGAAAGAGTTGTCAGAGTCTGGAACAGGTTGCCCAGGGAGGGGGCTGAGTCACTGACCCTGGATGTGTTTAAAAAAAGAGGTAGATGAGGTGCTTAGAGATATGGTTTAGCATAAAACAGGAACAGTTGGACCTGATGATCTTAAAGGTCTTTTCCAACCTTGTGATTCTGTGATCTCTAAGCTAACTGAGAAGTTACACACAAACTCCATGTAAATAAACTGCTGTAAACTATACATTAAGTCTGACAGTGCGAGGTCAAGAGCAAGCAAAGAAGCTATTGTACATAACCCCCACCCCCCCAGCAATGAGCCAGGATTAGTATAGCTATTCAGAGAGTGGAAGTATCTTGATTGTATCCAGAACCTGCATTTTACTGCATACTAGTAATTCCATAACATGCGTATTACACACTGAACTTGAGGTCCAGCCAAGGCTGGAGGTCTGCTGGGTCCTGGACATGCACACAGGAAGGCACTCTTCCAGAAAGCTTCTAGCCAACACAATCAAGGCAAGAAAAAGCTCTGTGAAAAGGAAAACACCATTCCCCTATTTTACTAACGTGGACTTTGCGCTCAGAAAAATGACTAGGGTGGATATGCTCAGCTGGGGAGAGTTTGGCAAGGATGGAAGCCCAATATTTGTCACTGCAGACAACGTGCTCCAGAGCATCAGCTTTGGGTTTAGCTTTTCACTTCTTGGTTTTAGGCCTTGCAGCAGTTTCATTCTTTGGTGGAGAAGCAGCTGCTCCCTTGCAGTGGAACCACTGGCTGAGCACCTGTGAGACCCAACTCCTGCCTCTCCTTACCCTGTGAGCTGCAGCACCAGGAAAACCCAGGAGCTGAATGGTGGAGAGAGGTCAAGGGGAGCAACACAGGCCCTGTCTGTCAGGACCACACCGCTCACACCCTCATCTCCCTCCTGCTGCCTTGTTTTTAACATACTCTGCTTCTTTCACACAGCGTTCCTTGGCTGAACGCCTGCAAGGCTCACATGTTTCCAGGACCTTGTCCATGACCTGGTAGCAGGTCTCAGGTTGTAACAGCTCTGTCCTAAGTCTGGTTTCTGTCCTTTTGAATGAGGTGCCGATTATGGCGATGATCTAAATCCAGCGTGGTTTCCCCCTTGCATCTGTCAACCTATTTGTTTGCGTCTCACAAAGCAAGGAGCATGAAGAGCATCTTGTTTGTCCTACCTACCACCTGTTTTCTAAGCCAGGACATTTCTGTTTCACCCTTTCTCATGGAAGAAAGACAAAAGCCTAACTCAGGCACAGAGCATGCCAAGCTGCTGAGCAGACTAAAGAACTGGTTGAAGGCAGAGTCCTTCCAAGTGAAGGCTCCTTCCTTTCCCCTTCCCTCAGACATGACCATGGCCTCTCTCAGTGAATCATCTTCTCCTGGAGAGGTGTCAAGGAGAACAATTTCAAACTATTTTTGAGAAGCAGCTACTGGGCTGCCCCAAGCAGCTTTGAATTTGGCCACTGGAGAAACAACCTTGGCAGCAAAATGTAAATAAGAGGAGAATAACAAGCCCTATCTGCTCTTGTGTGGAGTCATTACGGCAGGGATGTAACTTCTTGGGTTTAGGAGTCTATTTTTCAGGTGTATAACTGATTCCCAGAGGGAAATGAGAGCATGCCAGGCACAGCCAGAGCTCAGGTGGTCCTATGAAACGTTCAGCTGGTCACAGCTCTGGATGCAGCAGCTTGCTGCGGAGCAGAGGAGAGCGAGAGATTAATTGTACCTTTGATCTTGCACGTAGGTCCAAGTCTTTGCAAGGTCAGGCGTGGAGCTAATGCTCACGGTGCATATGAGAAACAGGGTGAGCCTTTCTTTTGGCAGGGTGGCAGACCAGCAGCCAAAGGACCCCCCTCCCCTCCTTTTTTAATCTTCTTTCCTATATAACCACATGGCTCCCACAGACAGCATTCCGTCTGGCATGAAACAATTCCCAGGCCCCTTCAGATGGCCACCCACAATCACTGCAGAGGGGTAAAGCGACCTTCCATCCCCACATGCCTGTTATTTCGTGCTGCCTTATTGGAAACAGCTTCTCAGCTCCAGCAGGACAGACAAGACAAACTGTAAGATCCAAAAGCTGCTCTAGGTTTTTTAAGGGTTTTTTTTTTTGGGCTAGCAGAGACTATGGAGAGCAGTTGCACTTAACTGAGAAATTCACTGGAGTCTCTTGCCTAGGCTGGGCTCAAGGCTTGGCTCTCTCTGCATACAGCAGGCGATCCTGATGTGAATAATACGTGCGCATTGAGTGGTAGCGCTCTGCACGCGGTTTCGTACTCCACATGCCTTTGCTCCCTGCACATCCACAGAGCTGCATCAGATGCCAGAATTCATTTACAGTTTGGGCTATAAAACCGAATCCAGCAAAACTTCCATAGAAGCAGACAAGTCCCCAGTGTAACAATAAAGCAGTGCAAGACAGATTAGGAACCTAAAGCACAGAAACTACAGCATCTGAGAGGCTCCCATCCAAGGGGAGCGGCTCTGCCAAAGCCTGTGTTTTCCTCATCCCCTGCGCTGATGCCCCATCAAACACAATGCCTTGATAAGCTAAGGCACACAGAGATGGAACCACAGCCTGTGAGAAGAGCTACCACAAGACATCACCCCGGTGTCACCGAGTCATTGCAGCTGGGAGGGGTCCAAGGAGGTGATGGGCCCTCGCAAGCTTGCTCAAGTTCAGCTCAGCCCCCCTGCTTCAAAACCCACCCCCCCTCAGAGCCTCCCCGTGATGATCTTCCTCCACCCAACTCCCACCACTAAAAGCACACAGAAAAGGCAAAAGCAGCTGGGAGTCCTGCCTGCTGCCGTGCCCCACTGTGCCTGGCCATCCGTGATGGACGAGGTGCTTTGCTGGCGAGGGGGAGAGCTGTTTGTTTTGCCTGTCTCTCGGGTCTAATCTCTTCCTCCGTTGAGGTCAGGTCACAGACTTCCCAAACAGATCCCAGCGTAGCAGCCACGGTTTCACCACTGAGGTTTTTGATTTCAAAGGAGAAGGCCCAAGGCACAGTGAGAAGGGAGCCCCTCACCCTGCCTACAAGTGCCTCCCGGAAAGCCACCCGCCTCTCACCAGTTCAAGGGAGCGAGGCTCGCGCTTTGGGTCAAAACAAAGCAAAAATGACAAATTAGGTTAGAGGATTGATGCAATTTCTGATGGCCATTTCTCTTCTCCCAGACTTGGCTCAGCTCCTGCAGTTTTAAATTTAGTGACTTTAGATGCCTTCTCCCCTGTGGTCCTGTAACTCAACACCAGCGCTTTATACAATCCATTAGAGATGAGAAGTTGCTGGCAGTTCAAACAGATCCAGGCATTACCGTACGGAGAAGCACAATGCCTCTGGAAAAGGGTTTTCAGCCTTGTGGAGCACACAAAAGGCCAGGTATTTATATTGGGGAGGCCAGCAGAGTCCATACAAATCCAGGGCTTCAAGAATATAAATGTTTGTGTGCATTAAAATGCCATAAGAATTTTAAGTAGGTCAGTCCAGCCTTAACGCTGGGCTAGTTCTCCTTTAAACCCAGTTCTACGGAAGGATTCAAAACAGGATCCAGCAAAAAACACTCTTCAGGACAAAAATTTTCCAAAGCACAGGGAATTCAGGACTGTGTCTTAAATGTAATGAGCTATGGTTGTATTAAAGAGGTTTGGAAGCAGGGTGGTAGCTTGGTTTCCATGCTTCTTTATGGAATGAGCCATGATAAAGGCGCTCAGCTTAGATGTGACCCATTCCCAAATGCAAGAGCTGGGTGTTTAATCCAGAGTTGACTTGGTATGTGTTTAGCAATAGAGTTAAAAGGGAGGTAACTAAGCTGAGGTATTAAGAGAATGCTGTGAACAGCTGAGTAAATGGGGTTTTTTATTTACTGCGATATAAAACCCAAGCGTAACCACACAGAAGGCTTAAGTGCAATAAATTTTCACTGAGGCAGCATTTCAAACAGTGATTACAGGCAACGTCATAATATGATTTACCAGTAACTGCTCCTTAAGGCAAACTAATGAGTACCCTGAGATAGAAAGGGGGAACAAATGTCTCAGGCCAGCCTCCCTGATCCCAAAGCTAACGGTTCGGAGGAGAGCCCTCTGCACCCATCCCTGCTGGAACAGGAGCTGAAGCTCCAGTGACCGACCCACACAATAACTTCCTGGCCATGTGGTTTATTTCAGGGTGATTAGCTTATTGCTGATGAATGAAACATTAAGGTATTTCAGAGCGACACGCGATATGTAGGGTACTGACCCAAGTCACATGCAGCACCGAAAACAGCAGCTATGACTGGCAGAGTCCTCCCAGCAGCCTTTCTTGGGGCACTGGGATGCAGTTTGGCTGGCCATGGGCAAGCAGGGAAGAGGTCAAAGTATCCTCCCAAAGAACTAAGTGTTTGTGTCAGACATAGCTTCAAAGTCAGGATGTCCAAGAGACACTGGAGAGCTGCGCCCTCAATCCTGAGTCCAGAAGCAAGGGGAATTTCTGTCTCACCTTCCAGCTCTATAGTGCTGCCCAGCAGTAAGTGACCTGCCAGGAAGACATTCATAATATCCCCCAAAGTCTGGATGTGTATTTCCCCTTCCTTACTGAACCATTTTTGCAGAGAAAAGTAGCTTTTAGACTGTAAAGGTAGAATACAAGCATCACACATGCCCTCCTTACCATGCTATCATTACTATAAACCTTATTTTGAGGCAAACGAGGCACCCAATTTCTCAGTACCCGGAAGCACCACAACCTCTTATCACTGGAAGGAAAGGAGGACCCCACAGCCAGAGCCATGTCTACATTCAGATGTTCAAAGCCTTTTTTAGGTGTCCAACCCCAAGCCTAAACTTGGCAAACAGCGGGGACAGTGAGCAGATCATCACAATACCTTGTGGGATGGTTTAGGCACATGAAAAGGAACTAATCAGTACGGATGTCTGAGAAAATCTGTCTCAGCAGGAAACTTGAGATAAGAAATTGAAGTGCCTTTTAACCTCATCAGCAGCTGCTGGAGTCTGTTGCCCTAACCCACCTTCCTCCATGCTCTCCCTGGATGGAGAAGGTCCTCACCCAGAGACCGAGCGTTGCTGATGCTGCACGCTGAAGGCAAACAGACTAACAGGGACAGACCAGTGAGAACCAGAGACCCTGAGAAGCTCTGCCCCACCGGTGACTTACTTTGCAAACTTGATACAGAACTGAGTGAAATACTTCCTCGTGGAGGCCAGGTTGTCACGGATGATGGGGACGTTCTGTTTAATGTGGAGGATCACTGAGGTGACATAAGGACTCTGGTCACCGACGTGTTCCACGTTCTGCCACTGCATCTGCACAAAGGGGAAAAAACAACCAGACTGGTTAACTCATTAGGATTCAAGGAATCCATAAGGAAAACTCTACAAACTTCCTGCCTAAAGATCTCTACGGAATCATCAAGAAGCTGCCTCTGCAATTCACCACCAAGGTCAAGTTCTTTGTCACTATACTGATTAAGAAACAAGACACAAAGAAATCATAGAATGGCCCTTTTTGTGACCAGTACTTTACACAAACGGGGACCACTAGGACTCAAAAGGCTTTTGGATGCCAGGCAGCCTTAATATTTAACAGCTTCCAGTCTGCTGGGATGAAGTGCCCATATAAATCCTGATTACAGGCATTTGAGAAAATATCTGCAAGCTTGCAAAGCCTGGATTCCTGTATGGCAGCCAAGGCTTTAATACTGGTGAGACTGATGACAGATAGATGGAAGAAGTAGAAATAGTCTTAAAGTCCAAAGCTCACACTGAAAACACTTCTGGTGTACGAGCTGGGATGCCAACTTCAGTTCATCCCAAACACGTGTGAAAAAAAGACGAAACAAGAGGAGTTACTCAACAAACCCATTTTGTTTTCATTTACCATCAGCAGAAATGCAACAGAACAGCCTCTACGAGCCAGATGTGTGACACCCTTGGCTTTCTCTGAGCCTTATTTGTGGTACCAGGGGGTATGTGGTGTAAGGCTTGTGAAAAACAAAAAAGAGGGGATGGGTAAGGCCTGGCCAAGCATCTGCGTATGTAACAGTTGGACTGAGGAACAGGAGCATCCAAAAAGGGCTCTCAGCTCTGCTACTGTTCAGAGGCTGTGCATGCTGCAGTGTGATCCAGCTAGCTCCTTGGGAGATGCTGTTCCTCACACTGGAGGTGAAACAGGAGGAAAATGGGTCTGAAATCAGGACAGGAAACTGGGCACACACAGAAGACGAGCTGATGCTTTTGACCAGGTGTTTGTCCTCAAATTTGTTTTCTCAGGGTCTGGATTTTTGCATGTAGAGGGTTTTTTTATTCCTGGTTTTAATTTAATTATGGCTACTTTCTTCCCCTGCAACCCAGCTGATTCAGCTCCATCCAAACAATGTGCAGCCTCAACGACTTACAGGCAAGAGAAGCCAAATTCTTTGCAAAACCACAGTGTCTGTGAGAGTCTACGTGCATCCTATGAAAGCTGTCTTTATTTAAACCAGCCAACCAACACCCCAACCTGCTCTTCTCCCATTGCCCAGGAAGCTACAAGGGGCATTTCTCTCATCACCTGCTCTACATGTGTTAATTCCATCTTGCTTTCACTGGGAAGTTTGCTCAAGAGATAACTGCTTTTCTACTCCTCACAGTCCTCACCATACCTGAAGAAAACACTCAGTGCCCATTTCCATGATGGATTCACACGTTCCCAGCACTGGCTCTCCTCAACAGACAGCGATCCTCAACCATCAGACCATCCCCATATAGCAGGGAATGTCCAGAAAATGGGAAGGGACTGCTGAATTGAATTACTGCAGCACCAATAAGCCAGTAGGTTTTTCATTTTGTTGGTCTCCACTCCAAAAGCCATACTTTACAACCAAACCTTTAAAGCACCAACAGTAAAAATAGCCCTTTGTGTGTGAGTGTGTGGGTGTGTTTCTACTGAAAAAAAAAATCCCAACCCAGTAGCTGCAGTGAAAGACATAGTACACATACTGAAAAGTCATCAGAAGAAATATGAGCCCAAGTCTTCTGGTAAAGCTTTGTTCCTGTCGTTTTAAATTTATTCCTCTTTTTCCCTCCTCCTGTGTTTTTCCTTTGGGTATCCACACAGTTTACATGCACAAGCTGAAAAGGAGCCCAAGCAGCAAGGCCTCACACCCACTGGCTGAAGGGAGAAGCCCAGTGCACAAGGTGGTTGGTAGTAGCTGAAAAGTACCCACATGCTGCAAGGATATGGGGCAGTGACGTCACCTGCAAGGGCAGGACCTGGGTTTGAAGACCTGGAGCTACCTTCAGAGCTGGTTTCCACAACGAACACCTCAGGACCCTCAAGATTTTTAGGGTGTTTATTGTAAAAAGGAGAGGAACCCTGAGAAAAAACAGGGTGGTTTGGTACCTAATAAGAGATGTGCTACCTTATAGGCACAGCACAGGCTCCTGGGTCTGCCTGGTGCTGAGTCCCCAAGTCCTCACAACACGTCCCCATGTCCCCAGAGAGCTGGGAGTGGGGTGGCAAGGCCAAACCAGGAGCTACTAGGTCCCTGCTCCAAGTCCAGCCCTCACAAGGGTCCCTAGGAAAAGTGGTTGCTTCACGATTTAATGGAGGATGAACCAGTCTCTGAGTGTCTCTATGGACAGCCTAATAGAATCATAGAATGGCATGGGTTGGAAGGGACCCCAAGGATCAGAGAGCTCCAACCCCCCTGGCTACAGACAGGGCCATCAACCTCCAGGCCTGGATCTACACAAGGTTGCCCAGGGTCCCATCCAACCTGGCCTTGAAGACTTCCAGGGACAGGGCATCCACCAACTCCCTGGGCAGCCTGTTCCAGCCCCTCACCACTCCCTCCATAAAAAAACTTCCCCCTAATATCCAATCTAAACCTTCCTTCCTTTAGCTTTAATCCATTCCCTCTTGTCCAACCATTGTCTACCCTTCTACAAAGTTGATTCCCCTCCCATTTGTATGCTCCCTGCACTGGAAGGCTGCAGCATCATCCTGCTGCCAGCTCTGGATTGTGCACGGGGAGCATCCATAACCGCTGGGCCAGTCCCTTGTGCCTTGATCTTGTGTCATTCATGCACGTGCAGGAAGAGGCAGAGGGGGAAGAAAAGCAGTGGGGGCTGCAGGCAGCAGCCACTGCTGCCCTTGAAACTGCCTTCTGCCTTAAAAACTGCCTCCTGCCTTTGAAACTGCCCCCCTCATCTCCCAACACGAGCCGTGAGCCCTGGTTTGCACCGCTGCACCTTGAGCCATGGCTAAAACACGCTGGCGCCGGCTTTTAATTAGCTGGCAGCTCTGATTGCTGCGCTCACAGGGCTTTCCTCGTTTCTACTGGGGAGATGATTAGAGCCCCGTGTTTAAGCACTTGCTGCTGTCCACTCAGTTGTAAGGAAGTAGGAAGCTGCTGCTGTGCCAAAAGGTTTTTAGCAGAATATCAAAAACCAGCAAGCGATCGGCGTGAGTCACCGCCGCGTCCCTCAGCCCCACTCACTGGCTGAGTTTTACATATAAATCGATGCTTAATTCGGCAACTAAATCAAACCTTCTCCTGTGCCATCCATAAACTTAATTGGGGAGAAGATGCCCCATGCGGATTAGTGGCTTCCTCATCCCAGCAATTAAAAATAAAGCCCGCGGAGCGATTCAAGCGCCCGCTGCAGGTCTGTGCAAAACACTCACAGTACTTTGTACTCCAGAATATGACAACAGGAGATTAGGGCAAATTCCTCTCACACCCCCATATTCCAGCTCCCCATTTTGCAGCCATGTTTGATCATTCTACACCTGCTGTAAAGTCTGAGTAAAGATTATCACCTACGAATTTCATAATACGGGGCCTTCTCATCCTTTACCATTTCTTCCAGAACACACAAAGTAAAGAATCAGGGAAACTGAGCCCCATTCCCAGCTGAAAGTACTATTCATGATGCCATTTTCTGTCTTAAAGCTCCCAATGTGGCCAGCAGCCAAAGTGGATTTAGAGGTTTAAGGATTTCTTAATTTACCTCAACAGTTACTGAACATTTTTGCAAGAGAAAGAAAAAAAAAAAAGGAAAAAAAAAAAAGGCAGACTCTAACAAAGGACTGGGAATGCTGAATCTTGGGGGACACTGGAGTGAAGTAAATGAGAAGCTAAACAAAGGAAGAGCCCTAATGAAGCAGGGGTTTGAGACAGATATGCCTTCCCAGCACAGGAAAATTGGAACGGATCAGGCACACTCTTTATTCCTTTAATGAAGACTGAAATTTTACATGTCCAAATACTAACTCTGAGTTTAAAATAATTACATGCATTTCTTATTCAACTGTCAGAGTAATAACCCAGCCCTGAGGAAAAGGGAAAAGGAGGTTGAAGGCAAAAAACCCTCTTGCACCAAACCCCAGGTCTAGCAAAACTCATCACCTGAAAGCGACTCTGATGCAAACCGTGGGACGTGTGTGCACAAGTGACAAGTATTTATTTAAATAATTTCACTTAACTTGTTTATGTATCATCAGACCCATCACATGCCCTGCATTTTACCAGTGTTCCAAAGACAAAAATAAATGCCTTACCAGCTGCTGCTTTCCCAAGGTTGTAGTTGACTTGGGTATAAACAGTCGGAGCTAAGTGATTCAAACACTACTACGCTCTACAGGTTTGAGAGATCTAAGGAGCTGACATGGCATGCACACACACACAGAGCACCTGAGGTGCCAAGCCCTTCCTAATGGTATTATTTTACTAGGGGGGGTGTGGAAATAATCCTCTTTTCATTTGGAACAAGTACAAGCTCTATTACCAGCTGCATTCCACTTCAAATACTAGCTGGGGGTGGCGGGGCTAGTTACAGCTGGAATACATCATAAAGCAGAAAGCTATTAAAATTCATGGCAGCGAGACTGTGTGTTGATCCTACAAAAGCTGAGCTCTATGTTTAATATTTCTAATTTAAAAAAAAAAAATAATAGTTCAATCCACTTTTGTTGTCTTCACCTCTGTTTAAAGCAGTCTGGGTTTTCATAATACTTTGGCAAGAAATCACAGCTCTGCATTTCGAATGTATAAAAGCCAGCGGTGTGACTGCAACCAAATCCTTAAGCATTAATCACGTGGGTCTCTCTAGGAATGGCTTCATATATCTTTGAGAGGATCACAGAAGCAATAGGGCTCAATCTCAGCTCCCTATTACCCTTGGAGTACCTCCGTTTAACAGCTACAAACAGACAGGCTGGTAAAACTCTTTGTCACAGAGCATAAGGGACAGCAAATGAGAAGGTGTCTTTGAAATTTCATGGCAACAAAAGTTGTCCTGATTTTAAAGGCTCTCACTGGCATTAGGAGGGGAAAGAGAAAGCCTTAAGATACTTACAGAAAGTATTTTATTACCCATGTGTTTTAATGTGCCGTGACAGAATGAGAGCTTTAATCTGCAGGATAGAGAGGGGTTTGGAGTGAAGAATGTGTTTATAATGACAGCAACTGCTGCTCTAAGAGGCGAGGGGAAATCAATACAGGGCTGAGTCTCGAGGCAGCCTAACAGGGTATGTCAATAGTGACATCCAGCAATCAGAGCGCATGAGAACGCCATGTGGATCTGAAGGCTACTTCTTCCCCAAACAAATCCATCCTTACCTTGCTCATAGCGGTCAGGGCAGGGTCACAGGCTGCATCCAGGTCCTGCACTAGGAGCTGTATGCTGTTGGAGATCACGCTGTGGATAAAATAGAAAATAAAAAGTCAAGCATGAGTTTTAGTGCAGTACTTGGCAGGACAGTGCCAGAACGGGCATACCAGGCTCTGGAAGGAGGAAAAACACCTGCTAGCTGACAGCAGTATTACGCTGTGAACACACACAGGTAAAGTTTGTGCTGAAAAGAAGCTGGGAAGCTCTGCATGCTGCTCATCAGAGCACCACGCAATGGGATTTAGCATAGAGAGGACAGTTTAACAGCTGACCTTTCTCTGTTCTGACATATTGAAAGGGCTGGAGATCAAAGGTGTCGGGTGGGGAGATCCCCACCTTCGCATCAGGAAGAGGAGAAACCCCCCCAAGCACTGAGCCTAGACTGGGATTCAGTTCCACAGCTAATCCAGCCTGCAGACAACTCACACTTTATCCTCTCTGTGCTTACTCCCAGGCAATGCTCTGCTACTCACAGAAAGCTGCAAGGAGGATTTTAAACAGCACATCTGCATGAGTTCTGAAGGCACGTCCCACTCGAGGAGATGGAGGCAGATGTCTTATTTACACTGTGTCTCGGATCGCTGCCATCCATTGTTTGAGTTTCTCAGAGACACACACCAGACTGAAGGACACACTAGTCAAACACATTCCCCTCCTTTTCTTTTAAAAAAACCCCAGCATGGTATCACTTAGAGACATATTCAATGCCACCATATTACGATGTGCATAAAGGTGCAACTGATCCTAAAACAACAACCAAGAGACAGTCTGCAGCAACTGGGACCACCCTCAGCAGCACGTAACCCAGTACTCACACTGCAGACAACTTCTGCTAGAAGTAGTAAGTGACTGTTTCACTAAGCACAGGTTTTAAAAACTGTGTACACTTTCAGTCTTCCCCAGATGCCTGTTTACAGCTTTGGGATTATCTCTGTAAGAACTGGGTTTTACTTTTGCTCTTTCTCATGATGGTAGCACAGATGGGAATCACAGATCCACAAGAAGTCTGACCGATGCTCCCTCAAACCATCTTTTCTGCCCCCTTCCTCATCTTTATGAAGTCCTGGGTACCACTCCAGAGTTCACCATTCAAAATATTTATGCATCCACTTCCTCACTGAGATGTGGTATCACCCACTCTTCATTCTGCTGCTGGGATACAAGAGTTGTTCCTCACCGTCACCCACAGAGGTGTCTGGCTCCTCTCCTACAGCTCTTCACATAAAGACTGGAACAGGATGCCAAGTAAAAGACTGTTCCTTCAGAGCAATTAATTTTGTTTGTAAAGGCAAACTCATCCCAAATTAGCTGGAAAAATTAGTATGGGAGATGAAGTGACCACTGGCTTCAAATTACACGGCCTGAAACTTGTGTTGGGATAAAAAAAGCCTGTGACCATTTCTGCTGGTGCCTCCACTTCTGCTGGGCACGACAGGCTTTACTCCCTTGGGGGATTCCACCAGCTCAAGCAATGCCAAGGGAGCTGGACTGAAATAACGTCTCTGGAGCACAGCTGACTCCCACGGGGCGCCCGCTGGCAGCGGCTTGCAGGAAAGACCTGTGGTTCAGCACCAAAATGAAACCCAACCCTCTCAGTGGAGGGAAAGTGGCTCATCACCAGTCTCCACACGTCAGGAGACTGTCAGAAGCTGGGTCACCAAGTCCAGGCTCTTGCCTAAAAGCCCCAAGACTGTAAACAGGGAGAGAAACCTATTTGTTTGCCCTTCAAAGGAAATGCCCACTGCAGAGGGGTAACAGTGCAGCAAGGAGTGTGTGGCAAACACAAAGCAAGAGGGCTTGGATCCTGGTCTAGAAGCCACCTGAAACCTTTGCCCCAGGCAGCACGTAACAGTACCTCAGCAGCAGTTAATGCATCCTGTATGCAGGGATTATGATCCCTGATAGACACAGAGAAGCCAACAGACTGGGAGGAGCCAAGGTCATAAATGAGTGGTGTATTCCTGCTATAGGAAGTTCTTACTACAGTTAGTTCAACCCTTCAGGACTCTGAGCGCTGCCCATAAGATCACACAGGGTGGGAATCTTGGATTTCCAGATTTAGATGACAATAACTTTCCTTCAGTTGAGCTTCAAGAAGAGCTCCTTATCTTTCCCACACTTCCTAAAGAAACTGCTTAGCCACCCCAGGGGTAAAAGCCCCCAGGTGATTGCTTTGTGTGCATTTGGGATTGTTCTGCACCTTCCCCAAAGGACGAAACACTGTCCAGGGTGCAGAAGCAGCAATGTTTTATCCCTTTCTTTATGACTGTGCCTAATAAGACATCAAATCCCAGAAGAAACAGCTTCTTTGATGTTGAATGAGCAAATGCCAGAGAGGTTTATAGCTATGGCTTACGCTGACAGCAAACTGGACAAAGCAGTATACTGGAACAGACTGAAAGTCAATTAAAAAGCCTTTGTTACAAGAGACATCAGACCTCTCAGCTTAACTTTAAAGCTATCCAAAACAGCAAATATGAGCTATACATTTAAGCAATTTCCAAAACCCATTGTATTGGCCACTTATGACCAACCACCTCATGAGGCAACCTCCGTGGGAACTGAGCTGCAACTCAAGGCAGCTAGCTCCTGCCAGACAGGTCACCAGAATACCAAACATCATCCCTGACTTGTCCCTGTGAAGATAATCCCACCATCTGGCATATTTTGTTTCTACTTCCCAGCTTCCTTCCTTGCTTTGGCTTAGCAGACACAACAACCCTAGCTTTAGGACAGGGATTCACTCTTTAAAAGGCCTGAGAATTATCTAAAAGGAAGGGATGGAACCTGGAATGGAGCCCATATGTGAAAAACCTGGATGGAGATTCAGTTGGATCCTACCCACTGGAGCAAGGGAGGAGGAATCAAAAGAAGGAAGTCTTCTGAAAAAAGCCCCTTACTGCTATCTGGGCTAAACCTTTGTTTTTAGGAGGAGGAGTTGGTGGTACAGATATTTTTCCTAGCTTTGCCAAGGTTTTCTTTTGTCTCATGTGGGGCAAAAGGATTATTTTTTTTTGCCTCAATTCCCTCCTCTCAAAAAACCATTCAGTGTGTTTGTCAGTGGTGGAGAGGAGAGGATGTTAGAGGGGAATATTTTTAGCATCGTTACGTGAAAAGTTATTTTAATGAATGATAATCTTCTCTCAATTATCATCCCCAAATATAAGATGGGATCAGTCTTTTATGTCATCTGAAATGGGGTTTGATCATACTGACAAGGCTGCTGATTAACAGTGGGAAGTCAAAGCAGGAAGGAATGTACTGAAATAGCTTCCTTTCTTGAAATGTAACAGCCACCTCCTGGAGCTGCCAAGATGCAAATGCTGTTTCGAATGGAAACTCACTATTTCCTTTCCCCTTTCCAGTGCTCTTGCTCCTTTGGCTAGGCCAGCAAGGAAAAACTACACCTAAAGTCTGTGCTACTGCTGCTCTTGGAGTAGCCAAGGATGACCAGTTCTTCACCAGGGAAGAACCGATGCCTCGGCTGCGTATCTGGGTGGGTCCCTACTCCTGGCTGAGTCCTATAAAACCAGGACCTTGGGCTTGTATTACTCCAGCACCATCTGGCTGACAAACTGGGATGTTTGATATACTGTGGGAGGATGCATCTGCTGAACATACATGCTGAAAGTGTCCATCTCTCCCGTCAGGTTGATCCTCTCCACCAGACTTGCATCCACTTTTTCTTTGAGTTTTTCTTCCAGCTGTTGGGAAACAAAACAAGATCAAGTTTCTTACTTGAAATGAGTTAAAATGACCATTCTTTAAAACTTTTTGTCCTGGAAAAGACAGCTTCTTAAAACCTATCTGTGCCCAGACCACCTCCAAAGCTCAGCCTGTGAGCAATGGAAATCTCTCCTTGTTGGACACCCCAGACATCCTGATCTGCCAGGGTGGCCCATGGTGGCACCATGTCCCCAAAGAACTAAACCTCCAAGGTCATGTATGTAACTCTAGCACACCATGCTAAATATTCTAGCTTAACACTGTGGCACCTGTCCTGAAATAAAGATGTTTTTCAACACCCTGCCTGTGCCCAAACTGCAGAGGAGTAGGACTGCCAGCTCCAGTGGTGGAGAGGTCTTGATGTGGCCAAACATCACAGCTCATCCACTAACCTACAGCATTTTGAGAGCACCTGAAGGTCACAAGCATTGAGGCTGCAGAGCTTATCAGCATAAATATCTCCCCTCTTCACTCCATCCTGCCCCAGTATTTCATGCATTTTCCCAAACCTATTCTGAATTACTGGGTTCCTTGCTCTTATAAAAGGAGGCCCAGGAACCATGTGAACAGTTTGGGGGTTTGGGGGTTGTTTTTTTTTAATTTGTTCCCCAATCTAAGACAATTATATAGTGAGTATAAAGGGCTTGAATCCAGAAGAGATGCTGCAAAGAGGGATTACAGGAAAATTACTTTTTCTCTGGTAGAAACAGCAAAAATCAATACTCCTCTTTCTTTGAGATATAGATTTAATAATGTAGAGCTCAATAATCAACAGGATGCTATGTGGAGCTGACACTACCAGGGATATTTTAGTACTTCTGATCCTTCCAGTCTCCCCAGCAGCTTACCCCTGAAGGGGAGCAGCTCAGCATCTCATGACAGAAGAGGTGGCCGCTGCTGGGTGCCCTCTCAGAGGTGGCTGTGGTGGAAAGCTCACCTGCTGGGTAGTCGCCAAGCAGTACTCTGCAGTGCTTAGGATGCTGCAAATGAGGCAGAGTTCTTCCAAAGTAAACTTTGCCACTTCAGAGCCTTCCTTTTCCTTCAACAAACTAGTGATGGTGAGCCCACCACTGCTGCTAGTTGTCCTGAGGAAAAAAAAAGACAAAACCTGTAAGGTTCTCAGGCGTAGAGACAATGTGCTCACACTGCAAAATTAGATTTCAAGGCCATAAAAAGCCCTTTTCCCTCTCTACTTTGCCCTTGTGAGGCTTCATCTGGAGTACTGTGTCCAGATCTGGGGGCTCCAATACAAGAAAGATGTGGAACTGTTGGAGAGGGTTCAGAGGTCACGAAGATGATTAGAAGGCTGGAGCACCTCCTACACAAAGGCTGTATAGGGACCTCAGTGCAGCCTTCCAGTACTTTAAGGGAGCAGAGAAACAGGAGGGGAATCAACTTTTTAAAGGGGTAGCTAATAGCAGGACAAGGGGGAATGGATGGAAGCTGAAGGAGGGACGGGTTAGATTAGATATTAGGGGGAAGTTCTTCACAGAGAGAGTGGTGAGGGGCTGGAACAGGCTGCCCAGAGAGGGGGTGGGCGCCCTGTCTCTGGAAGTCTTCAAGGCCAGGTTGGATGGGGCCCTGAGCAACCTTGTCTAGATCCAGGCCTGGAGTCTGGTGGCCCTGCCTGTGGCAGGAGGGTTGGAATTCTCTGATCCTTGGGGTTCCTTCCAACCCAGACCATTCTGTGGTTCTATGACCATGGAGTCCAATGCCTTGTGCAACACAGGTCAGTGTAATTCTGCATCATAGCTGCTACTGCTGTTCTGGTTAAAGAACAGCTTTTGGAAAGAGAAAAAGAACTTCCTATCTTCAGGCAAAGGACAACTCATTCCCAACACAGCAGTTAGGATTCCAGCAGGATGCAGTCTCCCCAGCTAGCTGCACCTTCACTGCCACTTACTCAAAATCTAATTAAAGATTACAGGGGAATCTCAGTAACTATCAGGCAGCTTGTCATATTTCTTTTCTCAGTCCTAAAGAGATGTCAACATGCATTGAAAACTCTGGTAACCTGTTTTAAAAACTGATGATATCAACACAGTAGATTACAGGAGATGCAGCTTCTTTCCCCCATCCTCCAGTGATTAACGGCTGTGTATCAACAAAGGAGGACTCTGAACAGTTTTAGAGTCAGGAAATTCCCTACCTCTCAACTCTTTATAATCCAAATCCATTAAAAAAATAGGACAGTGATATTTATCTTGGACAGCAAAAATGGAGCACACACAAAAAAATGTGTATAAAGAATGCAACTGAGGTCTGATGGAGAATGCACATTAAATTTATCTTTCCACTTGTCTGGATGTAACCCTCTTCCCCCCTCCTCCTTCCATCTGTAAAAGATTTTACTGGTTTCAGAAATTCATTCTGCTGCTCCCAGGTTTACAAGGGACACAAACTGAAGATGGTAAATAGCTTACAACTTTATCTGCAGTTAAGGTTGGCAATATCTCAAGGAGCACCGTTAGCCTGTACACCTACTTGTCCATACCAGTGGAAACCCATAATGATTTCCTTTATTTTCACTGGATTTACATCTACATATTTAATTCATACGTATATAAAACACTACAGAGCAGAGGGAGGTACAGGTTAAGCACTTTAACATCACACAAATAAACCACCTCTGTTAGAAATGATGGTATGTATAACGTCCAGCTATGGCAGCTACGAATCGCAGGATGACTTTGACCCAGTGGCAGAGTAAGAGTGATTCTAAAAGCCAGACCTCTCTGAAGAGGCTTGGGCTTGCACTTCAAAAGGAACTTCAAGAAACTGTAAATCTGACAGGGAATCAAAGCCAAATATGGAGCTATCCTCCAGGGGCCTTTAAAAGAAAAACAATGCTGTGACTGTCCGTTGGGTCTCTTGCTGTTTCTCTGAGCAACAAACCGAACTTCAGAGAAAATGGAGAAGTAAATGCAGCCACACTGCTGCTACGTGGGGTCTCTGACAGTGAAACCTAAGTGTTCACAAGCATGTACTTACTAATTATCCTTACAAAGCATCTGCTCTGCACTGGAAAGTCTCAGCAGACAGTGCAGCAGCATCTGGGAAGCGAAACTCACTTGGGCAGGTTTCCAGACAGAATTTTCCAGGCGTATTCCCGAAGGTACTTCTGGAATATGGTGGTCAAGGCTATCATCGGCTCGCCTGTGCTGAGCTGGGAGCACTGCACCATGCACTTCTTGTAGTACACAAAGAGGTCAGCACAGCTGGGCAGGACAGCTCCTCCTTCGTCCACGTTGGGTTTGGGGGGGCCTTGAGCCTTGAAGTCAGCCACAAACCTGTCAATCAGTTCGCCAAGATTTCTGATGCAGGGGAACAACAGAAATGTATTTTAGTGTGGTGAGGGAGGGAACAGAGGGAAGAGACACAATAATGCTGAAAACCAGATGCCCCAGCAGCAAACAGGTGGTGGTAAGCAGGCTGGGTATTCCAGCCCTTCCTTACCTCCACCCTCTCTCAGCACAAAGCTCATACAATAACGAGGACTGGAGCGATGAGTAACAACCTTTTGGACTCAAGAGTTTCAGTGTCAGCTTCAATCTGTTCTCCAGTTGCATATAAAAGCTCATGAGTCTTTGCCAGGAGTGGGTTCAGCCTATCTGATGCAAGTGCATAAAGTGTATGCTCCAGTTTCATTCCTGGCACCAGTAAAAGGAACAGTCAGGCTTCCCATATCAATAGGGTCTGAAGCAGACCTTGGGGAATACAGCCTTTGGAGGGATGTGCTCAAAATGCCGTGCCATTTCATGGTCCCATTTGGATACCACCTGGTTTTGCCCAACTTCACACATCCTTTCAAGAAGTTTTATTCAGCACAAAGTGCACTTCCTACTTAAAACTCCTATTGTCCCAAGTGGTCCTTACTCAACTATTTGGGGGTTTAGGCAAGAATAAAACTTCACTCTTTAATCACAACAAAAAGGTTTTTCAGCATGGCAGAGGGCCAGAACCATCGGTACAGAAGCAACAAAGTCTTCTCATCTTGGGGAGTTCCCTCTGGTCCTACTCCTCCAGAGACAGCACATCCACATCAGGAGCCAAGACCAGCTCTCCTGACACTCAGCTAAGTGGAGTAACCTTTGCCAGATGAAATAAATCACAGCAATAAACCTCCTCCCCCAGACACACGAATCCATACAACGTTCCACCAGGAAGTTTGGCTTTTGAGGAGTATGCAGACACTTCAGATGAGAGTGGCACTCTGCTGACCAAAAGGGATTGTGAAGTCCCTGAATTTTATATTCCTGTTTCCACTATGATCTTCTCTCCAATTTCCCCCAGCTCTGCCCTCCCCACAGCACAGCCTGCACCCCTCCCATGGTTGTGCTGCGCCATGATGCAGGGTACTCAAAGAGAAAGCCAAATCCTTTGGAGGAGAATAGGAGAAGAAAGAACCCAAACTGTACCTCCTGCAAGAAACTGAACTACTGTTTAAAAAAGAATAATTTTTTAAAAGCAGTACTTGATATATTAGCATTGTTTTCCAGGAACATGCTTACTCAACAGAATGGCAATGCCATCCACAGAAATGAAGTATCTTCTCTAAAAGCCTATCAAAGTCTTTCAAGGTGAAATGTTCTCCTAATCATAGGCCAGCTCACAGGGCACCATGAGAGTTCATGCAAAGGTACTGCATTAGGTTCTCCTAGGATGGGCCAGGGCATTGCTACCAGCACCATGGCACAGCAGCTGAGACTCCTCGGCACATTCTCACCTCTGCCAAGGAAAGGGGGAAAAACCCACCAAGGATGAAAACTTTCGCCCAGTTTCTGTCCTTCCTTTCTTTTCATTTTGGGAAAGAGGAAAAACCACTGTGATTCTAGTCTACCAAAGAGCCCCCACACCAGCACCCAAGCAGAAGAAGTGACCTGTCCCTTTCCCTGATAAACTTAGGGATTGCTGCACCAAACCAGATGAGCTCCTGCCACGGGGTCAAACTGAGCTACAGGAACGTGCTTGTGATATCAGGGCTTTAAATCATGAAGCAAGGCACTTCAGCAAGGCTCAGAGGCTGCTGCAAAGCCAAGAAGCCCCTTTTTACTCTCACTGCTTGTTGCTTCCAGTACTTTACACAGCTCTGATCCCACAGACACGCAGTTCCTCGGCTTTGTTACAAGGACCATAAATACATCGAGCTGCTCAATTGATGTGATAAATCTCTAGGCTGGCAGGAGGAACTGGGAGGCTGAACTGAAGCACTGATTGCACTCCACCACAGCAGAGCACAATCTACCCCTCGCTGTAGCTGTAGGAGAGCCAAACAGATGTGGCTGCTGCAGGAGGGCTCACACGTGCTGCAAGCTGCAGCATTCCTCCAGGGTCCCCAGTAAAGCAGACGTGGTTTGCTCCTTCTCAAAAGTCCCACTAAATTAAACAGCTGCATTTCCACCTCTGCATCTGTGCTCAGCTCCAACCAAGCAACAAAGCAAAGCTTTCTTCCTATTCACCAGCCACTTTGGTTTATTTTTTCCCTTCTCTCAGTCTCGAGAGCGCTGAGGAATGTCAATGGCTTTTGTTTCTTTATGCTTCCTCCACATGTTCTCCTCTTCAGTGAGGTAAAGTAAAATGGATCTACATTTTCCCAGTGTGTCCCCCCAAAAAAAGGTCTTGTCAACTGGGATGAGGAGCAAATGCAGCTGTCCAAAAGAGCTGGGAGAGCAGCGCTGGAGCTTCGTGCTTGTTCTGATCCTAACCTGGATGAACCACTCGTCAAAGGCAGGCCATGAGGACTGCTCTTATTTCAGCACAGGACTGAGACATCAGTGCACTAGGGGAACCAATAGATTATTAATATGCACCTTAATTGATGTCAATGAAACTTTCACCTGAGTCTCAAATATAACAGAAAGACTAACAACCTTAGTGCAGTACGATGGGAGCACCAAGAATTTGGCAGAGAAAGCTGCTGGGAGATTAAGCATGAAGGAGAGCTACAGAAAACAGACATTTTTCTCTACAATCTCTGCAAAAAAAGCTCCAAGAAAATTCTCTAGTAGCACAAACATGGTATTTCCTAACAGTAGCATATTTATCAGAAGCAAGAACTCTCCAAATTGAACCAAGAGAAAATATGAAATGAAATCATGTAAAGGGAATTTTATTCTGCTTCTTAAATCCTTCAATTTCTCTGTTCCTCCTCCTTCTTTTCTTTCACTCAATCTATTTGATGTATTTTCTGCATCTCTGGCAATCATGAGAGCAACCAGGCAAATTCTCAGTGGGATCAGAGACGTTAAGTTGGTGACCAGTTGGTATCTGCCAGATGCTGGGGACAGGCAATTGGCATTGAGACACCTGGACCACTCATAGGGGGGTTCCCATGGACTGGGTATTTTGGAAGCCACTCTGCTCATAAGGCCACAAACACACACCCCACAAAGCACCATTTTTCCCAACCATCTGAATGCACATGTGGATTTTAACCACACCTAACCACAGCTCCACAGGCTCGCATGCATTGGCTCCTGTTGTTTCCATGGGCCACAAAGAAGAGCTCAAGACACGTGTCCCAGAGGGGCAGAAATGAAATCTGCTTTGCTGTTAAGAGATCTGATGTTTGCACTGCAGCTGAGGGAGGAGGGCAGCACCTTTAAAGTCTTTCTTTCAGGTGCCTCTTCAAATTGCCACAGATTTTTGGCACTGTGTTTCTTTAAAGGGGTCTGGAAACATTTTTTTCAGGAGAAAAGGTCCAGGCTGCTTTCTGCCACAGCCTTCAGGGAGCTATGAACCAAACTGTCACAGCAGTCACACTATTCAGAGCCCAAACATACAATTAATTATCTAAGCAACTCCTCATTTTCAGACAGCAGCAAAAGATTCTTCGAAAGTTCAAGCAAAGGGGGAAGAGGAGAGAAAATCAGAATGGAAAGCCGTTTTTGGCAGAGGGGGGCAGCATGGGGAATACTGTGGCAGTTTTAGTTGGAGCTCCTTGAAGCCCATGGCTGTAAAGGGAATACAAACCATCTTGGGGTTGTAAGGGAGGTGGGGGGGAGCAACTGAAAGGGCTAGGGGACAAAAAATGGTCCCCAGTGAGAAGGGAAAAAATGTTCAAACAAGTTAGTTCTCAGCTGGCTGAGGGAAATAGCTGTTGCCCTTTGTTATACTGCAGGGAGACCACTGTGCAAGGTTTTATTGAACTAATTAATTTTTAAGTATAAAAGATTGATGGGACACAGGCAAGCTTTTCCAGGATTGCTATCCCAGAGTTTGGACAAAATCAGGTCACTGAGCCTTGAGATACACACTGTCTCATCTGTAAGTCCTTGGAAGGAAGAAGGGCACAGACAGATGAGTTACTTGAGGCAGGCATCTCCTCCTCCTTTCCAGCAGCTAACTCCCACTGAAAAACCTTACTGAACCTTTTCCAAGTCTCCTCCAGCCCAGCTGGCCCTGCAGTCGTTACAGAGATGTTATTTAAAGCCAGGTGTGAATCAAGGTGCTCAAGGAAGCACAGTGAGAGCTCTAAAAACTTCTCAGAGCTCTAAGCTGAAAGCTCCTCCTTTCATTCGTGTTATTTTGCCGCAGGTCAGAGAGGCAGCTGAAGAAGGGTTCCTGGGATTAAAGTCCCAATCTCGGAGGGATGATGAAGTTATCTTACAGCCAGCTCATCTACAGCAGCCTTCATCTAAAGGATCTCAACCAAGTCATT
The DNA here is from genome assembly GCA_022605575.1 of Laterallus jamaicensis coturniculus. Classification (NCBI taxonomy): domain Eukaryota; kingdom Metazoa; phylum Chordata; class Aves; order Gruiformes; family Rallidae; genus Laterallus; species Laterallus jamaicensis. The sequence continues at coordinate 3,105,604 of JAKCOX010000025.1, read as the reverse complement.
TCTGTAGAGCGAATCTCCAAAGTCCTCTGCCACGGAGCCGTGTGTGTATTTTACAGGAAAAGCAAACCTGCCATTTGTGGAAGATGTGAGCAGAAGGAAAGGAAAGGCCTGTGTCTGCAGAGGGAATTGCAGAGGCAACAGGAGCGATTCCAGAAGCACTAAGCCTCTCTCTCCCTCAGCAAGACAGCAGGCAGCACTCCCACAGGCCTTTGCAATTACACATGGAGCCAAGGCCTGCGGCCCTCTGAACACCCGCCTTTGCCCAAACAAAGGCCTGACTCTTCCCCAAGCACGAGCATTGCTCCCAACCAAATCAGAAAGCAGAAAGGAATTAATTCTCTGCAGCTTGAGTACTGAATCCAGCACAATGTGACTGTGATACACATTCAAAAGCGACCAAACCCGAAGGAGCACGCTGGTTACTCACTTGTCCTGAGACTCAATATACACGTAAAGGTGAGGCTCAAAGCACTTGGAAACAATGCCATGGAAAGGATTGTCAGGGGCCTTTGGCTTCTTTGGCTGTAAGAAAACATTTAAAAGCATTGGTTTCAAAGCCCTAAAAGTTTCTAAGACCTAAAAGAAACAGCAATGCAATGGCACAGGAGGATTGAAGTCTTCAGCAAATACTACAACACACACAATTACTGTCAAATAATCAAGCAATCAACAGTATATACAACATTGGTGCATCCAAGTCTTCCCTTGCTCTCACACAGCTATTAGTATTCCATCGTTCTGCTTGTATAATATTCCTCTCTTGAAAGAGAAGCCTGCTGCATGCTAACAGATTGCAGTGGAAGAATCTTAAAGCAGCCTGAAAATAAAACCTCTCTGCACCCTTCGAATGGTAACAAGCCTCCCCATGCCACCTCTGAAATGAAATGCAGAAGCTATTTGGAAGCAGCACTGAAAAATCCCTACAGTTTAGAAAATTAAGGGTAGCAACTCATATTTACAGGCTTCATCTGGATGAGTTTTATTTAGATAAATTACCAGAGGAGTTAGACTTAGGCAACATCTCAGCACTGCTTTTGCTGAGAAACACGTTCCTGGGGATGCAAAGACTTCTATTTTAGAAATCATATTTAGAGCATTAAGCACATACAGCATTTGGGAGTCATCCCAAATTTTACTCTCACTTTAGGTTGGTCCTACACAGCAGCCAAGCACATCTCAGCAAAGCCTCTGGGACTACTCACAACGCTTAACGTTGCACACGTTTAAGTCCCAGACCAGGCAGTACCTTTAAGCTCATCTTTGCCCTACAGCTAGGTTTTTAATTTATTTTTCTTTACCAATAGACAATATTCCTTGCTGCTTGCCAGTGAGCTGACAATTTTTCACTGCCTGCAAAGAGGGCTGGAGAGACTCAGGAATGGAATTCTTGCTGCTCTCCACAAAAAGCCAGGATCAGCTTCCAGCCAATGAAGATATGAATTTTTCCAGCTGATTTTTTTTTTAGTATAAGAAAAGCAAAACAAGGGAGCCTAAAGGATATACTTCCTAAACAACAGAGGAGGTGGCATGAAGTCATTTGGAGAAACAGCAAAGAATGACAAGGCAAGCAAGTAATTAAGACTCAAAGACACAATGAATACTAACAAACCTAAAGCGAGCAAACGGTTTTTATGGAGACCAGACCACCTCTACAAGACTGGCTTCATTAACCTTCCCACTAAGAGCACAACTGGAGAATGTAAATTTTTACAGCTCTGGGATAGAGCCACCACCCAGCATCCTCCACCCCAGCTCCTTTGCCAGCGCCTGCCCGTTTCTGCTGGATGCACACGCTCATCGGAGACGGGAGGAAAACAATAGGTGGTAATTACAGAAACCTCCCAGTTGCCAAGTCTCCAGGATGATGGTGCCAATGCAAAGCTGCAGATTCATGATGTTTACAATTTACCAAGCTGGAAGAGCCAACTCCTAACGCAGGACTGGTTTGCTCTGTGTGTGTGTGTGTGTGTGTGTCTGCATCACGCTGCTCGCAGCATGTCTGGTGGAGAGAATATTAAATCTTTTAACAGTAGCAGTGAAGCTGTATTTCTAAGGGCACAATCCTGTCCAAAAGCTGCAGATGTTTAAGCTATTTCCTCCTTGAGTTCGATGGAAATAATAAAAGGTTACTGTTGTCACAGTAAGGAGGTCTGCAGCTGGCCCAGTTTCCTTTCATTACTATCCAAAGTAAACAGATTAAAACGAACTGCTAGGATCACTAAAAGAGGGTCTTTTTTAACATGGATTCCCTCCCCCCTGGCTCCTGTGCTCCCTCTTACACTCCCAAGTGTTTGAATTCTCAGGACTAGTGTCTTGGAAGAGCTTTACCACTCAAAACTCTTCATCCTCAACCTTTCCTTTCCCTTTTCTTCTTCAGCTAGTGACAGAAGAAGACAGACCTCCGACACAAACACACCAGCATTAACTACCCTCTGAAAACTACAGTACTGGGGCTTACAGGGCTCCCACTTGGCAGCTACCCTTGCAGGAGAGCCCAGCCCTGTGTAGTTGTGAGCATCAACACAGGGCACCCCCAGAGAGAGAGGGCAGCCCCATCACAGAGGGCATGTCAAAGGACAGCTCAACAGATGGCTTCATACCAGCCTGACCGCCTACAACAAGCAGAATGAGTCCTTCCTCAGAAGCACCTGAGCTGTTTCTGGCCAGGGCAGGGCATTCTGATGTTCATTAAAACCAGCCCTAAACAGCAAAATAAAAGAAAAAAGGCTTTGCTATTTATCTCTTCAGCTACCTTCTAGAATTTCTGGCTTCTCCAAGGATGTCCTCTCAGCCTAGCCCTGCACACCAGCCAGTCTGCCCCCAGCCCTTATGGACACTGGAAAGCTTCTTCACAATAAACACACCACACAGGCATTTCCCCAAATTCCCAATCTCTGGTCTGAGATCACAAAGTCCAGCCAACACCAAGTGTCCCAGTGGTATTTTAATAGGAAGAGCAACACTTTGCTCAATCATTTGATTTCAGGACTTGTGCTGTGGGTGGAAAGCTGAGGGTTGCCCTGCTCCTAGCAGGGGATGCAGAGCACCAAACCGCACTGGCAGAGACCCATCACCCCACAAACTCCCCAGGGGCATGGAGATGAGTAGGACCTAGGGCTTTGCTCACCCATCAGGGTATCACCTCCAAACAGGTCGTTTACCAGGCTGTAAACTCACCGAACAGAGGGTAGCACCTTCCCCAAGCAACTCTGAATTGAAGACTTGGAAAACTTCTGTCTGGTGAGTAAAAAATATGGGGCTTACAGGCTTTGATACTGGTGCCAATTAAAACAATTGCATTTACTATTCACTCCCTTAATGTTTTCAGAGGGCTTTGGAAACCCAGAGCTCTTACAAGTGGTTAGGTGTTGCCTGTCGCAGAGTTAACAGATGAAAAGCCCTCTAGAGATAAAAACCCCAGAGGTAATGTAACTTGGAGTGAAGAAGTGCCACTTGAAAGTTCAATGAGTTGCTTGGTGACTCCAGACTTCGTTTGCTTGGCTGACAAGGCAAAATATGAATTGCAAGAGCATGCAGCAAGAGCTTCTGGGATCTGAAAACCTAACTGTGCTAGTCAATCTTCCTCTGACAGAAATCCTGTAGATACTTTTGAGCTGCGTGGGCCAGAACAGAACCCAGCTTACTCTCACACTGCAGGACCATCTCTGCACTATTAACTGAAATAAAGATTGCTTTGGTTTCAGTGAAGTGAGCCAGAGCAAACCATGGTCGTACTGGGATCAAAACTGCGCTGAATTAATTGCTGTGAAAACAAACCTTTCAAATCAATGGGCTGGGAAATGCTTAGGCACCACCAGAGATTCTGACACAGAGGCTGCCTTGCTGACAAGTGGAGAACTTCAAAGACTTACTTTGTCCACATCGGCTTTCTCAATCACAATCTCATCTGTCTCTGTCCCGGTTTCATCCTCCAGAAATGGGTTGGTGGAGGGAGGTGGCACTTCTGGCTTTTTCTGTTGAAAGAGAGGAAGGTCCTTAGAGAGCAGTGCATCTGGTACACAGCTGTATCCCTGGCACACAACTGCATCCATGTTCTGCTGTGCAGCAGGCAGTTCATCTTCTCCAAGGCCAGAGGTGACTGCCAAGTGCCAGGTGGTCCCTATCCATTGAGGCTGGAGCACCCTCCCTCCTACAACAGGGCTAAAAAGTCTGGTTGCCTCTCCATTGTTCCACCAGGACACTCTGGCACCCTCCTATAGCCTGCTGCTCACCCATGCTCACCTGCTCTCTGCCTGGATCATCCCTGCAAGGGGCATTTTGAGTAGTGGCAAATTTCACAGAATCCCAGACTGGTCTGGGTTGGAAGAGATCCCAAGGATCATACAGTTCCAACCCCCTGCCACAGGCAGGGAGACCAACCTCAGGCCTGGATCTAGACAAGGTTGCCCAGGGCCCCATCCAACCTGGCCCTGAACACCTCCAGGGATGGGGCACCCACCCCCTCTCTGGGCAGCCCATTCCTGCACCTTACTGCTCTCTGTGTAAAAAACTTCCCCCTAATATCCAATCTAACCTTTCCCTCCTTCAGCTTCACTCTATCCCCCTTGTCCTGCCATTATCCACCCTTTTAAAAAGTTGATACCCCTCCTGTTTGTATGCTCCCTTCAGGGACTGGATTTCCACTGTTTCAAAGCACACACTTTAAAGTGTGTGGTCTGCACTGGGCAGGACCCAGGACAGGACCCAAGACTCTGCTGCTGCAGTAAATCCCCCATTACTGCTCCCACCAGACTGCTTGTCCCCACCGTGCACTCAGCAGACAGACACTTCTAATTACAACCTTCATTTTGGGTATAAAACAGGTCAGATGATGACATCCAGAGGGTCAGAGCCTCTAGGCAGCTCGGAAAGGGGCACAGAGAGGATTTTCTTTTACTTCAAGCCACACCTTCCCCCTCTGTTTTCCTGCTCTAACAGCTTCTGTGCCTACCTTCTCCAAAGGGATGTGAAGCCAATTTAATTAAAAACTGCAAATTTCACATAAAATTTGTCAGAAAAAGCAAAGCCATATTCTTGAGAGATCTAAATTCAGCCAGGAGGAAAACCTTACAGGGCTTCCCTTTTTAATTAGCAGCACTTACTGATCCACAGCAAATTACAAACAGGTCCAGCAGGCTTGCCTTGTAGGCTGAATTATCATATCCAAGTAAGCTTCAAGATACCAGCTGAACAGAGAAGCCAACCCCAAACCAGTGGCTTCTGAGCCACATGTAAACTCTGTGCTCCCACACCCCTGGGCTGGCAGAGCTCTCAGCTGAGATTTCAGGCAGGAAAAGCACAGAGATGACCCCAGAGATGTTCACTTTGCTGTTTCTCTTGGCTCTGGCTTTACAATCTACCATATGAGCCACTGAGGAGTAGAAGCTACTAATGGTCCTGCAAGTAAGACTAACTTGACAGACAGTGCAGGGTTGGAAGTTGGTACCATGAGGTAAACATGTGGTAACCAGTAACAAAGAGAAGAGGGGACTTTAGTTATAATGTGTCATCAATACACAGAGAGCAAACACCATAACGCAGTCACCATGCTGTAATTACTCTGTGGTTCTCCACAGCAATGTGGCTTCAGCTGCAAACAGCACAGGGCCCAAGAGAACCAAAGACGTACACAATCAGTGTTGATTCCTTCTTGTGAACCCTCTGCCATGTTCTCCACCACACTCCACAAGATGAGAAACCACCTTCCCCATTACAACCCAGGAAGCACAGTCACACTGAACATTCGACCCTGCTAGCACAAGGCTGTGACCACAGCTGTGCACAAGGAGGCCTTTTTCTCCCAAAGCAGCTGTGGACTAAAGGGTTGCTCTTCAGAAATCCCCTTACCACTGTCCCATCAGTTAGAGTGCAACCTGAGAAGCGTTTAGCCAGAAGTCCTTCAAAATTGGTTGTCCTCTGAATTGCAAACAAGAGCAGTTTCACCTCGATCTCCTTTGCTCTTGTGCGCATTATCTTGGCAAGCTCTGTCCTGAAAGAGAGAGGGGGAAAAAAGAGAAGAAAACAAATGTGGGTTTCTATAAAGACCTGACTGTCATTCAGCCTGTTCCCTACAGACACTTTCGTCACAGAATTCAAGCTGATTCCTAAGACCCTCTCTAACATAAACCTGCTTTACAGATCACGTTTCAAACACAACCGCAGCTGTTTAGAGCCCTGTGGGTAACAGGACCCCATCTCCTAACACCCAACGCACTACTGCAGCCAGGAAAGCCCACAGTATCAAACCCCAGTGTCTGACTGGGATCCCAGAACAAAGGCAATGGTGTTATTGGGACTCCAACTGGCACCTTCCTCCAGCCCCCATCTCTAGCTGGCAAAGAGCATGGCCTGAGGCAGCCACACCACAGCTCACGCTGTTTCACTTGGCCTCCAATATTGCTGATTTGTACCTCTCTTACACTAAAACTCGATTTCCACATCATCTCACTCTCCCAACTCCACTTTTAGTAGCACTCCTTGGGCCTCACACTCCTCACTTAACCACAGACAATTTTACACTGCTATCTGAAGCCTGTGCCTTTACGGTGCTATGGACAAGATGAACCATTTGGCAACAGACAAGCCAACCTTTCGTTGTAGGGAAGGCATCTCTTTGGGGAGCTCATGAAAACCCCCCAGCAGACTCACCTGGTGACGTGGCAGAACTCCACCGCGATGCGCTCTGTCATGCACCACTCCTGGGGAAACATGCGCCCGTACTTCTCCTCGTAGTCCACCAGCTGACGCTTTATCCAAGCGTAACGCCTGTCGATCTTATCCAGCCAGGCCACCTGAATAAGATGGAGAACATCATCTTTAAGAGCAGCAGCTGCTAAACTGCTACACCACAGGAAGCCATCCAGAAGGATCTTGCCAGGCTGGAAAGATGGGCCCGGGTGAACCTAATGAGGTTCAGCACTGCCAAGGGTCAGGGGTGGCACTTGGGCCAGAAGAATCCCAGCCATAGATACAGCCTGGGAGAAGAGCTGCTTGACAGCAGCCCTGTGAGAAGGACCTGGGGATTCTGGGGGATGAGAAACTGAACATGAGCCAGCAGTGGCTCTTGCATCTCGCAAGGCCAATGGGATCCTGGGCTCCATCAGCAGAGGGGTGGCAGCAGGGACAGGGAGGGGATTGTCCCTCTCTGCTCTGCCCTCCTGAGGCCCCAGCTGGATCCTGTGTCCAGAGCTGGGGCCCAATACAAGAAAGATGTAGAACTGTTGGAGAGGATTCAGAGGAGCCACAAAGATGATCAGGGGGCTGGAGCAGCTGCCCTACAAAGAGAGGCTGAGGGAGGTGGGCTGGTTCAGCCTGGAGAAGAGAAGGCTGCGGGGGGACCTCATTGCAGCCTGCCAGTCCCTGAAGGGAGCTTATAAAAGCAGGAGGGGAATCAGCTTTTTAAAAGGGCAGATAATGGCAGAACAAGGGGGAATGGTTTAAAGCTAAAGGAAGGAAGGGTTAGATTGGATATTAGGGGGAAGTTCTTTGCAGAGAGAGTGGTGAGGGGCTGGAAGGGGCTGCCCAGAGAGGGGATGGGTGCCCCGTGTCTGGGGGTGTTCAAGGCCAGGTTGGATGGGGCCCTGGGCAATATTGTGTAGCTCCAGGCCTGAGGTTGGTGTCCCTGCCTGTGGCAGGGGGTTGGAGCTCTATGATCCTTGGGGTCCCTTCCAACCCTTGCCATTCTATGATTCTATGACCACGCCGCTGGTTTCGCAGAGGAGCTCGGGCTATCGATCAAAGCTAATGTGATGGCTATTAATAACGCTTCGAATGCTAGCAGTCATTCTTCAAAGTGCTTAAACACATGCCAGGCTGAAAGCTCTGTCTTGTGCAAATTAAAAGAGCAAGTGCTCTTGAAAACATGGATAACAGCACTCCTAAATCATGTAGGTACTATTGAAAACTCAATCCAATAATAATTCATCCAATCCCACCCTCTCTGTTTTGCAGACAGAGAGGTTAAAGACAACAGTGGGATGAGAAGGCAGGAATTCCAGGATTCTCTCATTCCAATGGTTTTCACACTCTAGAGACTGTGGGAATTTCTATAAGACCAGGATCAGTTTTTTTTTCCCCCCCAACATTACTGTTTTCTAGCCAAAAAGCAGGGAGAGTAATCAAAAAATGCTGATGGAAATATACTGTTTTAAACAAAGCTTTTCAGTCTCTTTCCCCTTTGGCCCCTTGTCAAAATTTCTAAATTGTTAAAATACATTTTGATACAAATTTCTATTTATTTTTTTTCCCCAATTCAAGATGATGAGAGCAAATTGTTTGAAAAGCTGTTCATGTCAGGACAGGAAATTTAAAAATTAGCTACACAGATTAATCACTTCCTCCCTCCCCCTTTTTTTTTTTAAGGCATTTTTGGGCTTTTTTGTGTGTTTGGTGGGTATTTTTGTTGATGGTTTTTAATGTTGTGAGGTTTTCAATTTTTAGAGTTTAATTTTTCAAGCCTTTACAGGGCAGAAAGCATATCAAGCTTTACCCCATGTGGGGCCTGACCAGGGCAGAGTATTGTGTCCAGTTCTGGGCTCCCTGGTATAAAAAAGCCAGGGATCTCCTGGAGAGAGTCCAGAGGAGGGGGACAGAGATGATTAAGAGCCTGGAGCATCTCCCCTGTGAGGAAAGGCTGAGTGAGCTGGGACTGTTCAGCCTGGAGAAAAGAAGACTAAGGGGGGACCTTATTAAAGTTTATCAATATCTTAAGTATGGGGTGCAGAAGGAATTGGCCAGCCCCTTTTCAGTGTCTGTGGGGACAGGACAAGGGGCAATGGCTGCAAGTTAGAACACAAGAAGTTCCACACCAACATGTGGAAGAACTTTTACCCAATGAAGGTGCCAGAGCCCTGGGACAGGCTGCCCAGGGGGGTGTGGAGTCTCCATCTCTGGAGATATTCCAGACCCATCTGGATGCCTATCTGTGCAGTATGAGCTGGGGAGCTGCTTTGGCAGGGGGTTGGACTCGATGATCTCTCGAGGTCCCTTCCAACCTCTACGATTCTATGATTTATATATTTACAATAAGAGGGGAAAACATTTTCAATGCTGATCTATGAAACTGAGGTCTAAGGTGGGAAGAAGTCATCCTAACTCGTCAGCCAGTCCATAACACACCCACAGCCACCACTTCCCTCAGGTTAGAAACACTTCACACCCCAGGAACCTGTGGAAATGTGAACTTTGTGAATGCCAGCAAAGAAAAATGTGAAATCCAAACGTAGCTTGTTAAGCTTTCCTTACATCTTGGTTTTCCTGGAAAAGGACCAGATACTCTGAGAGGTGTTGTTTAATGAATTTCTTGATGATTTCCTGTTTGATTCTGGGATCCAGGACGTTGGCGACCAGACATGCATCACGTAGGACATTGCTGGGCCCACCAGGCCTCTGTCAAAATAAACAGGAACAAACAATTGAAGGTTAAATACCTGAAGGGGTGACTGTAAGTTGTACTGCATCCAGGCCATCCTGGTTCTATCCTTTCCCATTATTCTTCTCTTTTTGATGCTTCTGCTGCTACTTTTTATTATCACTTGGGTATCTATCTTCTGTTGGATGAAAACCGAGCTCCATTTCACAGGCTCCATGATTGTTCCATAGCTCAACAGACAGAAAGCTCCTCACCACAGGGAGCAGCCAGCTCCAGCTACAGAAAGACCCATTGTCCCATCACTTCTGCACAGCCTTTCATCAGCCTTGATACTCTATGTGAAGCAGTAGGACAAGCAAAACTTCACAGCCAAACTAATGTGGGGAAAAAAGCCGTCTGGAGATGATCAACTTGCAACACCTAATGTAGCATCTGCTGGCCTGTGCTGGCACATCATGATGTTAATGGAGGAGAGAAAAAGTTTAGAGGCATTTTTAAAACACATCCTGTTTCTAAGCTACATCGCATGGGCAAAGATTTGCCCTTCATCAAGGATTTGTTCCAAGCAGTTTTCTCATTTCTGTACTTGCTGGTTTTATGAAGAAACCAGCATAGTTGGTACACTGGAAGACAGAGCTAGGGTTTTCTTTGAAATAAATTCAAATCAACCCTCCTGTTTGCAAACATTTGGATGCATAATTTTGAGGAAGCACATTTGTTCCTTAGCCCTAGCTTAGATTTGCATCTGAGCTGAGTAAACCAGAGACAGCACATCAACAGCCAGCCTGTGCTTGGCTTTCTCTGAACACAGTGTGAACCTTCTGTGTGCCCAGCAGAACCAGTAACCTGGGTGAGATGCTGAGGAAATCCTGCGCTGGTCTACAGGGCCACATGTGAACTGCTCAGGGCATTCCTGGACCGGCTTGCAGACCTCATTGCAACACATGTGCACAGCATGATGGAGGAAGGCTGTTATTTCTCTGCCTTACTCACTAGATAGAAACAGTAAGAAATACTCCTAGCACCCTGCAGCCTGGGAGACTTGTTTGCCTTCTAAAATAACTCCTGAAACAGAGAGATAACGAATTATAAAGTAGAACGAGATAAAAGCTGATGACAACTATATTCAGATAGTTTTCAGCAACGGTTTTACGTGGGAGGAAGAGGGGAAGTGGGAACTTTACCTTTGTACCTTGAGAAGGAAAAGCTTCCTCAAAGTCAGCGAGGATCTGCTGCCCCAACTCATTCTGTGCTGCCTTCACCCTGATGAAGAGAGAAGAAACAAGAACCTTGGTGGTGGTAAACCAACTTGGTTTGTTTTTTGCAAATATTGCTACAAAGCAGACTGAAGCACTGAGAGCTACACCAAGGTTTTGAAGGGACAAAAAAAAGCAGGTTAGAGAAAAAGATCCATGATAGGAAGGTATGTTTGGCAAAACTGGGAGTTTCTGTTCCCTGAATGACACCAGGATGGCAACTCCATCTCTGCCACATCGATCCGAGATTCTAAACACATCCTAGCTGCACTTCAGTGTTTCAATAAGGGCCAGTTAATCAACCAAAAAAATCAGCCAGAACTATTTCTTTAATGCCAGCATGACCAATTTATGTTTACATTCACATATGCTGATCACATTTCAACTTAAGTATGTTTCCAACCCAAAAAAGACCTTCACAGTGTCTCATCCTCATCATGAACCTTCCACAGTTCCAGGGACACCGACCTACTTTTAAACACATCCACACCAATACTGTTGGCTCATTTTGTCCTACAAATCCTCCACATCTTTAAGAAGCACGAAAGAGCAAAGGTATGAAACCAGGGAAAAAAAGCTTGAACTAACCACAATCTTGCCCTTTATTTAGCTGAGAGAATAAAGCTCCCAATTTCCAGAAATAAAAGTCAATACCAGCTCAATTGATACTCCTAGGGAAATGCCTACACGCACTAGAAGGAGCCAAAGCAAACAGTCAGGCACTCAGACCCCTCTGCAGCCCTTGAATTCTTCCATCGCTTTTTATGATACTGGAAACACTTTAAGGTCTAAGCTGATCATTCAAAGCAGAGGATTTTTCCACTGCAGTTGATAGGTTAGAAAGAATGGCTGCATTTAGTTCTCTCAAAATGTTTGTTCAGACCACAGGGAGAAGAACATGCATTGTTTGGTTTGGGGTTGGGGCTTTTTTTGGTTGTTTAAAACTCCTCAATTTCATCAAGGGATGATCTGCTGCTTTAACCATCCCATCTGAGGTCCATCGGTAGCCAAACACTACAAGATGACCTGATGGTGCTGGAGAACAGGCTGGATTTTTCACGGTGCCAAATGCAGGGAATTCTAGACCCTCAGAAGTGATGGTTTAAATCTGTGATTTAGCTGTATGTATGACCAGCCTTATCCAGGATTTACTTATAGAGGTTTTGCTGGAAAGGCTTCCTGCCTGCAATGTCAAACTTAATTCTCACTTAAGCTCTCTGCTTCACAGAAACCTGAAGAAACTCCCATTCCCTTGCAGGTACAGAACCCCAACAAACACCTTCCAATCTGTAAGCCAAAAGGGATTCACTGATATGTTGAAACAGGAGTGGGAATTTTAAGAAGGAGGAATCCAGCCAAGCAGCAATAACTATAGGTATAATCCTGCTTAAACTGCACAAGTTGGCACTAGTAACTCATGAGAAGGCATCACAGAAGCAAAGCCTTTAATCCTTAAGAAAAAGGGGGGAGGAAAGAAGAAAAAAACCCCACAACTAAACATGGGATGAGGAAAATTAGCTTTTAAATAATCAAGAAACAAGAAGTCTTTAGTATTAGGAGTCAGAAATGAAATAGATTTCTATCAGCAACCTGAAGTAGTAGCTGTGGTGGTACTTTTCCTTACAGTGGGTTGCAGGGACCTTCCCATCGGCCAACGGCTGCAGTGCAAGCACAGAGGCAGCACTGGAAGGAGCAGCAGCCAGATTCCCAAATACTCCAGAAATTTAAAAGAGGCACTGTCAAGCAGTTAAAAGCTCCATCCACAGGCTTCTGTTGGTTTAGGCTCAGATTCAGAAAAGTACTTAAGGGTAGTCTTAACGGGGATTCTCTTACCCTTAAATTAAGGAACCTGCAGGAATGACTTTGCTGAGCTGGGATGTTAAAAATATTTTTAGGAAAAAAAAAGACAAAAATCTGTTGTGCTTAAAAATCTCTCAAAAGCAAACAGGGGAAGTTAGTTCTAGCCTTTTTTTCTTTGTATTTTGTAAGACAGGAGTAGGCCAGAGCCCTTGAAGGAGTCAAAGGTTTAGTTATGTGTGAACAACAGCCTCACTGCCCTCCCAGTAAGTACCACTCCTTACCTAAGCACACATACACATATACACAATTCCTTTTTCCCCCCCAGAAACATGAAAACCTCTCTGCCATCTCTTCACAGTGATTTCCGTAGGCAGAGGACACAGCAAGGCACCAGCATCAGCCACCAGAGATTCCTGTCCCCAGGCAAAGCTGGGAGCCTTTCAATAATTCACAAAAATCTTCATACAATGGAAAAAAAAACACCCCAAAGCATGTTGGTGAAAGCCTGGTCACAGTGGCTGGCTGCTCCAGCATTCCCTGCTGAAGGACATCTCTGCATGTGTATGGGAGTGAATTGCCCACCAAGGCTCAGCAAGCCCAGGTGCTCTCAGCTGGTGACAGCTTCAGGATCTCTTCCCAGGTCCATTCAGTAAGGATATCTTTCCCTGAGCTGATTCCCACCCTGGCAGCGTGCTGAGAATCCCAGCAGCCATCCTGGCTCACCACAGCAGGGAACTGTGGTTACCCAGAACCTTTGGTTACCCAAGTATTAGCGATTATTGTTTCTCTGACTTTTGTTTTATTAGTGGCTTTTGTTCAGCGTTTCCCCCACCTTTTAAAAAAAAATAAAACCAAGAAAACCCACTGTCATGTTTCAAATGACATTAAATTACTAGAAACCACAACTCCTTCAGCCAAAGCTACCAGAAATCCTAAACGATGCCTCAGCTTGCTGAGACAGAAAGAGGCTGAGCTAGCCTGTTTTTCTATGGCAAACTTACAATCACCTTCCTCTGAAATACTTTCCAGGCTTTTTTCCACTATCTGCTGGGCTTTGCCAACCACTTTCATGGGTTGGTTTGTGCCCACTAATTGTTTGTTCCCTCCACAGACAGAAAACAGAAGAGGATTGAGAGATAACAAACCCTTCCCATTTACTACAACAAACAACTTCCATTGCCCTGTGTAACTTGTTGTTTTAGGCACACAATTATGTTTGGATGCAAATTATGACCTTTTTACATCAATGCCCAACAGGACCAGCACAAGAAGCCAACTGATTGAGAAGTCAAGTCCAGGTTCCAAATGAATACTTACAGCAGGGTTCTGTTTGGTTGTTTTCAAGGGGACAGAACAGGTGGAAAGCAACATTAAAAACACAGTGTTAAGTTTTCACAGCATCTGGGAGCAGGAACCTAAATTGAACACCCCAGGACAAAGAGCACAGCCAACCTCACTGAGCAGGCACTTTTCCTTCCCATGGTTTCCCATTCATATTTGGCTTTATGCCATTCATGTGAAGAAAAAAAGGCTCTTTAATAAAGAAAGCAACAGAATCTGCTCGTTTAGTGGCGCATATAATAGACTTATTGTATATAATAGACTTTGGTTACTGTCACAGCCCCGTGCCAACATCTATTAAAGCACTTCTTGCCTTCACAAATACCCAAGGAGGCTTCACCTGTACCATTAAACCAAATTCATGAGGTAGCAACCCCCAGCAATTTCACAGCACTGTGAGAAGCCAAGTGAACTCTGTCCTATGGAACATCTATCCTATGAGGAAAGGCTGAGAGAGCTGGGGCTGTTCAGCCTGGAGAAAAGAAGACTGAGGGGGGATCTAATCAATGCTTATAAATATCTTAAGTATGGGGTGCAGAGGGAATTGGCCAGCCCCTTTTCTTTGGTCAGTGGAGACAGGACAAGGGGCAATGGCTGCAAATTGGAGCACAGGAAGTTCCACACCAACATGGGGAGGAACTTTTCCCCAGTGAGGGTGAGGGAGCCCTGGGACAGGCTGCCCAGGGGGTGTGGAGTCTCCTTCTCTGGAGAGATTCAAGACTCGTATGGACGCCGACCTGTGCAGTTCACAGAATCACAGAATTATAGGGGTCGGAAGGGACCTCGAGAGCTCCTGGGGTCCAACCCCCCTGCCAAAGCAGCTCCCCAGCTCATACTGCACAGGTCGGTGTCCAGATGGGTCTTGAATACCTCCAGAGAAGGAGACTCCACACCCCCTGGGCAGCCTGTCCCAGGGCTCCCTGACCCTCACTGGGGAAAAGCTTTTCCACATGTTGGTGTGGAACTTCCTGTGCTCCAATTTGCAGCCATTGCCCCTTGTCCTGTCTCCACTAACCACTGAAAAGGGACTGGCTAATTCCCCCTGCATCCCATGCTTAAGATAACTATAAACTCCCTTTGATGCTTCCTGAATCACAAAAGTATTTCCAAGTAAAGAGAAAGAAGAGTCAACTCCAAATTGGGTCCTATTATGTACACATGAAGTCCAACTCCAGAGCAGGTACCACCACGCCGTAGATCACCCCATAGTAATTTGCAGCCTGGATGTCAAAGCAGGAAAGCAATCCCAGGAACAGCCTGGGTGCAGCTCTCCTCTCACCCCACAAGAAGCAGCTGTTTCTATCGCTACCAGATGGTGCAACTCTCCCTGTGTAAACACTGGAAGGAAAACCCTGCCGAGGCAATTCTAAAAATAGGAGGAACAGACTTTCTTGAGCTTTTCAGATCCTTATCTTGAAGGGAGAATAAAACAAAAGTTTTCCTCCATGTCCTTGCCAGTGTCTCTGGCGTGACTCGAAACCACCGTGCCTTTTAGCAGCAGCAGGAATTGTTTTCTATAATTATCAGCAGCCACAAAAGTATTCAATAATCATCCGTCAGAAAGGGAAAACCAGCCAGAATTTTGGACCAAGGCTTAAGTTCTCTTTGGCCTTAAAATGGCCAATGACAGCAGGTTTCTGCCCAAGGGCATTACCACTCTGGAAGAAAATGAACCAAGCTATCTTTCTGAGCACGAGGTTGGAAGAGACAACAGCCTAAATTCAGAGAAGCATTGACATATGTTTATATTTCCTTGATACTCATGTTCCTTTAAGCAAATGCTCATGATCAAATGCTTTGTTCAAACAAGGCCCCTTCTCTCCCCCAGATTTAGGCTGGATTTTTCTTTTGCTCCATTTCATGGATTCCATCTGGGTTTCCTGGAAGAGGTATCTATACCATAAAGAAAGTCCAACAGCTTTACATGAAAATATTACAAACAAATCATTCAAACACTCTTTCCATCACTGAACAGCACAGGCAACCAGCTGCTGTCTTAGCAAAGGGAGTCACCAAAACAAATTAATTACTATGCCTGGGAGACTCCTCCGAGCACCTCTGTAATGAGGAAAGTCATCTCGGGCATCAAGGGGACAGGGGTGATGGATTTGCAGTTTTCACACTGAAAATGAACTCTATCAGGTGTGTGTGTCATTAAAAAGGTTCACCCCTAACGTTAAGAGGTTGTTTCCACCTCTGAGCTGAGCTCAGCACTACTAGAAGCTGTTAAGCAAATAGTGTACGTGTGATGTGAGAGAAGTAAAGCCAGCTGGAAAGGTTTTTTTCTTGCTCCCTTCCCCAGCTGTCACATCTCAAATTAAGTCAAGAACCTATGAAATCTGGTGGCTTGCTCACCACTGAGCCTTCACCTGCTACTGCTGCATAAGTCAAGAACCTATGAAATCTGGTGGCTTGCTCACCACTGAGCCTTCACCTGCTTGCTGCTGGAGCTGCACCAAAACTCACCAAAGTTAAACATGCAAGTCCACCTCAGGAAATCAAGGCCAGCACAAACATTGACAGCAGTCAGATGTTCCACATGCCATTCTGGGATGATTTGCTGTGTAAGCCTCAAACCTCAGCAGCGTTGGGCAATGGGAGAGCAGGTTTTGGCAGAAGAAACTCGAGGTGCTCAGAATAAGGGAGTTTGGCACATGCACAAAAAGAAACCCTGCCTGCCTAAACCCTTGGGCAACGGCGCAGCCTGACAGCAATTCGCGGGCAGTGGCTGGGCAGAAAGGGGCCCCAAGCACCCTTATGTTAATACATCTATTTCTGCTTCCTGCCAGGCTCCCTGAGGTTAAGAAAGCAGGAGAAAGCATCACCTCAGGGTTCACCACATACACCCCCACGTGAAGATCACATAAAACAAATTTGCACTTCTACACGTTGCTCCAGGTAAGTAAATGAAAAGCCAGTCAATGAGAACACAGATCATTCATGAATTACACCCATACTAATTCCTGGTACTTAACAAATAGGCTGCTCAAGAGCTGAGCAAACCCTGTCCAATTTTAACCTGTTTGTTTTGGCCAGAAAGAATCTCAAAGGACCACGTCCAGCCTTCACATCCTTGAGAAACCGACTCTGCCTAATGCATTTTCTAATCACCCTTCCCAACAGGCACACAAGTGCTCAGGACTTGACCATTTTACCTTTCAGAAAGCTGTCGAATCTGAGGAATCCCCATGTATTTGTTGAAGTGCTCTAACACATTCACGACACCTTGGAGAAGGTTGGCAACTTCTCCATATTGTCTCCTCCTGGTCATAGCCCTGTAGAGGAAATGAAAAGATTTACAAAGGCAGGTTCAAAGAAAATCCTGGGTGGTAATTCCCCAGGTTACCTCATCCCCACTGGGTCATGCCTGGTCCCTATTGACATTTCTTTTTCTAAAATACACAACTCTTCATTAACATTCCAAGGCAGCATTAAAATTTCACTTAACTGATGCTAAAATAAACCAAGGCAGCACACATCTAACAATGCTTCAAACCCCATAAATGTCAAAAGCAAGGCTTGGCAAAGAAAGTGTAAACTACCGAATGCATCCGCTTCCCAGCGGGGGGCCGGAGGCAGTAAATGTTATTTCACTATAATGACCTGAGTTAAGCCATTTGTCATCGCACACAAAGTGTGAGTTAAAGCTTTACAGGGAGGGGAATCATTATGCTGAAAAGCTATTAGCCTTGACTTTGCTGTTAATAATTTTCACAGGGAACTGACAGGGGGGGGAAAGTAAAAAGCAAGCTTATTTATCTGTATTTCAGCCTTCAGGATCATTCCGATGGGGGCAGCAGCCTTGGTGAATTTTTATTCTGAACACTTAACCCAGTGTTCGTGCAGAATCTGTTACAATCCAAGAACAGGCTGTGCCTGGGCCTCCCAACTTCACAGATGCAACATGTAAAATGTGAATTTCCCCAGCCTGCGTGTTCCTCGTGCACCTTAAAACACCCTCAAAGGATTATCAGAAACATCGAATCCCACTTCACACACTGTACAAGCTGTAAGGCTTCTTTGGACTCAGACTCAGAACTAGAGTAGACCTTTCCAAAGAGATAAAAAGAGATCTTGTGCCAGTTTAAGATATGAGACTGAGAAAAATCCCCCCCAAATTCCAGATGAGCACATCCCAAACGAGGATACTGAACAACACAGACTTACTCATTAATGAAGCCAGACTCATTCCTTATCACCAAGAATCAACACAGCAATTCAAGCAATTGATGCTGCAAACCCTTAAATACAGCATCAGAGGTTGCAGGTCACTCAGAGCAGCAGAGAAAGCATCTGCCAGCCAAAAAAAATCAAGACTGCAACCTGTTAAGCAAACTTCCCTCCAGAAAAACAAGTGGCAGTTACCAACCTATCCAGAGCACCCCACCAAACTCAGGGGCTCAGCAGGGGCATCAAAACACCACTAAAAATTCAGATACTCACTCCAGTGAATCCACCCCCCCAGCCAGCATGTGCAGGTGATTGAGGGTGGTGATGGAGGTGGTTAGATGACGCTTGGCATGATCTAGCTGCTTGATATCCCGTGTGATTTCTTTAACCTAGTGAACAAATGGAAAAAAAAAACCAAAAAACCAAGAGTCTGGTTAAATATAAAGCCACAGCAATGGAATTTTAAGGAGATAAGGAGGACAATCTCCTCCCCTTGGGACTACAAGCATTGTCAGCTCTACAGCTATGCTAACACGAGGACAAGGGTATGGATTCAACACATGGTTGAAAGGGAACTGCCAACCAGACAGCAGGATCAAAGACAAAAATCTTCCCTTCTTAATGAGAAAGGGAAGCAGAAGTCTGGGGGTTGGGACTCGATGATCTTGAGGTCCCTTCCAACCCCTATAATTCTGTGATTCTGTGAAGTCAGTGTGTCCCCCTCCCTTTCACAGGCTAAAAAGAAGCCGTGGCTCACCATTTGTTCTGATTTTTCAGCCTTGTCTTTAATATCCTTAATTTTACCAAAGAGCTGTTGAATGGCTTTCTGGGCTTCTTCCAGGGCCTGGAAAAAGAAACAAGGTCAGAGGGGAAAGAAAACCTGCATCCAGTTTTCACAGCTGCTCCCTCCAGCCCCTGGTCTGGGGCAGCAGAGGAACCTGTTTTCTTACAATGAAATTTCTTACATGGTCAGGACATCAGGCATCAACGTACCTCGTTGGGCTATTTAACCTGAGTGGCCCAGGGTTTCAGCATTTGATTTACAACAATGCTCTGGCAAAATGTTAGTGAGATATTCTATGAAATCACATGTACAATAAGAACTTACTCCTGATCAATACGTATTTAGAGCAAGAAAACAAACCCTCCACACAAAAAAAAATCTATGCTTGTCATTAATTCTAAAGGAAAAGCATAGAGCGTGACATACAGAACACCAAGTGCTGGCCTAAACTCTGCCTGGAATTCCCAGGGTATTGTCCTGTTGGAAAACCTGATGGATATTTTGCTGATTACTTCATGGCGGGCAGCCCAGCCTCCCATGCAACACAGGAGGAATGGCTCTGCCTGGGCACTGAAGAGAGGACACAGGTTCAGCAGGCAAAGAGGATCAAGCATGGGAAAAACTGATGTGGCCTGGAGTTTTGTGACATGCCTGCAAGTTTTTTGGGGCTCCTGGTCCCCTTCCTAACAACCATGGAGCATCCACACACAACCAGCATGAACTAAACGTGGATTCAATGAGTGGAGCCACATGGCCAAAATCACGTGTCCAAATCCTGACTTCTGAAGTAATTCAACACATTTCACCTTCCCAGTCTGATAACATTCCCAGTTCCAGCTCCACTTTGTTTCCCCACTGTTAAGTGGGCTTCTATCCTTCTGGTTTTATATCCAGTCCCATGACCAGGGTTACAGCACAAGCTACAAGCTCCTTCAGCAAATAAATTTAACACATCTTCATTTGGAAACATATGAGCAAACTACCTGCCAGGAGCTTTTGCTGGAACGTAGCTGCATTATAATAAAAGTATAAAAGTTGGAAACACTTTATAACTCATTTTCCAGAGGGGGGGAGGGAGGAAGGTCTCCTCTGAAATATCTTGTGAACCACATCAAGTTAACATGTTATCTATTAGTGTCACAAATGAACACACAAACATGCTGCAGGGACAACTGCCTTGGAAACCACCAGCACCCACCTTCTCTTGGGCTCCAACCTAGCCAAAGTTTTCTCTTCCACTGAAAGGCACGTGGGTTAAGTGCAAACCAAAGACCTAAAGAATGCTCCTCTCAACATATTTAACCACAGGCTCTGTACTCAGTCCCAGAGCACAGTTGCAGGGTGGTACTCCAGTGGGCTATTAAGCAAGCTGCAACTGTCCTGTGGATGCTGAGATTTGGATAGGGCAATAAAAAAATAAAATAATAAACCTGAAATTCTTGGTGGATGCCAACTGCCACGTTGCCCTTTGCTTCAGCACTAATGCTAAAGACTAATTTCTCTGTGTGATCCTAAGAGGAGTCAGAGCTGCTGAATTCTCCAGAAGAGATGAGGATGTTGCCAATCAACAACGATGCTCCAAAGAGAGATGCTATCCTCCTGCATATCCAAAGCCAAGGCACTCTCACAGAGCTTACCCAAACTTTGGATCATCTCAAACCAGCTTGCTGGGATAGGTACTGGTTAGGATCTCTGGCATACAGAACCAGGGGGAGGCACCGCACAGACCTTCAGCTGTAAGGAGCCACAGCAGGTCTGACACACCACCAGCACGACAGAACAACACAGACACGCTGCAGGACCACCCCACATTCCCAAGTAGCCATACACTTCTTACACACATCTCTGACCCCATTCCCCTTTTTAGTGCTGATCTTCCAGCCACAGGCTCAGACAATAGCCACAGCAGCTCTCCTTAGCACAACTGCCAAGGCGAACGCCAAGACCTCCCGCTTTCACTTGGGGGTGGCATCTCAGACCTGCTCTCCAAGGAAGAAAGCATTTGAGTTGGGACTGCAAGCATCAAAAAGCAGCTCAAAGCTCTTTGTTCTCAACAGCCTTCAGCAACCAAGTTCAGAGTAAACAATATCAAGAGTGAGGATTTCCAAGTCGGGTCTTAGGGGTTTTACATTAAAGTCCCAACCCACAAAGGGAAAAGCTGTCTGCAATTTCCCTCATGAGACACAACAGCATCTACTTGAGCATAGGGACCTTTTCCAGAGTTACTGCCCAGAATTTACCCCCAGACAAGGATTTTGAGCTGCCCACAAACCAGCAGTTTCTCTTTTGGTCACCGTTAGAAACCCCACTTGATCTCTTTCACTAACAAGGCACAGTGCTGTTCAACAGTATCAAGACCAAAACCAGAAGGGACAACGTACAGGAAACTGGTTTGCACCTGAAGACCACGCTACTGCTGCTTAGGAAACCACTCCCCTGTAAAAACATCCCTGGAACATCAACCAAAGTAAAATGGGATTTTGTTCTCACACACTTAAAGCTGCCAAAAATAAGGTGAAGCAGTGTCATCAGGTGGTCCTGACACTTGGAGCTTTTACCTCCTTACAGACCCTGGAAAAACACCAATGAGCCAACACATGCTTTGCCCCCTTCTGATGAGTTAAAGATCTGTGGTCTCCTGCAGTTGTGAAAAACAACATCCCTGGGATGCGGGGAGAGAGCGAACAGCACCTGCCTGTTGGCTCAAGGTCAGTACCACATCCCATAGAGAAGGGGATACATTTTCCTAACCCCTAAAACACCCCCACACAGAACTCAACAGTGAATTTAATAGACTCCAGTCAATCAGAATTGCTCATAAACACTCATTTTGCTCCTTAAAACTCACTTCCAACTATTTGCTTAGCCGTTAAGACACACATCTTTAGACACTCCTATAAAGAGAGTTGTGTATTCCTTGTTTTGAGTCAGAACACACTAACTCATCAGCATGCAGGGGTTTTATGTAATTTACATTTAGAGATTAAAACATTTCTTCAAACATCCCTAAGATTTGCTAACGTGAGAGTGCATGAAAATCTGTTTGTTTGAAGTTGGGAAGCACTAGTCAGGTTGATCTGATGGCAAGAACCAAATTAGAAGTGTTACTTCACAAAGCCTACAATTAAACTTTCTTATCCTTCTTTTTAAAGAAACCAATGAAAGGTTTTCAGCTGTGACATGCTAACCACAGCATCTGACAGTAAAATACTGCGTGCAGAAAAAGGAAATAAAGAAAATTAACCAATAATGGAGGAAAACCCCTCACCTCCTTGGTCACTGCAAAGAGAGTAGAGCAAAGAGCGAAACCAAGGAAATACGAACTCTGCTTTGCAAGAACACCTCATATTTCATGATCCGTGTTTGTTATTGAAGGGATAATAAATCAACGTCCAGGGTGTGAAAGTAGAGTTGCTCAAGGTGGAATACAGAAATTCATTCCTGTATCTAATGATTATTCAGCAGGAGAAGGGAAACCACGGCCACGATGGAGGCTACACTGTGTATTGGAGAGAACACATTTACCTTTCCTCCCTGTTCCCATCAAGGCAGCAAATTGTGAATCTTAAAGGCATTTTCTTACTGGTTTTGATATTATTTTGCTAAGAGATGGTTTATTTTGGACATAAAATCTAAAACCAAAACAGTACCAAGAGAATAGGAATAGTTCTTAATTGCTTACACGACGAACCAGCAACCTGGCATCCGTGGCGTGACAAGGGGTTCACCCTGGTTTCTTTGCCAGCGCAACTGGGAAACACGTCACTGTACGTACCCCCAGACAGCACACACAAGTTAATTTCTTGTGTTTCCTTTCCTCCAACAGCAGTTCATTCCAGGGGCAGAGGACCACAAATAAAGAAAGAGACTGGATACGTATTCTGTTGTGGTTATAGGAAACAGGGATGTTGAAATTAAGGTTGCGATGTACCGGAAAAACACCATATGACCCTAATCAACAACTGAGCCTGCAAGCTACAATTAACCCGTCAGCAGGATTTATTAAACTTTATGCATCCTCTGAGGTCCCCAAACATCAGGCATGAGCTGAGCAATATGGAGTGGATAGGGCTTGCCTGCTCGGCTGAGGCAGAGCCACCTCGGTCAGCAGCATCCCAGGCTTTTTCCTCAAGGTGTGTCCCCAGGGTACCCCAGTATAAGGGACCCAAACCACAGCTCTTGGTGGGACCTCCTAGCTTAAGGCCATGAGTTGTTTTTAGCCAGACCTGTTTCTTAGTCTCTGTATTTACACAGCAGAATCTCCCTGGCTCTTCTGTTAACAGCGGGATGAAATGCAGGAGGCTGAGAAGCCACGCACAGGATGGGGAGACCCAAGTCTGTTGGGCACAGCCAGACCCCAGATAAGTTGGGCAGACAGTGAGCTACACAGTTTTTCATCAAATTCTCCAAAGCTGGAGAGAAAAACATAGCACATGAATCAGCTACAGCTCTTCACCCTCCTTCACCTCGAGACGCAACAGGAAGAGAGTCCAAACGCACCAGTATAAAACAATGGGGAGCAGAGTTAAACCATGAATCACTAAGAAAAAGCTGCCTGAAAAACAGCTTTACTTGGCAATATCCCAAGTAACTTCTAAGGTCAGCCTGCACATCATCCCTTGTGTCACCTTCTCACACGAGATCTTCCGAGCAGCAAGACAAGGGAAGAAAATAACCCAAGTGAGAGGTAGGAAAAGACAGCATCTAATTAATTACTATTTACAGTACCAGACTGCCACCACCACACACAAAAACAGTGCTGGTGACAATACTCGAGCAAAAAAAACTACTCAGTGGATTACAGTCAGTCTCTCCAAGCCCCCACATCCACTGCAGACAGACATAGCCTTCTCCTTCCCCTGCCAGCCTGGGTAAGGAGCTGCCACATCGCTCCCTTTGGGCAGCAGCATCTCGTTGGTGGGTTTGATTTTTAAATACCTCTTTATTCATCCTAGCAGGAATCTGGTGCAAGCCAACACTGAAGGAGTAAAACAGGAATTAAGAGAGGCCTGTCTCATTATGACAGAACACTGCTTAACTGGGAGGGGGGGAAGGAAATCTTCAGAGGACATTTGCTGGCTCGGGAAACCCTGAGCTCGGGGTCAAACTGAATCAACACTGTTCTGTCCCTGGGAGCGGTTAAAGTGCCTCGATAGTTTCCATATGCTCACTGGGGTTGTGCTAGAAACGTGCTACTTTTATTTGATTCTGGCCAATATATATTTCAATTGGATGTTACTACTCCCATCAGAAAGCTGCCCTCTACTAAGCCTTTTATAGACACTCGACACATCTGCCAAACTCCCAGCATCCAAATGTGTTTTTAACGTTACAAATTGGGCAGCAGTCAGGATGCTGAGAATTTAACGCTCCTGGATGGGTCTCCACTCTTGAATACAGAGTGTTAATGCTTCTTTCATTTTCTGCCACACTTAAAACCCAGCTCAATGAAAATCTAGACCGTGACTAAAAATTAGTTCCCAACCCCGATGCTCCAAGGAGCCTCCGCTGCAGAGGTTTCACAAGAACCCCTGCATGCTGTGACCAGCCCGAGCAATTTCTGCCACTAACATCTCATACAAATGAGTCCCTCCAAGATTGAGGACAGGTAGAAATGCACTTTGATTCTCAGCCTGATTTCATCTTAGAGAAAACTCTTCTAGGGATAAACCACCGCAGGGGAAGCAGAGAGGGTTTGTCCGTCAGGGCAGGGTGACAGCTCATCTCCCCGAGCAAACTGAAGGGCTCATCACACTTGGGTTTTGATTGTAGCAGATTTCTACCCTAGGAGTTCATCAATTACTACATAACTACTACAACTGTCGCTGAAGGGTAGAGTTTTCTGTCATCAGCTCTGGTCCTAATCACTAAGGCTGCACAGGGCACTTTAAAAGCAGATTACATCCAACCAGCTTAAGACTGCTGTTACAGCCCCTCACTTAACCCCCAAATCACACTCTGAAATCAACCCCCCCTGTTCTGAATAGCTACACCAACACCGACAGACACCGGGGCTGAAGTGAGCAGCGATTTCCAGGTCATGCAGGTTGAAACCTTGCAGTGGGATCTCCTGAACAGCACTCCTGTACCAGCCCTACGCTGGTACCCTTCTGAGCTGGCACCCTTTCACCGCATCACCCAGCTCCTCACACGGGTGCCTGCACCCAAAGGAAGGTGGTGATGTGCCATCAGTGGTTTCAGCAGACATGCTCCAGTGAGTAACAGGTTTTACAGTCACGTATCCAATGTGCACCAGAGCAGTGTGGCCATTTAAACATTAATTGTGCGACTTGCACACAACCTTCTAGCAGAGCCTTTAGCTCCATCCCGCTGGGACCTCACAATGGGTTACTACAGCTGGTTACTACAGCTCCATCACACAGCTCTAGGTGGGCAGGTGAGCTGCCACAGCCTTCCCCCACACCCAGTTATGCTCAACACTTAACCACTGTTATCATGCAGGAAAACCTCCCAGTGCAGGCATTGATTATCTCCTCCACCACCCTACTGTAGAATAGCAAAGCTGTGAGTCTTGCCCTTCTTTTCTGTTTACACCAGCCCTTGACTGCACCTCTCTGTGCCCATTACACACCTCATCTTCCTGGGCCTCTCATCCAGCACCGAATAACATCGGCTGCTGGAGGAGCACTGCACACCCGCTCCTTCACTCACCCTCCACTCCAGCACCTGTGTTTTGGCCGATTGGGAGTGCTGCACTAAATTTGCCTAGGAAGACTGTAAAAGACTGAGGGCTTCCAGTCAATTCACCCACTGATGGGTTTGTGTACTTTGGGTGGTGTTTCAGCCACATCTGCAGTATGGGAGTCATGCTCATGTTTCCATGGGGGTCAAGTTTGGCAATCACTTGAGTTGCATCAGATTTTGCAAGATGAATTGGTGTTCAGGTCGAGACCTCAGAGGCAAGACACGGGTGGGAGGAACAGACAAGCATGCTGTGAGCCCCACACGCAGGGATTTCTAAGTGGCAATGCTGACAGTTCACCTGCCGTTACACAGAGGCAGCACAGCAGGAATAAACATTACCACTGAAAATGAGAGACAACAGAAAAAGAGAAAGAAAAATAATTGAGATCCTCAGTAAGGGAAAAAACAAAAAAATCTCCTGCCTGTTGTCAGGATTGCTGTTCTGAGGCTGGGCTTCTGGGTTTGCTGGCACCAAAACCCACCAGCACTGGATGTGGGATGTCCAGGTCTTAATTTGCAGCTTGCATTGTCTTCCACAGCACCAGCAAGAGAGCGTGCCTTCAGCCAGCACGAAACATCACCTGGTTTGTAGCCTCAGGCTGCCGGACAGGGCACATCCTCCACCTTTCCATACAGAAGCACAAGGCAAGGTCAAGCTTGGACTCGCTCCTACCTTGAACTGGACTCTGCAGCAGATGGCAGAAGTTCTGCCTGACCTCTTCATACAGTTGTAGATGCCAGTTTTCATGGCCAGCAGCCAGAAGGATAATAAACAGCACTATTTCTTCTTGGCATGGCATTCACCTGAAACCCTTTTTAATAAACACGTTCTAGGCTAGGAAAAGCTCGCTGTGTCTCTGAGATGGGAAGGCCATTGTCCAACTGTCATAATTCACTGGGGAAACGACTCTAAATGAAACTCACTTTTTATTTATTTTGGCAGCTCAACTTCTGTTTATTATTCATGGGTTACAAAAGAATATTATGGGACTTTAATCACTCGACTGGAGGCTTACTGAATCTGTAGCATGACCTTTTTTTTTTTTAATATATAAAATTACACAGCTTAAGACACAACATTTAACCCTCATCCATTCAACCATCTTAAAATGTATTGAAATCTAAAACTAGTCTGTTCCTGTTCCAGAATAATGACCCATTCATCAAAAAAATCCCAGGAGATAAAGCTTAGCCACGCAGGAGAGAATGAATATAATTGAAAGTTGGTGCCTAAAACATCAGGGATCGTGACACAAAAGAAAACCCCAAATATTTCATAGATTTAGGCTTAGTTATTAAAAGCTTACAATGATTTTCCCCTATCTGCTCTTAAGGCTCAGGCTATGACAGTCAGGGCTGTCCCAGCAGCAGAGCACATCAACACCAAGAGCGTGAGCCGACCCTGGGCACTGTGGCCAAGGAAGCAGCATGCAATTTGATGTCTGGAAGTGAGCACACATTTAATTAAAGAAATAAAGAAATAAAAGTGCCTACAGTAGGAAATCTGAAAGCTCTGACTGCCTTAGTTTAGTGTGAAACACAACCTGCAGTCAAAAAAGCCACCTCCACACAAACAGGTGGAGGTAAGAGGAGAGGCTGAAGCAACAGCGCTGTTTATTAAGCATGGTTATGCAAACAGCATGCAAAATTGCCTCTCTGCCTGTCAGGCTGACACTGCTGGTAACCCAGCACAGTGCTGAGGAGAGGACAAGCCAGTGACTCCAGTGACACCAGCCCCAGCTGCCCTGTAGCTGAGAACACGCTGGCTAAACAGGCATTTGAGTAGTAGGGATGACCCTGTCAGCAGGGGAGTTCCACAGTCTCTGCCACATGCAGCACCTGCGCTGCTCCTCTACTGCTCACCATCCACCTTCATCTCTCTCCTCCTCCCTCTACAGAGTGTTTCCTGACCACTGTTTAAAGGGAAAAAAAAGAGGAAAAAATACAAAGTATTCCCCATACTTCCATCTACGACCTTGTCAAACCAAATAACCTGTAGGCATTTCTCTATGCCAGACACATCCTCATCCTTCCACAGGCTTAAACGCTGCCAGACACCACAGCACACACAGGGCAGGGCAGGCAGGCTGAGCCTCCCTGCAGCTGCAGAGCAGAGACATTTATTTTTACATGCAACAAGGAAGGACAGCACCAGTTACCAAAGGATGGGATGGCTAATTGAACAATCTAGTGCTGTGCTGGGTTCAGGTTGGGCAGCAAGAATATATTTGTATTCTTTAACCACCTCTTACCTTGTGCTGCTGTGGTTAGGAAAAAATAGATATATATATTATTGTTCTCATGGAGCAAAGCAGGAGGAAACCAAAGCAA
This sequence comes from Laterallus jamaicensis coturniculus, assembly GCA_022605575.1. Lineage (NCBI taxonomy): Eukaryota > Metazoa > Chordata > Aves > Gruiformes > Rallidae > Laterallus > Laterallus jamaicensis. Next base: position 3,077,847 of record JAKCOX010000025.1, on the reverse strand, counting down.
TCCAAGTTATCAAACCAAAGCAATCCAAATTATCAACTGGTATCTTCAGCCATCAGAAATACACAAGGTTTTTCCCAGCCCCCCCCCAAAAAAATCCCTTTTCTCCTTAACAATTACTAATTGAGCAAGACCCTAATATAGTAAGAGATACTAAGTGATAAAGCCTTTTTTTCTTTAAAACACGGTCTTTACTTACTCTATTTCAGTAATTTCCTTCATGCACATGTGTGCACACAACAGGAAGGGAAGGATGGACCAGAGGTAACAGAAAAAAGGATTTTTATGTGTTTTTTTTATATCCAAACTATCGAGCTATAAGTCTTGGGATTCACCTTGAATTCTTGCTTCCTTCAGAAACAGATTTTGTATGAAACTACCTGGCCTTTACTGACCCAGGCACCCACATCCTGCTGGCACAGATGCTGTCAAGGGTTAAACTAGAATGCAAAACCAGAGGCTACATTATTACAAGGACAAAAAGCCTGATAGGTGAAGCAGCTTCAGCCAAACCACCAGCAAAGGCAATGTCAGCAACTGTCAAAAAAATTACAGCAGAAGGTTTAGAAATAAACACAACTCAAGAGTGACAAATAAAAGCGTACGGAGTGTGTTAAACGCTCAGTGGAAAAATCTATGGGAACTTTTTCGACTACACCCTAGGGCAGAGAGGAAATTATGCTACAACTGGACTGCAGCTCTTCACAAGGTCAGCCCAGAGTCCAGTTCAGCTGCAGCTGTGAGAAAAACCTTCCAGAAGGAAAAAAATACAAGATAGCACTGGCTCCCCAAAAATTGCAGCCCGAACCACAGCAGCTCCTGCATTCCCAGCCTCTCCCAAAGCATCCAAAATAGCCCCCGAGTCTGGGAGTCCCAAGGAAAATTCTGTTACGCCCTGCAGAGGAATGTTCCACCCACGACTGTTGTTTCCTCCCATAAAAGGATCATTAGGGAGATAATTTCTGAAGTTCAGGGTATTGTCTACACATTTCACTGAAATATCGCACCAGGAAGGGGAAGCCAAAGGAGCCAGACTATTTTTAAGGCATTTGGAGGAAATTCTAGGGCAGCATTTCAAAAAGGCAGATGCTTTGAACTGGCAAACGTTAGGCTTTGTGGAGAAGGGAGCATTCCTGCCTTCAGAGCTGCTTAAATAACTCTTCTGGGGCCACATCTATTTGATCCACTTTATTTTTAGATTTAGAATCTCACTTTTTCAGACCCCAAAATACTATTTTATATGAACACGTGGATGTGATCAAGACTATTTGGGAAACAGCTTAAAAGTTAAAGACTGGCTATAAAAGGCTACTCTTACATCCTTCTCATACCTACAGTTCACCTCCAAGTCCTGATCAATCATCCTGGCACCCAGGTGGAGCACAGAAGTGTTATTCTCATCACCAGCCAGAGAGGATGGGAGACTTGATCACAGGGAATACATCAGCTGGATCTACAATTAGGATTTTAAACTTGCTACATCTAAGGTCTTGTGTTCCTTAAGGAACACATTTCCATAGCCATATACTGCATATTCCCCACCGGGTCTGACTGGGCTTTAGATTGCTCTAATTGGGAGAATAACATGCAGCACTATTCAGAGATGTCTCCCTTGGCAGCACTCCTTCACCATCAATTATCAGCAAAACCTTCCCCTGGTCTCAAAACCAAGGCTGGGCTCCCCTCTCCTGGATGGCTGTGAAGGTGCAGCTCGCAACCAGGGAAGCATTGCTTCTCCACACAGAGGGAAAACAGCTTCTGCTTCACTGGGCTGTTGGTAAACGACCTCTTCCCCAAAAGAAAGTGAGCAGTTGAAGGCTAAACAGTCTTAGTTTGCCTTCTGGGAGCCTGCCTGGTATCACTGGTCTCCAGACACACTACTCGTTATCACAGAGGCTGATGGCAGGTCCCAGTGATTTGGGGAGCACCCAAACCAACAGCTCACACAACATTCCCAACCCCACGTTTGGTAGTTAAGGTTGACAGAAGGTGGAGAAGCCAAAAATGAGCTTCTTGAATCAGCATCTGCACACACAGTGCTCCCTCACCTGCAAAGGCAACAGGGCTGGCAGGAGCAGCAATGCTTCCCCACACAAACCTGAGGCAGGCAGAGCACTGCAAACACCAAGCCCAGAGCAGGGAGCTCAGGAGGGAACCCCCTCCAGGTTTGTTTTAACTTAAAACAAGAGCTTTTTTCCTTCTACCACTGCATCTGAGGTGCATGTTTCCTTTGGAAGGAAGTCAGAGATTTGAAAGGATGTTTATGATAACAATTATTTACTCTCCAGACAAGAACAGCTCCTCTAGCTCTGATACCAGAGTCAGGCAAAGCCAATTACAGTTTATATCATGAACTGTTGGAATATGACTGATGGAAAGAGGTTTTGCAAAACACCTTCTAGGTCTACTCTTGTTGTAAGTACAGCTGATCCCGAGCTCCCACTGAACTTCAAGCAGCTACAAGATCAGAGCTCATATGCATTTTTATTTACAGCACACACTTTCAAGGACAGGGCAGATTGCATCATTCCTCTTGGGTCTCAGCGCATCAAGGGACAGAAATAAGTCAGGAAACAGGAATGGCTTTTTCAAAACCTGGTCTGCTGCACGTACTGCAGGCCATGGACACCTTGTGTGGTCAGAAGGTGTTATAAATGGAAAAAGGTATCTCAAGATTCAATTTGTTGCTGGGGCTGGTTTTAAGGTTTGCTTGAAACCCACTGCAAAAGCTGTCTGCCAACTGATACTTCATCAGGAGTGGTTTGAAGTTGTGGTTATATGATAAAAAGAGGTAGAGATAAAATGATCTTCACCCTGGGCTTCCTAAAGGAGAGGTTCACAGGACGACACCGTCCATCCATGTGTATCCTTGCAGGGATACATTAGTCTTGAAGATACAAATTTAAGAAGAATAGAAGATCAGTAGAAGAATGAACCTAATTTTATGGTGGGACCAAACTACCACCAGAAAATCAGGAAATAAACCCCTTCCAGTAGCACTGACTTGTCTTAAAGGCACCTTTTCAGTTGTTCCAAAACAATTTCTTACCATACATAGGAAAATTAAACTCTTCCTCTCCAAGTGGGAGAAGCCAGGCTTCTTTCTCTATAAAAACACATTTCTAAACGTCCTTGATCTCACTGAGAATTGTGTTGGTAAAATCAAGGCACTCTTCAGCACAGGAACAGGCAGCTGAAGCTGAAAAACAAGCAGCTATCAACAGGTCAGCTGTGTGAAAAAGGCTGCCTTGCTCCCCCAGCTAGCACCCAGGATACACTACTGAGAGAACCTAGCACAGGGGGCAACAGCAAATGTTTCTTCTAGGGTTCCTCTCTTTGGTTCTGGGGAGACAAATACAAAATTTCACCTCAAACTGAAATGCAATTCCAGCATTCCCCAGCTCTGTAAGGTGACTCTTCTGCAGCAGGTCCCTCTGACCAGCTAAGATGCGAGGTCTCAGCTTGCTGAAGCTCCTTTATTGCTTTCAACTTCAAGACCCAGCCAAGTCCTGCCACTCTGACAGTCTGGTTCCAGTAACTCACGTGTGAAAGCCCCACTCAAGAGTGAAACGGTGGGCTTGGATTAGAAACACAGAAAGAAAAAGCTCACAGCATTTCAGATTCGAGCAATTGTGGGGTTTTTTACTAGAAAACTAAGACTATGAGTAGTTGAGAGGTTTCAGTATTTGTTAGGATCTCTTCAAGTAACACATGGCTGTTGGGCTTCTTGGGAGACAGCCTGGCCTTGGCCATGCAACTGCATGCTCCAGTGTCTGTCTTAAGTCTGCTTCTACCTCGTAAAGGAGCAAAGTGAGGGAAAATGGATAAAATTCACAGCTAAACGCAGGAATATTTGTGACTAACTGCAGCTCCAGGTCACTTGGAAGATGCCCTGCATGGATACATGCATGTTTGAAGGTTTTTACTCCCACAGGAGTTTAATTGGTTCCTTTACAACCAAACTAAACGAAGGGCTGTACAGACAGATTTGCCTCCCCAGTACTTCAGAGCAAGACACTGTCCAGGTCCGTCTGTACATGCTTTGGAGAACTTCAAAGGGATTAAAGAGTGAAAAATCACAGACATAAAGCAAAACTCTAAACAAAGCTGGCTGAATCTCCACAGCTTAGAGTCTCTTTTGTTATCCTGCAAGCACAGCTGACCGCAGCACTGCTTTTTTTCATCCCTTGGACCTGCAAGTCCTGAGGTGCTCCGGGCAATTCTCACTCACAGCTCTTCTCAGTCATCCCTTTTGTGTCTTCTTCTCTCAATTTGTCACCTCAAATGGGCCCAAAAGGTTCTGACAGCACTGGTTTTTCCAATCATACCCTAGCTCTCCAAGTGCTACACCAGTTTCCACTCCCTCCTCAATTTCCATAATTGCCTCCCCCACTTGATTTCTTGCCTTATCCCCACACAGCAATTACAGGCAGCACCACTCCTAGGTACACCAAATCCCAAGCACATCCACAGTTTAACAGCAGGACTCAGGGAACCATGCAAGCACTGAACTAGTTCTGCTAGGTGAGGTAAGCATCTCACATTTTATGGAAGTGATAGAGAAGCATAGGTAAGTTCAATAACTCACTCAAGGCCACAGACTCCATGGCACAGGCAAGATCAGAAATATGCACCAATGGCTACTGCAGCAAGAAGTGGGAAATATGTGGAAAATAGAGCCAGCTATGCTGGTGAGGGAATGAGTGCCCCATCCCAACAAATTAGTCTTGAATCTGGTATTAAAAAAGACAGAGTCAGTGTTGACAGTGAGGGGAAAAAGCACAGCTGATGACTCGAGGCATCAACGCTCCTGGTCTAAACCAGAACAGACACAGGAAACACAGCAGCAGGGGGTGATACCTCAGGCTCAGACAGCACGTGGACCAAGCTCAGTGTTCATAACCACCACAGCCATGGCCGTGCTGTTCAATACTGCAGTGAGCAAACACCTCTGTCAAACAGAAGGCAAGTGAAAACCTGACAGCTGAACAGGACATGCCAGATGAACTGGCAGTCAGTCATCAGGCTTAGTCACTAGCAACTTGAACAAACCACCTCGTTAAAAGGCTAAATAGCCTTTTATTGATCCGTACCCAGTACCAAATGTGCCTGTACCTGTTTAACCCTGTTCATTTTATCATTAGCTTCAGAGTGGCACAACTACAAGCCTCCTGGTTTCGATTTTTTAAAATCAATTTCATATTCATTTCCCTTCGGAGGTTGATCAGAAAAGCAGGTTCAGGCAGCTGTTCAGTGAGCAGCTCACAAAACCATCAGTGTAAAAAGCAGTGGAAACACCTCCCCTAACAATGAGAGTGGGTTTCTGCCTGCCAGAGCCATTCCTTGCAATGAGAACCCTCAGGGTTATCAGAGACAAGACACACGTACCTGCCTGCCATCCTGTCCCACGTTAGTCTGTCCTCTCACTACAGTTCGAATGTTGTCATCCAGCCTCCTGGAGGAAAGAATCTATAATGTCAAACTCATTCTCTATGTGCCTGACCCAAACAATTATAGAAACCTTGAGAGCTACACAACATATTTCAAACAAAAGAGCTGGTGCTGCTGAAGCTAAACTCCTTTCTTCCTCCCTCCCTCCCCTTATGACATAACCATCTTAGATAATTTAAAACTCATGTGGCAAAAATAAAAACCCATTTCCTAATTTAATCAGGGCTTCTTGCATTTCTCTTCCCTTAAGCAATATCATCAGTTTTCCCATGTCTCTTTTCATTTCCACTTTCCACATATTACAGTGCTGCCTCAATCATTTCAGACTGCACAGACAACATAAGCATCTCCCACAAGCTTACATTTGCTTTGTACTTTCAGTACCAGAATGGCAATAAAACCAATACAAAATGAGAGGGTTTACAATTGCTATTTTGACCTTGCAAACAGAATACATTTTTCAGCAGCCAAATCTTCTGCACTCTTTGTTCTCTCAAATCTAAAATTTGGTACTGGATGATTCTCAGTTCCTTCCCCCCACACCCCCCAGTGCTACTCTGTGACCAGAGCAACCCAAAAAGCACATATTATACAACAGGAGTAAAGAATAAAGAATTGTAATTTTATAATTACAGGGAGTAATTTTTGTCACTGTCCTACTACTGGACTTGAGAGTGACCTTATTAATGCATTGTAAGCAAATTAATTCCCACCAGCTGCAACACAAAGGCTGTGTTTATGAAGCCTCAGTGACAACCAGACTACTCGCCGCCTGTGACGCGGTGAAACGGAGAAAAATTTACCTTATCTTCAATCTGATTTTGTTGACAACTTCATCGATGTTTGCCAAGGACTACAACAGGGGGGAAAAAAACAACAATCCAGAAGTGAAACAGGGAATCTTTTACTGCAACACGTATCAGCTGTGACACCTAACACATTACAGAGAGAGACATGAGTTTGCTTTACAGAGGGAGCAACCGAGACACACAGCAACTTAGCTGCTCCTCAGGACTCATAATGAGACAGGAGAGGGCAAGGTGCAGCCCTGCAGGTCCCAGAGGCTCCCCAATTCCCACCCAGCCCCGAGTGAGCCAGGGTACCCCAAGCAAGCAGGGGACCCAGAGAGAGCAGAACTGCTCCCCAAACACTGGGGTGACAGTGACCTCCAGTGGGCAATAGGGACAGAGCCCTCACCTTCCCTGGCCAGAGAGCCTCCTGCAGAGCCTGGACAGCCAACCCACAGGGTGGAGGAGGCCTGGCTGCTCCCAAAGCTGTATACTGGGGATGCTGGAGGGGAAATAGCTCTCTGTTACTGGCAAAGGGGGAAAAAGCCAGGCCAGCACAACCAGCAGAGTAGAAGCAGCTGAAACAACTGATGCTGCAGGGGATCTTAAACACAGTAAACACTGGAGCTGCTTCCCAACCCAACCTTCAGCCACAGAAACACCTCCTTTCTGTGACAGCTTAGTCCACAATCACCCCAAGGCTCATTTTGGGAAGACAAAGTACAGATACGAGCCCACAGCAATCTCATATGAAAACAGGCTGTGAGAGTTGGGCTTGTTCAGTCTGGAGAAGAGAAGGCTCCAGGGTGACCTAACTGCAGCCTGCCAATACTTAAAGGGGTCCTACAGGAAAGTGGGAGAGGGGCTGCTCACCAAGGGGTGCAGGGACAAGACAAGGGGTGATGGCCTCAAGCTGAACAAGAGCAGGGTTAGGTTACACATTAGGAAGAAATTCTTTACTCTGAGGGTGGGGAGGCCCTGGCACGAGCTGCCCAGTGAGGCTGTGGAAGCCCCATCCCTGGAGGTGTTCAGGGCCAGGTTGGATGTGGCTTTGGGCACTCTGGATGATCTTTGAGCTCCCTTCCAACCCAAAGCACCCTACGATTCTATCTCAGAAGAAACAACGGGTTTCAAACGTGGGCAACTCTCCAGGGACATTTCACATGCAACACTTGCATTCTTTGGCTGAAACCTTTGAGGATTCACCAATGAGTACATGGCAAGTTATGCAACTTGTTGCAAGAGAAACCTCTATATAGCAAAGTAATTAATTTCTACAGATCAAAGCAGGACTCAAAGCAACACTTTGGGTGGAAAGAAACTCCATAATGACAATGAACCTTGTGACACCCAAATTTAAGAAGTGATATTGTTACAGCCTTGCTACCTGTGCTACTGTTTAAAAGAAAAGGCTTGGGTACAGGTTTAAACACGCCTTCAGTCATTTACTACCAGGTTACCCCTTGCACTAAGAGGGACTGACTGTGAGCATTACTTACTTGCTCAGTGGGAAAGAGAGTATTGATGTACTCCACAGCGTTGAAATCTGCTCTGTCCAGTGGATCTTGGCTGGGAAATACCTGAGGAGTTTGAGGAAAACAAATGCAATAACATGTTACTTTTAATTTCTGTAACTTTACACAGTATCTACTACTTTTAGTTACCCCGGCACTCACTTCTGACTGTGTTTCACAGCACTGCTCTAGCAAGCACACACAGAGAGCAGGCAGGCTCAGGAGGAAAGCAGCCAGGGGCTCTGGAGGTCTCTGAGCTACCAAAATTCCTGGGGATATCAGCCTGGATGAACACGGATCATACACACGCTTCCACAGGCTGCCCCAGCACAGTCGGTCACGTGCAAGGAATTCCCAAGACACACAAGCCATTAATTATACATCCCAAACGATTCTGACACTTCTGCTGTTGTCTGGAAACAAACCTCCCTTCCCACTCAGGCATCGCCCTTATCTCTGCCCGGGCTTCGCGTGGCTCCGTGGTGAGAGACGGAGGATTCGCTTTTCCCCACCACGTAATAGGAAATGTGATGATTTCAGAAATGGTTCTACAAGTCCTCTGGGGACTCAGGCTCATCACTTGCACATCAACAAAAGGGGGAGAGAAAGGGAATCTGCAGAACCATTCTTGCTACCCACGGGAAAGGGAAAAGAGCAGCTGTGGCACAGACAGAGCTTGTCTCTTCTCCAAAGTAGCTCTAACGACGCAAACGCAGCTGCCAGGCTTTGCTTTCTGGCCCCACAGACTAAACCCCACTGTGCTGCTTTCTCTGCATATTTATGCAGCCAGAAGCCCTGCGCCCCCTGGCCGAAACCCCACCTAGCAAACGTGTAGCTCATCCCACAGAGTCACCTCCACATATCCCCCTGGCCGCCAAAAGCCTTCACAGAAACCTGTGCTACACCATTTTACACATCCTGCAGCATAAAAGCAGTGGGGTTTGAGATCGTTGAAGCAAGAGCAACTTCTCCCCAAAACAGATCTCTTCAGCAGCTTTCCCAAAGCTACTCCTGTGGCCAAGAAGCAGGCAGCAGTTAAATACACGTGAGGTCGTGCTCGAGCGAGGGAGATGCTCTGACATTAGCTCATTGTAAAGGCACAACTGCAGCCTCACAAGCAGCCCACCCTGCTCTAGGCTCACAGCTCCTGCAGTCAATCCATGCCAAGTCCCCACGAGCATTAAGAGCAGCTGAAGCAAAGGGTGGGATGGGAAAAAAAGGCCAGTCAGGAGCTCCACTCCCAAACTGCAGAGGTGAAAACCGTGAGCAGCTGTACCAGATAAAAAGGATGCTACTCCCAGGTCTATGTCACAACCCATTAACCTGAAATGACTTGGTGGGGTGACAATCCGCCTGCGCGTCCTACCTGGCCAGAAGTCAGCTAGCCAGTTCTGCTCCCTCAACCTGAACCTGGCAGGGTTTGCCCAAAGCTGATTAAGGAATACTCACGGGAACAACAGGATTACTGGGTCAGTAAATGCCAGTGAGGAGGTGATGAAAGGCAGGAGGCACCGTCCTCAATGCCTCTCACTCAGGATGTACCTGCCTCAGGGATATGGTGGATTCTCCACTGCTTGAAACCTCAAGTCAAGACTGTCTCTAAAAGACATGTTTTACCTCCGAGAGACATTTTGTGATTGATGAGAGTGTCAGCAGGTAACTTCCTTGGGTTGTACAGTGTTAGAAATCACCCCAGGCTCCCCTGGCCTTCAAACATACAGGCTCTATAAAGTGCAGGGGGCTCCTTCTCCAGACAAGTAGCAACATCTGTAACTGAAATGCCACCTTCTAAAGCGATTCTCAAGGTTTCAGCAGAAATTACTCCATAGTTTACTGCCAGGTGTGCCAACAAAGATAAAGACTATGTGGGGTGCCTCTTTTTCTAGGGGAATAACAGTCAAAACCCAGCACAGGACACACAGAGAAGCTGCGCTGCCCTCCTGACCTACCAGTGCTGCATCAGCCACCACAGGTCTGCCCTGCTCTCCAAGGGGAACTGCCAGAAGTGATCCACAAGCCTCAACGCTCAAGACAGTGAGAACAACTTATCTGAAAGGCATTTTGAGAGACACTTTGAGCTACAGCTCCAGAGCCTCCCGCTGCAAGAGCTCTTCAGGCAGAAGGGCTGGCTGAGGCCAGAGGGAGCTCAGTCCCTGGCTCCAAGGGGGATGCGAGGTTGCCCTGGGTTCCCCCGGCCTTTTAAAGGCTTTCAGGAGACACCAGAGGACTTGGCTGGCACGTAGCATCGATCGCAACGTTCAAGACCAGACACTCAGATTCCCCCGGCGCCCAGCCAGCCACAGGCCGCCCGTCTCTGTCAGGGCACGGTAGGCACGGAGCGGCAGCCCCGCTCCCCGCCTCAGACACACCCAGCTGCGGCCTAGCGCGGGGGAAGACGACAACCCTCCAGCCCTAACGCGAGCCAGGGCACCGGAGCCGGCAGAGCCCGCCCCTCCCCGCCAGCCGAGGGGTTGTCTCTCCCCGCCAGCCGAGGGGCTCTCTCTCCCCAAGCCCTCCCTCAGCAGACGCCCAGGCAGTACCCGCCGCCAAGCACAGGCAGCTCGGGGTGCGCCAGGCCCGGCAGCGGAAGGCCCGAAGCCGGACGGGGGACACCGGGCTGAGCCCCCCCCCCGCCTCCGCCACCCGGTCAGTGCCTACAGCCGGCCTCTCGCCAGAGGGGCCGGGTTTGGCCTTGCCCCGCCCCGCCCCGGGACGCAGCCGGCCCCCGCCCGGCCCCGCGGCAGGTCGTCCCGGCGCACCTGCTCGATGGCGGCCTGCACGGCGGGCGCCAACTCCAGCGCCGCCTCCAGCCCGGCCGCCAGCTCCGGCTCGTCCTCCTCCATGGCGGGCCACCGCTTCCGGGACGCGCGGCACGCCGGGACGCCAGAGGACACGGCCCCTGCACGGGGCCGGGGCGGGGCCTGGAGGGGCGGGGCCGGGGCGGGTTTGCACCCGCCGGGGGCGGGGCCGCTGCTCTGCCGTGCGGGGCGCGTCCCGCCGGCGGCGGAAGCGGGCAGCGGGGCTGGTAAGGTCCGAGCGGTCCCGAGTCGACCCGAGCAGAGCCGACCCGCTCCGAGCGGAGCCGACCAGACCCGAGCGAAGCCGACCCCGTCCGAGCGGAGCCGACCCGACCTGACCCGACGCGGTCCGAGCGGACCCGAGCGGACCCGAGCCGAGCCGAGCCGTACCGGGACGAACCTGGCCGGTGCGGCCGGTGCCGAGCCGGCCCCTGCCGCCACCCGGCCCGGTGCTGAGAAGCGGAGGGGGGCAGCGCATCGCCGGCCGTCCCCATGTGGCTGACGCTGACCCTCGCCTCCGCCTTCTTCCCGGGGCTCTTCGCCCTCTGCATCCGGTTGCTGCGCTGGGCCGCCCCGGGATGGAGCCTCAAGGACCGCATCCTCCTCAGCGGCAGGTACGGGCAGCGTGGGCGAGAGGCCAGCCGCACCCGCGCCGAGCCGCTGCCACCGGTAACGCATCGCGGCAGGCCGGCAACGGGAGCCGGAGCCATCCGGACGGGCGGGGAGGTGCCCCGACCCCCGCCAGTCCCAAGCCCGGATCCCGCGGCGGGGCCGGGGACTGGCGGCGGCAGCACAGCCCCCCGGGCGTGGGCAGCCCTGCCCGGTTGTACCCCCCCCCCCCCCTTCAAGGCATCCGTTTGCGGAGCTCATGTGCAGCTCCCCCTCTTCCCCGGGAATCGGGACAGGGTTACCGCTGATCCAGGGCCGTGCAAGGCACGAGACCGGGACATAACCCTCCCCACCCACCCCTCCCCCCGTGTCCCAGGGTGACAGCGCCTGGCGCAGCCCCCCCAGCCGCATCCCACGCCGCCTGGGCGCGGGGGCAGAGCTCCTCCCGCCGTGGCGATGCTTTGGGGTGTGACAGAGGCGGCATCGTTGTCAAAGTGCCAAAAACTATTGGTACAACCACTCCAAGGGCACCCCTGCTCCTCGGCCCTTCCAGGGTGACGCTTGGGGTGACCCATTTCTTCTCTCTCCCTCCCAGGTTGGTGTCAACGGTTCAAGCCACGATGGCAACAGTGTCGGGGATCACGGTTGTCCTTAACTGCAAGGATGTTGTCCATGACAGGTAACCCCTCCTGACAACCTCCTGTCCTGCAAGGACCACGCGAAGGCTGCGCCTGGCCAGCTCGCAGCTCGAGTATTTCATGCCAAAGGCTTGCCCGTACAAAGGGGAAAGGAAAACCAGCTTCATGTTCCTCTTTCCTCTGCTGTGGGTGAAGGGTTGGGCAACGCGCTGGCCGTACACCCCCCCGAAAGATGCCAGGCTTGTTCGGTGTGCTCAGACCTGGGGCTGCTCTGCCAGCACGGAGGGTCTTCTCCTGAGGATGGGCTATAACGTGGGGCCATAAATAATCTCCTCCTGAGGATGGGCTATAACGTGGGGCCATAAATAATCTCCTCCTGAGGATGGGGGGGCCATAAATAAGCCAAAAAATAAAGGCATCATCACCTCTGAAGGGGTAGGGAGTCTCCTCACTGCAATCCGAAATGGCTAATGTGTCAAAGCAGAGCGAGTGAGAATGGATTTTAGAGGCACGTCACCTTTTCTCTGCTAAATGGATGCTGAAAGGGTCCAGAAGTGAGAAAAATCAGGGTGAAGTTTGCTTTGAAGGAAAAAATCACATTGCCTTGTCGTCAATGCTCTGAGATAAACTACCCTAGAAGAGGCTCCTGGCAGGAGTGATAGTGTAATCTGGGTCAGAAGGCTTAAAAACAGAGCTATTATCTGGAATAGCAGAGAAAATGGTAGGAGGGGAAGAGTATTATTAGGCTGAGCTGGAATTTAATGATTGCATTGGATTTTAGGGAGGGACGCCCCCTTGGTCATCGCAGACTTACCTTTAACAGGCAGATATAAATTGCCCTTGCTGTAGATGGTGATGTCTATCCCAATTGCCCTGTCCTGCTTAACCCAGGCAGTCTAACGAGTTATCTTTGTGCTCTAAAAGAAAACATCTCCAGTATAGACAGGTTGGATGATAAATCCCAGACCCACACAGCTGGAGGTGCTGCCAGCAGCCCTCCTTTCTCCCCAGAGCTGCCTGCTTGCCTGGGTGCTCTTAAGGCCAACAGCTCAACGTGAACCCTTTGTGGTCAGAGACCTAGATTTTCCTTTGAATCTGGTGGAAATACAGCCCAGTGCTCAGCAGGGAAGGTCTCGGGGAACGACAGCAAGACAGAGAGCCAGGAAACATCACAAAGGTTGCAGTAAAATTTGCCAATTTATTTACACAGGCAGACAGTCATTATATTGCTGGCATTATAATTGCCCTCCAAAGCCCTGAGTGAGTTTTGCAAACACAATAGCCGGTCGCTTCCCCTCCCTGCTTTACATCACTTACGTCTTTATATCCGAACTAGGAATGTTCACAAGAGAATTATACTCGAGATGGCAGGAGAGCAAGAGCAGATTTATTTGGGCCTCAAGCTACAGTTCTTTAGGCTGCAGCAGATGGTGGTTTGGGGGGTTGTTTTTTATTGGTGTGATTTCAGTCAGGACTTTTCAGGGAGCTGTCTCCTTGCAGAGCAGGGCTGGCTGCTGCCCGGGTTGTGCAACCAGGAATCCGATGTTCTTTGGGAACAGGCAGCTGTCTGCAGTTATTTCCCAACAGACAAATGTCTCATGAGGGTTTATTGCCTGTATTAGGTATTTTACACTTCAACTCCAGGACAGGCATCTCTAACTCTGAGGTTTCCAAACACTCCCTGGGTTAGGCAGCCAACTGACACAGAGCAGCAGGCGGAAAGGGCACAGTCCTGGAGCTGTTCTCCTGCCAAACATCAGCTCTGGATGTCCCAGGGCTTAGGGAAAATGGTTACCTGCTGCGAAGGCGTCGGATTAGTGCTGGATCCTGGGCGGTGCTGTGCCCTGGGCCCACACAGCAAACACCCGGCTGTAGGGCTAATCAAGATCTTCCCATTAGCGTCGTGTTTGTGCTTGGCTGGGCTGAGCTCAGTGCCTGGCACAGCCAAGTGCCAAGCAGGGGCAGCGTCAAGGAGGCACCCCACATGCGTACCAGGTACTTTGCCTCTGCTAAGCCAAATGGAGTTAAATTTCGACACCTTCCAGCACCTTGAGATGCTCAGAGCCGTTGTGATGCCTCTGTGTGTGCTGCTCCTTCCCTAGGCACTGGCTGGCTGTAGAATACATCTGGATTCTCGTTCCTTACATGACATATGACATTTACGTCATGTACCTCTGCCACTGGCACAAGAGCCAGGACCGGGGAGTCGCAGAGAAGAAGCACTCGCTGGCCAGCGTGCGGAGCTTCCTCCTGCAGGAGCGACTGATGGTGACCCACCACCTCTTCATCCTCATCGTGCTCACCCCCATCACCCAGGTAAGGACCCCACGGATGCTCTGAAACCCTAGCCTGCAAGGAGCGTCCCCACCACATAGCCACAAGGACTTGTCCTCGAGGCTGTGTCTGGCAAAGCATCTGTGCTGGCCAGAAGCCTGTAACCCCCTGGAGATTGTTGGTTTGGCTCCTGGAAGAAGTGCCTCTGTGCTCATGGCTGGCTTTATCTGCAGCACTTCAGGGGAGAGCTGGGCGACTTCTTCGTGGGCTGCATCTTCATAGCAGAGCTGAGCACACCTTTCGTATCACTGGGCAAAATCCTCATGCAGGTGGGTGAGAAGGGATGGGGCTCAGGTCTGGGAACTCCACAGCTGTTCAGAGCCTCTCCCCTCCCAAGGCTGCCTGTGGGCAGCCCCACAGCTGTAACCCCAAGTTCCAGGGGCAGCCCTATGGCTGTAACCCCAAGCCCTCCTCCCATGGTGCTGCCTTCCTCCCAGGCCCCTGTTAGGTTCCCATCCCTTTCCCCCAGTAAGTAGCATGCACCATGGCATCCCTGAACTGGGGGCTATGCCATGTCCTGGTGCCACCCTCTCCTGTCTTTACCCCCTTCCCTCTGCACCACACTCCGTCCTGCTGCAGCCCTCTGCCCCTGACACGCCTCCCTCCATCCCTTCCCACACCCCTTTCCCGCTCCCTCCAAAGTTCCCCCCCCCACTTCCACACCTCCTGGGTGCTCATCTCCATGCTCCCAGCACAGTCAACACCCAAGCAGCAGCCTGGCACTGCCCACCCAGCACTCACCCCACATTCACCTTCTTCCTTCCCCAGCTCCAAATGCAGGACACCCTCCTGCATAAGGCAAACGGGATCCTCATCCTGGTGACCTTCTTCCTCTGCCGTATCCTCCTCTTCCCCTTCATGTACGCGGCCTACGCCAGGCAGGTGGGAATCCCCGTTTACATGGTGCCTTTCCGCATCCCCCTGCACTGCAACATAGCCAACGCCTCCCTCATCGCCCCCCAGCTCTACTGGTTCCGGCTCATCTGCCGCAAAGCCGCCCGCCTCTACGGCAGATCGCCTGCCGACAAAAGCAGATAATGGCTGCCAGCCCAACACAGGGGCTGGAAAAGGGTCGGACCCCCTCCCCAGTTCTTCCACCTTCACCGCCAGCACCGTGGGGACCAGCACAGCAGCAGAGCGGCAAGAAGCAGCGATGCCACTGGGCTGTTTTAGCTGGCAGCAGCCTCGCCATCACCGCCGTGCCAGGCAGCGCCAGCCTGGGCCAGGAAAGCTTTTCTTCCCACGCCGCTCCAGTGCCTTGTGTCCTCCCACCCGTGCGAGCCAGGGCAGGAACCAGCATGGAGGAGGAGGTCTGCTGATAAGCACATTCCTCCTGGGATTCAACACCAAGACACCGGCCTAATGGTTACACGAGAGGGGTTTGTTACTAACCCCCCCGCCCCGCGTCTTTCAGGGCTGACACCAGACACCAGCACCCAGCGTGAAGGAGCCTGCAGCCCGGAGGTGACAGTGGAGATGATGCTGGAGTGTGCCCAGCCCCACGCAGCAGGACTGGGGGAGCTGGGTGCCAGGCCTGCCGTGTGCCGGGCCTGTTGGCAGCTCTGACTTTCCCCTCCAGCTCTGGTTTACAGCATCCAGCTGAGAGCAGAGCCAGGCCCCGGGACTGTGGCACGGTTCTGCACGGCCTGTTCCTGACCTCTGCTGCCTTCGCCTCTACAGGACATTGGGGTTCAGCCTCCTTCCACCCACTGCCGCTGGGCTCAAACTCATTCAAGGCTCCATTTAGCCCAGAGGTGCTTCTCACTACAGCCATCCGATGTCTGTAGCTGGCACTCCCAGGGCAGGGTGGCTCCAGGATCCCTGGCTGGAGGGAGAGAAGCTCATACCGGGATAGAGGAAGGGTGATGGTGTCTCGGAGCAATGCCAGGGGCTAGCGAGGAGGGAACTGAATCAGTATGGGAGGACCCAACCCCCTCAGGGCAGGGTGCTGAGCTGCATCCTTCACCAATTTGGCCCATTTCCACCTTCAGTCACCGCAAAAATGGGAACAGGCTTCCAGGCCCACCCCATACCATGGGGTTTGCAGGCCTGGCGGGTGTGTGCAAGTCACACAGCAGCACTTTGGTTTCTTCCCTGCAGCCAGCACAAGCCAGGGCAGCCACCTCCTCCCTGCAGCCTCCCACGCTTGCCTGGGGGTCCAGAACAGATACAGCACCAGCGTGGCCCCAGCATCGTGCAGCCACCCGTGCCCAGAGACCTGCAGCCACTCTGTGCCTTTCATTCTGAAGCCAGCGGCTGGAAGGACTGAGGACCCAGTTCTGGGTGTCTGACCTCATCCCAGCCACAGCTGTTGTGGGATGAGTAAAATACGGTGCCTCTTCCAACCAGCCGTTGGTTATTGCAGAAACACTACTGTTACATTAACGGTCGAGACCGACTGATGTTATAAACTGCTTGCAACCTGTTACAGATGTTTGTATCTCGCTGTTTCCACTGCAAATATTGTGCCTTATGGAAGGAGGGGGGGAAAAAAAGCCACAGAAGCACCTCAGTTTGCACTAACACTGCCCTATTTACTTTCGGGAGACCAATAAAGAGTTCCTTTCCAAGTCACCCCACTGGATGTTTCTCCCACGTGCCGTTCATTTCTGGGTGGGGGTGTTAAGACACGGGGTTAACGCTGCACCTCCACCTCTGGGCAGAAGCAACGCACCCAAATTGTCAGAGGTTTCTGCCAGTCCTGAACTCACCCGACTCGCTTCCCAGCCTCTGGTAGCACGTATGAAGCCAGCAATCCACTCAGGAATAGCTGGAAGAGAGGTGGTGGCAGGGGAGCCAGAGGGAAATAATTTCCCTGATGCTGGAGGCTCTCTATAGATGCAGACTGCCAGCAGGTAAGGCTGGGCTCACTGTTCTCAGCTCAGAACAGCTCCCTGCACAGCTATTCCCCCTGTTCCCACCCAAAGAAGAAAACCTGCGTGGATGAGTTGGCAGAAAAGACAGCAGCAGAAGGGGTTTATTACAGCACTTACACCCGTGCACGTAAGAGGTCCTGAGGGAGGGTCGGTGCTCTCCTGTCACCCTCTCCAGCTCAAGCCAGCTCTGCTGCTGAGCAGGCTCCTAGCTTGCTGAGCTTCTGCAGGAGGATGCCACGCAGCGCCTCATCACTGACGTTGTCCACGATGGACTCCAGGAAGTGTGTCTCGTTGGCTCTCCGCAACCTGTTGCTGGGGGACGTGTCGGCGTTGCTGTAGGTCTCATACTGTGAGAGAAGCTCCAATGCCGTCACCACCAGCGGCTCGCTGCACCCATTGTCCGGCAGCATGGCAGCAACGTGCAGCAGATGGCAAAACATCTGGATGCAGATGAAGGACACCTCCTGTACAGAGGCCTGGTCCTCAGTGGGGTGTGAGGGGGGCCCCGCAGTGCTCTTGATGGATTCCAGCAGGTCTGCGAGGCTACTGCAGTACAGCTGGACCACGTGGAGCCAAGCCTCTGCCCGCAGCCAGGTGGAACAACTGGAGCTGCAGAGGAGCTGGAAGCCCCGCAGGAAGAGCACAGAGAACTGGAGGTAGCTGGCAAAGGGCCGGAGGTTGAGCAGAGGCATGTACTGTATGTACTCCAGCGTGTACGGCACGTGCAGGACTTGTCTCTGCAGTAGGTTTTCGACCACGAGCATGAGCCTTTTCCACTCACTTTGGCTGCACCAAGGGAGGACCTGTATGAGGGCTACCAGGAACCCTTTGCTGAAGAGATTCACTTCCTCAGGGTTGTCCACGTTAACCATGAGGAGTGTCAGCATCGTCTCCCTGAGCGCTGTGGACACGCAGCAGCACTCCATCCATGCCAGGAGCCCGCTGCCTGGTCCGTAGGCTGGCAAGGGCCTGGATGTCCACTCATCCTCAGGAAGTGAGCAGACCTCAAACAGTGTTGCTGGGACCTCGTTCTTGAAGTGGTCTCCATAAAGCTTCTTCAGCCGAAGACCAACAGTCCAGTCCAGTGATGCCACCTTCCGGTGAAGCCAAGCCAGCGACTGGACCCACAGCTCAGGGGAGGGGGCAGTTTCTGGTCTTACCACCTCACAGAGTTGGCAGAGGATGTTCAGCAGCAGGTCTTTGATCTCCAGTGAAGGGAAGAACTGGTCCCTTGGCTGATGCCAGTACTTTGTGTAACCATCCAGAAGCCTGCAGATGCTGAGGAGAAGTGGGAACGGGTGACAGGACTTGATCCAGTGCTCTTCTGAAGAGGACTGTATCCCCAAAACCTTACTGAGGATCTGCAGGCTCAGCTCAATTTGAGCAGAGTCTGACTTCAAATAGGGAAGGACAAAGGCTCTGGTCACCTCTGCAGGTGACACAAGTGGGGCACCTGAGCTTGGTTGCATGAGAAAGGTCAGGAATTCAAGGAACTGCTCCTCTTCCCTTGCAGTGGAAAGCCTCCCCCACACTGCCTCCTCCAGACACCTCCCCACCAGGCTTCGTGGCCTGTCTGGATCATCGCAGGTCTCCAGGAAGCTCAGTGCTGGGAAGGAGCACAGGATTTGTGCGAGGAACTGGTGTGCTCCTAGGTTGACTACGGCAAGATTACAAACCTGCTTCACGGTGGCTTCAGGGTAGAGCAGCATGAGCCTGGCCACAGAAGCCACAGCCCTGGCCAGGCCTTGATCAGACACACTCTTCGTGATCTGGTTGAAAGTCACATTCAGATCCTCCTGGAAGCCCTCCATGACAACCTGCATGTTCAGGGACAGGCCTGGTCCACCCCAGTGTGCCAGGACGCCCGAGATCACTTCATTTTTGTCACCCAGCGAAAGCTCAGTGTAACACTCCAGGATGGTTTTGGTCACTTGCATCTGCAGCACTTGGGCCTCCTTATCTTGGTGGGACGTGGTGAAGTTCACCAGCATCTCCAGCAATTTCAAAACTAGCTCTGGTTTCTGGAAGAGAGCTTTGCTAGTCACAAGGCAGTCAACCCAGTCCTTGGAAAAGGCCCAGGTCTTTTCAGAAACAAAAACAGAGCACATCTCCACGTGTCGGTCCAGCTTTTGCTCAATGATCATTGTAGCCACTGAAGACACAAGACTGGTGTCCAAATCCTCACTCTTCTGGCTGATGCTGATCTCCTTGAGAAAGACCTTGGTGATCTGTGTCAGCTCTAATGCTACATGTGTCTCATCCTCACTGAGATCACTAGTCTCTGAGAAGCAAACCAGGTTCTTCTCAAAAGTGGTAAGAGCATCCAGGAGCCGGTAGCTCTCATAGCAGAGCCCCTCAGAGCTGTTCAGAGTGCCCTGCAGCTCCTCTCCCCAAGCATGCAACAAGCTGCAGAGAAAGTCCAAGCCAACAAAGAGCTCCTCACGAGAAAGCTTGGCCACAGGCAGGAGGTTCAGGCTTCTCTCTGCTTCCTTCACCTTCTCATCCAGCTCCCTGTTGTGGAACTGGCTTTCGGTGTCGCTGGTCCAGAGGCTGACCACAGAGCTGACCTTGTCCAGGTACTCTGCAATAGGGAGAGGGCTGCCCTTCGGCTCTAGCTCAGAGAACATGGTCAGCAGCTCCACCAGGTTGGCCAAGGCATAGCATCTCATGCGGGGCAGGACGATGCTCCTGTAGATCTGCTTTAACCCCTCTATCAGGACCACGATCAGGTCAGTAGCAGCAGCAGGGTCACTCAGAGAGCCAGGGTCACCCTTGAACCTCTTTGGGGGCTGGAGACCGTCATCCGGAGAGGACTCGCAGCTGTGCTGAGCGACGAGCGCGCTGAACGCAGAGACCGTTTCATCTTCCTGCCCCTCCTTGTGTTTCATCACCTCCCACCACAGCTCCAAGAAGAGCCCGACGTCCGACGGGGCCGTCTCACAGGCGATGTACTCCACCAAGCGCTCCAGCTCGCTCCGGCGCACGTCCTGCGGCAGCGCCAGCAGCAGCCCCGCGAAGAGCCGGGGCTCCCCGAGGGCTTTGACCAGCTCGAAGAGGACGGTGCGGTTCACGTCGGGGATCATCATGCCCACGGAGAAGAAGCCATCCTCCTTCCACCCCTGGTCCAGCGAGGCAGGCGCCGGGCCCGGCAGCAGGATTTTAGCCCAGACGATAGCCACAGCCTCCTCCTTCCAGAGGCTGTGCCGCAGCGGCGAGGGGCAGCGCGCCCCGATCTCCCGCAGCGCGTCGGTGATGGGGGGTCCCACGCGGGGCCAGTCGGCTTTGCGCAGCTCCTGCAGCGGCCGCGGCTGGATCAGGCGGGCGGCCAGCAGGAACCCGCCGTGCAGGATGGCCGTCTCCTCGCACACACCCCAGGGCCCTGCGCGGAGATACCGTTACCCGGGCTCGGCACCGTTCCCTCCCCCCCCCCCCACCCCCGCCCAGACGCCCCCCCATCCCGGCTCTCGCTCCCCTACCCACCGGGCTCCATGGCGGCGGCGTGGCCCAGGCAAGGCTGGCGCGCTCTGACGTCAGGGCGGGCAGCCCCGCCGCCGCCTGCAGCTCCCCCTGGCGGCCATGCCCTCCCCGCGATCACTCCGTGCGAGGAACGGGCAGCACCGGGATGGGGCAGAGCGGCGCGGGGAGCGGGGGCCCGGCAACGGGGGGGGGCCCGGCAACGGGGGGGGGGCCCGGCAACGGGGGGGGGCCCGGCAACGGGGGGGGGGCCCGGCAACGGGGGGGGGTGGGGCCGGCAACGGGAGGGCCCGGCAACTGGGGGGGGGCCCGGCAACGGGGGGGCCCCGGCAACGGGGGGGGGGGCCGGCAACGGGGGGGGACACGACCCGGCTCTAGTCAGAGCCGTGTGGGGAACAGAGAGCCCCGGAGCGGGACAGAGCAGTGCGGGGTAGGGGGAGCTCTGGTGCAGGGAATGGAGCCCCAGCACCAGGCAGAGAGGTTCAGGGTAGGGGGAATGCTGGCAGGGGGGTGTAGGGTAGGGGGGAGCACTGGCACGGGGCAGAGGGGTGCAGGGAACCCCCAGCACCCGGAGGGAAGGGCACACTCAACCCATCCTCCAGCACCGCTTTTACTCAACTTAAGGGCAATGCAGGCAAGCAGCAGCGCCAGTTTCCATGGGTGCAGCTCAGCCATGACATCCCTAATTTGGTCAGTTGATGATTGACGATCATCATCAAACCAAAAAGCTCCACCCCCAAAACCCCAGCGAGGGACTGTTCCTGTTTCATGTCAGATTACTCGCCCCAAGCACCAACGTGCCCTGGCATGACTGCCAGCACTGCTGCTCAGGCCTGGTTTTCCCTGAAGATGATTCAAGGTTTCCACAGGGAAGGCTGACAAGGCAGGCAGTGTGCGGAGGGCGGCGATGCCGGACCTGCTCCCTGTATTCCCATCCCTCCTCCCCTGAACAAAAGCAGAGAGAGTCCATTTCAAGAGAATCAATGCCAGCTTGTCACTTCTAAAGGCAATTTCACCTCAGAAACCAACTGCAGAACCGTGGCACAGTGAATACAAGGCACCCCCCAGCGCCTCAGCGCAGAGCCGCCACACGGCCGGACGCACGGACCCAGCTCCCATTGGGAATGTGGAAGGCTCCTCAGTGAGAGAGCGAAACACCACCACAGCGACATGACTTCAGTCAGAAATGGGCTTCTTGAGCAAATGTTTCCCCTCCAGAGCTGGGAAAACATCTTGGAATGAAAGTAAGGATTGTTCCAGAGGGGAATGTTCACGTGTCTTAGTGAGAGGATCTCTCTGCGCCCTACGACAGGTGAACTGCTTGAGCTCCTCCCCTAAGCAGGGCACTTCGTCACAGAAGTGAGGTACCCAGGATGCTCAGTCACAGCTACCTGGAAATCTCTTCTGAGCAGCAAATCCAGGATGGCTAAAGCCAATTAGTTAGAGAATTAAGATGCCATAACGAACCTAGCAACTTCAAGTCTACCACCATGGAAAGGGGAGGCTCTCCTCCTCACTGATGATCCCTACTTGGGCATAGCCTGAATTTTTTGAAAGGGGGGAACATGCAATCTGCTTGAAAGGAAAGAACAACAGGAAGAGACGCCAGCGTCAATCAAACACACCAACTGGCATGGGACATGGTTGTGCCCTCGTGCTGGAAGGGATTAAACAGTGTTGGCACTCCGCTCCGACGAAAACCAAGGCACGAAGGAGCAGGCTGGCCCCTTTCCCCAGCTAAGCAGAAGCCTTCTTCATTTTCTGTGCAGCAAACCACTTGTCACTGTTGTCTGCTGCCATGGCCTGCGGGAAGGAAAGCGTTCAGGTGTTCAGAGCAACAGCCGCATCACCAGACACCCAGCTCCACCTGCTCACCGGCCTGTCCCACACCCAGACCGATGGCAAGGACACTTCCTAACCTGGAGGAAAGCTGTTCTGATGGATACATTGTTTTTTATGGGCTAGCAAGGAAAATAGACCCTGAAGATCAATGTTCTGCTGCAAATGAACATAAGATCTGGTAATTCCAGAGCAAAACACGATCACAGAATCACAGGGGGTTAGGGGTTGGAAGGGATCTCGAAAGATCTAGCCCAACCCTCTGCCAGAGCAGCATCACTTCGATTAGAATCATAGAATGGCAAGGGTTGGAAGGGACCCCGAGGATCATAAAGCTCCAACCCCCCTGCCACAGGCAGGGCCACCAACCTCAGGCCTGGAGCTACACAAGGTTGCCCAGGGCCTCATCCAACCTGGCCTTGAACACTTCCAGGGATGGGATGGTGACAAAGGAACGTGTCCAGGTGGGTTTGAATGTCTCCAGAGAAGGAGACTCCCCAACCTCTCTGGGCAGCCTGTCCCAGAGCTCTGCCACCCTCACAGTGAAAACATTTCTCCATGTGTTCACATGGAACTCCCTGTGCTGCAGCTTGGACCCAGTGCCCCTTGTCCTGCCACTGGCCATCACTGAGAAGAGCCTGGCTCTGTCCTCCTGACACTCCCCTTTTCCATATTTATAGACCATTACTCACATCATCTAACAGTTTGTCACCATTAGGGTCCACCTGGGACAGTTCTCTGAACGCTTCATCTCCCACAAAGCAGATTTCATGGCCATCCTAGAAGAAATTTAAGAGCAGGTAAGTTAGAGACCCAGGAAAGAAAGAAATATAAACCCAATTCAGTCGCTATTTCCAATATTACTCACAGGATCAGCCAAAATAATCACTTGCACTGTGGCTTTGCCAGGTGTGTCCAAGCTGACCAGGGGTGTTAAAATTTTCTGATTCTCCTTTTTCATCAGCGCTTCAATGTTTGGCAGCTGAAACCAGAACACAAACAAAACCCATCCCTAGTCAGACAAAGCTGAGATGTGTTCAGGCTGTTCTTATTTACAGTTCCCCACAACAAACCATCTGCTTGGTATTGTTGTGTTCACACCCAAGATGTGTTGCTAAGAGTAGAAATTACCCTCCCATCAGTCAGCCCCGGGTAATGAAAGGGGTAAGGGAAAGGTGATCCTCACCTCTTCCTTTGCACAGGAGAAGGCAATCCTCCCAAATGCTGTCCCATGATCCACTGCTCCTCCAACCTTCCTCAGCTCCAACTTACACTGAAAGAGGGAATAGGGAAGCTTGAGTTCTTGGTGCTACACTCTCCAGCTTTCCACAGATACGAGTGATTTCAAAATTAGCCACACACTTGGGTAATTACCCAATGATGATATTACCAGAGCAAACCACAGCCTGCTTTTCTTTTTTAAATTCCATTAAATGTACACAAGCTTAATTAAAATTCACAGAATTAAATGCACAGTTGTTTTAATTAAAAGCTTCCCCCCCCCCCTTTAAGATTTTGTTCTCAGGAAATTAGAAGTTTCTACAATTAGATGCAACTCTTAAAGATCAGAACTGGAGAGCTGTCTAAGGACTCACCTGGTTATCTGCAAAGCCCAGCAAAGCCCTTTGTTTTTCCTCATCCTTCTCATAGATTTTCATCCCAAGTAAATCAGACCAGTAGCTAACAGACTTCTGCAGATCGGAGACACCCAAGGTTACCTTCAGCACAGGATCTTGGAAATCAAAATAACATGAAATTAATTACAAATATATTGTAGTTCAAAGGCAGTTTCACATTCTTGAGAAGTAACAAAGAGATAACAGAAACATGCTCCACTTCATGAGACATGCACACACAGAGAACCCATTCTAATATCCCACTCATAAATCTCTCTCAAACACCAGTAAGAGTGATCTGTGTTAGGCTGCACCTTGCTTGAGCTGTTCCTTGTCTTCCAAGTAGAACTTGTATCCCCCTGGGGCTTCAGCTTCAAAAATACCAGCTGTGACTTCTTTGAGGGGCCACCCCATCTTCTTAGCATTGCTCACGGCCTGGCTGGACACAAGTGTTATGCCCTGGTGAGAACAGAACAGACACACACAAATCTCACAGGGTGGACAGTGCCTCAGTCCTACCTCTCCAGAGCCTGCCTCAACAAATGAGCAGGAACAAACTGGATTTAAAGGTGAAAGGGATTTAGAATTCTGTGCTCTGAAACCAGAGCACAAATATTAGCTCAGAGGAAACACGTTACACGAAAACATCGCTGCCTGTCAGCTATGAAATAACAAAGAAATAAGTAATAAAATGCACAGAATTAAATGCACAGTTGCTTTAATTAAAAGCTTTCTCCCCCCCTCCCCCCATAAGATTTTGTTCTCAGGAAATTAGAGGTTTCTACAATTAGATCTAACTCTCAAAGATCAGAACTTTTCCTACAGCAAGATCAGAACTGTTCTTTTCCTACAGCAAGATCAGAACTGTTCTTTTCCTACAGCAAGATCCTTCTTAGCTAATCACTCAGTGTTAGATCTGTCAGCAAACACCAGCTGTCCTACACACACAGCAGCTAAGAGTTGGAAGGTGCTCAAGGAAGCGCCTCCTGGATCCTAAGTGAGCACAAAGCTGCTCTAGCTCCTGCTCTTCCAATTTGGAGACAACTGTAAAAGTAAGGGTGGGGGGGAAGTTAAAGGAACCAAACAGCATTTAAAAAGCAACTGATAAAACCTATATGCTGAACAGGCTCCTAATCCTTAAAATAAAAAAGCTTAGCAGCAAAATCTTTCCTCTTAACATAAGCTTGGTACTTACCAGAAAGTCATTGCCCAGGCGATATTCTCCAATACCATAATTGTAAGTCAGTTCTGCAACAAAGTGATTGTCCTCTGGCCCGTAGCCCACCATTGTTTTGCTCCATTTTCCATCGTAAGGGCTGGAACATCCACATTGAATTGTCAGGAGGATGAGAAACAAACATTGAGAACCAGGTGTAGGAGTGTTTCAAGGAAGAATGGCATTTGTAGAGTAAAGAAAAGGCACAGGCAATCCAGTAACCTCACACCAAGAAGGAGTTGATACTTGAGAAGAATCATCGCCACAAAAACCAATTCTACCTCCTTAACAGCTCGTGTGGTATGAGGACAAGGCACTCATGGGCTAGAATTATACAAGCACTTTCTTATTATCAAGTGGGAAAAGTAATAGGCACCAGGATGAGGGTTCTTTCATCCTTGAAGATGAAAGGCTCTGGGGCCACCAGGAGGAACTTTTACCTCAAGGCCCCAGACAGACCCAGGTCTGCAAAAACCCTAGTGTAACTGAGTGTAATTCCAGGAAAGCTTTGAAATAATTTGATGAAGCTCAGTATCTGTTTATAGGTGCAACACAGCAATACCTGTGTTTCAATGTAAACATCGTACCTATGCAAAGTGCAAACTGACGATTCCAAGGGAAAAGCTGAACCCCAACCCTTTTATACAGTGAGGGTGACAGCACTGGGACAGGCTGCCCAGGGGGGTGTGGAGTCTCCTTCTCTGGAGAGATTCCAGCCCCATCTGGATGCCTATCTGTGCAATATGAGCTGGGGAGCTGCTTTGGCAGGGGGGTCGGACACGATGAGCTCGTGAGGTCCCACCCAACGCCTATGATTCTATGATACCTGGAGCCTGGAGAAGAGAAGGCTGCGGGGGGACCTCATTGCAGCCTGCCAGTCCCTGAAGGGACCATACAAACAGGAGGGGAATCAACTTTTTAAAAGGGCAGATAATGGCAGGACAAGGGGGAATGGTTTAAAGCTGAAGGAGGGAAGGGTTAGATTGGATATTAGGGGGAAGTTTTTTACAGAAAGAGTGGTGAGGGGCTGGAACAGGCTGCCCAGAGAGGGGGTGGGTGCCCCGTCCCTGGGGGTGTTCAAGGCCAGGTTGGATGGGGCCCTGAGCAACCTTGTGTAGCTCCAGGCCTGAGGTTGGTGTCCCTGCCTGTGGCAGGGGGTTGGAGCTTTATGATCCTCGGGGTCCCTTCCAACCCTTGCCATTCTATGATTCTATGATACCTATAAAATGATGGCACAGGGGGCTGGCTGTGACCAGACAGCATTTGATGGGAGCTCCAAGCCCAGGGTGTCCCTGGCTCCACTCACCCGTTGCAGCTGGCTTTGCAGCCCTCCTCAAACTCCTCGTGCCTCAGCACCTACGGGATGAGGCGAGAAGAACGTCAGTGTGGAGAAGACACGTTTCCCTTTTACCTCACCGCTCACCAAGGGGCTTAACGCTGCTGGGACCGAGGGCCAGATCCCCTCACGGCTACCGGGGGCCAGTCAGGGCTGAAAAGTGCCTGTCCTCCCGCGGAGCCGGGGGGAGAGGGGGACCCATGGGAGAAGCAGCGAGGGGAGAGGCAGGGGGGAAGCAGCCGGGGTGGAGAAGCAGCCCAGGGGGTGGGGGAGAAGAGGGAACCACCCTGGGGGAGAGGCGGGGGGGGGGGGAGAGCAGATGGGGTAGAGGAGCAACCCAGGGGAGGGAAGAAGCAGCAGCCCGGGAGGAGGTGGAGAAGCAGCCCAGGGAGGGAGGCTGAGGTGGGGAAGGAGCCCGGGGTGAGCCAGCCGGGGGGCTCCGGGGCTGAGGCGAGAGGCTGCCGCGCGCCCCCCCCCCCCTCCGCCCGCCCGCCCGCCCGCCTCGCGCCCCTGCTCACGCTCATGCCCAGCAGCTCGCGGTAGAAGCGCGCGCTCTGGCCGCGGTCGGCCACTTTGAAGACGAAGTGCAGAGCTCGCCGAGCCCCCATGGCGGACCTGTGACGTCAGGCGAAGCGCCCGTCGCGGAGTGGTGACGGAGAGGCAAGATGGCGGCGCTGGGCAAGCTGGTGCCGGAGTGGGGCCGGTCGCTGCTGCGGCCCCGCGGGCTGAGGGGGGAGGCGGCGGCGGCAGCGGGGCGGCGCGGGGTGCGGGCGCTGCGGCGGAGCCCCGTGCGGGTCCTGCCGTCGGTGAAGGAGCGGGAGGCGGGGGTCGAGCCGCAGCGGAGACCCCGGGAGCCGCCCCCCACGCCGCCGCCGGCCGTGGAGCGGAGCTCAGCCGGGCCGGGGCTGTGGTACGAGAAGGCGGCGCCCGGTGACCGGAGGCTGGGGTGAGCTGCGGGCGGCGCGGCTGAGGGAGGGGCCCGGGGAGGTGGGGGGGGGGGGCCCGTCCCGCTCCGAGCATCCACCTCAGCGCCCCCCGGGGCCTCCCGCCGGCTGCCCGGCGTGGGGGGAGACCGATACCGCGGTGCCGATCACAGCCCTCCCGGGCACTTCCCAGCGAAGGTCTCGGTGGCTGGCGAACGCCCGACCAGAGGCATCCCGAGCGTTACGGCCTTTATCTCGGTGTCATCTCTCCGCAGAAAAGTCGTGACTATCGCCAAGTCGAAGAAGTTCCGGGATAGCCACGGGAAGGTGCTGCTGGAGGGTCACCGGCTGATCCAGGACGCCCTGGAAGCAGGAGCGGTGCTGCAGACCCTCTTCTTCAGCACTGTGGGGCACCTGAAGGAGCTGCCCGAGGCAAAGCTAAAAGGAGCCAGCTTGGTTAAGGTGAAATTTGAAGACATTAAGACCTGGTCTGACCTCATCACTCCTCAGGGGCTTATAGGTGAGTTGTCTGAGGAACAATCACTATGCTGTGCAAAGGGAAACTTACTTTGTGCTTAGTAGTAAGTCGGTAACGACCCTTCGTTCCTGACCTTCCCCCAGCTGGTCTGTTGGTGTGTCAGACACCACAGGATTTGAGAGAATTCCCATCTGTCAGGGCCTGCTCTGCTAACTCTGAAAGTGGCTCCTAGAGTACAACAAAGGTGACAGTGCTCACTTTTAATAGCACATCATTCCAGCTCTGCTGGGAAACGTTAAGTCACAAACTCTTCTCTCTTCTTTATTTAAGCTGTGTGTTTTCTAACGCTGTCTCTAGCACGCCTGTAGTCAAACTGGGCACAGGCAGCCCTCGTCTTGGGGCGTGTTAGTCAGAATCCTATCAGCACTTTGTCTCCTCAGGGATCTTTTCCAAGCCCAACTATGCCAAGATGTCTTACCCTGCGGCTCAGCTAACCAGCTCCTTGCCACTGCTCCTCATCTGCGACAATATCCGAGATCCGGGAAACCTGGGGACGATTCTGAGGTCTGCAGCAGGAGCAGGCTGTGAGAAAGTGCTGCTAACCAAAGGTAAGGGCATTTCCTGGGGCTGGGAACTCGTTTGAGCAATCTGGGGAATAAGGAGTGCTTGAAGATGTTGTTCCCAAGAGTCTGGCTCAGCCCAGACAGGCTTTGCTGCGGGAAGCAGCGGCTGCTGAATCCATCTTTGTGGAAGCCACAGCAATGCCATTATTTTCCTCCCTCCCATCCCAGGCTGTGTGGATCCATGGGAGCCCAAGGTGCTCCGTGCTGGCATGGGAGCTCACTTCCGTCTGCCCATCATCGCCAACCTGGACTGGGACTCTCTTCCCAGCAACCTTCCCAACGGCATCCAGGTCTGCGTGGCTGATAACAAAGACCCGAGCGCTCAGGTTGAGGCCGTGTCGGTGCCGAGTGGAGCTGGCAGGGCCGGCTCTGCTCCTGTGAAACCCAAACCCCAGGCTGCTCCTGAGTGTGAGGATGAGGAGGGCGCAGCGAGTGTCAGCGTCCCAGAGCTGCCCACCCAGTACTACTACGAGAACTGGACGCAGACTCCCGTAGGGGTGGTGATCGGTGGGGAGACCCACGGCCTGAGCCCAGACGCGCTTCACCTCGCCGCCAGCACCGGGGGGAAGAGACTGGTCATTCCAGTGGTGCCAGGTGTGGACAGCTTGAACTCTGCCATCGCTGCCAGCATCGTGCTCTTCGAGGGGAAGAGACAGCTGCTGCGGTGGCAAGAGCAGGAAGACAGAAGGCCCAAGTTCCCTGTGGTGGGCTGACCTGCTGAGGACGGGCACTGAACCAACCTCACTTTGCTTCTGCACGCTGTAGAGCTCACAGAGGAGCTGCTTGGGCCGTTGGGTTTGCAGTAAATGAGTATTAACTGGCTCTGGCAGCCTTGCAGCTGTGTCTGGATGAGCGGGCGACTCCTGGGCGAGCTGTGGCCGCACGGTGATGCTAGTGAGAAGGGAGAGATGGGCTTGGGGAGCCCTTGCCTTGCTGGCAGCCAGCTACCTGGCTCTTTTGGCGCTCTCACCCAACAGATCAGGGGAGGCCTCTCGTCCCTCCCGTGGGCTCAGGGTGCAGCTGCTGGGGCAGCGTTTTTGCTGGGCCGGGGAGGATGCTGCTGGGGGCGTGTCCTTCCTCTCGCAGCCTCCAGCTGCTGGGGTACCTGAGCTCTGGCACTAGTGACCATGCCCCTGCCAGGATGCAACAGGATCGATCCCTGTACAGATGCCTGGGCACCAGCTCACTCAGGCAGCCTCAACACCAAGGAATTATGATGGAGGGAGAAGGGTGGAAAAGGAGCTGTGGGTACTGCCATGTGCTGCAGTCATACCTCAGCAGGGACGGGGCTGTGCCCCTGGAAGGGCTCCTCAAAAATCCCCAGTTAATGGGATACAGGTTGTTTTGGGTGGGTTCTCACAGCCCAGCACTGAAGGACCCAGTGAGCTGCAGCTCCCAGCACTGGTGTGCTGCTGCCATATGTGAGCTGCAGCCCAGCCTCACACAGCCCCCTCCAGCCACTCCTGACCCTCCGACAGCTCACAGGCCGGTTACACCGCTCCACCCAAGAGCAACACGTGAAGCAGAGGGGGGGCTTACATGGTGCCAGCCTTCCTATGCTGGCAGCTCTTCCTAACTCCTGCCAGGGTGGGTGGCTGTGTGACAGGAGAGGCTACACTGCTGTGTTCAGCACACAGCCATGCTGGCAGAAGCCACTGCAGCCGCTGCTGTGGGTCCAGCAAGAGCTGGGGGGACCCTCAGCTGGCAGCAGAGCCCCTGGGGTGGATGGGCACAGCATGGGGCAGCAAGGCTGTGCTACCTCCTCTGCCATGTGACCACCCAGCTGCCAACTGGCTCCTTCTCCCACATGGGGCAGAGGGGCTGGGCACCATCCTACTCCGGCTCCAGCGAGCCAGGCAGGGGCTGCATTCACCTGGGGGAAAACACACAATCCTGGCTTAGCCACAGCAGCACCAGGAGCTGCCAGCACCAACACCTACCCACAGGGCCTGGCTGGGGGCTCCTCTTCCCACATGGGTGGGTCCCAGGCAGGCTCCCTCTCCCCGACAGCACGGCAGGATGTGGCAATCGGCACCTCCTGGGACAAGGTTCTTATAACAGTTTTATTACAAAGTTCCAATCACCATGTACAGTTTTTACAATGTCAGTTTTCAAGGTCTGGGCTGTGCTGCTTGGGTTAAGGGGGGGATTTTATTTTTGGGGGTGGGAGAGGGTGGTTTTTTTGGTTGTTTTTTTTTTAAAGAACAGCACCATTAACGTTGGGTTTGGGACACACCTACGAAAAACAGCTCAATCAACTAACATAGAAGGGACAGGACAATTCATATCAGAGAAGGAGGAGAGGAGGCAAGGAGAGCACAAGGGAGAGATGGAGAGGTGAGGGCTGCCTGGTGGTGGTCCTCCTCCCTGCTCAGAAAGGGAGGGGACAGGGATGGCTGCCAGTGGCAGGTGGGTTACCCCAGATACACACAGCCAGCGCTGCCTACAGCTGTCAGTGCTTGGGGTGGGAGGTGGGAAACCCACCTGGAAAAGGTCTCACCCCCAGGAGGAAGAGCTCAGCTACGCCGTGGTCTTTCAGAGGTTGTCAGCAGTTAAGACTTTGTCGTGGCCTTGTCAGGGCACTGGTATTCAGGGTGGGAAAAGGAGGTCGGGCCAGGGGCAAAGGGGACAGTTTCCTTATTGCTTCCTTAAAGTCATTTAGTCAGCAGGGGTGGTAGGGAAGGAAAGAAGGGAGGAGGAGGAGAGGAAAAGAGCCCCGAGAACCCTATCCACTGCCTGATGCATACGTTGGGAAGAACACCATGCAAAAAGATTTGCCTGCTAACTAGTGCCATGTATAAAGTAATGATATGGGAACAGTTCTGGCCTGGTTATTAGAGAATATATCACCATGAAGCACAAGCGAAGTCTCCAAACGCCAACGACTCCCTGCTGAAAGTGCATCTCAAGGAGTTTGCTTAGGAGAAGGATTCACTGCGTAAAACAAGGCACCACAAGAAGGTTGGATACTGGGTCAGGCGTGAGGACACGCTGGAGAATCCACAAGCGGCGGAAGAGAGACCTAGTTATTTAAATAACGTCTGTTGGCATAAAAGCCCCTTTAGATGGGCTCAGGTTTTAGCTTGTCTGCTAGAAAGTCGCTGACAAAGGCTTCCACGATTTCAGGTGTGATCTCTTCCACATCCATCACGTATTTGGCTCGAGCTGACATGTCCAGGATGGTGAGCAGGGGCGCAGCCTCGGGCAGGTTGGTGTAATCCCGCAGGGAGTCAGTCATGTCGTCCTGGAGACCAAAACAAAAGGGGGAGAGGAGTCAGCATCCGGGCCCAGACACCAGCAGCAGTTTGTTCTCTTCCACACCATGCTCTAGCCCACAACTATGTCCCACAGGTTTGGGGTTTGCACCAGCACCACAGGACCATGAGTGAGGCAGGCAGCACCCGCCTTGCTGCCTGCTCTGTCTGATCAAAACCAAACCAGGCTGATCCATCCCAGGCTGCCCTGGCATCTTGCGCTCCTCCAGACCATGCAGGAGCTGCCCAGTACGCCCACTAACCCCACAGCCTTTGGGGCAGGAGCAATTTTGGGATCTGGAGCTGAGGACAAGGGCTGCACATGGGGACTCCTCAGCCTCCTGAGGTTTGGCCAGTCACCAGGGCATTCCCAGAGGAAGCCAGAGAACAGGAACAGGACAAAGACCTGTGCTCCAAGCCAGCACCCAGACCCCACTGGTGGGTCTGAGCATACACACAAAAGCTCCCCAGCAGCAGGCACAGCGCAGCTCTGGGCACAGGGAGGCATTTTTCCCTGGCAAGGCTATGCTGGGGCAAACCCATCTCCCAGCTCCTGATATCCAGAACGATGCGTTCCTCCGATCCCCTATCCAAGGGCGGTAACAGGAATCAATCAACCCGGTTAGCGGCTGGTGGCTCTGCGGCGCGTGGCGGAGGCCGGTAACTCCTGTCGCGCCTCCCCTTCCATTGCAGGGGTTTCTGGCGCAGCCGGACCACGTGGCAGGGAAGGGCGAGGGGGTTGGGGTGCTGAGCCGCACCCTACTCCCAGGCCAGCTCAGAGCCAAGGTGTCAGGACACCTCCTCATCTGTTACTCTATTGCCACAAATTAACCAAAAAAACCTTTTTAATCAATGCAAAACCGGCCCAAAAGGCACCAAGGAGAGGAATGGGAGGTGCCTGCTCTGGCCGAGCTGCTTTGTGCACGGGGGGCCGGCGGGGACCCGAGGCCAGCGCTCCCGGCTATTGAGGTGACGGATGAATGGGACGTGCTGGATGCTCCCCATTCTTCGGCCCGGCCGCTGCAGGGACGTCGGGAGCCGGATGAATAGCAGCAATGTTTCAGCTACAGCCGGCGAGCGGGAAGAAAACGCTTCGCAGGCTCTGGGGGAGGGGGGGTAGGTTCTGGACCCTCCCAAAATAGCCTTTCCAACAAGGGGCTTATTCAAGGGTGTGGGGCTGAGCTGGGATGCTCAGAGAACCATTAGGGCAGCAGGAGTGGGAACGCCTGCCCGAGGGGGCCAACGGGGCTGTGGGAGGTGGTGATGGTGGGGGCTCGCTGGGTTAAGGGGAGGGGGCAGGGGAGGGCAGGGTGAGGCAGTGGGGACCCTTTTGTGTGGAGGGCGGCTCCGGAGAGCCCTGCTCACAGCACACTGCGGCTGTGACGTGAGCGTGTTAGGACGGAGCAGGCGCATGGCTGCGCAACGGCTGCCACCTGCCCAGGGCCCAAGCAGTGCCTTGGGAGGGGAACAGTAGGCCTGGGGGGAGAGCTGGGAGACTTCTTGACCCTTAGACAAAAACTTGCTCATTATCAGGCCTGCCTGTGTGGAGGAAAGGGACATCAGAAGCCCGATTTCCTCTGGCAGCTCCCCAGCTCCAAGCACTGCGACCTGTGCGTGTCCCAAATGCCATCCCAGCCACCCAAAGTGTGGCCAGCTCAGGAAACGGCCTGTCACTGAGGAAACAAGGGCTGTGAGGAGCCCAGCCAAATCCCAGCGCAGAGCAGGAGCACGGCTCCACACTCCCCTGATGCTGCCCAAGCAGCCCCTGCCTGCTCCCAGGGCGGTTTTGTCTGGCATCACCCACAGAGCACAGCCACAGGCCCAGCCTGTGGGACTGGGGCTGTCCCCCACAGACACCCCTCAGGAAAGGGGCTGGGGGGGCTGCATCCCACAGACACCCCTCAGGGAACGGGCTGGGGCATATCCCTGCCCTCCTCCCACAGCAGCACCCCAATGAGGAGGGCAACAGCAGCAGGGCCGGGCTGAAACAACCTGTGGCTCCTCTCCCCCTGCCCACGCAGCCTCAGGGTTTGATGGGGCAGCTGGAAGCCCCCACCACCACAGCCCACAGCCCCTCCCTACCCATCCCCAGCAGCTCCCTGCCCTGCCCTCAGGCTTCTGCACCTCTGAGCAAAACAACTGGGATCCCTTCATCAGAAGTAACATCCATCAACGAGTGCAGGGGACTGAGCCAGGACTTAGGTCTGACTTTGCTCCACAGTCCTCAACCAGCTGCAATCACTCCGTGCCTCAGTTTACCCACCTTAAGAGTGGCGACAGCAGTCCCCAGCCCAACTCAGTCCTTGTTCAAAGACACAGCAGGACGCAGCCCTGTGACCTCCTCCCACTTACCTCGCCTGCCACAAAGAAGAGCAACGGAGCCTCCTCCTCTTTGGCTTTGTACTTGGCGATGATTTTTTCAGCTATGGGCTGGATCAGTTGTTTCGCTGCCTCTGACTCTCCATCATCCTCTGAATCTGCAGGGCACAGAGGTGGGGAGACAAAACAAAAGAGGAGAAGCAAAAAAGGAGGTTAGGATCAAACAAATGCAAACCGGCCGGGCGCTGGCAGCTCTATCCCACAGCACCACCACGGAGGAAACCAGAGCCCGGATGCACAGAACGAACTTCAAAGCCAGGCGGCTCTGTAGCAATTAGGGAGCAGCTGAAACACGCTTTTCATGTGAGACAGGGAAACATGTAACAGAAAGAGAAGCTCCTGCTCCCAAAATACTTCAGTGCTCACTCCCTGGTGCTGCTGCTGAAGCACAGGGACAAACAGGCACAAAAAACAAGCTGCTTTGCAGTTTTGAGGAGCGCTGGGATGTTTTGAAGACCAAACGAACGTGCTGATCTGAGGCTGCCTGCCACCCCTGCCCGCCACCCACCATCCTTCTGCCTTGGGACGGCTGCTTGGCAGCTTTTCTGCTCAAGTCTCTGCGGCAGCAGCGCTGTGAAGGCAGCTTTGATTTGACAGAGGTAGAGTAGAAAGAGATGGCAACATCAATCAGGCACCAGCCACCACTGAAGTTCAAATACTGAGCTGGAAAGAGGAGAGACTGCGTCCTTGAGCAGCACTGAGATGAAATGATTTCAATCTGGGGACAACTTTGGGCATTAAAAAATAAATTAAGGTGGCAGAAGAGAGGCCCCTGGTCACATGCAGCTCTCGTGGTCCCTGATGTTACCACCCAACACAGCCCGTCCAGCCCCCTGACAGGCACTGCCCACACCCAGACACTCTCTGCCCTTGCTCTGCACTTCCCTGCCCTCCTCTCTGGCTTCTTCAAGCAAAGCAGAGTGCCAGAGCTGCTGTATTTTGGGGTGCATCCTCTGTGACAGTGATCAATACGTAGAGCTGTGGGGTGTCTGCAGGGATTGGATTCTCCTCCAAACAAGGCTGCTGGCAGCGCTCCAGGCAGCCCTGCACACTCTGGCTAACCCAGCCCCAAACTCTCGAGGGGCGGATGTAGATGGGTCAGGATTTATTCACAACCAGCTCTTGCTAAGCCTGTTTTCTCCTGGGGGTGTTGCTGCTTGTGCAGTGCAGGCACCAACCTGCTGGAGGGAAGTCTCCCAGCAGGACACAGGCTGACCAAGAGCCCCTGATTTCTGCTTCGGTGTCGCACCAGCTTTGTCCCAACCGGGCAGATTTGCCCGAGGCCAGGTATCCAAGTGAGAACCCCAGCCACCAGCCAGAGAGTGCTCTCCAGATGAGCTGCTTGCAACAAGGTGATAGAAAAACTTTGCTAAGAGCAAGATAAAAATAACTCTTTCCAGGGGCCCGCAGCGCCAGCCCCAATCAATCACGCTTGGCGTGGCCAGCCGGCCCTCCCCGCGCGAGGAGCGTATTTTTGGCTCTGTGCTCACGTCCCCCCGCTGGGCTCTGCTGAATAAATAATCAGGGTCAAAAGGAAATCTGAAAGGGAAGAAGGGAAAGAGCGAGAGACGTGTTATCGGCGCCGCAGAGAAGGGCGTGCTGCTCACAAATGGTGTGTGAGGAAGCGGGACAAGAGCGCTGGCCTGGGCCAGGCCTCTCGCACAACACCTCAGGGTAAAGGGGGGTTTCATCAGCAACCCCCTCGCAGGCCCACAGAATGCTCAAGAGACAGTAGGACTCTCTGCCCTGAGAGCCCAAGGGCCCTTCACCAGCACGTGGGATTCTGGGTGTACCCCTCTACCACCCGCAGGGGCTCGGCCTGCAGCAGGGCTCACCCTGGGCACAGCCCCCACCTGACGTAACTGCCTATTGCTGGGAGGGAGAGGTGGGGAACCAGCTGTGCTGCAGATCAGCTCCAGGGCCGTTTCCAACCACGGTTGAGCTTCACGTGTGGGCTGGCAGTGGAAGAGGGACAGGAGCTTTGGGGAAAAGCTGACCCTGCCCTGCAGCCAGTGCCCCACAGGTGGGAATAGCCAAGGGCCATCTGAGCATACAGGAGGCTCCTCTGACTCTCAGCTCCGGGATTCAGGAGGCAACTCTGCTCTGCTTCCAGCGCAGAGCTCTGTTCTCTCCCAGAGACGCTTCCCCTGCCTTCACAGGAATGTCACGTGCCCCAGGAATTCCCCGCTCCGGAAAGGCCTTTCCCATCTGCACCACCGCCAGCTGTGACTGCATTTCTTGTAGTCCCCAACACCTCCTCAGCACTCCTCTTCACAGCTGCCACTAAAGCATCTCTGGTATGACAGCTCCTCTCTACTGCAAATCCCTACACCATCGCATCCCTCGGGTCACGGGGAGGAGCTGGCAAACCCCTGCAAGCCACAGCAGCCCGTTTCTCTGGTAGGAGCAAGGCTCCAGCTCTGTCAGTCCTTTGAGGGGGCTTCACAAAAACTGTCTCCCCACGGCTGCTCCAGACCCCGCAGCATTGCTCCAGGTGATGGAGAAGGGCTGATGTCCCTTCCCCAGAGACAGTCAACACCAGAGGCAGGTTCTCAGCCCCCTTCCCCAACATGGGCTCTGCCTTCAAAGCAGCAATGCTCCATACCTACAAAGAGAACAAGGCAGGGGCCCTCATTCAGCTGCACCGCGTTGGAGTCCGTCAGCTCCAGCACAGGTTTGGGATGCCAGGGGAACTCGCGGCATTCGATGTCATTCAGCACCTCCACCCGCCCCTGCCGCGTGATCACGTCTCCCTTGGAGTCCAGGACGATGAGAGTCGGGATGCCTGTAAGGGAAGGAGAACAGGGGGGATCAGCCAAAGCGACAGGGCGTGGGGAGAGAGGCTTTTCCCTACTGCCTCCAGCTCTGGCGGGAGCCCAGCCAGCACGCTGCCTCTCCGCAGCTCACGCACGGTGTGGGACTCGTGGTGCCTGGATCCTGTTTCCGTCCCAGCAGAGCACTGTAATTCAGCAGCAGGAAGCTGGGAGACAGGCTCTGGCACCGCTTGCCTTCCCTGCCCAAGTGCAGGCTGGGGTCAGCGCTGTCTGACGCCAATGCTCCTGGATGCAAACCCCACCAAGCTGTGCAGGGATCCGCCTTGCAACCTCCTGCTTGACGTGCCAGACAGACATACCTCTGGCGTGCAGGACCAAGCAGCGCTGCCCCGCTGGCACTGTCACCCAGTGCTGAGACGTGGCTGCCACTGGAAAAGCCCAGGTCCCAGTTTACAGGAACACACACAAACCTTCCTGCAGGGTGGACTGCAGACAACAGCAGCCAGGAAGCAGGGTGTGTTCCTTCCCAGAAGGAACACCGTGTATTTTGCAGCCACGAACTCCTCCATGAACCCCCACACCCCCTGCTTGGCGCTAACTGCCCAGCTGCTTCCAGAGCACAGGGATGTGTCTGAGAAGCTGTGACTGTTGTTACATGGCTGGGGTGCTGTTTTGCAGGACCCCAGCCTAGTGAGACAGGCATCCGACACCTGGGGAAAGGACCTCAACCAGCACGAGCAATGGTAATTTAGTGGGCAGGGCCAGGGGTGCCCCCAGAATACCCACACACACCTCTGCAAGTGGGAACACATTCTAACACTTGCAAACCAATCTGGCATCCACTTTGCCCAGGTGCTGCCCTTGCAAAAGGGAGGTGAATGTGATTTAGCCACCTATTCAAACCTGGCCAGGCTAGCAGGGAGGCCAATGGACACCAGCTGGTGACTGTCCCATCTGATAAGGCACTGACAAGGCTTTCGAGCCACAAAACAGTCATGGGAGAGTCAACAGGAGCAGCTCACGTTGGTGATTTCATCTAGAAAGCACATCATTCCTCTCTCATCAAGGGGACAATGAAACATCCCATGAGGAAGGAAGAGGGGAGAGTTTGGGGTCAGGGCCCAAGAGACAGGTCAAGTGACTACAGTGTTGGTGCCAGGTGCTGCTGTCTGCTGCTCACTGCCTGGCCCTCAATCCACCCACTATCCAATCCAGCCAGCAAACTAAGGGAACCCAAATCCTCCTGCCCTCAGCCAAAGGTTCATGTTGAAGCTCATTTGATTGAAATACCCCACAGATCCATTCTCCAAGCAGGGAAACCCAGCATGCTTGACCCTGCCGGACTCCTGGCACTGCACTCCTCTGTTTGTACAACAGTGGGTTACTCACAAGCTCTCTGAATTCTAGGCATTTCTCTAGGAAATACATGTCGGTCTGTCTGTCTCACTCCTGCCTGCAGGTCCGGGCACCAGCAGCTGCATTCCCCTCATTCCAGCCTGGCAGCCAGGGCTGCACACTCTGGGCTGGTGCAAGAGCAGCAGTGCAGGAACTTGCCTGATGGCTGGGCTTGCAAATCCTAAAGGTATGCCAAGAAAACCATTCCATATCACAAAAAGGCTTATTCATTACCTGCTGTTTTTCAAAACAGCTCTAGGGCAGGGACAGGTTAAACAGACTCAAAGGAATTGGGAAATCTCACTCTGCCCCTATCCTACAAGGCACAAAGTTCTGCTGAAGCCAGGAGAAGCACACAGTGATCAGCATCACCCATTTGGACCTTTATTCATTTATGATTCCCAACCCTGTCCCAAATGCCTGCCTTCTGCTCCTCTCCAGACCTGAATTACACAAGAGGAACAGCCTGGAAAGGAGGGTTCAGCTCTGTACCCCGTCACTGGACAGCCAGAGCGATGCAGCATGCCAAAGCAGTAATTTCAAATGAGCTTTGTTGATCCAGGAAAATTAAGAGCCTGATTTAGACACAGATCACAGCAAGTGTGATCCCACAGGGAGTGTGATCCCGCAGGAATCAGGGACTGGCTGCATACACAGCTCCTTCAAAGCATGCCAACTTCACCTGATCTGCACATGGGACACCCATGTCAAAGCATCCAGCCACTAAAACCTCCCACTGCAAATACAAACCCAATTCAGGAAACAAGGAGTCTTTAAGATAATTCATCCTGAGTTTAGCATGCTTGAGAAATGTTAAGTAACATCAGAAAACTTGGGGCTGGGTTTTCAGTCTGTAGGAGGTGTGTGACGTGCTGGGTCAATCCCTCCACCTTTTACCCTGCATCAGAGGCTTCTCACCATCCACAAAGCCCCAGTTTCCTTTCTGGACCCACCTGGCAAAGGCTGATGCTGCTGTGACCAATGTACTCCTGGTCCTAAGCATCACTACTGCACCTCCTCAGCTCCTTCCTGCACATCCCTGGATGGGTCCCTGCGGTCAGGAGCCTTACCAGGCTCATGGTGGCACCCCGTAGACTCAGCCTTGTCTTCCCAAGCAAACCCTGTAATTGCTCCCCTGGCAAACACATCCTCTTTACCCCATGCAGTGCTACTGGCTTGGAGGAGACTGGCTGAATAGTTGTCAGGCAGAGAAGGACCTGGGAGTGTTGGGTGACTGCAGGCTGAACATAAGCCAGCAGTGTGCCCAGGTGGCCAGGAAGGTCAATGGCATCCTGGCTTGTATCAGAAATAGTGTGGCCAGAGGTCTGGGGAGGGGATTGTGCCCCTGGAATGGGCACTGGTGAGGCTGCACCTCGAGTGCTGGGTCCAGTTCTGGGCTCCTCACTACAAGAAGGAGGTCCTGGGGCGAGTCCAGAGAAGGGCAACCAGGCTGGGAAGGGGCTGGAGGACAAATCATAAAGAGGAGCGGCAGAGGGAGCAGGGGGTGTTCAGCCTGGAGAAGAGGAGGCTGAGGGGAGATCTTATCACCGCCTACAACTACCTGAAGGGAGGGTGCAGAGAGGTGGGTGATGGTCTCTTCAGCCAGGGGACAGGAGATGGGACAAGGGGAAATGACCTCAAGCTGTGCCAGGGCAGGGGCAGCTCAGATGTGAGGGAAAAATATTTACTGAAAGAGTTGTCAGGGCCTGGCACAGGCTGCCCAGGGATGGGGCAGAGTCACCTTCCCTGGATGTGTTTAAAAAAAGGGTAGATGAGGTGCTCAGGGATATGGTTTAGCATAGAACAGGAACAGTTGGACTCAATGATCTTAATGGTCTTTTCCAACCTTGTCATTCTGTGACTCACGTGGAACGCAGCAGAACCAGGGGAACCATCCTTCACCTCATTCACACCTGCTAACCCAAATACTTCCCCCAGCTTCCCTCCTCCCTGTTCATCCCAGCTACTATTTGTTATTTTAGTGCCTTTTGGGGGCTTCACTAATTGCCATGAGTCATAACAGCAGAATTTACTTATCAAGAAGAATCCTAGCTCAGACAGCGTGCGATGAATATTGTATAAGCTGGGAGGAGAATGAGCAGAGCTGGGCTCCCTTTGATTCCACACGTTGGAAAATGGATTGGGCTCCCATGGGGCCAGTGTTTTAGGAAAACACAGGGGCCAAGTGATTTGCTACCTTACCTGG
Organism: Laterallus jamaicensis coturniculus; assembly: GCA_022605575.1. Taxonomy (NCBI): domain Eukaryota; kingdom Metazoa; phylum Chordata; class Aves; order Gruiformes; family Rallidae; genus Laterallus; species Laterallus jamaicensis. Next base: position 3,037,329 of record JAKCOX010000025.1, on the reverse strand, counting down.
TGATACATTCAGGTATTTATATATTAAAGCACATATCCCACACAGCAAGCTCATCTGCATTGTGTCTGCTGGGTGAGGGATCAGAATGGATATGAAACAAACACTCAGAGCACGTGGATCGCAGGCCAGGATGCACAGTGGGTTTATTGCTGGTTCTTCACCTTTTCACAAGCAAGCTCCAGAAACCTGGTATGAGAAACCTCTTCTAACAGTGGCTTCCAGGCTGCTAGAGGGATTTGGGGGCTAAAGCATGGGATAAGGGGGGAAACAAACGCTTTTGGAAGTTCCCCCAAGGGACTGCAAATCCCAGATTGCACCATGGAATCCTCAGGTGGGAACTGCCCCTTTCTGTTGTGTATCTGTGAGAGCTTTTGGGCTCCAGGAGAGTTGAGGAACAGCACCTGAGTTCATCCCAGAATGGGTGTTCGGAGAGGACCCCAAAAGCTCTCACAGCTCACACAAGGAAAAGGGGCACAGATACACAACAAAAAGGGGCAGTTCCCACCTGAGCATCACATCTACCTCTGCTCTCCATCACATCAGAAGGAAGGAGAGGGAATGTCAGGGGATTTCTCCTAAGGCAGGACCACGCAGCTCGGGAGCACCTTGCACAATAGACAATTGTTTCTAAGCAGCCACAACACAGGATCTGACTCTCTCTTGAGATAGGGCTGCACCCAGAAGCAATTTAATATAGGTGGGTACAGCACAGCCTGCTGACTGCACATGGGTTATGAATAGAGGCATTCAAGTAAACCCAAATAAAGGCCAATAACTCAACTTACATTTTTACACTGAGTTTTTGAATGTTGTAGGGGCCAACACAGGACTAAACCAACAAGAGATTTGACTCTCTTGCTACTTTCCATCACTCAGGCACTTAAAGCAGTTGAAAAAGACAAGCTGCTTCTGTTGTTTCAACTCCCAGCCTTACAAAAACCAGCAGAGAAACCACTCCACATGCAGGCTACGCTCACAGCCCCAGCATCACCAGGGTGCTGACCTGGACACTGAACAGGCTATGTGGTCTGGCTGGTGCATAGGTGCAGCTCCAAAAGGAGCAGCACCCAGAGGGCTTCAAAGATGCCAGATCACATGGATCCATTTATTCATTTAGGTGGGAGAACTGCTGGTGATGAGCTGAGCTGGTGACATCCAGCTTTGTGCACACATCTAGAGAGCTTTCTCCACAGCCAGTGGAGCAGCCCGCCGTGACAGCCTGGCTGCAAACAGGCAGGTGCCTGCTGTGCTGGTGCAAAGCAGTCCCCAAGGCCACCTCCAGCCCTCTCCCCATGCCCTGGCATCCACCCCAGACTGGGGTGGGGAAACACAAGCCCAGCCCAGCCTTGCAAAGCCTGTGCAGTGCTCAGGTGGAAGGTGGGAAGGAGATGCTTCCCACGCAGGGTGAAAATTAACCCATGGCCACATCTCAGGGTCACTTTTTGGGATCACAGTTCCTCCTTGCAGAGAGGTTCCCACTTTGCAGGAAAACCATGAGAAATAAGCAGAAGGGTTTGCACTCAACCATGCCCAAATCTCAGGGTCAGTGGTCCCTGGGAGAGCAGCTGAGGCACAGGGGGAATATGGGAGCTTCCCTGGCAGGTGAAGGGGGTCAGGGCACAGGGGAACAGCAAATATTTACATTTTCAGGTCAGCATACAATGAAAAGAGACATTTAAGGAGCCAACAGCTGGGGTTAGAGGGAAAGCTGTTGTCACCGTTTCCCTGGCTACAGCATGCCTGGTGCTCAAGTATCCAGTCTGGACACCTTATTTACAGAAAGTCCCAGTGAAACTGGCAGCCATCCTGCAGTGCTCAGCCGAAACCAGCACTGGAGAGGTCTGCTAGCAGGCCAGGAAAAAATGGATGAACTTGGAAACTCTTGCCTCAGGGGAAGGTAATTAAGCAGCAAACCAGCGGCTATTTAAAGCAGCAAATGGTTATCCTTGGTTTAAGGTCAGGGCACAGAGTTGAGGAACAGCACCTGAGCTCACCCCAGAATGGGTGTTTGGAGAGGACCCCAAGGAGGTATTACTCCTCCTGCCACACTCCCCAGGCCCTTGGCCACACTCCTCCTCCCCTGCAGATGGCCTTAACTCTCTGCCCACCTCACTGATGCCACACAGAAATGGGTAAGAAGCAGGCAGACTGCAGCAAGACCCTTTAACCACAAGGAGAACCTATATGCATGTTCAGCAGACCTCCTTGCGTGCTCTTCACCTTGCTCATCTCTGTGCTGCAGTTTGTCCCCTGCAGTAACAAGGTGCCAGCCCCCAGGAGGGCTGCTGTGAGCTTTTATCATCTTCAGGATACCCTGAAGTCACACAGACAGACAGAGCCCTCTCCCCTGCCCCTCCGAGCAGCCAGAGCTGCTGGAATTCTGGCACTGGCATGTACAGTAAAGGCAAAGTCATGGTTTACATCAAACACACACTCTTCTGTAATTCATGTCACTAACATAAACCAGATGCCACCTCCCTCAGCCTCTGCAGAGAACGATGGCCTGCCTTTACATTACATAGAACAGCATGAGAATGAAATTCAAACCTTCAAGAAAAAGCAAAATAAATAAATCAGTAATTAGGCCCAAAAAAAAAAAAATCCAAGCCAAAAACAGCTTCCAAGTTTCCAGGAAGAATTAGGTTGTTTATGGAAGTCCTGTTTCAACTAACAGCCTGCCTGGCAGGTGGTAGGAATGTGAGTTTGTGGAGAGCAGAAACATGAAGCAGCTCTGCCTGGGGCACCATGCTTTGCTTCGCTGTTTTCTTGTTTTAGTTAAACAAGAGGAGACATTAGAAATATTGAAGAAAAGGAGCAGAAAGGAGAGCTGTGCATCATCAGCACTGCCTTCCCTACCTTGTATGCCATAGAGTCGGTTCAGGCGTGACCGTCTGGCCTCGTCAGCGTATGGCACAGCTACCCAGGGCATCTCACTGAAATACTGCTTGAAGGAGTCCTCTGACCTGTGCAAGGGGAATCATAGAATCACAGAATGGCATGGGTTGGAAGGCACCCCAAGGATCATAAAGCTCCAACCCCCCTGCCACAGGCAGGGACACCAACCTCAGGCCTGGAGCTACACAAGGTTGCCCAGGGCCCCATCCAACCTGGCCTGGAACACCCCCAAACACAGGGCACCCATCCCCTCTCTGGGCAGCCTGTTCCAGCCCCTCACCACTCTCTCTGCAAAGAACTTCCCCCCAATATCCAATCTAACCCTTCCTTCCTTCAGCTTTAATCCATCCCCCTTGTCCTGCCAGTGTCTGTCCTTTAACAAGCTGATTCCCCTCCTGTTCCTCTGCTCCCTTCAGGGACTGGCAGGCTGCAATGAGGTCCCCCCACAGCCTTCTCTTCTCCAGGTTGACCCAGCCCAGCTCCCTCAGCCTCTCTTTGTAGGGCAGCTGCTCCAGCCCTCTGAGCATCTCCGTGGCTCCACTGACCCCTCTCCAACAGCCCCTCATCTTTCTTGTGTTGGGCCCCAGCTCTGGACACAGGATCCAGCTGGGGCCTCGGGAGGGCAGAGCAGAGAGGGACAATCCCCTCCCTGTCCCTGCTGCCACCCCTCTGCTGATGGAGCCCAGGATACCATTGGCCTTGTGAGCTGCCAGAGCCACTGCTGGCTCATGTTCAGTTTCTCATCCCCCAGAATCCCCAGGTCCTTCTCACAGGGCTGCTCTCCAGCAGCTCTTCTCCCAGGCTGTATCTATGGCTGGGATTCTTCCAGCCCAAGTGCCACCCCTGACCCTTGGCAGTGCTGAACCTCATTAGGTTCCCCCAGACCCATCTTTCCAGCCTGTCAAGATCCCTCTGGATGGCTCCTTTCCTTCTAGGGTGTCCACCACAGGGAACAGGGAGTGAGATTCAGGGTGCAGGTCCTTCATCTGCCACCTCTTTCCTCTGCTCCTCGTTATAAACCTGGCCCTTTATCCCTTCTACCCCAAGCCAGCAGTAAGGGCCGGTAAGGTTCCATGCCCCAGGGAGAGTGAGCCTCAATTTTCAAGCCCCCAGGCCCTGAGGAAGGGCTCCATGGTTGGTTTTTCTGGGTTTGGGGGGGATTTGAGAAAATATTTCAAATTCTGTCAGGCATCTGCATGTCAACAACCTACGGTGAGAGCAGCAGCTCAAGCATCTTTCAGACCTCAGACCCACAAAGCAAACTGTAGAGCTGCTCCACAGACAGCCCCACTCCCAGCCCACTGCCCCCCTTGCTGCCCTCCCCCCCCCCACTTTGCACTTTGCTGCTGGGTAGAGGGCAAAGCATTCAGGTGTCCTTTCTCATACCAGAGCCAATCTGCTCTGTCTCAAACCAAGCTGCTTCTTCAAATCAAACCAGAAACACTCAGAGCTTTGCAGCTGGGGGGCAGGCAGTTCTGCCTGCACAGGATTCTGGTGCTTCTTTACCTGTCTGCACTAACAAAGAGGATCTCAAATTTCTGGCCTGCCTCCTTGATTTTTCGGTAGGACTCCACCAGGACCCTTGTGAGGCTTCGGCACGGCGGGCACTGCAAAACACAACACATGCATGAGGATGTCATCTCCTCCCCAGGGCCAGACCCACAGCCAGCAGCCCCACAGGACCCAGTGACCACAAAAAGGCAGATGTGATAGCATCTTTGCTGAATGTGGCTGGGGCTTAAGGCCCAGAAGTTGCCAACTAAACCTCTTCAATTTTTAAAACCTGATCACTCTTCCCTCTTCTGAAGGGCCAGCTGAGGATGACCAGCCACTGACACGCTGCAGCTCTTTCTAGAATAGCTGGAGCATCTTCAACACCAACCAGCCTGAGGGTTTACCACAAAGGGTAAAGAGCTGCAGGGGGATCCCCAGAGCACATCCTGAGCTTGCTCTGATTGCTCCACAGAACACCTACTACTCACCCAGTGCGCAGAGAAATAAACCCCAACGTGTGAGCCCTCCAGGGCACTGCTGTCTAGTGTCTGACCATTGTTCCTTAGCAGAGGCCCAGCAACAACTTCACTGAAGGGTTTTGGCCCCCAGGGAAACTCCAGACCTGGGAAGTCAGGACAGGGTTAGAAAGAAAACACAAAACACAGAGAGGCACAGGCAGTATTTACAGTTTCAAAAAGGTGCACCAAGAAAAGTAAATCCCACGTTCTGCAAAGATATGGGGGAGCTGGGGCAGCCATGCTCTGCACCAGAGCCAGGGCAACCTCTTTGCCAGGCTATACCCTTGCTCTGGCTTGACAAAGGTCTTGTGCCTGGTGAGGCACCTTTTCCTTATCAACAGCCTTTGTTTAAACAGCAGAGAGCAAGGTGGTACATGCTTAGGAATGCAGTCAGCCTATTTGCCTTCCGCTGATACTAACCATATCTTTTTATATGTATAAATAAATATATGTACACACATTTATAAGCCCATATATATATGCATGTGTGTGTAAAAGATGGTTTATATATACAAACCTCTATACATAAACTAAACTGAGGCTAACCCTCTGCACCCCAAAGCAAGCATGTGTGCATGCACACCAACACATGCTCTAAATCATCTGCTGCCAGCTCCCAGAGCAATCAATCCCTGTATTCAGCCAGAGAGGAGGAAGCATCACAGATGGCTCAGGCCACGATGCGTACTCACTGCACAGTTTCTGCCACCTGAATTAAAACCTCATTCACCACACTCAGTATCTACAGCATGGATGAGCTGGTAACCTGTGTGCACAGACAGCCCAGCAGCTGAGTGATGGGTCTGTGAGTAAGGGCACATGTTTTGCTCATTTAGGTTTGTGCAAATTGGAAGAAGATGGATTTAACATCAACCCCCAGCACAGTAAGCCTCTGAAACAGACAACAGTAGCATTTTCCTGTTGCATTCGTAAATAACAGGGAATTCCCTTATCCAGATGGAGTGTGATGTCAGTGATAACACTCTGCTCACTAGTTTGGAAGAATTCTGCTCCCAAGGTATGGCAAGTCTGGGCCCTTGGTCTGTCTGTCTGTGTGGCTCCATCAAGGAAAAATCCCAACTTAATGTTTCAGTTAGACTAACTTTTTCCTCATTAGCACTTCAGACAAAAATCCTGGAGGGGAAATCTTTGTTCTTTTCAACAAGCAAAACCAAAACACAAGATCTGGCAGGAATGATGCACAGAATTTTATGCTGAAAATAATACAGTGCCTTGATTAGTTAAATACGACAACAGTTGTTTGTTTCCTTCTTCCCATCCCCCCCCACCCTTCACCCCCCAAGGCAATTAAAAATGAACTGAATTGAAAAGGCAGCCATGTGCCTGTGTTTCTTTGGCATGGGGGACTCCAGGTCTTACCTTCTGGGTCATCTCTGATTACCAGGAGGCCGTTCCTGCAAACCACCTTCCCAGTGGAGGCATCGATAAATATCAGGGAAGGAATGTTGGAGACTCTGTACTTGTTCCACAGCTTCAGCTGTAAGAGATCAGGAGAGAAGAGGACAAAGATAAACAGGGTGAAGAGGAGGGGTTTGGGGGGTGTTAGCATCTTTTGGACCAGCGGTCAGAGCTGAGCACAGAAACAGCTGGTGCTTCAGCCACACACATGAAAGCACATGAGGGCATCACTCCCAGGCTGCTGGGCCAACCTGGACCTCCAGCACCCACAGAGACAGCATCTGCCACCCTCCTCGATGCTGCAGGTAAGACCAGCACCTGTCTCTGGCTTGCCAAGGTAATTTTATCTTGCCACATTCCCTTCTTTGCAAGTAAAATGGGGATAATATTTACTGTACTCAGGGTCACTGTTAAGAGGACATGGTAAGCTCCAGTACTCTCAATGCCACTCCTCTGAAGCAATCTGCAATACTTCCCTGGCTGCTTCCTCCCCTCCCAACGTTCAAACAAACCAGCAGTCTCTGCCAAGACACAGCTACCCTGAGAACAAGGCCAACACACAGAAACACAGTTCTGCAACTGGGGCTTCCAAGGTTTGCTCCCAGGAGCTGATGAGCAGCTTTGGCATCAGTCTGAGGACCATGTAGCCCAGCTCATCCATCCCACACCACCAGCCTTGCAGCAGTTCTGGCTGGCTACAGGCATAAGCCATGCAACGGCATGTTTTGGGCATCCTTGTGTCTAGGTGTTGCTTCTGCTGGTCATCAGTGAGCTCAGCTCTGCACAACAGTGGTGACCAAGTGCTCCAGGCATCAACACAGTCCCGGGTTGACATTTCTCAGCACATGCTTCTGACACAGGATAATCTGGGGCTTACCCCATGTACAGGCACACACAGGGATGGGGGGACTGAGACAACAGCTGCCAGCACAGTGGCAGCCAGCCTACACCTGCAGCCTGGAGGAGCCGATCTCCCTGCCCTGAGGAGCTGCTGCCTTTGTTGCATTTACTTAGATATTTTACATTTCTCCAAGCATTTCAACCTAAACAGCCCAGCAGTGAATTATCAAACACTTAAACAAAACCAAACTACAGGCGAGAGCCAGAGGGGAAGGAAATGAATCACCACCTTTCCCCTCAAGTCAGGCACTGCTCTGCTGATCCCTTGGGCTCTGGGTGTTTATAACTCACTTGGGTTTGGACAACAAAAGCCAGTGATGGAGAAGGGTCAGAGAGGACTGAGAATCCCACCCAGTGCCAGCGCAAGGGTTCGAGCCCAAAGCCCAGAGAAACCCTCACACAGCTCACTGCTGCTTCCATATCAGTATCTCCCGTGGAAGTTGGACCCATGTGCTTTCCAAAAGAGGTCACAGCTCTGTGAAGCATCACTCCCCTTTCCCAAAGAAAGGCAATCCCCATTCCCATGGGAATGATCTGGGCAAACAAGGGCAGGAAAGAGATGCCCCGTGCAGGCAGGGCAAACTGGACCTGGTTTACTCACCAGGAATCTAGCCAAGGCAGAAAAATCCCATCCACATTCAGGTTTTAATGGCACTGCATTAAATATTTCTTCCAACATGTTTTTACAAAAGATACCTGAGAAGGAGTGACACAAGCCAGCCAGAGTGTTAGCAAAACCTTCCTGGGTCTGAGGAAAAGCATTAATACTGACCTAGGAAGGCTTCATTAGCCTCCATCTATCTACTAGGACCCAGGGAAAGGCAACACCATGAGTCCGGCCCAGCAGCTTCTGATTTCCAATAGATGCCTTTCCTGGGATGAGCCAATTCGTTCGCAATGCCAATTCACAAACCAAATGGCCTTGGGCAGGAAAAAAGAACTAAGAAATCATAGAAAATGCAAACCAGCCCCCTCACAACCAGCATGTTCAAACCACAGAAGGTAAAACCCACTTCTGTGAAGTTTAAAGGGTGGGGAGAAGCTCTTTGTAAGGATCACAGGTATGCAAACACGGAGGAAATTACAACTAGCAACTGGATCATTCTCTTTAAATAGCTGCTTATATTTCACGTAGTTTTCCAGGCCCTTTGTGGATGGGCAGCAGTCCCTGTGGGGCACTGCAGTCCTTGTGGGGCATGGCGGTGGAGCCTGGCAGTTCAGCCTGGCTGGGGATGGGGCAGGGTCTGTACTTCAGAGCCAAGAGACTGCACTGACTCTGAGGGACATGGCTGGGATGCCAGGTAAGAGGATAAGAGCAAAGCAACCCCGCTCTGGCTGAGCAGTGCACAGCTGGCTCCAGGCAGTCATAGAATCATAGACTGGCATGGGTTGGAAGGGATCCCAAGGGTCACAGAGCTCCAACCCCCCCTGCCACAGGCAGGGCCACCACCCTCAGGCCTGGAGCTACACAAGGTTGCCCAGGGCCCCATCCAATCTGGCCTTGAACACTTCCAGGGACGGGGCATCCACCACCTCTCCAGTCCACAGGGTCCAGCAGACACAATGGCTCTTGCTAAGAACTGTCCCTGTGTCTTGTTGGGATAAACCATTGGGCACAACTGGTCCCAAACCGCAGAGACTGGTCAAACACTCAGGGTGTGGGCAGCCAGCAATTCAGATACTCAGGAGGGCTGCCACGTCTAACTCGTCATTAAGGGTCCACAAGAGATTGCCTCAGGAAAGCTTGAAGGTAGGCATGTCAAAAGGGTCAAAAAGTATCAAAAAAGGTCAACATGACACCTGCTGCTGCTAGAGGAGTGTGTCCAGGCTGAGACCCAAACCCACTGACCATCACCTCACGCTTGGTCACATCTTGGCCGAAGGAGAAAAAACAAAACTGTGACATTTTACCTTGTGTCTGTGCAAAAGCTGCAGTTCCCAAAGGCCACAGCCCACCATCCCAGGCCATGCCAAACATTTCAGAGCTTCACAGATGCCAAGCTGCACTTACAGTACATCTGCTACCTGGGTTATTGTTGAAACCCATTACACACCACTGTCGGAGAAGGCAGCAGGCCTGCTAGCGGCCTAGCTCTCTTCTCCCAAGATTTAGGCCCTGACAATATTCTTCTGTTCCCATGAGACAGGAAAAGTTCCTCATGCTGAGAGGATCCTAATAATCACATTCTCAAAACACAGCAGCCTTGTTGATAGGGGTACAGGCTGCCCTAAACCAAGAAGCAGTTATGGGAAGGTATTTGGGAGTAACAGAACTTGTTAGGAACCAGCCGTAACAAGAGGGTCAAAACAGCAGGTGTGCAAATACTTTTAGGCATTTAAGGTAAACTAAGGATATTTAGCTATGAGATAGGTTTATCAGAACTGGTTATAATTACTAACCAATCAATACAGTGTGAACAGTGTGTGTAACCAATTAGCAGTTTTTTAGCTTGCCACGTCTGCAGTAAGGAAGGTATAGAATCTGTGTGAATTCACCTAATAAAATGGCTTCACCTAAAATTCATAGAATCATAGAATTGTAGGGGTTGGAAGGGATCTCGCGAGATCATGAGGTCCAACCCCCCTGCCAAAGCAGCTCCCCAGGACATATCACTCAGATAGGCATCCAGACGGGTCTTGAATATCTCCAGAGAAGGAGACTCCACCACCTCGCTGGGCAGCCTGTCCCAGGGCTCTGTCACCCTCACTGGGGAAAAGTTCTTCCACATGTTGGTGCGGAACTTCCTGTGCTCCAACTTGCAGCCATTGCCCCTTGTCCTGTCTCCACTGACCACTGAAAAGGGGCTGGCTGATTCCCCCTGCATCCCCTGCTTCAGATAATTATAGACTTTAATTAGGTCCCCCTTAGTCTTCTCAAGGCAGAAGAGCCCCAACTTACTCAGCCTTTCCTCACAGGGGAGATGCTCCAGGCCCCTAATCATCTTTGTAGCCCTTCTTTGGACTCTCTCCAGGAGATCCCTGTCCTTTTTAAACCATGGAGCCCAGAACTGGACACAATACTCCATGTGGGGCCTGACCAGGGCAGAGTAGAGGGGGAAAATCGAATTGTGTGTTGCTCTCTGCTGGATGCCACACACCACCAGTGAACAAACATGACAACTGCTCCTCCTCATCCCTGCCTGGCACACAGCTGCAGGAAGAAAATCCCAGGAGTAGAAGAAAAAGCATCCCTTGTCCGAGTACCTGCACAAGCGCACACCTCGCAGAGGATCCCGTGTCAGGCTGGGTGTGGGATGTGGAAAGCAAATTACAACTTGCTCTGAAACCACAGGCTGATGGGCTGATAGCTCAGGCAGCAGGGCAGAGTGCTGCCTCAGCAACTTTTAAAAGCTGTTTTTCCTGCCATGAAGAGGATGACATAGAAATAACATACTCCGCACTCTGAGGATTTGATCATCCATTTAAAGACGGGATCTCTGCTCCACTTCCCAACAGCTGTTGCAAATCTGTGGGATCAAGCCAAAGCTAACACAGATGTGGAAATAATCTATGGGCTATGCAGCCCAAAAGCAGCTGATCCTCTTGGAGCACCCTCCGCTCCTGGTTCAGGCTGCATGCCTGCTAAACTCAATACTCACCCCAGGATGCCCACTGGAGGAGGAGTGAGGAAATACCCCCCCATAAGACCCAGTACAGACTGATCAGCTTCGCAGAAGCCTCTCTGGCTCCTGTGCAGGTGGTTAAGTAGAGCCTCCAGTGGAAAAACCAGAGTCACCAGATTCCTCCAGTAACCTTATCCCCACATAAAGCATCACCACCAAGTCCTGGAGGACCTGGAAAACCGCAACCCTGAGCTCCTTCTTCTTCTCCAGCCACGACCAGCAGTGAGAGGCTTTACAATTGCTTATTATTTCAGGTCTGCAGCAATTCCAAGACATCAGGCTGTGCAGCAGCAGCTGGCATCGGTCGCAAAGCTGCTCTCCACACTCACCGACGGCTGGCTTAGTTATTTCCCCCACCCTGGTGACTGGGAACTGCCTGGCTGAGACACACGTTGGAGAGAAGTTTGCAGACAGCCACAGTCATGTTTCCAGATAGAGGTGTCAGTCGAGAGGGCTCCCCAGCAGCCCACAGCTGTTTCTGCACAGGGCTGGCACCAGGCTGGGGTGGATGAAATCCCCTCCTGCTCCATATGTACTGGTGGGGAAGGGATCCCCGGCTCCCAACAGCTGCCGGGCGCTATTTTTGGTTGTGCTGATTGATTTATCAGCCCTGGTCACATTCACTTACTAACACAACCCCTGAGCTGCAGTGGTTAACACTGGCAAAGATAAAGCACGACTCTTTGCAGTGAAATGAGCCCTGGTCTTCCCACCTTCCTTGGGGACTGCATGTGGGCAACCTTGTGTAGATCCAGGCCTGGAGGTTGGTGGCCCTGCCTGTGGCAGGGGGGTGGAACTCTATACTCCTTGGGGTCCCTTCCAACCCAGACCATTCTATGATTCTATGTCTCTGCTGTTGCGTGAACCTGGACCATAAAAGCTCTCACACCTCCATCTTCCATACAATATGGAGCTGTCTCTGCCCAGGAGCCATGGAGGTTTCAGAGGCACCTGCCCACGCCAGCAGCAGAGCAGACACTGCCTCTGCTCATCCTGTATCCCATGCATCCATCTTCCACCCTGAGCAGCAACAGGCAGACAAAGCTGGTTTAAAACACACAAAAGCAGATTCTTCAGCAATAACAAACATGTTCCCAATGTGGATGGCTCCTGCTTTTTGCTAAATAAAATGCACAGCCATTTTTCTTCTAAAAATCCACCCTTGGAGGCAGCACTCCCAGATCTGAGCAATTCCTCTGGCACGATCCTAGGGAAGATGCTGGCTTTCCATGAGTGCCCACCTGAAAGCGCAGCAGGGTTCCCATTACAGACACCTAGTCAGTCCCTCATTCCAGAGCCACAGACTGAAACACAAAGTCTGAGGAGCTCGGGAACAACACTTGGGCAGAGAAACACCCTTGATCCAGGGCTGTGGGTACCAGTGGAGCTGCACAGAACAGCTCCAGGCTGGCGAGACAACCAGGACCATCCGCATCGCTTTGCTTCCACAGTCTAGCGCTCTAGGGGTCCTCTCAGTCCCTGCTTGCCATGTCACACTGTGGTTTTACATCGTGCCTTAAAGGGTTTACAAGCACCAGGGGCCACCCAGGCTCTGCAGACAGCAGGCACAGGGCTGCAGAACAGCAGGCTGCTCCCTCACCCCAGACATTTAAATCCAGTTCACGCTTGTCCTCGCGATTCAAGCTCAGCTCAGGCTAAAGCTCCCCTTCCAGCCCTCCCTCACTGCTCCTCTACCTTCATGCACAAGGGTTATCCCTTACACAGACAGGGATGTGATGCTGAGCAGCGAGCGAGGTGTTGGTGTGCACCATCTGCCCTCAAGGTCTGACCTTGCGACACGGAGGAGACAGAGCAGAGCTTGGGGTAAATGAACATCTATTGTGCTGCTGTTTCTCTCAGAAAGCAAATAAAAATCTAATTACTCAGTACAATGGGGAGAGAGAGGTCTGCTTCGAGAACATTAATGAGCAGAGGGGGGAAGGATGTGGAATTGCAATAAAGCAGATTGATGGGAACAGCTGAGACCGACAGCACAGGGACCGGTGAGCAGCCAGGCATTGGTGTCACTCCCCTCTGTGCCCACACTGCCTATGGTGGGAGACAGCCCAGTTAAAACCAACCTTAGGACCAGGCTCCCCCAGCACTCAGCCCAGCAAGTGCCTGCGGCAGACGTTCCCCCTGCCAGACATGGTCTGGCACTATGACTCACTGCAAGCTAGAATTAATAATAAAAATAAAATGAAAAAATCAAATCAGAACGTCCTGGTCACCTCCACCCTTCTCCTGGCTGGGGCTCCGAGGTGGGGGACCGGCTCAGCGTGGGTCCAGCTTGCAGCTGCCCTCATCACCCCACAGCTGTTGGGGAGGGCAGGGGAGACCCTGGCAGGAGCCAGCTTGCAGCCCTGGGCTTTTGTTCTTCCTGGCCATGAAACACAACAGCAAAAGCTTTGGAGCCAAAGCAGAAGGAAATCCTCTCCATGGGGTTTTCTGGCATGGCAGCCACCAGCGGTGGGCTGCTCTTTGTTCCCTCAAGATGCTCCAAAGCCAAATCCCTGGGGTGAGGCACTGAGAACAGCCCAACCTCATATCCCAGCCCTCCTGCTTCCTCCCATTTCCTTCCTCTCACCACCCTGGTCACCCAGCACCGCTGCTCTTTGCGATTTCCAAGGAGCAGAGCATTTTATTTGAGGGCAAAAGCAGCATGTGGCTGGTGTTCGCCCTGCTCAGAGCACAAGCTGCATCCTCCCCTCCTGACACACATGCAGGCTGACAGGCTAGATCCTCCACAGCCCACATCTGATAGGAAAACATTTAATTTGAGCAGAACTGAGAGCAGTTAACATGATGTATGGAGAGCAAAGCCCCAGGGCCCGGAGCTGACACAGGAGGTGGCCTGGTTGTTTTAGATGTGCAAGTTTCAAAGCAGCTCTGGGCTGGCAGTTTGATTTGATCCCAGGATCAGGGGGAAGTAGCATTTGTCTAAACATACAGATAACACAGGCAACAAATCGTGCAGGGAGGATGCTACAGACAGGCTGGTCTATCAACACTACAAGGATGACATCTATAAACTCAGGGTTTTTTTCAGGTGTTCCTCAAATCACAGCCCAAAGACTGCAGAATTCAAGGACGCAGGACTAGGAAATACACCTCCACTCCTAAGAAATGCCTTTTTCCTCCACATATATGCCTTGCTTTACCTCCTAAAAGAAGGTTTGCATATCAGCATCTCAGGATACTTCACAAACACATTTTGCTCTCTGAAGTTCTGCTTTGGTCCAGCACTCTCCCTTTTCTCCCCCAGGAGAATCAGGGGCTTGTACAAAGATGGGTGCAAAACCCAGAGGGTCTGTCAGCACCTTGAACCCTCCTCCCACTACCTCTTTTCACTGGTGTTTTTCCACGCTTTCCTGGTAGATAAGACAGCAAGACAAGGACATAAAAAGCTGAGAGGACAGAGGGAGTTGAAGTGTTTGTGGGAAAAATTTAAGACCCATGTAGAAGTGTATCACACACAGCCTCTAAAAATTACACCCCCAAATGACCAGCACTGAGCAAGAAACAGCTATGTAAACACAAAGGTAATAAGAAAAAAATAATAATTTCTCTCTCTCTATGGGGAAGGGATGTTTTTCCATCTGTTTATAGGAAAGGCAAGGGTGGGGTGGCAGTCTGGGACGTGGAACCAAAGTTCAGGGTCCCTCTTGGTCCCCAGTCTCATCTGTCATTGGAAGCAGGACAGCTGCCAGAACCACCACACATCCCCACAGCCTGGGTCTCCGCTACCGTGAGCTGAAAGGCATCGAGCACTGGCAGTCATCTCGAGGTCAAACCCCTTGCAATCCCAGATCATTAACAAACACACACTTCTGAAGAGCCCAGAGTTTAGGCTGAGTTCTCACCAAACACAAAAGCCTCTTAAATCCGCAGGGAAATGGGGATTTTTTTTTTTTGTTTAATGCACACAATGAGGTATTAGCATGTTTTCTGGTTTGTTTTCAGTGGTTAATCCGAAAGGGAACCTTACACAATCAGAGCAACAAACCACTCGGAAAACAATGCAGCGTTTGTTAGCACTGTAAGGCACCCTGGGGGATGAGGGTTTCAGTGCCGGGAGCATCCCAAGCTGTGACCTCTCAGGGCAAGACAGCACCAGGACATTCCCCAGACCAAGACCCTTGCAAAGCCACCACAACATCTACAAACACCTTCTTGTGCCCACTGCTGCTTATTAATGTCTATAAATATCTTAAGGATAGGATGCAGGGGGAAATGGCCAGCCCCTTTGCAGTGGTCTGTGGGGACAGGACAAGGGGCAATGGGTGCAAGTTGGAGCACAGGAAGTTCCACACCAACACGCAGAACTTTTTCACAGTGAGGGTGATAGAGCACTGGAATAAGCTGCCCCGAGGGGGTGTGGAGTCTCTATCTCTGGAGAGATTCCAGACCCATTTGGATGCCAACCTGTGCAGTATGAGCTGGGGAGCTGTTTTGGCAGGGGGGTTGGACCCGTTGAGCTCTTGAGATCCCTTCCAACCCCTGGGATTCTATGATGTGCCCGCTCGATGGGCACCCTGCTCATTACACAGCCTCTTTGGAAACGGGATAGCTCATCCATAGCATCACTGCTGACACTTCATTACACAAACCTCTGCTTAACACAGCCACTTGCATCACTGCAAACAGGCTATTTAAAAGCAACTACTGGCTTCCAGTTGCTCCAGCTGATCTCAGGAGAGGATGCACTGGGTACCACACGTGGGGTCTGCCCCTCCCTACAGCCACACTCATCTCGGCATCAGCGCTGAACCTTGGAGTCTGGCAGCACTCCTGGTCTGCAACCCAAGGGGCCTTTTCATGCAAAGGTCACACAGCTGCAGGGCCAGAAAGGCAGAACTCACAGCCCTGTCCACAGCCACGCTGCTGGGCAGCTCCAGGCTCTGCATGCAAGACAGGCAATGAACGGGCTCTGCTTGCAGCTCGCATGGGTGACGCAGCTCAAGGGATCCACTCCATAGCCATGCTCAGGTCAAAGAGCTAGCCAGAGCCAAGTGCTCTCAAGCTCCCCGTGGAAAGAGCAAGCCCTGCCAGTGACAGCTTGGAGTTACCCGGCTCCTCCTAGGCTTTTGAGGTGGCAGGGGGTCCCATGCCAACCCAGCACAGTCATGGTGCTTGTGGGAACTTCTCCTCTGGAGCCATAAAATCCATCCAGTACAAACATCTGACCAGCAAAGCTGCTCTGGGCTAAACCACCATCAATGATGTGCTTTCAGGGCCTCTGTGTCCTCTTATCACACTATACAAGCACAGCTGAGGCTGAGCCAGTGCTGCCGGCTGCCCCATGGGGAACAACATCATGAGACCGACTCATGACGCAGGCAGGATGGATGGAATGGATCAGACTGCCTGGAAAACGCTCTCCTGCTGAGTGTTCCTCTTCCTCCTGCTCCCCAAACCAACACTCAGGTCCTCTGCAGAAAGGCTGGAAACATAAACCTGTCCAGCACCCAGCCACTGACCTCTCAATGGGAAAACCCCATGTTCACAGTTAATCCCCTGCACAAGTTAAAATCTAGAGCAGAACAAAACTGACCACAGCTTGGATGCACCAGTATCATCTGCAACACAAGGCAGCAGGCAGATGTTTCCCCACACAACTGCACCTTTGAGGAGGGGCTTTCCCACTGAGTTGTGGTGGTGGCATTAGCTGTGAGGAGAAGATGGAGGAACAGGGAAATCAGGAGGGCTGGAGTAGAAGCAGAGATGTGGTTTGGGCTGGGCAAGGAGGCAGATGACAGAAAGGAGGGATAATCAGTGCTGGGCGAGCCCAGAGAGGGCCAGGCAGACAGGGCCAAGGGTTCAGGACACACACAAATGGTGGGCCAGGTGCAGGGCAAGCAAGGGAACCTGATCCATCCCACGAAACCCAGCACCAAGACACAAGAAGCCCCAGCTCCAGATCCCTGACCAGGGAGGAATGACACAGCAGGCTGGGGCTCCCTCCCCTTTATCTGAAGCCCTGACTGGCATGTCTCACAACCACCGAGCCAATTAAGACGACGAAGAGGGATGGTGATAAATCAGCAGCAAGGTCAAAAGCTCCAGCTACATCCTGACGTGACTGAAGGAAGCCACAGAATAAAGACCTTCCCAAGGGGGTGAGAGCCCAGGAGCCAGCACACAGAAGAAATACAGCACCAAACCATCCCTGGTGAGAGTGAGCCATGGACATGGTGTCCCTCCCTCCACCCCGAGCGCGACGCAGAGTCAGCCAGGGTGAAACAGGAGGCTGCTGCCAGGAACCAACAGCAACGTGAATCCCACAGGGGCGTTCAGAGTGTCAGATAAGATGTGGTGTATTAATTCCCTCTGCTGACAGCCGGCCCCAGCTGGAGGGGAGGCCTGGAAATCACAGGCTTCATTCAGCAAGGGGAGGATGCTCGGCGCCTGCTCTGCCACGTGGGCTTCAAGTTGACAGCAAACCAGGTGGTGATGCAGAGGGCTGGATGGTGGGAGCCATCTTTTTGGTGGGAATAAGGAAGATTTGGTGCAGAAGGAAGAGCTGATCACATGGTCTTTTATAAAACACCAAAGACTGCTGTGTACTGGCAGGGACCTGCCTCAGATGTGGCTGGAGTTCAGCTGTTACTATATTCAGAGTTTGTGAAATGCTCTGGGATGATAAAAATCACTCCAGAAACAGTTCTTAAAGCTGTTTCCAGGAAATCAATCTGGAGAAAGTCTGGTGCTTTTACAAGAGCTTCAAGTAGAGAAAGACCAAAGTTAAAGAGGAAGTTTTGCTTCCCTGTCTGTTCAGCAGTAAAAAGGAGCTGCATTGAGGTTTATTCGATTCCTCAACAACCACCAGTTGGTTCCTCAGAGAGGATACTGACCTGAGACAGGCAGAAAACATCCCTCAAGTCACCTGGAAGGCTTTCTGCTTTAGTCAAGATCTGGGTTTGTTTGCATTCATGTTTCAGCCTGTTGCTTTCCATGATTACCACCATCCAGAAGACCCCAGGCTAACACCACACATACTGCAGGAGCAGAGATTTTATCCAGGAACAGAGCCCAAAGTGCCATGGGAGCATGGTTTGCCTTCCCATCCTCACTCTACCCTCCACACTAGGAAGCAGTTGAGTGAGACGAGCCACAGAAAACACAAGCAAACCATCCTCTTGCATCCAAGGGGCTTTTCTTCCCAAGGATCTGCCATGAAGTTTCAAGCCCGGTCACCCCTTCCCCACCCCTGGGTCAGAACTGATTAAATGCAGCCACCAAGTCAAACTCCCAGCATACTCATCTCGTTTGGCAGCCCCACGGTTCTGCTGTGAGCTCCAAGCTTTTCCACCATCCCCCCCCCTCCCCTTCTCTCCCTCCTCCTTGTTCAATTATCTTGCTTCATCTCTATTCGGTTTCCAGGAACACTTAGCAACAGGCTCTTGCAATCAGCCACCGGCAGAGGAGGATCTGAGGAGGAGACTCTGAAGTTACAATGACCTTTTACTACACTCATGCAAATTTTAAAGAAAGTATGTGAACAATCTGCCTTTTAAGTATCCTCTGGTTACATTCTCCAGGAGTTAATTCTCCTTCTCTCCTTAGAGACACCAGAAACACCAGATTTTATGATTTTACACTAATGAGAACAAAACCTGCAGCTGAATTCCAGTTTGCTCTGTGGAATTCTTTCCCTAGTTCATGCAGCACACATACCCCAAAGGGGCAAAAAATTAACCCATGGCATCTACCCCAGACAAGACCATAGGTCTTGCTCAGATGCTGCATGTTCATGCCACTGAAAGCCAAGCATGGGCTTCAGGGTCTGTCCCAGCAGCCAGTCAAGCTCTTCCTAAGATGGACAAGGTGTTGTTGGAGAGCAGCTTTTACAGATCTCCACCAAAAATTCCCATTCTGGGACAGCTGAAGGGTAGGTGAGGAGTCAAACACAGCCATAGCATCCCAAGGAAACACAGTGGTTGTGATCTCAGCACTGCAGCCCAGGCAGCAGATAAGAGGGGGTGCAGTGGTTGAGGACTCTCATTCACATGGGACTCACTGTGGCAACGCAGGGAGAGGTCTGGCCAAATCCAGGGACTTTGGCAAGCGACATTGGTTTCTCTTGGGGCCTCTTCACCTCCAAAACAACACAGCAACCACCCCAAGGCACTCAGAGGTGGGTAGCATTGATGGAAATGGGTAAATAGCAAGCCTGGTGTGGGCAAACCACATCAGCAAGCTCCCAGCACCCACCTTCCCAGCCACCTTCATGGGTGCCAGCTGCTGATAAGCCAACTAGGCAGCAGCCTTGGGTTTTCATCTGGCTGAAATCAAATCCCCAAAGCTTTCCAGCACTTTCCCCCTCACTCAGTAGCTTTCCCACATACACAAACAAGTGTGGAGAATCCCAGGAATCACACACCAGGACAAGGCTGTGCAGCTTGCAGGGCACAGTGGCATTAAATGCATTTAAGTCCTTGCTCTATGAAGTGAATGCTTTGTGCCTGGAATTAAGAAATCCTGTATTTCTTGCAGGAAACTGGAGAGAAGGAATGGATAAATACCAAGGTACTGAGGCAGGCAGCTCACTGCCTTCTGCTTTCTGAGTGGTATCCATAGGGAAATAATTTGCAGTGCCCTATGCTGGAGGGAAAAAAAAAATAAAAAGAAAAAAGGACAGCTCACAGATCCTTGATAATTCAGATCTTAAAAAGTCTAATCTACTTCTTTTTTCCCTTTAAAAAAATGAAAAGTCTGAATAAGTATGTCATTGATCAAACTGCTGGGAACAGCATCTGGAACATCAATCTCTGCCTGAGACTGCAGAAGCTGCAGGAGAGCTCTGAGCACCCAAGGCTGCCCTTGAACCAGATGCTGCTTGCTCCTACAGAAATGCCTGTGGATCTGTGTGAAAATGATTAAGCAAAATTGCTCCCTCTTTTTTTTTTTTTTTTTTTCAACTTCAGAACTCAAATCTGTTTTCTCTTAGAGGGCAGATGCTCATTACATACCACACAGCCCATCAAAGGGTCAGAAAAGGAGCCGCTCTGCCACGCACAGCAGGGCCAGTGCCCTGCCCGACCTGCCTGCACCCTCCAGCTCCCACCCACCCCAAACCTATTGGCCAAGGGGGTAAAAAAAGCCTCTTCAAGCTTCATCTCCCCCATCTCCCCCTCAGTGATGCTATGAAGGCTGCCAACCAGGGGCTAAGCCAGCAGCAGTGAACAGCAGTGATGTGTTCCTGGAGGGAATGTTCTTGGTGCTTCAGAACTCAACGTCAGCTACTGCAGCACCCCAGGGAGCCCTGTCTGTCGGGTGCAGAGCTCAGCATTTCTCCAACGCTCCTTCCCCATCAGTCAAAGCAGAATATGAGGGTCCAGCAATCCCCCAACCAGCACCCAGATCCAGACAGCATTATAGAATGAATCATAGAATGGTTGGAAGGGACCCCAAGGACCACAGAGCTCCAACCCCTCTGCCACAGGCAGGGCCACCAACCTCCAGGTCTGGATCTACACAAGGTTGCCCAGGGCCCCATCCAACCTGGCCTTGAACACCTCCAAGGACAGGGCATCCACCCCCTCTCTGGGCAGCCTGTTCCAGCCCCTCACCACTCTTTCTGTAAAAAACTTCCCCCTAATATCCAATCTAAACCTCCCCTCCTTTAGTTTCAATCCATTTCCCTTTGTCCTGCTGTTGTCTATCGGTTCCCTGACTGGAGTATCTTCATACACTCATGAACAAAACACCAAGGGAGCGCTGCACAAGGACATGGGTGCCTGGAGCTGCTCAATCATCTGTGAGAGGCTGACTGGAGAGGCAGGAGAAGGAGGAATTGCCAGGCCAGGGCTGCTCTGGGGCAGTCAGCCCCGCTCCAGCACAGCGACTTCATGTCTGCCCTCTAAAGTGAGCCTTAATTACTCCATGCCCAACAGCAACACCTTCCACCCTACCTCAAACACTGCTTTTATTCTCATGAACGGGGCAAAAATACAGCAGGTCTGACACAGCTGCTTCCCTTATCCAAGGATCTCACATTTTCAATCCCACAGGCACTTTTCATGATGAACTGACTTGACTAGTACAAACAGAACTCGTTAAATAGCTACGGTGCAGTGATGCTGCAGTACACCCCTCACCATAAGCAAAGTGCCTCTGCTCCCACAGATAGCAGCCCAAAAAACCCTCTTCCCTTCTGTGCCCTCCCAAAACAGCATGAATATTGCCCAAAGTTTCTAGGTAACTTCTCTCCACAGATTTGAATCTGGGATGCAGATGAGAGACATTCCTGTTCCATGAAAACTTGATCAAAGAACAGCAAGCAAAGACCCCGAAACCCCGGAGGTTAAACCCAGACACCACACTGCCTCTTATCCAAAGCCCCCTTTGTCCTTCCTTTGCTCCTAAACTCCATCTGAGCATCATCTCAGATGCTCAGATCTAAACCTCTTGGGTTTTCAGATCTCCACTGGCTGTGACAAACACCCAGCAGCTCAGCCAGGCTTAGCAGGACGTGACCCAGGGGCACCAAACTCTGTGCATTCAATGCCACAGCCCATGCAAAGCCCTGCCCTCAGCGATGAGAGGCAGGCAACCGATGAGAGACCTCATCCCCAGAGCCCTTCTCTTTTATTCTAGTTCAAAGAGCTCAGAAAACCCAAGGCAGTCACTCACCAGCTCAGTTAGGAAGCCAACTTCATCCAAGATGCAAGAAAGTGGAGACACAGCCAGGCTCTTACTTTACAGCTTCTCCCAGGCAGCTCACTGCCTCATCCATCTTAATCTTTGACCACCAAGAGATGAAAACAATTTATCCTCATTCCCTGCTCTTCCTGAGAAGTTACAAGAAATAAAAGTAAAGCTGAAACAAGGATCAATGTTATACCCCTTCTCAGACAATCTCCGGCTGACCTGGACTTTCTCAGCATCCCTTTTATCTAGCAGAGTGTTTTGGCTAAAGCTCTGCAGAGGAAAGCAGTGTGAGCAAGCTAGTTAAAAAACCTGGTACTTTAATGTTTAGACAGCCAGCTAAGCAGCACACTACAAAGCCTTTTAGTCCAAGTCTCTGCTGACAAGCTAGCACTGATAAATTACAGAAATCACCCGGGAATTACAAGGCACAGGGGGAAAACCCCAGTTCCCTAGGTGGGAAATAAAGGCTCAGAAATGCAGGGTTTGAGGAAAAGGCTGTACAAAAATCATCCTGAGATCAGGGAGCAATTTGCTTGTAGTAAAAAGGGAGAGCAAAACCAGTTGAACACGCAGACAGACTCTCTCTTCCTCATGTTTTCCAAGAATTCACCACATCCAGAGATGAAGACAGAGATGCCTCAAATACATCACTTCTCCCAAACACCACCATTTCCAGTAAAAGCAACTAGAAACCAGCCTGGGTGTCAGGGAGCAGCGCAAGTGGTTACAAGCATAGGAAGAGACGTGGTTCCCAGTCACAGAGGTGCACGGCAGACACTGAGCAATGAGTAGATATGGAGATGGTGCACTGAAAAGCAGTTCCCAGGTCGCAGCAGGCTTCGCACGCTGACGTGCACAGTGTTGGTTTAGGCATTGTGTGCAGGAGCCAGGAAAAATCCATCTCCTTTGTCATAACAAACCCTAAGGTAAACAGAAAGGCAAGGCCATGCATATTATCCAATTAAACAGGCACATAAAGGAGGAAGAGAGCGCTTGGCCATCCGCTTGCTCCTCATTTTTGTTGTTTCTAGGTAAGCACATAGAGAAGAGGGCTGCAGGAAGCGAGGTGTGCTCCCCCCAACAAAACCAAACCTGCTGCTCCTAACAAAAAAGCAGGAGTTTTGTAAGAGGAACCAGCATTTCAGAGCCTTTGCGTTGCTCTCCCCCACCACAGAAGAGGCAAGGAGCATGTCCTGGTTCCCCCAAGGGCTGCTTGGTGCTGGGCAGCTGGAACAAACACCCAAACCCAGGAAATTCCCAAGCCTGAAGCAACCAAACTGAAGCCAGCTGGTCTGCAAAGCTGCACCTCCACACAGAAACTCTGCTTGCCTTCAGTTTATGAAGTTTGTAGCGTTTGCTCTGCACATTATTAACTACACAGAGAGTTTTGCAAGGTGGTGGGCAAACAACGGGGTGCCTGAGGGTCCAGGTACTCAGTCGTTAGGGCTGCTGCTCGCCAGGATGCTGCTGAGGGAAGAGGTCTGTCTGCACAGACACTTCTGTGATCCTCAATACAGAGCAGGGTAAAACTCAAATGCAGCCACGCTGGGTGTTCTCCAGGAGAGTTGAGGGCATCCTCTGCACTGGGCAGAGCAGGAAAGGTTAAACTGTGCACAAAGAGGCAGCACTCTGGATTGCTGATGGTTTCAAAGAGAGGAGAAAAGCCCACCTCCCCCCACCCCCTCTCTATCCAGCGAGTTCTTACTGCTCAGTTTGCTGAAGGGCGCCAGGATGGTCTGAGCCAGCAGCTCTGTCAAACACTTCCAGGCTCCATCTGGCAGGCTGGCACCCAGCCTGCTCCTCCACTCCCACGCCGACAGGGACACCCAGGACCCGTGTTTGCAAAGACGGTTACGAAGCAGAGGGAAAAGACTTACCAACTCCTACAGAAAGATGCCTCTATGGAGAGTACAAAGTAATTAACACTTTCCAAGTCTGCACTTGCTTATGGAAGATTTAAAGCTCCAAACCCAGCCCATTTGTGGAAAAAAATAAGCACATGTGTCCCAGACTCTGTTGTGAATCCCAGGGAATCAGCAGGTGGCAGATCCTCAAAGCCTGAACAACGCTGTTTCGGATCTGCAAACTTTAATATCTCACCACATCTCCCCTTCTCCCTCTCCAGATCTACAGGGGGGCACAGGGAAGATTTAACATATGCAGCACTGGGTTGTTGTGGTTCCCTTTAGATGATTCAAAAGAATATTACAACTTATTTCCCAAGGGAGTCCATAAATAGCCAAGGATTCTGCTTTAATCCCCTATCTATTCTTATCTGGATAATGTGGCATTTGGACATGCACTGCCAAAAGACAGATTTATGGCAAAGCTGAGAGCTTGCATGGCCAACACATGCTCTCCAAACTCCGGATTCCAAGAAATAAATAAAAGCCTCTTCTAGGATATAGACAGCTCTCCAGGTGCAGAAGCTTCACACAGACACAAACCTGCATTCAGGATTTCCACCTGCCTCTCCCATCCCAAGTAAAAGCCGTGTTTATACTGACCTTCTAACCCAACTGCCTTTACTGGGTGTTCCTGCTGGCATCACCATCCCCAGGTCTTCTGATCTCTTTTCATTTCTTTACTAACACTTTGTATTTCCTACCAGCTTCAAACATCATTGCTGACAGTAACCAAAGTCAAAGGGAACAGAACTGTAACCGCTGACCATAAGGACAATAAAAACCACCATCAACAAGCGCTACAGTCACCACTGCCGTGCTGGAGACACCAGGGAGCTGCTGTTCTTAAAACCTCCTCAGAAAATACGGTATTTTCAAAACAAACCCCAAACAAAACCACCAAAACAGCAGCAATATTGCAGACAACTTAGAGCTGCTGAAACCAGTTTGCTAAGAAACACACGAACAACGGAGTCACCGTAACACGCGTGGCTGTGAAGGGCTGACCACAGCCTGCTGCTTGCCCCAGCAAAGCTGTTTTCTCCTGGGAAAACGGCCCTCCTGGATTCTCAGTCGCTCCCAGGCAAGACAGGGCAGTTTGGAGAGGCTACGCTAAGTGTTTTGTCACAGGGAGGGATGCCAGTGCCTGCAGGGGATGCCTCAGCAGAGCAGTGCAGAGAGATGCTCACCTCCCTGCCAGGAACCTGTGCCGGCAGGTCTGTGAGGGAGAACAGCAGCAGAGGAAGCACAGTGAGGCTGTATTACAAGAGACATCCTGGAAAGGAAATCAAGGGAAGGTTTGGAACAAAAGGATGGTGCGACAGCCTGAAAAATTACCTTCTGCTTTGGAAGCCACATCTTAAAACCAGGTACAGAAGTGAGAAGGGAGCCAGAGGAGGCAGAAAATTCAGCCCAAGTCTGTGCTACGTGCAACTGAATATATTATACCCAGATGAAGTCAACCCTATAAAGATGCATCCATTCCCAGGGGCACCAGGCTGGATAATTTCCTACTCCATATTCCCCAGGTCTAATTGTAAATTACTCACTGATGGGGCTGCCTCACATCTCTCTTGGGAACCTGCACCACAGCCCCATGCAAAGGCACCTACCCTGCCTGCTGCAGCAGGCTGGAACAGCCAGGCACAGCAGCAGGGTCAGAGGCATGCCCGCTGCACTCTAGGTTATGAAAAGAAATACAAACTCATTTTTGACAAAGGGGAGATGCCGCATCCTTGCTGAATTGCTGTTGTTGGCTACACACCCTTTGGATACTGGCTACTTGCAGGCAAAACAGAAAGCCAAGGGTATTTGTTTAAAACCCACAGGCAGACGTTGTGATTCTATTTTTTAAATACAACTGGTATTAATTCTAAAAACTTCCCACCACTGGGACTGGGATTCAAAACCAGCACTGGGCAGTGAGGCCAAAACACACTCAGAGCAGACGCCTGCAAAAGATTCCAAGGGAAATTAGTTATGTGGGTTTTATAACAAAAATAAAATAAAATCCAATGCTTATAAAGAGAGGTAAGAAAAACCCCAGCAGCTTCCCTAGGAGACAGTGCTGTGACCACCCTTTGCAGATAACTCAAGACCTGTCCAGATCCAGGGTTTCCTCTGTTCCCAGCACCGGTCGGTGTGTGCAAGGTGCAAGGCAAGCACAACCCCGAGCAGGCAGTTGCCTCTCCTGTCCTCAGGGCTGGCAGGGAAGGGGGCTGCCTTGCCCTGATTCACACACCGGAGCCATGCCAGCTCCTGGGCTGCACATTGGCTCTCCTGCGGCGGTGGGAAATCCTCCATCCATCCCCTGCCACACCACCAGCTCCAGAGAGCTGCGGGCAGAGCGGGACAAGCCCCTTGGCTTTCTCCATTCTGCTTCTCCAGTCAAGGACACGCTGGGCTAAAGCTGGACATCCAAACAGATTTACAGGAACCCCCAGCTTCCCTTCTTGTGCACTACAGTCAGCCTTATACCATCAACTTATTTTTTTCCTAAGTAATTTTTTTGGAGCTGACTCACGCAGAGCTTCTGCCAGGAATTTTTATAATTAGTGAATTAGAGCAAGGTTTTGCCTATGCATGCCTGAGAACATCTGCTGATTTAAGTGAGCTGCGTTCAAAACCTTGCCGAGCCCTGGAGGGGCATGGCTGAGCACAGCCCTTCTTCCAACAGCATGGCTGATGGGGTTCTTCTTGCCAGGCCAGTATGAAACACGCTGCTCCTCCTGCAGAGAGCTTTGTAGCTCCTAACCCATGTTTTGAAGGGAAGGAGATAAGCAGGAACAAAGTCCAAAGAGTACTGGAGAAGGAAGAGGGACTCTAGCAAACCTCTTGCTGGCGCATCCCTGTGACAGCATCTGCAGCTAGGCGCCTCTCCATCAAGCTGCATAGTTGCAAAGCCATCGTGCGTCACATCTTCCTTAGAGACAGACGACGGTATAGAGTTCCAGAAAACCACAGAAAGAATAACTTCCTCAACCTCTTTCTTCAATGGACACAGGAGCTGTTTTGCAAGCAAAGCTCCCAACACACAATATTGGTCCAACCTAAAGATCAAACGAAACCCACGTTCAGATATGCCAAAAGCAGATGTCTGGCATCAGCACCGTGAACTAAACACAAGGTCCTTCCTGGATGATCCAAAACCATCCTGCTTTTTGCTACAGACCAGGAAAGCAAACAAATGATCACACTCAGGATCAAGCCTGTCAATGTCCTCCCTGGTAAGAGAGCTTTGCTACAGAGCGCTGCCCATACCCTCTGCACATGAATCCTTACTCGCCAGTCTGTAATTCATCCCATATTAAATCCAAAGGGCTAAACTGAGAAAATATTACAGTTGCCAAGCCCTGAAGAGCTAGGATGTGCTGGAAGTAAGTTTTCCTCTGCAGCTTTAATCTGGCCCACTTGCTTTGGGTCTTTACAGCATGGCCACATACCACGTGTTGCATACAGCCCTGACGCAATTAGCGCCGAGAATAGAGGATGCTCAACAAGTGAGGAATTCTTCAGGTTTGGTTTCTGAGTGGCTGTTGGTGAGCAGCACTCAGCCCTCTTCATGCTTTTCATGTGCTGCTCCAAAGCAAAAAGGAAGGCGCCTCGCCACTGCAGACTGCGACACTCCTCAAACCATCATGAATTTACTTTCATAAAATCCTAGAGAGTTACATTCACACCACCTCCAGTTTATAGTCAAAGAGGCACAGAGAAGCTCTGGGTTTCCACTTCCAAAATCAGCCTACAGCTCCCTTTTTAAAAAATAAATAGCACTGAGCAGCATTTTAAATGTTTGACGTACAACTTCCCACGAGATCATCTGCAGCAGGAGCGCTTGGCACGTCTGCAACTCAACCCTCAGCCTGGGGACCCAGGAAATCAAGTCCCTCGTTGTGCATGAAAAGCAGTTTACCCGGCGCCATACACAAGCCCTGCGGCAGAAGCAGAGCAGGAATGCCGTCTCCTTAACCATCACTTTTCCCTTTGCTATTTTTCCATAACTTGCCTCCCTCCCCTCCAAATCCTGCACAGGGCAGGGGTTCTGCATGCACAACCTCAGGCCACCTTCACTGCCCTCCCCAAGCGCTGCCCACCCTGCCTTAGCAAGGATGCCATGGATAAAAAACAACGTTATCCCATAATTACAAACTGCATCGTAATGCACACAGGGGGCTGAATTAAGCTTGAGAGAAATACTGAAAATTGGATGCACATTTCTTGTTCCATTTTACTGCCTGTCCCCCCCTTATTTGGCTTTGGCTGCACTTCAGATTAAGCTCCTAATAAGGGCTGGAGTTGGACAAGATTCTTCAGCCCATCAGATTGTAGCCATCCAAGCCATTGAAATGAAATTCAAGCTGAACTTGAATTTTCAATAGTTTGGCCTAAAGGCAAGGGTGTTAACAACAGACCTGCCAACACCTTCTCTATGAGAAATGTCTGAAAACATGTCTGCACATCAAATACTGCTCAGGCTCTGGTAGACAAAAGCCACAAAGCTAACATCTCAAATCCACCGCTAACTTGCTCAGCCGGTTCTCCTGTCAGTAGAGCTTATATATTTTCTCTGAAAATCCATCTATGTTCTCTCTAGGAAAACAGGTTTCCTCCCTCCCCACCACTGCCACTGCCCCAACCCTAAAAACCTGTTGTAGTTCCATTATGACAAGGCCAGGGAAGGGATAAAGAGAGGTCAGGTAAATCAGGTGGACATATAGGAAGCAGACACACACCAGTTCACCCAACACTACTTAAGTGGTGCACATCACCAAGATGAAAGATAATCACAGTGACATACATGGAGGAGCAATCAGAAAATAGCCTGTCCTGTAGCCAGTTCCTCTTAGAAGCTATGCTTGGCCTTTCTTTTCCTTCCAAAGAAAAAGAGATACATGTTTAAGTCCTAACAAACTATTTTTTTTTAAATTTACACACTACAATCTGTTAAAGGGTCAACCCAAATCCTAAAAGCAAGGAAGACATGATGAAACTGCACATCTGCAGTACCAGAGGAAGCAGATCCCCACCTTACAATACCTGGCAGAGCACAAAAGCAGGATCTGCCACAGGCTCCAGCTGGGCAGACCCCAAACCACTCCAATTTTGCAGCTGCCCTTGCTCTAAGATTCTATCTTTTACCTAAAACATCTGACTTCAGCAGTCTTTACTAACATAAAACTGCCATGCTACGAGTCTCTCTGCAGTCCTCAGGGCACTCCTGCTTTGAAGGAGGAGTGCTTGAACTGCTGGTACCCTGAATAGATTTTGGGTTGTTGTTTGGGGTTTTTTTAAACATTGAAGTATATTTTCTTGAGGACGTGAATGTTTCAGCTTCCCAAAAGCTCTTCTCATTCACATTTCCAGCACAGTGGGTCTGAAAAGCAGCCATGGCCATGTACTCCTGCTGGAGGCAGCAGGGCAGCATGGGGAAGGCATCTCTCTCGCTTTGCTAGCAAACGATGGAGAAAAGGAACAATGGTTTCTTGAACTACAAACCAAGGCAAAGTAACCCTGGTAGAGTGCCTGGCAGGGCATCAACAGCAGTGGAAATTTCAGCTTTCAAAGAACAGGAATAAGACTCAAGGAGGGGGTGGGGAAATCCTGCAGGAGCCAAGGTGCCACTAATCCCACAGATTGTTTTACAAACTCCAGCTTCTCTCCAATGAAATTATATCCTCTGCAGAAAAATCGTCTGGCTCCAAGCTCTTTTGGTAAGTGGAGCGTAAACAGAATGGAAAAGAGCTCATACCTGAGCAGAAATTGGGTTGTGACAAGCAGGAGAGCAGAGGGAGGGCAGCCAGACCACTGGGATTTTGCTCTTTGGACACTGCTGCAGGATCTTCCAACCCCACCAAGCAAACAAGGCTCTTCCAACACAGGGGGCAAGTGCTGGCCAAGCCGACACAGTGCTCACTGTGAGGGGAAGGAGAACACAGTGGGGGTAGAAGAGCATGGTAACTCCTGCAGAGAGGTCTGGGCTTGATTAAACTTATTTTCTTCAGTAACATGTAGTTAAGCAAGGAGGGAAAAACCCCGTGGTGTTCTTCAGCGTCTCTTTACAGGGAAGCTGGAGCAAGGCTGTTCATTCACCCGATGGGCTGAACAGCAGGCCCAGCACCGCAGCAGGCCCAGCACCGCAGCAGGCCCGGCTCCCATCACTATCCATTTCTGTTGGAAGGAAAACATGGGAGTAAATGGCAGTTCCCAACTTTGATATCTAAAGATCTGAAGGTGTCAGGCCACTCTGCATGAGCGTGACATCCCCTTCATGGGAATTAAGGCTGGTAGGTGACCACCCAAGCTCATGTGAGACAGGGGTTTTCCTCTTCTGCCCCTGTGGCACAGCGTCTAATCTGCTCAGCTACAGAAGGAGTTTTCTTTTCAAAGGGTTCACATTCCTGCATCCCTCCAGTGATGCTCCTGCCACACCAACACCCCACAGTCAAAGAAGGAGATCCTCCCCCTCTACTCTGGTCAGGCCCCACCTGGAGTGTTGTGTCCAGTTCTGGGTTCCCTGGTATAGAAAAGACAGGGATGGCCTGGAGAGCCCAGTGGAGGGCTACGAAGGTGATTAAAGGACTGGAACATCTCCCCTGGGAGGAAAGGCTGAAAGAACTGGGGCTGTTCAGCCTGGAGAAAAGACAACTGAGAGGGGATCTGATCAATGGTTATGAATATCTGAAGTGTGGGACACAAGGGGAAATAGCCACCCTCCTTTCAATGGTCTGTGGAGACAGGACAAGGGGTGGTGGCTTCAAGTTGGAGCACAGGAAGTTTCACACCAATATGTGGAAGAACTTTTCCCCAGTGAGAGTGAGGGAGCCCTGGGACAGGCTGCCCAGGGGGTGTGGAGTCTCCTTCTCTGGAGATATTCCAGACCTGTCTGGACACTGACCTGTGCGACCTGTCCTAGGGACCCTGCTTTGGCAGGGGGGTTGGACCCGACGATCTCTGGAGGTCCCTTCCAACCCCTATTCTGTGTCACCAGTGGGCTTTGTCTGGTCTTCAACTACTGCAGGGCTGGTTACAGCTATTTAACGAGTGGAAGACGACAGCAGGCACAGCTCGGCTTTGCCCCTTGTTCGAGTGTCACTGAGCGGCTGTAGGTGGGTGCAGGGACAGTACCATCCGGCACACGAGCTGCTTGGAGCCAAGCACTGTCCCACTAGCTGCAGAAGTTCAGAGCAAACACCAGCACAGTGATGATTCACATGCACATACCCAACGACTTTCCAGTGCCAGCACGCACTTTTGCACAAGGTTGGTTTATCCTCGGGGCCAGCAAACACCATGCAGGAGGCACCCACAGAACAGCAAAGGCAAGGCATAATCTGTACTAATTGCTGGAGTAATTATAAAGTAGAAGATCAACCTAAATACCAGAAGTTTGAGCATTAGTAAAGCACCACCTCCCTTTTCAGGAGCTGCCTCTCAAACCTGTGTCTTCACCAAGAACTGCCCATGCTGAGCCAACTCCACAGGCCTGAACAACTGTTTGAGCAAATGACCAAAAAAATAATAAACATCAAGAATTTTTCTTTTCAAGGTTTGACCTTATTTTCTCTTCAGGGTGGCAGGATGAAAAGACATTTCTATTAAGCAGTTGGAGTTTCCCCCACAACAGGCACGAGCTGGCATGTTCTGAGAGCTTGGCATTTCAGTCTCAACTCAGTAAAATAGTCATTGCTGCACCTAAGGGTTTCTCAGCTCTGTAAGAGGAAACACAGATTTTCCCAGCTTTACCACCACATACTTAAGCCATGAATTGAGGGATGAATCACAACTTCGAATTCTTCACTATGAAGCCTGGCAATGAACATTGCCACTTTCTGGCAAAGAAACCCTAAAAATCCCTGATCTTCACCCATGACATCATCTGCAAACAGCAAGGTGATTTATGTCCCATGTGGCGCTCCTGTCTAGCGACTCCTTTGCTGCTGGGGGTGCTGGGGCATCCCTGTGCCCAGCAGGTCTCTGTAACAAAAGCAGCTGGGTAACAAGATTTGTTCTGGGTAATCCTCAATCTGGCTCTCAGGAGCTGAGGGGAAGAAGCAGCTGGAGATGGGCTCAGCCAGAGATGGGCTCAGCCAGAGATGGGAGCTACCACAGGTAAGTGGATTCACTAGGATTTATTCCTCCACCCAGCCATATGCCAGGTGTAAATCCCATCTCTGGTTTCAAGCCCCAAGAAGAAAAAGCAGTATCATGAAGACAGAAAGGAGGCATGTGAACTCTGCACACTGACATCAGGGTGATGGGCACCCTGTAGCCAGGCAGGTGGATGCCTGGCCCCAAGCTTTCAGCATGTTTTAATGTTGGTTTAACCCACCAACCCAACCCAGTCAGTTGGTTTGGGATAGACAACGAATCCAAATTACAAACTTCCACCTACTTTCTGTCCTCTCCCCTCTGAGCAGCCAAGCACATCCCTGCTGCATGAAGGTGGCCTGAAAAATGCTTTGGCATAGAGGAGGTGGAGCTGTCAAATCTCAGTGTGAAGGCCAGCAGGACACCTTCAAGTCATGTGAATGTATCTCCAGCTGCTGCCAAAAAGAGATGGGCAGCTGTGGGGAAGTCGAACACGGCCAGGGCTCCTGCCAAGCCACCAGGAAGAAGTAGCCATGAGGATAAAACAAAGGACCAGCTGCTGGCAGGGAAGAGCTCTGCAAGCCACACAAAGTGCATCACCACCTCATGCATGGCACAGCCATGAACACGGTCTCTGCTTGCCTTTGCCTTCCAGATCCCAAACCTCTGTGCCTGCAAGGCGGGAGGCATCTCCACCAGCCTGGCTTGTCACTGTGCCTGAGTCACCCACCTTCTCCCCACAGCACGAGGGGGATGTTCCCTTAGATAGCCAACTGTAGAACAAGGACCATCTCTTTCTCATGCAGTGGTTTGAACAGGGACCAGCACAACAGACCATGAGCTCCAGGTGAGCCTGGAGCTGTTACTGTAATAATTAAAGGGATGGCCACAGACAGAGGTGGCTTTCTGTGGCCTCTTTACCTGGAGAGTTACTGGGTTTTAGGTAGATGACTCCACTTTTTCAGCTGTGAAGACTGCAGTAAATACTCATGGAGCAATTCAAGGCCAGGCTACTTGGAGCACAGTGACTTTCCAGGCAAGGCATCACTGCTCTCTCCAGCCTGGTCCTTGCAGCTCTCCAGCTCTTCATCCATCCATCTGCCCAGATGGCTCTCCCCACCCTACCACATCACCTCTTCCCACCTCAAGAGCCACTTTCCCCATATAGCCATCAGGGATGTGCCTGCAAGGAAAGGCAGGAACAGCCACCTACTCTTCTGCTTCACAACACGGCAATGAACTGGCTTGAAAACTGCCTCTCTAGGCAAAAACCTGTCCTGGGAGCGACCAGGGTGGCAGACATCTACTTTGTGCATCACCTACATGATAAACAACTTCTGCCAAGTGGGGCCTTGGATGGTCCTGTCACAAACAGTAATTAAAACATCAGTCAAAAGCACAGTGCATTAACACAGGACAGAGGTGGGGAAGGGAATGAAGCTGTGAATCTCCGCAGCTAAACAAAACCTAAAGCAGGTCACATCTAAGGAGGTAAAAAAAGTGAAGGACCTACAGAGATTCAAGAAATCTCATTTAACAGTCAGCTTTCCCAGTGTTTGCCGAGAAAGCAGAAAACCAAAGTCTCTGAGTGCTCAAGTGGAGGACAGAAAGCACAGAGGGCATCGCTGTGCTGGCAGGCAGCACACACAGGACGATCCTTTCTTGACTGTCAAGCACTGCAACAGAGGTGGCCAGCGGGTCTTTGAAGACAAGGGGGAGGCAAAATTGCTGGTGCAGCAGCCCATAGCTTTTTCCATTCCTTTAGAAGCAGAAAGGAGTCAAAGCTGCGCCATACGTTAGCACTTAAGTAGTCCCTGCCCTTGGTTTCCACCATCTGCACTGCTCTCTGAAACTCCCCATCTCATTTAATTTACTGCTGCCTGTCTCTGCCAACATCAGACCAAAGTTATCAGGAATCTTGGTGGGAGGTATCCAGCTGCTACGACCCATTGTAGGAATAAAGTGTATATATGCTCAAGCTTGCATTGAGAAAGCCAGGCAGCAAATGAAGATTTGCTAGGAAAAACTTCCCATGCTTTCAGCTTAGCAGATCAAGGTGCCGACATTAAGACCTTTCCCCTTCTATATCTGTGAAATCCAGTGCTTAGGACACAAAAATGGGTCTTTTCTAACCCTGGAACGAACCGATTTTGGAAGCGCGCGGCGCGGCAGCAGCGGGGGGCAACGGCTGCAGCAGAGGCAGTGGCAGGCAGAGAAGCTGAGCAAGACCAGGGGCTCAACTTCATGTGCTGCGTGGGGTTGGCAAGATGGGAATGCTTCCAGGGTACTGGGATCAGGGAATCTTAGCAGAGGCTGACCCGCTCTGGTCACTCATCCAACCCTCAGACTCCTCTTGCCTCAGTTTCCCTGCCTGGACAAAGACAGCAGAACTTCCCTAATGCATACAGTCATCTGCAAAGCTCCTGAGCACAGAAATTACAGAGAAGAGCTCGTTAGAAACAGCCTGTAATGTAACAGCAATCCAATCTCTGTCCCTACAACCACAAACCAGAATTAAAAAGGGAACACCCTGAAAAATAAGCTTGTAGAGTCACACCAGCTGCTCAGAAGGCAATAAGCATAGCTCCCTGCCCTCTCAAAACACCAGCTAGCAGTTGATAAACGGAGAGCATTCCTGCAAGCTAAACATCCAGGCAGTACTGGCAAGGCAGGATTCGTAGCCTGGTGTCTGAGTGTCAGAACAGCAGTCAAAAACACACAGGTGTGGGGAGAGGGAGGAAATAAAAACACATTTCTAACACCCCAGTGACCTGTCTGATGCTGAAATCCTGTCATTCCCAAGTATATGTGCCAGGACCACCCAGACCTCAGGCTGGATTTGGAGGGGTTAACAGAGGGGCTGGAGGCACCACAGGTCCCAGTGGCTCCTGGACTCACTTGCTTCTTGGGGGCTGAAGTCACAAAAAGGCAACTTCTTCCAGTTCACAGGTCCGACAGCAAACCTGGCAACTGTCCTTCCCACACCATCACATGCCTGGGACCATTTGAAACCTCTGCTACCCTTGCTGTCTTCCTCCTGGTTCGGTTCAAGTCACCATGCTCCCACACACCACAGCAGTGGCCAGCGAAGAGAGGATGGGATGAACCGGGACTCATGGCGTGTCCTGGACTCCCAGGCAAAGGGATGCTGAGCTGCAAACACAGCAGCCACAGTCAACCAAAACTCCTCATCCACACCTCCAGCCCAGTGTGCCAAGCTTTTAACTAGAGCAAGAAGAGAGGATGGAGCAGAGATCCCTGGCAACACTAATACAATCACTGTGGTTCTCCTTTTTTTTGAGAGAGAGGCAGAATAATCCTTTTTGAGCTATCAAAGTGGGGGAGAACCGACGTCTGTTCAGATTAAACCGCTTGGGTCTTACTTTTTTAGCTCCAACTCTTTCCCAACGGGTGGGAGAGGTCTCCAGCTTTTACTCAAAGGCATCACCCTTATATGGGGCCTTTCAGCAGAGGATTGTAGTGCACCTCACAGGCATTTAATTAAAATCTACAACCCACCCAGCATGGGAGGGATTACCAACAGACCCCCGGCTCAGACACCAGCTCACCAGCACAAACATCTCATTCTCTAGTATGACCGAAGCATGCAGCTCAACTGCCAAGAGCACAGCGGTCCCCAACCTCACCCAGGTACCAAGCACAACCCAACAACACAGCCTTCAAAGAGGGGAGAGGCTGGGAGCACAATCCAACAGGACAGGAGGGCAAGAGCTCTTCTGCTGACTGAGTCACAGCAAGAACACAGGTTCAGGAGACACAAAAACGTGGTTTGTACCCCTCCTGTTCCCCTCTGCAATTTAAATATTATACATTCCCAAGCATGGGGACAAATTCACCCACCCAACAGCCCTGGGGGGGGGGGGGGTCAATAAAATGGAAAACCACCTCTTTTGTTTTTTCCTCCCCTCCTTACCTGCAGGGTGAAACTTTTTTCAGTGGAATTAAATCTATTTAAACAAAACTAAGTTCAGACATCTGCCTTTGCACAGTGTCAGCTGCAAGAAATGAGCTAACATCCAGATGCAGTGGCATGTCAGGATTAGCCCAGGCTGGGGCAGGAATGCTTCCATGTATGGAAAAATATTGGAGCAGTGAAACCATAAGCTTGGAGCAGAGCAAAGTGAGAGGCCCTGTCAATGAAGTCGTGGGCTCAGGTTTAGAGGGTTTAGCAGCTCAGATCCGCCATAAGATCCTCAGCACGCATTACAATAAATTTCACACTTTTTCCAAAAGGGAATCCCACAGCAACACTGTGAGGGTGAGATCCTACACACCACTGTTTGCTCTGGAAGCGGGGTTGGGACCACTGGGTACCATTAACGTTCCCCACGCCGGGCACAGGCTGGGGCGTTGATGGAGAGGTTCTGGCGAGTACAAGGCCGCTGCTCACACTCATCCACCCGCCCATCTCTTGGCAGCTGCCTTCCTCACAGCAGGACTCTGTGGAAGCCAGCTTGGAGCTGGCACGCTGGGCCAAGCGGTGGCAGTTCAAATGAAAATGCTGAGCTGAATCAGCACGGCCGGGGAGTTGGCGTGCGCTTCTGCCAGCACCGTGGCAAGGGCAGCGACTGCCCAGGCTCAGGGAGAGAGCCGGCGCGGTGCTCTCTTCAACTGGCCCAACACAAATCAAGAGAGCTCATTTGTCAGCATCCTGAGTTAACGCTAATGAAGTAATGGCTATGACTTCATCTCTCCATTGGGAATCTCCTGGGAACGAAGGAGAACTAGAATTTCTCTCTTCGGCTCGCTCACGCAGTTGCGATTCATTTCAGTTGCCTTCTACTCTCTTCTGCAAACATTACCTAATTCTCACCCAGATTCTTAAATCCTTGCACTGAAACATAGAACAAAGCTCCCTTCTCAGCTGTCAAAGCCCAGCCTCACAGAGATCTCGCCCGCTGGAAGCTGACCCCCCTCACCAGCTGCACCCCTCCTCCCCAGGGGCCAGCCACACCAAACCCCTGCCTGAGGATGCCACCCACTATTTTTGTATACCTCAGACTTGAACTAACAGATCTGCTGACTCCTGTCAAATTCATTTTAAATAGGGACCTTTGCACCCTTTCACTGTTAAAATATTTTAAAGTCAAGTTTGATTTAGTTACAGTTGCAAAGTCTGACAAAATGCTGCTGGAGGACGGCGAAGTCTCTCTCCTTGGCTGGGCAGGACAGCTTCAACTGCTGCCAGTCTTCTGGGGTGCAAAACAGACACAGCAAACCCTCCCACCACCCTGCTGCAACAGCACTT
Organism: Laterallus jamaicensis coturniculus; assembly: GCA_022605575.1. NCBI lineage: Eukaryota > Metazoa > Chordata > Aves > Gruiformes > Rallidae > Laterallus > Laterallus jamaicensis. Next base: position 3,000,566 of record JAKCOX010000025.1, on the reverse strand, counting down.
TGCTTACTCAAATTGGCTGTCGAACCTTGTCCCCAGCCACCCCGTTGCCATCCTCACTGCAATCCTTTGGGTTCCCACTTTGCTCTGCCCTGGGTTTGCCTCCCCACCCCACAGTGCTCTCCCCCCTGCCCCCCAAGCAGCATTCCTGGCCTCTGCGGTTTCGATGGCACTTATCCTTGAAGTGCACCCTTTATGAACCAGACTCTCCTGGTGTTCAGGCTCTGAGCCCAGTGCTCACCTCCCTCCTCAGGCAGGGAGCCAGCCCCAGCCCCCAAACTCCCCACGCCTCACTAGGGAGCTCCCATCGCTTCCTTCTGAGGCCAGAAGGGCTTGCAGGTCTCCAGGCTGGGGGGTGAACATATTGCAAAACTCCACTAACGCCCTGATGAAACCAAAGCAGTCATTCACACTAAAGACAGCAAATTCTTCACATATTAATTGTCAGTTATGATCATTTGCGATGTTGAAAGACAGACGTGAGAGTATGCAGAAACCATCCCTGCATCTTCTTACTTCCACCCTCCCACTAACAGTCTGCACTCCCAGCCAAATCAATAACACACTGCATTTTCTTTGGAGAACTGAGATGATGAAAACGTGATCAGCTATCAGACAAGACACATTGTCATACGAAACACTTCCATAACTCACTTTCCCACGAGAGAATTTAATATGTCTATTTGCTTGTTTGTCAATTCATCCTGCTCCCAGTTTCTCCACTGGCCACATCTTTACTTTACGACCTACAGATTTCACTCTTAACTGTGTTTTATGCTTGCAGAGAAGCAGCAGCCCCAGCCAGCACAGAGGAAGCTGCCCAACAGAGAGGGCAAAAGCACACCCCCACTCCCCAAACTGAGGGGAATTAACATACACAGAGCCCAAGACACATTAATTCAAGCACCCTCCCCATGCTTGCACTACTCCCCCCCCTCACTTCTCGTAGCCGTCGTTATCTAGAGATGGCACAAGCACAGCGATCTGTCTAGCAAAACGTTTCAAATGTATCATGCATTACCCTGTGATGTGCCACGGAGCTGGTTTAGAGAAGACAAACAGCTATAAAGTCGTGAAAATTCAGTATTCAACCCAGCCTGAAAGCTCAGGAGTCAGCTCGTTATTTGCTGAAAGCGGGGGGCCTGAAATTATCTGTGAGCAGTTCAAAGCTGCAGTTAATTCAACAGCTCTACTTTCAAAAGCATAAAAATCACAGATTCCTGGAGTGTGTAAGCTTTTTAAAAATGACAAACTACTAACTGTCAAATCAAAGCAGCAAACAGAAATCCACATGGCTGATAAGACAAATAGTTGCATTTTAAGGAGTAATTAAATATCACTTTGGAATATTTTGCTTGGAACTTGCTCCCTTGATAAAAAGTGGGAGGGGAAGAAGAAAGAGGAGGAGGAGGCAGCAGCAATCCGCACACACCAACAAGCTTCTCACCAAGCAAATGAGGCAAGCGCAGCTCAAACCTGTTTTCTTGAATTCAGAGAGTTCAGCCCTACATCTCCCATCAAAACTCCAGCAATGAGGAACAGGCGAGCGCTACGTTGAATTCTGCCTGGTCAGGGAGGAGGGTGTGTGGGGCTGGGGCAAGAATCCCGCTGGTCTGATCACCATGAAGCGCAATATCTTCTGACTGGGCTTAGATTAAAACCATACCCCAGCTTCCATGCTGGGAGCGTTGCTGAAAGAAACAGGAATGCAAAACAGAGCGCTCTACCCAGATGCGATTTGGGAGAAGTGAAACCCTACCCCAGCTGCATGAGCTAACCTTACCATGAGCTGCTTTGAAACATTAAAGCTGTGTCCATGAGAAAGGATCAAAAATAAAAAGCTTCACAACACTCCCTGGACTCTCTCCAAACCTGTACCTGCTAATAATGAATTTCACACAGTACTAGGAAATACCTACGGGCAACGATGCAAGCAGCCAGCTTACTGTGTTTCAGACTAAACCACCATCAAACCGCCCTGAAGAAGCCACCATCTGAAGGCACACACCTGATGTCAGTTTTTGGGAGAGCCCAGCCCAAGACCCAACTGTGTGTGTTAAGCAAAAAGCCCCCTGACTTCCCCCCACCATGGAGCTGGGAGGGTTTGATGATGGAAAGATCTCCAAGGACTTTCAGAGCAGATCCTCAAGCACAGGTAATTACTGCCTGAAGGATGCAATAAACAGCAAATGACACATCAGCAAGACATTTAAAATCCTAATTCTCCCCCAGGGAAAGTGCTCAGGCAGGCCACAGTTTGCATACACAGGAAAATCCAACCTCCAAGGATGCGGGCGATGTTTTTGCAGCTACTGCAGGACCAGGACACAGTCCCCAGACTGGCTGTCTGCTGAGAGCAGGGACTGCTTCCTGGATTGCACTGAGGGATTAGGGTCCTGGCACCAGAGATGACTGCTAATTGCATGGAGGGTCACTGCAGAGCTGCATAAAATACACTCAGAAATTATCTGGAAAAGCAGCATCAACAACAACAACGAGAATTACAGAATGTTTTGGCTTCCACATCCTCTGGACGATGTGGAAACACTGAATCGCTTAAGCCTCAGTCACAATCGAAGTTCACAGTTGTAGTTCTCCAAAATCACACAGAAAAAACGCTCTGTTATTTTGTACCTTCTTTTGTAAAGCTGCTACGTGTCCAGCTCCTAAAAAGAAGGCATTTCTGGGAGAAGAACTGCACACCGATTACTTCACGAAGTAAAAAGCTGCTTTGCTTGGATTCTGCAACCTGAGAGTAACAAATGAAATTGTCAATCCTGCCTTTTTAGATGAACGTTTTCATTTCAACATCTGGATTAAGATGCCACAATGAAAAACAGCACGCAGGCTTCTCCCTGCTCCTTTCATACAGCTCCCCATTCTTACGTCTCAGAACCAGCAAGTTTCAAAGCAAAAGCTCTGCTGGTGCTGCTAATGCCTCGCTTCTTACTCAATAGCCTTATGTCATGAAAAGACCATATTTTTCAAATCTACATCTCTGCAAGCCAAAGATTTCATATACATTCCCACCCCAGAAATACAAAGTCAGGAATACAGCTGAAAGCGATTACCTAGATATTTTGATATGATGAAACTCAAAAGCTGCTTCAAGTGATTTACAGAATTTTCTGTCACACAAATCCCACATCTGTGCTGACCACTCGCCTCCCAGATCTCAGCAGATGGCAATTTCAAACAGCAAAACCACAAGTCCCTGAAAATTAGGGTGTATCTTAAACTGTAACCAAGGTTTTGAGGTGTCCCCCCTGAAAAACACCCCACGTACAGCCTAATTTAACGACATTTCTACCTTCTCCCCATGGTTTCTCGCACAAACTCTACCTACAAGACTAGTACCATATGTTGTATTAGGAGAGGCACCCACAGCAGCAGATCTTCTTGGGCAGAGGGAAAGAAAATGCCATTTTGTTGGGAAGATGTGGGGGAACAGAGAACATCAGTTAAAAAGAATGAGTGGGTATTTTTTATAAAAGCCTTCACCGAGATATCTGACAACATGCAAGAGGTACGTTGCATTTCACCCCATCTTAAGACCACTGTTTTATTTGCAGGGCTGAGGAAGACGTACCCCCAGCACAGAAGGGGGGTTGTTCTACCCTCATCCAACTAGGATCACCTACCAGAGCAGCCAAGCCACTAAAACCACAAAACCCAAAACTACTGTCTTGGTACCTTCCCCCTCCTTAGGGTGTGACAGAACAGACATTGTCTTCACACACAGAGAAAAGCCACATACCTCTGCTAGACAATTCAGCAAAAGGACAATGTTTTGGGTGAACAGGGCAGAAAATATACACATAAGGTGTACAGATGGAGTGTTGTGTCCAGTTCTGGGCTCCCTGGGATAAAAAAGACAGGGATCTCCAGGAAAGAGTCCAGAGGAGGCTACAAAGATGATGAAGGGCCTGGAGCATCTCCCCTGTGAGGAGAGGTTGAGAGAGCTGGGGCTGTTCAGCCTGGAGAAGACTGAGGGGGGACCTTATTAATGTTTATAAATATCTGAAGTATGGGGTGCAGAAGGAATTGGCCAGCCTCTTTTCAATGCTCTGTGGAGACAGGACAAGGGGCAATGGCTGCAAGTTAGAGCACAGAGAGTTCCACACCAACATGCAGAAGAACTTTTCCCCAGTGAGGGTGCCAGAGCCCTGGGACAGGCTGCCCAGGGGGTGTGGAGTCTCCTTCTCTGGAGATGTTCAAGATCCATCTGGACACCGACCTGTGCAATATGAGCTGGGGAGCTGCTTCGGCAGGGGGTTGGATCCCAGGAGCTCTCCAGGTCCCTTCCAACCCCTGTGATTCTATGAGATTCAACCCTTAAGGTAAAGCAAAACCACACTGTCCCAGCCAAAGTGTATTTTACCAGCATGACCAAAGAGAAATCCTCAAACCATTTTCATATACTTGACTGAACAGTCACAGCAACATCATCAACACGTTTTGCATTTATTTAAAACCAGAGAAGTATTTCAGCTGCAGTAGAAACTGGTTTGCCACCCTGAGAAAAACCTGGGCAACACTCAGGGAGATGCATTAAAACCAAGGGAAAGAGAACACTGAACAAGAGGCTAAGCACAGGCCCTACACCACCACAGCACTGCGTGACTGCACCCAGCCAGCTTAATTAGAAAAGTCAAGATTAAAAAGAATGAGGAAGACGACTTGGCCAAGTAAGTAACAAGGGAAACAAAAGCGTAGGGAAATAAACAGCTCCTCAGAGAATGTGGCCAATGTATTTATTTTTCTTTTAGTAGAAATGACCAAGATGTCCTGCAGCAACACAGAGCAGCAGGACAGCACACCCTTGCCCTCTTCCAAAAGGCTGTGTGCCATAAACACTCAAAGAGCACCCAAATTCACCCTGAGCATAGGTAAGACTCTGCAGCAGAGATGGTCCTGAGCTCACCAGAATTCTGGGGTCTTCCTGATAGCAGGGAGGGTGCTGCCCCACCAGACATCGGGGCACGTAGACAGATGGGGGCTGTTTACATTAGGGAGGTTCTCAGTAGCAATGGGGAATTAAGGCTGTGATTAAATCAACCCTCCAGAACTCAAGCAGCTGTTCGTGCAAAGAGCTAACAACAGGGTGATGTTAAACCAAAAACCCCAAACGAAACAAAGACACAGAGCAACATCTCTTCCCCCACGTCCTGCTCAGCAGCACCAGGCATTATCAGAAGACAAATCAATTATCCACAGCTGCATATAGCTACCCAAATCTGGAGAGCTTGATTGAGGGATGTGAATCATGAGTTAACAGCCTCCAATCTCATTTGGCATGATACAGTTTTGTTCTTAAAAAAAAAACAACCCACCAAATAATGCAGCTGGCTGTGGCTCTGATGGAGGCACAATGCCACCCTCTTCATTAATCAAAGGCTTTTCCCACGTCCAGATGTTTGCTGACTTGTACTGCTTTCTTTTATTACTGGTTTGGAGACAGAAATTGCTATATTGCTAAAGTTACCCAAATTCAAGCAGCTCTTGCAAGACACACAGGCTGTTGTGCCCTCGGTAACTGCACCCTGGCATTATTGAGTTACCAAGACATTCAACGAAGAGTGGTTGTTTTCTTTGACAACCCAGACCACTTTCACCAGCAGCCATGAGAGTAAGATGCTGTTTCACTTTTAGGACTGTGGGAACTTTTCTGTGTAACTCAAAAAGGAGCCTGGCTGTTAGGACTTACCAACGTTCAACGCCCAGGCTTTGGAAGAGGGAGAAACATAAAAACCCCCACTGAGTATGCCAGAGAAAGACACTGTGCACGTTGATAAAAGTTTCAGCAGGAAACCAGGACCATAATAGCCACATTATTCAGTAATTCCAAGCGACAGAAGGGATGCTACAGGGAACACGGGATAGGAAGTCGCCTCACCCCAAAGCTTTTGCAACCTCAGCACATAAATAACCTGTGGGAAGGGAAGTGTTGGCTGGACAGGACCTCTGGAGGTCTTTGGTCCTGCAGTCACCAACATGAGACCCAGTCAGCCAAATCCTGCCACTTCCAAGGACTGAAGCTCCACAGCCTCAGAGCTCAGGGACAGAGCTCAGCTCCCAGCCCAACAATCCCACCACTCGCTCAATCTCTACTGTGTATCTGTTAAGACCCCTTCTCCCCATAAATCTGTACCATTCTCTGGGGCTTGTCTGGCGTTGGGTTTAGGAGCAGCCTTTAGCTCAAAGGAACCATAGCTCAGAAGGACTGCCTACATTTTTCTAATGCTTTTGTTTTTAATTAAATTAAGTCTGTGAGGTACTGAACATATGCTAGACATCTCCAGCTCTTGCTGGCATGTTTTTGAAAAATAGAAAGTTTGTGCTTTTCTGCAGACTCAGGTCATTAACCTGACTATGTAAAAATCAGCCTATTATACAAGGAAACTTCCAACTGCCTGAACTACAGGTTATAAATCTCCTGTTTAGAAATCCGATATCCTGACATAATTGCCCTTACAACTTACAAATAGGTTCTCTGTTATCCCTAGATTAAGCTTCCTCCAAAGCCACACCACATCTGCTTAGTTTTGAAAATATACAGCACGAGCTTCAATTACTTTACACTCCGCACAAAAATAATCCTGAATTTAACTCAGGGCTTCTTGGAATAAGAGCTTAAGACCCCCATAATCTTTTTATTTCATGTTTTCTTGCAATCTAATAGATGGAAGCATTGGCCAGCATGTACAATTAATGCCACCTTCCACTTCTACAATTTCCCAAGCACTTAACTAGGCTGCAGTGGAATTTTTAAAGCAAATATGGCAAGCGAAATGTCCTACCACCTACATAACCTGAAATGTTCTGTAGGGAAATGGCCAGTGAGTAATTAGAACCACAATCTTGTCATGCTCCTGTTTAGTCTGGTGTTAAAGAAACTGAAATTAAACTGCTGTTTATCTGAAGGACGAAGCTTCTGTTGCAACTCCCTTTGTTAATTAAACTGATTTCAGGCTCCAAGCCATGTACCCTTCCTACAAGTTCCCACCTGGACTTCAAAGGTGCAAACTGGGGGCCTTCAGCAGCAGCATCCACGGGCATGGCTTTGAACAGAGCTTTTGCAAAAAGCAGGGGGCTTAGCAACAAAACACACGCACACAAAACACGCCAAAAACCAGAATCTGGGTTTCAAACCAGCTACACATCTCAGCAGAGGGGACATCACACGGCGCAGCCAGACAACAGCCAACTTTCCCTTAAACGACTCCCTTGCCTAACCAACGGTGCGCAGCCCTTCACAGACCAGTTGTACCTCCCATCCCAAGGCTGCCTCGCAGACCCCAAGCACAGGGGATGCCTGAGGGGGGGGCTCAGCTGCTCGCCAGCCCCTGGGTACCAGCATCACCCCAATCCCTGCTGAGAGCCGAGCCAACGCCTGCCGCTGCCTTCAGACCGCGATCACTCAGCTGAAAACTGTTTAGAAACGGCACTGTGGGGCACCATCTTTTTCATTCTCACTCAGTAGCTTCCAGAGATTAGGTTTGCAAAGACGGGTTGGGGTTTTGGGGTTTTTTTTTAAGCAACCAAGACTGTGAGCTGGTAGGGATGCGGAAGCCCGGCCTTCGCCTCCCTGCCCCTCACAGCCCTCCTTCCCTGGCTGGGTCTTACAGAGCGCTTTTTGTCTGATCCCCGTCTTTTAGATTAAACTCAGCTCTTCAGACGAGGGGCTGTAACTTGTGGAGTAACCCCACGCTGCTGAACGAAGAGGAAGAGTGAAGAGCATCGCGCCAACTCGCACGCCGGCTTCGCCAGCGGCTCCCAGGGTCCAACTCACTCCTCAACCACCCAGAGTCCTCTCGCCACTGGTAGAGGCCACGGCCCCTTTTCCGTGCCCAAGCCGGCTCCGGAGCCCACGGGAGCCCCATCCACGGCCCACACCAAGGCCTCCTTCCCGCAGGCTAAGCGGCCGTCGCTCCCCAGGTCCCAGGATTCAGCCCAGACAAGCGACTTGCCGTGGCACAGGCTGCCCGTCGCGCCGCTGCCCTTCTCCAACGCCCCGCTCGGCCGGTGGGTGCCCGTCCGACCGCCCCGCTGAAGCCGCGAACCCCCAGACCGGCCTCCCCCCCCCCTCCCCCCGCCCCAACCGGGGGGGGGACGGGGCCCGCGGGGTCTCCCCGCCCCGCACGCCGCAGGAACCGGAGGAACCGGCGTCGTCCCGCGGGATGGGATCCGGCGCTACCCACACACACACCCCCCCCCATCCCCCTTCCCTTCCCCGGGCTCCCCCGGGAACTTTCTGGAAGGCGCCCACCCCTCGCCACGCGCCCGCCGCCACGCGGGACCCGCCCCGGCGCGCGGAGGGGGCCCGGCCGAGCCCCGCCGCCCCCCAGACAAAGCCCCGGGGCGCGGCCCCCCGGCCCCGCCGTCTCACCTTGCGGTGCTTGTCGGCGAAGGGCAGCGCCAGCCAGGGCATGGCCCGCACGGCCTCCTGCCACTGCTGCTGCTCCTGCTCGGCCGACACGAAGACGATCTCGAGGCGCTGCCCGCCGGCCGCCGCCGCCTCCCCCCTGAAGCGCCCGTAGAAAGCGGCCAGGCTGGCGCCGAGCTGCGCGCAGGGGCCGCCGAGGCTGCAGCCGAAGTAAAGCCCAACCAATGAGACCCCACGGGCGGCCAGCGCCGACACGGCCACCTCCTCCCCGTCCGCGGCAACCAGCACCTCGCCCAACACCTCCGACAGGGCGCCCGCCATCCCGCCCCGCTCCGCTCAGCTCCGCTCCGCGCCCCGCTCCGCCCGCAGCCGCCGCAGCCCGAGCCGCGCCACGCCCCGCCAGGGGGCGCTGCCGAGCCGCACGGCCCCCGCGCCCGCCCCCGCCTCGGGCAGCCCCGCCCCCACACACACGGCCGGTATGGTACGGCCCGGTACGGCCCCCTTGGCCCGGTACGGTACGGCCCGGCCCGGAACGACCCGGCTCCCTTGGCACGATAGGGTACGGTATTGCCCGGTGCGGCCCGGTACGGTACGGCCCCCTCAGCTCGGCACAGTACCGCCCGGCTCAGCACGGCTCGGGCCGGCTCAGCCCGGTTCCAGCCCGGGTAAAGCTGGCCCGTCCCTGACACGCTTCGGCTCCGGAACGGCACGGCCTTGGCACCCAGCCGGGTTCAGCTCCGGTCCGGCCCGGCTCGCCTGCCCTTGTCCCGTCAGAGCTGTCCCGCCCCGGATCAGCTCGGCACCCGGCCCGGTGCGCCGCGGCTCGGCTCTGGCACCCGGCAAAGCCCGGCCCGGCCCGACCCGGCTTGCTTGTCCTGGTCCCGGCACGGCTCGGCCTGGTTGCGGCTCGGCACGGCCCAGCTCCGAAACCCACGCACTCCCGACCCGTGCCGTGCCAGCCCGTGCCCTCCCGACTAAACCCGTACGAATCCCAGCAGAGCACACCCCCTCCGGCCCGACCGCACCTAGCCTACCCCTGCCGAATGCCCTGGCCGGACCCACCCCCTCCGACCCGTGCCAACCCGTCCTGAGACGACCCGTGCCAGTAAGGGTCCTCCCCACCCGTGCCCTCCCGAAAAAGCCCGTACCGACCCCGGCAGAGCACACTCCCTCAGCCTGACCTCTCACACACGACCCTTACCCACCCTTTCGAGCTGAACCCCTGCCATCCCGAGGCTCCTTACCCGTGCCAACCCGTGCCCTAACGAAAAAACCCTTACCGACTACAGCAGAGCACTCCCACCGGCCCGAAATCCCACACACGACCCGTACCCACCCTTTCGAGCTGAACCCCTTCCATCCCGGGGGTCCTGACCCGTGTCAACCCCTACTGAAATGACCCGTGCCAGCGCGGGTCCTCCCGACCCGAGCCAACCCGTGCCATCCCGATCAAACCCATACGAACCCCAGCGGAGCACACTCCTCAGCCCGACAGTCTCTAATCGACCCGTGCCAACACGTCCCGAGCCGAAAGCTCAGCTGGACCCCTTCCTACCCGTGCCAACACCTGCTGAGACGACCCGTGCCAACCTGTGCCCTCCTGGCTAAACCCGTGCCTATCCCAGCAGAGCACACCCCCTCCGGATGGACCACCCCTAACACACCCGTGCCAACATCTCCCGAGCCGAATCAGAGCTGGCCCGGCTCGGCACTGCACGGCTCGATGCGGTTCTGGCTCGGAACGTCCTGGCTCCGAAACGGCCGAGGCACACGGACAGCAGCGGACCGGGTCTGGCACGGCTTGGTACGGTTCCAGCCTGGGTATAGCTGGCCCGCCCCTGGCACGGTTCGGCTCCGGAACAGCCCAGCTCGGCTCTCTTAGCCCCATTAGAACTGACCCGGCTCGGCACGGCTCGGCACGGGTCAGCAGGGCACGGCTCGGCGCAGCACGGCACGGGTCAGCAGGGAACGACTGGGCTCCTCCGGGGCCCGGCTGCCTCGGGGAGGGGAGAGATGGCCGGTGCTCACCCCGCAAAGGGGAAGGGAGAAGGGGGGGGTGGGCTTTCCTCAACATCTCTATCCCGCTGCTGGGACAAGCTCACCCTTCCCCACAACCAGCCACCCATCCTGCAAACCCCGGCTGACACCCCTCCCGATGGAAATCCCCTCACCCAGCCACCCCCAGCCTTTAAATCACTGCGCCGAGCAGGGCGGTGTGTGCCAGCGAGGGCAACCTCCCCCGGGACTCTGCAGAACAAGAGCGCTCCCCTCCTTTGTTCCCAGAGCCTACCGTAAACACGGTGTTTACCCTTATCACTGGCGAGAGGAAAAGCCTGACAGCCGCTCCAGAAATGTAAACGCCGGTAAATTTGGCTGCCTTGAATCACAGAATCACAGGGGTTGGAAGGGACCTCAAGAGATCATCGGGTCCAACCCCCCTGCCAAAGCAGCTCCCTATCTCATATTACATAGATAGGCGTCCAGACGAGACTTGAATCTCTCCAGAGAAGGAGACTCCACCACCTCCCTGGGCAGCCTGTCCCAGGGCTCCCTCACCCTCACTGGGGAAAAGTTCCTCCCCATGTTGCTGTGGAACTTCCTGTGCTCCAGCTTACAGCCACTGCCCCTTGTCCTGTCCCCACAGACACTGCAAAGGGGCTGGCCAATTCCCCCTGCACCCCATGTCTAAGATATTTATAAACACTAATTAGGTCCCCCCTCAGTCTTCTTTTTTCCAGGCTGAACAGCCCCAGCTCACTCAGCCTTTCCTCACAGGGGAGATGTGCCAGACCCCTAATCAACTTTATCGCCCTTCTCTGGACTCTCTCCAGGAGATCCCTGTCTTTTTTATCCCAGGGAGCCCAGCACTGGACACAGTATTCCAGGTGGGAATGACACCGGCTGAGCTACAGAGAGGAAAGAAAGCACAAACGGTGACACACAACCCGGCCTTTAAAATGGTATTTACTCTTTATAACCAAAACTCTGTTATCAACGAGCCCAGGGGAAGAAAAGTTTGAGGCTTTTGGGTCGGAGCACTGAGAAAACAGGCAGGGAACAAAGCCTGTGCCCTGGCTGGACATCTTCTCTGTTTCACTTCTCAAAAGAACCCCCGACCAGCAGATCTGAAATCTCAGCAGCTACTGTAAAAGACACCTTTATTTTTATAACACTTCCTTATTTGGCCTCTCCCTTCGGCTTCCTAATTGTTGTTGCTTTCAATTGTATTTCAAATCATTGTGTAGCATCCAGAGCCGTTAGGGGATGCTTTATAAATACAATTAATTATCATTATTATTATTATTACAGCTTTACAGCCTCTCTTTTCCTTTGCCAAGTCCTGCTCCCTAGAGGTGGTTCAAAGCAAGAGGAGCTTTGGCTTCTTTTTATTTGTCCTGCCTTATCTCTCTTAAGTATTTTGGGCTCTGCAGGGCAAGGAAGATGGGTTGTTTTGGGTTTTTTTAAGCCTGCTGCCCTGAACTCGAACAACCCTTGTGGCAATATAAATATTCACAGAATCACAGAACCACAAGGTTGGAAAAGACCTTTAGGATCAGTGAGTCCAACCCTTCCTCTCCTCTACTCAACCATATTTCCATTGTAAATATAATGATTACAGCTGCAATTAATTTGTCTGGCTCCATTTTTAGTGAGAGGAAAGCAGAAGCCAGATGCTCTGAAATACAGAACAAGTAAGAAGCATCCCTCTCTCTCTTAAAGGAGGAAAAAATGAAGTGAGGAAGCGGCTGTTCTTACCCAACGACTGACTGGAGGCCTGTGACTAGCAGTGTTTTCCAGGGCTCGGTGTTGGGTCCAGTCCTGTTTAATATCTTCATTGACACCTTGATGAGGGAACAGCACCCACCCTCAGCAAGTACCTGATGATCCAGAGCTGGGAGGGGTGGCTGACAGGCAGGAAACTGTGCTGCCATCCAGAGCCCTGGCCAGGCTGGAGAGCTGGGCAGGGAGACACCTCATGAAGTTCAACTAAAGCCAGTGGAGAGTCTGGCCCCTGGGGAGGAAGAACTGCTGGAATCAGGACAGGCTGGGGGGGAGCTGCTGGAGAGGAGCTCTGTGGAGAAGGACCTGGGGGTGCTGGGGGGTGACAGGGTGGCCATGAGCCAGCAGTGTACCCTGGGGCTGAGAGAGACAATGGGATCCTGGGGGCATCCGGAGGAGTGTGGGCAGCAGGTCACAGGAGGGGATCCTCCCCCTCTGCTCTGCCCTGGTCAGGCCCCACCTGGAGTGTTGTGTCCTTTTTATCCCAGGGAGCCCAGAAGGGGTCTCCTGGAGAGAGTCCAGAGAAGGGCTACGGAGATGATGAAGGGCCTGGAACATCTATCCTATGAGGAGAGGCTGAGAGAGCTGGGGCTGTTCAGCCTGGAGAGAAGAAGACTGAGGGGGGACCTAATTGGTGTTTATAAATATCTTAGACATGGGGTGCAGGGGGAATTGGCCAGCCCCTTTTCAGTGTCTGTGGGGACAGGACAAGGGGCAATGGCTGCAAATTGGAGCACAGGAAGTTCCACAGCAACCTGGGGAGGAACTTTTCCCCAGTGAGGGTGAGGGAGCCCTGGGACAGGCTGCCCAGGGGGTGTGGAGTCTCCTTCTCTGGAGAGATTCCAGCCCCGTCTGGACACCGACCTGTGCAGTATGAGCTGGGGAGCTGCTTTGGCAGGGGGGTTGGACCCCAGGAGCTCTCCAGGTCCCTTCCAACCCCTACAACTCTGTGACTGTGATTCTGTAAACCACGAGAAGGCTCGTAGGGCTCCTCCCGTTGGGGGTCACGTCAGCCCTGCGCAGGCTCCACAGCACAGTGGTGGATTTCAGGTTTGAGAACTAACTTGAGAGATTGGAATTAAAAAGCCAAAACAACAGCACGGGGCTTTAAATAAAGCCGGTTCTTACCTGTACAGGGAGAACATCATCTGCATTTCCTGAGCTGCTAGTCCTTTTTTTTTCCAGGTACTGCTTCTTACACTGCATCCCCTATGAACAGTATATATCCTGCCTCTTACTGATGTATTTAGTAAATATTTTGCCCGAGTATGTGCTAAATATTTTCCCTGAGTGTTTCCCAAATATTTCCCCAATATTTCCCAAATATTTGGACTTGCCTGGGGTTCTTTTCCCCCACAACCAGCGTTTATCAGGGTCCTGTCCAAGAAGAAGAAAATAAACGCAATGAGCGCGGTGGGGGGGAAAGTGCTGAGCCGGAGGGTACGGTGGGATCCCCTTTGGCTCGTTCCCACCCCGGGGGGCTTGTTTCCACCCCGGGGGTTTGTTCCCCCCCCGGGGGTTTGTTCCCACCCAGACTCCCCATCCCTCTGCCAACAGCGCTCTGCAGTGGGCGTGCTGGGGGCGCTCGGTCTGCGGGGGGAAGATGGGACCGGCGGCGCAGAGGGGACCGGAGTGGGGGAGCGGGGAACCCCCGAAGGGAGCCGGGACCGGCGTGGGGAGCGGGGAGCGGAGCGGGGAAGCCGGGACCGGCGGGGCTCCAGCGCCACCTCCCGGGGCGACCGCGCACGGCGGGTCCGGAGCCGCTCCGGGAATTGGGGGGGACGGACATCCCCGGTCCCTCGGTCCCCTGCTGCAGGGGATCCCAGAGCGGGGCCGGAGGGAGAGCCCTCAGCCCAGCTGCGCTCGGAGGGGGTTTCAGCCGGGGAAGCCCAAAGGATGCTCTGCTGGAGCAGATGAAACCCACAGCAGCAAAAAGAAGGCGCACTTAGGGTGTTCCAGCTCTTCCTGTTTCAGTCACAGCTTAAAAGAAGGTGTCGAAGAACAATCCTGCTTCCTAACAGCAGAAAAACCCCAGCGATCTGGTTAATCTCGGTTTTTGGGAAAGCAGCATTCCAGGATGGAGAAGGAGCCCCAGGTTGGCTCCCAGCACACAGCAGCAATGCAGCGACAAGGGGGCTGTGCGAGGGTCGTGGGTACCAGCAAGTTACTAGATTTCTCATCTTTCTTTTTTTTTTTTAAACAACTGCGTTTTGGAGAGATTCCATCCACTGTAAACATCATTTCGAGCTTCTCAGGAACCTTTCTTACAGAGGCATGACAGCACTGGCAAGCCGGGACAAATAACGATGTGAATGGTCCTGTTTATGTGACTCTCTGCCAAAAAAAATAGTGGTTACAGGCAGGAAGAACACCCAGGGGGATTAGAGACCGCTGAGAGCTGCCCACTCCCAAGCTGGGGAGAGGCAGCAGTAGTCACGTAACTGCAGGGCTGTACCCACTTCTGTGCAGCAGCTGCATCACTGCTGGAGAAGAGAAGGCTGTGGGGGGACCTCATTGCAGCCTGCCAGTCCCTGAAGGGAGCAGAGGAACAGGAGGGGAATCAGCTTGTTCAAAGGACAGACACTGGCAGGACAAGGGGGATGGATTAAAGCTGAAGGAAGGAAGGGTTAGATTGGATATTAGGGGGAAGTTCTTTGCAGAGAGAGTGGTGAGGGGCTGGAACAGGCTGCCCAGAGAGGGGGTGGGTGCCCCATCCCTGGGGGTGTTCAAGGCCAGGTTGGATGGGGCCCTGGGCAACCTTGTGTAGCTCCAGGCCTGAGGTTGGTGTCCCTGTCTGTGGCAGGGGGTTGGAGCTCTGTGATCCTTGGGGTCCCTTCCAACCCTTGCCATTCTATGATTCTGTGATCACTGGCAAGCAGCACTCAAAACATTGTTACACATGATGTTTTTCAGCATTATTGAACATTTATTACACCTTAGAGATGCAGGCAGAGGTGGAACACTGATTTTCCAGGGTCTGAGGAAGCCACATCTATTCCCCAGGATGGATTTGAGAACATTTACATGGGATTAAAGACAAAACCTGTCCTTGTGTGCCCAATACAGGGGCTACCACCCTGCAGTAAGGATCACTCTAGCATGTTTTGCTAATGCACCTACTATCCAAAATACAGCAACTTTCTTTGCAGTCAGATCATCACAGGAGCGGAGCTGAGGAGGGTTATTCTGGTATTCTCTCCCTGTTGACAACCCCCAAATCTGTGTGCTGCATCCACTGACAGTTCTGATAATCTGATCCTATGGGGTGGTGCTTAAATAAAACCCAATGTGATGGCAAAAGGGCTCTTTAGTTTTTAAGTTAGCTGTATCCAGAACTCCAGATTGCACCGAGGGGAGTGGATTTTCCACGGTATCTGGACATCAGCCAGCAGCAAGGTCTCTTCAAAAGAAATGGACACTCTTCAAACAGTTGAGCCTTTGACATAAATCCATTGTGTTCTGATGTTATTCTTATTTGGTAGCTCTTAATCGCAATGGTTCCAGACACGGTACATTTGTGAGGTTTATTTTAGTAATGGGATGTTGGCTGTGTTTCAGAATATGGACATATGTATCTAGAGAAAGCCCTGGATAGTCATCCTGCTGGAAATCTGCAGGGGGGGGGGGGGGAAAGGCCTAATTCTGCTCTGCAGATGATGCAAGTAACTGCAATCCTTGTCCCTTCAGTTTCCTTCTCCTGGACTCACATCAGCATCGCTGGGAACTGCACAGGGTCCCAGCTGCTGAAACCAGCTCCAACAGGGCAGGCCATCTGTCTGCTCCAGATTGTTTGTAGCCAGTCACACATTAACTCCTTTAAACAGGTCTGTGTTAAGGTATCAGCCTTCCAAAATGCTGCTCCAAATATGCTGGAGGTCTAAGACGACTGAGTCCAATGATGTTATGCTCCAAAGGAATTTGACCCTTCAAATTCTTCTAACTGGTGTTGCAATACTGCTCACATCCAGATTGCTGAGGGCAGCTTGGTGCAAGGCTCGTGGTACCTTTGACCTTCCCCATCTGTCTGGGGGCTCCAGCAGATGAGCGCTGCCAAATTGTGCCAGGCAGCTGGCAAGGTCCCATCCATCGTGTGAGGACACATGGTGGGGGAGAACTCAGGGCACCCCCTGCTCATCAGACCAGCTCTGGGGTGCAGCTTCTGCCGCTTCCCAGCAAGACTGGGATATGGATGTGACCTCAGGAAGGCGAAACGACTCTTCTGAAGGCAAACACAGTTGCTTTCAAACAGCAGCAACAAACATGAGAAGGGGGGTTTCAATCACAGCCCATCTATGGGGGTTTGGCACTCTAGAGGCTGGCCAGCCCAGTGTCGGGCTCCCTGGGGCTGGGGGGGGGTAACACTTCCACCCTAAGCCATTTCAAAGCTCCCCCTATTCCTTCTGAAGTCCTTTTCCCCAGGTTTCTGATTCTCTCCCTCCTCTTTGCCAGCCCAGGGTATTGATCTCAGCAGGGTCACAACTAAACTTCAAAGGGACTCACACTTGTGCTGCTGCTCTTGAGGACCACAACCGGCACCATCTGAGCCTTCTCATTTCCCCTCCTGCCTCTACACTGGGGTGAGAAAGGCCTCAAGTCTCTGAAACTTCTGCACAAGAATCAGACTTGAAGTGTCCATGTCCAAAAATGTTGACCCAGGACACTGCCATTCTACAGGTCAGGTTGTTCCTCTCCTTTCCTGGGTTGGAGAGAAGCAAAGTGGTTACTGAGCTCAGCCTGGGCCTGCTGCAAAGCTCACCAGACCCTGGGCAGCCAGGGACAGGACATGGTGATGTGAACACCACCAAAGGACCAAGAAACTGGTCCAAAGTCGAAAGAGGCTCCAAAAGTTTACATTGAACTTTACATCCTTCTTTCCTCACTTGTGAGGAGGACTCGGTGATCTGAGAATAAAGTCCTCTGGTTAAACTGAAACACTTGTTTCTTGAAGAAACAGCTTCAGGTCAATTTTGCAAGTTGCTCTTTCCCCTCCTTGATTACCATCAGAATCAGGAGGACCTCAAGACCAGACCTCAGCAGCAGCAAGCACTCTTGGTACATCGTTTGGATGTAGCCTGATGTCATCATGGCACATAAAATATGTGGCTGTGACTCACCCACCACACAATTTTTCATGATGTCACACATGAGCATACAAACAGGAAGGGACTCAACTTTTAAAAGGGCAGATAATGGCAGGACAAGGGGGATGGATTAAAGCTAAAGGAAGGAAGGGTTAGATTGGATATTAGGGGGAAGTTTTTTACAGAAAGAGTGGTGAGGGGCTGGAACAGGCTGCCCAGAGAGGGGGTGGGTGCCTCGTGTCTGGGGGTGTTCAAGGCCAGGTTGGATGGGGCCCTGGGCAACCTTGTGTAGCTCCAGGCCTGAGGTTGGTGTCCCTGCCTGTGGCAGAGGGGTTGGAGCTTTAGGATCCTTGGGGTCCCTTCCAACCCATGCCATGCTAGGATTCTATGATTCTATACCTGAAAGAGAAATAGTGAAACATTAGCAAGACTTTACATTTCTGAGTGGTGACACAGCAACTGTAGGGCACTGAAGCAGCATTTAAAGAGCTGTAAAACCAAGCCCCACTTTCCACTGTAATTTTCCGTGCATTAGGAATAGATTTGGTTACAGCTACTTGGTTACCAGCTCCTGCACTTAGGTAGAATTTCACTCCTGCAACAACTCAGCTCCCACCCAAACCAGAGCTCTGTGTCCTGGGCAAACATGGCCATGGGTACCCCAGCACAGACCTAGGACCTGGCAACTCCCCTTCAAAACATTCCCACCGCAGCTGGGCTCCAGGGAGCCTGTGATTTGGAAAAGCGATTCCCAGGTTGTTATGGTAGTAGGTGGATGGAGAAGGCGGAGAAGCTGCCCAGAGCCAGCTGTTCCTGCGTTATCATCCTGGAGGGTGTGCTGAGATATCCCTGCCTTTGACAGACAAATGTTGGCTCAGGAAACTTGTGTCCTTCCACGTGTGGCCTTGGGACACGCTGCCAGTGCAGGGCCCAAGCGCCATCCCACAGCCATGGGGGAGGGGAAGGGGGGGCTGTGTGTCCCAAGCCTTCACCTCACTAGAAGATCCCCAATGCACAGCGCCTAGGGTGGGGGTCTCTGGGTCTCTGCCACCCCCTGGTTCCTGGTCAACATCCCATGTGGGATCCTCAGGGGGGGTTCCAACCCCCCCATAGCACCGAGCAGGAGGGCTCCAGGTGTGAGTTAATACAGAGGGGGGGATTTCCTGCTCTCCACACAGCAGGACCACAAGTCCCTAGCCAGCACAAGCAGGGGGTGCCCCCCACCCCCCAAAGCTTCACGGGGGACTCCAGCCCTGACCAACACGTGTGTGCGGGGTGTGTGTGTGTGAGGGGGTGTGTGCAGCCCCCAGCTCCCGCCTCCCCAGGGCAGGAGTCCCTCCCTCCCCTCCAGCCCCATGGCCTGAACGCAGCGCTGGGGGTCCCGCTCCTCGGGCGACAAAGGGTCCCCAAGCCCTAAACCGGTGCATAGAGGGGACCCTGTCCTTGCCCTCCCGTGCAGTACCGGCCTGCACCGCCCACAGCCGGCAGCCCCGGGGGCGGGAGGCGGCCCCGGCCGTGCCCATAAGCCGTGCGAGAGACGGCGGCGGCGGCGGCGTGGGCTATGGCGGCGGCAGCGCGGTGCTGGCGGGGCGTCCGGAGCCTCCTGCCCGCGGATGCCCGGCGGGAGACCTGCGAGCTGGCCCGGCTGGCGGGGCCGGTGGTGAGAACCGGGAATGGGGAAGGAAGGAGGGTTGGGGAGGACGGCGATGGGGCGGGGGGGGGGGGGGGAGTACCCAGGCCACCTCCCGCCGAAGCGGGGCTATGAGCCGCGGGACTCGGACAAGAGAGTCCCACGGGAGAGACCGAGGCACCCTGGAGCCCCCGCCGGCACTGGGAGGGCGTGCGGAGCGGGCTGAGCCCTGCCCGGCCGCGCCACCGCTCCATCCCCCTTCACCCCCCCTCCCATCAGGGCTCCGTGGCCCGAGGTTTTTCGCCTCTCCCCCGCCGTCCCGGGCAGGGGCCAGCCCGGTCCCTCCCTCCCGTAGCCCTTCCCTGCCAACCTGAAGGCACAGGCAGGATGAAAACGCTGCCATTCCTTCCTTAACTGTCACCCCAGCGCTTTTTCCTTGCCCCAGGAGTCCCCGTTGCTGCCCAGCAGGACCTGGCTTTGAGAGGGAAGCGATGGGCACCGAGTGGGGTGAGGGATAAACTCCCAAACCTCCCAAACTGCTCCGGGAAAGCAGGCAGCAGCCCTTAGCAGTGCCAGTTGAGCCAAGGGAAGTGTGTCCCACTGCCCTGGGCTAAATCCGTTAAAACACGTGAAGTTTTGCGGTTTGAAGCTTAGTCAATTAAATAAGTACAGGCTGATGAACTTTTCGGAGGCGCCCTCCCTGACATCAAAGCAGTGACCTGCTGCCACCAGGCAGCTGAGGAAGCACAGCCAGGTTTCAGTTCCTGTAGTTTCAAGCCTTTAGCTCTGGCCCCACAGCTGTGGCACTTGTGGCACACCGCTCTGTCCTCTGCGGGGACAGATAACCCCAAACCTGCCAGCCCTTAATGCTCATTTCACATCACAGAGTTGTGGAGGTACGGACCCCTCCAAGTGGGAATTACTCACAGAAGCAGCTTGAACGTGCCCGGGCCTGGCAGAAGGACTGTTGTGTGTCTTCAGGCAGTGATGGGAGGGCTGGTGAGGAGAAGGTTTTGTGCTGTTCTTCCTCTGGCCCTGCAGCAGCTTGTTCTCCAGCAGCACTGGGATCTGGGTGGAAAGGAATGTGAAACCCTGGTCATGGTGCCCAGCCATGCCCACCCCTCAGCGGGTAGAACCACTCCTTAGCATCTGGTCCTAGCCGAGCCGTGACTCTATGCCTTGGATGCCTGTACAGGGACCATCCTCTTGCCAAGGGAAAATGAGGCCTGCAGTGCAAACCCTGCATTGTTAAGCCTTGCCGTAGCCCCTGGTGAGGAACAAGCAGGCTGGGCTTGGTGTCTCTCCAGGAGGAGAGGACATTGTGGTTTGGGAGGAGACTTTTCCACAGATGCACAGAAGTGTGGAAAAGCAGTGGGGTTTTTCTATTTTTCCCTCCCTATGCATCTTTCACCCTGGAAAAGAGGATTTCCAGTGAAGCCATTAAGCCCCACGTAAACAAGGGTGTCTGGCAGAGTACTGCCACAGGTACAGGCCTGCTCTGAAAGACAAAGCCACTGAGAGCCTGTGTGAGTCCTGGAGCTGGCTCCTCTGCCCCAGCAGTGCTGGTGATTAGAGCAGGGACGGGTTCCTGGGACAGCAGAGCCCTGGCCTCAAGGCGAGGCGCCGCAGTAACACCGGGAAGGTGGACTGTTCATAGTCCAACTCCGGGGGGAGGGGTGGCGTTCTTCAAGTTCTAGTGAGTCTTCATCTCACCTCTTTTCTTCCTCCCATCCTAGTTTGTTGCTCAACTGCTGGGGCTCCTTATCAGCGTGGTCAGCTCCATCTTCTGTGGCCGCCTTGGGAAAGCTGAGCTGGATGCTGTGACACTGGCTGTGTCTGTATGTATTAATTACTCTGATTTAAAACATACCCATTATGTACCACAAAAAACCCACAAAACACACACACACACGCACAACCTGAAGGAATTAATATGCAAGGACACTGTGGTCCTCCAGATAGCCACCCTTTTCTAGAGAATCCTTTTCCACACCAGAGGAGGGAAGAGGCCATTTTTATTTTTTTTTTATAGAATCATAGACTGGCCTGGGTTGGAAGGGACCCCAAGGATCATAGAGCTCCAACCCCCCTGCCACAGGCAGGGACACCAACCTCAGGCCTGGAGCTACACAAGGTTGCCCAGGGCTACATCCAACCTGGCCTTGAACACTTCCAGGGATGGGGCATCCACCACCTCTCTGGGCAGCCTGTTCCAGCCCCTCACCACTCATTCTGTAAAAAACTTCCCCCTAATATCCAATCGAAACCTTCCCTCCTTTAGCTTTAAACCATTTCCCCTTGTCCTGCCATTATCTGCCCTTTTAAAAAGTTGATTCCCCTCCTGTTTGTATGTTCCCTTCAAGGACTGGCAGGCTGCAATGAGGTCCCCCCGCAGCCTTCTCTTCTCCAGGCTGAACCAGCCCAGCTCCCTCAGCCTCTCTTTGTAGGGCAGCTGCTCCAGCCCTCTGAGCATCTCCGTGGCTCCTCTGACCCCTCTCCAACAGTCCTACATCTTTCTTGTATTGGGGCCCCAGGATCCAGCTGGGGCCTCAGGAGGGCAGAGCAGAGAGGGACAATCCCCTCCCTGTCCCTGCTGCCACCCCTCTGCTGATGGAGCCCAGGATCCCATTGGTCTTGTGAGCTGCCAGAGCCACTGCTGGCTCATGTTCAGTTTCTCATCCACTACGACACCCAAGTCCTTCTCACAGGGCTGCTGTCAAGCAGCTCTTCTCCCAGGCTGTATCTATGGCTGGGATTCTTCTGGCCCAAGTGCCACCCCTGACACTTGGCAGTGCTGAACCTCATTAGGTTCCCCCAGGCCCATTTTTCTAGCCTGGCAAGATCCCTCTGGATTTTTCCAGCCTGTCAAGATCCCTCTTGTTACCCTTGGGTAACAGGAGTTTTTCTGAGAAACAGAGAAGGGCTGGAAAGTTCTCAAAAAACTGGTGGCATGACTGTCTCCCCCCAGCTGGGAGGAACATAGTGCTTTGGGGCAGGTTTCCCATCACCCTCCCTTGCAACCAAAGTCCCTCATCTCTCCTCCAGGTTATCAATGTGACAGGCATCTCCATTGGTTCTGGATTAGCTTCAGCATGCGACACGCTGATGTCCCAGGTGGGTAGCAGCTCCCCCTTTCTTGTGCCTGGCAGGGTTCAGTTGGTGGTGTCTCATGCCTGTGCAGTGGGATTTAGGCACAAAGGGTGGGAGGAGGGCAGCTTCCAGCCAGCATGGGGCTACAGATGTGCAGGCTGGAGCCTGCTCCTCCCTGCAGCTCTCCCAAAGAGCCCAGAGTCATACCTGGGACCTGCATTCCACCCGGGAGCTGCTCATACCCACACAGCCAGGCATTAACATGTGGGAAATGCATTTAATCAGCCTGCTGCCTTTGAGCATCTTCCCAGACTCTTTGGCTCCCTGTGAGGCTCACCTCAGTCCTCTCTCCTGACTCAGGCATACGGTGGCAAGAACCTGAAGCAGGTGGGCACCATCCTGCAGCGGGGGATCCTCATCCTGCTGCTCTGCTGCTTCCCTTGCTGGGCACTCTTCATCAACACCGAGCAGATCCTCCTGCTCATCCAACAGGACCCTGAGGTCTCCAGGTCAGGGGAGGGGGATCGAGCTCTCCTGGATCAGGGTGGCTTGCCACGTAGTGTTGAAATCAAGGCTCTGCAGAGCTCGTGTGCAACACTGCTTGGCTTGGCTCCTGCTTTGCTGTATCATTAACTGGGGAAACAACTCTCTTTCCAGGTTAACTCAGGTCTACGTGATGATCTTTATTCCAGCACTTCCTGTAAGTTGCTGCTAAAGCTGTTAGAAGCTCTGTATCCCTCTGTGATGTTTGGGGAAAGGAGGGAGGGTCTTTGCTGTGTGGGTCACGAGGCAGCATCGTTTAGGATTTTACAATGTGCCCCTTGATCTTGGGCCTTTAACAGATGTGCACTGGCCAGCAGCTGCTGCTCCAGCAAACATGCACTCTTTCGTCTTGCTGTGCAAAGGCTTTTCCTGTGCAAGCAGTTGGGGATGGACATTGGAACCTGGGACTCCAGGGCTGGCACTTAGCTCTAAGATAAAGCTGCAGCTGGCTGCTCCACAGGCAGCTGGACACTGGCTCTCCTAGACTCCTCTAAGAGCCTGGGGAATGGGTGTCTGTAGGTTAATGCTTTCTTCCAAGGTTTCCAGGCTGTCTTGTGCTGGTGAGGAAGCACAGGGGAGCTGTCATTTGGAGACTGGTCTCTCTTCCCAGTGGGAATGGGAGGTGCCTTTAGTTACTCTTGGCTTGAGCGCAGCCAGTGCTGGCAGATGCCACACTTCAGCTGGAGCACAGGAGCAGGGTGTCAGGCAGCGTGCCTGGCTGGGGCACCCTGGGAAGGTGGTGAGATGAGCTGAGGGAAGGATTTACCTGTGAGAGTTATGGTATCTGGCTGTCAACCACAGTGCAGTGGGGCTGATGCAACGACTCCTGACTTTTACAGGCGGCATTTCTGTACCAGCTGCAGACAAGATACTTACTCAGCCAGGTACTGTATCACCAACCAAGCTCTGGGCTGTGGGCTACAAGTATGGCTAGCTAGGAACAGGGGTAAAGTTGGGGAACCAAGTTCATCCTGTCCCTGGGAGAGCTGAGGATGCAGAGTCCTTGGGCATCCCTGCAGGGCAGAGAGAGCTCATGGGAACCACCCTCCTCTTGCTCACTTCCCCACTGCTACCTCCCAGCTCCACATTTTGTGGTTGCACAAGCTCCTGAGCCCTGCATGCTGCCTCCTGCATGTCTAACACCCAGTCGAGCTTTATCTAAGTCAGGAGCTGCTGCCTTGGTTTCCTCCTGGGGTGCTGATGAAGGGTCTCCCTTGTGTTCCCTGGGCTGGGGGCTTGGGCAGTGCTGGGGGAGGAAACTCCAAAGTCTTTCCTTGGCTTCCAGGCAATCATTTTGCCCCAAGTGTTGACGGGGATCGCAGCCAACATCCTCAATGTGGCCATGAACGCCTTCTTCTTCTATGCGCTGAATCTGGGCATGGTGTAAGTGTGAGCAGAGGTGGTGACAGCCTCTCCCCAGGTGCAGGGGCTTGCTCAGGGGTATCTTGGGTGCCTGGTTCTGCTCCCCTCTGCCCCCCAGCCAACCGACCTGGAAAGGTGAGGCTGGGGGGGTCTACCCTGTATCTGCAGCAAGGCTTGTATGGGTGCCACCAGGTCTCTCCTGCTGTAGCAGAGGAGGTGGGGGAGGAGAACGTTGTTTGAAATCTGCCTGTCTCTCTCCCCAGGGGCTCTGCCTGGGCTAACACTGTCTCTCAGTACAGCCAGGCCATTCTTCTCTTCCTTTACGTGTGGTGGAAGAAGATCCACGTGGAGACCTGGGGAGGTACTGTTCATAGCTTAATCCTTCAATCCGTCTGACCCTGGGAATTTGGCACTGTTCCCAGCTCCCATGGTGTGGGGCTGACTGGGATTACCATCCCCTCGAAGCAGGTAGATGCTGTACCACAACCCCAAGGCCTTAGTGTAGCTCCAGGTACTTTCTTGTTGATCAGCCTGGCTCAGGAATGCACCACGGTGCAGCAAGACAAGGCTGATGTCCTGGGACCTGCGGGTTGTGATGGTTGTCCTCAGTGTCCAGAAGATCATATAGCTCCCCTTTGGTGGAGGAGAGCAGGAACACACATTCCTTCTGCTTCACCTTCTCATGGCAGGTTGGACCAGGGACTGCCTCCTGGACTGGGGCTCCTTCATCCAGCTGGCTGTACCTGGCATGCTCATGATGTGTATTGAATGGTGGACCTTCGAAATCGGGAGTTTCTTGGCAGGTGAGTCCAAACCCTCTGCTTCAGCAGGTCATCTTCCAGCCTGCTCTGTTGGCTGCTGCTTGAGTATGTCCCCAGAGCACGTCCTGCCATCACCTGCAGGGTGGGTTCAGCAGGGTGCAGATCTGTTTGATGGGGTCCCTGTAGTCACTGCCTCTGACCTAACACGGGACGTGACGAATCTTTTCCAGGGCTGCTCAGTGTGGTGGAGCTGGGTGCACAGTCCATCATCTACGAGCTCTCCTCTGTGGCGTACATGGTAAGGGCTGGGGGTATTAATCCAGTACCGGCTTGGGAGGATGCCCCAAACATTGGCTGGGGAGGGAAGCAGGAGTCAGTACCGGGTGTGTGATGACTCTCAGGCCTGTGGTGTAGCTGCACATCCAGGGGTGTGCTGCAGGTGGAGGCTCCCTTTACAGCAGCAATGTCAATGTTCCCCATATTCCCCACCAGCGAAGAAGAAAGTTGCCACAAGCGCTATTGCCTCTCACCTCCTCCTTGTCTCCCACTACTCAGGTGCCTCTGGGCTTCAGTGTGGCTGCGAGTGTCAGAGTGGGCAATGCCTTGGGGTCGGGAGATGTGGTGCAAGCCAAGACCTCCTGCATCACTGCACTGCTGTGCACAGGTCAGCCCAGGTCCTGCAGAGCAGAATAACGGAGTAGGACTTGCTGTCCTTGGGGCAAGGCACTTGACTGTTTCTTTTTCTTTCAGAAATTTTTGCTGTGTTGGTTGCAACATTACTGGGAACCCTGAAGGATGTGGTGGGATACATCTTCATCAATGACGAGTGGGTTAACAGCTTTCTTTTATGTATTCTTACCTTACTGGAGGGTGGGATTCATGTCACAGGAGCTGCTGACATAAACCTCCACCTGGCAACCATGTTCCTCAAAAGTCCCTCCCCACTGCCCAGTGTCACTAGGCAGCATGGATGCTGCTGACATCGGGACACTGCCATGGTGGTATCCAAGTTGCACGTATCCCCTGAGGTGTCATGGGCTGGGATCAGGCTCTGCAGCTGGCTGAGGCAGACATGTCCCAACCAGAGTCCTTTGGGACCAGAGCCTGCTGCTTCCCCTGATCAGTATGTCCATCTTCCCAACAGAGCGATCGTTGTCTTGGTGTCCAAAGTGATGGTCATCTTTGCTCCATTCCACCTGTTTGATGCAGCAGCAGTGAGTATTCCAGCACGTGAAGCGACTCCTCTCTGCAGGCTGGGGTGCAATGGGGAGTGCAAAGCTACCTCTAGCTTGCTCCTGACCTGTTAAAGTGACACAGAGAAACAAACTGATAAACTGCCAAAGCAGCTGCTTGCATTACCTGCAACACCTCGGTGTTCCCCGTGCTTGCACTTGCCCATGGGCATTGCTGCAAAACAACCCAGATCTCCTCCTTTAAGGCCTCAGCTTCTTAGTAGCTTGTCAGAGCAGCAGAAGCGAGCAGCGGGGTCTCCAGAGCAGTCAGGTACTCACAGCATCATGGCAGTGATCATATACTGTCTACCATAGTGATCCCAGCCCGTCTCCTCCTGTCATACCACTGCTGGCATGCCTCTCAGCCAGAGGGAGAGGAACCCAGCACCGTGCTCTCCGTGTTGGGGCTTCGCTGCCTCTCGGTGCCATGGGACAGCACAGTGGGGTCCCCAGTGCTGTGGTGGTACCTCCCCCTTCCTCCCCCCCCCACCCCATAGCACATGCTGTCCCACACAGCCATCCCTCTGCCTGCTTTCCTTAGGCAACCTGTGGCGGCGTGCTGCGGGGCACAGGGAAGCAGAAGGTGGGTGCTATCGCCAACGCCATCGGCTATTACGCCATCGGCCTGCCCATCGGCATCTCCCTGATGTTTGCAGCTAAGATGGGGGTGTTAGGTACGTGTGTCCTCTGTTCAGCATGGGGGTGCTGGTGTTGTGCGAGCTGCCGGCGCTGCTGCCGCTGGGCCGGGCCCTGTGCTGGGAGGCTCAGCCCTGGGACTTGTGCTTGGATCTTCCTTTGCATCCATGGGGCTGGGTCGCACACCGTTCAGCTGAGGCAGGCTATGAGTAGCCTCCATCAGTGTCCCAGTAAATCGAGGGTTGCTCCCAGGAGCTGTTTCCTCTCACTTTCCCTCTGGGCAGCTCCCCCATCAAGACTGGGTTAGACATGGGGTGATCATCTGACCCCCCCAGCTGAAGTTCTCAGGCATTTTGGGAGTGGCCAGTGAACAGGCTTTTCTCACCCTCTCCCTGAAGTAGCTCTCCATCTCTGCAGGCCTCTGGGTGGGGATGATCCTCTGCATCTCTCTGCAAGCCCTGTCCTTCTTGGCTTTTGTCATGCGCATGGACTGGAAGAAAGCTGCTGAAGAGGTGAGTCCTGTGCCCTCTCTAGTAACTGAAGAGGTATTCCAGTGAGTTCCTACCCCAGTACAATGCCACAGCCCTCTGGGAGGAGGGAGAAGTGAAATGGGATCTGTCACTCCCTACAGTGCAGGAACAATTCAGTGCTGAGCCTGCTTGTTTTGGGAGGGCGGAGGTTCTGGTTGCCTTGGCCAGACAGGACACCCTTGGTCTGAGAAGAGCAACTCTCCTGTGTTTTCAGGCTCAAGTCCGAGCTGGACTGAAAAAACAACTGGAAGATGTGAGCTCCAATGGCACGGCTGCTAACAAAACATCTGCTGTAGGTATGTACAACAGGGAGGGAGCCCAGAATCTCCACCCAGCCCATCCTTTCCTTCACAGTCATGGCAGACACATCAGGCCCAGATGGCTAGAAGGGGGCTGTCTGGTGCTGGTCCCAGGCAGCGGCGCTTCTCCTGTTACTTGGTAATGGGGTACAGGGTACCCCCTTAGCTGTCACCATCCTGGCTGCTCCAGCCAGGACTGCCAGCCTATGTCTGCTGCCAGCATGGCCAGAGTCCCTGAGCCTTGGGCATGGGCCCTCAGGACTGTCACTAGTGCTTGTGCAGCGCCGCAGCGGGAAGCCCTGGCTCAGCAGCTCAGCTTCCCTGCCACACTCACCTCTCTGTTGCACAGATTACGTCTCCGTTGACACAGACACCACGGACACTGTGGTTCTTCCTCAGAGCATCGTGGGAGACGAGAGGCAACCTGACCACCAGCTCATCACAGAGATGGAACCTGCTGCCATCCCTGCTCCTCCCTCTGTGGTATGGAGGGCCCTGATTGTCCGCCGGGCATTGGCTGTTGGTGCTGCCATCGCTGTCCTGCTGGTGGGCATACTGGTCCGGCTCCTGACTGGCAATGGCTAGAACCAGTGAGACTGGGGACCTGTGCACAGAGCGGGAGGGCACATGGTAACGTCCCAGGAGGATGGTGCAGGTGGGAGTGTATTCTGGGGCTGGCCTGGGAAAGAGACGGGGATCTTGTGCTGCTGTCCTGCTTCCTGCTCCCCAGGGCAGCTGTCTGAGTCACTTGCTAGTGGCAGAGGCTCTTGCTGCCCACAGCACCAGTCTGTTCCAGCATCACAGCCAGGCAAAGCCCACTTGTCTCTGCTGCCACAGCACAGAGCAAGGTGGGTTTTGCTGGAAGGTGGTTGACTCCTGAGTGCTGCTGGGGTGTTGGGTGCTGGCTGCTGGCCCTGCTCTCCGTGCTGCATGGCAGGCACAAGGCCTAAAGTAACTCTTTTTTGCACTTTTGTAAGGTGGGATTTTGATACAATAAAGTTTTCTGAATAAACATCAGGCTGTTAAGGTGGTGCAAGTGTGACCCCGGTCATTGGCACAGCTCAGCTCTCAGAGGGGAGGTTTGTGCACCATGGGCGGCTTACACAGGGCACAGCCTCAGTGTGCTGGCCTTGCAGTTTGGAGCTGGACATGGGTCTAGTGGCAGCCAGGGGCTTATTCCAGCTAGGTTTACAGAACTCACTGCTCCCCTCAGCTACAAGCATGGTTTGGGCATCTTGATTGCTCCCATACCCCTTGCCAGGCCAGGGGGAGGAGAATGATGTAGTGCATAACACCATGGCATCATCTCAAAACTGCCCCAGACCCGTTGTGGGCTCTTACCTGTGACTATGTGACAGCAGCCAGGGCACTGTGGTGACACAGGCTCAGCTGCTGGAGGTCAATACCATGTAGAGCTGGTGCACGGCCCATCCCTGCCCCCCCACAACACTCCTGGCATGGGGTGCTGGTCACCTGCAGACTGGGAAGGGAAAGACAGGAGATAAAGGAGCTCGAACCAGCTCTCCCCCCCTGACCACAGCGACCTCTGCCCAGCTGTGGGAGGATGTAGCAGACTGTGCCCCGCTCAGGGTCCAGGTAGCTTCAGGATGGAGGGATGGAACTTGGGGAGAGGAGGAAGCCTGTCTTGTTCTGCGCCCCAGGAGCTACCCTATCCCACCAGATCCTGCTCTGCACAGGAGAGGGTCCACACCACCGCAGCAGCTCTGCTGCGCTGGGCCAAGGCAGGATGCTATATTTGGCCTGGTGGAGAGGTGTCAGTGAAACCCAATGCGGCCACGCTGTGCGAGGCTGACAGCTGGAGCCAATGGGGCCAGCTTGTCTTGGCCACCACCACCTTGCAATGAGAGGGGCTGAGACAGCAGCAGTCCCTCCACTGCCAGCAGTAGCTTGCAGGAGGTTGCACACAGAGCCATGAACCCTCCATCGCCGCTGGAAGAGGAGGACAATCCTCCAGCCTGCCGCCTGGCCGAGCCACAGCAAAGCAGGAGAGAGGTACGAAGGCGCGTGGGAGTGATTTGGGAAGGCTCAGCCCCTATGCTAGCTCAGGGCAGGCAGCAAACACCTTTTAGAGCATGTCTGGGCTCCTCTGAGCTGCCCGCTGTGGTGCACAGCACCCTCACCGGGCTCCCCACCACCTGGGCTTCCCATCGCCATCCCAGCTGCTGGCAGAGGGAGCACACAGCCGGCTCACCCGGCCCGGGCTGAAGTTCACCCCACCGTGGTTACACATTGCTCACCCCAGCAGCGTGGTTTAAACAGAGCGCGGAGGAAGTGGGCTGTTTCACTCCCCTGGCAGAGCATGAAGCAGGCGAACCTCCCCGAGGAGAACGGCTTCAGCGAGGCGATGGCCACTGGCCAGCACGCCCTCACTCCAGGCAGCTACGAGAAGAAACGCTGCTGGCTGCAGCGCCTGGTGCCGGACAACTTCTGGGAGGACGCAAAGGAGCTGCTGGTGCTGGCGGGGCCGCTGGTAAGGACACGGAGTGGAGAGAGTGCTCCTGCCCACATGGCCGGCCCTGCTCATCTCCATCTCTCCTCTTCCCGACGTTTAGATCCTGATCCAGCTGATGATCTTCCTGATACACCTTGTCAGCTCCATATTCTGCGGCCACCTGGGCAAGGTGGAGCTGGCCTCTGTCACGCTGGCCATTGCTGTAAGCATTCCCAGGGGCTGCCACGGCACCAGGAACCAGCTCCCACCTGCTGATGCTGGGCTGGGATACGGGAATGGAGGCAGACATGGACAGAGGAGATTCCAGACTCCTGCTTTTCCTTTTAGCCCCTCTCCCTACCTGAAAGTCTTAAATGCTCCTATTCACTCTTTGGGTTTTTTTACTCCCGTTTCCAGGTTATAAATGTTACTGCCATCTCTGTAGGTTATGGGTTGTCTTCAGCATGTGACACCTTGATATCACAGGTGGGTAAGAGATGCTGGCACTTGTCCTGGAGGTACGGGGGTCTCCAGCAGCGGCTGGTGCTGTGCAGGCACTGCATGGAGCCTCAGCTGCACACAGAGCTGGGGAAGCTCGTCCCCGGGCTGCAATCCCATAGCAGGGAGCTCTGTGCTCCCTCCGAAATATTGAATCCTTCCTGGGGGGTCAGGGCTGCTCCATGCTCTGCGGGGTCCCTGTTCCCCCAGCACCAGTGTGCTGCCAGCACCACAGAGCTCACTGCTGGCCTCTCACCTTGCAGACCTATGGCAGCAAGAACCTGCTGCGCGTGGGGGTGATCCTGCAGCGTGCCACCCTCATCCTCCTGCTCTGCTGCTTCCCCTGCTGTGCCATCCTCATCAACATTGAGCAGCTCCTGCTCCTCATCCAGCAGGACCCCGACGTCTCCAGGTAGGGTGGGGTCCCATGGCCTGGGCACTGCCATCTCATCCTTCCACGGCACGGTGGGGCTGCGAAGGGGGGGTGGTGATGGCTGTGAACCCTTGCTTAACCGTGCCTCTGCTGTCCCCCAGGTTAACCCAGCGCTACGTGATGGCATTTGTCCCTGCACTGCCGGTGGGTCTGTGGGCACCCTGGATGCCAGCCATGTACAGGGTCCAGCCACCCTCCTCCTGTTTCCCACCGCAACTGCTGCTCAGCGCTGGCCTCCTCTTACCCTCTGATTTCTTTTTCAGGCAGTTTTTCTGTATAACTTGGAGATGAGATACCTACAGAACCAGGTGGGTCCTCCCCCAGTGCAGGGTCTTCCTTGACAAACATGCTTTGGGGGGGTTATCCTTGCTGTTCCACCGGTGCCCTGGAGCAGCTCAGACCCTAGAGACCATCCCATCCCACATCTAGGTATATCCATCTGCCTGATAGCCCTCCCTTCACACTTCCCCAGGTCAGGGCTTTACCTCCACTGCATTCACTTCCCAAGCAGGCATCCTAGGTTTGGTTTTTGCTTGGGAAAGATGCTGAGCATGGGGCTGGCAGGTCCTCTGCACCTTCCTGCTGAAGCGTACCCCCATCTCCTCCTCTTTGCAGATGATCATGTGGCCCCTGGTGCTGAGCGGGATCGTTGGCAACGTCGTCAACGTGATCGCCAACTGCGTCTTCCTCTACGTGCTCCACATGGGCATTGCGTAAGCAGCACCTGCCTCCCATGGAGGGGAAACCCAACCACTGGCAATGGAATGGGACTTCTTGGGGACATCAGCACCACCAGGCGTGGCCGAGCATCCGGTGCTTGCGGGGACAGGGCAGGACGTTCCGCTCAGGCACCCTGAGACCAGGCAGGCGTGCACAGGATGCCAGTGACCTTTCTCACTTCCTTTGCAGGGGCTCTGCCTGGGCCAACACCGTCGCTCAGTATTCACAAACCATTTTCCTGTTCCTGTATATTATAGGCAAGAAGCTCCACGTAAAAACCTGGGCAGGTAAGGGCAACTCCTCAGCTTCCTTTGGGTCTTGCTTTACAGAAGAATTCATGAATCTTCCACCTCTTCTACCAAATGAATCCTGTTAAGCTCTGACAGTGAAACATTAACCTCAGCCCAGTACACCCCAGGAAGGTGGTGCTGCTTCGGTGGCGGCACGTCACGCGTGAGCGTTGGCAGAGCCCCGTGCTGGGCAGTAAACATTAATTCTGGAGAAATGAAACTTTCTGCTGAGGCTTCGTAGGGTTCAGACCCAAAGCCGGATGAGCAAAGGCGTAAGCACCAGGTTGTCCTTAGATGCTCTGCTCTGGGAGGGGTTGTGGGGGGGAACTGAGGGTTGCATGGCTCTGTGGCCCACAGGATGGTGGCAGCAGAGCTCAGATGTACTCGCTCTGCTGATGGATGTCCTGTGGTGCTGAGGAGCATCATCCCGGTGGCTCTGCAAACCAGACTGACACTTCCAGTGCTCTTGAGGGTGTAAGATGTGGCCAGTTTGGTCATCCATCAGGTGACATTTTTTCCTCTCTGCAGGCTGGTCCAGTGAGTGCCTGCTGGAGTGGGACAGCTTCACCTCCCTGGCCATCCCCAGCATGCTGATGATGTGCATTGAGTGGTGGACCTATGAAATTGGGAGCTTCTTGATAGGTCAGCAGGGGGGTGGGGAGCTGGAAGGAGGTGGGCAGGGTGTGTGACCCGCAGTGATGTCTGCAGCTGTCACAGGGACCAGAGAATGGCTCTCTGCTGGGCACCTGCCCCCAGCGCTGACCCTCTCCTCTCCCCCAGGCCTGCTGAGCGTCATAGAGCTCTCTGCCCAGTCCATCATCTACGAGGTGTCCGTCGTTGCTTACATGGTAAGGGCTGGGGTTATGGTTCTGGACCAGGGCTCCCTAGGGACAGTCCCAGGATAGACACCCAGCTAAAATCAGCTCCAGCAAATGTTGGTCTTCCCCCTCCCATGCTCACACCTCTCCTCGCTCTTACCTATCCCTCCCCATGGAGATGCTTTAAGTCAAATCCTGAACCCCATCCTCCCTCTCCGCTGGGTGGCTCTTCCCCTGTCACCACGACGGTCCCCTTACCTGGTCGCACACGCGAGCCTCGGCCCTGTGGTTACAGATCCCCCTGGGGCTTGGCACTGCCGCCAGCGTGCAGGTGGGGAACGCGCTGGGCGCTGGCAACATCGAGATGGCCAAGAGATCCTCCTCCACCAGCCTGCTCTGCACAGGTCAGGCCGCCCGCGCACCGGGGAGCCTTCACCAGGGCTGCTCCGGGCACGGCAGGAGCAGGGAGCGTTTGCAGTCCTCTGCCTGTGGCACACATCCGTGCCCCCCCTTCTATCCCAGCTCTCTCCCTCCCGAGCTCCTTGGCACAGCTGGGTCAGGCTCAGTGCTCTGCTCTGTTTTTCAGGGGGGTTTTGCGTAGCTGTGGGGGCTGTTTTAGCTGCCACAAAGGACTTGCTGGGATACATCTTCACCCGCGACAAGTGAGTGTCCCCTGGCCCTGGAGCACAGAGGTTGGTTCCCAAAAGCAATCCTTGGCTCTTCTCTGTCCCCAGGGAGATCGTTGACTTGGTGGCCTGGGCCATGCCCGTCTACGTTGTCTTCCACTTGTTTGAAGCCATGTGTGTAAGTCCCTGGGGATGCTCCTGTGCTTTCAGTAAGGGACCATGGTGCTGAGTTGGCAGCATCACGAGGCAGTCGGTTGAGGGTCCCTCAGGCTGTAGGTGGGCACCGGCACACACACCGGGGACCTGCAGAGCTCCTGGGGTCACCCCTGTGAAAACAATGAGTGCACAAAGAGATGCTGACCTGCAGGGCCACTCAGGGATGCCAAAATAACCAGGTGGAGGTGGGGAGCCAGTCCATCACCTGGCTGGCTCACCAGTCCCTGGGCACAGGCAGGGCCCCTGGGGCAGCCAAGGCAGCATTCCTGGTCCTGGTCCTGGTCCTGGCCCCAGCCCCTCTCCCTCTCTCCCTGGCAGGGTGCCTGCAGCGGGGTGCTCAGAGGCATAGGCAAGCAGAAATTTGGTGCCATCCTCAACGCTGTGAGCTACTACGGCGTGGGCCTGCCCCTGGGAGCCGTGCTGCTCTTTGTGGCCAGGATCGGTGTCATAGGTACCAACCCCCTGCATGCACAGCCCCAACTCCCCCAAGGGTGGAAGTGTCTCCCTCACCCCACCGATGACTTGCCATGACCCTCCTGCCTGGCTCCACAGGGCTGCTAGGGACTGGGCACTGGGGGGGGGGGGGGGGCTGGGATGGCCCCTGCTACTGCTGCGAGCCTTTAATGGTACTGGGAAAAGAACTGCTGCTGGGCAGCTCCACAGCAGGTGCCCATGGCTGCCCTGTGCCCATGTCCCCATGTGACATCCCCTCTCGTCACTCACTGTCCAAAGATGCCATCTCTCTGGGTTGGGTTTGTGCTGGCTGCAGCCCCTGGCTGACACTGCCACGTCCTCCACAGGGCTGTGGCTCAGCATGCTGGTCTGTGTCTCCATCCTCTGCACCTGCTTCATCGCCTTCATCTTCCGCCTGGACTGGAGGAAGGCGGCTGAGGAGGTAACCCACAGACCTGCGGCATCGCGCCCTGCCAGCGCCAAGGGCTCAATCCCATAGGCCAGGGCTGTCCCCCAGCAAAACCCAGTGCTCCCATGAGCACAGCCACATCCCTCTGTTCAGCTCCCTCCCATAACAGCCTCAAGCCTTCCCTCTGCGCCTCATGCCACCCTCAGCTGGGGACATGAAGCACAAAGCAGACAGGGTGACCGAGGCACCTCAACCCCACAGTCCTGAGCATCACCTCATGCTCCTGCAGCTCCAGGGATGCCCCCAGCCAGCATCCCCTGGGCATTTTGGAGATCTTTCAGCTGTGATCCCATTTCCACCCTGATGAAACCCACAAGAGGGGACACATTTGCTTGGTGGGGATTTCCTGCACCATGAGCTGCCAGCTAAACCCGCTGTATTCCCCCTCCCAGGCTCAGCGCCGTGCAGGAGTGACCC
Source organism: Laterallus jamaicensis coturniculus (assembly GCA_022605575.1). Classification (NCBI taxonomy): domain Eukaryota; kingdom Metazoa; phylum Chordata; class Aves; order Gruiformes; family Rallidae; genus Laterallus; species Laterallus jamaicensis. Next base: position 2,965,847 of record JAKCOX010000025.1, on the reverse strand, counting down.
AGCCACTGCCAGAGGAGCCAAACCCAGGCCCTGAACCCTCCTGCAAGGTGCTTTCCTCTGGTGTGGGGCCGGCCCCACCATCCCATGCATACCCCCCTGCCACAGCAGTGCGGGGATGTGTAGGTACGACAGGAGCTGGGCACTGTGGGTAGTGGTGGGTTTGGGTCCAAGAATTAATCCTCAGGTCCCCAAGGATTAACACAAGCCAGGAACAAGCCCATGCAATGGGGGTGCAGCATAGCACTGGCGATACTGTTTTCTTAGTTACTGGGGAAACAGTTACAAGGGCGGGCTCAGGAGGGTGATGGAGGGACGACCTGGAGGGATGGGGCACCTTGGGCAGCTCTCACCTTGCAGACACCATGTCCCATCAAAGCTCCACTGAGGGCTGGAGTCCTCCATGCTCTGGGCTGCTTGTAACGTGCTTTCAGACCTCAAACAAACCCCTCCCAATAAGAGCCTCCACCCACCCCAAAAGGCCTCGGTGACACTGCACTGTTCTCCTTGCAGCGGGAGTGGATGTGCAGAAGGGCGTCGTGCTCACAGCCATCACCAGGCTGGAGGACCCAACATACCAGCTGGAGCCCCAGGAAGCCAGACCTGCCACGTCCCCTCCGGCCACCACCGTGGCCACCAAGGACCTGATCATCCGGCGTGGGCTGGCGGCAGCTGCAGCCGTCGCAGTGCTTGGACTGGGTGTTGTCGTAAAGCTGATAACCAGCAAACACTGACTCCCACCAGGGACTGTGGGGATGTTGATTTGGGGGCAAAGTCCCCCCCACAGGATGGATGGACAGAAGCACAGAGCCCAGCACACGCCTGTCCTGTCAGAGCCAAAGGGCCCCATCAGCATCTGCTCAGCCATGGCTCAGAATCTGGTCCTGTGTCTGCTCCAACACCCAAAACGCTGCTGTGGGCTGTCTGCACTGAGGGCATGGGTACCACCCTCCAGCCCACGCTGCCGGCTGTCGCCTGCCAACCGGAGCCATAGCCTGGCTCACACTGCTGCTCTGTGACAAACCCCAAATAAAGAATAACCCACGCTGGACTCAGGCTGGCTCCTTTGGGTGCAGGCTGAGGGCAGGGCTTGGGCTACAGCAGGGGAACATCCAATGCTGGGGGCTGCAGCGAGCATGGGGGGCGGGGGGGGGCTCACCCTGCCCCAGGTGGCCTTTGCAGTCAAACAAAGGTTTTATTCAGCAAGGCACAAGGTCAGCTTCCAGTTACAAGCTTGGAGATAGAAGACTCCCAGTAAATCAATTAAAAAATGGAAACTCAGTTATGGATGAGATGGCTGGCTGCTCTCACCAAGGGCCTCCCTAGACCTGGGGCTGCGGTTGCAGCACTGCCCTGTCTGCATGAGGCCCCAAATGCTGTGGCACCAGCGGTGTGATGGTCCCTAGTGCTCCCAGAGTCCTTGGGGTAGAGCAACTACAGCTCAAAAAGCCTTTGTTGGCACCTCAGGCAGCCTTTATACTCACTAGGGGGCTAAAAGTGCTTTTCCCTGCAACAAGATGTTATCCATCAAGGCCTTTCAAAGGATGGGATGTTTTTCCCTCTGTTCTGGGCAGGCAGCTGGGGACAACCAGCCTGGACTGTCTCCACCAGTAATTTCCACAGTATTTTAGTCTTACTGCTAGTATGAGACAGCTTTCTATGGGGCTCACCCACGGTGGTACGTGGATAAAGGGGCTCGGTAACTATTGGCTTCGTTTTGCTACCCTGTGGCAAACGATTCCCCCACTCCCAAGAGCTTTTAGCTGGGCTCCTGTCTGCTTCCTTCCATCTAATGCTGCTCACTGCTGGTATAGGACTGGGTCCCCATGTTTCAGCAGAAGCTGGAGCCTTCACCCTGGGGCTCCCATCCTTTAGGTATTTCTCATTTGCTTCTCCAGTGAACTGGCTGCCTTGGAAGAAATCAAATTGCAGAAGAAAAAAAGAAAGCTCAGCACTAGGACTGCGGGGACGGAGAGGTGGGTTCCAGGCCTGGTGCACTGCCAGCTGCCCATCACCTCCCTCTGGTCTGGGGGGCACCATCCGGAGAGGCACAGAAACAAGGGAGCACTGTGGTGATGGAGGCTGAGGCCAGGCAGGGCTGACACCGCTCACGCCGACAGCAGAGACCCAATGCTCACCTTCACCACCACCGCTACCACAACCCCCAGCAGGGCCAAGACCGCCAGTCCGATTCGGCCCTTGTTAAACAGCTTCAAGAGGAAGAACTTGGCCCAATCCACCTTCTTCTGGCTGGCAGGTGGGTACCGGAGTTTGTTTGTACCCTCCATCTTCAGGTCCTTGATCAAGCAGGCGCGGCGGTGGGAGAAGGTCTCAAAGCTGTGCTTGCCATGGTAGGCACCCATCCCGCTGTTACCTGAGGGACACAACCCAGGCAGGTCACACCATGCATGGTGACAATAGCCCTTCCTAAATTCCTGTTTAGCAGCAGCCAGGACACAGGAAAGCTTGGCTGGGGTGCTTCTCACACTGGGAGCAGCTGCTCTGTCCCCAAGGGCAGAGAAGCAAAGAGCAGCTGTAATAACCACCCAGAAATAAGTGAGGACTTGCTCGCTGCCTTCAACTGGGGCTCAGGCTGGTTGTGAGCACCCACACTTGAAATGTCGGCAGCACCAGCCCTCTCCTTCCCAGGGCAAATCCTGCTTCTCCCACATTTACACTGGGGTGAGGGACTGGAGGAACAGCCTCTATTGTGTCAAGCAGAGGGACATAAGGAGGTTGTTCAGCAACCCACTATCAGAAGCACCCAAGACCTCAGCGCTCTACCCACGGCCAGGTTATCCCTGCCACAACGCCGCAAGCCTGTCAAAGACTGTGGAAACTCAACCACCCCCTTGGCCACAGGCAACTTCAGCCCATTCCCCACACAGGAGAACCAGAGCTGTGGACAGATGTGCCTGAAGTTTTTACTCTCCCACTAGCACCAATACCGCTCCAGACTCCTTACAGAGGAGCCCGCTGGTGAAACAACACTAATGGGAACATGCACCTGAGAGTTTTTCAATTACCAAGCAGGTAAGACAGCACCCAGGTTGGAAGCTGCTGCTGGGGGATGGAAACTGGGCGTATGGGATGGAGCAGGGACTTACCCACGCCGCCGAAGGGCAGATCAGGAATCAGAGCGTGCATCATGACATCATTGGCTGTCATTCCACCGCTGGAGGTCTCTGATATCACATGTTTGATCAGCTACCCAAAGAGATGGCACAAATCAGGGGAAATCACAACCGGCCACCAACACCACAGCATTTATCAGAGCAAGTGGATAGCAAGGTGATGTTTCCATCCCCTGTTTTGGGGGCACAGGCTGAGCCTTGTTCCCTGAGGGAGGCAGAGTTTACAGTAATGAAGCACAAGACCTGCACAGCAGGAAGAGCCACAGAATGAAAAAGCTCAGGCCCAGCAGAACAACTTGGAGGTGGCAGTACATCAGCTGGAGCCTGGGGTGTTCTTCAGCACTCCCACTCGAAACACCCGGGGCTGTTGTGTCAAGAAGCCCTGACCTAAATTCCTGAGCTGACATTATAGACTCCGCACTGGGGGCAGGAAACCTGCAAGGAACCAGCACCCACGAGCGTGGGCTGGCCAGCTGAGGTGCATAGGGACCTGGTTAAACCCAGAGTCCTTCAGCATGAGACCGGGAGCCTCCAGCAGCTCTAAAGACACTCGTGGCCCCTGTGAGCCAAATGCTGATATTCTCATGCAAGGAGATGATGACACGGGCCCTGTGTGGAGCCGTGACTGGGACCAGCCACACGCAGGATCTAACTGCACAGAGATGCCCCCACGGGAGAGCACAGCCCAGACCCACCTTCTTGTTGTTGGAGAAGACGTACAGGGCGAGGGGCTTCTCCCGGCGGTTGATGAACTCAATGGCTTTGTCCACACTCTTCACAGTCACAATGGGAAGCACTGGTCCAAAGATTTCCTCCTCCATCACCTTTGACTCCGGAGAGACGTCAGTGAGGATAGTGGGTGCTGAGCAAACAGGAGAGCAGGAAAGGGTGTGAGCAGGACAGAAGATGTGGTCCATTGCAGCACCTCATCCCAGGCACTGCCTGTGCTCAGTGCACACCGAGAGACCCACAGAAGCACAGGGCCCCCAAAAGGCACCCGTGACCACCTGCCCTCCAAAACAGCTGCCACCAGCACCTATGAAACAGGAGGCCTCATCCGTCTCTCCCCCGTGAGCGATCTTCTGCCCTTCCAGCAGGCCCATGATCCTCTTGAAGTGACGCTTGTTGACGATCCTTTCATAATCTGGAGATGACTTCACATCTGCCCCATAGAATTCCTGCCAAAGGGAACAGCAGAACCAGAGCACTCAGCAGGCTGTCACTACAGCCAGAGTACAGAGGTCTCAGCTGTAACAGGGACAGCTCCCTGGCATGGGGAATTCTGTGCTCACCTGCAGCGTTGCCTTGATATTCTCCACCACCTTATCCTGGATGGATGGGTCACAGAGGATGTAGTCCGGGGCGATGCAGGTTTGCCCACAGTTCATGTACTTCCCCCATGTGATCCGCCTGTGGGGAAAGGGAGATGGGTCAATCCCTTCCAGGGCTCACAGCCTGGCTGATCATCCCTGAGCGACACCCACAAACAGCCCAGAGGTGTCCACCTGCCCCAAGGATGAGCCCTGCCAAGGCCTTACGCAGCCTGACCTGCAGGCGACGGCCAGGTCACAGTCCTTGTCGATGTAGCACGGGCTCTTCCCGCCCAGCTCCAGGGTGACGGGTGTCAGGTGCTTGGCGGCTGCTGCCATCACGATTTTGCCCACCGTGGAGTTGCCCGTGTACAGGATGTGATCAAATCTCTGGGTCAGCAGCTCTGTTGTCTCAGGTACTCCTCCAGTGACCACAGGGTACAGCTCCTGTGGGGAGAGCGTGTCATGTCACCCCACCCACAACATCCCTGAGGCACAGATCCCCACGGAGGGACACAGGGCTGCACTCACCCGGTCCAGGTACTGGGGCAGCAGATCAGCCACCAGCTGAGCCGTATTCGCGCTGATCTCTGATGGCTTCACCACCACAGCGTTGCCTATGAGACAGACACAGCACGGCTGATCAGCCCTCGTGCCCCTCTTCTGCCCATGGCCCCACTGAGGACAGGGGCTGTGACGGGTCCCCACCTGCTGCGATGGCCCCGATCAAAGGATGCATGACCAGCACGAAGGGGTAGTTCCAGGCCCCGATGATCAGCACCACTCCCAGCGGCTCAGGGCAGATGTAGGCCTCATCCCGCATCGTCAGCAGGTTCTTCTTGACGGGCCGAGGTGCTGCCCAGGATGGCAGCTTCTCCATGGTCAGGGCCAGCTCCCCCAGCACACCCAGGATCTCGTGGCTGTATGCATTAGGACCACTCTGTAATGACAAGGACAAGGAGCTTGGGGAGGGGATGGTGCAGGCCCCCACCTCCTATACCCACTGTGTCTGCCCAAGGAGGGCAAAATCATTCGAATATATGGCAGACATCATCTGGCACAGCAAACAGGCCCTTGAGATCGCTGCCTGCCCCAGGGCTGACCACAATCCATGCACAGACTTTGCCAGCCCAGACCTTGTGCAGATCCGCCTTGATGGCTGCCAGGATCTCCTTCTCCTTCTCCTGCACCATCCGCTCCAGGGCCTTCAGCTGCTGCATCCGGAACTCCAGCGAGCGGCACCGGCCCGAGTTGAAGGCGGCTCTCGCCCTCTCCACAACCTGTCTCATCCTCTCCATGGCTGCTGCGGGCAGAGGACAGCAAAAGCCAGATCACTGCTCTGCGGGGCCACCAAAGACTTCTCAGGCCTGGGAGCACTCAACGTGGGGCAAGCAGCAGGAGATGTTCCACCCAGAACAAGGCTGGGAAGTGTTCTAAATGGGTGGAGTCCTGCTCCTAAGGCATCTGCTCAGGGCTCCAGCCCTCCCATGTCCCATCCTACCTGCATAGCACCCGCCAACACAACCTCTCATGACAACCCAGGTCCCGTTCTGTGGGTTCTTTCTCCTAGGTCAGGGGCACCCTTAACCCCACCAGCCACACCACCCTCTGCCCACAGGGATGTTCCCCAGGATTCAAAACACAGAGATGACGATGTCTTTGGTGGGCAGCCAGCTAGACCCAGCCTGTGTCCATCTTCCCCATAACCACAAGGCCCTCGCAGGGCATCCCAGAAACATGACAAAACAGTGCAGAGGTTTCATCTTCACTCCTAGGAGCAGTGTTTCCCCTTTTTAGTCAGGACAAGGTCTGCCTGCAGCCCCTGTTTAACCAAAGGAGATGCCAAGGTTCCCCCCCGATTGTTAAATTCTGCCCTTCCCCACCTGCTGCTGCCGCAGCTGCGTGACACAGCATCCTGACCAAGGAAGGAGATGACTCATTAAAAAAGGAAAGAAAAATGAAAGTTACCTTCAGAGCAGCTTCTGTCCTTACCAGTCTGCTGCAGAGTGTAAGCAGGAGCAAGCCCTTCCCCTGACACAGCTCGGAGCAATTTCTCCTCCCACAAGAGGACAGCTGGCCTGGACCCAGGGCTCTTGCTTGTGAGAATCAACAGTACTGATATTAAAAGTATTATCTGGAGGAAAACACTGGCTGGAGTTATTCTCAGGGGAAAGAAGTAATAACCTCTTCAAGGATGCTGATGCTGAGAGAAATTCCAGGACGCTGATGGTGGGAGAGTTAGTTGATCTTCAGAGAGGCACATGAACAGAAGAGCTTCTCAGATTAAAGTCTAAGGCAGCACCCTATCAGTGAGCTACCAATAGCATGTGAACATCGTGCAGAAGTATAAAGCTCGCATGTGTATTGATAAAGGGCTGTGGTCTGCACCCTGCCGGAGTCCTTGCAATTGATCTCCAGGCTCACTAGATACTAGGGAGCCCTTTGCTCAGCTATATCGTCACGCAGGGAATACACAAGCTCTGGCTGGGGGTGTTTGGCCAGGGCAGTGACTCAGCTGCCTGCATGGGGTTGTGAGGCCACGTGGCTTTGCTGCCGTTGGGCGCACGAGGCCGGGGGAGCGTCGTCACGTGCTGCCCCAGCTGTGAGAGCCAACGAACGCAGCCCGTGTTATCGTCCGGATCGGAACAGAGCCCAGGCTGGCAGCAGCTGCAGGTGGGAGGCAGTCAGGGGAGGGATTTCCATGGGACAGGAAGAAACAGTCTGGCTCCTCCGCAGCTCCCAGCATCGCTTCGCCCCACACTCCATTCCCCCAGTCAGAGTTCTGGGGATTCTTCCCCATGAGCTGGGAGGTCTCTGTGCTGGGAACCTGTGCTCCTGTGCCAGCGTAGAGGAGCCTCATGACATGTGTGTGATGCTCAGAAAAGCCCTGGCCAGAGGCAGGAGCAGTAGAGGATGGACAGGATTCCACAGGAGGCTGCAGGGACTTACCAGGCTCAGTTTATTATTTAAATTCTCAGTGCTAATTTACTGCTTGCAAAATGTATCATTAAAAAGGCTTCATATTAGTACATGGATTCTCACCAGACATGAAGAAATCCCACTTATTGCACACAGAGTGAATATAATTTTCTACCCTAGATTAATTGCATTTAATAACCTTTTTTATTTTTCCTTAAACATAATTAAACATTAATCTTTCTAAGGTCCTTTCACCTTAAATTACTCCAGCATCCTCTCCCCAAGCTAGAACAAGACCCCTATTATCTCCCAGTGCAAGATTAGAGCAGACCCAGAAGCTCAAACACAAAGGAGTACTCACTCTCTCAGCAATTGTTTTCCCTTGGAGGATTCTGACCAGAAACTGGTTTGTACTGGTTTTGGCTGGGATGGGAGTTTATTTTCATCAGAGTTGCTACATTTCTTCATAGTAGGATGGTGCTGTGGTTTTGAATTTGTGACCAGAACAGTGCTGGTAATGCAGCCATGGTTCAGGTGATGCCAAATAGCCTTTGCACAGCATCAGGGTCTCCCTGGTTCTCACCCGGCCCCGCCAGCACCTTGGCTGGGGTCGGAGAGAAGCAGCGAAGGGACCTGGCTGGCAGAGCTGACCCCAGCAGACCAAAGGGATGCTCCAGACCAGGTATCATCACACTCAGCTATAAAAGCAAGAAGGGGGAGAAGAGGAGGAAGGGAGGAAAGAGGAAGGCAGGGCGACACTGGGAGTTATGGCATCTCATCTTCCCACGTCATCACTCCAGGTGATGGAGCCCTGCTTTCCTGGGGAAGGCTGACTGGCTGCCTGCTGAGGGGAAGTAATGAACAGATTGCTTAATTTGCTTGCCTGCATGCCTGGCTTCACTTTCCCTGTCCCCTTTAGCTCAACTTACATGTCTTCTCCCTTTTATTCTTCCTGCTCTCCACCCTGTTGCACTGCGGGAGCTAGTGGCTGTGTGGGTCTCAGATGCCCACCTGGGCTAACCCACAACACTGGCACTTTGGGTTTCCTGCTTCTCTGAACAGGCTTGGAATGTCTTTTATGTGAGCACAAGATGTTCTCATCAGCAAAACACAGGCAGCATGGGTATCAGCTTTGTCATTTTTAACTGCTAAATAATTGTTATGGGTACAGAATAAGCCCCGGAGCCCCAAGGACATCAGCCTGCATCCCCTGGCCAGCTGCAGATGATTCTACTTCACAGAGATCCATGAGTATTTCACTTCAATTAAACAGCAAGGGGAACCTCGTTAGGTTTAGTCAGAACCATTGCTACCAGTAAAACGCATCAGCCAGCACAGCCTGTCCCAGGCTCATCACTGAGAGAGTGGCTGTTCGGAGCACAACAGAAGACAGACCATCCCAAAAACCTCAGGGAAAACATTGTCAACCCAACGACAGCTGAAATTTAAAGTCTTGTTTGTCACCACAGGAAGGCAAGAGGTTTGGTGCAAGACACAGTGTGCACGTCCCTGGAAGCAGCACTCTGCATGGTGTGGGGTGGGGACTAGGGTTTCTTGTTCTGCAGTCCTCCTTTTGGGAGCTGGTCCCTCTGTGTCAGCACAGCTTTTTAGTGGGTCCAAGCCTTCTCTTGGTTAGGGCGTTCCTAAGGCTACTCTGTGTGCTCGACAGCTCAGGGAAATAACCCAGTGCAAAAGGAAAAATGACTTCTCAGCTTGTGGAAGAAGACACAGCGAGCACTCAGAGTAGAGCTGGCATGTGGTATCTTCTCCTCTCTTCAGAACCAAAGCACCTGTGAAAAGCAAAGAACACCAACATCCTGTGAAGGATCTGCTCAAACAAACCCACCTCCCTTTCCAGAACAGCCTGAAGGAAAAGCCCCTTCCCTCAGGATGAGTTCCCTGGGGGTGCAGCTGGTCTGCTCCTGCCCCCCTCAGCATGCAGGCACTGGGGATCTCACATGCTGCCCGAGCTCCGAGCGCTGCCAGGGAAAGCATCCCACTCTGGCTCTGGGGAAGGTAGGGGACATTCCATGATCCCCACATTCACTACTCTAACATGATTTTACCCAATCTCAAACCAGGTCTACACACACAGGAGAAGAAAAAGGCTCCTACCTCACCGTGACAGCCACGGCAGTGCTCTGAAACCTGCTGCTCCTTACCACACACTGAGCCAGCCCAGCCGCTCAACAGCCAGCACAAGCAAGAGGGCTTTTCTCTTCAGCACAGACTGGTGATTCTGAGAAAACCCAAATGATTTCAAGATGCCATGAGTTTTCCCCCCATCACTGAGAAGGCATTCTACCTAGACAGGGGCTTGCCTGCCTGGACAGCGCTTGGAGGCCTGAGCCAGTTCTCAGCTCGTACATCTCCTCCCGGACTCAAACACGCAGGTAGGTTATTTCCTGCTGCTTGCTGGGCTCCCTGCACATCTCCTCACAGCTGGAAACGCCACAGTATGGGCTGAAGGGCAAAGCCTGATCCACCCCACCACCTCTTGTCCCTCAGTGGCTGCTCCCTTGAGCTTCATAAACCCCCAAGACACAGCTGAGCCTGGCGAGGAGCAGCCAGTGCAGGCACACACAGCGCCTGGCCCACCAGCCGCAGCGAAACGACGGCGATCGCACTCGGAGCTTTACACCTTACCCCTCCTTCTCAGGAGGCACCTCCAGTCCTTCAGCCAGCACCAGCAGGCTTCTGCCTCCCACAGACAGGAGAGGACATCCCACCCTTCCACACTACCCAGTAGAAAACAGGGGAGGAAATGGAAGTAACTGAGCTGAAGTCAGATGGGAGCCACAGCTGGGTGAGGAAAAGGAGCTTGTAGTAGACTATGGGACACAGCCGCCCTTGCCCAGGGTGCCATGGCACAAAGCCACAGCTGGCTGGACTAGCCTGCAGAGCAGCTCACAACACTGCTGAACAAAGTCCTGGAACTGAAATCACTCCTAACCTGCCCAAACATGCCAACCTCTGCCTCTGGAGGGAAGTTCTCACAGGTGTCACCTACCAAGGCAGAGCAGCAAATAGTATGGCAGCCTAGGAGATTTCTGAGGACATTTCTGGTCTAGGTACCACTCACAGGAGTGAGAAACAGATCTTGGGAATTTCAGGTGGGCCAGATTTCACAAGTGCCAGGACAGAAAAAACAGGCCAGGCTCTAAGAAAAGACTACAGGTGCAGAGTGAGCTCACAGAAGATCAGATTAATTGACTGGGCCCCAGCTGGATCCTGTGTCCAGAGCTGGGGCTCCCAATAAAAGAAAAATGTGGAACTGTTGGAGAGGGTTCAGAGGAGCCATGAAGATGCTCAGAGGGCTGGAGCACCTGCCCTACAAGGAGAGGCTGAGGGAGCTGGGCTGGGTCAGCCTGGAGAAGAGAAGGCTGTGGGGGGACCTCATTGCAGCCTGCCAGTCCCTGAAGGGAGCTTATAAGCAGGAGGGGATTCAACTTTTTAAAAGGATAGACACTGGCAGGACAAGGGGGATGGATTAAAGCTAAAGGAGGGAAGGGTTAGATTAGATATTAAGGGGGAAGTTTTTTGCAGACAGAGTGGTGAGGGGCTGGAACAGGCTGCCCAGAGAGGGGGTGGGTGCCCCGTGTCTGGGGGTGTTCAAGGCCAGGTTGGATGGGGCCCTGGGCAACCTTGTGTAGCTCCAGGCCTGAGGTTGGTGGCCCTGCCTGTGGCAGGGGGGTTGGAGCTCTATGATCCTTGGGGTCCCTTCCAACTCATGCCATTCTAGGATTCTAATTGAACATGCACGTACGTAGACAGCAGAGACCCAACGCTCACCTTTATCATCACCGCTGCCACAAGCCCCAGCAGGGCCAAGACCGCCAGTCCGATTCGGCCCTTGTTAAACCGCTTCAAGAGGAAGAACTTGGCCCAATCCACCTTCTTCTGGCTGGCAGGTGGGTACCGGAGTTTGTTTGTACCCTCCATCTTCAGGTCCTTGATCAAGCAGGCGCGGCGGTGGGAGAAGGTCTCAAAGCTGTGCTTGCCATGGTAGGCACCCATCCCGCTGTTACCTGAGGGACACAACCCAGGCAGGTCACATCATGGGTGCAGCCTGCCAAACCTTTGGCCACCTGAGGCCACCAGCAAGACAAGCAGCAGCACAGGAACATTTCTTGCCAGCTGCACTGCACAGTTTATAAGCACAACTGTTCCTCTGTGCTCCCACAGAGAGGAGAACAGATCCTTCCCCTGTGTCACCTTCTCAGCCTCCGAGATGTCTATCCGTACTCCGTATGCCTTCTTCCCCACCTGGTTTTCACTACACACTCTCCAGTACTCCACTGTGTCCCTGTGTGTGCTGTTCCCTGTCTCCTGGAGCTGTCTCCAGCTCTTCCCTGGATTTGGCTTCCTCTCAAAGCGCCATGCAAGGCTCTGAGATCTGACCACTGCTGTGGGAGACAGGTTTCCTACGGGCTACACCTCAGTTTTTCACTTCCAGGCCAGGGAGTGCTGCCTGCAGCAGCAGAACATGCAACCCCACTTCTGCAAAGCTCCACAGGCTGTTCTGTGACCTGTTCCTGTCCCATCCTCCCCAAGCAGAACTAATCCACTCCTCCTACAACTCATCAACCCAATTCAGGCTAACATTTTCAATGCACCTGTGACATCAACCTGAACTAAATGCTTTAATCTTCCCAAACCCACACCCAAAGGTTTCCTCCCTTTCGGATCCTGTCCTAACATACTCCTAGAACTTATTTTTGGTGTTGGTATCTGCTGTACAGACACCCTTCGGCTGTACTGGGCACAGGTGTACCTGGACATAAACCAATTTCTGCTGTGTCACACCATGCAACAAGTCACAACGATTAAGGAGCTCCAGTAACTTACCGACACCACCGAAGGGTAAGGTTGAGAGGAAGAAATGCATGATGACATCGTTTCCAGTCACACCCCCACTGGAGGTTTCTGAGATGACTCTTTTGATTAACTGACAAAAGAAAAATAAACAAAACATGACAAAAGCTGAAAAGAGACCAGACCGTGTAACTGAGCAGGACAGGGAGGGAAATGAAGGGCCATCGTATTTGCTTTCTCTGGCTGAGGACTCAAACAAGCCCTCTCCATGCAGTATTGACACAAGGAAAGTGGGAGAGTTGAAAGGAAGGATGGCAAGGATGGAAACCTGGAAGCCCACCTCCCTAGGAATTAATTTAATGAAACAAATCATGAAAACTACCTGGCATCAAAGTGGAAATTCAGCTTCTTATGCTGCTTCTTTACAAAATCATGAAAAACTAAAGTATTTGAGCAGGAGACCTGGGCTTCCAGCAGCTCTAAAGACAATTGTGGCCCATGTGAGCCAAATGCTGATATTCTCATGCACGGACCCTGTGTGGAGCCGTGACTGGGACCAGCCACACGCAGGATCTAACTGCACAGAGATGCCCCCACGGGAGAGCACAGCCCAGACCCACCTTCTTGTTGTTGGAGAAGACGTACAGGGCGAGGGGCTTCTCCCGGCGGTTGATGAACTCAATGGCTTTGTCCACACTCTTCACGGTCACAATGGGAAGCACTGGTCCAAAGATTTCCTCCTCCATCACCTTTGACTCCGGAGAGACGTCGGTGAGGATAGTGGGTGCTGAGCAAACAGGAGAGCAGGAAAGGGTGTGAGCAGGACAGAAGATGTGGTCCATTGCAGCACCTCATCCCAGGCACTGCCTGTGCTCAGTGCACACCGAGAGACCCACAGAGGCACAGGGCCCCCAAAAGGCACCCGTGACCACCTGCCCTCCACAACAGCTGCCACCAGCACCTATGAAGCAGGAGGCCTCATCCGTCTCTCCCCCATGAGCGATCTTCTGCCCTTCCAGCAGGCCCACAATCCTCTTGAAGTGACGCTTGTTGATGATCCTTTCATAATCTGGAGATGACTTCACATCTGCCCCATAGAATTCCTGCCAAAGGGCACAGCAGAACCAGAGCACTCAGCAGGCTGTCACTACAGCCAGAGTACAGAGGTCTCAGCTGTAACAGGGACAGCTCCCTGGCATGGGGAATTCTGTGCTCACCTGCAGCGTTGCCTTGATATTCTCCACCACCTTATCCTGGATGGATGGGTCACAGAGGATGTAGTCCGGGGCGATGCAGGTTTGCCCGCAGTTCATGTACTTCCCCCATGTGATCCGCCTGTGGGGAAAGGGAGATGGGTCAATCCCTCCCAGGGCTCACAGCCTGGCTGATTGTCCCTGAGCGACACCCACGAACAGCCCAGAGATGTCCACCTGCCCCAAGGATGAGCCCTGCCAAGGCCTTACGCAGCCTGACCTGCAGGCGACGGCCAGGTCACAGTCCTTGTCGATGTAGCACGGGCTCTTCCCGCCCAGCTCCAGGGTGACGGGTGTCAGGTGCTTGGCGGCTGCTGCCATCACGATTTTGCCCACCGTGGAGTTGCCCGTGTACAGGATGTGATCAAATCTCTGGGTCAGCAGCTCTGTTGTCTCAGGTACTCCTCCAGTGACCACAGGGTACAGCTCCTGTGGGGAGAGCGTGTCATGTCACCCCACCCGACACATCCCTGAGGCACAGATCCCCACGGAGGGACACAGGGCTGCACTCACCCGGTCCAGGTACTGGGGCAGCAGATCAGCCACCAGCTGAGCCGTATTCGCGCTGATCTCTGATGGCTTCACCACCACAGCGTTGCCTATGAGACAGACACAGCACGGCTGATCAGCCCTCGTGCTCCTCTCCTGCCCATGGCCCCACTGAGGACAGGGGCTGTGACGGGTCCCCACCTGCTGCGATGGCCCCGATCAAAGGATGCATGACCAGCACGAAGGGGTAGTTCCAGGCCCCGATGATCAGCACCACTCCCAGCGGCTCAGGGCAGATGTAGGCCTCATCCCGCATCGTCAGCAGGTTCTTCTTGACGGGCCGAGGTGCTGCCCAGGATGGCAGCTTCTCCATGGTCAGGGCCAGCTCCCCCAGCACACCCAGGATCTCGTGGCTGTATGCATTGTGCCCACACTGCAAAGACAAGGCGCTTGGGGAGGGGATGGCACAGGCACCCGCATCCCACACCCGCTGTGGCAGCACTGGGAAGGAAAGTAAACTGTGCTCTGTGTCTGCTGGGGCTGTTACTGGTGGCGCTGACAGAGCACTGGCGGGGACCTGACAGGAGACAGACAGCCTAGCATGTGGCTGAAGCCAAAATCTGACATCCAGGACCTTCCAGTCCTGACCCAGACTAGTTTCTCCTCAGCAACGGTGGGTACAGAGCTGGGCGGGCGACCACAACAGCCAGGACCGCAGGGGACATGGGCAAAAGCCACCCAGCACGGCAAGGGCAACCACTGCCCTTCCAGGCTGACCCGCCCCCCCTCGCCAGCCCAGACCTTGTGCAGATCCGCCTTGATGGCTGCCAGGATCTCCTTCTCCTTCTCCTGCACCATCCGCTCCAGGGCCTTCAGCTGCTGCATCCGGAACTCCAGCGAGCGGCACCGGCCCGAGTTGAAGGCGGCTCTCGCCCTCTCCACAACCTGTCTCATCCTCTCCATGGCTGCTGCGGGCAGAGAGCGGCAACGTAGGGCTCACCGCCGAGTCTCCCTCCGCAGACTGAAACCGAGCCCCCACCCCCGCAAAGCCCCGGGCTCCCACAGTCGCTCCCCGTCCTGACGCGGCTTTCCCAGCTCCTTACCGACGCTCCGCGGCACAGAGCGCGGGGAGCCGGGGGGAGCGCGGGGAGCACAGGTCCCCGCAGCAGCGCCCTGCCCCTCAGCCCGGCCCCGAGGGCTGTCCGGGCGGCGGCGGCGAGCGCTGGGCCCCGCGGGCCGCGCCCCGCTGAGCGGGCCGAGGCGACGCCTCCCCGCCCGCTAACCGCGCCCCCGGCGCCCCGGCTCGCCTCAGCTGCTTCCGCCTTCCGTTCATGCGAGGCCGGCGGCCCCGGGGCGGGGCCCGGCGCGTAGCCCAGGCTGGTGAAGCCCCCGACCCCCCACGGTACCAGCCCCCCGAGCCCGGTTTTCCAGCCGGAGGTTAACGGGCGGTCCCGGAGGGGCAGAGCAGGGTGGGAAAGCCGAGCGGCGGCGCTCGGAAAGGGGCTCTGCCGGGCTGCTGCGCGGTGCCATCGGCGGGCGAGGCCGGGGCGGCCGGACCGCGTAGAGCCAGGGCAGCGCCCTTCAGCTGCGGGCACCAGCTCGGAGAACGCAGGGAGCAGAGGGCTGGGCAGGAGCGTGAGGGAGGAGAGAGCGAGGGGCCCGAGCGGGGCGGGAGGAACGCGAACCGGCAGCCCCAGCCGCGGGAGCCGGGCAGGGTGCCGGGATGGAGCAGCGGCCGCACCGCCGGTACCTCGATTCGCACGGTCAGGGACGCTCCTTCCTTCCTCCGCCTCTGCGGGCTGCTCGCAAAGGCCCGGTGACCTCCCCGGGAGCTCCGGCCGGCTGGGGGTGGGACCAGCTCTGGCACTGGCTGTGGCCCGGCGGGTTGTGAAATGCTGGCGGACTGTGGGGCAGAGAAACGCGTTGCGTGAGAATGAGGGGACCAAAGTCCCCCATCGGGGTTCCTTATCTAAGGGGGAGAAATGGCACCGGGCAGTTTTACCCCTTGTTTTTTTTCCCCTGTGCCCCATCTGTGGGCAGTCAGTACTTCACAGCCCAGGGGAGGGCATCACACTGCCCCTTCCAGCAGCCTCCTGCTCAGGTGGGAGTGAGAGACAAGGTGGGCAAGGAGAACCAGCCAGCAAGCGCTGAAAACACAGACAGGAGGGTTGTAGGGGGGTAAAGAAGTCAACAGGAATAGCCCGGCTGGGATAGCCCAGTTAGCCTTGGTACAGCGTTTGTGTGGGAAACGAGCCAAAAAGAAAGCAAAACAAAAGGCAGGGAAAGGAGGTGAGACAAAGCCCAGCTTGTTCCAGTTAAAAAGAGCGCTGCCCCAGCTTGTTCTAAGTCACACGAGGGGATTATTTGAAAATTACAGCCAGGTTGTTACACACCACTGCTTCTGAGACACTCACAGAGGCCACACGTGTGTTGCTAATGCTCCTCAGCCAGCAAAGTCCCAGCCCACCACCCACCTCTGTGTCTCGCAGGGCTGGCAGCCAGAAGGGACTAGTATGGGGCACACATTTCACCCCCCCCAAAGTTTCATGACATTTTCCAGCTCAGCGTGGCTGTCCCAGGCTAGGGTGTGGGCCCTGACTCAGCAGGCTGTGCCTGAGCCACCACCCCCCCGACTCCCCGAAACATAGAGCCTGGCTTCCATGAAATCAGTCAGCTTTGCTCACAGGCTGCAGCTCCACCAACACGTGAACATTTCACAAGCTATTGCACAAATCTCAGCTGTAAACAGTCTGCCTTGGAAAAGAATGACAAGAACAACTGCCAATACTTCCATGCAGGAGGCGACACGTGGATTTAAAACAGCCTGGGCTCAACAGAGCCCTTGCACTGAGATATACCAGAAGAAGATGGGTTTGCATTCAAGATAATATAGGTAGGAACATTCCTTGCAGAAACATTACCTGCCACAAACACGCTGTCCTTGATCCTGTTAGCATCCTTGCAGGCATGGCAGGTTGGAGCTCTGTCCAGGTACCACGCTGTCTGGAGGTCCAAGGAAAATGAGATAAGGAATGAATGCTATGGCAATCGAGTAAAAGTCTTTGAGCTCTCAGCTTGGGGAAGCTGCTGCAGTGCCTCCTCTGCAGGCAGCGTGCCCTCCAAGGGATACCTGCAGGAGCAGAGATGGTTATTTATCCGTTTTCCAGAACAGCCATTCTCCTGAGCCT
The DNA here is from genome assembly GCA_022605575.1 of Laterallus jamaicensis coturniculus. Lineage (NCBI taxonomy): Eukaryota > Metazoa > Chordata > Aves > Gruiformes > Rallidae > Laterallus > Laterallus jamaicensis. The sequence goes on along the minus strand of JAKCOX010000025.1, from coordinate 2,948,742 downwards.
GTAAAATTCTCACCCTTCAGCCACAGCAGTGCTTCTTGTGCTTGGGTGTCACGCTCAAGAGGCAAACATCCCAGCTCCCAGTTCATCCCAGTGGCCAGCCCGCTGGCACTGTGCCACGCTTTCGCAGAATCCTGGTCTCAGGGCCCCTCAGTATTCACAGAAACAAGAGAGCAGCAGCGTACTGCAGCCTGACGGATGACTGTCCCTTTTGATCCTTGTCAGGGACATCTTTTAGCCAGTTATGGACAGGAAACAAGGCTGAGGGTGTTTTAAGCATTGCAAAATACCAGCTGTGTTTCCCCGGAACGGCTGGGCGGGACACGTGGATTTCAGGGAAGTGTGGGATCTCCAGTGAGATGGAAGAACACCCCAGCCAGCGCCCGGTGAGACGCATGGTCTGCAGCATGCTCCCCACGCCTGGGAGCTGACTGGAGTTTCTATTTTTATTCAGTCACTACAAAACAATAAGAGGAGGGAACTATTTATGGGAAAGTAACTGAACTCCAGAGGAATTAGGAGGCAAGCAGTGCTAGGGGTGCTCTAATCTGCTGGGCTATACTTCCAGCAGCAGGAGATGTTTTATGGAGCAGGCTCCCTCTCCCCATTCCTCACGGCCCCTTGCTCTCATTCCCTCTTGGAATCAGTTCTAACAAGGTGCTGCAGTGAGCCAGGCTCCTGCCCTGCCCTGGCGAGCATGTCATGGTGGTGCTCCTTGCCCTCCTCCCAAAAGCATCCAACAGAGCCTAGGGAAGGAGGACTTTGGTTTAGAAGATAAGCTGTGCAGTATTTGGTTTCAAGAGTCCACCAAATAACACAGCTAATCAATAAATATCTCTGTAGTTCACACACCACGCTCACAAAGCTTCAAGTTTTCAGCTAGGCTGACCATCTTCAATGTCTGGTTAAACACCTACCTAAGCCTAGAGCTCCACACACCTTCTAAAAGTCACACAATCAGCCAGAGGCACAAGAAGATGGGCAGACAGGAGATGGGCAGAAAGGAGATGGGAAGATTTGGAGGATTTGGGAGAGAAATACACAGCTTATTCAGCTGAATACAGACATATTCTTAGTCTCTTCTCAGAAGGCTGATGGTTCTAGTGATTAGGTGGAAAAAAATACTCTCTTGGACAAAATGTGCTGGTCTTCCTTATATTGCTGTATGATGGAATCACCTCCTTCCCCTTTTTAGAGCTTGTTTTTGTGTCATTCAGGGGCCTTAACATGTCTCTCAACTGATGGACTCTTCTCAGTGATGACCAGCGACAGGGCAAGGGGAACGGGAGCAAGCTGGAGCATAGGAAGTTCCATGTGAATATAAGGAACTTTTTCACTGTGAGAGAACAGGCTGCCCAGAGAGGTTGTGGAGTCTCTCTTTGAGACATTCAAAACCTGCCTGGATGCCTTCTTGTGCAAGGTAGTCTAAGTGATCCTGCTCTTGGCAGGGGGGAGTGGACTAGATGATCTTTTGAGGTCCCTCCAGCTCCTAATGTTCTCTGATTGGGAAGCCCAAACAGCACTCAATCATAAAGGAGGGTACAGAAGATTAACAAGAGGGAGATGTTTTAAAGAACCCACATGAACAAACGCAGCTCAGTTCATTTATGGCATCACTTGTTTTGAAAGCTGTGCCTGATCTCACATATGCAAGAACAAGATACTGTGTAGTACAGAGCCATGGTCTGTGGGCTGCATTGTAGACATAGCTGGGGCCATGGAAAATTTGAAAGCCACACAAAGAAACAATGAGAATGATTGGCACAAAGACTGCAACAAGACTCAACAGCACTGCTGGCATTTCGGTTGCTTTCAGCCAGAGAGGAGGGGGAGCCTGCCACACACAAAAGCCTATTGAAAAGGTGTTTGTCAGAAGCAGCAGTGCCAAGACTTAGTTAGACTGGGCTCCAGCTGACTTAAAGACCTCCAGAGTGGGGTTACTGAGCCATGCTTCACTGATCTAGAGAGAGGAGGAGCTTTCTGGGCATTTGCTAAAAAGCCACAGCCAGGGATATGGCCCAGGTTGGACCAGGAAGTTCAGGGTAAAAGGAGATTTATTTAAAGGTTTGTAAGGCATCCTGGAGAGACAAAAAATAGTGACAAACAGAGATGAGAGCAGGCAAAAAAGTCAAAGGGTCAAAATTTTAAAAAACCCCAAACAAACATACCCCAAACAAACAAAATGCCACAAAGAAAAAAAAAAAGAGAGGAAGCAGGTCATAAGCTGGGTCACAAGCCAAGCTGTCTGAATTTCAAATCCTCAGCAAGGTTTGAGAGCAGCAGTATTCTGCTTTACTTGCTCTAGATGACAAAGCAAGGCTCCCCTTTCAGTGCAGCTAGGCTGTGCACCGCGCAGTGGTGTGACGCCAGTGGATCACAACCACCACTACTGCCTCTGAACCCAGGTGTGAGGATGGCAGTACCTTGACTCTGCCCTACAAGAAAGTAGCAAGAACTATGGGGAACATAACGAGCCCCAGAACAACTTGCACCTCTCAGCTGAAAAATGCCCCAGCATCTTTTGCAGTCTATCTTAGTTGCCAGTTAAATTAGCTAGATTTCATCTGCATTGGTCAAGAGTTCAACTTCTGGCTTATAAAAAGCAACAAATGTTGGAGTAAGAATGTGTTTTGGATTCCTCAGTCAACGTTATACACTATGGAGAGAGCAGAATAAACACAAGAACTTGGTGCTCTTGAGTAGGTGCTAGAGAGCCAGACTGGAAAAGCAGCACATCAAATACCTCCTTTCAAGTTCTATCATTCAGAAGGCTGAAAAAAAAGTATTTGGTAGAAACAAGCACCTGCTGTTCAGTGCAGAGCTGAAGACAGAGGACAGCCTCAGGATCTCTGTGGAGCAAGTTTGTGCAGAAAGACAGGCCATGAACACTGGTCTCCTCCTCCTGAAAGTGGCAAACAAGAATGGCCCTTTTCTTCTCCGCCTGTTTGTGCAGCTGTAGTCTTGCTGGCAAGAGTGGAGGGAGAATGAGCTTGAATCCTGAGGAGAAAAAAGGAAAACCAACACAAAATAGTGAGTTCCTGGGAAAAGCAGCCTATCTCCTAGACAAGTGCATGAAGGCTTTTGTATTGTTCCTAGATGCGTGTTCAGACAGATCATAAGCATGCCCTGCTTGCTCCTTCCTCACCCTCTTTCACTGGTATGTGCCAGTCACAAGTGTTAATGCTTTTTGTCTTAAACAGGGGAATTTTGATAGTACAACTAAAATATGACAGGCACACACCAGGTACCACAGCGTGCCTCAGCCAGTGAGAGGGTATGAGCTACAGGGTGGACAAAGGTTGGGTTTTGTAAGGCTTGGATAGAAGTTGTAACTTACTGCTGGTTCTTGGCAATGAGCTCTGTACCTGCTGGTTTGGCAACGTAGACAGCTCCTCTTTGCCAGAAGCACCTTGCTGAAAGAACAGGTAGCTGTTACCTGTCAACCTATTTACCATATTGGCTGTCAAATCCAAGTTGTGTTTTTATTTTTTTAAAACAAGGTGGGGTAAATAAATTGCTTTCCTAAAGCAAGGCAAAGCCAACTCTGAGACACTTCGTGCCAGAGCTATCTGAAGATAAACTCAAGCATGTTGCACCATCCCAGGCCGGTGCCACATCCAACTGCTGAGGTGAGCATCTCTTGACCCACCCAGGGAACACTCAGCAACTGGTTTAAACAGCCACTCTGGGGTTTGTTTAGTTTTGTTTTTCAAGTTAAGACCATTGGCCTTTGGTTACAGAGACGCAGAAACTCTGCTTTACCATAGAAACACTTCTAGTGTCAGTATTTATTTTACCTTAATATACATTTATACAGGCCATAATAAAAAGGCTATTATGCAACAGTTCAGTGAGTTATTACCTAGTTTCCAGAATAATGCATGCAATTACAAAGGAGAGGTAGAAACACCGTATTAAAGACCTAAAAATACAAACATTATATAAACAAACACTTTCAAATTAACTGTTGGAATTTCATACAGATAAATAAGGTAAAAAGTACATTACTCTGTCAAAGTAAAAGGAAACATATGGTTATCGGAACACTGAAACAATATTTTGATGTGTAAGCCCTGTACAACTTTGTCAAATAGTTCAGACCACTGTGTTGAAGAGGATTAAAATGATTTTGTCCTGGAGAATGGTTTATTCAAGTATTCAAGCAGTTGAGTAACAAAAAAAAAAAACAAAAAAAAAAAAGTCCCAAAAATAAAGTGTAGGAACCATTTCCAGAGAAGCTGATCTGCCTAAAACACTTTGCAAATCGCTATCTTGATGAGCTCATGGGATGCTTGAAATGATAATGCCTATGAGGCTAAATGAAGCTTCCCACCTCTCCCCCAAAATGCACACAAAATAATCCTGACTTTTCACACACTATATGTAGATATTCTACACCAACTTAACCAGCATCTCAAACTCCAACATTATTTTCTGGTTTTGCATGGTTCCTTGCAGAACCTTTCAGTTTACAGTATTTATTATAATACTGCCCAAGAAACAAACTACAGAGAACTGTCGTTACACCCCTAGAGACTGCAGGCATTAATGCACATACTGCATGCACAACAAAAGATGCAACCAAATCTATATAAAAAGCAAACAACCAGCAACTCAACATCGCTATTACTGAGTCCAGAGCAGTAGTTACTCAAGTATTAGACAAATAGGTATAAAATGGAAAGGTTCACATGGATACAAGTTTGTACAGTCTGTTTGAAAGTCTTCTAGAAGCTACATTTGAAATTCTGATAAGAATTTTATGTACACTGAATGAAATTCAGCCAAGTCCATTGTGCCTTCTTTCTCTAATATTCTTTTTAATATAGTTCTTCAAAAAAATGAATATACAGTTGCTTTAGTAAATTAGTGCAAAACAAAATATTTTGGAAGAAGATCATCAAATTGTATCCACATCAGCTGAAACCCCACTGGGATTTTTGCACAGATGGAGCACGGTTTCTTCCACTACCATCTTTTCCCCTGTGTGAAAGAGCACTTTCTCACCATCCCTTCATATGACAAGCTGAGCTGTGTTGAGCTCTGATAAAAGCCAGCTTAGCCCCCAAGCGTCGAACAGCACTCGTACGTTGAGTAGGGTTTCCCAAATTCACTCCATCACATTTTACTGACAACTTAAAAATATCTGTCACAAACTGCTGAGGGAATCTTCTGATGGAAATGTCTTTTTGTACCTGATGCAGAAGGATCCACTCTTTATAAAATTCGTGAGTGGGGGGGGAAAAAAAACCCAATCAACCCTTGACCATTCAAGTCAAAGCACATGTACAAGGATCAGTTTGAAATGAGAAGAGAGATTCTTTTCAATTCTGTTGCTAGGAAGAAAAAGGAGCTGCTGGATCGGTAAGGCAAGTGTACTTTTGGAATTTTTCCTCTTTGAATATGCTGCTGTTTCTTTGGTAGTCACCACAGAAATGTAAGAATCATCTTCCACATGGGGCAGAACAAGGACAACAATTAAGCTGTAGTGAAAAAAGTGCAGTATCACTGATGTGGTCCCTTATGTTCACACCATCTGGTCCTCAGGATATTCCTACTGCTCATATACAGCCACTGTGCTATAGCAAAGTGCAGAAAGCCTTCGCTCGATGCTAGATTTATCTGAAAACAGAGAAAGGTAAAATGAGCTGTGACTTCAGCGTTGGTTTATCATGCATTAATTCCATGTATTTTTCAGTCTTTTCATTCCTCAACATGAACTTACACTTGTGTACGTTTTCTATGTCTGCAGGGTCCTGCAGGATTTTAGTCAGGCCTTCCAGCAGCAAGGCTGCTTTGTGGTATCGGTATGTAATATCTTCCGTTTGCTGGAACATCTCATCCAGAGCTGCTGACTGAACCTGGAATCATTCAGGAGATACAGTTCCTTAGTGCAGTTTATGTAAGTAATGAAATGAAAAATTCAAAGCCAATTATATGAAAGTGTAATTAACAAACTATTTTCGAGCCTTAGCGTAGCTGATCTGATTTTATAACAAAGTCTGAGGCAATACAACACCTGTGCTGTATTAGCAATGATATTCTGCACATATAAAAGCACTTTTGTTACCTTTTGTGTTACCACAGCATATGAATAAATATGCTTGTTCTTATACCTACATCTCTTGTAAAGATGACAAATTAATTGTGCATGACTACACCATCAACAGGGTTAAGCACAGGATTTGCCAGTATCTTTTGTGTGACATCTATGCTAAAAAAAAAATAGACTTCCCTCTCACCAAAAAAGCAGTTCAGATTCCTGAATGGTTGCTGTGTCTGCTCCATTGCAGATATAAAGGTTATCAATTACATGAAAAGCTTCCCCATTGGTTTTGCTTCCTATGGATAAGCTGACATTCCTCTAATTGACCCGACAGATTGCTGAAGCTGCTCCTGTTCCTTCTGTGCTTAGGAAGCCGTTCTGGATGAGGCTTCACACAGGGCTGTGTGGCTGAGGAGTTAACTTCCTACTATTTATGTACCACATGTGCTGATGGAGGGGGAATGTCCCTGAGGAATGGTATCTGCCAGGAACTTTAGCCACAGTTAAGGAAGGGCAGGAAAGAGAGTGGAAGACTAACAAAATTTACCACAAACAAACCTCAGGAAAGAAAGAGAAGGAAGTAATTCATCTCCATGTCCAATCATTTAGGTAAAAGGAGTGACTTACCATTTCTACAGCACAGCTGTAGATGAGTTTCTCTGCAGTTACACTGTTGATTTCATCAATGAACCTCTGCTTGTCCGAAAAGAAACGATTCAACTTTTCTGTCAGTTTCTTGCACATGCCAATACAGAATTTGTACCTCTCATTGAGGCTTTTCACAACTGGAAAAAGAGGTAAGAAGAAATTAAGAAAAACCCAAGGAAACACACAACCAACCAATGAAACCCCACAATCAAACAACAACATAGCCCAAGTTCAGCTCTTCGCAGCATGGGCAAAGTCAATCTGTTTAAAACCTGCACTTTTACTGTTGATTTGCTCTGCCACTTCTGTGAATTAAGTATACATCAAATAATTTCCATCATGAAGTTAGTACCTGCCCATTTTTTAAAAGTTTCTTGCTGTATCTTTGTTTACTATCCAGACTGTGGAATTGTACATATCCACAGTTCTCTTCTACAGGAAAAAACCCAAACAAAAGTTGCAACTTAAGCTTCTTGACTGATCTATCAGCAAAGAAAATTCCCAATCAAAGCAAACGAGATTACGTTGCACCTACCTTGCTTAACAGCAGTGGATGGGTTCAGCTTCCCCGATTTGACCTGTGCTTTGGCAAGATGCAGAGAAGATGCCAGTAACTGAGCAGCTTTCATATACAACACCAGCTGCTCTACTTGTCTAGAAAGAGGAGGAAGGGAGGGGAAAAAAAAAGCATCAAACACCTTTCTTGAACATGTTCAAGCCATGGGCAAACACCACTTTTTAATCCTAACCCTACGCAGGGCCCAGCAGCAGCTGAAAAGGAAGACAGATGTTTAACTCCACCCCTCCCTTCCCTTCCCAAACACTGTGTCACGGGTTGAGAGTACATCTGCTGCTGCAGCTACTAAATGAGCAAATACAAACTGCTCTGATGTAGATGTTTTAAAAGGAACACTTTTTTGTGGGGATTAACTGCCCGAGGTCAATGTCTCACCACAAGCAACTCGGGTGTACTTTTCTTGCAGTGTCATTTCCTATGCCCCTGGAATTCTCAGTTGTGAAAAGCAAACACTTTGGGGGTTTTTGTTTGTTTTTTTACTTCAGGAAGAAGGCAGGAAGTGGAACTGCCCTTTCCCACCACTCCAAATTTCTCATATTTCTCCTTGGTTTTGATTTTCTATTTGGGCTAATAGTTTCCACTGGAAAAAGGTCAAATTTGGACACTCATTCCCCCTTCCCAACTTCTTCATCTCAGTGTTCAGCCTGGTCAACAGGAACAAGTGAGGGCTCAGATCTGACCAAAGCTGCTACACAACTTTCCAAGCTTCAAAAGGCACTGCTGTACCTCAAGCTCCTTACCACTTTCCCCAATTTACTAGCAGGCCAGAAAACACTGTCCTTTTATTTATCTGCTAGCAAACGTGTGTCTATCTTTTGCTCTTGATGATCTGTCTTACTCTGTTAGAATCTTATTCCTATAAAACATTCTATCTGGCAAAACAGTCACTCCCAACAAAAAAAAGACACAGCCTGGATACATTTTGGATGTGTTTAATATTCACTAATTCTCCTGATGCTCTTGGACTGCGTGCTTACCCCCATTCTTTGCTTAGCTGGCTGATCTGATCAACAACTATGCTCTCCTGGATTTGGTACAGCGATACTGCAGAAGTACACAGGTCTGGGTTTCCTCCTCGTACTGCTGTCAGATCCAGAACACACTCTGTAAATGTCAGCATCATGTTTAGATGACGCAGCGTATCTGTATGTTCTCTCTGTCAGAGGGAAAGACGACAACAATTTAACCATTATAAGGCACAAGGCAAACAAGTACACTTAAAGACTCTTGCTAATCATTTGAGGGTTTCTTGGTATGTCAGTTCTCTGCAGAAATCACACTGCAGTAGATCCAGCACTCGGGACTACAGAACCAAATGGGTCCAAACACATCAACAGATATTAACTTGTTTTCCTTAATGATTACAAGATACTGCAGCTTACACTTAAAGAGTCTTTCAACAACGCCAAAAAGAATTGGGACATGGAGCTCTATGTTTGTTGAAACCTCAGCAACTAAAGGAATCACAAGTGGGACATATTACTACTTATAATATTATCAGCAGCCCAAAAGTATGCTTGGCACTTGTACGAGAAGCCAGGAGGAACATTTGGCTTTTATAATAAAACAGACTCGACTGCTACAAGAGCACCGATGGAAAGCATCATACTTATCTGCTTCCCTCTAACTTACACCTAGATCTGGAATTGTATTGTCTTAAAAAGTGGCTGTTTCCAAAGTTTACAATTTAAAGCAAACAATTTCAATTTGAGCTAACACTCACTGGTTCTGGGTGACTAAAACAGGTAACAACATGCATAGTCTCTGCTCAAAAAAACCCCTCTTACCCATCAAAACTAATCAAATATATGTTAGACACATTTAAAATGCTTTCATTAGCAATGCAGGTCTAAATAAATTTTAAACTCTATCTGTGGGAAGAATACAGCATCCTGTCAAACTCCCATGTTACAACATATAGCTTCAATAGGGATCCAAACACCTTCCAGCGGGATGTGAATGAGAAAACAGAACAGCAATCTGTCTTGAGACATTTACAGTCCAAGGATAGCAGTCTGGTGAAAGACCATCCCAATTGGTGTTTTTAAAGTGTCACTCCTCCACACATTTTAAAGAAAATATAGGACACTTCCCACAAGTAGGATTTAATGTCATCCACTGACTGCAAAGAAGCAGTTAAAACAATGCCCAGAGGAATATTGCTACTGTCAGCACCCACGTCCAGAGACTTGGCATTCAAACAGAGGCCTCTCTGGAAGGCTCTGGTGAACAAAAGCAGTCGTGTTCCTTTGGTTACCTATTCAAATACATGAAATGCCAGGAATAACTACCAGAGCAACTGGCCACAGTTGATACAGGAATATTTTCAAGATCTTAAAAAGGAATATGTGAGATAGTGAAGAGGAAACTATGAAGTGCACTGAGCAGTCCTGTTTTTTACCATGTCTCTGTTTTAGCAGCATTATACATTATAAAACATTAAATTATTTTTTCTATACCTCCATTAAAGTTTCCTCAGGCAATTCGGGAGCTTCAAAAGTGATAAAGCCCTCTAAGCTGGGAGGCGAAGTACCATAAGGCATGTACTTCAGACTCGGAGCTGCCTCGGCTCCCGGAGGAGAAGAACCCATATAAATACCAGGAGGAGAGCCCATATATACACGGCCACTAGTAGAGCAGAGAGACCCTCCAGAACTGTTTGATCCAACTACAAGAAAAATAACAGACACATTCAGTCTAATAGGTTGTTCCATCTCACAGCACTGGGGCTGCAGATGATAGCAAATGACAAATCAGTAGTCATCACAGATTCACTCTTGGGAGGCTCTCCTCATTGTTCCTTGCATCGCTCTGTAGAGAATGCAAAGGCTACACCTTGAATGAGCAGCGATGATTTATATGGCAGATTCTGGAGAATGGCTGACAAGGATTCCAAGGCAGAGAGTCCAACAGTACAGACCAAAGGTTGTGCTGTAGTTCACAAAAGCACTCTGCTGCAGACTCCTGCTCATCCTGAGCAGATGAAGGCCTTTACCTTGAGATCTTTGATAGCTGCCACATCAAAACACAGTCAGCTCAACACCCCTTGTGTGTTGTTTCTGGTACGCTGCACAGCAGCGGGCAAGAACGCAGAATCAGAAATCTAACTTCCCTTCTCCACCTTTGTCACAGAGATCTGTTATACTCCCTGTGGTGGAGTAAAGTTGTGTACACAGGAGGTTACACACTGCTGCACTGTAAATCCGTGCCTCTAGCCCTCTCTTTAGGACAGAGAAGGCAGATATATTAATCCTACTTTAGAGAGCGCTTTTACTGTATGGCCTAGAGAACGCACTGCGCAAGGCAGTAAGCATGTTTCTGGCCCAAGAAGTGGGAAAAAATCTAAATATTGCATTTGAGTCCACAGTTGTCAGCAAAGTGTAACTTACCTGAGGTGGTTCGCGTTCTGAGGACCATATGGGTGCAGGTAGGAGGGGTGGCACTGCTTGGAGGGGACCCAACAGTAAACATGACAGCCCGAGAACTTGCCCCGCTTCCCATAGGAGGTGCCACAGTAATTCCATAGGCTCCTGCTGGAGCTGCAAGAGAAAATATCAGGAGGTTAGTCCCTGCTATGTATGCTCATACCAATATGTAATTACATGCAGCAAATTGGAGCTCTGCAACACAATGTGCTTTGATATCCAAAACCTGGACTAGGTAGGAGTTCCCACAGCAAATAAAACAAGCTGAGTGGACAGCCCTGGTACTACACAATAAGAGTAAGGATGCAGTTTACACATAGCTCTTCACTTTCAATCTTTCTCTGCTCTACTTTTGCCCAGAAAAGAGCAACAGAGGCACTCTCTGAGAGCTTGAGAACCACACCAGTCCTGCAGCAAAAGATACAACAGAAAAAAAATCTAAAAAAAGGCAGACCATGTCAGGTCTGGAGTCTAAAAAACAAGCCTTGTCTGCAGAACTCCTTCCATCTGCTCAAAAATGACGTGAGAACTTCTGGTGGCCACTTGTGGCAAAGGACAAGCTGGGGGAGGGAGGAAGAAAATGAAACCCAAATGACCCAAAACTACATAAACCGTCTTTCATAGGAAAACAAGTGGAATTGGGAATGAAACAGCCACAAATGTTGTATTAAAAATCAAACCAAATTAAAAAAAAACACAAAAAAATCAACACCAAACCCCTCCAGTCAGTATAGGCAGTTAAGATATTTCTGTGTTTAGCACAGAAATAGATATTTTCCTGTCTCGGTTATTTTTAAAGCTATGCTAAAGAAATGGAACATATCCCCATAAAGATTAAAAAAAGCCTTCTGTACTGAGGCTATAAATTGTCAGAGCCAATTACTGAAGTTGGAAGCAGAACTGTATCTAGTTGACACTCCATAAAAAAAACAGTCCAGAACATAAAGACAGCTTGGATGTATCAGTCTGTTCCTTACCTGTATCCATCGGTCGCTCTGTATTGAGGCTGTCTGTACTGCCTTGATATAACTGGCCACCAAGGGTAGTCTTTACCTGTTGATCTGATAGCTTCCCAGTACTAACAGACCTGGAGAGAAAAATGTGTAATTTCACAACGAAGTTCTTCAGTAAGATCTTCCTATCTAACTTGCAACTAAGGATGACTTTCAGATTCTTGGTATTTATTACAGAGAATTCTTTCAATAAATGTACAGAGAATCTTGAAATCTTGCTGTTCACCATGGACTTACTGAAACACAACTAATATCCTTTCTCTTAAAAAAATATATTACAAATTTTGTCATACAGATTTTTCAAGCCAAAAAACCCTCAACAGCCTTCACAGAGGCAATGAAATTCCCTGTTCAGATAATCAAAACAAAAGGGAACTAGACAGCGACACAAAGCGCTCCAGGAAGTCTATGCTATATTTATACACAGTACAAAATGTTTCTGTTGTATACACCAAACCTCAGCATCTCCTCACAGCTCACTTCTTGTATGGTCTTCCCCTCCAAAGTTGCTGTTTGCAACGTACATTCTCTTGCCAAGTTACAACTTTACAGGTCATGAGTTACCACAATACCTACCTGCCAAATATTGTTTTACTGTGCTGTTCTCCTGCCTGTTTTTCACCTCCTTGGGTGGGGTGGAAGTGTGTGAAATCCCGTGGGTCAGCGATGTCTTTAGGCTGCAACGGGGTATCTACTGAGCCCTGGCGATTAGCCAGGGCCAGCAAGTTTGAGGATGCTTGAGTTTTATGTATTTTGAAAGGAGCTGTTGCCTTTAAGAATCAAGACCAAGAACACACAAAAGCCAAAGTTAGAACCTCAAAATATTGTTGGGAATAGTTTCAGGCAGTGTGCTACTGCTCTACATGTTACTGACAGTGGCAAACTCAACAAACCTTAGTAGGAGAGCCAATGATCGTTGGCAATGGAGTTTTGAACAGCCAGTCTGAACTCCTGGGTGACGATCCTGTATGCTTGGTAGGTGACGTTCCCAGGCTACCTGGCCTACTTGGTTGTGGAGAATGACTGTATCCATACCCAGCATAGGATGGACACACTGGGTCTGAATGCTGTTTTCTGAGCTTCTGCTTGTTTTGGTAAATGTCTGTGAGAGTAGGAGCGCTCTGCAACCTTGCTCCCATCAAAAGTGACTGTGGAGACTGAGATGGTGGTATCGGAGAACCTGCGGGGATGAAAAACAGTGACCTAAGATTCTACGTATCAGTGAAGCACAACATGCCAGAGATCAACATTAAACTGAACAGAAATGAGACTACAAAAATCATGAGGTATGTTTGATCATCAACTCACTGAACAGCAAGGAGAATGGAGTTAGCCTGTGGGCTATTTGCACTAATGTACACTGTTGAGACGTTTGAGCTGCCAAATAGGCAAGATTTCAGGGTGACAGCTGTACTGGCAGCTGCAGTACCTCTGGCAACCTGCATCAAGACAAATAAAGCAGTTGGATTCAGCAGGAATGGCATAACCAATACTGAAACGTGAAGTGCAGCCGCCAAAAGTCTGGGTTGAGAAGAGGTTCTCAAGTACTGGAATGATAGTCTTGCAAACAAGTGTGTGAATACAACACCGCACGTCAATGACTCGTACGTAATGCCTTCGTCTGCAGGCACAAAAGGCAGCTCATCTCATGGTTCCTATAAGAAAACTAGGTACTAAACAGAACCAAATTACTCCAATGAATCAGTTTGGGAATCATTACTTTGGGCATTTATTTAGTCTGTCAGACCAAGCCTTTTTCAGAAGCTTACTATGTAGAAAGAAGTTTGAGAGCAGAGTTTCTCCTAATGCAAGTGGCAGTGCTGTAAGCACTAGTTTAAACAGAGGGGTTTGGGGAAACAGCTCTTGTGAACATCTCACCTACTCAAAGGTGCCCTTCCTCTTTCAAAATAAGGAACCTGAAATTTGATGAAATGGTCTCTTCCTTGTGATGTTTTTGTGTCTCATGATGAGGAACTGGGCAAAGTTACAAACAGAATGTAAGTCTTCAGCTTTATGGCCACAGCTTCCCAGATAAAATGTCTATCTTTGTAACCTCAAAGAACTGACTCTGAAGTGACCAACTTCACTCACTGTTTTTTAAAAAGAAAAAAGACAAAAAAAGCAAAACTGAAAATGGACCATATTAACTAGCTTTTAAATCTGGCCAAGAAAATCTTCTGAGATAGGCTCTATTTCATTAATTACGTTCAAAAATCCATCATAGACTCCAGTTTGCTCAGTGAAGTGCCTAGCTGTTAAGACACACCTTTCAACCATCTTAAGCCTATGCTTTTGCTAGTTAGATTTATGAGGACAAGTTACTTCATTTTCATTTCATTCCACTCCATTAAACAGTGTGTTTCAGAATAGCCTTTCTGCCTGCAGCTCCAGCAGAGGGATCAAGTCTATTGCTCATTAACTTCCCAGCCAAGAATTTGCTGGTTTAAAATCCCTTTGCTCATCTGTCTCACAGCACTGAAAGTCCTCACCTGTTGTTTAAGAAGCTACTCTGAAATCTCCCTGGTTACTGTGCTGGTGTCATTGCCACCACTGGGGAGACTTCAGAATTAGAAGTTTGTGCTCTGCTGCCACGGGCAGCAAGTAGCTCAATTAGTTCAGAAGCCACATTACAACAGACATCTTCAGTCCTTAGAAAAATCTCAATACAGATGACCTCACTTCACCCAGAAGCAAAAGACAGCTTCCCATGCCCATTTCAATGCTGAGAACAGACTTCTTGCAATTTGTGGTTATTTTACAAATAGCAACACTACTGCATTAATATGAAATTGTGAAATAAAGTCAAGTTGAAAAAGAATGCAGAAAACTGATAAAAATGAAACATTAAAAAAACCCTTACAGCCATAAAAACAGTGCTATGGTATGGCACAAGTCAGTTTGACACTGGCAAAAGGCACTGAACCAAAAGCCCTTTAAAAATTCTATCCAAAGAAAAGATTCAATGAGAAAAGCATACACACTGCTCTGTATTCTCTTCCCCTCCCTCCTTTTTTTTTAAGGGATTATTTAAAATCTGACTTTTTAAATCTGACTATTTAAAATCTTATCTTTTGAGACTGACAATGGCACAAATCCAAAGGCAATTTTTGAGAAACGTCACAGAACTCACTTCATATGGATAAAACCATTCACAGATATTTGAAATATGGTTACTCCAAGAAATTAATGCTCTATCATCTCCAGATGCTTCTGGGAACTGTTCAAATGGGGGAGTGGAGGGAAACCCCACAATGCAATTTCAACACCACCTCTCAAAAAGCTAAAATAAGGAGTATAACTAATATTTTAGATAAATAAATTTCACCCAAAATGTGTGTAGAGCAAAAGAATGTGTTGCTGAATCATGTACTCTTATGTCCAAACCCTCTGGCATTACAATGTGATTCCATCTTTAATAGTCTCAGAACATCTTTTGAGTCCTATTTCTTCCTGGTCTTTTTTTTTTCCCTGCTGGTATACCATAATAATTTATGACTTGCAAAGCTTACTGAATGCTTAGCAACACTAACATCAGATCCCAGTCAACTTCCTAAGGGAATGCTGAAAATGTGCTGCACACTGTACACTGGCAGTTCTTCCACCCCTTTTCTGAGGGCTGGCATGGCAGAGCTGGTCTATCAAACCCAGATTGCACGAAGCATTTTATGACATCCATTATCATCCATTCACTTCCATCCCTGTTTAAAGACAGGCATTATCAGAGCTGCTTTTTCATCCTGGGAAAAGGAAACTAATTTAGTCATACTCTTGTTGGGTAGGGAACTAGTTATGGAGAAAGGTGTCTTGATACAGCCAAAACTGGGCTAAGTTTCTATAGAAAGTCAGTGCATCACTTACCTGGTGTCTCCTGTTAACCCATATCAATGTAGCATTGGCTCTTCTCCCCTTTCACAGAGCACTGCAGAAGCCCTATCAAAATAGTAGGTTGCACTGTCTAAATTCACTCACCTGAGAAGTTTCTACTCCTTGATTCATGTCCTTGAAGCTGTCCACAACAACAGTGTCCAAGCTGCTCAGGTATGGTTCCAACTATGCAAATAAAATCAGAATGTGAATTTACACTTTATGCTTTGCCTACAAATGAAGGTAAACCAAAACAAAACCTTGTTGGTTTACCTCTGGGAGCCATTTAACAGAAAGGATTTCTGCCAATGTGAGATTTTGGTTTAAGATAATTTCAAGCCTGAATTAGTGCTCTGAAATACTGTTCCAGATAAACCTTTACTAATTGTTAAAAATGTATGAACTTACCTAGTGGTGAAGGAGAATATGGTCTAGAAGATCCTGTGGATAACCTGCGTCCAACACCCTGTGTAGTGTCAGCTGGTACTGGAGAACAGGAGCCCATCTTCATGAAGCCCATTGGGCTTGTATTTGAGCGTCTCACAACCCCAGCTCTGACAAGGTGAAAAAAATGGTTACACACACTAGAGTAACTGTGGTTCATTAAGATAAGCTTCTGAATCCCCAAAGGAGGTCAGTTAAAGAAAATACTGATATTGAAGAGAAAGCTATGACCTTAAAGCTCTTTAAGCTAGTAACTTAAGCTAAGCTTCCCATACTGTAAACAAGCAAGATTTAATTCCCTTTGTTCACACTGACTTTTTAACTTTCAAAGCCATAATAGCCTGTTAACTGGAGAAAATTAAAACAGATATCCCTTAGTATATGGATACCTAAATCTTGAACCAACTTGATTGTAAGATTCAAAATTTAATGGTCAAGTGAAATGTATTGCAGCAAATGCCCATTTTTACATTAAAAAAAGATCGTGACAAAGTTCATACTGGCTCTGATACACAGGTCAGAAAACTGAAAGGTGCTTATTTAAGGGAAAGGTACTTCCCCAAGTGTAGGAACTATTATAAAATCAGAGATCCTGCAAAAACTGCACAGAACCATGAGTTTTGTTTCTGTAAAGATCTGCAGAGTTCGAGTAGTCTATTTCTGATTCTTTGACCTTCACCATCCTGATCCCATAGCCCACAAGGCAGAGAGTAAGTCTGGCACACTATAGCTTTGTAATAAGACAAGCTGGTTAACTAGCCTGCCAAAAATTTTTTCCTTGATATTTTACAGAACAATGTGTCCATCTCATGTGTGAAAACAAAAATTAGAAAGTCAGTAGTAAGTTATGTTATGATGTAATGCCATATAATACACAAAGAGGCACAAGAAGAAAGCAAGACTTCATCTTTTTACCTTCTTGGGTTGCATCTGAATGAAAGAACAAGCTCATTTTGTTTTCATAAAAAATTTCATCTTGAGACTGTGAAGGAGTATTACTTGTTATCATTAAAATGTCTCTTTAAGTATGTTTTAGTGCAGGAAAAAAATTACCTCAGCAAGAAAGCATGGACATCTGTCAGGGTACAAACACAAACTAGGACCAAGAAAAAGGGAGTTTAAAAAAAAAAACCAACACCCCAAAGCACCACCACAAACTCACCTTGGTGATCCGTGGGGGTTTGACACAGGGCTGGCAGTAGAGGAGAGGTTCTGCTCTATGCGCTGGTAATTCCGTAGCTGGGTGGGAACTGGGATTGGTGCTGTTTCGCTGCGGGGGGATACCGAAGGCTGACAATGCCTGAAGTTGAAAGGTATGGAGACAGGAGATGAACACAGATAGACAGGTCTCTCTCTGAACTGTACCATTGTTGAAATTTCAAGAAAATCTAGGCAACAGGCAAATAAGCAGCTTCTGCACTCTCTCCATGCAATATGATTTTAGCTTGTCCTAATCTAGCTCTAACACTGCACGGAGGGAAAACTGGGAGCTGTTTGTTCCTAACCACCTTCCTTACACTGGCTGGAATCAGATTGAGCTGAGAGTGCAGGACTGGCTGAAGCGCTTCGTCACGCATCACAGCCATCCACAGATCCCTCCGACTTCCTGCCAATCAGCCCGCTCTGTTTACCACACTTGAAAATAGCGTTCTAGGAAAACCCACTGCGCTAAGAACAGGAAGTTCAGCAGCAGGGCTGGAATGTGTACAAAAGCCACAGTCAGAGATATCCCAAGAGACATGGTGAACTTGCAAAAGGAAAACATGTTATGTAACCAAGCCCTGACAGAATGACCAAACCCACACACCTGAACATTAAACCACAGACTCGCCTGCAGATTAGCATTTACCCGGGTTCCACTGAAGTGCCAGTGACCCGGCTTACCTCAGTGTACTATCTGATAAGGGAATCAAACCACTGCAACGTCATCAGTTACTAACACATTTAAAGGAAGAGAGAAATCAGCTGAAAGATTTTCAAATGAATAGGCTTTTTGGAAGAGAAATCAGTTTCATATCTGGTCGTTTATTAACCACCTCTTCAGAGAAAGATTAGAAATTCTTAGAGGAAGTGTGAGGAGAGTCCTGCCACGAGCTCTAGAAAACAAGAGCTTACAGCACTTGCTGTGTGGCAACAGCTGAACAGAAAACTGGGTTTCTGACTGCATTTGTCCTATTCTCTCTGCTGCCTCTGAGAATGAAATATGACTTCCTAATATGCACAGAGCTTCCATAGCAAAGAAGTTTCTCCTTTTATTGCCACACAGTTTCTAGGTACTACCAAGTCATTTGTCAGCTGTGAGCACACAGTTGGTGGATGTCTGAAAGCTTCCACCAGAGGAGGTCTCTCAAGGAGAAACCACACAAAGGTAGCAGGCAGCCTGCCATGACTCACCCAACACACTGAGGAAGCTCAGGGAGGCTCCCTAAGCTCAACCTCCAGGAGAGGGGAAGCAGATGTTGTTTAAAGCTGTGCCAGTGCTGCTGAAGGGGCTGTGAAGACACTGCAACGATTAAGTACACTGCGTGGAAAAAGCCTTCCCTCACTCTCACGCAGCCTTGCAGGTAGGGCCAAGCAAGCTCTGTGAGGTGTGAGCTAACAGAGGCAGCAATGCTGTGTTAGAGTGGGGGAGAGGTGTGGTACAGTACTTGGCCTTCCATCAGCTCCCCAGCTCACACCAAAGCTAAAAGCTGGTCAGGCATCCTCAACTCTGATGTGGTTTGTTACTGGCTAGAGAAAATGCAATACAGATGTGCACAGAGTTCCATGCAAATCCTGTTTCTGTGACATCCAGAGAATAAAATTAGCAATTAACCACAGGAGAGCAAACCACTTCTACCTATTCTGCCCATTCTGGCTGGAGCCTGAGAAGCATTACAACTTCTTCTACTTGACATAAAGCAGCATAACTATGAGTACAATTCATTCAGCCTGATTAGCAATCAGGAAAAATAAATCACTGTGTCACAGAGCACAACCCTTTGCAGAAAAAAACAAATCACACACTACGAAAGAACGTTTCTCAGGAAGTAAAACCAACAAACCAAGACAAAAAACCAAGAGCAACATCTTGTAGAATATCAAACACACTCTGCTTCCTTCAGAGTGGGTTTCAAGCAGCCAGTTAGTTACCAAATTAAGTCAGCCAATAATGAAACTATTATAGTACAAACACTGAAACAGTAGGCACCTGTTTCTAATCACACCACCACTTAGCTCTTAAATGACTAAGGTGCAGATAACCTAACTGTCCTCTTTTCATAAAACCTCTAACTCTAAAAACTGTGACACCTGACACAATTTAAAACAGGAAATTACAATGAATTGATAATAGGTTGTACATGAGCAATCCACAGCAAATGGATCTTTACAAACCACCCCCATTGTCGGCCCTTAAGCTTAAAAGGTAAAGCTAAAGCTGTATTGATAGTCTGTATCAGCAAGTTCCACAAACTGCACAGATGTCAGCAAAAAGTAGCAAAACTTTTCTTGTGACAAGCACTTCTAAACAATAATGCTGACTCTCAGCCATATAGTATTAGCATGAGCCAAAAATACACCCAACATAATAGCTTTATTCCCCATTTAACCACTCATCCTTTATTTGTGCTGAAAACATTATGAAATTCATTTGTCAAATGACAAACATAACCCTTCTCTTTAGATACTACATGAGTAGCTGAACAGCACGATTAAGCTTTACCTTTCCCAATATAATACAGGAAAAGAATTCAGGCACCAATGATGAGCATCAGATCTATTTCAAAGCAGCAGAAACTTAGTCTACAACCACGTGGAAAAGAGAGGACTTTTTAACAGTCCTGTTGACAGAAAAGCTGCAACACATGTTTAGCTCTTTCATGTGGGTTCTTTGGTACCTTGTGAGGCACAAACATAAAATTCACAGTAATAATAACTTGCACAGAAGCCACACCCAGTTACCAGACACAAGACAATCCACGAGACACATATCCATAGCAATCTGGGCTCTAAGTTCCTCTTCTTTCACAAGTACTTCTTAAAATGTATGCTGCATTCAAAATCTTGACTTACTAAACACTTACTGAGCTGTGCTTCCTAACACCAAGAAGGAAAAGTCAGTTATACTTCTGCAGTTTCTGGTTTCAACCAGTTCATAATTTAAACATATAAAAGAATGCTTAAGAAAATCTTTTGGGGATGCATCAGAGGCAGAAGTTAGCTACAAAATCAACAGCCATTAGAATGCATTAAGTGTAGACAGCCTGGAAAAAAACAGGTCTAGCTTCTATTTCAATGCAGTTTCCAGTACCTATCCACAGTTAAAAGAAAACACCCAACAAATCAACACCAAGAATACCCCCCCAAAGGAAAAGACCCAACAAAACCCCTCAAAAACTCTCTACCCCCAAAACCCCTCCAGCCAACTCGTAATAGCAGGGAACCTTTTTTAAAGCAGAGGAGATACTAAGCCTACATCACACACCTGTTAGTTGTACCAGAAGCAGTACTTCGAGAAGAGGCTGAGGATGGTTTCTGTACAGTTCCTGAGCTTCCAGAAATAGTTAATGGTGATTGCCTGTGAAAACAAGAACAGTCAAGAGACAGGTCCTCACATCAGAGAAGCTATTGACTTTGCAGCAAAACTTGCTGAATTCAAGCTATTTACATATTCTTATTAAATTCAACATATTAATCCTTCAGAAAGTCCACAAAGCCATGTAAACCCATCCCTGCCAAAAACCCAGCAACCCCTTCTACAGCTGCAGTACCAATTTTAGAACATGAGACTTCTTTTGGATAAAGCTCAGCACACCTACCCTCCACACATCAAGAACTCGCTTGAAGCCCGCCTGCCAGCTGCTCCCAATGGCATATCATCTACAGTAAGCAGAAGAACACAGTGAAAAACCCAAGTCATGAGGCAGACACTTAAAAAAAAAATCATCTTCAATATTAGTTGTAGAAATAACAACTTCTTACAAAGTTCTGTGAACATCTAAAAGTTTTCCACAAACCAGTTTTTGTATGAAAATACCTCACACAATGACCAGCACCAAAAATGTAACTAGGGAAAGCAGTTCTTTAACAAGTTTTTTGTTGGTTTTTTTCTAGGTGTTTTTGATACTGATTATAATAATTTTAAAAATAAAACCCCATTGTTTAAGACTAGGAGGTGCCAGCACAAGGAAATTTTTAATAAACAGTAACAAAAGCCCTTTAGAGATCAAGACACTCATCTAATCAAACATTCAACATGGGTTGGTGGCATTGCATAGAAATGCCCTGACCACCTTCCTAGTGGCTATTGAGGTGTGGACGATGCTGTAAAAGGGTGATTTAAGTTTTACTTCTGTGCAAACCCAGTCTGATGCCTTATGTTTCATGTTAAATATTTAGTATGTTTTAACCTGCCCTTGTCTATTATTTAAATCTCTACAGCATGGACTACAAATGTTGTTAGTCTAGAGATAAAAATGTGTCAGCCTTCTCCAAGAGCATCCTTGGGCTTCTTATGAGCAGCAGTGAACTGACAGTCTTTTACCACCATATCCCAATGTTCTCCATGATTTCAAATCACTTCAGTATCTTTGGCCTATGTGGCTACTCAAATGAAGGTGACTGTCCCTTATGGACATGCAGGTATAGCAAACCATCTGCCTTCAAAGAGTAATCAAACTAAAGAAGTGAATTGAGACAGTATTTAGAGAAGGGACAGTCAAAGAATAACAGGACATAAAGGTATGTTAAGTGGAAATGGTTTTAAAATGCAAAAATAAGAAACAGTCTTACATGAGTGGTCTGAAGAGATGTTGTGTGGGACAAGAACAAAGTCATCTGTGTCACAAGAAGAGTTCTTGCTACTGGTACTGGCAGAATCTTTAGAGACTTGAAGATAGTTTGGAGGACCCAATGGAGGGGAAGACAAATTTTCTTCTTGAATATGCTGCATGTCTGGCAGAGACTGAAGGGGTGGGGGGAGGAGTAAAATAAACTACTGTAAATTCAGTGACTAAGAAAACAGACTTACTCTTTAAACTACAAAGCTTCTGGAGGAAGAATCATCACTGGCTTTGACCAAAACCAGGTAGACTTTGGGCTGCTTTTTTTGGTTGTTTTTAAGTATTTAGATATATAGCATGTATTTGAGTTTGGAAACTTAAAATACTGGGTAATCTTGTAGTGTCAATTTTAATTGTTCTATATTAAATAGGCTGTGAATTTCAACAATTGCACAGTATTTAATCGTTCCTGATAGTATAGATGCACCTCTTCCAAACACCACATAAAATTGAAGTCACCAGTTCCCATCAGTATAGGCCAATCAGCCAAAAAAAGGCCAATTAAAAAATGATCTGTAACATTTATTACATTAGATATGCTGATACACTTTGCAAAGATTCACTACCCTAGCATTTGACAGGCATATGTATTTTTCTTTAACAAAAAATAACAACAAAGAACCCACTAAATACAACACAAGGAACAAGAGAGAACCAGAATGTTAATGCCTTCCTTCTAGTACAAGGCAGAGGTAATTCCTTGCTCTGTGCTCTTAAAAGAGCAAGAGCACTGTTCAAGAATTGAAAGATCTAAAATTTAGTAGCTCTTGGCTAAACATTCCTGAAAATATTTTGTAGAGATTGTGTTGTAAAGCAGAGAACTTACTGGAGGAGAAGCAAAACGGCACGAAGGAGAACTACCACAGGAACTGCCAGAGACTGAGCCTGCATATGTGGGCACTGGCACTGGACAGGCTGGAAGAGGAACACCAAGGGGAAGAAAATGAAGCTAAGATTATGAAAGGCTGATTTTTAAACAGATTCCCTCACTGCCCTTCATTCATAACCCCTTATACAACTTATAAGCACAGGACATCCTTAAACACACAAAGGTATTTAAGTTCAGTTAAAATGTTAAAGAAACTAGTAGATAAATATCACATTTTAGTCTAGCTTAATACAAACAAGGATTCAACACTTAGCCTCACAACAGAGCACAACAGGTCCGACTCATTAACACTTAGTGTGATATTTGGCAGGTCTTTCTCCATTTCAGCCCCCAACATTCATCATTTACACAAATAAGTGGAAAACCAACCCTACTTACATTTTTTGACTGTTGAAATCTGATCCAGGAAAGGGTGGTTGAAAAATGCTTCTATAGAACAAGATACAACAGCCATGGTGAGTAAATGTACAAATGACAAAGAATTTACAGACTATTTTGCAGATGGTGATAAATGGTTGCCTTCCCAGAATCAATACTTCAGAGCCAGAGGGTGAAGAGCTTATAAAAGATTAAAGCCTTCTATGTTATATGTTGCTATAGCATTTGGAAAGGAAGCAAAATCAATTGACTAGCTTCAAACACCTGCCAGCAAGGCAAATCAGACTGAATTACTGGAGGACGTTTTATGGCTGCACTTAAGGCTCCTGTACACAAGCTGCCTTCCTATACTCATCATGAAATGACGTACTCTGTGATCAGTATGGTACTAGCTCAGTTTTCATTTCTCTTCAAAATGATGATCACCTCTCACATTCCACCTTTCCCAAGGACTGATGCTTATTTTTGAAGCCATTAATGCTATTCCTTAGGGGCCAAAAGTGACAACAGAGCAGCAGGCATTCTGCTTCCCACTTGCCAACAGCAGAACACAACCTGTGCAACCATTTCTGAGTTTCAAGCAGAATTAGACACAATTTCTTTAACAATTTCCTCAGTTAGCTTGTTACTGTTAAGAATGGAACATTTTGCTTTTGATGTAAGTGCATATGCTGAGAGGCAGTTAACTGACTTAGTGTAACTGGCTGGAGGGGAAATCTTATAAGGAGAGGCTGAAGTTTGTTCAGCCTGGAGAAGAGGAGGCTGAGGGGAGACCTCATCGTGGTCTGTGGCTTCCTGACAAGGGGAACCAAAGGGGCAGGTGCCAATCTTCTCTCTTTGGGGACCAGGGATAGAACCTGAGGGAACAGCACCAAGCTGCGCCCAGGGAGGTTTAGGTTGGATGTTGGGAAGAGGCTCTTTACTGAGAGGATGGTTGGGCACTGGCACAGGCTCCCCAGGGAAGGGGTCACAGCACTGGGCTGGGCTGAGGTCAAGAAGCATCTGGATGATGCACTCAGTCCCCTGCTCTGACTTGGCTGGCCCAAGATGGGGCCAGGAGTTGGACTCAATGGTCCTTATAAGTCCCTTCCAACTCAAGATACTCTTATGATTCTATGCTTCCAAACAAGCTGCTGAGCTTTGTGAACTTTAATGTTCTAACTGCTTAAGAAAACCAATGCTTTTCATCAGACCTAGGCAAATAACAAGAAAAAAAAAAGAAAGAAAGAATCTGAGGCCTGCAGTATCTCCTGTTCCTTCAACAAGACTTTCTTCCACGAACAGATAAGGAAGGGAGGGTAGCTGTAACGTCAGAACAATGTAATGATTAACTGTAACACGAGGATCAGGTGTTCTTGAGCTTTTGTACAACACCTGCTGTTCTACTTTATATTGCTGGAAGATCAACAAGATTTCCAAAGCTATTTTTACTTTAACAACAGGCAACTGGGCTCAGTTATACACTCTCCCTTTCACTCCCTTTGCTAAGCACATTCCAGAGCAGCCCCTTTGAGGCCCTTTAAGTGGCTCAGCCAAGGAAAACATGACTTTCATCACTACCATTCTGCTTTCTATTTTTCTTTCTAAGCACAAACATCATTCTCCCACTACCACAAATGCTACAGTGAATTTTCCCATGTTTGAAGAAACTGTAGGGATCAGCATACCCAGAGTGTAAAGTGGAATTACTCAAAGCCCACATTTGTGATTTATTCATTCTTCTACACATACAGGTTTATATATTGACTTCTGAATACTGTCAACTGTCATTTGGGACATTTGATCCAGTTATTATGATTTTTTTTTTTCCTGGATCTGACTTGTACTTATGTTTTAATGTACAGCACTTTAAATCGAGTTATGTCAGGTACATCTACACACAAACACTCCTGCCTGGTTCTCAGAACAGCAACACCTTAATTGTGCCAGTACTGACAGAGGTTTTAAATTCCAAATTAGTAAAAAAAATAAATAAATTGGTATTTCTTGGAGCTCAACACAGCAGGAACTGAAAAGGAAAAAAACAACATGTAGCTGGGAGTGTCTTGAGCTTCAAGTAAAGGACACTAGTATGCCTTTTGAATCCTCCTCTCTCCACAGCCTAACAAATACAGTCTTCTTATCAGAGATACACAAGGAGCCATGTGATGAATGAGTCAATTTGTGTATTTCAGTACTGCGTCAAAACAAAACCTGTAACTGAAGGGGAATGGTGAAGTTTCACAAGCAGATACAAAAACTGAGCATGTCTGACTTTTTGGGTGCAACTCACCCAGGGATCTGTGTGTCACATGATACAGCTTATGGCAAGGGGAGAGCCAGGTCTTACCTACAAAGAGCCTGAAGAGACTTGAAGGTTTAGCCTATTTCTTGACATTCCTAAATTAAACTTAATGGGTCAACTATCTTGCTGCTAAACCAAACCTCAGCAGAAAGCACACTGTCATTATTATTATTTTAGCAAAGATCATTGCATTAAGTTAAGTTAGTTTTAATTAACTAAAAATTTCAGATGAACATTTCCTGGTGGCTATGATAAAACTGCAGAAACAAATAGTACTATAAAATTTAAACAACCAGTGTGAATAACATGATATACAAGATGCAGCCTAAAAAGAGCTAATCAAGATTTAACTTTTCAAGGGTCTTCTCTTAAAGAATGCTTAATGCTGCTTGAGTTTGCATTTTAAAAAAATTTTAAAAGGCATTATTACTTTTGTAATAGGATGTAACCAAAAACCCAGCAACAAAAAGGGTTTCTGAGGCTGAAGCAACAGACAATCCAGCCCCTACACAGCACAGAACTCTACTCCTGACTAATTTTGAAGAGGCAACAGTTGTAGCCATTCTGAATGCCTCAATAGTACCAAGTTGAGGCTTTGAAATCTTAAGAAATTAGAACAATGTTCTGCATCCAAAGATCTCCATCTAAAGAGAAAAAGCCAAACACAGCAGTAAATTGGAGCCAAGGAAGTTCACTTTTGTTAAGGGGGTATCCATCGAGTTTGTACAGGGCTTAATTTGCCAAGAAATTCAAAAACACAGTCCTGAAGAGACATTGCAGTAAACTAAAGAGTATGCAAACTTCAGTCACTGCACAGTTTAAAATATTTAGAGTTTTAGGACTTAAAATACAATGGTACAACTGTTGTTTCTACTACTCTGTGGCTTAAGAAAACCCCAGTGAAAACATTTCACTAAAATAAAGGAGTCTCCATGGCTAGCAATACCCAAACAGAACACTGGGAATTCATCTTTGTAAATATAAACAATTTGGATATAATGTCATGTGTCTCACTGCCCTCAGATACAGAGAGATACAAGTATTCTTCAAGGTCAAATAAAATGGACCCTATTTGTAGCCCCATTAATACAGTTATGGGATTTGCTGTTTGGAAAAGAATGTAAAAGGGAGGAAATGTTTAAAGCAACTTTGGTTCCAAAGTGGATTCTTCCTGCTAAGATCACTACATGGAGATCAAATACCTGCTCCCAATCTGAAGCCAGAACAGCAGTAACAGAGATATGTCCATGACATGAAATTTAAGGTATATCAACTAGCACTGTGATGAAAAAAGGCCACAATTTAAAGAATTAAATTAATTTATATTTCACTGTTCCACAGCAAAGTCATAATTTATGCACATCACTTAATTCTGACTGACAGCAGTTACCTATTTTGGCTACTCTGCCTCCTTTATGAGAGCAGAGAAGAAAAAAATACTTCTGTTTCATGTAATTGGCTGTAGTCATAAGGTCAAGACAGTTATTCTGGCCACAGGAATATAACTAACAAGGCAATTCAAGAGAGCAAAAGGAGGTTACATACCAAAGTCCATCCTATCTTTTTGGTTTCTCTGAAGCAAACCCAGCAGCAGGTCAGCCAGATAAGCTGATGTTTCCCTAGGAATGCTGCACACAAGAGGAAGTGAAACGTGCATTAAGTTTCATGCAGGCATCAAATAATGTACAACACATTCAATTTTGGGAAGTCAGCATTCTGCCATGTCCCTAATTCTCCACTACACACACGTAACAGCCTTAGAACAGGACATTTTCAGCAGGGTACAACACAGGCAAGTTGCAATGTGAGTCACTGGTATCACACTAGGTCCTTGTCAAGATAGCAACTCCAAGTATTTTTATGAATCCCAGGCATTCCCAAAGTTGAAAAAGTGCTCAATCAACCAATATAAGTGACAGGAAAGGCCATGGTGACATACCTAGGAATCAAATTCCTGTTCTTTTCATAAAACATTCTCAAATCTTGAGGACTATTGGCCTGTCAAATAAAAATGTACATTAATTAAAGCTCAGTTTCATGGAGAAAATAGCTTGTACCTATGCACCCATACCCAAAAAGGAGGCTTTAGCATATGGGCTAAAGAAAGAAAATCCCAAGCACAGCAGTGACTTCAGTACAGAGTATCCTTGTGTATCTCCTCTGGATTGAACACACTGATCTCATAGACTAAGTATGAGCAATTTCTCCCTTGTTATCCTCAAGCTGTATCACCTTGGAAGCATGGACACTACACTCAGACATCAGCCCTAGGAATTTCCATGAGATTCCAAAGAAGGAAAAGGAAATAAGGTGTTACCTGAAAAGGTGGTTTTCCAACAAGACACTGATAAATCACAGTTCCAATGCTCCACAGGTCTGCTTTAGCATCATAATGTTGAGACATAATCACTTCAGGGGCCTGGAAAGAATAGCAAAATCTCAGAAGGGATAACAAAAACAAAGTCACAGCAAGCTAAATTCTACAGTTCTTCTGTCAGAGAAGTGTTAACAGGCACCACTTCATTTTAAGACAAAATTAACATCCTAATCTGCATCACATGGACTTGAAAGATGACAGTTCTATCTAAAATGAGAGCTCTGTTTCAAAACCACAAAAAATGAGAAACGATGTTCTTACAAAAACATCTAGCAATTGGCATGTATGGGAACAAGAGGGGTTATTTACATTGTTTATGCAGTTGTCTTACTGGATAAATAACCAAATGTTTCATAAGGAATATCAATCTCACCATTTTATGTATACAAAACAAGACAGGGAAAAGCAAAACGATCCCCCATGACTATATAGCACAGTAGTGGTAGCACCAACGTCAGACAGTTCAGTGCTCAAGTGACTGCCACACTACTTGGTAAAATTTAACAGCAATTAACTCAAATTTCTTTTTTAAAACAACCCAACAAATAAAACAAACCCCACATGTGAGGCAATACATTAAGTAACTAGAATGAAAACATCAAATAGTTTTTAACTACTAGTGTAAAGTTCTTCTACCCTATGTTTGATCACTTTTTATTTCCTTAGAAACTGGGAAGGACATAATGCCCTATTTCAGGGGGGAGGATGTAAGTAGGAATGAAAGTACTTTGCCAAATATTAATGCTAAGAGGTACTGCCTCTTAATTCTCTGGGATTTCTCCTCCCTGCAGTGCTAAGAAACGTTCAATGTCTCTCTTATTTTAACAATCACGATCTCCAAATCACAAGAGACAAAGGAGCCAGTACCACTACGGGAAAGTGAACGGCATGCTGCCCCTGATAGTTCTGAAGGAACATTAGGCATTTGTCAATCTGCCAGCAGTAAACTACTTTGTTCTGGTAGGAAAATGTTTGAGATAAGCAATGTAACCTGAAATACACCGTCACTTACCATATACATAGGGGAACCACACAGAGTTGCAGCCATCATGTTGCTATGCAGATAACGAGCAAACCCAAAGTCAGCTATGGAAAGAAACACATTCATCAGTGAAAAGAAAGGTAATTTTCCAAGTTTAGAAATTCTGTCTCCTGCTAAAATCTGCTACAATCACCAGTTAAGAGAGGAAAAGAGAGGTATAGTATACAGCCAACTAGATGGAGCTGTAAAAATCTATGTGACACTGAAAGAAAAATGTATTATTTTCCAAATAGAAGCCAAGAAACAGCAGTGGCATCATTTGCATAAACTGCTGCTCAGTCATCTCCCAGCTGCAGAGCATGCTGTCTGGCGTCAGCAGGAAAGGATTAAAGTCAGTGGCTAAATATAAATGGTTCATTAAGAGTGATGAATATACAATCTGCCTCAGTGAAATCACATCAGGTAGACGTTTTAAGTCGTCAAGTTTCAGATTCCCGAATTTTCCACAGAGGCAAAAGCATATGAAACTATCAAGAAAGGACAGCAGGAGAAGTTTTGTCACCTCTGTGCTGCTTTAGAAGATGGAAAGAGTTCAAACAGATTTCAGATTTTGGTTGAGCAAAAACATAGGTATTTGTTTTTAAATGGAAACATAACAGACAACAACAGATTAAAACTCCTGAATTATCCTCTGAAAAGGAGTTTGTTACCATCCTGAATAGTTGACATCTCACTCCAGTTACAATGCCAGACCTCCTTCTGACAAAAATAGGTCATAACCTACATTTCTGAACTTCTCAAATAACCCTTAGGAGGGGCTACCACAAAAGTCCAACGAAACTGCGACTGAAGACTCATGTGCCCACAGTTTTGAAATGGACTAGAGGCTACACCAAGTTGGAAAAGTTACAGATTTATGTCTTATTAAAATAGTTTAATACTAGAAACATCAGCTAGAGGTTTCTTTTTCCTGCAGATTGAATCAAAATGGTCTTTATGACTCAAGCTTTTTTATGCTAAGAATCTGCATTACAGAATAAAGCTCATCGTTCTAGACTTAATGATTTGCATCAATTTAATAGACACCATACCCAGTACGCCCTCTGCGCTGTAACTACAAAGACACTTCTGAGCAGGCAAACAATCCAACAGTGAAGATCTACCCTGAGATCAGAGAAAAGCATATTTACCTATTTTGATGCGAATGCCACTGACACTTGATTTCCTACGACTGGCATAAGACAACAAAATATTCTGTGGTTTAAGATCCCTATGAATGATCCCTTTGCTGTGCAGAATACGCATGGCTGCTGCAATCTGCTGGAGAAACACTCGGATGGTGTCTTCACTAAGAGTTCCTTTAGCTGAAAATAACACACACATTAGCAGATGAGAAAATAACTATCATTATCTTGGGGCATAAAGCAGTAAACTTCACAATAATCAACTGTGAAAACAATGCAAACAATCAAATCCTAGAGAATTCCATCCAGAACAATCCAATCTCCAAGTATTCTTCTGCACATGTATATACTCTCAATATCCACTGCCAGAGTTTTACTCACTACAGTACTCTGAATTATCTGTTTTTACAGTAGTTTGTTCAATACAAAAGCATAATAACTGTAGAAATTCTCAATCATCATTAAATTCTAAACTTGCTAAAAAAGGCAAAGAAGCCAAGAAAATAGAACAACTCCACAGTTTAGAACCCTGGATGTACCTAAAATCATGTTACTACCTGGAGCTGTAAAGCCTATTATTTATTTAAAGAAATTATCATGGGGATGCACTCTGCTCAAAAAATTTAATCCATGATAAAATCTGGCAGGGTAAAAGGTTGATGGGACTTTTGAAAGTCTCTTCAGAAGGTATTAGCTCATTCTGCAGCCTGAAGAAGGACTGAACGAAGGACCTGGATTACACTGTATGAGTCTTTCCAAGGATTTAATGGGAAGTGAATTAGGCTTTTAATATACAGTTACCATAACAATAGCTGCTCACAAAAAGATTCCTTCAATGTACTGAAAGTACAAAGACAAGGAGAAGAATATTTTCATCAAGAAAAATATGAAGATTAACATCTCTGCTCAAAATTTTGTTCCTAATGAGATTCCATTTGTCATGATTCTGTAACTTCAGCCTTCACTTTGGGCAAAGCCATGTTGAAGCCAGAACTACCTCTTTATAGAAAGCATTGTTATATAAGTAATTCAGCATTTTAAAATTCATATCTTGGAAAAGTAAGCAGGTGGAATATCAAAACACTGGGAGCAGTCCCCCAAAACATGAAATTAGAAATAGAAACTTTTTTTTTGAGGATGGAACTTGTGGTTGCTTCAATCTTTTCTCTCCCAAATAAGGGAAAATTACATTCAAGTTTTGAAAGCTGCAGCAAAAAGCATTTTCTGTGCATTATTTTATTCACCTTCATCGCTAATTTGTGGGGTTTATTTTTAATTATGAGTGACATTTAAAAACAGTGGGGAATGTTTTAAACAAATGCAAAACCTTCTGTCTTCCTGCAGCCTGAAAATTTAGTTTTCAGGTTCCCAGGGTGGTGTACAAACACCCAGCACTCTGCTGCTGGCCCTGACTGGAGCCAGAACACAACACTCAAGGGATCCTCAGTGAAATCAATTGCTCATATCAAGAGGCCACTCTAAAAAAAAAATCAGACTAGGGTGAACAAGCACTGTGCATTTAGACATTCCACAAACAGGAAAATATTTAAACCACAAGCAAAAAAATGCAGAGAAAAGATTGTGAGATTAAAGGAATACAGCACATAAACATGTAATGTTCTTAATAGGGAAACAGAGCAATGAGTTACCTTGTAAGTAATCTGCCAAATCCCCACCATTGCAGTACTGTTAAAAAGAAAGGGTTCTATTCAAAACACAAGCACTGAAATACTTCCTATATATTTTTTACTTTGCAATATGTTCACTAGAATTAGATCCTTTGCAGATGTTTGCCTCAAAATTGTTTTGTCAATTATTTGTAATAATGTGAGGTGTAACATTTTGCCAGTACTTAAAGAGCATCATAAAATGGAACTGAATAACTTCTGGAACAAACACTGCTGATAAAATTAGTAGTACAGACAAAATTAATAATCCAGTTTTCAGAATTAGCTTTAACAAATCAAGTTTTGTCCAAAAATTACCTTTAAAGTCAGCCAGAAATAAACATAGATATTAATACATACCTCCATTACCAAAAAGACAGAATTGGGCATTTCCTAAAAGAGAAAAAAGCCTATTTAAGAATTTGACAGGACAAACCCCTGAGTACATGCAGTAACCAAGCATAACACAAGACTTTTCCATCAGCTGACAGACCTTATGTTGAAGTCACATACATTTCCCATCGTTAAATATTTCACATTTCCAGAAGTATTAATGCATGAAAAAAATAATTCACCAGGTAATAGCCTGACACCCTAGAAGGAAAGGAGCCGTCCAGAGGGATCTTGCCAGGCTGGAAAGATGGGCCCGGGGGAACCTAATGAGGTTCAGCACTGCCAAGTGTCAGGGGTGGCACTTGGGCCAGAAGAATCCCAGCCATAGATCCAGCCTGGGAGAAGAGCTGCTGGAGAGCAGCCCTGTGAGAAGGACCTGGGTGTCATAGTGGATGAGAAACTGAACATGAGCCAGCAGTGGCTCTGGCAGCTCACAAGGCCAATGGGATCCTGGGCTCCATCAGCAGAGGGGTGGCAGCAGGGACAGGGAGGGGATTGTCCCTCTCTGCTCTGCCCTCCTGAGGCCCCAGCTGGATCCTGTGTCCAGAGCTGGGGCCCAACACAAGAAAGATGTGGGGCTGTTGGAGAGGGGTCAGAGGAGCCACGGAGATGCTCAGAGGGCTGGAGCAGCTGCCCTACAAAGAGAGGCTGAGGGAGCTGGGCTGGGTCAGCCTGGAGAAGAGAAGGCTGTGGGGGGACCTCATTGCAGCCTGCCAGTCCCTGAAGGGAGCAGAGGAACAGGAGGGGAATCGGCTTGTTCAAAGGACAGACACTGGCAGGACAAGGGGGATGGATTAAAGCTAAAGGAAGGAAGGGTTAGATTGGATATTAGGGGGAAGTTCTGTGCAGAGAGAGTGGTGAGGGGCTGGAACAGGCTGCCCAGAGAAGTAGTGGATGCCCCATCCCTGGGAGTGTTCAAGGCCAGGTTGGATGGGGCCCTGGGCAACCTTGTGTAGCTCCAGGCCTGAGGTTGGTGTCTCTGCCTGTGGTAGGGGGGTTGGAGCTCTATGATCCTCGGGGTCCCGTCCAACCCATGCCATTCTATGATTCTATGACTGAAGCTATGCTTTGAAAGAGCTCTGTACAGCGTCTAACATCACTGTCTGTCACACCCTTCGCTTCCAACTGCCTTGGACTGCTCTGGCAACACCACCTCTACATTAAAAGCCCCCACAAATAAACATACCTTTGCTATCACAAGTCATTGAAATGAGTCACTATCAGGACAGTAATATTTAGTTGCAAATATACCAGGTAGAATATAAAACTGAGTGTGAGGCAATTTGGCTATGAACACCAGTTTTCTAAAGGAGGAATTCCAGAGTTCCTTTGCCCTGTTCTGGGTAAAACAAGCTTTGGTTCTGCCATCTGAAAAACCACATGCCAATCAGGTATCACAGAAATCACACTGTGGAACAAACTGATTCTTAAATACTATTTTATAGCATAATTAATTCAGGAATCACACATACTTCTGTAAAATATCTCCCTTGGTAAGTCACTGGCAGAGGCATGTCCCTGCTGTGGAGTTAAATGCCTTATGGCAAAGGTGTGATTCAGACTAGCAGTCCTATGGAGATTTTCCAAAGCTCTGACCTCCTCTGACCTGTTTGCAGCCTGAATTCCCTCTCTTGTAACTGGGCAAGGCTCAAAGACTAACTTCTACTGCAAATGACCTACACACTCCTTAAAACACAGTAAAAACATCTGTGCTTAAATCCAATGGCAACAAGAACATTCATCATTCTCAGAAGTATTTATGATGAGAGGGAACAAAGAGTCTACCCATCCATGCCAATAATCAACATTGTTTTCCACAAAGTGTCCTGCATAAAATAACTTTGCTGTGCCTACAAAGTTGAAGACACTCAGAGATCTTTTATAAAGTAAAACAAACCACAAAAAAAAGCATTTTTCTCCTCTGAGCTGATGAAGACTGAAAGAAGACAAAAAGAACCAGAAGGAAACATAAGGCAAGTAGACAGCAAAGAGGATGCTGCTTTTAGTTACATAGTATGATACTTCCTTTTTACTTTAAAAATTAACTTAAACAAAGGTTGACAGCTTGTGGCAAAATACAGTGTTAAGACTCCTGAAGGAAAAGAGCAAGATGGCATAGCAGACAAGGCCAGGCATATGCCTCAGTCAGAAGAGGAACTGCAGACTGTTGACTAGCACCAAGAGAAGTCAAAGGCTCACTGCATGGCAAAACAGAAGCTATGAACAGCCACCTGTCTCTGTGCTCCTATTGAAACTTCAGCACATCCCTGATTTGACTGACCACACTGGCAAGAACTACCACAAAAGCACCATTTTTAAGGGTTTGCTAATGAGTCAGGAAGCTTTAAAAAGACAAAGTTAAAATGGGCTCATGGGCCCAGGCTAGGGAAACCAGCACAGGAATACCACACACAGCACAGAGCACATGGCACAACCCATCCAAGCCTACTTTTACCAAACCATCAGAGATACCCGCTACAGATGACTGTAGTGAGCTCAGTTCAAGATGAACTGGGTATTTTAAAGTTAATTCAAGAATGCATCAGGCTGCTTTGCTTTCTGGAAACAGTTTAACCACTCTTGTCTGTGTTCCAACTCAGAACATCAAGCACATTACAGATTTGTTTACACATAGAAATTAGCTTCAAAAGAAATCAAGTTTCTAGGAACATTAGTCACATCTCTTGGGAATCACAGAATGGTCTGGGTTGGAAGGGACCCCAAGGATCAGAGAGTTCCAACCCCCCTGCCACAGGCAGGGCCACCAACCTCCAGGCCTGGAGCTACACAAGGCTGCCCAGGGCCCCATCCAACCTGGCCTTGAACACCCCCAGGGATGGGGCACCGACCCCCTCCCTGGGCAGCCTGTTCCAGCCCCTCACCACTCTCTCTGTGAAGAACTTCCCCCTAATATCTAATCTAACCCTTCCCTCCTGTAGCTTCATGAAGTGCAAACTCCAACCAATATAGAATATTAAAGCAGCAAGAGATCACATTTCAGGAGTCCCAAATACTCAGTGTTTCTGCAACAGCTGAGGCCAATATGAACTCTAATTCACAATCCTATAAATACCTCAAAACCTAAGTGCACACATTAAAGAAAAAAAAAAAGGTAAGTAATTACTTGCTCTATAAATTACTGAAAACACATAATGATAAATGGTGTTTCTTTCTACATTGTGCCTTTCCAAGAACACTGTCCAAGACAGAAATGCAGTTTCTTTCAGGAACCCTGACAATGCCAACCAAACAAGTTTGTTATCAAAAAAACTTTGCTGCCTGATAATCACTTCCCTCAAAGGATGACTGTGATGTGTAAAAGAGTAACCCAGCTAAGCAGCATGGAAACTGCCTGTTCTCCAATGACAAGAAAGAAGCTCAGCTAGTGGATTTCCATGCAAACATAGCAATCCCATGAATCAGAAATAGATGTTCCATAGCGTCAGTGCCTCGGCTACACAACATACTCTGTACAAAGCCAGCAGCTTATGGCAGGATGTAATGCTCAGCTCATGACAGACATTTATTCATCACAGAACTAAGAGAATGTGTTTTCTGGATTCCCTGGGAAACAAAGTCCTTTCTAATTAAAACTACTCTCTTCAGAAACATGGAGCTGACCATTTGTCCTGCTGCACTAGCCCTCACCTGTTTAAAGGAAGTCATTCCTAAAGACAACACTAGCTATCCTCAAATAGCATTACTCACCTTTTCCTGACTCATATTCTTGATAAAAAATAATCAAACAAGTCACTGGCTTAAAGTCATAACAAGAAGCAGAGCATGTTTCCTTATTGTAGCTTGGATAATCCTTTTTTATTAAATCAGCAGAGCAGATTAGAGGTTTCACAAGGAGATTTTCCCAGACTGGTCAAAAGCTCTATCTAATTCATATTCCAGTAACAATACTTTGCACAGTACCAAGCACTCCAGCCACATCTCATTCCAGCTTCAACTTACAGCCACTTTGCAACATCCCACCAATGCAAGCTTTAGTTCAGAACAGCTGGAGTAGCTCAGCCCTTCACAGTTCCTCGAATTTTGCATTACAGTTCTTGGCCAGCCTGACTGGGAATGTGATCTCCAGTTTGGGAATGCACTCAGAAAACACAATCCTTTCTGTAGGCACATTCTTCCCTTTTGAATTATTTTGCTGAAAAAAGAAAATAAATATAAAGCTACCCCTATCATCATTCTCTAGCCCTGTGATTCCTGTTGACTTGCTAAGCAGAGCAAAGCACTCCAAAAGGAAAACATTAGTAAAGCAGCGTGTTTCAGATCTAACGTTCAGGAATAAAGCTGACCTAGCAAGCTATTTTAAACTGCTTCCTCAAAGAGATAACAAAGCTTTCCAAAATTTACACTGACATACAGATCATAAAATTACAGCAGCTGGAGTTGTTCTGGCCTACAGGTCTACCTAGAAAAATAATCAAGCAAAACAAATGTATGTTGTGTTGCAACAATTATGGAACACTTTTTCCCAGCATGCCTCACTTTGTGGCTTAAAAGTTTTTCTGAAATAAAAAAAACCCAAACCACACAACAAAACCAACCTACTTTTGCTCCTTCTTCTGAATCTCAGGTTTAATTGTGAGTTATAACAAAGGTTAATAGGAAAACATTTTACAGTTCTGAAAGCTAACAGAGATTAAGAGGCAACATGTCTACCAAAACTTGCATTTTAATCCCAGACTTCCACCAGTTTTCTCAGGGGATGTGAAGTTCCAACCCGAATCACAGGCTCAGCAAAGTACTTCCATATAAAAGACATTAATTGAAAAAGAAGTCAAAACATCCATGGTTACTTCGAGACAGCTGTTGCTAGAACTCTAACGTATTGGCAGAAACATACCCTAGATTTCTTTGGAGTTAGGAAGTCCTTTAGAACAAGCTGAAAGTCTGAAGGAGCCCTGAGCAAGCTGCCAAAGCAGAAAACTGCTGCAGATCCACAGTTACTATGTTTTTGCTCCAAGTCCATAGATTCTCTTCAGCTGCAGTTTACAATGGGAGTCCCAAGAGCAAGAATTTTATCCTGACAGCTTGTGCACCTCTATCTTGTTAATTTTCTGATATGTTAATTTGTGCTACATTTATGTTAATTTCTTTACAATTTTTTTGGTGCTATTTTTCAGACCAGGAATCCTTTTTTTTTTTCTTCTTCTTTAAAGCACTAAATACACTTGGCAAATGTTCTAATGATTTGGTGAAAAAGGACCAGCCCAGATCTTGAAGGCATTTTCTCACTGTATTACAGATATTCTTGTTTGGCTTTGCAAGTGCACAACATCAGCAGCTTCCAACATGTCTAAAGCACTGAACAGTTTGTTAGTTCTGACTAAATGTTAAGTCTCAGACTAAATGACAGTTGACATGTGCCTGTAGGATTCAAATAGTGTGCATGCTGCCAATTATTCACATAAAAGAGCAATCAGCCATGGAGAAATGTCCCACAATAGCCATATCACTCATTTTCTGTTATGTCCAATGCTGTACTTAAACTAATATGGATGGGAGGCAGTGCAAAAGACAGGCCTGCTGCACAATGCAACTGCAAACTCTTCCCAGCACACCAAAAAATACACAGGCTGGCATACTTGAAGATGTTCTGCAACAGTTGTGAAATACAAATTAGAGCATCTGAGCACAGTAGGTGAGCTAGAAAGTATGTAGTAACTCCAGCTCTTTGGTTCTGTGGGCCAAAACAAATTCTAACTGGTTGTTCCTAACCTTCAGCACCTGCACTGGCATCATCCCTTGCAGTCCAATATTGTTGTAACCAACCTTCCTGTCAGCAGCAGCTGCCAGGTAGTATTTCAAAACCATTACAATTTGTACAGAGCAGGACTTTTTGTTTTATCTGAAAACTTGTCTGAATGGCATGTTTTCATCTACACACAGTGAGGATGGACACAGGCAAACACAAAATCCTTAATCTGGGGGCTGGGGGGAGGGGGAAAGATATTGAGACATCCTTGTTCAAAAGACAATGGTTCAGAGACAGCTGTGATGTGAGTATGGAGGCAAAGCTGAGAGACACTGAGATCAACAGCACACACCAGAATGCTCGCAGCAAATGCCTCAAGAAACACATGCAATACTACCAGATCATCTGGAGTCCTTGGGTAAACCAAGCAGCAATATTTAACTCCCACTGCTAAAACAATAGGTACAGATAAACAGCCCTTTCCTAAGCATGGCCAGTAAGAACTCCTGGGCACTGTGTGTAAGTAAAGGCTGAGGTGTAGGTCCCAGGACCACTGAGTTCACTCTCACTACCTTTCACTGGTTTCAAGAGCAGGAGAAACAGTTGCAGTTATTTTGTGTGCGGTGTACCAACAAGCTAAGGCAAGAAACAATTTCTGATCAGATACTGTTTCTCCAATAACACACTACAAATGAGTTCTCCCTAAACTACTGTTCAAATAGCAAACTTCAGACTCCACAGAGTGAAGACATTAATTCATTCTTCTAAAATGCTATCTCCAAGATACATTGCAGACTTTCATTCTGACGGCTGACATTCTGAAGAGGTTTTGAATTAAATTATTTGCTAAAACAGGCACTGTCTGGCACTGTGAAGAGATTAGTTCTACTCAGCACACACTTGGGATCATGAACTGCACAAAACTGTAAATTCATGCCCTAAATATAGCACATTCCAAATAACTTACTGATACCTTCATACTTCAGTGTAATACTTTAGCCAAGGACCTCAATGTACTTTATGCTGGTGAGTTAGAGGTTATTTTAGACTCCTTTTGCTTTTGAGAAACTGTGGGTTTAATTTCCCCAATTAATGGAATCCAAGACTCTCTGATCTTCTTTTGCAGGATGAGTAACATCCCATAGTGCGCCATGGGAAAAAAAGCTACATTCTTATGCTGTTTCAGAGATTCAAGAGTGGTTTTATTCCTCAAAGAAAGGATACCAAACTCTTCCTCAAGAAGATAATAATACCTCAGCAGGTTATATCTTGCTCTTCATCTATTACATTCTCAGGGGGTTTTAAGCATTTTGCTTAAAGAAAAATTAATGTTGCATTTAGATGTGAGCTGCATACATTTTCAGAGCCCTACTCCTGCAAAACATTTGCCTCTCACAGATGAAGAAGCACAAATGTCTTCAGTCTTAAAACCACTGGTCTCCACACCCTTGTGTGTGCAGATCCCTGGCCTTCTGAGATGGCACAAACAACGATGGCACGCTCTGCTTACATAAAATGCTTAACTGCAGATCAAACCCGCCAGTGTTGCATGTAATGACCTTATGGAAATTGAGGGCAATTATCGTGCTGGCACCAGAACAAAGGATTTTTGTGCAGCCCAACGCTCATAGGACGTTAATGGCACACTGATTCGCTCGGGTGTGTCTCCAGATGAATGGGCATTTCTAGTAATGTAACTCAAGGGACCCCGTATGTACCAAGTAACACACCAGAATGGGGTTCGGAGGAGCTGAAGCAACAGCAGCATTGAAGGCTTTAAGATGTTCATACCTAATCAGCAGAGCGGCTCACAAGTTCTCCTTGGATCTAATTAAAAACCTTAACGGTGTATGTGTCTTTACCACACCGAGTTGTGCGACTGGTCACAGATCATGCAATGTGAACACAGCCATAAATGAACGGAGATGAAAGAGAAGGAAACTAGACTACCTCCTGTGAAAACAACTCCAAACGGACCCTTCTGCAATATGTAAAACATTAACTGGCCTTTCACTCTCAAAAGATACATTCCAAATCGCTATGCAGGGATACAACTTCAATCCCAAAGTACTGCCATTAAGCACAAATAATTCCATTTAACATTATGAGATGTAAAAATTTACTCTTCATCACAATTTACACCTTTTTTTCCCCACTTTGTTTTGCCACTTAAGATTGCACACCACCTTTTTTATCTGAAAACTCAGTACAAACAGTTCTTGGATTATTCAGCAAAACAGTCTGCCAAACAGTGCATCTGAAACACGAGCATTTTCTTATTTCACACTGTCTAAGGTTAAAAAAAAACTTCAGACCAACAGAACTATAAAAATAAAACAGGCTCCCAGTCACACTGAGAACTTCCTACTGTGACACAGACTCCACTGGCTCCAGCACCAAGAAAAAAAAAAAAGATTAGCTCCTGTAATTTAAAAATTGCTTGTAATCTGAAGTCTTATCTTCTGTACTATACCACTGTGTTCACAACAGTATGGCAAACAAAACAGGCAGTACATGCTAGAACATGAAATGCTAAAGAAAATTAGTAGGTGTAACAGCCTACTAGACATGCGAATGCCTTGCATAGTGTTCGTTCTTGCTGGGTTATAAATTAATGTAATGATACAAGTTAATGATGTATAATATATCACAAACATAGCCCTGTGCAGAAAGGGAAAAGCTTATTTGTGCAAGTGTCACATTCTTTAGACCTTATTTTGCAAAGCGATTTCTTCTATAGAAGTGGTGTCATACTGCCAAGCTTTATGTTTGCCATGAATGCATTTGAAATGTATCCAAGGTATGAGACACAGGTTTTCCCCTTCTCTGTGCTTTAACTGTTCATTTTATTTAAATGCAGTAGTCAATGACAAGCAGCAGTACCCCTTTCTCATATGGGGAATACAAGACCTATCTATCAAGAAGTCCTACCACTCTAAGGGCACTGTTTCATGTGACAGAGCAGAAAAGCATAAGAGTTGTGTTTTTAAATAGCCTTTAGGTAAAGAAACCATAGACAAGTGTCTGGCTTTGTCCTCTCTTCCACTGTGGATGTTCTGTGCATAAATCAAAAGCAAGAGCCTCCCCAAGGCTTAGAAGACACACAATGTTAGATCATCAAAATACCTATCTATAGTCAACCACCCTCAGGTTGAGCTGCAAAGCTCAGTAAGTAATCTTCAGATATAAACAACTGTAAATGATAAATCTGAAATTCAGCTGCTTACTCATACACCAACACCCTCAGTCAACAATTACAGTTTCTTTTAAGATGTCTGGATATACTAAATTTAGGTCGCTGAGAGATTATTTCCACTTAGCAATACCCAGGAAAACCTGGTCCCTTCAAGAAGCAGAAGAGACCATACTTTCCCTCTTGGTGCAGCTAGTATCATTCAAAATGCAGAGGTGGGAAGTCAAGCCCCAGGAAGAAGAGTTTACACACCCAAGTGGGAAGTTGTAACGCTCAAGTCTACATGAACACCACCACTTTGTACCAAAAGGTCACAGAAGTCAGTACATGTCCTATAGTGCTACACACAAGAAAAC
Source organism: Laterallus jamaicensis coturniculus (assembly GCA_022605575.1). Lineage (NCBI taxonomy): Eukaryota > Metazoa > Chordata > Aves > Gruiformes > Rallidae > Laterallus > Laterallus jamaicensis. The sequence continues at coordinate 2,907,496 of JAKCOX010000025.1, read as the reverse complement.
CTGATCCTGCCTAGTGTGTGTGAACACAGATTTCTACAGCCACAGAAACACATATCTACATGCAAGCTGGAAACCTCTTAGGATGCAAATGCATAAAGACAGAAAAGACTGAAGAATGTCAAAGTGTCTGCTTTGCATTGCTTTAACTATGTGATGCCCCAAAGGTACCTCTTAATTTTCTTCATAAATCTATCTCTGTATTTAACATTAGAATTGAGCCCAGGAGATAAATGTATAGTTCTTATTGAAGAAGAACAAATGGCTGCATAACCTACACCATGTTGTATTTAGCCTTACTCAACACCTGCAGGCCTCCAGATACAAAGATGTACTTTGTACTACATGGAATACACTAGGCTAGAAAACTAACTCACTCACTTTATAGGGCAAAATGCTGTAAGTGTAAAGAAAGGAAGACAATGTGAAGCCATTTAATACCTATTTCTCCTACTTGAAAAGATTCAAACATCTGCTTCACTTTTATACTTTAGCCCATCCTTCTGAACATAGGTAACAACAGTATCTGTGATCTGACAGGAATAAATCCATGTATTTCCTTCAGTTCTTCCTCACCCTGACACAGGGTTTTATAATATCTTCCTTACAGAGATCTCAAAGATGCTGCTTCTTTTCCACAAACACAGCGTTTTAAGTTATGTCGACTTCTTACTGTCACTTGCTTCATCCATTCAGATCAACTCCCACTAGTACGCTTTCCTTCAGGTGTATTCAGTCCTTCTCCATGAACACCCACTTCCCAATTAAATTATAGGGCCAAGGAAACAAGGCTAATTCAGGAAAGTAGTTACTGCCTCTGACAGAGCTCCCAACCCAGCCAGCTGATGCTTTTTCTTTGGAGACAGGACCAGACTACACAAACATCCTTTGCAGAGGTTCTCAGGCTGCCACTTGCCCCTGCTGCCTGGAAGTAAACCAAGTCACATTCTCCCCAGATATATGTATTTATGTGAGTGTATTTTCATAAATAGAATTTAATGAAGAAAAAGGCATTGAGATATATATTACCTGGACATCATAGAGAGCTACAATGTTCTCATGCTGAAGTTCCTGTAAGACAAAATATTTATATTATGGAAGTATCCTGTTATTATTATTATTCTTTTAAATGCATTATGCCAGATGATTATTAAAGAGAAAGGTAACATCTTTTTTAGACCATCTGATGGAATTTGGAGGAAATTCGAGCAATTTAGACAATATTTACAGAAATAGGAAATTAGGCAGTATCTTCAGAGCTCATAAAAACATATGGTTCCAGAATTTATTTTCTATGCCTTGTTACAGGAATTACTACAGCACAAGATTCTTTAATGAGTCCTGAAAACTGACTAAATTCAATTTTAGTCTCACACAATTTCTTTCTTAGCAGAATAACCAACCACACTGTTTTCAAGCCAATCTTACCATTTTACAATGGAACAGAAATCAAAGTGAACACCACCGATCAAAAATCAAGTTGACAGCTCATACAATTATTTGTAACTGCTCAGGAAAGCTTCTGGCTTTGCTAAGCATTTGCAACATGCTAATACAGCCAACACTACGATTTCTGGTATATAATAAATATACAAGAATATAATATGTATATATTAGTATATAAAACAGTGATGTATCTCAAGAAATTTGGAAACATGGAGAGAAAGCAGCACTGATTATAACTGCAAAGCTATGTAAAATGAGATGTGGTGAAGTACAGAATGCTAAGAGACCATCCAAGGTGACATTTCTGTGAAACTGCATTGAAACACTAAATGATGCCCTGTTTTATTTCCTTCATTAGAGTCACAATACACGTTTTAAGTCAGTTAACACAAGTCAGAATTGGGAAGACCGCTTCAGGAACCAAATTCAGCCTGGTGATTTTAGCTTTCAAGACATTTTTGAGCAGAGATGATGAATAAAGATCAACGACTGATGTTTTACTCTCAGCTAGGACTTTTGTTGTATGCCACATTAGCCATCCATCTTGAAGGCCAAAGTTTTCTTCTATATGTACAATAAGCAAAGCACAGAGACTGATTCTACAATTTCCCACTTTTTAACTACAAAAGCATGCCCATAACCTGTTCTGAGATAATTTCTAGACCTGAAAAAAAAACCCTTTCTCTTTTTCTTTCCTTGGTCTTTTTAGTTCTGAATTTTTCCTGGAACTAACAAAGAAACAAAAGGCAGAATAGCCATTACTTGCAATACTACCCATAACCCAAAATGAACTAAGTCAAAAGTCTCTTTTCCCTTTCAAGCAAAGCAGCTTTGAAAATCACTGCAAATCAACATACCTTTAAGATTTTTATTTCTTTTCCAAGTAGGATTTGTGACTTTGACAAGTTCTTTTTGTTAATGCTCTTTATGGCTACTTCCCAATCAGTTTTCTGGAAACAAACAAACAAGAAGGTATTGTCAGCTCTGTATTTTTAACTCTATCCAGTAAAAACTAGCTTGTAAAGCACTGCAGAAAGAGTTGCAAGATTACCCCTACTCTATCCACCAGTGATTACTACATCACATGACACCATGGAGAACTATTTCATCCCACAATAGCTCAGACAGCTATTAAAATCCAGCTGCAGCTACACTGCATTTTCATGGCTTCAAAAGCATTTTTTAAAAAAAGGAAAAAAAGCAGCAATCATATCCCATTTAATTTCTGGTTGTGGGGCTTTTTAGTCATCTCTCAATGATCAAGTTACTTTTACTCTCCTTCAAAGACTTCCCATTCTCATACTGTACAGCTGAATATTGCACAAGAAAACATCTGGGTTTTAAGTAAGCTTATGTATTTTCTATTTATATATTACCTAAAAATAAACTGTCTGTTTATTTGTAAGGTGGAAGCATCTCTATTGGCCTTTAAAGCTTCTGTTTTCCTTTCCCCCTTTTTTGAAAAATCCCAAAATCACTGCACTGTGCATCTCCAAGTTACAAGCACTGCCCTAATGCCCCAGGTTGATAAATCACAAGAGTTGTTTTCTGAAAAGCTGAGCACTTTTGCCACCCAACACCAGAATAAACTCACACAGCAGCAAGAAACCATAACGTAACTATGAATATCCGGGGTGATTAGCAAGCCACGCCAGGAAACCAGACACCTCTGAATTTAAGAAATCTTCAGCCAATCCCCAAGGAGACAATTTTCCATTAGATCCCTCGTTAAACAGCGAGATAAACATGACCCTCCTGACAAACAAAGGGCTCAGCCTCCCTTACAGCTGCAACTCTCCGCTCGCCGTTATGTTAGGGAGCTGCTGAGCAGCAGAGAGGTGGGGATACAGATAGGCTTTTCAGGGGAGAGGGAAAAAAAACAACCAACCCAACCCAAACCACCCAAACGAAACAAAAAACCAGCAAAGGGTTTATGGAGGCCGGGAGCCGGCTGCTCGCTCTGGGGCCGCTGCAGTAGGAGCAGCGGCAGCAGGCCGGCCGCCGGGGCTGCCCCAGGAGCGGGCCCAGCCCCGGGCCCGACCGCCCCTGCCCCGGTACCCCAGCCCACCCCCACCTTCCTTTCTTTCTTTCTTTCTCCCCAAAGCCTCAAATCGCCACGAAACTCCCCAAAGGACAAGCCCCACCACCCCGCAGCTGTCACCCACCAGCAGCACGGGCTTCTGACGGCTGTGGCCCCGCGGAGAGACCCCGGCCCCAGCGGCCCAGGCCGGGCGGCTCTTAGGGGTTGTGTAACCAGCCCCGCTCCGGCTGCGGGCGAAGCCCATCGCTGTTTACCTTGCGGTGGCGACCTTTGAAGACCACAGCAAAGGCTCCGTGTCCTATCAGGTCCTTCTTGCTGTACTCAAAGTCCCCCACCACCTCCATCATCCCTCAGGGGGGCATGAAGCCCCGGGAAGGAAGGAAGGAGGGAGGAAAAACAAAGGGGCTCTTCCTCCAGCCGAGGCAGCTACAGCCGCCTCACGGCAGCCGGCGGCGGGGTGGGAACCTGCCCCTCTCCTGGCTGCCCCCGGCGGCGGGGACAGCTCCTCGCATACCGCGGGGGCAGCCGCAGACCCCCGGGCCGGCGGGGCTGCTGCAGGGCGTCTCCGAGGCGAGGGGCTCCGTCTGGCATGGGGAGGGCAAGGCGGGGAAGGAGGGGAGGGGAAGGATCCTCAGGGGCCGGGTGCGAGGGGACAGCGCGGCATCGGCGCCGGGACCAGGGGGCCTCTCTCAGCGCGGAAGGGGGCTCCGCGCCCTGCCGCTGCCCGTCCCCATGGCCCCGCCACAGCGGGGGCTGGCGGCGCCGCGGCCCCCCTCAGGGACCGAGCCCCAGAGCATCCAGCAGGGCGGGGGGAGGCGCGGCCCGAGGTTCCGGAGGTGGCTGCCGCTGTCGCCGCCGCCCCTCCCGCGAGAGAGGAGTAAGGAGCGAGGGTGTTTATGCGAGGGTCTCTCTCAGGCCGCCACCGCCTCCTAGGGCTCCCGTCGCTCCACCAGCGCCGCACGAGCAATCCGCACCCTTCCAGCCCCGTCTCCGACTACCCGGACGTCCGCGCCACCCCACGCATTTTATAGGCCGCATCGCGCAGGCCCCAGCGCTCGGCTGCTTCCGCCAGTGGCCAAAGAGTGCCTCACCCCGTTTAACCCGGCGGGAACGCTAGGCGGGGTCTCTCCGCAGCCATCGCCTCAGGAGCGCGCCCTGCCCCGGGCTCCACGCTCCTCCTCGGGGCCGCGCCTCAGCCCGGGCTGGCCCCGGGCCCCTTCCGGAACCCTTACCCTACTACCATGGCTCCTGGGGTCGGTCCCCTCAGCCCCTCTGGGGACCCCCAGAGCCACCCCCTGTCCTCGCCGCGGCAGCCGGTCCAGCCCCCCAGGCTCGGCTGGCGCTGGCTGTGTTTCACCTGGGCTGCCTCAGGCCCAGCTGCCAGCGAGGCTGAAGCTGAGGGAGCCCCCCCGGCGAGGAGGGGGGGCTGGAGGCACCCCACAAACCAGCCACCCTCAGCACGGAGCAAGGCAGGGCGAGCACCGGGACAGTCGTGCAGGGCCATGAGGCAGGAAAGCAGGTGTTGGATCAGCGGCCTGGATGCCGGGGCCATGATGCTGCTCAGCCAGCACCTCCTGGGCCGCTCGCCCTCAGCACCATCCCTTCTCCATTAGTGAGGTTACATCAGACCTCATGCAAGGAACTGAAATGACTGGAGAAGCAATGGAGGAACAGGCACACAGAGCGCTGTCAGCCAGAGTCAGGTTGCTCACCCTCTTCAGAAGAACAAACTTTAATTTACAGCCTCTGCCCCCCCAGCACTTTCAAATCGACCTGGGGCTGTTTACAGCAACACGTACAAACAATAAATAACAAAAAAAACCCCAACCAGCCACCACACACCAGTCACATGAAGGCTTTGACCTTCACCTCCAGATCTCCATAATTACCCCCCTTTCCTTTGCTTTCCATTCCTCACTGCTCTCCCTTTCCTCTCCGCCTATGTTCTCGGTCACACCATCTCTGCATCCTGGAGCTGTTTCAGACCTCCACGCCTGCTCCAGACCCCCTTGGCACACCAAAGGTACAGACGGCATCAGGATCACAGTTCTGACCCCACTGTGCTGTGCCTTCTCTCACGTGCTGTATGTAGTGTCTGCTTTCAGCGCTGCCACAGCAAGACAGACAGAGCAGGGTCACGCAGTTGGTCCTCTCCCTAGTCTTCACTAACCTCCCTTTGCTTTCTAGCACTCAAAACCAAGCACTACTGGAGCTGTGTGCCTTACCAAAACCTCCATGTCTTTGGAGAACTCTTCAGCTAATGCCCCTGGATAAAATCATAGAATGGCAAGGGTTGGAAGGGACCCCGAGGATCATAAAGCTCCAACCCCCCTGCCACAGGCAGGGCCACCAACCTCAGGCCTGGAGCTACACAAGGTTGCCCAGGGCCCCATCCAACCTGGCCTTGAACACTTCCAGGGATGGGGCATCCACCACCTCTCTGGGCAGCCTGTTCCAGGCTATTCAGCAAGAGATACTGAAGGGAATACTGACAGCTTTATAAAGGACATTGTAAGCTCTAGACATTACATAGAGGCAGCAGAAGAATCCTACGACATCTATTTTGTGTTAAAGAGAAGCAGAATGTTTTAAAACCCCTCAGGACTGAATCCTCCCTTTATGTTCTGAAGCTCTGAGGCCCCATACAAAATCCATTCACAGCACTAACCTAACACACAAACCAGAGAAAGCAAGGTTGACCAAGTCATTTCAGTGGCTCAGAACACCCCCGTGGGAAGAATAAATGAGATGTAAAAATATTCCAAGTTAATCATAAATTAAGGTGTTGGTAGTAACACAGACACTTTCTAGTACGCATTCACAGGGCCCCTTTAAATCCAGGAAAAAGCCCACAAGTCTCAACGTGTTAAATATTCTGATTCAGAAATAATTTCCCTGAGAATTGGCTGTTTATCACCATTAACTGATTCTCACACACCATATTACTCCTCTCAGTGTCGCATGTATCCTCACACTGAAGCCAATGTCACAAGCTGCATTTACAGGAAGCTACAAAAAAACCAACCCAAAATGATCCAGATAAGATGCCTTTCGAACAGAAAAAGCCACTTCAGGAATTTCTAAGCCACCTATTCTGCGTGACACTTCAGAACCAGACACATTTCGCTTCAGTAGTGGCCAGCCTGATGTCCTTTTGTCCCTGTAACGGGGCTGGAGCCCTTGAGCAGGTTTGTTTCAGCACAGCAAGGACAAAACTGGCAGGAGTGGAGGGGAGGTTTGACCAGAATAACTAAATACGCTGCCATCATTGCACTGGGATTAAAACAGGATCTGAAGGGCTGAGAAACTGCTCGAGGAAGGGCTGTGGGATTTGCATGCAGGTCACTCATTTGAGCTGGGTCCTTGATTAGTCTCTCAGTGTTTCTAGGTGTCAATATTTCCAGCACCATCAGACTACAATAAGCCTATTTAACAAACAGCATCTTGCTTTTGCTGAAAGAGGTCAGAGACAGATCAGACTGTTGCCTTTTCCAATTCACTCACCTTTCCCAAACGGAGCCTCATTGCTAGAGGTCGGGAGAGCGATGCACGATAACCCCGCGGGGCTCCTGCTGCTCCTCTCGCCCAAGGAACAGAGAAATTTGCCATTTAGTGCTGGCAGGCAGTGGCAGCCCTGCAGCACTTGGAAGGATGCGCTGCTCTGCTCCGACGAGCCACGCAGTGGGACAATAAAATACTCAGCATGCTCAAAAAGCACGGCTGGGCAGCGGGCACTGGTACCATGCCTAACCCACCATAGTTATCCTTCAAAGTACTGTGTGCTGAGCTTTCTCAGCAACATGCAAGAGCTGCAGCCCACTGGCAGACCACCAGCAAGGACCACCAATTTACAGGGTGTGTGGAGAACTCAGTGTCTGAGCCCTGGAAAGGGATTTGTGACTCGCTTTCCCAGCTGTACCACATTGGTTCAGCCAAATTAGTGGCTCAGATGCGAGCCAGCACTCACAATCACAAAAGCAACACATCTGGGAAGGAATTAACACCTTCTAGGTTGCTTGAGTACACAAAGGAAGTACACTTTGATCTGGCAGCAGCTCCCCAGAACAGAGACATCACTGTTCCGAGTTCCCATAACGCCTTTCATCCTCAAAAGTGCTCACGGGCTTCACAGTAAGCCCTTTTCTTCCATACCACCAAAACACAGCCCTTCCTGAGGTAGAAAGATCGCCTGAACGGTGCCCAGGCTGACCCAAAGCAAAGCAGAAAGACAACTGCTTTTTCCTAACGTTCATGCAGAACAACGTAGATGCTGATTTTCTTCCTGTTCATCAAAAGATTTTCCTTCTATCTTCCCCCAGGCTATAAACATGCATGTGGAAGTTAAATTAACGATCTGGGAAAATAATCAAGAGCTCAGCTGAGTCAAGCAGAACATGAATGTAGGGCTCCAAGGACCCAAGACCCAGGTATAGCACAATGTATGCGCCACGTGGCCAGCCCTCCTGCGTGGGTAAGCTGAACACACAGCCCTGAACAATCTCCAGAAGGATGTTCAGGCCCCACTTACCTAAATCTACCCCCAAAGGCAGGAGTCTGGCACCATCTCACTCATCTTGGCACTATCCTAAATGATCTACTTCAATCTCCCCTACAAAGAGAGGCTGAGGGAGCTGGGCTTGTTCAGCCTAGAGAAGAGAAGAGAAGGCTGCAGGGGGACCTCATTGCAGCCTGCCAGTACCTGAAGGGAGATTATAAACAGGAGGGGAATCGACTTTTCAAAAGGGTAGATAATGGCAGGACAAGGGGGAATGGACTAAAGCTAAAGGATGGAAGGGTTAGATTAGATATTAGGGGAACCTTGTCTAGATCCAGGCCTGGAGGTTGGTGGCCCTGCCTGTGGCAGGGGGGTTGGAACTCTGTGATCCTTGGGGTCCCTTCCAACCCAGACCATTCTGTAATACTATGATCTAGGTGTCCTTAGCATTTTCTTCTTTCCTTCCTTCCCTCCCTCCATCACACCCAAGAATTTATGAGACAGGTAAAGCTCTCTCAGAGGACTGGCACACTTCCCAGTCCTTATCATCACTGTCCTCCCTTTGGGGATTCATAGCAAAATTAATGGTGGCATCTGCTGAGCTCTAACAGTTTTTTAAAGGAGAAAGTGTCAGAGGGCTCTGTGGGACAAACAAGTTTTTCGATCTGCTTAAAATTATTCTTATATTATCAGTGAAAAACCATGTCCTTGTGGTAGGCATACCTGTATAGGATCTGTAACGAGTAACTCGGGCGAAACCGGATTGAAACACAGCAGCAGACACTCAGCAGACACTGAGATTCCCATCACACAGCACTGAAAAACCTCAGCTGCTTCAGCAGGGGTTTTGTGCCGTTTTAACAACACAGTTCCCAGAAAAGCAATCAGAAAACTCCAGTCGACCTATTCGATTCATCCATTAACAAAAAGCCATGTCTTCCCCCAGCCGTAACACCACTGACCCAAATCTGCATCTGCAACGCTAAAAAAAATAAATTAGCTAATTAAAGCTTACATCACCAGCACCAGCAGAGTGAGGGAGGTCACACACTTGCTTTGCCTCCTGCCAAAAAGGAGCCACCTCCAAAGCGAAGGGCAGCAGCTCTTCCCAGCGATGAGCAGCCAGGCCGCTGCAGAACAAGGCCCGGGAAGTGCCGCATTCAAATAAAACTGGGAGGAGTGTTAGGGGATTGCTTGGGAATAGGGCTGGAAGGGGGCCAGCACTTAGTATGCATGAAGGCTGGTACTGTCTGAATGATAAAAATAGGAGCAGCTGCTTAGATAGGAAAATACGATTTGGACTATGTGCTAACTCATCATGTGAGGTGCAAAATCTACCCGGGATTGTGTCAAAGAAAGATTAAGAATGAGATAGCTGATTTGGGTGTAAACTTAGTCACAAGGCCCTCTCTTTCTTCAAGAAGTCTCACTTTGCTTTATAAAACCTTCCTGCTCCAGCAGTCGGAAGGTGGGGTGCAATCATGCTCCGTTTGGTGCCTGGTATCACAGAAAAAGTCTGAAGGGGTGGCAGGAGCCGGCCTAGGAACACGGCCAGAGGGCACAGGGATGGCTTTGCTTTGGAAATCAGTGGGCAAGGAAGCGGTCTTTAGGCACACGTACACACACATGTGGACAAGCTGGTCCCCACAGGCAGGATCACTTCTCCCAGCTCCGACACATCCACACTAGGAACACAAAAAGCACTGTGGATTAACAGGGCACAGTGACCCTGTGCACCACTTTGAGAGAGGAAGCAGAGAACGATGCTTCTTCCCTTAGGAAAAAAACCATGCATTACCAGGAGCTGCAGAAGCTGCTGCTTTCAGCAAGTCAAACTTGGGGACACACAGCTGAGCTCCCAAGAGTGAACTGTTCCCTTTAGCATAGGCAGCCCCAAAACCTTGGAGAACGGGCAGGCTTCTAGGCTCTTAGGAGAGATCCGTGAGCTGTACACGTGCTCTTCTCCTTCCCAAGGGCACAGCAGTCTGGAGAGGCAGAATTATCAGCTAGAGTTTTAAATCACTCTGCCCCACATTTACCATAGTTAAGTTACGAAAGGGATGGACACAGCACGGCCTTCGCCATCAGCCAGAGCCCGCTGGAGGAAGCACATCCATGGAAGAACAGGAACAGGATGTGGAGTTCTTCCCCAAAGATCCCATGAAGATAGAGCCTGCTGACTTGGCTGGCAGAAAGACATACTCATTTGAGTTCTCAGTCGTATTAATGATTGAAACCTTTGTTCCAGCCTTTTCCTCACCTGAACACGTGCAGACAGATGGCCATTATTGCACTAGCCCCTCCATTCTCCAAAGCAATCCTGACAGGAGGGATAAAGTCCTAAAATGCATCTTCTAGATGACCCAAACTCCTGTTCTGATTTGTAGTAATCTGATTTGTAGTATGAGCTGGAGGATGTTTTTGGCCTTCGTGCTAACTTGCTGCAACTAAACCTGACAATGTAATTTCTACTCCTTAATAATCACATCTTGATTTTCACTGTTACATAAGGATCCTGGAAATAAACACTAAATCCACGTCGATTTGCCTCATGTTGGTTGGAAACCTGAACTGACTTCTAAAAGGGCTCATAAGCCAAACTTGCAAATATACACTCAACGGTGGGAATCCCTCTCACCCACTGGGCAAGTAAATGCACTTGAGAAATTCCAGAAGGAGCCAAGCCTGTGTAATGGAAGTTTTGCCATTTACTGTGACAGTCCCAGCCCTGCTGACAGCACGTATCCAGGACAAGGGACAAACACCACCCAAAACGTCTGCTCCGCTCTTCCCCTTCCCCACCCTTTCCTTCCTTCCCCAGAGCCAGCAGTGGATGGGAAACAGGCACTCCCTGCCACAAGTGCCTCATTCCCCCATTTCCAAAAGCCACTGAGACCTGAAAACTCAGTGCAGGTCTAGCAGTTGTTTCAAGTCCATGTCTGTTGCACCCTGAAGTGATGAGAGAATGAGTTATCTGCTGTGGATGCAGAGGATTACTAAAGGATAAGAGCTGGAACAGCCCACAGGGAAGTGGGCTGAGTGGAAAGGCCTTACTGGAATGAGAAGCCTCAAGAGCTTATTCTCAGTAGATCTTTGTCCCAGGCATAGAGCTGAGCAGAGTTCTGCAATGTAGTGGTGTGCTGGATTTTCTCCTTCCTCTCTCCCTCTCTGAATGTCACCCCTGTCTGTTCCCACTAAAACCCTCTCCTCTGCAGGATTCTTCACACAGCAAGAGAGGGCATGAGCTGTCCCCACCCTTTGCTTGTTCCTTCCAAGGTCACAGGCTACTGTGAGGCTGAAATTTCAATAAAAAGCCAGTTGAGGTGGAGGCAGATGGGATATTCCTCCTGTAATGTACAGAGGAAATCATCCTGCAAAGCACAGCTCTTAATAAAAACTACAATTAAAACTTCCTTAAATAAATATAAGGAAAGAGTCCAGGAGGGAGAGCAGCCAACAGGAACAGGGAGTCATCTTTGGGTCAGCCTCCATCGTCCATCACCTTGTAGATCTCCCAAGGCAGACTGAGCTGGGGACAGGCCAGCTCAGGGGACCGGCAGCTTCGTGTCACTGCTCCTACTGACGCCATCTGCAAAGGGAAAGAGCTGCTGTGTCCCTGGGGTCTGCACCAGCACTGCTGCACAGCCCAGCAGGTACCATCCAAGAGCAGCACAGCCAGGGCCTGGGGACCCTGGCAAACATCCCATGGGAATCTGTCTGTCTGCGTAACTGGGAGACAGAGGAAGGTGAGAAGGTCTGACCAGCTGGTGCCACTGTTCCTTCCCCTCTCTGGGCGCCAAAACCTGAGTCAAATTTCACCACTGACTGCTCAGTTGGAGGGACTCTGCTTTCTAGTCATCTCCCAGGGGAGAGCAGCAGTTCCTGCCCTGAGGGATGTCAGGTTTCCGGGCTGGAATTTGGCCCAGTGCTATGATCTCTGCAAGGAGAGATCATGCCCTAACCATGCAGGCTTCTGCAAGGAAGGACACAGGCAGTGGCTGTGACAACCTAAACAGACAGACAACAGGTTACTTACATCCGCAAACACTTATCCTTCCCTCCACTGGCTACCCTCTGTCCGTCTGGGCTCCAATCCGTCGCATACACCTAGTATTAGAGAAAGCCCCAGTTATTTCTGTGGTCCAGGAGTCATTCCTGCCTCTCTCCAACACCTCAGCTTGACCAGACACCTCACCTCATCTGCATGGCCAGGAAGATCAATGGCCAGTTTCTTTGTCTTGGCATCCCAGACCTTCAGCGTGCTGTCACTGCTCCCGCTCACCAGCAAGCGGCTGTCGGCTGACCAGGCGATCTGATACACAGCCGAGACGTGTCCCCTCAGCGAGGTCAGGTACCTGGTGTGGAGGAAGCACAACAAAGCTGTTAAGAGGAGGAGGCACCTGGGGTTGTTCCAAACCTGCCCTTACCCAGCCTTGATGCTTCTTTTCCAGCTGTGAGCAAGTTAAGCGTGGACGCAGGGTGCTCAACAGACCCCAAGCCAGCACAGGCAGGGCAGTTAATTGCTATACAGAGTCCATAGGTGGTTCAGGTTGTCTAAAAGCCCTTCCAGATGGGCTCAGAGCCTTCTAAAGGACAGCTCTTCATCTCAGTTCCTCTGCCAAGAAACCCTTACCCAACAGGCAACACTACAGCCTCACCAGATGTGTCCTCTCTGGCTGAGCAGCCTGGATTTAGAGGCACCGTTGAAATTACTGACATGGAACCCAAACTCATCAGTACAAAGGCAAAATAAGGGAAGGACTGCTGCCTCAGCCAGCTCACTAACACTCCACAGAAGGTTAAAAGTGGGGCTACAGGACCATCCAAACACCAAGAGCACCATTTGTAACTAGGTGAATTTGCACTGTCCAGAACAAGCTGTTCTCTGGCACAGGAACTGTTTAAACTGGGTCACTCTACAGCGTGCGGCACACACATCGTCTTCAGGAGGGCAGCCAGGTGGAACATCCCATCCCATTGCAGCTATGCCTGCCCCAGAGAACCCACCCTGCAGCAGGCAGCCTGTGCCACATGGGTGCCAGGCACTCCTGTGGTTGGGTGACCTGCACCCAGCCAAGCACACACCCTGTAACACAAGAGGACCAGTCAAAGGGCTTTCCAAGGGCACAGACAGACACAGGCAGAATGACTTAGTGTGAGTCCATGCTATGGAGACGCTGAACACACCATGGAGCTGCTGGCATTGATGTTGGGACCCATCTCTGTGTAACCTCTGTGCTATGCACGGACCCCATACAATCACCACCTCTGTAACAGAACAACCCGACTCACTTTCCTGTCCTGCCATCCCAGAGCTTTATGGACTTGTCAAAGGAAGCACTGGCTATTATCCGGGTGTCTGGTGAGAAGAGGACTTGGTTAATCAATGCCTGGTGGCCTGTCATTCTCTCCAGTGGCTTCTTGTCTTCTGCTGGTCTCCAAAGAAACAGTGTGAAATCATCTGATCCTGAGACGAGTCTTTCTGGTTCCTGGCCCTGCAAAAGATATGAAAGAACCCTTGTCTTGTACAAGGCAGGTGTGGAGAGCTCAGAAACACACCAACACGGGTGTCCAGCAGCCATCTGTGCATGTTTATGGCTTCCAGCAGTAACAGAAACAACAGTGGGGACAAAAAGGACTTACCCGGACTTGGTCATACCTCTGCTGTGCCCTCTCCTTCAGCTGTACCACTGCAAGAGAGAAAGGCAAAGGGGAAGGAAGATTTGAAGTCTTTAAGTGAAATGAAATGTTACAACCCTCTGATGCTGATTCCATTCCTGGCTCTGGGGGCCAAGCAGACACACTGGTGACTTCTCACCCACTTCTCTTTGCCAAGGGTGATACTGGGACCAAAAGCCCTTGAACACAGAGTGGCCTGCCTGTGTCCCAGACTGTTTGACCCTGTGCATGGGCAAGAAAGATCACAGCTGCGTGTCTGACCGACACAGGGCCTGCTCACAGCTCTCAAGATTGCTTTGGCTTGTGGCAGCATTAAGAGGAGACATCAGGTCTCCTCATTATCCTTCCCACCACCTCCCCCAGCCTACAACTTGGGTGCTGCACTTACAGGAGCCGCTCATGTCCTGTGGGTTGATGGTGGCTTCAGCGGGTTCAAAGGCACCGGTGCGGAGAACGTAGTCGGTGCTAAGGGCCATGGTGTTCACCCAGTGAGCGTGGCCCTGTAAGGTGCGGCACAGGACCCCCTGGGAACAAAACCACCTGCTCAGAGGGGTGGGCAGGACAGAGCCAGACTGCACAGACACATCACGCTGCAGGGAGTAACCCTAAACTTTCCCAAACCCTCTTGCCCAAGCAGCAGGCAGGCCCACAGCCAGGCTTGGCAAGGAAGAAACAATATTGCTGAGCTTCAGGGACCAGTTTCCCACAGGATTGTCCAAGGAGCCCACCAGGACAAGTCACTCCAGGGATGTTTCCAGCTTTTAGCCCATTCTAAACTTTTTGGGGATGAAAACATTGCACATCTCCCCCTTCCAAACAGCGCTAAGCAACAGGTTCTGATGGGTCAAGAGGATACAGCACCCACCAAGAGGATAATGCAGCACCCACCCAGCACCTGCATTTTCCAGGGCAAAGTCTGTGCCAGGAGGAGCACACTACAAACTACAGCACAGCACGTCCAGCCCCCTTCACCAGCAGCCCTGGGGCTACCTGCCACACTCACATCCTGGCTCCTCCAGACTTTGATGGTCCTGTCCTGGGAGGAGGAGTAGAGCAAGCCGTCACCCCCCCCACTTCACACACGTCACCGACTGTGTGTGGCTTGTGAGGATTTTGTCACACCTGCCCATCAGCGTGTCCCAGATGCGGATGCTGCCATCCTTGGAGGCACTCGCCAGGTAGCGGCACTCTGGGTTTCTGGGCAGAAAGAAGATGAGATCAGTTTGCACAGCATGCACAGCTCCTCCCCCATCAACCCCAGAGGATTCGAGGGCCTGGAAGTCAATAAAAGATGACTTCCCTTTTGGCGTAAGATCAGAGAGCAGCCAGGCAGGAGGAGAGCACTGACCTCCAGACAACATGTTTCCACAAGGCTGGGGAGAAGCAGACAGAAGCTTCCCTCCGAAATGACTCCTGGGCTGGAGGCATCAATCCAGGGTAAACCTGGCACCTGAGCTTTTGGCAATGACCTTGTTTAAGCACCTTTAACCCACTGGCTAGTGAGGGGACTGCAAATGGCCAGTGTCCTTGGGCACCGGCCCGGGGATCAGTCTGTCTTGCATGGGCAGCACAGCCCAGCAGCAGCAGGAAGGCACTGGGAACATGTTGGGAACACTCCCCTGCCTCTGCCCTGCTTCGCCTTGAGCAGGAAAGGTGCTGGCCTGCAGACAGAGAGCGGCTGTGCTGGCAGGGCTGAAAGCAGCGATGTCCAGCCATGTGGCTCACGGGGACAAATACAACACATCTGGAAGCAGCTGGCCACAGCCCAGCAAGGCCAAGGAGAGCCACAGACTCTGTCCTTTGCACATGGTCCTTACTGCTCAATGTGCTTTTAATAACAAAGCAAGCAGCCCGTGGCACAAGCAGGGAGGGAGAATTGAGCAGGGAGCACAGCTGGCTGGAGACAGAGAATGGAGCCCTGACAGGGTCGTCTCCCTCCTCCCCATTTCCTCATCCTCCTTTATAATCAGTTTTTGCTAATCCACTTAATTGTTTGCAAATTGCTGGAGTTTCCTACGGGCAAATTCAATTTGCAGGGCTCTGCTCTGAAAGGGCCCTGTTTCTTTTTATTCCTTTATATCATGTCTCAGATTATTGGCCACGACTCTCTCTCCCTCCACCCAGCTTTCCCAGACAGAGCTTTAGCTGATCGAAGGGATAAGGGGATTGCACAGTTAATCAGCCCTCATGATAAATAAACTGGATGACAGAGGCAACGGGGATGCAGGAGAGCAGGAGGAGCGCTCTGCAGAGCCTGAGCTCAGGCACCACGCTGGCAGGCTTTCCTGCTCCAGGGCTTTCCTGCTCCAGGCTCGGCAGGCTGGGGAGGAGCACATCAGATGTTTGTCCACCACCACAAAAACATCAAGTGCTTTCCACAGGCGTGTATCTCCCTCATGGAGAGGAAAAGCCTGGCCGTGACCTCCCCAGCACCCCCAGGGGGGCTGTGAGCAGCAGCTGGGATTTGAGATAGACTTGTCCTGACCCACCTTGGGGCCCCTCTGCTCAGCCTAAAAGGAGAGAGGCGAATGGGAGCAGAGCCCTTTGGGGCAGGCTCTTTTCCATACAATACAGGGGAAGGGCTACGCTGGCCCTTCACTTACATGTGGAGTGGTTCCCAGCACAGCCACGTGATCCATTTGGAGTGGCCAGCGAGCACCCGGCCGATCTGACTGCCAGTGGCTGGATCCCAGAGAAATATCTGTCCAGAGAGGGAAGTGAGAAGGTCACGTCAGGCCACACACATCATGTGAATCCCAGGGAAGTTTGGGCTTCATTTAGAAAGCGTCGGTGTCCTTGGGGTCACATTTACATTGGCAGGGAGCAGGGAGCAGAAAGGGAGGGGGACAGAGGGCCGGATGCCTTTCCAGATCCCCACAGCCATCAGCTGACATTCAAAGCATGAGACCTCCTTGCCCTCCTCTGTCTAAAAAGCCGCAGCTACAAAAATACCCGAATCAATTCAAAACCAATCCAGGGCCCCAAAAAAGCCACAAAAAGCCAGCCTGAGCCTTTGACACCTTGTGCCAGGGTTAGTGAATGTTTGCAGAGCGTGATGAAAGCCAAAGCCTGCTAAATGCTACTTATTACAGATTCTGTGGGTGGGACACATGCTGGTTTTCTCTTGTTTTTTCTCTCTCTACATAAATGTTCATCCAAAGAGCCAAGGCATTAGTCATCTCTACTAAAAAACCTGGGAGAAACAGGGGAAGCAGAGGACAGGCAGCTCCCTGGAGCAGATTAACACCACAATCCAAGGCAGAGCCACTCTGTCCTGTTTTTCCTTGGGGCTGGTATCAACTCAGCCCAGCCAAGTGGCTGCTCAGAAACCTAAGATGGGACAGCAGCGCTCAGCACCTCCACAGCCACTCTCCTGGCTCCCAAACTGGCTGAAAGTCAGCACAACTGCCCCTCTGCAGCTCGGCGAGTTACTGACTCAGGTTTAATTGCCCACGAGTGCTCCCACTTCCCCAGGGTGTATCTATGTGCACCTTAAGCACACCCATTCTGCCGGGGCTGGGCCCCCTTCACATTCCTGTAGGAGGGAATTTGGCTGTGTCTGAGTGGGAGCACCGTGAAACAGGCTGCGACTGCGTGTCTGGGTCATGCAAACAGCAACCCTGGCTTGGCGGGGTGATACCCTTTCTTGCTCTAGGCACCTCCCTCCTGATGCAGCTGTCTGCCAGGGACCACGTCCAAGGCCTGGACTTCTTCCTGCACGGAGGGAAAAGCATCTTCCTCTTTGAAGAGGGCAGAGCCAGAGCACTGCCCGGCACAGCTCAGAGACAGAACTTGCACCTACTGGGATGCACCCACATGCAAAGCTCCTCCGAGCAACAGGAATCCTGCCCAGAACACCTGGAAACACCCCGATGCCCCAGCTGCCAGAGAAGACAGGTCTTTGCCCCATATTCCCCACAGTCCCTTTACCAGGTTTCATTTCAGTTCAGAACTCAGCTGCAGAGGGTCTCTATGACCCCCCAGCCCCCCAGCCCCCCAGCATGGCTGTGGGGGCACCTGGCCCCGCTCTGAGAAGGAGCCCACACATACCTGGCTGTTCTTGCAGCCCGAGGCCAGCTTCTTGCCATCGGGTGACCAGGCAATGCTGAGCACCCAGTGCCGGTGACCTGGCAGAGAGATCAGAGGCTGGTGTGAGCAGAGGGCTGTGGCTGGCTGTCCCCAGTGTCCCAGCATGCACCTATCCCCAAGCAGGACCAGAGGTGAGGGGAACCCACCATGTTCCTCCTGGCCAGACTCTTCCTTGGCTTCCTTACTGACAAAGAGCTACTCCCTCCCTGAGGGATGTTCTCTGCCTACACGGCTCAGGCAGCGCCTGGGATTTGCTCTGTCTGTTCCCTGGAGCAGGCAGGGAGTCACTGAGGGAGGGAGGTCAGGTCCTGCCCTCCCAGGACACCCCTGCACCCACCTTTAGCTGTGAACTGCGGCGTCTCTGTGCTGAGGTCCCAGAAGCGGACGGTGGTGTCTCCAGAGCCGCTTGCCAGGTACCTGGGAGAGGGGGAAGAACCCAGCTCAGCACAGTGCCCCGGGAAGGGACAGCTGCTGCTTCTCAGCCCTGAGCCCCCCACCCACTGCTAAACCCCTCGTACTTTCCCGTGGGGCTGAAGGCCACGGAGATGACAGCCTCGGTGTGTCCCTCCAGGGAGCTGGTGCAGCGGGTCACTGCCCGCACCCTGAACACCGCCTGCGGCTGGTAGATGATGTCCAGGACCTTCTCTGTCTCCACGCTCTGCCCCGCCAGGGTCTTCTCCAGCGACACCACGATCTCGGCATCGTGGACAAAGAACGCCAGAGGCACCGGCTCATCCTGGGGGAGAAAGGGCAGGAGCCATAGGGGGGCTGCCCCGAGCCGGGCTCTGGGGGCGCCAGGGGAGGGATGGGGGAGGGATGGGGGGTGTCTCACCTTCTGTAGGAGCGCGTTGCAGACCAGCTGCAGCTTGTCTGGGGTGATGGTGACCGGGACATCGAAAGGGGACCCCAGGGACTCCCCCGCCTCGTCCCGGAACTGGATCAGGAGCCGCTGCACGTCCTCGTCCGGCGACATGTCCTGCGGGACAGCGGGCTCAGCGGGGGGAACGCGCCGGGACGGGCCCCACGGCTCGGCGGGGCCCAGGGACCCCCGGTGCGGGGAGGGAGGCGGGACCCCAGGGACCCCCGGTGCGGGGAGAGAGGCGGGGCCCAGGGACCCCCGGTGCGGGGCGGGAGGCGGGACCCAGGGACCCCCGGTGCGGGGCGGGAGGCGGGACCCAGGGACCCCCGGTGCGGGGAGAGAGGCGGGGCCCAGGGACCCCCGGTGCGGGGAGGGAGGCGGGACCCCAGGGCGGCGCCGCCAGGCCGGGACACCCAGGTGGGGCTGGAGGAGCCGCTGCAGGGGATCCGTGCGCAGGCACCGCCGGGAGGGCGAAACACGCGATCGGAGCCCCGCGCCGCCAACCGGGGGTCAGGAGACCCGGAGCGCCCCAGTGTCCCCCCGCCCCCCCCCCCGGACCCCCGCACTACCCCAGCCCCGCTCACCGCGGCCACGTTCCCGCGCGCCCCACGTGGGCCGGAAGCGGCGGCTCCGGCGGGACGCTCCGCGCTGCTGCCGCCTGGCGGCTGGCGGGGGCACAGCGCCGCTCCTCCCGCCGCGGGTTCGAGGCCCCGGTGAGCGCGTTCCGCCCCAGCCCCGTTCCGCGGCCAGCACAGAGGCCTTTTGCCCGGGTCTAAAGTAAAAACCACCAAAAAAATATCCCAAATATCGCGTTGTGGTGAGAAATGAACCCTCCCCTCGGAGCCTGCCCGGGCGCAGTGTGTGCAGACCCCTCAGCGCAGAGGGAAGTGCAGGGTCTGGGGAAGAACCACCCCAGGTACCAGCACAGGCTGGGGACTGGCCCGCTGGGGAGCAGCGTAGGGGAGAGGGGCCTGGGGGTGACCAGGATGACCATGACGAGCACTGTGCCCTCATGGCCAAGAAGGCTGATAGCATCCTGGGGTGTGTTAGAAGCTGGGTGGTTAGTAGGTCAAGAGAGGTCCTTCCCCCCCTCTGCTCTGCCCTGGTGAGTCCACACCTGGAATATCGTGTCCAGTTCTGGGCCCCTCAGCTCAAGGAGGACAGGGAACTACTTGAAAGAGCCCAGCACAGGGACACTGAGATGGCTAAGGGATGGAACTCCTTCCTCATGAGGAGAGGTGAGGGAGCTGGGCTTCTCTTCCGGAGAAGAAGGGTCTGAGGAGTGACCTTGTTAATGTTTATAAATATGTAAAGGGCCAGAGTCAGGACAGAGCCAGGCTCTTCTCAGCAATGGCAGTGACAGGGGGAATTGGCCAGCCCCTTTTCAGCGTCTGTGGGGACAGGACAAGGGGCAATGGCTGGAAGTTGGAGCACAGGGAGTTCCACACCAACATGGGGAGGAACTTTTCCCCAGTGAGGGTGAGGGAGCCCTGGGACAGGCTGCCCAGGGGGTGTGGAGTCTCCTTCTCTGGAGAGATTCCAGCCCCATCTGGACACCGACCTGTGCAGTATGAGCTGGGGAGCTGCTTTGGCAGCTCCTGGGTTGGACCCCAGGAGCTCTCAAGGTCCCTTCCAACCCCTACAACTCTGTGATTCTGTGACAGCACAAGGGGCAACAGGTCCAAGCTGGAGCAGAGGAAATTCCATGTGAATGGCAAGAGGAACTTTTCCCTGTGAAGGTGACAGAGCCCTGGGACAGGCTGTCCAGGGAGGTTGTGGAGTCTCCTTCCCTGGAGATACTCAAAACTGCCTGGACACGTTCCTGTGAGATTTAGTCTGGGTGATCCTGCTCCAGCAGGGGGTTGGACTAGATCTTTCGAGGTGCCTTCCAACTCCAAATGTTCTGTGATTGTGTGAAGGGCCAGGGCACTCACAGAACACAGGCTCATCAGGCAGGGCAGGACAGAGAGAACGATCCTGCACTGAGAGCTGCTGCACAAACCTGTAACCTGCAAGAAATTAAACATCACCCATCCTGTGCAGCACAAACCAGTGGCAACAGCCATCCATCCATAACCTGAGATCAATGCTCCACTGCATCCAAGAACCATCTCGAGAACTGGCAGGTGGGTCAAAGCAACAGCCAACCTTCCTTTACCTCTTGGCCACCATTGAAGCAAAGCAGAGATGAGAAGCTGCCTGGAGCAGGCACTGGACCAGCCTGCAGCACCCTGGACACCCTGTGTTCCCTTCACAGGGCAGGGAGGGGCCCCACAAACAAGGCAGAGACCGAGCAGGGATTTCTTTTTTTGACAGACCCTTTTTCTTATCAATCCAGGCACTGCAGCACCACAGGTGATGCTGCCAAGCCACAGCCACCCAAGGGCAGGTGAGGAGCCAAAGGAAACAGCCCTGAGCATCCTTCATGCCCAAAGCCAGGGCCTGTAATCCCTAAACACACTCAGCTGGCCATCTGGATCCAGCACCAGTGCTGCACAGAGATGGTTGAGCTGTCCTGCACAGCAGAGGATTCAATGCTGCTGTTCAATACACACTTCATGACCATCTCCTGCCCCTTCCACTCCTCTCCTTGCCCCAAGCTGTACATAAACATAAATTGTTCTTATCTCACCACACTGCCACTAACACCATCCACTAAAGGATTATGAAATGTGTGCAAATGTAGCAAGGAGAAGTTGGTTCAGGATTATTTCAGAAATCCCTTACACCTCACATTTAAAACACAAGTAAACCCTGTAAAGTCAAATCCCATGAAAACAGAAAATTGACACAAATTTTAATATTTATATATTTTAAATCAAAACACAATTAAATATAGTATGTTTAAAGTACATGAATACTTGGGCATGAGAGAAATAAGAGGTGGTACATAGTACCAAAAACCTATACACAGCCTTTTTTGCTTTTTTTTTGTAGACAATATGGTGTGTCTCTATACAATCCAATATTGCAACATAACACTTGCTAGTCAATCAAGATACTCTGAACATTGGAGATGATTCGAGCTCTTTGCAAAGTGATTTTTGGTTTTTTGCACAAGTTTGAGGAAAAAAAAAAAAAGCAATCATAAAAATAAACCAAAAACCACCCCAGAAGTGTTGTCTATTAAACTGCAGCGATAAGGTAACGGTGTGCACTGAGTACTTCCTGATACCCTGCAAAATCAATTCACTGGGAAACAAAAAAAACAGAGGTGCTGTGTAACACTGTGGCTTTTTTACTTAAACTAAAGGTTTTTGTGAGTTGCAAGTGTTGGTAATGTCAGGGAGAAGGCCAGAGGTCATTAAAAATTGTTTGTAAACCAAACATCTGGAATTAGATACTATGGTGGTTGGAGGACAACAAGCTATGGAGAATGGCAGCAACATGTGGCAGCAATTACTTGTTTTCCTTGCTCATGGGATGGAGGGGAAAGGAAATGGAGCATTCTACAGGGTACAATCTCCTCAAAAGCTGGGCTGCATTCGGAGTCGTGGCTCAGGAGCTGAGGGCAGCACAGGTGCAGGACTGGCTTTCGAGTCTGCCCTGTGTGGGAAGCAGGAGGTGTGTGTGCAGGTGTCAGAGCTTGACAAGGAAGAGTTACACTGTCCAGGCTTTGCTCCTGCTCATTCTACACTGCCTTCAGAGTTAATGTCATTATGAAGTAAAATACATTTATCTTACAGTTGAATACGCATCTTATCTCAAGTAAGGAAAAATAAAGCTTAGAACTTTTTAAGGTCATTCACTGCCAATGAATTCCCCATCTCAGGTTCACTTCCTCAAGGACCAGAGTGGGGAACACTCCCCCACAGCCTTTCCAATCACAGGTTTAAAAATTACAACTAGTAGAACTAGAAACTACAGCAAAACCTTCCCCTCTGTTGTGGCTTGTGTCCCATTCCAGACGTTTTGCTTCGAGGTCTTTTTGAGACAGGGTCAAGTAGTTGTGAAGTTGATCACAGTTTGTCAGCGACACGTTAGTAAAAACTGCACCTTCTTCTCTTTAAAAACCATGGGGGTTGTGAATGCCACATCCAGCAGGAAGAAGTGTTTCCTCAGGCTCTACAGTGGAGGTACAGGATTGCTTCATTTTAATGCTTCCTTGTGAAGAAGGGAGATTTCGGCGGTTGGAGTAACAGTGCTTTGTTTTTATTGGCTGTGTTAAAGAATCCACCAAAAGGGAAAGTTCACTCATTCTTAGAAGTGGAAAACCAGATTTCTAGTTCTGGCATTTCTAAAATCATAGCTGGAAAAGGGAAAATAAGATTAGAGTTTGTTTTACCCCAAAACATACAAGGCAATTGCTCAAGAAAAAGACACTGTGTCCCCAAAACCACCAGAGCCAGGTATGTTTGTGAGGTGTGGAGAGAAAAAAACCCCAACAAGCCAGAACACACTGAGCTTTCCAATTCCTGTAGCCACACTTGTGCTTAATTGAGCCCAGAGCATCTGCAGCCACTTGATATTCCTAAATCCTGTGCTGACTGACCTTTTCATCTAGTCAGACTGGAATTGTATCATTTGCAGCCAAGCAATTAGGTGAAATCATTAGACAAGTAATTTAAATATATCTGCTCTAGAAAAAACAAAGTCACAATGAAACTATTGATCCACCTGCTTTGGCCTAGTTGCTGGGCCTGTTTACCTTCAATAATTTAAAAAAAGGGGCAATTTAAAAAAAAACAAAACAGATGCCTGAAAACCAGAAGTACCAGATCCTAACTTCACTAAACACTGTTGACTTCTTCTGCAAGATCTGTTTTGGGGTTGGTTGTTTTGTTTGGGGTATTTTGTTTTGGCTTTTTAACCATAGAAAAAGTGGACTTGAATAACAAAGGCCCTAAAGAACACAACACTTAAATATCAGTCCATCAACACGGCCACTGTGTCTTTACTAAGGGGTGCAGACACAGCACAGCATAAATTAGCACACCAAACAAGACAACTTCCCAGCTGCTGAGTTTTATTGACACTGTAGGCAAATATACCAGCACTCCCTGACATGAAACAGCAAGTGTGAACTCGATTAAGGAGTTACCCTATTGATCCTGCAACACAACTCATTCTTAACTAATACAGCAGGTTGCAAGGGCTCAAAAGAAACAAGGAGCCTTAGCAGATACCAGCAGTGGTTCTCCTGTGCAAGTGCTAAGACATCTCTGCATCATAGGTTGGCTGAAACACTCCTAACCTTTGTTTCTTTGTATCATGCTGTGGTTTGAGCATTTACCAGAGTGGGTTTAGGTGCAGTAGGAAGGCAGGTGAGAGCTCTGCTCACCCCAGAATCTGGCTCAAGTTGGGCAAAGAGAGGCCTTCCCACCCCTCACCTTGGTAACTTTCTCCACAGGCTGCTCACACTGGGCCTGCTGCATGACATCGTTGACTATCATCTTTGCTATCCTCCAAGCCATCTCTTCTTGAGCCTGTCATAGAAAAAACATCCCAAAAAACACATGATTTTGAGTTCCTGAAATAAAAACACAGTCCTCTTGGCATAACTCGCGTGCTTAAGCTCAGAGGCGTGGTTAAACCTCCCAACTCAGGGACTTGTAGGATGCAAACACACCCAGTTTTGAAGCACAGTGTTAACTTCAATTATCCTGAATATTTATGGCTTGATGCAATTGACAAGAGAGTTAATGAAGTTTTTAAGACTTATCTGTTGGGGACCTGTCCAAGCCCCTCTGAGGGGGAAAAATGTGATCTATGTACAGAGGTCACTCCACAATAAAACCCACAGAACAGCACCACCTCCACTCCTATTTGTGGATATATCTTGTAACCCATAATGAGAACAGCCCTGACTGCAAGCACACCTTGTGTTAGTTAAACCAGTAAGCACTAGCAAAAATCAAACTAGTTTCAGACACACATGTAATTGAACTGTATTCAGCACTCAGGCTGACAGCTCTTGTCAGTGCATCAGAAAGATACAGCCAGGGTTAAGAATGCCAGTAATTCGTTTCCCTAATCTACAGTGTAAAGTCAGTCACAAGGTCAACATAAGAGAGAACACACCTCATCTGTGTTTCCTTGAACCCATTTCTTCATCGCTTGTGAAAACATGGACCCTAGTTAAGATAAAAAACAGCAAGGAAGGTTTGTTAGCCAGCTCTGTGGCACACACTTTCTGTAACAGCCAATTCCTCCCACCCTCCTGAAGGATTTGCACTGCTGGCATTAGAGAACACAGAAGAGTGGCAGGAAAGACAAGGGACTACAGAGTCAGAGTTGTAGGGGTTGGAAGGGACTTCGAGAGCTCCTGGGGTCCAACCCCCTGCCAAAGCAGCTCCCCAGCTCATACTGCACAGGTCGGTGTCCAGACGGGGCTGGAATCTCTCCAGAGAAGGAGACTCCACATCCCCTGGGCAGCCTGTCCCAGGGCTCTGGCACCCTCACTGGGGAAAAGTTCCTCCCCATGTTGGTGTGGAACTTCCTGTGCTCCAATTTGCAGCCATTGCCCCTTGTCCTGTCTCCACTGACCAAAGAAAAGGGGCTGGCCAATTCCCCCTGCACCCCATACTTAAGATATTTCTAGACATTGATTAGGTCCCCCCTCAGTCTTCTTTTCTCCAGGCTGAACAGCCCCAGCTCTCTCAGCCTTTCCTCATAGGATAGATGCTCCAGGCCCTTCATCATCTCCTCAGCCTCCTCTGGACTCTCTCCAGGAGATCCCTGTCCTTTTTACACCAGGGAGCCCAGCACTGGACACAACACTCCAGGTGGGGCCTGAGCAGGGCAGAGTAGAGGGGGAGGATCCCCTCCTGTGACCTGCTGCCCACACTCCTCCTGATGATTACAATGATTTGTGGTTCGAGGATCTGTGGTTCATTAGAGACTGAGCCCAAGCAGCATTAACAGCAGGTCCCAAACTGGGTGGGAAGCAAGCAGAGAGCTCAAGTTCTTCTTCATCTCAAGACCAAATCTTTGAAGATTTTGTCATCAGCTCAGCTGCTAGTGGCTTCCATCCCTGCCAGGTTCCACTGACACCTCCTACTCCCACAGGCTGCTCATACTCCCAGCTAGGCCAGGCCAGAATTTGGCTGGGAGGCAGCCAGAGATGGGGTTTGCCTCAGTAGTGGACAATCCCCTGTGTACCTCTATTTGGCTTAAGACAGAGCTGAAAAGAGTCAGGAAACCTTGCTTATCTTGACTGCAGTAAGGAAAACAGCAGTTGTACAGATGTTTAGAGAAGTGGAGAGAAAGAGGAAAGCAAACCTTTTGATTTTTTGACATCAGGCTCTGGTTCAGATTCTCTGATGAACTGTCCCAAGTCACTGACTCGTCCAAACGTCATCCTCCTGAAGAAAGGAGAACCACACAGGTTACCAAAAGAACGTTGCCACTGTGGAAAGCTACCCCTCAGGGAAAGAAAACAGCCTTAACAATAAAGACTCTAGTGTAACATGATTGGTATTTTACCAATTACCATGTTTTCCACCTAAAATTGATACATTGGGAAAAATTTCCTGCTCTTCTCATGGATCTGAATTCAAAGTGTATCTTAAAACTTTTTCTAGAAACCAGAAGCAGGTAACTGCCTCAATGACTCCATCATGTAGTACTGATGGGCAGTGCTAGTGAGTTCTCTAGGCTACCAAAAACATGTCAGAGGGAGAAAAGTGCTTCCAGTATCAAAAATGACAGTAGACCAGTATGCCATAAAAAGCAAGGTAGTGATAGAGGCAAAGAATTTCTCTACAAGATCCACAGAGCCCAAGAGTTCTATAACAATAACTTAAACAGAAGAATATCTATGTAACATGCTAAAGAAATTAAGTATAGAGACAAGTCAAAGTTGCATGTTACAGTATCAAAAGCATTTGAGCTTGTTCTGTTCTAACCCCAAATAGGAATGACTTGGCTGCATTCTGAAGTCAAAGAGGAATAACAACTAGGAAAAAAAGAGGAAAAAACAACTGGAAGCATTTTTCTGGCTGCCATTCTGGTCAGGGAAGCATTCACTAGGACACTGGTGTTAAACCTCACTCCTGAAATAAATTTGCTTTTGAGTATTAAGACATGTATTGGGATTGCAACAGTTTGTGTATTCTCAATGCAGGGAGACACAGCAAAACCAGAACAGTGTAACATACAGGTAGAGAAGAATGAAAGACACTGAATGAACCTTACCCTGCATACGTTCGTTGATACAGAGATTCTGGATCCAGACTTGCAGCATCTACAATTATTGCTTCATCAAAATTTTTCAGGATTTTAACATTAGCCTTTTTGACATTGGACTACAAATAAAAATTCTAAGTATTAGTGCCCAATGCAGACAGCTAACAGCTTCTTAACAAAATTGCACTTTTAGTGCTTTTACACTTAGACCTCCATAAAATCACTGGGCAAGCATAAAAGAATTAGAAAGCATCTACACAGCAACGACTTCCTGACTGGGTATGACATTGTTAAAAACAGAGGATGATAAAGTTGTATGAACAGAAGCAAAGACACAACGTAGAGGTCAGCATAGGCATGTGTAAGGACTGCTGCTTAAGTGCCACTGACTGCACAGATCTGCAAACTATTTGTTGGTGTGTACACAGCACTGAAGTACCTCACTCA
The DNA here is from genome assembly GCA_022605575.1 of Laterallus jamaicensis coturniculus. Lineage (NCBI taxonomy): Eukaryota > Metazoa > Chordata > Aves > Gruiformes > Rallidae > Laterallus > Laterallus jamaicensis. The sequence goes on along the minus strand of JAKCOX010000025.1, from coordinate 2,880,316 downwards.
TCTCTCTTGCCAAGTGATTCCCAAACCTACTCTGCTTCCCACACACACACACCAAGAACAAATATTTATTTTTTTGACCTGGAGTATTTATCTAAGATTATAAAAAAAGCCAAGGAAACATTAGGGCACCAGCAGGAGAAGCACGAACGCACAGTGATCTATTAGTGCCTTAACACAGAACTGAAACATTTATGGCAGCTGCCTTGCAAACTCCTTTCCTGCTGCTCTGCTTAAGTGCTGCTCCTTATGCAAAAATATGCAGAGATCCAGAGAGTCTCCTATTCAGATAAGTAGGAACACACACCACAAAACACAGCACTTCATTTTCTAAATTGTCCAAGCAAGCCAATTACCAGCAGTTTCTCCTGCTCAGACTATCAAGCAGCAGGATATTTCAAGAACACAGATTTTATTCTCCACTTTACAACTAGGGGGGGAATATTTCCTCCCTGCAAATTAGGAGGTTTAAAAGTGTTATGAGCAGGTAGTACAGCTTCCAAGTCACTTGAAACACAGTACTTCAATAATGTCTGTGTAGATACTGGATTTAAAACCCACAGCAGCACTGCAGCATTTGATAAAAGCAACTCAGCAGAAGCAGCTCTTGATTAGCTTTTCTGCTCCTCAGCCAGGCTGGCAGTTTGCAAGCTGACCTGGTTATAGATAAGCTAGAATCTGCTTATCCTCTTCTTTCCTATCTGAGTTAAGCAAAACTAGAATTTTTGGAACAGACAACCCTGTTACAAACACATCTCTGAGGTTATTGGGATGGTGTTGGAGCGTAACGAGCTGCGCTGCCTGCTTCTGAGGTGAGGCCCACCCAGGAACACAGCTCTCAGAAAGCAGCATCATGAAAGGCAATAAAAAAGAGAGATGCTGACCCACAACCAGGGTGTTGTGCAAAGCAATACACAGGGGCCACTTCTCAGTGAGTCTGGCAGGGTAACAGAGCCAAAGGAGCCCTGTCACATTCTCATTTCTACATAGCACAGCAGCAGCTACACAGGTCTAATCATGCTTAATGAGTGATTAGAGCACCCTACCTGGAAGTGGACTTTTATGCCCAGCTTAACTCAAACTATGCATGTGCAAACAAAAGGTAAGTGTCACTCCCCAGCTCAGAGCATCTTGGTGGTAACACAGTGAAGCCTCAGAGCTCCCTTTTGGAAAGGTCAGGAGTCTGGCCCTTTTCTATCAGCCGTGCATGACCAGCTAGCCTGATGACCATAGCAGGGAAGAGTCTGTGGAAATACACTAGTGAACACCACCTGGTCAACTGCCATTGCTCTACAGGTGAGTAGATCAATGCCTTAAACCCTAGAACTGAGTGGACTCTTCAGGACAGAAGATCTGGCACTTTAATAGAACTTGTTTTTAAATTCTATAGCATACTCACAAGTGTATTTTTTTTTTCCTGAAGTTATATCTATAGTATTGATTTTTAAAGTGTTATTTCTAGTGAAAAGCACTGTGACACTGAACAGCCTTTGGTGAGTATCAACAGCTTAATAAAAACACAACTTTGATGCAAAAAACCTAAAAGCAGTACAAGGCTTTGGATACAACAAACAGATACCCTTCTGTGCCAATACTGTTTGAACTCAGCAGCAGGTAAACTAACCATATCCTAAGACAACACAGGCTTTAATGTTAGTGTGGAGGGGAAAACTTCAAAGGACAAGGTGCTCTGTACAGTGTAGGAACTGACATTGACACAGAAAAGTGATTGCAGCACTTCCTCTAACAGAATCAACCCCCAAAGGCCATACCTGGGAGGCAGAGCCATCTGGGCCCCCTACCGAATCGCTATCAGGAGAGCTGCCGGGGCCATGGATACTCAGTGCAATGTTTCCTCCTGGAAAGTCATCTCCTCGTACCGAATGGATGAGATCATTCAAGTATTTGTAGTAAAGGTTGCTGGACAAGAAACCAGGTAGAAAAACCTGAGAGACAGAAGGAGTACTCTTTAATAAAGGGTGTAGCTACACAAAGGGACACACATCTCAGTCCTCAATTCAACAGTACACAAGTGTCCACACATGGAATTGCTCTGGGTTAGCAATTGCATTGCTTTAAGTTTTAATCCTGCTGCAAAGTGAACAAAATTAACTATGTATTAACCAAATCCCTCTGGAACTGAAGTTCAGATTTTGTTTTCTCCTTTAGAAAGGCCTGAGAACCCCATAGGCTTACAGTTACGTTCCTATGCTGTTCAAAAATCAGCAGCAGCTCTGGAGCCAAACCATTCATCTCCAGTATCTGGGTATCCCAGAGTTACACTGTTAGCCACATCACTGGTAGCAGTCCCACAAGCAACTGCTACTAGCAGGAAGGAAAACTTTCTAAACATACATTATAAGCTGCTGATAGCAATTCACATGAGAGGAAATTCTGTTACTTCCATTAAGATGCAATAATCACCCAAGACAAACATTTGACAGGGAATTAGCAGAAGCCAGTGGGTGGTATCTTTTCAAATCAGGCAGAGGGAAATAGTCTAGCAAGTTTTACTGAAGCTGTTCTCTTTATCCAGATAAACAGGAAGTCAGTAAAAGAACACCACAAATCAGCTATGCTGAAGGAGACACTTGACACTCTGCAGGGTCTCTACATCATCATTACTAACAGTCAAAGCCATTCTGAAGGAGGTATCTCACCGTCTCCATGGTAGTCCACGCCTGCCGTAAGGGAGTGGTGAAACAGTTGGGGAGAGGACCGCCTTCCCTGCAGATGTTGGATTCAATCTCTAACCTGACAGAGTCATCAAACCCAAGGGGATGCGTGGCCTGAAGAGAGAAGTACCTGCAGCACCAGGTGGGGGAAGAAGACCACACAAAAGGATTTGCAGATGGTTTGTGCCCACCCTTTCTATCAGACCATAAATCAGGCTGCAGCCACTAGATGGTGGTGGCTTCACAAACATGCATAAAACCAACTACAAGGGGGAAAAAAAATTCCTCAACTGACAGAAACATTTCTGATAAAGCCTTGCCCTGAAGGCACAGATAAAAGAAAGAGCATTATGTGACTACCCATGAGCAAGATCTTGCACACACAGCTTTGTAACAGGGATGAAGCAGGAAACGCCCAGAACTCTGAAGCTGCACTTGCTAATACTGATCACAGCACTGAAAACTGAGTTTGTGGACCAAGCAGGGGGAAGGACTGAGCAAAGTCACAGGGGAATGTTTTGCTTCCTCTCCAATTATTATTTCCTACTAGGGTAGTAACTCAGTGAGCCTGTAGCAATGAGTGTCACACTTGAGAACAAACTTTTTCTGGAAGCAGTTTTGATGTCCATCTTCCAATTAGGAAGATATATAAAGGAAAAGAGTTACACTAGCAAGAGGAAAGTCTGACATTAAAAGGGATATGGTCACTTCCTTAAAAAAAAAGGGAAGCCCTTTGAATTACTAAAAACAAGTACTATTTGGCTTTTACTGTGTGTGAGATCCTACAGCCTACTTTAAATGGGTAACAGTATTCATAGAATCACAGCATGGCATGGGTTGGAAGGGACCCCAGGATCACAAAGCTCCAACCCCCTGCCACAGGCAGGGACACCAACCTCAGGCCTGGAGCTACACAAGGTTGCCCAGGGCCCCATCCAACCTGGCCCTGAACACCCCCAGGGACGGGGCACCCACCCCCTCTCTGGGCAGCCTGTTCCAGCCCCTCACCACTCTCTCTGCAAAGAACTTCCCCCTAATATCCAATCTAACCCTTCCTTCCTTTAGCTTTAATCCATCCCCCTTGTCCTGCCAGTGTCTGTCCTTTGAACAAGCTGATTCCCCTCCTGTTCCTCTGCTCCCTTCAGGGACTGGCAGGCTGCAGTGAGGTCCCCCACAGCCTTCTCTTCTCCAGGCTGACCCAGCCCAGCTCCCTCAGCCTCTCTTTGTAGGGCAGCTGCTCCAGCCCTCTGAGCATCTCTGTGGCCCTAAACCTGAAGGTTTTTCTACAGTGATGCAACTGGCATAAGGTTTAAATCCTTCACATTTTCAAATGGAAACCAATTGGCTCTGATATTTCATGACCAAATGTTAACTCATGCAGTCAAGCCCTGACAATTCTGAACTGTGTTTAAGAACAGAGTCTTTGCAAGAATATTAATAAACTGCATTTCAGCATAACAGCACAAGGCTGCAGAGTTACAGCTTGAAAATATAAAGTTCCTTTAGCACAGTGTAATACAAGGCTACTAGCACAAGATTAGGCCTTCAAAAACAAAGAACTGTTGAACTCCCTCACTTGTCATATAAAATCATGGCATCATTCTGTGCTTCTTGCCCATCGTACTGGCCTTTTTTGGCAGCAAGTTGAGACTGGAAGTTATCTGCTGCCAACCAGAACTGCAACACGTTAACTGCATCTTCCTTTTCCATGTACTGGAAGGGAAATTAAGAAAAAGAGAGAAAAAAAAAAAAGGAGAAATTAATAAGCACAGACAAACCTGCTCCTTCTCATTTAAATCAAGAAGCATACTTCATATATTAATAATGTAGAATTGTCACTGGGGCATATAAATATTCTGAATTTTCTGATACAGTGTTGCAGATGGATTTTTGTTTGGAAAGAAAAAAAAAGGGAACCTGTAACATTTCTGTACTGGTTTTCACATTTAGTTCACAAAAAACTCCTTGTCTGTATCATTCTAAAGACAGAGGAAATGCTATTTTCATGCTGTGCTTAGCTGGTGCTGAACTCAGCATATTGTCTCAACTTCCCAGCTTGCTGTTTCAAAAGACATTGGCTTGTCAGGCTCCCAGGATGAGTGTTTTATTAGTAACAGATGATTCTCTATAGGCAGAGGGCCCTGCAACTGTGAAACCATACATTTAACCCACCACATTTCAATTGGGTATTCTCTCTACTTAAAGCTAGTGAATTAGCTGTCATCTCTGGGAATACTTAAGGCTTTCAGAGTCACTACATCACTAAGGCACTACATCAAAGCCTCTACAAAGCAGAGAGACATGTAGAAGCACTTGCTAAACTGGAGAAGATATACACAAATACTAATTCTACAGCTCTGAACAGCTGAAATAGTTCTATATGTGGGCAGGAAACCACATAATGCATTTTCTCCCAGAAGACCCCATCTTTTGGGTTGTATTTGAGGTGTCTTTATTAGTCTCATCATGGGATGAATAGGGGTTTTTTTTCTTTCCTCCATTTGATAGAAAGGAATAACACAGTAATCCAAACCCAAAACCTAACACTCACCTCAGAGAAATAGAACAGGGCTGATTCACAGAAAAGTATGTCAGCCAGATAAACAGTCCCACTAGTCAGCACCTCAATCTGGTATTTACAGAAATGATGACTTCGCAAAAATTCACTAAAGTGCCTGCACACAGAATTACAATAAGTTATTCAGGAGCAACAGCAGTCAAGGCACCATATGAAGAAACCAACTCTTCCCCCCAAAGTCTTACACTTTCAGTTAGCTAAAACCAAGCCAAGAAACAGTGCAGGCTTATGAATGACACAAGACAGAGATAAAGAATGCAGTAACAGCATTCACATACAACTTCAAGTGATCAGAAGAATGGGTTTGGAGGAAGAGATGGGAGCAGTTTCCAGTAGACTGCACAGAAAGGTGATTCTATGGTTCTACATCCATAAAGAACAGAACCATCTTCCAGAAAAGGACAATAGACACAAGCAGCCAAACCGTGCAATCGACTTACTCTTGTTCCATTGCATTAAACACTATTGACTGTGCTGTAACGAAACAATTAGGATCCACTTGTCCATCTTCCCCACAAATCTTTGCTGCAAAGAAAGATCAGGTTAATTTTAATGTGCACTTGGCCAACTGAGCTGAAAGACAATGGGTGATGGCTAGTTAATGAAAAATTGCTCTCCATCTCTGCTAGAATCAGCTGGTTCTGACTGTGCAGAAAAAGCTTTTCATAGAATGGCAAGGGTTGGAAGGGACCCCAAGGGTCACAGAGCTCCAACCCCCTGCCACAGGCAGAGACACCAACCTCAGACCTGGAGCTACACAAGGTTGCCCAGGGCCCCATCCAACCTGGCCTTGAACACCCCCAGACACAGGGCACCCACCCCCTCTCTGGGCAGCCTGTTCCAGCCCCTCACCACTCTCTCTGTAAAGAACTTCCCCCTAATATCCAATCTAACCCTTCCTTCCTTTAGCTTTAATCCACCCTCCTTGTCCTGCCAGTGTCTGTCCTTTGAACAAGCTGATTCCCCTCCTGTTCCTCTGCTCCCTTCAGGGACTGGCAGGCTGCATTGAGGTCCCCCCCCAGCCTTCTCTTCTCCAGGCTGACCCAGCCCAGCTCCCTCAGCCTCTCTTTGTAGGGCAGCTGCTCCAGCCCTCTGAGCATCTCCGTGGCTCCTCTGACCCCTCTCCAACAGCCCCACATCTTTCTTGTGTTGGGGGCCCCAGCTCTGGACACAGGATCCAGCTGGGGCCTCAGGAGGGCAGAGCAGAGAGGGACAATCCCCTCCCCTGTCCCTGCTGCCACCCCTCTGCTGATGGAGCCCAGGATCCCATTGGCCTTGTGAGCTGCCAGAGCCACTGCTGGCTCATGTTCAGTTTCTCATCCACTGTGACACCCAGGTCCTTCTCAGCAGGGCTGCTCTCAAGAAGCTCTTCTCCCAGTCTGTATCTATGGGAGAAGAGCTTCTTGAGAGTACCACAGGGAACTGAATGATATTACATCTAAAATATCTGGTTGAGACTCAAATCTGGATTCCCTCCACAACCACCAGGAATTCTTTCACTAATTGAAGCAAAGTCTCTGGAAGTTCTTCTGGGGATATTGCACAGCACTACTGAAATGCCAGATCCACTGATACTTGTAGTGTGATCTACTGTCTTTTTACCACTGACTCCAAAACTCATAAAAACAAAAAGAAAGAAGAGAGTGTGTGGTATTAAAGGCATTTTTATGGGGAAGAAGGAAGCTCTGAAATGAGTAGGCAGTAGACATTCTTACCAACTATGTCATTTCTCATTGCTTCTGTAATAGGGATTGGTTTAGCAGCATCTGGAGAAATATATTTGGTAAAAGTACTAACTGCATCCCGTTCTATACCTATGAGGAAGAGATACAGAAGCAAGCTTTCAGTTCCTTGGTATAGGTCTAAACCAAAGAGTGAATAAACAAATGTCTGTAAGTTTATAGCTCAGTTAACAAGTTCCTTTCCCATGAAATTTTCAGTCCACTACATAATACTTTGCTACTCCCAAGCTACAGTGACTGTGCTGTCTCCAGCCAGGTCACAATAAGCCCAGTATGGACTGAGTTGTGAGATGGAATAAAGCACTGTGGCTCTGAATTCCCTACACAGGCAGCACCCACTTCCTCAGCTGCACACCTTCACCCCAGAAATAAAGCCTTTGCAGCAACAGCTACAGCAAAGTTTCCAGTTTCTAGCTCTCACCATAGAGAATGCATCATAAATAATGCATTTATATAATGGATTTCTATAATGCACTACTACTAATAAAAGAATTTAAAGGAAAAAAGTCTTAAAAAGGGATGCCTCAGAAGAGGATGTATCAGATCACACCCATCTTTTAGGAGTTGGGACACTGCTCTGGAAGACAGAAAAAGATATCCTCCAGACTTTTCAGCTTTCTCAAAAAGACCTAGTGTTTTCAAATCCTTTTTAGATACCAGCAAGCAGAGGTTCTTTTAATGACTAGAGTATCATTGCCTTTGTTTAAGCAACTTTGGGGCTGAGGTTATGTATTGTGGAGGTACATGATAAGTAACTGTATGAGCAAGAGAAACAGCAAGAGAAAGGGATGCAATACAAGGAAGCAGTTGGGCAAACAAAAGGAACCAATATGAAGAAAGGAGTGTTTCCTTTTTGTCTGTAGACTTGCACAAACAAGGGAGGACTGAATAGATGCAAAACAGAAACAGGTTACTGTGCATGTAGCTTATTACCAAAAGTAGTATTTTAATTCCATCCTTACTTCCAGTAGCCTCTGAAGAGGTGGAATCCAAATGAGAACAAATCAGTTACAAGGGGAGGAACTCTATCAAATAAATCCAAGAACAAAAACAGTGTGTTCCACACACAAAACTCTACAAGTCTCTAGCAACCATTACTGATGTCATTTTATATGATACAGAATATTTACCTTCTGTGGAAAGTTAATTATCAATTCTCAGCCCCATCATCCAAATTTTCTGCAATTCTTTTAAGTTGGGATGGGATGGGTGAGGGAAGAACAGTTCATCTTCATTTCTTAAGATTATACATGTAAGAACAGAAGTAACCTAAGCTTATTGGAGTACATAATGATTCTGAAGTCTCTTCAGCAGTATATTTATTTTTAAACAACCAGACAGTCAAACAACACATAGCTCACACTGCCCATTCACTGGTACAGCAAGTTAAATCATTTTCTCCCTCACAATATCCCATCATACTTACTAGGAACATGTGAAAACTGAGGCAGCTCAGCATACAAAGCAGCAGCCAGCACGCTCCCCCATCTCCCCATCTTTTCTTTAGAAAAAAGAACATGTAGCACTTACTTTTCATGAGTTTTCCTGACAAGTCTCTTAGTGCAGAGGAAGGGCTGTTTCTATTTGATACTGTAAGCTTGGAAGATTCTTGCTGATCAGCTGAAACAGAATGGGTCCCTGTCTCTGATTTTCTTAGACAAAGAACACTGGGATTATCGCTCTCCTGAGCGGACAGCACGTGGTTCTGGCTGTTGGTAGTTCTGTCACTCTTGTCTGAAGCCACTGGCTTGGTCCTGAGCAGATGGACTGTGCTAGAATCCTCCAGTCTCTCCTCAAGCAATCCAGTTGGAGAAGATGATGCGATTTCCTGCTGCTTTGAGGGTGACACAGGCTCTGCCAACGAACTCTGCTTAACTGTGTTCAGGCTGTGTGCTCTTATACGGGACCATGTTGTGGAGTGGAAGCTCTCAGCCTCTAACCAGAACTTCACCAAGTGTTCCATTCTACGCAGTTCCATAAACTGGATAAAATAAGGGAGGGCTACATTATCCTGCAGAACTTGTTCAAGGGTCTTTGAAAGGCTTGATTTGGTCTCTTGGGCCTGGTAATTCAGACATGATCTGCCTAAAGTAAAATAGAAAGGGAATGACTCCATATTGTACTGCAGCCATGGGTATTTAATACAGAAGTGTCCTGCAATGCAACTGGTGAAGAGACAATTCCAACATACTGGAGGGACTCAAAGTAAAGGAGCCTCTTTTAACAAACATACTGTCCCCATTCAAAATCCTTCTAGGGTAACACAAGTGCTATTGCAACAGCCATCAGGGGTTTTAATTACATAATCTACTTGCCTAAAAACCAAAGGATGTGGAACATAGCAGTAATATACACAGACTAAAAAAGAAGCACTGGCATTATCACAGAGCTGATGAAGCCTTACCCAAGTCTCCAAAGTGAGCAGCTTCCATGTGACTTGGCTGCTTCTTAAGGGCAGCTGTCCGACTGCTAGAGAAAGAGTCCATGTTGGCAGAGATGGCATTAATTGCCACATGGCTTGGTCCTGCAGCCTCCAGCAAGGCATGATTTCTAGTGCTTCTTTGAGGGGAATGTACTGGTATTGGAGCTGAAATCAAGACAGGAATGATTAGAACACAAGGATCCAAAGACTTCTCCTACGTGGTATCCAATGCTAAACACCAGAAGATACACCAGAGACTTTGCAAGGGTCAGTCTTATTAAAAGTCTTCTTGCACCACTGTGTGTCATCTTTGACCAAGAGTCTGACAGAAGACCACAGAAACAAACAAATTTTATTACAGGAAGAATAAACTCACTTCCAACAGATCAGCAGTACCGGCCCACCTTTACTTCCCTTATGCAGTGGCTAATCAAAAGATGCCAAGTCTCAGTTTACACATGAAATACTACTCCTCAGCCTTCCTGCTTCCTGATAACTGCTATCGTAACAGCTTAGTCCTTGTCAGCCATTTACTGCAGCTGCAATGTCCATGCCAATCCATTCAGGTGTTCCAAAATCCTGAACCATGAAGCTGTTTTACAAGAATATATTTCAATAATATTTTCCTTGCCTCTCTTTGGCTTTAAGAAGGGAAAAAAAGCAGTAAGGAAACACCTCTGATTAAATTCAGGTTAAGCCATAAACTCCTCTAGCTGTTTTAGAGCACAGCTGGCTACCTGATCCCAAAGAGAACAAAGAACTTCCTCACACAAAACTCCACCAGTGAAAAAACTTCAACTAATTATTAATTGATGACAAAGCTGAAAAAAACCCACCCAAAACACCCTCAGAGCAGTTTCAAAAGCTCTCAGGAAATTGCATTTGATTAGGATGTCATGCAAGGACATCTTACACCTCTGACTTAAAAATAAAGTGAGTCAGATGACACACTATCCCAGCACACTACTGCCTAAGAATGTGTTTCATCAAGGTGTCAAGCGACTCAGGTTGGGTGACTTTCATGCTGCATAACTTTATTTTTATTCAGAACTTTGTGACACATGATGACAGAAGCTGACAACTTCATAACTCGCACATCATGGTAACAGGCACCTAAGGAGCAACAGGATAGGAGAATGAAAATGTTTAAGCTATTGCAAAGGGGTTCTCTGATTGTACTTTGGTACCAAGTCACTGTTTGTGGCCTCTTCCAAACCCTTTGGTATTTAATACCAGCAATAATGGAGAAAACACATTTTTCCAGGCCAATGGGTGGCAGCCAGTCACATGGCTGCTGACAGCAACCAAGGAAAATCTGCTGGAGGCTGTGGATATAGAGGCAGAGCCTCACTCCTCCTAACAGTTTAGGTTTTTATGATTTATATTCAAATGTTGATAATATAAAATTACATTTGAGGCAAAGTTGTTCAGCTTAATCTAAAGCTCAAACACCTGCTCCAAAACCTCCAGGTAGCACAACATCATACCAATCATGGAATAGCAGCTCACCAAACAGGAAAGATGCTCTCTGTTTGCAGCAGTTCACAACATGTAACCTAATGACTTTTCAAATTTATTTTTATTTACAGGGTCACCAGACTGGAGCTTTTTACTGCTAAACTCTTTCAGGTGGTTGCTGGAGAGCACAGTTGCACTGAAATCACAGGGTGTGCCATTAAAAGGTCTATTTCTCATATTTGCCTTGAAAGACAGACCACCAAGGAGAAAAAAAAGACTTTCTCTTGATATCCAGACAGCACATTAGTAAGAACAGAAACAGAAATCTGAAGATATAAAAGTAACAGATCAGATTTATAAGAATTACCCCATCTCCTTTTAGTACTGAAAGAAAAACTGACAGGATAAATAATCTTGTTTTCCCATGATTTATAAACTTCCTTCCCATCAATATTTTTTTTTCCTCTGATAGATTTAGCTGCAAGATTTCTGTATCACATGGAGCAGCATCAGAAGAGCTATTCATTCTGACCAAGACTCAGATCTTCAGCCCCAGAAGCCAAATCAAAGTTAAATCAGACACTGGGAATCTCTTTTGCAAATGAAGATACATTTAAGCTGCAGTTTCAAACCTGCAAAGTACGCTACAGGTAAGCCAAGAAATACAGAAGCAATCTGTTGTAGATAATGAATAGCCACTACTGCAAAGTGAGGGAATTGCATGGTCACTGTGAATTAAAACTCATGCCTGACATAATTTAATAACCTTCTGTACTTATGGATTCAGGAAAATGGCTAGGAAAGATTAGTTACTATAAATACTCAGAATCGAGTTTTGGATTTGTTCTGGTTTTAATGCATAGGTCACATCTACATCCAGTTGTAAGGGAATTATTCCACTGGTTAAAATTAAACTAGCAAATTATGCCTAGCATCTGAATTTATAGGCAAAATAAACAATGATCTTACTTTTAATTGCTTTCACATCTGTGGTCTTTTCTTGTTCTTTGCCTTTCACTGTAAAATACACAGGAAAATATTAACGCTATTTTGGGTGACTAATGGCACCTACCAGAGAATGGACATGAAACTCCCAACTTCAGCAAGCATCAAAGGCAGATGTACACTGTAGTTTGGTTAAAATTAATCTCTCATATTTAAATCTGCACATCTAGAAACTGACAGGGGCTTTAAGAGATTTGTGCTGGTTTATTTTCAATGCAAACCCTCATCATCTGGGAAAGGAGTTTAATGAATTACAGCGGTGTTAAAATTAACACCAAGGAGAATGCTTGCTGTCTGTATGATTAAAGCAAGGCAACACTCAAGGTTACTTTAATAAGTAGAATGAAAAGGAAAGAATGAGATAGGTGTGTTTTAAGTGTAGGGTGCTAGCAGGTGCTCTCTGGGAACCAGAAGTCATCTGTCTAAACCCAACATCTCCCCTGTTTTACAGGCAGAGAGGTACAACACAGAGAGGAGGCAGCACACGACTCCTCAGTCGTGACATACCACAGAAATGCTCTGGAAACACACTGCAAACAGTTAATTCTCTCACAAATAACACTGCTGAACTACTGACCAGCCTATGGAAAACAACTGATGGGAAGATAACGGTTGATAAAAAAAGTTGTGATGGAAAAGCAATCATTAATTATTAATTATTTTTTAAAGAGGAAGCTCCTAAAGGAAGTGAATGAGGAGATTCGTTTGGAACAAATAAAGAAGCCAAAGGAGTACATAAACAGGATGGCATGAGACACAAATTAAGTGGTGGTATTGAAGAACATGATCCACTAGTGAAACCTTCACTGGCTGCTCCAGGCTGGGATTATTACTACAAATAGGTCATCTTCGAACACCGACTGTGGAGTCCTTCCAAACCTACCCACAAATCCTAACTCGGCACAGTCAAACACCCACATCACAAAACACAAGCAAGATAAAAAGACCCCTGAACAATACCTTCCTATTCTGATCCAAGTATTTTAAATATTTTAAAGGGAAACTTCAATCTCTGGTTACATAATTGCCCTGGACGGTGGTGGCTGCAGCACTGCTGTGCTGCCAGCCTTCGCTGGGAGTAGAAACGCTGCAGGTCTGCGAATTAGCAACTCAGCATTTAAGATTTAAGCTAGCAGCTAGCACATTCTCTCTCTGATAGAGAGGTTTAAGCCTCAGTTAAAAGAGCTGGATTCTTTGAAAACTGGACCCTCACAGCCAGATGCAGCTGTGAACAGGGAGAATAACCAGCTTTTACGTAACTGGGGGCGTGCTGATATGCAGGAGAAAAATCATTGGGAGGGACCTACACGTCGGAAGTAACCCTGAGGTACAACAAGGATGAAGTAACCTCCACACAGTACTACCAACTCTTTACCTACCCAAAAATTATTCCAACAGTTGATTCATCAAACTGATTCCTCACTATTGGAAATGATCCCTAAGTTTCAAGGGAAGAATCCTGCGTAAGCCTATTTTCAGTTTAAATACCCCTGTTCTTTCCTACTAACTACACAGTTCCTCTCTAATTACCTACTTACTGCTGGTAATACTAACTCCTGGTTCATGTTCCCAACCTCCTTATACACAGGCTTCTTTTGTCCCATCAGCTTCAAGCAGAACAAAATTAAGTAACAGCAGAGGACAAACAAGAACTCCTATAGGTGATGAGATCGAATTTGAGAGAGTGAGGTTTCACTGGAGGAATTTACTTTCACTTTCCTCACAGAAAGGATGTCACTTGGTGATAACTGCAGTGCATGATGAGGGAGGACTAGGAGGTGGTGAGAACTTCCAGCAGCAAGCCCCATTCACAGTGGGGTAACGCATGGAGCTGACCCAAGGCAGCCACGGGAGATCTGAGAATTTCAATTCACCTTGCAGTTCAGAAGAGTGAGCAAACCCAGACTGTTTGTGCATGTGTATATAAACAGAAAGCATTATACAACTTCAGAGGTCAGCCTGCTGCTAGGACCGTGGGTGTTACAGCCCCAGTGAAAGAGCTCCTAGTCTAGCTGTTTCCAGCTACAACAACTCCACAACATGCCCTCAACCCCCCCCCCCCCCCTCCCCAGCTCCTGGTCTGAATGATACAGTTCAATTTGTTAACCTCCCACCCACCCTCAGTTTTCTACACCTTTAAGGTGTGTACTAAATCAATTATTTCACTGTTGGTTTTGTCATCTCTCTTCACACCTTCCCTTTAAAACATACCTTGTGTTTTCACCCAACCACAATACTTCAGCCCTAAGACACCAATGCTTTTAGGGGGTTTTGGACTGCCTAGTCTACAGTTTGATCATAAAGCCTTAATTTGTTGCTTTTTCTCCCAGCTGCAGTTTAAGATCTCTGCCAGCCAGTATCTAAAACAGAGATTATACAAAACATTGCTTTTTTTACAACCCAGATGAAAGCTTACTTCTCTCCTAAACAGTGCCTCTCTTGGGCATTTAGTCCTGACTGTGCTTCTCCAACCAAAGAGCCTTTAATCAAAGTAACACAAACAGATACTTAATTAGACAGTTCTTTGCTTTGCCCCTGAGAAAGTTTTTGCCAAGGCTTACACTGTTCCTACGACTCCACAGCAGGATGGAACATCAGCTCCACAATCCTCTTCACCAACAAAGGAGCAGAAGCTATTTTTGAGCAGTTTATAAGCAGTATGAAAGTTTTATTCAGCAGTTCAATATCAGATTGTAAAAACCCTAAGGAGGATTACAGCACTTGCAAAACCCTCAGTGGGCATCAAGAGTCCTCAGAGCTACCAATATAAACAGAAGTTTAAACTCATTTCTTTCAGGACTAATGTGTTAACCTCCCCAAAGAATGGCATTTTTGATGCTGCTATGTTGGCTGACCAAGGATGTGTCAGTTGAGAGCAAAAAAGTCATCTCAGATAATAAGTTCTTTCCTCCTAAGGGACAGTTTTGCTTCCCAAGATTGGGATTTAGCAGCAAAGAAACACTTTAGAAGATCATTGTACCAGCCACTGCTGGAAGAGCAATGGTCCTATTGCTTGAACTACAGCACTACCAGGCAAGAGCACTGCTTTCCCAAGAGGCCCTTCCGAAAAAGTGCCAATTTCAACAAAAACCACTCAAACCACATATTGTGCAGATTGAAAGTGAGTGCACTACGCCACATTTCCTCACAAGCTGTAGCACAAGCGCCTTGGGAGTGTTTCAATCTCAAGGCACATTCAAACTACACCCATTCGCGCTGCAGGGATATTACAAGCATTCCAGGAATCCTAAATTTAAAAATCTTAGCTTGTGCTCCAGAGCATCGACAAACATGAGGGGAATCAACTTGTTAAAAGGGCAGATAATGGCAGGACAAGGGGGAATGGTTTAAAGCTGAAGGAGAGAAGGGTTAGATTGGATATTAGGGGGAAGTTTTTTATGGAAAGAGTGGTGAGGGGCTGGACCAGGCTGCCCAGAGAGGGGGTGGGTGCCCCGTGTCTGGGGGTGTTCAAGGCCAGGTTGGCTGGGGCCCTGGGCAACCTTGTGTAGCTCCAGGCCTGAGGTTGGTGTCCCTGCCTGTGGCAGGGGGGTTGGAGCTCTGTGACCCTTGGGGTCCCTTCCAACCCTTGCCATTCTATGATTCTATGAAAATAAGCCGTCAATGACTCTTTCTAGCTACTGCTGTAACGTTATCAGCCTACCGCATCTTCAGGAATGCCGGCGCTGTGGGAAAAAAACCGACACTGCAAACAGTCAGAGAGGCTCAAGAAATCGCCTGAGGTACGAGACGTTTGACACCAACGCACCTAACGGCGCCAGGGACCCGCTCCCGAGCTGCCACCCGGGCTCCCGCCGCCCGAGAGCCCCGTGTGAGCGCTGCAGCCAGAGCCGCTCCCGGAGCCGCCCCGGGAAGGACAGAGCCTGCAGCCCGGCGTTCGCTACCTCCCGCAGCTGCGCCTTACCCGAGGTCACCGGGAGAGCCCCGATGGCCGCCGACACCCCGAGTTCCCGCAGCACCGCGCCGACTCCCTCCCCCCCCCCAACCTCCTCCCCAACCCCGAGGGGAGAAAGGGCCCCGCTCCAGGGAGGTGCCGTGACTGACCGTCATTTGCGGGGAGCCCGCTCCTCAGGGGCCGAGCTTCCTCTCGGGGCCCGGTCGCCGTCCCCGGAGGGGCAGGGCCGGGGCCCAGCAGCCGTGCAGGGGACGAGGCGGGCAGCCGCCCCTCAGCACCGGGCCTCCCGCCCGCCGCCCCCCTACCTTTCCGCCTGAAGAAGGACATGGTGCCGGGGAGGGGGCGAGGCGGCCGCTGGGGAGGGGGGGGGGGGGGGAAGAAGGGGAGGGAGGGGGCGAGGGCAGCGAGACGGGCTCCCTATGAATGAGACTCCTTCCTCCGCCCGCCGCCTCCTCTCCCTCCGCCTCTTCCTCCCGCGGAGGCGCCAGCGGCCGCCATGTTGTCAACAACCGCCCCTCTCCCTCTTCCGGGCAGGCGGCAGCCCGCCAAGCCTGACGGGATGTGGCCTCGGCCCCCCGCCTCACTCAACATGGCCGCCCCGGCGTCAGGCAGACCAGCCAATCGGCTGGTCGGGGCGGCCATCCTAGCCGAGGGCAAGAAGCTCACAGAGAAACCCCCCCCTCGGGTTGGGGAGGGGGAGCAGCCATCTTTAATCAGGGCTGGGAGCGCCGGGCTCCGTGAGGCGCGATTTGCCATATTGGGTGAGGGCAGGAGGCTCTCGAGGAGGTGTTTTGGGGACGCTCCGGCAAGGAGTGAAGGGTGACACCCTGCCCGGGCCGCCGGCGGCGAGCCAGGGGCAGGGGGCGGCGGCATGGCGGGGCCTGCGAGCCGTGCGGAGCTCCCTGAAGACTCCCCAGACGTGGGCCCAACATGGCCCCTTCGGCTACGGAGGCTGGGGCAGAGGAGAGGTGACAAGGCCTCGCCCCTGCCGCAAGCCGCAGGTCCCAACCAAGCCAAGTCCCGGTCCCCGCAGGCAAAAGGCCGTCACCCCACACGGGGGGTATGTGGTGGCACCGGTTGGTGCGTTCCTGAGGTGCCAGGAATGTGCCAGGCCTTCCCGTGGCTCTGTCATCATCCCATCGCCAAGTACCCTGTCACCACTGTAGCGTGGCCAGAAGAGCCTGCTGAGCGGCACAGGGCTGGTCGGGATGTGGGGGATGCTGCACAGGGGCTGGGAAGCAGAGGGATGAGTCAGTTGGGTCAGCAACCCGAATCCTGCCACAAAATTCCTCTGAATTCCGCAGAATCTCTGCTCTTTTCTTGGCTACAAAGGACACTCGTGTGGTTCTAACATTGGGCTTGGAAGAGCAGTATACGATACGAATGTTTACGAGCACTTGAGAGGGATTGTTAGTATAAATTCTGGTCTATGCATGAGGAAACTGAGGCACGGTGCCAGAAAGCAGCTCTCCCCACAGCACACAGCCACGCCTGATCCGTGCAGCAAGCCATAGAGCCTTACACCTTGGAAATCGCTGGGAATGCTGGAGAGGCAGTGGAGAGCAATGAAGCCACGGGATGGCGAGCACGGAAGAAACAACCTTCCTTCACCTCCCTGTGGGCTTTTATGTGCCATACCAACTGACAGGAAACAGCTTTTCAAATGCATAACTCTCAGCCCAAGTCCTCTTCAAGCTCTGTTATGCCACAACATTTCTGGGCTTTATCCTAAGGACCTTGTCCTGTGCGGCCCAGTTAGCACGACACTGTGGGGGTCATCATGAGGGAACAGCACCCACCCTCAGCAAGTGCTGGTGATCCAGAGCTGGGAGGGGTGTCTGACAGGCAGGACACTGTGCTGCCATCCAGAGCCCTGGCCAGGCTGGAGAGCTGGGCAGGGAGACACCTCATGAAGTTCAACTAAAGCCAGTGGAGAGTCTGGCCCCTGGGGAGGAAGAACTGCTGGAATCAGGACAGGCTGGGGGGGAGCTGCTGGAGAGGAGCTCTGTGGAGAAGGACCTGGGGGTGCTGGTGGGTGACAGGGTGGCCATGAGCCAGCAGTGTGCCCTGGGGCTGAGAGAGACAATGGGATCCTGGGGGCATCAGGAGGAGTGTGGGCAGCAGGTCACAGGAGGGGATCCTCCCCCTCTGCTCTGCCCTGCTCAGGCCCCACCTGGAGTGTTGTGTCCAGTGCTGGGCTCCCTGGGGTAAAAAGGACAGGGATCTCCTGGAGAGAGTCCAGAGAAGGGCTACAAAGATGATTAGGGGCCTGGAACATCTATCCTGTGAGGAAAGGCTGAGAAAGCTGGGGCTGTTCAGCCTGGAGAAAAGAAGACTGAGGAGGGACCTAATCAATGTCTAGAAATATCTTAAGTATGGGGTGCAGGGGGAATTGGCCAGCCCCTTTTCTTTGGTCAGTGGAGACAGGACAAGGGGCAATGGCTGCAAATTGGAGCACAGGAAGTTCCACACCAACATGGGGAGGAACTTTTCCCCAGTGAGGGTGCCAGAGCCCTGGGACAGGCTGCCCAGGGGGTGTGGAGTCTCCTTCTCTGGAGAGATTCCAGCCCCATCTGGACACCGACCTGTGCAGTATGAGCTGGGGAGCTGCTTTGGCAGGGGGGGTTGGACCCCAGGAGCTCTCGAGGTCCCTTCCAACCCCTACAACTCTGTGACTCTGTGAAACATCCCCTGCAGATGGTGCAGGAGCCATCTGCAGTTCTTGTACGTCCCTGTATCACAACAGATCGATGCAGCATCATCCCTCAGCGATGTAACCATCCAGCTGCCGGTGCTTGAGCCATGACAAAGTTATGTAATTAATAATCATTACCTGGAGTTCTGCAACATCATTCATCTGAGTGTTGCAGAGTTCTTTACAAAGGCTTGGCAATTTAGACCATAAATTGTAAATTGCACAGAAAACACCCAGGGATCTCTTCAGGGCTGAGATGAAGCTATCTCTCAGGCAGGTGGCTGCAGCTGATTGACGCCCTATAGCAACTGCATTTTCTCCTTTGATACTATTTCTGTTTACTGATGCTCTTTGATACAGCTTTGTACACGTGCCCAGAGGCTGGTTGGAAGATAATGAACTATCATATAGGGCTTTTGCATCATGAACTGAGTTATTTAATTGACACCCGAGAACTGGGTAATAGGCTAAAATACTTGGCAGGGGAGCAAACGTGATGGAATGTGGTGACTCACCAAGGGAACACAAAATTAATCTTCTGTCTGTAAGGTTTGCACCCAATCCCCTACAAACACACAGTGGGAAGGGAGCCTGAACACACCCCACCTGGTCCTCCAGGATGCTGCACACAGATTTCCCTTTATTTCCACATAACTCCTGTGGTTAAAGGGTCTGTTCTGCAGATCCAGCTGCATGTTTCAGTGTGTATGTTGGGCTTGAAGCAGGACGCAGTGTATGACGTGGTCCTTGCTCACTGGTGGTAGAATTCCCAAGGGAATCAATATTCTAGACCCTTTTCCAGGCCTTTTTTCTCCTGCCAAGCCCATAGATCCTGACTGATGTTGCTCCTCTGACTGTGCAGCAGTAGGAGCAGGATTATTTCCTCACAGGTTCTCTTAGCAAAGCAAATCTGCCTTGAGCAGAGCCGACCCTCTCATGCTGGGCCACGCTGTCTCCTGAGACCGTGCTGCCAGCTGCACAGGGACAATTTCCCCCATCAGTGAGGCAAGGCTGTCAGAAACCTGGCTGGCTGGCAACGGGATTTCAGGGTGGGTAAACTGTAGGCAGCATGCTTAATGAGGAAAACCTGCTCTGTTGCAATTAATTTTCAAACAGCAGCTCCCTTCCCAAAAACATCATCCCCACCTGTCAAAGTCTTTGGGATAATTCAATTATCTTTGTGTCAGAGTCTAGATAATTGATGGAACCTCAAGCTACAAGTATCTTTGGCATGAATTATATTTCCTGGACTGAATTTTTCTCCCTTTTTCTATTTTTTTTTTTTTTTTTTGGGATATGCTGAAGGGCTGAAGCTCCAATCCACAGTTAGTCACTCAGCCTTGGACCCTGGAGACCTGAACTGGAAGCATGAGTAACATCAGGTTCTGGAGTTTTTAACGAACGTGACAGTTTAATTATCTGAGCAACCAGTTGAAATATGACTTCAGGACATAGGTTGGCAAACATCAGAGAAGCTGGGGGACACCTCCCTAAATTAAAATATTAAAATAACAAAACAAGAAAGCCTCACTGCCTGGTGATTTCCCCCCCCCCCCCCCCCCTTCTCCATAGCTTGAAAAAGAAACAAACTTTAATATTTGGAAAGGTCTAATTAGGATGGTTTTGTTTGGACAGAATTAATAAAGCAGAACAAGACTTGGTTGGTAGCTTGGCATCTTTGACTGGGGTAATTAACTGCAGGGAACTGCTGGGCTCAATCACAGCACTCAGAAAAACACAAAATATAACAGGCCACTGCCACTTCCCACGTCCCTGGGTCCATCCACTTGTTTCTTTACATCATGTTGGGAATTCTGTCTCATTGATTGACCTCTCACTTTTTTGGGGGGGGACTACAAATAATAAAACCTAAATGACTGTGGGTTTGACAGCTGAGATCTTACTCCATAATCAATAATAACACCCAAAATACATGAGGAGCCCAAAATGCCTTTGTACAGAAACCCACCAGGAGCTTAAAAAAAGATCCTCCAGTCAAAATCCTGTCACGAGCACCCTTAAAAAATGGGAGAACATTATTCCCAACAGATAATTAGCCATCTTGGGTGAACTTGCAGAATCAGCAATACAAACAGGAGTCTGAGCATTATGGGGTGCGAGCAGGGAAGATGCAGCACGTACCCGTAACGATGCACAGCGGGATGCTGGGGAAGCTGTGAGCTTGGGAAAGACACAACTGAGGCTGTTGTGGTGGGGATGCACTGAAACTGCAATCACAGCAGCTTCAATTATGGGCTTGTGCTTTTCTCTCTCTCCTCTTTTTTTTTTTAATGGGGAAACAAGCAGCTGCATGTGCACAGAAAATTCATTGTAAGTTTGGATGTGGCTGACCTCAGTCCATTAACCTTGGTGGGAACAGGAGGGTTGGTACGGGCTCTTTAACTGTGCTGGGGGTTTCAAAGGGAATCATCCCACATCCCAGCCTGGCAAAAAATTAAAAGGAGTGTTTTTTATTAAAGCATTGCACCCCCTCTGTGTCTCCTTCCACTGAGCACGTGCCCAAGGAGGAAGGTTTGTTCCTCCATGTGGTTGGGCACAAGTAAGGGATGAAGGGTTTCTGTCTGACTCTCAGTGGGTGGGTAAAATCCTGAGCCTCAAAGTGTAGTACAGAGCAAAATGGGGGGGGGGGGGGGGGGGGGAGGAACCCACCCCCAAACACCCCACTCCCATCAGAAAGAGCTGCATTGGTGACCTGCATTGGTGACACTGAGCAGGAACATGGCTGTGGGAAGCAGAACAGCCCTGGCAGCCGTTTCTGCAGCATCTCCCCAGCCCTGACCCTGCTGCAGGCTGTTCCTCACTGCCTTTTCTGCAGAGTTTTGGTGCCACTCCATCATTACCTTGATTTATCCCAAACCAAACTGGATTGCTCCAACCTCGGGTCTGCCCAGGTGGCATTGCCAGCCTTGGGTGGGACTCACCTCAGGTGACCTTTCTCTAGCTCCCAACGTCTTTCCTGAATTCCCAGCCATTGATGGTGTCATAAGTACATGAATAAAGTAAATTAAAATAGTATAAAATGAGTAAATTAAAATAGCTCAGCTTAGACCCGTTTTCTACGTTTCTCCATTTATTCTCACTTTCCCTTTGGTTTTTGAAATGCCTCAAAGAACATGAGGAGTGGTGCAGCCCATGGACCAGTCATGTATTCACAGAATCATAGTCTGGCAAGGGTTGGAAGGGACCCCAAGGGTCACAGAGCTCCAACCCCCCTGCCACAGGCAGGGACACCAACCTCAGGCCTGGAGCTACACAAGGTTGCCCAGGGCCCCATCCAACCTGGCCTTCAACACCCCCAGACACGGGGCACCCACCCCCTCTCTGGGCAGCCTGTTCCAGCCCCTCACCACTCTCTCTGCACAGAACTTCCCCCTAATATCCAATCTAACCCTTCCTTCCTTTAGCTGTAATCCATCCCCCTTGTCCTGCCAGTGTCTGTCCTTTGAACAAGCTGATTCCCCTCCTGTTCCTCTGCTCCCTTCAGGGACTGGCAGGCTGCAATGAGGTCCCCCCCCAGCCTTCTCTTCTCCAGGCTGACCCAGCCCAGCTCCCTCAGCCTCTCTTTGTAGGGCAGCTGCTCCAGCCCTCTGAGCATCTCCGTGGCCCTAAACCTGAAGGTTTTTCTACAGTGATGCATCTGGAAGTTACAGGCCAAGCACCCACATTGCTTTTAAACACAAGAGAAATCACAAAATCACAGGATTGTAGAGGTTGGAAGGGACCTTGAGAGATCATCAGGTCCAACCCAGCTCAACCTCTGCCCCCCCAGACGTTCCCGCACCATTTTATCCTGGGAGTTTTTAGAAAAAAATTCACTTTCAGCAGTAAAATGGGAATTATTTACCCATCCCCTTTCCTGCCTGGGGAATCTCGGGGAGCTCAGCACCCCAAGCCCTGCCCTCCAGCAGTCTCAGCTCACACCAGGAGAGGGTGCCAAGCCCCCGGGTTCTGCGAGGATTTCAGCGGCGCTCTCCGGCTCTGGCAGTCTCGGAGCCATCCTCTGCATGAAACATCACCCAGCGCACCCCGATCTCCAGGGAAAGCTCTTCTCCCCCTTTCTCCCCCCCTTTTTTTTTAACCAAAACCTGCCCGATACCTTTAGCTGTTTCGGCGGTAAGTGCCTGCAACGCCTTGAGGACATTAGGGCAGGAGAAATCTATTTTTAAGGGATTATTTAAAGAAAGGATCCGTCTCTTTTTGGCTTGCGGGGGGGTGGATGCGGGTACCACTCGGAGGGTTCAGCCGAGCATCTGTGGAGATGGAGGAAACCCCCTTTTAAGGTCTGCGAGGCAGGAGCATCAGATACCAATTCATGCTGCAAAGCTGCTGGGAGGTTGGAGCTGGAATCAATCCTGGCCGATCCATGAAGTTTCAGGATAACTGGGATTTAAATAAAAATAAAATCATCTGCACGGGGGAGTCGCGGGTTTTATAATTAAAGTATAAACTCCAAATTCCCGGGCAGCCGCTCTGTGTTTAACGCTCTTTGGAGACACCTGCGAGGTTAAAGGGTGAGAGAGAGCGGACCCCGAGGAGGAAATCTCCCACCGTGGACCCCCCCGGCGCCTCCCTGGGCTGCGAGAGCCCCTCTCCCCTCCCACCACCCCCCTGTAACACCCGGGCTGCGAGAAATGACCCGCAAACCCTCAGCCCCCCCCCCCCCACCACGCGTGTCCCTGCCCGGGAAGGCTGCAACCGCGGAGCCGCAGCATCACCGGCTGCGGGCACCGAGGGGGGGACTGGGGGGTACGGGTGGGAACGGGGAGGGCAGGAATACAACGACCCTGTAGGAGCCGCAGCCGCGCAGGGAAAACGGGGTAAAAGCCCCCAAACGTGTGCGCGGGTGAAGGGGTCCCGCTCCCCCCGCCTCTACCCCCCCCCCGGCCCGGGGACTCCCCCCCCCCCCAACCCCGCCCGCCGCGGGTGTCGCAACCGCGCCCGGCCTCAGCCGCGCCCCGCGGAGGGGGTGTGTGTGTGTGAACGGGGAGGAGGTGTTGGGGGGGGGACACACACACGCGGCGTGCAGGCAGCGCGCAGGCAGCGCGCAGGGAGCGCGCAGGGGGCGCGGGCAGCGCTGCCGGCCCCGCGCCCGGCCCCGCCGGCCGCCCCGCGCCGCGGCGGCTGCGCGGCCGCGCTGCGGCGCCGCCGATGCTGTCGGTGCCGGTGGCGGGCGCGGGGGCGGCGCGGGGCGCGGGCTCCCTGCCCCGCCGGCGCACCATGTGCAGCGGCGTCGGTTGCTTCTGGGCGCTGCTCTCCGCCGGCCTCCTGGCCGCCTGCGCCGCCGCCTTCCTCTCCCCGGCCTGGCTCCTGCCGCCCGGCCGAGCCGCCGCCGGCTTCGGCTTGCTGTGGCGCTGCGCCGGGCCGCCCCGAGGTTGCCACGGTTCCGCCGGTCCCGGCGGCTTCGGAGACATCCCCTCCGGCTCCTGGCAGGTGAGCGCATCCCCGCCCGCCGCGCCCCCCACCCCCGCCCGCCCGCCGCGCCTACCCCGGGCTCTCCCCGGCATCCCGTATCTCCTCGCAGGCATCACCCCTGCCCTTCCCATGGCTCGCCGGCATCCCCCGTCACCTGCCCGGCATCCCCCCCTACCTGTCTCTGGCTCTCCGCTGTCTTCCCATCACCTCCCGGGATCCCACGATGTGCCCCGGGCAACCTCCCCCCCGCCCCCCAACATCCCTCCCAAGCTCTCTGGTATCTCTCTGTCCTCCCGTCTCCCTAAGTTCCCCCTGTCACCCCTCTGTTCTGAGCCAGGTTCCCCCAGCGTCCCCTCATCGTGTCCCCCTGACCTGCCCCAGCATCAGCATCCCTGTCCCACCCTTGACATCCCCCCATGCTGCCCCCAAGCATCCTCTGCATGTTGCTCTCGAGCACGCCCTTCATCCCTTTCATCCCTCCATCCTAACCCTCCCCGGACCCCCCGCTCTCCCTCTTTGGGATGCTTGGCTGCACTTGGAGTGCTGCCTGGAAACCTCCCGGGTGCCTTCGTGCCGGTGTGACAGTCAGGGCAGCCCGGGCACGGTGCGTGTCCCAGCCGTGGTCCTGGCAGTGCTGCAGGTGTGACCTGGCCACCCTGCCCCACTGAGCTCCTGACTGTGCCCCGCTGCCGGGACCTCAACCCCCTCCGGACCTGCCCGGGCGAGCTCCTGTGTGGGTGTGTGGGAGGGAGTCGGGAAAAACGGGAGAGGTTTGGTGCTTCCCGGCAGGGCACTGAGCATCGCTTGCCTGCTGAGTTTGCTAAGCAGGAGGGAGCTGGGAGGTGGCTGGAACTGCTGCCCCTGGGACATGATGCTCCAGAAACTGAGCCTGGGCAAGCTCAGCCCCCCTGCCCAGCCAGCCCAGCGTGATGCTCTTGGCAGGTTTTGGGAGGGAGGAAGCCAAGGCTTCTGTCTTGCCCCATGGGACCTGGGGTTGCTGCGGTGTCCGGGGGGTGACAAAGAGCCACCCATCCCTGCTGGGTGTGTGCAGGGACCACACAAAGCCCGTCCCCAGCATCCCACTGCCCACTTGCCCCTGCCCTTTCTTCCTCCACTCCTTTCCTCCTATTCTTAGCGCCTTACCCTGAGAGTGATTTCACTACCACCGCTCAAAACACAAGCTTTGATTTGCTCCGGGCCTCTACACCTTAGAAACACCCAATACAACAGCAAAAATCTCTGAGAGGTTGTGGCTGTGCCCAGCACAATGGGTGTTGGTGGCTGAGGCAGCTGTGCTGTTATCAATCCTGGGACAGCAGGTCTGTGTCCGATTGCTTCAATCCTGTCACGCTCCTTCAAAGTGTCATTAAAGACAAATCCTGGAATTGCAGATAAAAGAACTGGCTGCAGAAACCTCTTCCTATTTACAGAGAACCCTGCAAAAAATGCAGTGGGTTCCAGGAGCTGGCCTTTGTTCAGCTGTTCCTGCAAACCTACTTGGGATAAACACATCCAAGTAATAACAAACTTAAAAGATAAGAACGGGGCTCGGCAGTGACTCATTGGAACAAGCTGGAGCTACACACACAGCTCAGTCATCTAATAGCTCTGCAAAGACTTGAGATCCACAATATAACACAGTGCAAAGCCGCTGAGCTCCTGAGCTCAGGCTGTGGTAAGGGTGGTTAGTATCACGGTACCAAGTGGATTTTGGTGATGCAGCCTTGTCTCCTGTAATAATTCCTCCCAAATAATTCATGAACAACAAACAGCACCGTCTCTTTCAGGGGGAAAGTGCTCCCCTACCAGCTTTCCACCGTCATGAGGGTGATAATACCTGTTGTGATGGTTATTGGATGAGGTGGGATAGAATAAAACCTCCCTGAGAGCTTTGCTAAGGCAGGCAACAGCTTTGGCTTTCTTGCACGAGCAGCTCTCCAAACCCACACGCCTCGGAGTTCAGGATGGGGGAACTGAGTGCTCTGAGCTCGGTCCACAAGTTCAAGCAGGAGAATCTCCTTTCTGGAGAGAAGTCTGGGAGCTTTTGAAAACAACCGCCAGCTTTTTGCTGAGGTGGCAGAGGCTGGTGTGAAGTTGTGGCTACAGAGCAGGGGGCAAGGGAAGGAGAAGCCACCACAGGGATCAGGAGCTCTCCTAGCGTGAAGCTGGTGGCTCACCCTTGAGGATGAGGAGAGCGCATCTGGGGAGGATGCTGATGGCACAGCTGAGGGTGATGCTGAGAGCACATCTGGGGAGGATGCTGATGGCACAGCTGAGGGTGATGCTGAGAGCACATCTGGGGAGGATGCTGATGGCACAGCTGAGGGTGATGCTGAGAGCACATCTGGGGAGGATGCTGATGGCACAGCTGAGGGTGATGCTGAGAGCACATCTGGGGAGGATGCTGATGGCACAGCTGAGGGTGATGCTGAGAGCACATCTGGGGAGGATGCTGATGGCACAGCTGAGGGTGATGCTGAGAGCACATCTGGGGAGGATGCTGATGGCACAGCTGAGGATGATGCTGAGAGCACATCTGGGGAGGATGCCCACCTGCAGCACGCAGGAGTAGGAGCAGCTCGTGGCTGGGAGTGTCCATCCCAGGGGAACCTTGTTCTTTTTGTTCCCTGAAAGGTGCACGATACTGGGTTTCAGCTTCTCCATTCCAATGTGCCGGGTTGGATGAAGGGGTGGGGGAGTGTTCAGCCCTGCAAATGATCGTTAATGCCAGTTGTGTGTTTGCACTTGGGGGATTATGTTAATCATGCTACAAATGATGCTTTGAATCATGTCTAGAGGTTAATTAACATGCCTTTCTTCTCTTAAGAGGGCCTTCATGTCTGCTTAGAGTTGCTGGCTTTTTTCTGCTTCCTTTCATAATTACTTTGCAGCTCTCTAATATCATGGGTACCTTTAATTTAACCCTGTCAGTGCTCAGGCTGCTGTGGCTTTGCACCATGTCCAGCATCATGATGGTGATTTGCTGGGCTGGAATGTAGTAGAGTATCCCTACAGTGGTAGGGAGTGGTGAGGTCCTGGAAGAGTCTGCCCAGAGAGGGGGTGGGTGCCCCATCCCTGGGGGTGTTCAAGACCAGGTTGGATGGGGCCCTGGGCAACCTTGTGCAGCTCCAGGCCTGAGGTTGGTGGCCCTGCCTGTGGCAGGGGGGTTGGAGCTCTATGATCCTTGGGGTCCCTTCCAACCCATGCCAGTCTATGATTCTATGACCCCTGACACCTGGAGATGTTTGGGCCAGGCTGAGACCTTGCAGCAAGCTGGAGAAGGTCTGGGTGGAGCTAGGTGAGGAGAGAGGATGGTGGTGGTGATGCTGCCCAGGGCCCGTGGCCAATTTATGAGTGAGGACCTTACATGGACAGTAAATGGGAAGGAAGATCCATTGTGGGAGGACCTGGAGCTTCCAAGGCTGGAGATGGGCATCCCAAGGGGTGCAGGCACCATGGGGAGAGGGGATTGCTCTTGGGAGGCCAATTGCTAGAGCTGGGAAAAACAAGTGAGCTTTGAGCTCTGAGCTGCTTCATCACCTCTCCTTTCTTTTTGGTGCCAGATCTCTCTGTGTGTGTGTGTGTGTGTGTGTGCAAAGCAGTGCTCTATCCTCAGCTCATTTATTCTTTCAGTGGGAGCATTTGGCTCCTGGGTTCCTGTCTCAGTGCTGCACTTCGGAAGCTAGTGCTGCTTCAAGTTTTGAATTTCTATTTTTATTTTTTTCCAGATAGCCTCCAATTATTTTCAGGCTTTGCCAAGCATGTAATCTAAAATAACAAAGCAGCTGAGCAGCCCATGGTATTCAGGACCATTTGCTTATCAAGGCAGTGATGTCCTCCTGGAGCAGAGCACAAAATGACCCACCCAGCACAGAGGGGAAAGCTTGGCATGTCTCTAGGAGTTCCCTGGGTGGGTCTTTCCTGGGTTTTTTGCCCATAGGTGGATGTGAAAAGATTCAGCCTTGTGGAAACACACAGTAAACCTGCTTACCCCTTGATTAGAAAACGCTGAAGGGTTTGTAATCCTTCGTTGCTGGTCTCTCACCATGTCAGTCCAGCATGAAGATCCTGATGGCATCTGACATTTGCCTGTTGGGGTCAGATTGGCCGAGCTACAAGCAGCCCCGTTCCCAGTGAAAAAGCTCCTGAAGTGTTTGTGGAGATGGGGAGGTTCCTGGAGGATCCATTGCTCCTCTTCTAGCACTGGGGAGAGCTGAGCCCTTTGGGAATCCCTGGCTGGCAACGTGACCCAAGTGGGGAGCTGCGTGCGAGACCGGCTCTTGGACAGAGCCTGCTCTACCTCTGGGGACATCCATCAGGCCAGCATCTTAATTTGGGATTATCAGGAAATCAACTTTTAGCTCCTCATCCTAAGAGCTTCCTGAGAGAGCAGATCCTGCCCAGCTTACTCTGTCTACCAGTGTGATTTTTAATTGCTCTTACACAACCCTGGCAAGAGGCTCAGCAATGCTCCAACTCGCTGTCTTGCTCTTTGTGCAGTCTCACTTTGCAGCAGGCTTTATCTCCCTTTGTTAGCCACCCAGAGCTCTTTGACCTACCTTAAACAGAACAGAAAATACCCAGAGCTGGGGGAACCTGTAATTCCTGGGCTCTGCTGCAATGCCAGAGTAGCAAACCCTAACTGGGGCTCCTCGGCCAGTTCACCATTAAACTGGGCTGAAATGGGTTCAGAGACAGGACCAGCTTATGGGCAGGCTCCAGAAGGTCAAGTTGATTGAAAATAGGTTCCTTTTGGGATTATTTCTATCAACTCCTCTCTCAACAGGAGATGGAAGCTGCTTTGCTAAAGAAAGACACAGAGGTGGGCATCAGCTGCAGCATCAGGGCAGCAGCAAGAGCTTAGCTGAGACCTGGAAGCTCATGGCAGCGATGATCACTGGCTGAGTCACCAGCTTACAAACCTGCTCAACAAACAGGGAGCCCTGACCCCTGTGCCTTGGGAAGGGCATCACTGGCACCCAGCAGAGACATTTTGGGGCTGAACATCGCATTTCCCCTGTTCTACAGCCCGGAGCAGTCTGGCTCAGGGGCTTTGGTGGTGGGACATCCCCTCCATCCTCTGGAGGCTGTAAGTCCCACTCCCTTCAGGCTCCTCTCCGCAGGCTTTGTAAGGAAAAGCCAGATGGGAGAGAGAGCTTTGTGACCTGTGGGGCGTTCCCTGGCCCAAGACGCTGAGCCCAGCTTTACTGCCAGCACCAGCAAAGGGCTTATCCCAAGGCTGCGGGTAAGGAGGTCTGATCTGGTACCCAGCGACAGCAACAGCCCGCTGCTTGCTGCCTAATTAAAATTTCATTAAGTTGGTTCACATCCCTTGATGGAGGTCACAGGCACACCATTGATGTGCTAATGTCTTACTTTTCCCTTTTTATTTTTTTCCCCCCTCTTTCCCCACTATCCATCATCCTCTTGGATAAAGCAGTGCCATTAGGAACTGCTTTCCAGCGTCCCCAGATGCAATGGCACTGGAAGAAAGACAGACGTTATTCATCAGACTTATTATCTGTCTCCTATTTTCTGCTTAATTAAAAAAATGCCTTTTTTTTTTTTTTTTTTTTTCCCCTTTCCTTGAATCCCTTTGGGCATTAACCACCCCCCTGGCATGTGTTTTGAGTGCCCCAATTAGCTTCTAAGTGGGAGAGTTACCTGGGAAGGGCAGGACTGGCTCAACTCTGTCTGGTTTGGGGTTGGTTTGGCTGAATTTTGTGTGAGAATAGATAAATCTGGGCTGGGGGGAAGTACCCCCATGTGTGCTGCCACACAGGCAGGTCCTCATGAACCAAAGAGAGTAAGAAATGAAGTCTGGAGCCTCATCACCTCCTCTGTGTCCCTGTGCCCCAGCCCAAACCACCCCAGCTCAGGGAACTCTTAGACACTGGCCATCTCCCAGCAGTGTCAGTCCTACAGCTCTGGTTTGGGAAGGTTGGACCCCACCAGCTGACACCGGGCACATCCCAGTGCTGCTGAGCAGGGAACAGCATCTGCAGGGGAACAGGATGGAGAAGGAAGATCAAAAAGGAAGGAGAAAGCTCTCAGATGGCGCCGAAAGGAAGGTAATTGGCAGAGAGAAGGCGAGGATGTGTGGGATCCTCTTCCTGCCCGTCGCTTTAATGCCGACCAGATGGCGGATGTTTGTTTCTGCGACTTCTGTGGGGGAAATAGGAGTGAGCTGTGAGGCTCCAGCCTCCCAGCCCTGTGCATGCAGCCTCTCCAGCAGAGGAGTAAGCTGTGAGGCTCCAGTCTCCCACCCCTGCGCACTCAGCCTCTCCAGCAGAGGAGCTGTGAGGCTCCAGCCTCCCAGCCCTGCACACTCAGCCTCTCCAGCAGAGGAGTGAGCTGCGAGGCTCCAGCCTCCCAGCCCTGTGCATGCAGCCTCTCCAGCAGAGGCAGGCGCCTCTCTCTTGCACCCAGGTGGGCATTCCTGGCTTGTACAGACATCTCCTCTAGCGCCTTTGTCCAAGGAGAAGGCACTGCTGCTCTGGGTGCAGGGTGGTCTCAGTGCTGTGGTGGGGGATGGCAGCAGGGTTTAGGGTCCAGCGCAGAACTCATGGGAAGGTTTGGGAGGAGGGAAGGAGCTGGTGACCATGCAGTGCCAGTGGCAGCGACTCGTGGGGTGCAGGGGCACATGGGGACCCTCTTTGGTGCTGAGGGAGGAGAGGAGGCAGCTTTGCTGCTCCAGCGCCACTGCTGCCCTGCAGATAGACAACAGTCTGAGGGTTTGCATGGATCCTTTCCAGCACTATTTGCCCTCCAACAGACAACACTGACTGCTCCCCCTCTGCCAGGAGCATCTCGAGCCACACAGCAAACGGAGCCAGTCCCAGCTGCCAACATCTGCATCTGCTTCCCAGCATCAGCCCCTGGTGTGGCCTCCCAGTCCTCTCCAGCGCTGCTGCTGATCCCAAACCTCAGCTCCCCACTCCATCCAGCACTGATTAATTTTTCTCACAAGGTTAAAACCCTTGGTGCCTGTTGGGTTTCTGCCTCTCCAGGTACAGCACAATGCAGTTTAACCCCAAAACAGCTTCTGGATATGAATATTCAGTGGCACAGAGCTCTGCTGGGAAGGCACTACATGTAAAAACCAGAAAATGGATTAATTTTGCTCCCTCTTGCTGTTGCTTTCACAGCCAGCTTCCCCCCAGCTTGCGTGGGGCTTCTCAGACCTCTCTGCCTCAACAGACACCTCCAGCAAGCCAGACACGCTGTGACCTTCACTCTTTCTTCTAGCCCATGGCTTTATTTCCTAATTAGTTAGGGCATTTATTTTCTGCCCCCATTTGCAGAGATGCTCAAGGATTTGAGCATGGCTGGAGTACCCAAGCAGTCTGTAACCTTGCCTTCAGCCTACTGCCCTGGGTACCCCATGTTAGGGGTGGTCAAGTCCCAATTGATACACTGCATTAATAGACTAACAGGCACTGTGGTGTGAGCCAGCACTCAGGACACGATGGCAGGAGCTTTGTTGGCTTATCCCCCATCAAACCAACACCAGGTACCCATTTCTCACCACTAACTCATTGGATCAGACATCAATTTTTCTTCCTCCCTTTGCCCTTTTCACTTTAATGGGTGAAGATCACAGATGCTGATTGCAGAAGATGGGTTAACTGGTTTTTAAAACTTTCATTAAAGACAGGAAGTGATTCTTCCTGGGACAGTTGTCGTGTGGCATTTTAATCCTGATTGTTTTGTGTGCCTGTGTGAACGACCCATCATCTTCAGCAGATTTATAGCTCAGCGAATGGCACAGCCATGGCCTGTGTCAGACCTCTAAAATATTTAAATAATGGGCAGGGGATTGTTGTTAATCAGAATTTATTACACTACGTAAAGGCATATTTACAGTCCCACCAGGGGGCTATTAATTTGTTTGGGGATAAACAATTAATCTCCCTGGGAGTGGGAGCAAAATAGCTGAGATGGTTTTATGCCTTTCCCAGTGTGGCAGAGCCAGGACAGCTCCCAGCTCCCAGGCAGGGTCTCCCCAGGCACAGACACAGGTGCCAGGGGAGAGGCAGCCCACTGGGCAGTGAGCATCCTACTTCTCCCTGGCTGGTCTGGCAGTGGGAGCTGTGCTGTCTGCTGTGATGGATGGGTTTTTTCCCTGCCCCCATCTGTGCTGGGCAGCCTTGATACATCACATTTGTTTCCCCACCCCCCACCCCTCATCTATTTTTGGGTTTCAGCTTTTGCATCCTGTTTCCTGCATCCTCTCAAGATGCAACAGGCACAAACAGGGACAAGCTGCACAGTTGGAAGGAGACATTTTAAGCTGCTGCTGTTCCATACCTTTGCTCCATGGACTTCCAAACTTAAGGCTCATTATTTTTCTTCAGAAGCAGCTGTTTGATCTGCAGGTGCAATTCCAGTACGGGGCAGGAGCACTCAGGTTTAATTCCCAGCAAAGGCCCTGGAAAGGTTACAACTAGAGAAAGAAGTTCACAGCTTTTTGTTCTCTCCCTTCAGCATGACCTTCACCTGTACCCATCCTGTTTGTGCCTTTTCTCTTGGCACTACACCCCAAAAAGCATCTTTGCACCTCCCTGCAGGGATTAGCAGCCTGAGGGACTCACAGGTTGTTTCCAGAAGGAGCTGTGAATTTTTAGGGGATTTGTGCTGCTGTAATTAAGATGAACCTAGATCATTAAAAATAATATGCTTCACATGAGAGGAGCAAACCTGCTTCCCAAGACCCCTTTCTGCTGAAAAATTTATCGCTCTGAATAATTAATGGTCCTTGGGAAGGGGGATGGTTTGTGTGTTGCCAGGTGGAAGGTGAGATGCAGGGCAGGAAAATAATTATATTTATTATTTTTTTAAATCAGTCTGTACTTCCTCACTGCTGTCCTGGGAGTGGTGGGCAGCTGGGCTGTGGCTGCTGCCCTGTGCCAGGAGGGTATCCATGCGATGGGGTCACCCATCCCACCTGGAATAACATGGATCCCTCCTGGGATACAGAAGGGACAGGGGGCTGGTACCTGGCAGGGGTGTCCCAACCTCTTGCCCTGAAGCAGCACTAATCTCTCTGGGTCTCAGGGGCTCAGCAGGCACTGGAGAGGAGCAGATAGATACACATGCTGCCAGTCCCTCTCCCTTTCTCAGGTTGCACTGCCCTGGCTTTTACATGGGGTCTGGGAATTAATTGGTTGCTGGGATGGCACTTGCAGTGCTTATGTGGTGGACAAACAGGGTGTAAGAAAGATGCTGATGTTCTCACTGTGCAGCACCAGGCAAAGCACTCACACCAGGGGGTCAGGGTGGCACCTGGGCTCACCCCTGTGTCCTCACTCACACCAGGGGGGTCGGGGTGACCCCTTCCCAGCACCCCGTGCCCCTTTCTGCAGTAGTGGCAGTAGCTCTGCCACCATGGCACAGCCAGTCCAGCTGCTAAGACACAGCTCAGCAGGTTGAGGTAGGGCAGTTCCAGAACCCTGGGGCAGCACCAGGAGGGTTTTTAGCCCTTCACAGGGTAAGTCCCATTCCCCACTCCGCCTGCCTGTGGTTCCTGCAGCGTAACTGGCATTCAGCAGGTTATTTACTCCTGGTTTGTGACCTTTTAGGTGATGGGGAGCAAAGGGAAACAGGTATTGGGTTTGTTCTTACAGTAACCATGGTTATCCCAAAGACTGGAGAGAGGGGGAAGGGTTAAAAAATTGTTCATTTCTACACCAGAACATCTCAGTGGGGTGAGAAGGATGGACAAGGGTGGGGGGAGGTGGGACCTGAGCTCTGCAGGGCAGCTCCTGCAGATGGTATGAAAATGAGACTCCTTAGGAACATGGGGACCAGCCCTGCCTTACAGCAGGACAGCTTTAGGGAGCTGAGAGGCTGGTGATACGGTGGGGAGACTCACCACAGCTGGGAGCATTTCCTGGAGTTTGCTGGGAAATGACAGGACTTGCCGTGGCTGCTGCGATGCTGGGAGCGAGGTGCCCTCATGCTGTGTGAGGACAGCTAAGAGTGCTGGAAGAGAAGGCATCCATCACAGGTCTCCTAGTTGGCCCTGGCCAGGCTGGCATGTGTCCTTGTGGGTATGGGGACCTCCTCAGAACCAGTGCCACCCCGTTGGCAAGGGTGGAAGTGTCACCTGCAGTGGGGACAGAAGCATCAGCATTCAGACACCGGTAACAGAGGGTGAGCTGTTTTGCCATGAAGGAGTGCTTTCCCCAGTTTGAGATGCTGAGGCAGTCTGCATCATACAGCCAGAATGTTAAACAGCAAAGCTGCTTCCACCCAGCCAGGTGACAGCAGGGGACAGGCTGCAGAGCTGGCTTCCCCTTTCACTGTGCCAGCCCCGGGAAAACGCTGCCCACCAGGCACTGCTACAGCCTCCAGTGCCCCAAAGCATCACTGCCCAGCACCAGCTGGGGCTGGGGAACAGCTCCAAGTGACCCAGTTTTGTTGCAAGAGGCAAAATCAAAGTCACAGCCACTGTGAGGAAGGGCTGGTGGGGCTGCTGGGCTCAGGGGTGGGAGCAGCCTGCCAGGTCAGCAGAGGAGGGCTGCAATGAAACCTCTGCAGGTGGGCTCCCTGCTGTGGAGCATCATTGGCAAAGAACCTTCTAATTGCCAGGTTTGCAGGGGTGGGCACCATCATGAGATACATTTCAGCTCTCAGTGGAGGCACTGACACACGTTCTGGGGATCTAATAGCACATGTATTAGTGACATGGCCCTTCATGCATGTAATACACTTGCTGTTATCACCACAGCCCCTGGGACCAAGTGATGGGTGAACTGTGGGCTCAAGGCTTAACAGTGAATTTAAGCAAAAGGTGGAAGGGAAAAGGTGCGCGAAGCTGCCTGAGATGGGGTGCTGCTGCTCACTTCAAGAGGGGGTATTTGTGGGGAGCTCTTGTGGGGTGGGTGGGAGGGGGATCAGCTTGCTGACAGCCCTACCTGTCCTTTCAGACGAGCGCCGTGCTGTGTGCGGGTGGCTGTGTCCTGCTGGCCCTCAGCTCGCTGCTGGCCATCGTCGCTGTCCTGCTGCCCGGCGGAGCCTGCGAGAGGAGAGTCTGCACCCTGGCTGGCTACATGCAGACAGCAGCAGGCAAGTGATGGGGGCTTTACTCTTTGGGGTGGAAAGATGGGGTATCTCCAGGGTGCTGCCCAGCATCCTGGCTCTCAGCAGCATGAGGAACTTGGCAAACCCTAACCAATGCTGGGAGAGAAACAAGCAACCCTTCACTCAGGTGCAATTGCCTCCTGCATCCATCCTTATGGAATCTGTTGAAAATCCCCCCTCCCTAAATACACAGGCCTGGGGCAGAGCTCCTGGGCTGCAAGTCCTGCTCACTGCCACCTGCTCAGACTCTTGTGTAGGGCAGGGGGGTGCAGTGAGTGGCAGAGACTAGGCTGCCTGCTGGCAGGGTGCTGCTGCACCTTCCAGCATCTAGTAGATGTTAAGTTTGCAGTCCCATTTTGGGCTTTGTGGTTCAGATTCTGGAGGGATTCCCCTCTGAGCTTTATACCCGAGATGGGATGTTGCCCAGTCTGTCCTGCATCTTCCCCAGCAGCCCTCTTGATGCTGCACTTGCTTAGATTCTCACTGAAATGGTTTATAGTCCTGCCTTGGAAATGTGCTAATGCAGAGGGGAGAAGGTCAATCCTCATGCTACCCTCCTCACAGAGGCACAAATCCGACCCAGGACCAGTCTCTGCTGTGGAGAGCCATGTCTCCAGGAGCTGAAGTGTTGGACCAAACAGCCCCAACTGGACACAAGCCACAGCAGGAGATTAAACCACCCATTTGTGTCTGTGCCCAAGAATAAACTCCTCTCCTTGGAGAAATCCTCAGGCTTCGTTATCTGCCCAGCAGCATTCAAGCAGCTTTGGGGGGAAATCCTGTTACGTGCTCTCCTTGCCAGGGCTCATCCCATGGGAGCCGATTTGGGAACAGATGGAGGGGCCTGGCCAGTTAGCCATGGCTGCTCCAGCTCAGCTGGGCTGTGGGTGAGCACAGGCAGCTGCCCGTGCCCCATAGCTGGTGACCCATGTGTCCCTTGAGGGCCATGATTTGGGCACTCCCATCACCCTTCTGTGTCAGAGCCTGTAGCCAACAGGTCCCCTGGGTGCAGGGCAGAGGCTGGAAGAGCCCTGTGCCAGCCTGGGGACGGTGAGGGGTCACTCTGGGCAGCTGGAGGGTGGTTTGCTGTGCTGGAGATAAGTGGGCTGCAAAGGGGTAACCCTGAATTACCTTGGCTCAAGGGGGTGGCACATCCCCAACGCATCTGGCTCTGTGACAACGGACAACCAGGTGGAAGGCAAAGGATTAGGAAGAGCCCTGGAAAGGAAACAGGATTGTGGCAGATAAATACAAATGAGGTGCTCGGAGGGGGTTTGGTAATATTGAACAGGCTGTAAATAAACTGTAGGCTCTAAGCATTATTGACAAATGAAAATTTACTGGGTAGGTTGAAGCAAGCTAATGGGCTGCTTTAAACCCTGGTGATGCCTTGCTAAGCATTTTGCATTGCTCTTTTTAATTTTGGTTTGCTGTGGATTAATTCCTATTCAGAGCCAGGCAGCCCTGAGTCAACAGAATTAAATGGCTTAATGTATTTGGATTCAGAAATGCTGCCCTCCCATCATTTTTCTCCCTGTTCTCCCCCACCCCACCCCAGCCAGGAGGAAGCTCTTCATTAGAAATCAGCTGCAGCCCAGCCAAGCAGCTGGGTGACAGCAAAACTCCTCCCCAAAAATCACATTATTTCATAGAGAAAAGCAGGGCTTTTCGGGCAGATGAATTTATGTGGAAGAGAAGGAAAGCTGAGCAATCCCATGAGGTTTGGTGCAGCAGCTCTGGCAGGGGAACCCCTATAAAACCACCACAAGATGCTGGCAGAGCAGTGGGGAATAGGGGAGGGGGGTGTGTGTGTCACAATTCTCCCAAACCCCAGGTTTCCCTGAAGCACAGCAGGTCCCACTGGCACCTTCCCTCTGCCTGGCTGGATGTTTTGCTCCCTTTCCCCCCCCCTTATCTCACAAATACAACCCAAGGTATTTCACAGAGCACCAAAGGCACGAGTAAATAAGCTTCATACTATAAAACACTGAACCAGGCAATCTAATTTCCCAATAAAGGGCCAGGTGCATCCAGCCAGGAGCATGAAACATGCCATAAAGCACACGAGCAGAGGCACTGGCTGAGCCAGAATCGGTCCCCGCAGGCTCTGCGCCGTGTCGGACAGATGCCCTGAGTCATACTCACTTAAATCCAGGTGCAGAGGCCAAGCTGAACCAAACAAGGCACAATCCTGAGAGCAGCCCCACAGCAAGGGGCAATTATCCTCAAGTGACTTCTTTGTCATCATCCTACTGGGTTGGGTTTGTTTTAAGAGATCCAAGTTATGCCTTTTCCAGCCCCAGAAAGAAGCTGGAGACCTCACACAGTTCAAGGGGAGCATTCATTGCAGATGTAGACATGCCATCAGGGTTCAGAGCTGGGCTAATTGCCACCATGCACTGCACACATCATTCCTGATGCCTGGCATCCCCCTCCCTTGGAAAAAACCCCACAAACAACATATCCACACAAATGACAAGAGGACGAACCCTAATGAAGGGGCAAACAAGCAGCAGAGCCACAGGAAAAGGAAAAAGGATAAAAGCCCATTTGCTCAGCTCTGACACCCTACAAGCAAAGTCAAAGCTGCCCCTGAGGGTTAGAGACAGGCCTCACCACCTGAGCACAGGGCCAGCTCACTAAAATTAAGTTCTTGCTATGATAACTACTCCCAAACCTGCACAGCAACAGCTCCGGAGAGGCTGGGGTAGCCAAGCTGGCCCCATTTATGTGTGGGTCAGTGGGCAGCCCCGACCCCAGCTGCAGCCTATCACTGGTGGTGGAGAGGGTGCCCAGCTGCAGTGCTGTCACAGTTCTCTTTCAGCTAAAGCCTCCTTGCTGGTACTTTAAAAATAGGAGTTAACAGCAAGGAGAGATGTGTCCTGTCATACAGGGCTGTGAGGGACAGACAGGGCAGGGGGTGTTTGTTCTCCAGGGCTGGCTGTGCCTGTACAACATCTCTGGAGGCTTCCAGGTCCTATGCTGGGGTTTGTAGCTGGATGTAGCAAAGCTCTCAGACCAGTTTGTGAGCGACTGCCAGTGGTGAAGCTGCTGGAAGGAGTGTGGGGCCATCACAGTGTCTCCAGCACCAGCTTAGCCATGAGCACCCATCAGTGGTGCCCTGGGGAGCCCCGAGGCCCTGCTCTGAGCTGTTGCAGCCTGCATGGTCCCCAGCAGTGTCACCACATTACAGGAGTGTCCTGAAGGCTGTGTCACCAGGCATGGACCATCTTGGCTCCCCAGCCCAGGAGCACCTGCACTCCTGTGGGAACAGCCTTTCTGGGAAGGGGGGTTTGGCACGAGTGGAAACTGAGATTTGAGCTGAGGCTGAGTAAACCCATCAAACAGCAAATCCTGGTGGCTTTCTGCTTTTGGGGCCTGTGGGACTCAGGCAAGGATTATGGGTCTGCTGCTGGATTAAGCTGCTGGTGACTGTGCCCTGGCACCAAAGCAGACTGCATTTGCTGCTTAGGAAAAGCAACAGATCTTGATAGGCGGGCAGCAAGGACTAGCAGCCTCCCTCCCCAGCTCCTTTTCTACCCTAAAATCCTCAGTAAAACCCAAGGTTGTGTTGGTTTTCAGGAGCTTTTCACCATGTGCTTTCCAGGCAAAGGGCTCTTGCTCTGAGGTGAGCGGTGGCCGATCCATCAGTGGGTAGTAACTGGACGCATCCCCAGCTGCCCCACAGCTGCCAATCCTTTTCCTGGTCTCCAAGATGTGCCCGTGAAACGATTTGGCAGGAGGAGGCTGCAGGGCTTTGCACCTTGTTGAGGACACAGGCCCAGTGGAGCGTGAGGGAAGCCTTTGGGAGAGGTTTGCTTTCACCCCACACTGCTCTCTGTCTCATCCTACCACCATCAACTCGCTGCTGAAGACCAACCCAGCGCTGAGGGCAAACGATCCTGGCCTGCCTGTGCCTTTCCAAGGCTCTTTTAGTTTCAAAGAGCAATTTCCCAGCATCGCTATGACAGAATCAGAACAGTCATAAGACTCCAGCAAGACAGGCAGAAACCCCCAGTTATGCAATTCCCTTACTTAGCTGCACTTTAATCCCAAATTCACCGTAGTCCCAAGAGCTTCTTCCTGCAAAATTTGACTGCATTCTGCAGCCAAGGTCCCTCCTTCTTGCTGGCAGAAGCGCCGTGGTGGCATCACAGAGGTGGCCTCAGCTTTTGGTTAGTCAAGCAGCAGGGCAGAATGCAGGAGAGCATGTGTTTTTTGAAGAAGGTTGTGATTACTTCAAACACTGATCATCAGCTAAGAACACATAAAGAGGGAGGTCTGTTCATTTTCAGATCAATGCATCGCATCCCAAGGACTGAAAAACAACCCAGACTCAAATAGACTGTGCTGTTCCCCTGGGAATGGCTGTGGGATGGGTGGGCAGTTTGCCCCTGGCTTGGGATGCAGTTATGTGCTAGGGGCAGCACAGAGATGACAGGTCCCTGGCCAGGAGGCTTGCCCAGTGCCATTGTCACAGTGATATTTAGCAAAGCAGTGTGTGGTCACTGCCCCCATCGTGTCTCCCATCCTACCCTGACTCTCAGCCCACCCTTGGGATCGATGGTGCCCTGTTTTTCCCAGCTTGTGCAGGCTCTGAAAGGCAAACTGCACCGTCATCCACCTCTGTATTGATTCCTCAGACTAGTATTGATTAGCCTGGTGACATATAGGTAATGTGTAATTAGAAGCTTGGATAAAAATAGCACCAAGAGGGTGTACAACCAAGCTGCCTGGGCATTCCGACCTTTGCTAGCATCTCCATGGGGGCTGCAAACAGAGGGGTCGTGGCTGCCTGGTAATCACTGACCTGCTATTGAACCCTCTGGGATAGTCTCCCCTTCCCTGCTGCCATCACTTCCAGGCAAGGTGGTTTTGGAGTGCTGCCTCACAGAGCCTCAGACGACCGGGAACCAGTGGAGCTGTTGCCATGACTCAGGAAGGAGCTGCTTCTCTTGCCTCCCTGTGTTTTGCTCTGTAGCCAAAGGATGCTGTGAGCTGACAGAGCTTCACTGCTGCCAGTGCACATGGCCAGCCCTCACCCCAAGCAGCTGCAAGGGCTCAGATCCCTCCCATCCTACCCCTTGCCAAGTAATCATGATAGAGATAATGGCCCTGGGAAGGAGCTCTGCCCAACAGCACCTTCCCAAGCACTAAGGGCTTGTGGCACCAGCAGCTCTTGGGGATGCTGGAGAGCAATGTCCGAAGATGTTGCAGAGTCTGCTGGACTATGGGGACATGCCCACTGCTCTCAGGGTGCAGGCAGTGTCACAGCACAGCCCTTGCAGCACCTCTCTGAGGAGACATAAGTGGAGCAGACATCATCTGCCCAAGGCAGGAGACAGTTTGGGGTTGGGTGGGCAATGTTGCAACCAACACTAAACATGTCCAGGGCTGTTTGAGGAGGGTCTGAGCTGGTCCCAGAGTTTGCAGCCTTTCCCACCCCTCCCCACACTGCCCAGGCTGGGGGCTGACACGCAGCCAGTTTCCTGACGGGCGTTTTCGTGGCTGCGGCGCCCGGGAGCCCCATCCTGTTGACACCAAGGGTTGTTTGTCAGAAGACAGTGCTGGGATTTGGAAGAGGAACTTTAAGGGGGTGGGGGTGAGTGGGTGGAGCAGTGCCCTATTGTCCAGGCATTGATCTGCTTTAAAGTTACCCAAAGCTTTCCCCCATCCCTGTTTTAAAAATAGCATCTTGGCTTTTGTCACAGAGCCCATCGTGGTCCCTCTTCTTGTGGGGCTTGAATAATGTGCTCAGGCCTGAGGTAGTGACAGTGCCGACTGTGTTCAATCACCAGAGCAGCAGTAAAGACATGTTGCCATAAAGCTGTTTTCAGCCATTCATATAAAGCTCCTAAAACTGCAAGATTTGTCTAAGCAAGGGGAGAAGTGCCAAAAATAAAGTGAAATTCAGTCTTGATGCTTGGCATGGAAGAAAAACCAGCATCAAACCCGAACTCAGGGATGGGTCCAGCTCCTGTCACACTGGCAGCACTTCTCTTGTCCCCTTATCTGGAAAAAGCAACAGTCCCATTACAGCCAGGAGTAATTGCATGATCCTTGATGCTGCTCAGGTCCTCGTTGCCACCTTCACCCTCTCCCTTCCACATTTCTCATCTCATCCTTGCAAGAGAGACCGCAGCCGACAGCACGGGGAGCCCTGGTTCCTTCCCCCCCTGCGTGAGGCCTTTTCCTCCTGCTTTCTTTAATTACATTAGCAAAGTCAAAAAACCACTTTTGGCACGTTATTATTCAGTCAGTGAACTCTCACTAATTCCTGACACAACTAATAAATATCTGGTGGTAGGAGCCTGCTGCTGGGCGCTGGCGAAGAGGCTCCATCGTAGCCCAGCCTGAGGTGCTTCGCTCCAGCGCCAGCGTTGCTCACGCCTGACTTACACTTGCTCTCACTTTTTTTTCACTCACACTGCTGCAAATCCTCTTTTTGCAGCTTTTTTTGCCAATTTGCCAAATTATTCAGTAAAAGCCATCACCATCCTGGGCATTGGGCTGGTATGTCCTGGAGGAGGGATGGCTCTGAAGCCTGTAGAGATGCTGGGCACCAGCTCCAAAGCCCAGATGATGTTATTCCACCACTCTCTGCATGTTTAAGAACTTGATGGAGTCCTATGTTAAAAGCAGCAATTAACTGTTTTACCATCTGTCTCCCACCTGGGAGGTGTCACCTGGGTGGTTGTTTGGGGAGCAAAATGAACTTGTCAGGTCTGCAGATGATGGGTATGACAGTGGAACCACAAACACAGACTCTGATGGAAATTTCTACTCCTGTTAAAAACCCAACTGATACCTTCTCCATGCTCACTTTGGTGCATACATTCGAGTGACAGATCATCTTGGTTCAAGAGCCATTTTGTGATTTCACTTTTAAACCCTAAAATCTTCAGCACAGAGCCAGACCATTAAACTTAGTGGTAAAAGGGAGAGGGGCTGGCAGCTTTCCTAACAGCCAGGCTCCCCGCCACAGGTTAAGTGGAGATTAACCTCCCCTGGGGTTTAAACTCATTTCATCCAAGGTTCAGAGCTGCTGAAGAAGAAGGAGGCAGATCCTGGCTGCATTGGACAGCACCTGAGCCCTCCTTCACCCTCAGGGATTCACTTCCATCTGACATTTGGACAGTTTTCTTTCTTCTGCTTAGTTCTCCAACTCCACTTTGATTCTTCTCCTGGCATGGCTTTGCCATTTGGCACAAACCTTCTGGCTTGGTGGCTTTGCCCTCCCTTGAGGCCAGGGACCTGGCAGTAGCAGCATGCCCAGGCTAATGCTGGGAGCAGCATTATTTCTCCATAGCCTCATTTAGAGAATAAACCAGCCATGTCCTTTCATTGGTTTCTTGGAGAGGGGCAATACATTTCCAGTGGCATCAGTGACAGAAGCAATATCCTTTCATTGCTATCACTGGAGAAGAGCAGTTTTATACAGCAAGAAAGAGCTAGTTCACTTGCACAGAACATATTTTCTATTCCCTTAAACCCAGGGAAATCCTTGTCATAATAATATGTGGCCAAATTGCTTCTCTTTTGTCAGTTTAGGCCAGTTATTGCACTGGGATGCAGTGACAGCCTATAAAGTGTATATATATATATTTTAAACAATAACAGCACTTTGTAATAAATGGAAACAACAAATAACAAGTGCCCCATTGGGGCTCCAAAGCTGCTGCCCCTGAGGAAATACTGGCCAGCCCAAGGACCCCAGCACTGTGCCAGAGCCCTGTGTTTCACATGGGAACACCCATGCTCCCATTTCAAAGGGAATTTGCTTCCCTTTGCTCGTGACTCCGTTTGGTTTGCAGGCATTTGTTCTTTCTTCTACAGCACAGGATGGTTACTCCCATCCTGATGTTTTCAAGGTACCAGAGTGGAGCTCAGCAGTGTTACTAGAGGGCTCCCCTTGCTATACGATCATGTGTTTCTGCTGATGTCTCTTTATAAATTACACAACTTTTCCCTTCTCCCTACCTGGCTTGGCTCATGTTTGTATCTGTTGTTGCTGGGAAGATGGAGACAGACCCTTGCAACTCCCCTCCAGGATCACCTGGATATCCTCCCTTGCTGCAGGGAGTGGAGCTCCTAGCTGAATTTCCTGCATCCCTGTGTAGAGGTCACATCATCTTTATTGCCTCATCCATCTGCACCAAGTGTAATGAACACAGGACAAAAACTAAACACCTCCCCATCCCCTCTGATGCTGATGGGGAGCTTGGGACTGCCAAGAGAAGGATGTGTGCACTTCAGGGAGCTATTTTCAACCCCAGTGTCCATCTCTTTCTGTTGATGTTGGAAGTTTTCTGGCCTGTTGTGATGTGCTAAACCATGGAAGCACAGAAGCAGCATGGAAGACAGTCTCTGGCCTTGATGTCAGACATAAATATTTGCTGAGC
Source organism: Laterallus jamaicensis coturniculus (assembly GCA_022605575.1). Taxonomy (NCBI): domain Eukaryota; kingdom Metazoa; phylum Chordata; class Aves; order Gruiformes; family Rallidae; genus Laterallus; species Laterallus jamaicensis. The sequence goes on along the minus strand of JAKCOX010000025.1, from coordinate 2,836,911 downwards.
TGGTTGGATCCTGCCTGTAACTTCATTGGCATCTGAACATAGGGCTGTCAGGACACAGAGCAGGGCAAGTGAGTGCAGCATGGACACCCATGTGCTGGCAGCAACCCTCTGCCCTGAGACCTGAAGGTCAGTATCAGTTTAGGGTGAAGCAGTGAGTCCCCAGATGCCTCAAAATCTGTTTTCCTGATATTAGGTGAAGCTCATGCTATTTCTAGCTCTGCCTGGGAAGTCATTACAGGGACTTGCTGCTGTTGTACAGCGAGATGTGTTGGCCCAGCATTGCTGAGCAAGGTGATAAATCTGGGCTGCAGCTGCTCACTGTCCTTTGTGTCACAAATTGCCCAGGCAGTCGTTAATGCATCAGCCAGCGTTGCTTTATGAGAAGGCATGCACAGTGATGGGGTTTCCCTGAGAAAGAAGCTGGGAAGGTCTGACAAAAATGGGTCTTTCCTGCCCTGGATGGTTGTCAGGATTCCATCTGCCTGGGACAGACCCTTTGGTGGGATGTGGGATGTTCTGGTCCTGCTTTCCTTGCTCTAGATGAGCATTTGGCTTCAGCATCCTGAATAACTGGCAGGTGGGCTGTGTGTGATCTGGGCTGCTGGGCAAGCTGAGGAGCCAGGCCTGAGAGTGGACATGTCAGTAGTGGCTCTGGGCCAGATCCTGCTTCCTTTTTGCACAGTCTGATAATGCAGGCAGTCTGGCAGAGGTCTCCATTCTTGTGTGGGCACGTAGCACAGCTCCCAAGTGAGCGCTGTTTCGGAAATGTTTTGCTCTGCCTTCCCGTCTGAATCTATGCTGAGTCGTCTCTCTTTGCTGGTAAGGAACAGATCTGCCAGGAGGAGAAATTTACCCCGCGCTGAGTGTAAACACAGATGGAAACATGGTGAAGCCCTTTTCAAAGTCAAGGGAATAAATCTGTTTAAGAGACTGAACATCTGGGGCAGTGGAAGAGCAGGTGGAGAACTAACCCGAGAAAGGACAGGGGTGCTGAGGGATTGCTGTAAGGGAGAGGGCACAAGCTGCAGGGTAGTGGAAGTGTCTAAAGTGGAGAAATTACCCCAAAAAGCAGCAGAAAGATCCAGCAAGGCTACCTCTTGGGATCCAAGACTCCAGTTGCATCCCAGGCACTGAAACAAGTTGTAGGCTTTTCCCCTGAACTAATCTCATCTGACCTTTCTAAGGCAGCATGCGAAGGATGCAGCCCCACGTCTCCTCCAGCTGGTGGGATAAGCAGGATTTTGCTTCCCAGTTTGGCAGCAATCACTATGCAGCAGAAGCTGCTCTATGCATTGCCCTGGAAGGGCAGGTCTGGCATGTTCATGCCATGGGGAATCAGCTTCATTGCTGATGGTTTGGGCAGCTCTTCTGGTCCATGCCAGAGTGTTTTTCTATGTTCCACAACAAGAGCACTGCTGGACAAAGGCCCTGGACCTGCAGGGCTTTATTCACTTCCCTAACCAAAAAGCTAAAAACATGGATAAGCCTTTGGGTGGCTAAGGAAATGTTAAATTGTGTTCCCCTCCCAGTCATAACCTTGTCAGAAGCACGGCTTTGGCTGCTAAAGCCCATAAAATGAGCAGCCCCTGTTGCTCCTGATAGGGGTATAAAAATATAATTACTTGAAGAGTGACTTACGATTCAGTGAAACAAGGATCCTCTCCTTTTTGATTGAATTACACAGCGGTATTCCTAGAAGACTGGAAGCAGATGGTGAGCTCTGGCCAGGCGTTTAACAGCCTGAGTTACTTACTGTGTGGAGGGAACGGAGCTGAGTGAGGCTGCAACACGCCGCTCCTGCCTTTCTCCTTGTCCTGGGCCACCATCATGGTGCATTCCCTGGGAAAAGAGAGGTTAGAGGATAGGACAGGATGGTTTGCAGCAATGGATGGAGATGTGGAGCGTGTCCAGTAGCAGAGGGCTTGTTCTGCAGCAGCAGCACGCTGCCTAGGTTGTAGCAAAGAAAGGCTAAAATGTTGTTTCTGCTTTGATCCCAGGTTGGCACACCGTGACAGCAACCCCACTGTGTGTTGTGTCAGGGTGCTGCGGACCTGGGAAGTGATAAACTGCCCTCCTGTCACGCAGAACTCCCCATCCCTCTGGGCCCAGGAGGCAGACGGTCCTCTGGGCTGGAACAAACGCCGCTGTATAATTTCTGCCTTGCTGCTCCTCCTGCCCCCATCTATCTTGAGCACGTCAATAAAATCCAACAGGCTATTAGCAGCATGTCATGTTATCGGCCGTGGATGCGTGTGCTGTGCATCAGGCAGCCATGCAGCCTGCGTTTTATGAACTGAGCTGCTCATACCACTGCTGGGGTTGCAGCGATTATCACATCCCCTCACATCTGGGTGATGCTGGCTTTTATGAGCTACCCTAAATCAAAGGCCCTTTCTTTTTAAAGGTAAATTAGCAATTCTCTCCCTTTCTTTTTTCCCTAATGGCATAACAGCCAGCTGATTACTAGGGGAGACACAAATCTTGTCGCTGAGCTCTGCCTACCACATTGTCTTTTTGATTATATTTATCGAATAAGCAAATGTTCTTTTGGAGCTCTGAAGTCCTTAGGAGGGAGGGCTCATTTTCTGCTACCCTGCACTCTGTGTCGCGGGTGGGTGATGTATGAAAAAGAATTGCAAGGAGCTGTTTACAGCAGGCGAAGTCACGGAACAGCCCACTTTAATTTCCACTATCTGTTGGAGACTGTTGTTGGTGTTGGTCAAAATTAATTAAGCAGGAAGGAAGAGAGCAGGGAGGCAGTATGCATCCAGTTCTGACAGTGAAATATTAATAGTAAGCTAATCAAGAAAGAGTATCTATGAATATCTAATCAGCTTACAGTTTGCATTTTTACTGATGCGGTGAACTTCTGGGCAACAGCCCTTCACAGGAGGCGGCGGGAGCGGAGGTGGGCTGCTGGCTGCCTGATCGCTCAATCTGGGAACAAAGGCAGAGCTGAGGCACGTTTGCCTTTTGCACCTCGCAGCCCCACTGCCACGGGGTGCTGCTGTATCTTCCCACTGTCACCTACAGCAGCAGGGTCAGAGGGTCCAGCCCATGGCATCCCCCTGTTGTGTTCCTTCCTCCTCAGGGCTAGAGGGCACTTGGAGGGCTCAGCTCCTCCAGGACTGAGCTGCAGCATCTGTCTGCTTCCAAGCCTCGGGAAAAACCTTCAACAGAGTAGCCTTGAATGCAGGACCTCATCTGCTTGCTTTGTGCCCAGTGCAGGACATCCCAGGAGAGGCAGCAGGCTGTGCTCCTCTCTCTTCTGACAGCGTGGGACTGGTGTTTCTGTGCCCAATTTCCAAGTTGTTTTTTGGGGGAAAAAGGTGATGGCTGTGCTGCAGGGCCAGGGTACCATGCTCTGGGCATGCTGGCTGTAAATGGGGGCTCATCAGCTTACATTGACCCAGCACACAAGCAGGAGAAAGTAGGAGAAAACAATCCCATGCCAAAGCCAGGCTGTTTTTTATCAGTCTCAAAAGCAAATGTCACCTTTGGGTGCCAGACAGAGTCAAGCAGCATTTCTCCCTTCGACGTCAGCATAACGAGGGCTGTGGGTTTGGAGATTTGTACTGCTGTGTTTCTGCAAACAGTTCCCTCTTCTAACCTCTTGGAAATTGGATTTAGCAGGGCTGAGCAGTTTGTGTGCAGCAGATAGCAGTGGGACTGATAAGCAGAAACCTGTTTACACACTCACTCCTATCTAATGCTATGATTGGGCAGGGGACTGCCTGGATTTAGGGTTTTTTTTTAACTTTTTTTTTTTTTTAACACTATCTAATGTAATCCTTGTGGCTGAATGTCTTGCTGCTGCTTAACAGGGAGATATCTGAACTGAACAGTTTTAATGGGTAACGAATGTGAAAATAACTCATGTGAGGCAAAAGGATAAAGGTAATAGTAAATCTGAAATGATAATAAGGAAGAATTGAGTGGCAATCAGTAAGGAAAGGCCTGTCTGCACTCTCCTGTGTGAGGTGGTATTTCATAAATTGCCACGTTAGTAGGAACTGGACACAACCCCAAATGTGGAGAGACCTGGCATGTCACACTGACAGCAACTGGGACCTTCTGGGAAGGCAAAATGGAAAGCAGATGGGATCATTTAAGAACAGCAGGAAGGTAGCAGGGATGCCCAGGGAGGTGTTAGAGCCCAGTGGCTGCATCTGTCCCCTGTGGCCTGTGGGAGGGAGAAAGCCCCTTGCTGCGGTTGCTTGGGTGCTGTGATGCCCAGCTTCTGTTCCTGGGGCTGATGGTGGAGTGAGCAGCAGAGATTTCTGCAGGAGGAGCAATCTCAAACGTGCTTCTGTCTGTTGCTCAAATATAACTCAAGTCTCTCAGTATTTAGGGCTTGCTGTGAAGGTCATCAGTGAGCAAGGCTAATTATTTCAAGCAAAGCAGCAGGCTAATGCCACTAACCTGCTCCTGGGAACTGAGCTCTGCCCTGTGCCTGGGCTGTGTCGCTGTACACAAGCTGCAGGGAATTATGTATACATGGGGGAGGACGTTAAACTCATGGATATAAACAGATCCTACTGGCATGTACCTTGAGCACGGAGAGGGAAACACATTTGTCACAGCTGATTCATTCAGTTGTTAGGAAGATGCTGTTGAAGCCAAAAGATAGTCTCTCTCCTTTCTGCCATTTAATTTCCTTTAATCGGCTCTTGACATTTATTGAAAGAAGCATTTTATGCACATCAAAGCCAAAGATTTAAAAAAAAAAAATCACATGAAAAAAAATTAAGGTCAGTCCAAGGGAGGATATGGTAGCAAAGATGAGATGAAAGACTCTAGTTCCTACAAGGAAGGTCTGTGCAAAACGAGAGGTCATGCTGATCTGTGGTCCGAGGGCATTTCATTTGCACCTCTGACACTAGCTACAAGGGGTGGGCTTTGCAGCCTCAGCAAGGCTGTCCTTAACATGAACAGGTTTAAAAGTAAAAGATGCCTTGATAACATGACTTTTCAGGAGCCTCCTCATGTGGGCAAAGAGCTTCCCATGGCCCTGCCTGGTGTTGGCCCAACTTGCTTTGCCTGGGGCAGCGCTCGGAGGCTGCAGGCAAAGCTGAGCCATCCTTTGCATTCGCTCTCCATAAGTGAGTGTGGCTGCTTCTCACACCATTCCGTGAGCCAAAGCACTTGACAAACTGAACAAGCTGCTGAAAGTGAATCCAGTGGAGGGGCCAATCCCACAAGATGCCTCCTGATGCGTTAAGCAGCCCGAATGCCAAAACCAGAGATGGAGAAATGGAAAAGATCCCCAGCAAACTTCTGCTGTGAGTTCATTTCACATGGGTAGAGGTAACAAGCTGACACAGGTTAATTTATAGCTCAGTTGTATGCTGATTGCAAAGTACACATTTCCAGCCAGCAATCAGTAGTAAATCACTTTCCCACCACTTCTCTTGGCATAGAAAAGAAATTTCTCCCTTCCTGACATTTAAAAAAAAAGCCCTAATAAGTTATACACTCCATGACTTTATAGCATTTTTAATATTTAAAAGAAGGGAAGAATCTATAACCCCAACCTTTAACAAATGTACAGTAACACGGTAACAAATTTGCCTTGAACAGCTGCTATCTTGGTACCAACTGGCATGAAGAGGAGGGAAGTAATTGGCTTGTTTTCAGATAATTACCATAATTGTAGTGACACCATTTGGATCACATCTAACTGCGTTCCTGCTGCAAGTTGGATAATTTAATAATTGGCAGAATTTAGACTGACAGTAAAGGTAAAGTCAGCATATGGTGGGGAAATCAGTAGGCACCTCCCTGCATTGCTGGTATTTTGCTGTTATTCCCAAACCCTGTGACTGGTTCATAACTGTGCTCCTCTCCTAGGGCTTCACCTGATGAGACCACATTTTGCACCTTTGAGATAAATCACTTGGGTTCCTCAAATTACTACTTTCCCTGTGCACTATTTTTAGCTGTCCTAGTTCTGCTGGGGGCTTGTCAGAGCTCTGCGCTGAAAGTGGATTAAACCACAGTCAGGTGCTTTCAGGCAGCAGCCAAATGCCTTTCCCAGAGGTTGAACCCAGATCCCCCAGGCAGGGCTCATTCCCTTGGCTGAGCCCTGCCAAGCTGCAGGGCTGCTGGGGAGCGGAGCACGACACACTGAAGGGAACTTGTCCCCTTGTGTCATCTTCTGCCAGCACGAAGGGGACTCAGCATCTCTTGTGTCTCCAGTCCTGACAGCTGCCCGGCCGGAGTCCCAGGAGCAGGGGGGCTGCAAGGTAAGGCTAGGAGGTGGCCAGAGGCTGCCAGGGAAAGACAAGAAGGTTTTTTGAGATCAGCTGGGCATTTCTGCCAGGGAGTTGCAAAATGGAACAGAACACTGAGCTGGTGCCTTGCAGGGCTGGTTCAAGTACCTAGAGTTTTCCTGCAGAGCCTGACCATGGCCTTGCCCTGCCTCCCTTTCTGCTTTGCAGAGCAGGGGTGAAGACACCTGGCAGCAGTACTGACAGTGCCGAAGGAGAGGGGTGTGCTGGAGCTTCTCCAGTCCCTAAATGAGAGAGAAACTCTTTGGGCATGTTTGCTTATTTTGCTGCTCCCTGTGGCTCTTCTGCTTTCCCTGGGTTGAACCAAGATGTGTCTGTCAGATGACAGAGGTCAAGGCTGTGCTGGACCCGCAGGGTGAGCAGAGTTCCTACCTGCTGGGGCAGAGCACATCCCTCCCGTGCTAGCTGCTGAACCAGGCCCTCCATCCCACATGTATTTTCCATGGGTCTCAGCAGGTGAGGCAACTGCTGATGCACTAGCTGCAGGTCTGTGATGCAAACTGTGCCTGGGGGGTGCCCAGCACCTCACACACTGGGGAGGACTTTGGCACAGAGCAGACAAAGTGCTCATCTCTCTAATAAACCTGTCTGCCAAGATAAGGTTGACAGCTCCATCCCAGCCTCCAGTACCTGGGCACACAGACAACATTCATGCAGGAAAGAAGGGGAGGCTCATGACTAAAAAAAACCCCAAACAAACAAACAAACAAACAAACCAACCCTGCCTCTGTTTCCCCAGGCTCTGGGTAGGTGGACTCCAGTGTAGCAGTGGGCAGGAGCAGGAGTGGGCACTGGACCAGGTTTGTGATGCTGGAGCTGTGTGCCTGGGAGCGGCTGGCTGATCCCCACACATCCCATCTCAGAAACTCCAGGGTAACTGTTTCCTCACAGCATTCTCTCCCCTCTCTGTGATTTATTGCTGCCAGGAGGCTGTGCATGTGGAGGTGGCATAAATCTCACCCAAAAGAGAAAGAAGGAGGAAATTTGCATTCGCTCCCTCAGCGGCGGCGTACTGAATGCAGCTTTCCAGTTCACTGCTGCAACCCTGAGCGGGTCTCAGGCAGAAGGATGGGGCACTTCCCTCAATATAAAGCAGGGCCAGCACTGGAGGCTTCCATCCCTGCCTGAGGAGGCTCTGCTGGCCGGCACAGAGCAGCTCCCCACTCAGCCCAATTATCCCTAGCTTAATTTCAATCCACCCTTATATTCTGTGTCATCGCCCTGTGTAATTCTGCAGTGTTTACAGGCTTCAAGCACTTGCTGTACTCCCCTCTGCTGATCTGCCAACAACCACAAACCCTTTAAATAGCTTTTTCTCATTCAGACCTTCCTGCTCTCCTCATCATTTCGGTTGTGTCTCACCCGCCTCCCCTACACCCTCCTCCCCTACACCCTCCTCCTCCTCCTGTGTGCGATGCCCCCAAAGCACTCCCTAGGCTGACAGTGTGCTGGAGCTAAACTCCCTCAAGCTGCTACTGGAGAGGAGACTGCAGAAAGCAATTAGGGAGATTATAGACCAACCATGCTGCTGCAATGGGTCTGGATGTCCTGTCACAAGCAACCAGCCTGGACTAAGAGGCTTTCAAATACCAGAGCAAGAGCAAAGAGCAAAGCCTGGCAATTGCTGTCTCTGGGATTACATTTTAACTGGAAGCTTGGTGTTTTCCTATGTGGAAGGTAAACTGGATACAAAGCAAACCAAGAAATGCAAGAGAATGAGGAGAAAGGAAGGTGGATACAACACATTAATCAGAGGCAAAAGTTGGAGCCTGCAAATCTCTGCCCCTGCATGGGCTGACGGCTGTAAATAGCATGTTGAAGCAATGGAGGAAGTAAAGAATTAATTACAGTTCTGAGACCCAATCCCACTTCCAGCCACAGACAGCATTTATTAAGATCTCACTGAGGTGGGAAAGATTGAACAAGGGACTCGGGGGACTGCTCAGGGGAAAAGAATTAATCAGTTTGTCTCAGGAGACTGGAGAAGTCAGATTAAATAAAAACTGGAAGTGAAATGCAGGGGGGGGAGCAAGGTGGTTGGAAACCTGGACCTGTTTGAAGGAGGGACTCTGGAGGCACAGCTGGGAAGGGCTCTAGTCCCCCACTAGAGAAGATGGGGAGCTTTGGGGAGAAAGGCTGAAAGTTTGCCTTGAATTTGTTTATAGGTTTAGAAATGTCACAGTTAGGCCTTTTGCTTCCCTTGCTTGGCTGAAGGAGGCTGAAGGGTGGCCCCAGCTCTCCCACCTCTGGTCACTGCTGCAGCGCATCACTGAAGTGCCCAGGTTCCCCATGCCCCACAGTCACTGGGACCCATTCCCCAGCCTGCCTGAAGTTCCCTGGTAGTGAAGGAGGGGGCAGGAGGGGAAGCTGAACCCACCCAAACGAATAGATGTCCAAATCCTACATGTCCCACAACCAACTCCCTAAAAGGGAAATCTTTGTCTCTGCCTGTTGCCAGCCCAGTGTTTTCCATGACAACAACATTCAATTATTTCTCTTCCAGAGTGTACAACATTTTATTCCCTCTTTTGTCTCATTGCTTTTCTGCCTGTCCCTCTGGGAAAGGTCACTGGGCTTCCACATTCCTGCTGGGTAATGGGCTGCAACAAACGTGGCTGATGGTGACCAGTGCTGGGGTCAGAGAGTTTTAGTGGGTGTTAAACACCATCCTCACAGGGAGGGAGCCTGTCCCCAGCTTGCAGACGGGTGTCCCATTGCCAGACTTCCCCTCCACTCTGCTCAGTGGCAGAAGCTTCATAGAAACCAAATGAGAGACTTTTGTCTTATTCTTCCCCCACAAAAATAATGAATAAAATAAAACATTCCATAAATAAAACACTCACATATAATCAATGTAAACAGTGAGGGGGGGAACTTCTCCTCCTTAATAAGTTTTCATCTTCTGGATGAGACAGATATTCCTGTTTTTCTGGCATATCCAAAAATAGGCTCTTTTGAGAAAGCCCTTCTGGAAATGCAAAGTGCATTTCCTGGAGGAATGTTCCATCAAACCCCAACAGCACTGATTCAGGAGAGACCCCAAACCCCTCCTTGCTGGCTGCAATAGAAATGCTTTCCAAGAAAATTGTGCTATTTACAAAGTTCCTGACTTTATCATCCCTGTCTCTTATGCAGGAGTACAGCTCTGTGCCAATTTAACAAGGTTCCAGGTTACTGGAAATTACTGGTTACAGGAAAGCACAGAAAACAGCAGGTTGCAAGGAAGAGAGGCTGCCTGAACAGCCCTGTTGGGTAACAGCCCTTAGGATATGAGAAAGCTTAATAGCAGGATGTTTTTTGTCCCTGTGTTATGCCAAAGAACAGTAAAATAAAAAGCTATGTTCTGCTGATTCTGTAGTGGTATTTCCTAGCAAAGCCACTAAATGCTGTTTGGTATGTTAGCTGGAGTTTAATATGCATGAATGATGGCAGGGAGGGATGAGCACTGTGAATTTTTATCCTGGACCTTCAAACCCAGGAATACCTCTAGAGATACATCTCATTCCTCCAGCCAAGTATGTTCTTCAGCATTTTTTTCCAGTGCATTTGTTCACCTAGCCCAGCTTTAAATGTATCGATAAGCCAAAGGACATATTGTTTGTCACAAAGTGAGGCTGACATGGCATGAACACCACTGTGAGGTGTGGGGCACTGGAAACTCAGGGAGAATCATAGAATCATAGAATGGCAAGGGTTGGAAGGGACCCCAAGGATCATAAAGCTCCAACCCCCTGCCACAGGCAGGGCCACCAACCTCAGGCCTGGAGCTACACAAGGTTGCCCAGGGCCCCATCCAACCTGGCCTTGAACACTTCCAGGGATGGGGCACCCACCACCTCTCTGGGCAGCCTGTTCCAGCCCCTCACCACTCTCTCTGCAAAGAACTTCCCCTTAATATCCAATCTAACCCTTCCTTCCTTCAGCTTTAATCCATCCCCCTTGTCCTGCCATTATCTGCCCTTTTAAAAAGTTGATTCCCCTCCTGTTTGTATGCTCCCTTCAGGAACCTACTAAACTGTGACATTGTGGTTTTCACCATGAGAATCACTGCAAATTATAAATCAGGCCATGCTTCTCATGTTTGGGGTATTTCAAGGAAGAAAGATGGGAAAAAACAGCCATCAATTAAGCAAACAAGACTGTCTTCTCTGTAGGATCTGGAGCATCTTTAAGTTTTTGAAGGTCACTAACTCATCTCTTGGTTGCAAAAGCATGACAGCATCCAAAAGATGGTTTCACAAGCTGTGAATCACTATACTATAGCTAATAGGCTTTAAAACCTGGCACTTGTGGTTGTGTGATTTAAGGCTGTACGTACGTGTAACGTGGCTGTGCCACCCTCACTGCCTGATGCCCCAGGAGTGGTACAGCAGGGACTGACTACACCTGGGCCCTCTGACACTCAGCTGGGTGGTGTCAGCCCCTTGTGCTAAGACAGAGCCAGTCTCAGATTTAAGGGGAGCAAATCACAAAGCTCCAGCCACAGGCAAGACTTAAGAAAAACAAGCTAAAAAGAAACCCAAAGCATGCTTCCCACCACAGGCATTATTTTTCAAACAGAAACCAGCCAAAAAACTGGATGTGAAACAGGGACAGAAATACATTCTCCTTCAGGAAGCTGACAAAAAGGATGCTTGCTTGGGCATACAGATAAGACAGGAAATTATGTTTTCATTACTGCTAGATTGGAAGTAGAACTTGAAAGCTGGAGATGTAAGAGCCTCCCTGAACCACCTCTGCCTCCCACAAGGCCCAGATTGCCACCTTTGGGTGTACAGACCCAATTGCACCTATCTGCTTTTGGGTTTTGGGGCAGTTGGTGCTGCCCAGTGACAGCTCACACACCCACTGAGATGACCACAAACTAACCAAAGCCAAGACAAAAATCTTCCTGTCACTTTCCAGCCACCCTTCTCCAAGGTGGTGGTGAAAGGAGTTGGTGCATCTCATTTTAATGCCCTTAGGGTTTATTGATGGATCCCCAAATTAGATCAGCAGACCCTGGCAGGCTCAGAAGTCTAGCTAGGCTTGTTACTTTAATGAAACGCTAATTGCCATTTCTGCAGCCTGAAAAAGTGCCTTTGGTCCTGCAGCAGCTTCAGTTAAGCTGTGTTAATTGCCAAAGCTAATTATGTTGCTGTTGCTCCTAGATACCAGTTCAGGTTAGGTCTATAAACAATAAAAACAGTAGTCAAATGGCTGCTGTTTAGCTGATGGGACCTGTGCAAGGCTCTGGCTTGGTACAGTGCTGGCTAAAGGCATTGAGGTGCTCTTGATGCTTTCTGTGTATCCAGGCCAGGTGCTTTACAGGGAAAAGGGGCTACACCCTGAACCAAAGCCCCTCACTTTGCCCAGGACAGGACCAGGTGGCAATTTCTAGATGAGACACCCTGCAGGAAAACTTGCTAAAATTTTTTAAGATTTCACTTTTGAGAGAAACTGCTGGGAAAAAAAGCTTGCTTTCCCTCAGTTCTGTAGGTACAGGTTTTACTAATCTCTTAAAAAAGCCATCCTAAAAAAAAAAAAGCCTCAAGTGTCTTCTGGGTTGCAATTAGTGGAAAGGAAGAAGCAAACAGAAGATCTAGGGTTCTCCTTTCTAAGAGGAAAAAAAACCCAACCTCCTCCAGAACCTCCTGTGACTGTTTCACTGATGAAACTCCCAGCTGAAAAAGTGCATTGCACCAATAAAAGCACCAGAACTTTCTAAATTCTTTCTGAAAAACAAGCTTACTGTCAGGATAAAATATTTGCTGGTTAAAGCAGCCTCACCTAATTGCTCCAAAGGGGTTACGCTTCGCCAGGCCCCTTGGAGACCACTGCTTTGGGACTGGAGGCAGGAGCAGCTCTGCTGCCATCACAAGAAATGGTGTGAAGCTTCTCAAGGATATGAGCAGCTCGAAGATGATGGTCAAACAGGAGCAGCCAGGGAGAGTCACAAGCAAGGGAATTTCTCTTAGGCTTGGCTGTCCTGCCTTACTATTCTCCTCCCTGGTGCTGGAGAGGAGCAAACCAAAGAGGGCAGTGCTATGGGTTGTTCCTCTGGAGAGGACTTTCCAGGATCCTGCTTAGGGAACATGAGGTAAAATAGATTTTTATCTCAGGTCCAATTAACAGCTGAGTTATGGGACTCAAGTGAAATAAAGGGCAGTGAATCTCTGAGACTCTATTTACATGATTTATTGGAACAGGCTGTCTGCAGGAGCAGGCCGCAGCCGTTATGTTTAATTTATGAGGACACGAGGGGCCAAGGGCTCAGCTACCAAGCTGTTGGGGGGTTCCTACCCCAGAAGGGCAAAAAATCTCCTCCTCATACAACAAAGGCACTAACAACCCCCCTTGCACCAGTATTGCTGGCCGTTGGCAGGACTGAAGGGGCACATCAGCCACGGCTCACCAATGGGGCTTGGCAGACCTGGGGGTGGAAAAGCACCACACATTTCCTCTCGCTGGTTTCCAGGTTTATGCAGAGGGAAGAGCCAAAGCTTAGAGGTTCAGAGGGAGAAAAAAAGAAATAGCTGAATTCCCAGCCTTGCAGCTGAACTGCCAGCAAGGGGCAATGCACAGAGTGGGAGCTTTTGCAGCAAGGTGAAACACGAGTCCTCTCATCTCTGTGTCTGAAAACTTCCCATTTTAAGCATCTTCCAGGCCAGAAAAGGATATTTGAGCTGACAGCCTTGGAACAGCTCCACCATTTGATGTTTGTGTGTTTGTAGAGGAAGCACAGAAGGATTTTTAGTGACAGATGAAATCTGCAGTCCTTCTAACACACCAGTTAAAGTGATTTTTGCCTCTTGAAAGCCAAACTATAAGGTTTCTATCAAAGAGATGTTTGATATCAGGAAACCAAGTATTGTGAGGAAAATAGAGCGTCCATAGTTTTCTCACATTGCAATCAGTATTTGTGAAAAATATCTGCTTTCCCTGCCTTGCATAGCAATGCAGAGTTGTCAGACCAGCTGCTGTTGCTTTTTTATTTCTCTATCTTTTTTCAGAAGCAGCTGATGTAGAGTGGTAGGAAAATACAACCACAAATAATGTGACTGTCTATAGCGCTCAAGAAAAGTGCTCTTGGTTGTTTTAAAACACTTCAGTGTTGTTCTGAATATCTGGTAAGATGAGAAGCTCTGATGCCCTGTTATATCACAAGATTGGGTGCTCCAGAGGGAAGGAACCTAATTAGGTTTATTATTTATTGCTAGAGCAGCCTTAGATTTGGCAAATCCCCTCCCAGCAAGCTTGTGTTCAGTTGCAGCATATGTTGTTTGGATCCATAATTTGAACTTAAAAGCTAAAAGTACTTTTTTCTAATGGGTAGATGTGAGCTTTCTTCCAAATCTCTACAGGAGGTGGAAGGCTCTCCTGGGGAGGGGGGAGTTGCCTTTTTCTGTTAAGTGTTTCTCTAATGGGTTCGGTGAGGAGAGGTACTGACATGAAGCAGAAGGATCAGAAGTCAGCCTTACAGTTGTAATGTAAAGCTCCTGTGCCCAACCACCTTCACAGCTTCTCTGTTCACCTTATTCCCTCAGTCTAATGTCTTACATAAAAACCAGGACCCTCTTTTGCTTGTTCTAAAAGCTAAGGAATGCCCATAAATATGGTAAAATACAGTTTGCTGTGTAAGAGCCAGCCATTAGAAATCAGATTGCTGACAGAATGCTTGTAAGGTGAACTTCAAATTGGACCAAGTTTTACCAAAGTCATTTGTGGGTCCTGGTACCTACACAAGGATCTCCAAGCTTTGGTATTCCTGAGTGACTACTGAGGCAGCTCTCAGAGGCACCTGAAACACGACACAGTAAGACAGCTGAGCTGTGTGGGGAGTTGAAGGCAATTGCTCTGTTAAAGATGTGGTGATATCTCATGTCCCAGTTTGGGCACCATAAGAGAAATAGCAGAAAACATGGTTTTAAATGAAGGGCAAGAAAAGTGTTAGATAAATGCATCCCTAGTTAAATCTCTGCAACAAATAAAGCTCCTGTGATGTTTCTCCAGTAGTATTTCTCCCAATTCCTAGGATTAAGACAATAGTCCCTACAGTTCATAACATAAATACTGGTTTCCAGAAGGGATCTCTTTTCCTCAGTAGTGCTTTTCCATAGTCTATACTTAGAACCCCATTCTGCTGAAGCAGCACAAGGGATTGGGGTTTTTTCACTTTTGAGGAGACAGCAGCACACAGCGTACTCCAGAATAGAGCAGAGATGGGTGCAGGCTGCTCTTGCAGGAGTGGTAATGCTTGGGTTGCACTAGAAGAGAGATTTCAGCCTCTTGAGAGCATAGGGTTGTACTAAGAATTAAAGTCAGGTCTCCTGAGCCACAGACAGCACTAACCCAACCACCCTTCCTTATTAGAGAGGGTCATTTTTCTCATCCTCTCATCCAGACTCGCAATGGCAAGGGAGATGATGCTTGCAAAATCAGGTAAAAGCTTTCAGCCACACTCCCTGGAGCACCAGGGCAATGGCTCTTGCACACAGGTGGCCAGAAGAAAAAGCATTATTTGAAATACAGAAGATTCTCAGGGTACAAGACAGAAAGTGATTTGTTTTAACTCCTTCCCTTTGCTAGCCCTCCCCGCAGAGTTCAGGCAGGTTTTGTTGGAGCCACATGGGACATTGATCTCCAAGCATGACTCCCTGGGGTGCAGGTAGAAGCACTGTAGCTGCAAAGTGAGAGCTTGGCAAGGAGCTCTTTTTCCATCCTTCCTGACTGAGGCTGCCAGCAGGGAAGCATTAGGGGCAAAGCAGTTCCTCTGGCTTCACTTCAAGGGTTTGAATTGGACACAGAGCCCATTTTATCATTTTACTTTTGGCAGAAGGCAGTGGTCAACCCAGACTAAGTTGTAGAGGAGTCAGTGCAACATTTCAGGGGTTCAGTTTTATCAAAGTTTGGCAGCCAAGTACTGACTGTGAACAAGCAGCCATTAGTGCTGATATTACTATTATTATTATTTACAGTCCTCAAGCATCCAGTGCTTCATGGTGCATGGCAGAGGGGAGGAATAGACAGGCACTTGCTCCCAGAAACCTACAGCTTGGGTTTAGTCATAGCAAAACAGGAGAGCTCTTGTACATCTCCCCACCCCAAAATCACCATGAGCCCAAGGATAGCATTGTTACTGACAATTAAACCATACCAAGAGCCACAGCCACTGGAGTGCAACTCACAAGGGAGCAGAGATCCTGGCTCAGCCCCTCCTGGCACGTTAAGCTGCCACCCACTTCATGCCACAGCAGGTCTGGATAGCACATACCTGGGGCAGTTACCACGCTTCAGAAGTACCACGAGCTGGGATGGTCTGATGATTCAGGATCACTGCTCCATACTTAAATGGTCACATACAACTTTGATAAGAAGCAGTCGCTTGGGGCAACTTCACTCCTGTTCCCTGCTCTGCCCCCAAGCACTCACAGCTCCATCCTGGGGTACCCCACAGTAAGTCACCTAGCAAAACCTAGGGCTCTTATTCTCCACCAAGCTCCTCCCCACCCCTGCCAACAAACTCATCTTTAAAAACTGTGTCAGCTGCAAGGATGCAGATGGTCGCATTTGCATCAAACAACTTTTAAATTATCATTCAAATTAAATTAAATTGAAAATGCAATGAGCTGTTCCTGTAGATCTAAGCACACAAAGACGAGTTAATGAAGGTCACATTTGTAACCAGCGAAGAACATTTAAACTGCATCATGCCTAGCATGGCATGCCATTAGAATAACATGCCTTTCTAAATAAGGATAAATTACTCTTGAAGGCCTTGTGCAGGAATACTCCCTGCTCCCAGGAAAGGCTGAGCTTTGGGACCTTCTAGTTCAAACAGGGAGGAGTTGTGCTGGGTCCAGCAGAGCACTGGCAAAACTTGTTGGCCATGCAGTGTGAGGCCTCAGGGATCAGCTTGGGCTGTGCAGGTCCCACCTGCTCTCCTTGCCTGAATGCAAAGCCAGGCAAGCTCTGAAAGCCCTGTGTGACTCCACCGAGAGGCACTTCTTCAAACCAGGGAGCTTTTGCAAAGGCACAACCTGCCTGCCTCTGCCTGTAATTGCCTCATTTACAGATGCAAAACTCGGCTGTGTTTGCAGTCCTCTCTGAAAAACTGCCCTGCAATGGCTTTTGTGACATCAGTCATCCTCATAGCTCTGCGTTGTCACAACAGTGTCATACAAATTAACCATCCCCATTTCCATGCACTGAAATGAAAGACGCAGCCAGTTTGGCTTGCAAGTGGCACAGCACAGGGTGCCTCCTTGCCAGGCTTCCCACAACCAGCTGCCACTCTCACACCAGGTTGGGCTCCCGCAAAACACTGGGCAAGAGCAGGAACAGTAAGGGTGACAGAGCCTTGGGACAGGATGCCCAAGGGGGTGTGGAGTCTCCATCTCTGGAGATATTCCAGCCCTGTCTGGACACTGATCTGTGTGACCTGTCCTAGGGAGCTGCTTTGGCAGGGGGTTGGACCCCATGAGCTCTGGAGGTCCCTTCCCACCCCTACAGTTCTGTGAACTGGGCACTTGACTGAGTATCCCCAGTCCAGGCAACCACAAAACACCAACCTGAGCAAACCAACTTGAAGCAGGGATTTGTAATTAACTCTGCTTTCTCTCTCATTTGTGTGAGTGTATCTGCCAGTGCTGCAGGCCAGATCACCTGTTTCAACCTGAAAAAAGGACTCTGGTGTAGTATAGGGAAATAAATCACAAAAATACATACCTAATGCTCCTTAGCAACAGAGCTCTTGTTTTCACACGTTCCCTGTTCCACACTCAGGTGTGAAGTCAGATGCTGAGAGATCAGGGGAACCTGTCAAATGGAGAGTAATAATTGGTGAGACTTTTGGCATCTGGAGATAGGTTTTGCAAGAAAAAGGCTTAAGAGCTGCTGGTTTGCTTTAGTAGCAGCCCACTCTCTCACAGAGAAGAGCTAACACCTGTTGTGAAAAGGGGACTAACGCACTTGCTTTAATTAGCCACCAAGGCTTTAGTTGCTTGAAAGTGACTGAGTGCATCCAAAATCTTAGAAAGCAAATGTTTTACATCCACCCATCCACATTTCTGAGAGATTCTCACAGAAGCAGGCAGGTCACAGCTGAAGGCAGTTGGTAATTCCCTGCAACAAGGATCACCAGGTCTCGTTACTGAGCTGAGGACCCTGGATAAGTGGGTTGATCTCATCTGTGAACCGTGCTGCTGGGAGGTAGTGATGTGCCTTTGCTTGCTCTGAGAAGAACGTTGCTTGGATTTTTTTCCTCAAGTCTCATAATGGTTGTAAATCTGAGGAAAGCCTTTTTGATCACAGTGGATGGTGGTCTGATTTGTATCAGCACAACTGAGAACAAAATCTGGACCTGAGTGTTCTCCTAGGAGCAAGCTTTTGTGTGATGGCATCTGAGAAATTGCAACAACTGGAATTAAACTATTTTACATAATCCATTCATAAGATACAGCTCATAAATAATAGTAGGAAAACAAAATGTCAGGGCAAACTGATTAAAAAACAAGCTTGAAAGCTGCCTTACAAATGAGAGGCACAATAGTAGCTCAGCAGTGAACGGTGATTTACTCTCTGGTTTGTAAACCAATTTATTTATCAATAGTTGAAGTTAAAAGATTATGCAAAGTCAAGGATATGTGACCAGAAGGAATGTATTATTGCTGCTGCGTATCTGGATTAAACAAAGGAATTTTAGGCTTTGTCTTCTTTCTGGTTGCTGCAGAACAAATCCCTATCTAAAACTACAGCCTCCCTGTAGGTTATGGGAGCAGACTTCTAGCCCCAGTTTCTGTGCCTCTTCACCACCAGCTCTGGGGAATTGAGTTAGAGGGCCCTGGTGAAGGAGGTCATGGACTTCATGGGGTTTACTGGTGCCTTTTGCCACTACCCACTGCTGTGGTACATGACAAGCCTATGACACGGGCTCACTTACTATCCCCTGAAAACTCAGTGACTTTTCAGAAGGGAAGAAGACTTAGAGTCTTTCCATCGAGTTCTCTTGCACAGCATCCAAATGTTGCAGATAGAACCCTTTGCACTGTCAGTGAATGTGCTCCCAGGAATCTCTCTGGGAAGAAGATTTTTCCCCTTTAGATGTTCCATTAGAACCTGCTGATGCCGAATCCATCATATCCATTAACAGCCCATTAAGTCCATAAGGCTGCTGTTTGTTTTCCTGTGTTCTCTGAAGAATCTGGGAGGCCACAAGCTGCATGTTGCCTGTGGCAGATTATTGTGTGCTGGCTGGCTATGTCTTCTGGCTGCAATATCCTATATGCAAGATGGGTATGTGGTTTTGAAAGATGGGAGGATACAAGGCACTGTTAATAAGCCTGGATGGCTCAGGCCAGTGCCTTTGAATTGTGTTAGGCAAAAATGACAGCAGTGGAAGACAGACAACAAATGAAGGCCAAGAAGTTTGGCCCAAAGCACACCATGCCCTTTTGCAATAGAATAATCCTGAGCCTGAGACATTTGCTCTTTAGTCAGTCGTGAACTGTTCATTCTTCCCTCATAACTACATCAGCAACTGACACCTAAATTATAACTAGATATATATTAAAATAATTTGAACTTGAAGATCAGTGGCACCGAGCATGACAACCATTGGCCTGAATGAAAAATCACATAGGAATTATGTCCCAGAGCACTTTACAAACATTTATTAATGCATTAATTTTAACATATATGCAAAGAATAATTTCAGGTAGCACCACAAAATAGCCATTTCTAAGATAAACCAAGGCACAATGATTCTGAGCAACCTAGAGTAACCAGGGGCTTTAGGCAGAGCAGACTGGGACACAGGATTAATCTTTATAACTACTGTCAAGCCAAGTGGAGAATCTAAGCCAAGGTTGTCTCAACAAGCAACACACAGTGATGATATTGTGATGAAACTTCATAACACCTTGCTGTGTGTGGATCAGTGATGTATAAGCACGCAGAGGCTCAGACTCTTGCATATAGCAGGCAGATACACCTAGTCCAGCACAGAGGTCAGACACTGAGTGTGTGAGACGCTTGTCTGGTTTGTTACAGCCTCCTGGGAAATTTGTTTGGGTTTGGTTAACTTGACTTTTAAATGCAGGCATCCTACGGAAGGAAACTTCCCTGAATGACATGTCTGATGTAGTTAAACAAAACCATTTTTGAAATGCAGAACCCCTGAACGTGATTAAAATGCAGGTTTTCCAATGTATATTTCATCAAGGCTAACCATGAGCAATCCTTTTAAGATATTGCCTTTGATGGCTGGCTGTTTATTTGGATTCAGCGAATGCAGGTTTGGTGAAAGAGGGTGTCAAATGGGTCAAGAGGCGAGACGGACACTGTGGCCTGAAAATTCAAGGCTTTATTATCTGGTCTCCATGGGATTTCCTTTCCTACATGGAAAAATGTGTGGTAATGCCATAGCAACAACAAAGGAACAAACATAGCAGGACATGTCTCTGCTGTTTAAGGCTTCGGAGGCTGGATTTTGTAAATGACTGCATTTCCACAACAGTTATTTTGCTTAGAGTAGTATAAACAATGAGAAGCTGAACTAAAGGCACAAGAAATACGGACGAGCAGCTTTCCATCTTCTCAGAAGATTGTTTGTAAGGCAAAAGACCCTTATAAATATTAAGGATGGGTTGAAAAATCCTCATTTTAATTTAAAACCGATTCCTCTCCCTCATCTCATACCAAACTTATAAAAGAAGCATCCTTAAGCCCCACGATAAACCCCTCACCCTGTGTGGGTAAGCACAGCCATCCACAACTACACGTATTCTCTGTCAGCCAGTTCCCACAGACAAAAATCTAGTGGCTGCTTGTAACATGAAAGGACTTTGCTCAAGGTGTCAGGGGCTAAATGGCCCTTAGGACACTGGGGATGTCTATGAAGATTCACAAAAGTGGAAGAGTCTCCCCTGAGTGCTTCACTTCAGGCTTGGGCAGCTCCCCAGGGGAAAGTCCCGCTCTCGTGTCGCATGGGCCAGCTACCATACAGCATGTAGGCTAGCAGGACATATAGGAAGGCATAGGCTGCTTTTTCTCCTATGGATTTGATCTAGTATTTCACAGGAACTCACAACCTGCCAACAGTGCTCTTAAGACCTTTTGCACATGGTAGATCAACATGATTTATCAAGATCAGATCATAATCATGACACTGATCTGTCAGTCAGCAGCCCCAAAGGAAAGTTTTTGCAGCCCTCCTATAACCTTTAAGATCTTTGACATGAAATGCAAGGCTTCCTGAGCTGCTTCCTGACCTTATTTGTAACCTTCCTTTCACAAGCCATTATTCTTCACACAGCAAGCCCAGATAGCAGAGCCCATCAGCAACTGTCACAGAAGAAGTCTCAGCTTAAAACTCACAGTCTAGCTGTCATATTTCAAATCAGCTCTTTATCAGAGGAGACCAAAGTCATGCCAAGAAAAGACATAAGAGGGGTGTGTGTAAGAAGGAAAAAAAAAATCTCTCCAGTTTTCAGGAGAAACAGCTAGCTACAACTACATTCCATAGTTACCCTAGTTTTGCTGGAGTAAACCCAAAAGACTAGATTCAGCGCCTTCATTTGCAAACCTATTCTACGTACTCATCTGAGAAACAGTACCTCTGACCTCAGCCTCTGCCCACTCCTCCTGGCCTGCCCAGGAACCTCAATTAGTCATTAGGTGTAATGTTGTGATAACTGCTTTGTAGTTGAACTGTTTCGCTCAGATCACCTCTCCAGGGAGGGTGCCCAAGCATCAGAAATTCCCTGTGCAGAGGGGACAAGTGTTTCGTATCTTCCCTAGACCAAACCCTAGAACTATCTTCTTTGAAGGTGAAATCTCAGTTTATTCAGGCTCTCATCACCGAAGAAGGCCAGCATTTAATGTATAACTTACCTAGGATTATACTGCCTTTGATTTCACTGTATGTTTCATTGAAAAGAGCAACCAAAGTTGGGTAGTATCCAGAGCCCATCAAAAAAAGCTAATGGCAAGAGGTCCTGGCATGCCTTGATAATTAATGTGAGCATATGACTGTCAAACTCACAGACAGGGTTTTGCTTAAAAGGCCCCTTCATAAAGAATAATAATGGTGCTAATTATACGAATTCTCTAATAGTTCAATACATGTTGAAATCATTTCACTCGGCATAAAAAGAAGTGTCGTGAGATTAACGCTTAACAGATTGAAAACATCTGGGTTTAGAAAATGGATTGGTGAGGCAGCCAGCTTTTGCAGGGCTTTGCAGGGTTATTTCCCCCTTTGGATTAATCTACTCGACTACAGAATAAGTATTTTTCTGACCTGCCAGCAGAGACAATATTAATAGTTTCTAATTCTTTAGTCAGCAGAACAATAAGGCGAATGCATGCTTGGGATTGGGTAGAGGGGAGTCTTTACGATGCTCTAGCATCCCTTTAAATTCTCCTTCTGTCACTTGCAACAAAACAGGCACTTTTTGGTATGGAAAACACATGGCACACAAAGAAAAAAGGAAAAATAAGCCTGCCACCTTTAAATGCAGAACTGCACTCAGATTTATAGGGTTGTGGCTAAGGAACAGAGTAACAGCTGATATCTTTTTATGGGTGATTGGGATAAAGTAAATGTACTCCATATACTATGTACTATGATACAATGGTTAGTGATCGCAAAGAAATAATAGATGGACTTTTTTTATTTTTTAAAATTAAAATGCCATTAAGAAATGGAATGGGTGGGAGGAGCCATTGACTTGATAGTGGTAAATGACCTGATCACAGGTGAATAATAATAATTGTGCATCGGCAGCGATCGGTGCCAACTTGACAGATAGCTCAGATTTGACCTGTAATATTTGGCATCAAACCTCATTTCTATGCATCCCACTCCATGCCTTCTATCTTTATTACCCAGTGCATTTTCTTTTCTGAGAGCAGTCTGATTGCTACTAATCTTCTAGCCTGTAACCTAATGCTCTCTCTTTAAATGAAGTCCCCATATTGTTGATAAAGAGTCATTGTGTTTGCTTATCTCTCTCCTCTCCAGAAGTGATAGCAGGAAATCTGACTTCTCAATTAACCCGTGCTGAATTAGAATCTTCAGGATCAAATTGGTCGATGTGATTTTTTTGGGTAGCTTTTTGTTTTTGGTTGTTTTTTTTTTTTTTTCTTCTGGACTGCTTGAAAATCGCTGAGAATTGGGATTTGTGAATCTCACCAGAGCCTCTTTCTGTGTGTCAGACTGCTGTGGTGTACACAAATGAGAAGCCATTTTCTTGTCATTCTTACAAATAGCTTCTCTTCCTGAGATTTTTCGAAGGAGGCATAAACGTGGCACTGCTTTGCAGGGAAGGCAACAGAAATGAGATCATTTACACCATGGAAAAATAATGGATGTTTCACAGATGTAGCAAACAAAGGCGAGTATGGCATAGATCTGTCTGGAAGACAGGAGGCAGACCCTCCACAAATTAATTAAAATAATTATTGAAAATGTGTTTTTCTGGGATAATATGTTAAACATGGGATTTGAGAATGAAGACATTCAAACCCCGGTATACTTGTGTCTTCTACATGTTTTCCACATCGTTCTTTTCAGATTAAAGTCATTTTACAGCTCACAAATGCCACATCCCATATGGGAAGCTCATCAAAGGATGGAGAAAAAGTAAATGAGTGAATAGTGAAGCGAGGCAAGAGTTTCCAAGCAAGCCACAGCAAGAGGCGTGTGGGCTGTGGGGCTGGGAGCGTACCAGCACACCAGCCTTGACACAGCACACCAGCCTTGACACAGCACAAGTGGTATAAGTCTTCCCTTTGCTTTGCTCCACGGGGGCAGTTCCTTGGCATTTTACATAGATAAACAAAAAAGTGTAATTACAGAATGTTTGGAGTCTGTATTTAAGATCATCAAAATGCCTCCTACATTAAAAAGGATAAAAATTCCATTAAAATATGGATACCTAAGACAAAAAGAGATTTAGAGGTTAAATGGAAACGCTGTCATTTCCACTTCATTTCCTCACTGCTGTTTGAGTTTTGATGGCAAGGGCACTGGCAGGAGATCCTGCTCTGATTAATATGTTTCCATTTAAGATTCCACCTGTAATTATCTGCTGTAGGAGCACGAGGACCAGGCCAGGTTGAACACAGCCTGCCCCAGATATCTCCTTTATTCATCAGATAGGTACTTCAAATATTTTGCTTGTTCAAACAGGGACACATATCTAGAGCTCATGGAAGGCTCACCCAGACTTTATCTGGCAAGAGAAAACCTTCACTAACACATAGAGAGGTTGGTACGAATACCATTTTCCATCTCTCCCCCAGAGATTAAAGCACAAACTAATGCCATAAAGTCAAATATGGACACAATACAAAAGTTTTGTCTCTATTTAAAAAAAAAACCAAGTTACCAAGTTGTTGAAATGTGATGGAGTGAAGTTTGCTGTGCCACTGGAAGTCAGAAATAATTCTGTGAGAGTCATGGGACAGCAGCAGGTTTAAAACTAAGAGCAGAGAGAAAACACACAAAACTCAGTGAAAAGGAGAACTTCAGAGTGAGATGGCACAAGTAAAAGATTCAATTATGTGTAAGCTTTGAAGAGGACTAGATATCTACAGGTTTATATGATCTCCTTGAAAACTGAGACGCTGCCTGGAAAAAGTAACTTGCTTTCTGACTATCATGGGTGAATAGTTGCATTGCTGCTCTGTAATGTTGGTTTTTTTAGGTAGTTTTGCTGGTAGGAGAAAAGTCTTACTAATCTTTGCGCTTCACACCTGGATCTCTCCATCAGGAGTTTGTGCCAGAGTAACACTTGCACTGACACCCATGTGCAAGATCCACTGTAAAACTCCAGTTCAGCACTGCATGCTTTTCATAAAAATACTCCTTTGCTGAAGATTTCAGCAAATTCCAACAAATACTTTTTCTTCCATCTAATATTTATGTTTTCCTTGTTAGATTCTGCTTAAATTCACATTATTTCAGGACCATCTTGTAATGTTTGCACAGTATTTCAAAGCACCTCCCAGTAAAAAGACATTAAGGTAATCTATGATACTATAAATAAGAGGCTTTTTTAAGAAAGTCCTTGAGTCATTTTGCTGTAATGACAGCAGGCCTCATTAAACAGCTGCATATACAGCACAGGCTGGGGACGTTTGCAATGCTAGCGTGCCTGCAAACAGCCCCAAACATGACCCCTGGGAACACAGCAGTAACAGGACATGGGGCATAAATTGGATTGCAAAAGGAGCAGGGGGGTCACAGTTGGCCTTTCCCTGTGATGGGGGAGCGGTCTGGGCAACGGCTGGGGTGCTGCCTCCCCTCACCTCTGCTTAATGCTTCGTTGCTCAGTTCCTTCGTTACCCGCGGTGCTCAGCAGGGTGACATTGTCCTGTGCATGGCAGCCACACGCACAGCTCCTCTCTTCCTAAAGGAAATCCTGTAGCTGTTTTGTCCAAAGTCTCCCAACTGGTGTGTGTGTGTGTCAGAGCCTTTCAGATGGGCACACTTAGCTCTGGGTCTCAGTTATTACCCTTAATACACCTGTGAGTCCTGCAGAAAGCGTGCCACAGTCCCAGCCTGCAAAGACACAACTCGTGCCTGTCCTCACTGCGTCCGTGCAATGAACTGCCTGGCTCACCTGGTTATCAGGACAAGGAAGATCACACTGGTTCTCAAAGACACTTCCCTGCTCCTGCTATGGATGCTCACAGCATGTCCAACCTCCTTCCCAGCTTCTTCCTCACTGGTTGAGGTGTGCAGGGTGGGCTGTGACCGCTCTGGCTTGCCCCACGTTCCCCAGTGTGTCTGAGCCAGTCTTGTACCAATAAACTCAAGGCATGTGGTATCTTGATTGATGCTACTCTCTAAGCATTGTGGCCTGAGACTTTGTAGAACTGAGAGAAAGGATCTGATCTTGCCCAAGATCAGTAAATTATATATACATTTCTCCTCAACAGTCTCTTTCAGTCTTTAGGAATCCAGCCCTGCATTAGTCTTACAGTACCAGCTTTATACCTCTAGAGCAGTGCTTAGAGCAGTTAACACCTCCACGGTATTTTATAAACTGTTTTGATAAACACAAATAAATACCTGGAATGTCAAGTCACCACTGCTACAGAACCTGCTTGATAAAACCAGCACACCACATCTTTCCTGCACACCAAATCTGACCTGCTGTCAGTGTACGAGCTGTCTTTGCCCTGGCCCCAGAGCCCGCTGAAACAGGCAGGATCCCTGGAAAAAGGGCTTGTGGCAATGCTGACAAGGGAGATGGTACAAGGAACAGTCAACACACGTCAGAATGTAACTCCCTAAATCCTGCTGATTTCAGTCTGGAGAGAGGAAGTTCAGTTTTTGGCCTCAGTGGCAGGTTAAGGCTTCAAAGAGGATGCCAAACACACTCACCCCATGGCACACAAGCATGTGGCTTAGGTGCAGCCACCCTGTGCAGCACTCACATCCCGTGGCCATGGAAGAGCCTCATCCTGCTCTGAAGTTGCTCAAAAAACAGCTAAAGCAATTCAGGTGCTGGTGGTGAATTTATTGATAATTGTTTGTGTGCTTCAGTTACTCCATCCCCCAGCAAAATAATTCTGTCAGGAAAAAAGTTGTACGAATGTAAGAACAGGAGACAATTTTGAAATGCAGCTTGTTGTATAGATGATTGAGGTATCAAACTTGAGAGGGTTTTATAAAGGCCTGAAAGAACCCAGCCCTTGTTCAATTAAGCTGCTGAAAGTTCAACTCTGCTGTACAAAGGTAAAAAATTCAAGTTAGAACATGGGATGGGCTTTGCAATTTGCCACTGGGCAACCTGGACTATGAATTTGTCTGCAAGTCATTCTGCAAGGTCTGAGGGGTTATATCCTCCACGGGTCACTGAACACAGGTGCTCATTTTATAAAATATCGTTCCTTCAGCCCTTCACTAAGTGTGTACAGAATACCAGGCTTCCAGACTCCTGAATTAAAGCTGTAAATTTCAACTGTCAAAGCCAAAAGATGTTGGACCAGGCAGCAGGTACCTTTATGACATTTTCTTATTACAAGCACTGAGATGCAATTGCTCATAGAGGGCATTAAATCAAATCGTGGACAGAAGCTGGGACGGAAACACCCCAGGTTCCTGCCTTACTGCAGTCACTGGCAAGAGACTTGCAATTAACCTGCATGGCTGGGAAGCTGGGAAGTGGAGATGCTTTTCTTTTGGATGAGTTTTGCTATCCCAAAGGTAACTGCATACTTGTGACACTGACCAGTCACAATTATCTTAATGAACTTAAGCCAACGGAGCAACTGTTCCGTCATGCTTGCAGGACAGCATCTGCTGCACTGCCCAGTTGGGCACATGGTACTCCGGTGAGCGATGCTGTATCCTCCTAAAATGGCATCAAGCAGCCTCAGGTGGCTGTTATCTGTGACCAGAAACATGGAAGAAAGAATGATTTGACAAAATTAATGATGCTAGAAGACTAGAACTGTGCTGATCTGGGTACACATTGGTCATAGGGTTATTGGTTTGGATCTTACACCATCCACAGCAGTTCAGCAGGTAGCAGAACAGTGGTGTTGACAGAAGTTTAACTGTTTGCATTGAGTTAAAGACTTGGTGTGGATGTGTCTCTTGGGACAGCAGAGGTAGATACTGTGCTGTCAGCATCATTCTGCTGGGCTCTGGGTTCCCAATCAGAGGAATTTACTTGAGCTTTGTTGTTAATTGCTCTACTTGTTCCTTCTTTGTAGTCAATCAAATTTAATTCTGTCTGTGGATCCAGTAATTACACGTCCTTGTTTTTAGCAGGGCTAATAGACCACCTAAGGCTTTGTGTAAATTAGTTAATGTTTTCTCCTGCGAGGCTGGCTTTTTTCCTGCGTTATGGTGGCAGGTGCAAAATGTTCCTTGCAAAAGCATATGGCCAATTGCTGAAATATGGGCAATGCTGATGGGCTTTTGAGGGACAGGGTTGAAAGAGCACGTTCTTTATGATATGTATCAGCACAGTGTTAATTTTGTAGATCTTCTGTTGCCTGAAATGCCTTAAAGTTGCTGCTGAGAAAGCAGATACCTCAGTTATAAGGGACATGGAGGCAAAATAATAATTTAAGGAGTTGCTTATGCCAAAGGGGATCGACGATGTCGGGCAAAAAGGCTGCAAAGGAGGACAGATCGTTGCCTGTCTTGCACTGAAACGCAAATTGTAGAGCAAAGTTTTTAGGCCAGCTGCATAAAAATGAAAGATTCTGTAGGGGAAGATAAACTGGTGGTGTTGAATATTAATCTGCTAGTCATTCTGCAAGAGAATTGTGGTTCTTTGTAGATATCTGGGGGGCAAAACCTGGCCTAATGAGGCGAGTGGCAACATTTCTGTTGCCTTAGTATGGGTAGGGTTTCATTCTAATTCTTTAAATGTTTTTATTTCCTGTAAATAATCCCAGCTAGGGTTGAAGAACATTTTTAAGTGAGGGTTTAGTCCTGAGTGCATAACTATAATGCATTAATAAACCAGTAGCCAAACTAAATAACTACTGTTTTCTGATTATGTGTCAGCCTTCCCATTTACTTCTGTTTTCTGTTGAAAACAACTCAAAAAATCCACATTTTCTGGCAATTTTGGAGTGCCTGTAAGAGGGGTGACAGCTACTCCTTCCTCCAGCAAACAATCCCTGCTGTGTTCAGGTAGTGGTGGAGTCAAAAGCGCAGCATTAGTTCAGCTTTGATTCCCTTCACTTTCTGCTGATCCCATGAAATCGGAAAAGCTCATGGAAAAAACCTGAAAGATCCCATCACATTTTCTCTAATTTAAAGCACTAACGATCATGTTATGCAAAACCCTGAGGTAAGCCTCAAAGTTGGATCTCTTACATGGCAATTTCCTTGAAGAGTCATTAGATCACATTTTTGTATGGATTTCTTTTACACACAAGTATTTTATTGCATCCATTTATCCCAGTGACCTGGAATTCATTTATCTGACAAAGATATTTCCACGACTGAGCTTCCAAATAAGCAGAGAAAAATATGACACATCTGCTTTTAGTTTGTCCTTTCTGTGGCTGATTTGAAAAGGAACACTAGAGAAGTACGTGTACAGCACAGGGGTTGCACATCGTTACTAACCAACACCGGGCTGCGAACTTGTAGGTGGCAACAACTGTGCCGAGCCACCAAGTTAAGATGACTGTGATGGAGCGTGGAAGGACCACAGTTGGTGGGCATGCAGGGTTTCTTGGGTACTAAAAACCCAGGCAGGGATTTAGATCAGCTGGTGAAAAACCCTTTAAATCTTCTAACTTGTTCCCAAGTCCCTCGCACAGTAATCAGATACAGCAGCTGAGACCTTATGTCCTCCCCTCAGCAGCGTATCTAAGCAAGCAGCAGGGATGGCTTAGTTTGGAAGCTGACTCTTGTCCATTTATAGTCTGGAAAATGAATGTGGGGCCTCTTTATACCTTTGACAGACAAAACCCTAAAGGAACTGGGATGGAGAACAAGTGCCGCTGTGTCCTGGTGCTGTGCTGAAATGTCTTTTCTTAGAGGGAAAATCAGTTAAATGAATGGAAACTTTTGGCCCCTGATGGCTGCTGTATGCACTTAGGGTTCATCATTTGCCCTGCCTAGATGCACATCACTTCTGCCAGAACAGATGAGTATTTCCCTGATTAATCAGCAGCCCTCAGGGAACTGCTCTTTCTGCACATATATTATGATCATTAAGGAGCCTTGCTATCCTCTGCTTGCTGCAGAATATGGAAAATGCAAAGTAAATTGTGCAAAATATACTATTACTATGTTTATTAGACACATTTCTCTGTATCTCTTTCAGTAATGGCGCAATTCAGTATCCTGAGATGACAAATGATGTTTTTAAGTTCATTTTGCTGTGCTGCCCCACGAATGCTGTTAACTCAAACATTTAAATGCAGGAAGATGAAGATGCTCTGGGGTTATTTTTGTCAGCCCTGAAGGAAGCCTCTGTCATGGACTAACCAGCCCTGACGCAGAGCCTGCCTGGGGTGTTTCTCGCTGCTGTGCTATGGGGTGGGCAATCTTGGTGCCGGTGCTTGCGGCAAAGAGGGGGTCCCAGCTGTCAGCGGGGCACTGGGCAAGCACAGCTGAGCAGGGATGACTGAGGCTGGGCTCTGCTCACGCGCTGGATTGAGAGAAACCCAGCTGCATGGCTGACCTTCCTCCCGACATTATCCATACACCCCACTGACACAGACTCCTCAACTGGGTTGCTGTAACCTGCCAAACCAGCACAGGAAGGTTTGCTGGGCTCCTTCTGCTCTCCTGGCTCAGCCAACCCTACCCACACCTGTCATCTCATGCAGGACAGCACCCTCAGGGGGACCAGCATAGCACGGACCCAGCAGTGGCATAGGGGCAGGACAAAGGATAGCGTCCTTTACTATATTTGAAAGCACAGCTTTCACTTTGCACATAAATTACTGGTTAAACCACATTCGATGGACTCCAGAGTAATTGCCATGTGAGTAGTGCTTGAGTTTAGGAGGCAGGCGTGACTGCATGTTCACCTGACAATTAGGTGGCTCATTCCATCCAAGCAAGCAGCTCACTGTTGTATGGTATTGGACACCTAATTAAACAGCAAATGAAAACGAATAGGTCCCCCTTCCACGAGTGTAACCACCTAATTCTGGTACTGCATAAGGTTTGCACTATTGCAAGATAAATTATTTACTTTTGGACAACAGGGCACATCTCCCTGCCAAGACTCAGCCATCGTGCCAGAGAGGGCACAGACTGGTTCTCTTCTTCCTATTTGTTCCTACATCTGGGTCTGGTTTCCATGGAAAGGACACACAGACCTGCAGGGTGGACGGGAGCATTTCAGCAGGAGCTGATCAGGACTGGCAATGTGCAGACTGTCTTCTGTGTCCAGGGCTGAGACAGATGGAGAGAGAGGGCACAGAGCTTGGCTGGTGGCAGAGCCTTTTCCTCTGATCTATCTGAAACACAGGAGCATCCCCAGTTCTCGCTGCCAACAGCTATCGCTCACCGAGGCAGAGCTGAGAGGCGGCTGCATGGGAAAGCAGCCATTAAATGCTGCTCGCGTCTCCTCTGCAATCACAGGGCTGGAGTGGCCCTGCCACCCTGAGCTCTGAGTGGTGCTGGGAGCCAAAATGAAAGGAAATGGGAAACTGCAGCTCCATTATTTCAAAGCAGATTGCACAGAAGTTAGTTGGCTGCTAGCGGGAAGAGCCCTGGTCCCTCCGAGCTGACCTGAGACCTGTGCTTCTCTGTGATCATCTTTTGGTTTAGGGAACTGAACAGAACCAAACACACTGACTGTGAGAATCTTCCACACGTTTCAGCTTGTGGAAGTCTTTCCACTAATGCTTTTCTCACATGAAAGAGAATTTGGCTGCCTGATATTGTCCCCTGCTGGGCCTATATTGATTTCGTTTTTAAAGACAAAAATATACGATGCAGTGCTCTTGAAAAATTAGAAAAACAAATCAGCCTGGAGCTCAATATAATATGTAATTTTTAAAATGCCAGCTAAAGACTGTGTGAAAGGGAAGAGCAATATACATTTTTTTATTGCAAGATCTTAGCTTTAAAACTGGCTTCACTTCCCTGACCCCCTGGACTGGCGGGCAGTGCTTTTCTGGCACTCTCACATGTTAACAAGGTCATCTCCACTCCCAGGAGAAACTCAGAATTCATAACTGGAGTTTCAGCAGATAAAAAAGGAGAAGAAAGAGAGAACGAATTGTTGTTTCTTTACATAAAAATATATTCAGAGAAATTTCCAGTGTCCCTTGCTATGGTTGGGGTCCTAAGTAGTTTGTTTATTAAGAAAGATTTAAAAAATTCTATTTAAGCATCTCAGTTCCCCTTAAAAGGCAAAGTCTAGAAAATAAATAAAGTTCTGTGCCAAAAGATCCATAGCAGCACTATTCTCTGTATTAATAAAACAAAGGGAATAATACAGATGTCCTTGAAAGTAACTGTTTCTTAGAGAGATAAGATGGTGATTAATGGGAAATTTGTTCTTGCCAGAGGTGGCTATCAAGTATAAGTAAATAAATGGTATGGTTCCATTCTTACAGCCTACCTACCATAAATATTTTTACTCTGGTAATAGGAAGCTGTAATACTGCTGGCCATTCAAAGGTTAAGATTCTGAAAACACCCTTGGCCCTGAGGTTATGCTGTTGATGATGTCATTTACTATGATGCCACAGGAAAAACAAATGGCATAGCAACCAATTCAATTTAGTTTTAAAATAATTTCCACAATATAATGTTGTTTGCTGATGGTGTCACTATACCTTGTCAAAAATAGTCAAAGATCTTAACCTCAAGAAACAGAACAGGCTTTATGAAGTTGGAATTTAAATGTGGTAAAGTGCTGGAACAAATAAATATGGGTTATTCACCTCCTGATGCATTTTAAGACATCTCCTTAAAGGCAGTGGTACATGTCCTCCAGCAGCTCACCTCCTTCCTAAGGACTCAGTGGGAAGCAGAACATTGCTAGGAGGCACCAGCCTCCTGCAGTTCTCCTTAGCACTTGCCTCAAGTTACATGCCCAGACAGAGGACTTTCAATGCTACCTTGACTGGAGACAGAAAAATACCCTCCCTGGCAAAGACATCCAATCGTCCCCATAGTTTATGGATTCTGTATTTCACGGTCCAAATATATTAAGGAAGATATTCTGTCAAGAAATATAAATGATGATCATTTGTTAGCTGCACCACTTGAATAATTGTATCAAAGTGTAATAAAGTTATTGAAGGGATTTATTAACCTGATGAAGTAACTCATTAAATCCTTCAAATGCATTAATGAAGGAGGAAGTGTGGGACCTTATAATTGGAGATGGGAAATTGCACAGCTGGGCCAACCCGATAAAAATGATCAGATATCCCAAATCACTCTTATTTAGCTAGTAACTCTGGCCATTTCCATCACTACTCTGGATTTCTAAATTTTTTTTCTGACCTAAGTAGCTCTGCCTCGGAACTCAGTTCCTTCTTTTGTTTTACTATGGCCTGAAGTTGCATTTGTATGTTTACGAGGTGGGAGCTGAAGCACACATCAATCAGTGATGAGCTTCTTGCAGCAGAGAAGGAACATGAGCCAAAACCTGCCTTTTGAAGTGCACTAGAATGACAAACAGGTGCAGTTGCCAGGGACCATCGCAAGCGATTACTTCCTCCTATAAACAGTGTCTGCAGTGGGAGATGAGGAGCAGAGCTGGTCCTTCCTGCTGGCAGGCTACAGTGTGCTCAGCAACAAGATACCAGGTGAGTTTTGGCTCGGCTCTTCCAGCAGCCTTAGACTAAATCAGCCTCTTGTGTGAGATACAGCTGGTGGTTCTTTAAAGTAGACCTGTCTGCTGCTAATTGAGTCCATGGTGTGATCATCACGACCCAGCCTGGTGCTGTTTTGAACTTGTGCTGCAAGAGGACGCGTACCTGAAAGCTGCTCTGTAAGACATGGCTAAAGAACAATAGGGGTCAACGTGCCCAAAGTCAAAATGTTAGCTGTGCTGCACTAACTCACTAATCAGCATGAGCAATCTCTGCTCAAGAGAAAAACCAGGCTGGATGGTAGAAAGAAGGTGCACTGGGCAAGGAAGGCCAGGTCAGAGTGCAACATGCCAGCAGACGTGTCTGAGGTCCAGCCCTGGGATCACCTGCTGTGTTTCCAGGCAGCTTTCAGTGAATTAGCCCTTGCTATCCCATTTCTTATTTGCAGAACATTTGGTTTAAGCCAGAGCTGATTCCTTTTGTATCAATTTTAAGGATTAGCAACACCTCAGCATGAGTACAAGCTGCACTTTGCCAGTTTGCCGCATTAAAAAGCTTCCAGGTACTCAGGTAGTATTCACTGTTGGAGGTGCTGCTATAACCCACTTCAGTAGGATGTAGTCTACCATATGGTTACAGTTGTGTGGCACCTGGGCTGTAAAAATGGGGGGAGCTCAGGAAAGGGCAATTATTTCCAACGTTACTGGTGGTGTGGCTGATTTATGGCAGGCTGGAATC
Source organism: Laterallus jamaicensis coturniculus (assembly GCA_022605575.1). Classification (NCBI taxonomy): domain Eukaryota; kingdom Metazoa; phylum Chordata; class Aves; order Gruiformes; family Rallidae; genus Laterallus; species Laterallus jamaicensis. Next base: position 2,803,627 of record JAKCOX010000025.1, on the reverse strand, counting down.
GGTAGCGTGAAATGAGGGTTGTTACAGAACTGTTTTTTATGATCAGGTGGCAGTGTGTGCACTTCTGCTGAGTGATGACATTCACAGGACTAGGACATCTGAGGAGCAGAGAACTCTGGTTTCAACCCCCTGTCAAGGAGTTTTTATTAGGAGATATGAAAACATGTAATTTGTGTCTTCCTGGTAGTTTCTGTGCCCTGGGAAAACTGAGGCTGGTCTTTGTAGCTTAAATCAATTAGGAGAAGGATGTAGGATGCCTTTTTTGTTTTAGGCACATATTTTTCATGGTTGCATTCCAGATAAAATGCTGTTCTGTCAGGGATTCTAATCACCTTTCAGCCATTTATGTAAAATACATGTCTCTGAAAGAGGTAATGAATGCGGTATCCCTGAGGCTTGAAGACTGCTGGGATGTGAAGTGCAACTGTAACGAAGTGAGACGGCGGCATTATTCTCAGGCATCAGGCCTCCTGCCACCGCCTCTGCTGCCACATCATGCGTCTCCGCGATGGGGGAGACGAGGTATAGAATGTGCAAAGTCAAAATAAATTCACCATACAACGCTTTCCAATAAGGTCACCTCTGATGTAAGGCTAGTATTTAATGGCCAGCAGCTTCATTATAAATCTGTTTTCACGAGCGTCTGCTCTGCTTAAATTGTGAGTCTTGGGAGAGGTGAAAAGATTGATTTAAAACAGACCTGTGAGGTGAGCAGGTGGGGAAGAGAAGGGGAGCAAATGTGTCATGTCAAATCATGACATTTCAGGTGATCTACACATCGCTGCCTGTCTTTTGGACCTCAGCCCCTGTTCTAAATAGCTATTTAAGAACTTGGACTTGACAGCCAGAGCAGGAGCCAAGACCTGCTGTAGGCTGGGCAGCATCTCCCCTTCCCAGGCGAGCTGGCTCTGAGGGAGAGACAATATGCTGCAAGGAAATGTGTCCGCTCCCTTGCTACTTCCAGCTGCACGTGGACCAGGCTGAAACTGTTCCTCGCTAGGGAATGCATCAGATGGTGAGTTGAAGCCACACTTCTTATGCAAAAGACCACAAGAAGAAGTATTAATTTATATTTTCTTTCATCAATTTCATTCCCTGCCTGTGTTGGAGAACATACTGGTTCTGGCATGGATAGGTTAATTAGGAAGAGAAGCTAAGCATTTGCCACTTCTATTTCTATTTGTAGAAGTGGAGTTGAGCAGCTAACCAATGTGCATTGCTTAGAAAATGTGTACCATACTATGTTTACCTAAAATAGAAGAACTGTTATATGCACTTTCTATTAGCACTTCTTAACTGTTGAATGAACTGTAACAGAGATAAGGGAATACAGGCACATTACGGGCACATTCCGAACACGCTGCTCTCATCTAAAGAATCCAAGACTTAAATATGTCAATATTATATTACTAGCCTGCTTTGGTGTTTGCTGTTCTGAAAGTGATGAAGTGAGAGCATGACTTACATAATTTCCAAAAAGAATAAATAGAAAAAACTCTGTAATTATTGAAGTGATATGAAAAAGGAAGATCATAATGGTTTCCAAATTAGAGTTCATCTGACACTCCCCCTTTCTTGGCTGAGTCTTGCAAAACTTTGTGTAGGAGCCTGCTATTTTGAGAAACATTCGCTCTTGTCTCTCCCTTTTACAGTCTGCTAAATAGGCTGTATATCTTCTAACCTTGCAGATGACAAAACACACTCCTTCACCATAGTCCACACAGTGCTAGATCATTTCAGCCTTTTTGAGTAAATGACACGCCAGTCTATAACTGCATGATTAGGCCCATAGATTACCAGATTACATCTATAAATCTTCACCATAGCTACCACTCCGTTGGCAGAAACAGTGAAGTTTCATCATTTGTTCTCATGTAGGAAACATGCTGTGAAATGCAACCTCAAAGGTCACTGGGATGGCATTTCCTTTGTGGCCCTTAATAAACTTGCAGCTAATGCAGCAATTACCCAGCCCAATTACCTCTACCTTGGCTACAGAGGGTTTCTCTTCCAAAGTCTGGTTAGATTCTGCTCCCTTCAGTTAAAAAGTGAGGTAGATTCAGCTATTTGTACAATTGTTAGATGTTTCTGACACAGGCTGTTTGGGCAATAATGTCCTGTCTGAATAAGGAAGTTGTGCCAACAGACCTTGAATGGGGTATTTAACTGGTACTACAATGGCATTTGCAAAAAAAATGGTGCATGGGGACTCTTGGTTCTGTGCTAGCTTGACTTAAAATAACCTGTTCCTAGTCTACCTCAGCTAAATCCAAATAAACTGAAATGGAAAACATTGTCAGGCTTTATATATATATATATTTCCCAGTAGTTTTGCATACATATATAAAAATACAAGTTACTCTATCTCATGCAGTTCCTTAGCTTGGGAGCTATAGTCACAAACTCAGCATTTATTTAAATGTAGAGTTTGGAGACATTGTGCAAATGAATACATTTCCTTTGTTAGCTCACAAAGGGGTTTGACAAGCTACATAGCTTTCATTATAACCACATTTATAGTATAGCTGCTAACTGCTAACTTGTGAGTTACGCCATTTAGAAAAGCTAGAAAAGGAACTGGTATAATCTACTTATTTGGCAACAGTCCAGCACTGATACACGCTCTTCAAATCACAACATGTTTGACTGAAATGAAGCCAATGGAATATTCTTTACAAAGGAGAAGAGCTATACTGTAATATGTTAGAAGTGGCTGTGTCATTATTCCGAGTCCCAGCCCTTTGTTCAGTTACAAAGGAAGATAGCTACATCTTTATACCAAGTATATGGGCGTTATTATCCCTTCTCCCTGCTCTCCATTTTGCTTTCCTTCAAGGAAGTAATTGCTAGGGCTGCTTTCAAGAGTTTGAACTGTAGGAAGGTGACATGCACCTGCCAGGAGTTTGGCAGAGCAGAACGGTATTTAACAGTGATCCCTCTCTGCTTCACCCCTTGAAAGTTTTGTTGCCATAAGTGTGGGGTTTTGTCTGGTTTATCTTTGACAGGTCACATTCCTATTAATTTTATTTATACTTAATTGGCATTTGAAATGATGCCTGCTGATTTTAGATGTATTTGCCAAAATTATTCTAGGTAATTCCTCCTCTTCTGAAATAGCCAAAAAGAAGATGCTAAATTGTGCATAGCCCCAAATTCTGTCTTGTTTCTGTTTGTACACTCAGGCACAGCTATCACCAACAACAGCTGTGACCTCTTATTTAGCATTGTCTTTAGGTTTCTGATGGTTGGAAGAAATATATAGGTGTCTCCTTTTTGTACAAGGGGACTTGCACTGTCTATGTCCTAAATATCCCAACTTTAGTGACCCTTCAGGCATGCTACAAAAATACTTGCTTGGGAAGAGTGCAATGAGTGTAGGCTAGCCAGTGCAGGAGGACAAGAGATGGTGTTTTTGCAGATGTCTGGCTCTATTACTGGTTGGAAGACTTTTTCATTGCTGCTCAGATGTTAGCTGTATTTCTGGCTTTCTGTTAGGGTGCCTGTGGCTTTGGGTCAGCATCTGCTTTCTTATTTAAAATGAAGCAAGTAAAATCAAACAAACAGAAAGAAAAACTTAAGAGGAGCTAATAAATATATTAGATTAATAAAATGTATAAACTTGAGAGGAAATGTCTTATTCAAAGTCAACTGTGCATAAGAAGAACTGCCAGCTTTAGGAAGGGAGGTAACAGATTATATGTGAGAGGAAACTTCTTGATGAGATGCGTAAAAACTGCTTTGGTAGATTAAGCTCTGTCAATAAAAATGTTCCAAGAAGAGATAAGACTGTGATAATCTGTAATAGGGTTGGAATAATACTCTTGCTGGCCTACAATTCAGCCCTAATTCCAATGATTGTCTGATATGTCCCACAATCTTGCAATTAATCCATCACTGTCACAAGTATCAGGAATATAATATACTCCTAAAATAAGCAAATTAAACTTCTAAGACAAACTAATCTTCTTACGGCAGGTAAGAATTATCAGAAAGATAATTTGTGCTCACATCATATTCTACTAGTGATCAGCACTACTACCACACATCATCTCAAGATATTAACAAATACAGTCAAATAAAATAGCTTTTTTTTCGGATCTCTACAGTATTTGCTACCCAGTTCTGGATTTCAATCCATCTCAACATTTCACCTGGAAGGACACACATCAGCTTAGCCAAATTTTCACTTTCCTGCTTTGCAATACAAAAAACTGTTTGATGATTTTGTTTCATACACTGAAAACTCCATCAGTCTTGCCGAAAGACGTGGAAATGGAAATAGCCATTTTCTGTGCCAGGTATTTAAGAGCGCTGTACGTTGGTGCCCTCTACACACTCTCTAGAGAACTGCATTAACTTTGCCTTGGCTTGTTTAAAATAAACTTGAACATGGCATGTGACAGATTTAAATAATTAAACAGTATTTCAGGAGCTTAGTGAAATGAACGAACCATCGCAGTGACAAAGAGTCACAGATTATTAGAGTTTAAACTAGCAGAAAATGCTATTTTCCTTGACTAGAAGTGTCGCTGATTCATTATCATCACCAACGATTTACAGCTTTTTCCAAAAAATGCCCTAAAAAAAGAAGTGTCTTCCTTTCTAATAATATTATATTCCTGTTGATTAATTTTATTTAGAAACTGACAAATTCAGGACTCTACTTTTAAAAAAAAGAAATAGGTAAGCCATATTTTTTTAACCTTTTGGTCTGCGCATAGAGCAAGAACAGAGGGAAGAGCTCCTGCCTCAGCCTGAGAACCCTTCCGAGGAGAAACTGCCATTTACTGTCTGGCTGAAGTAAAGAGGATGAAGGAGCGACTGCAGCTGTTTGGGAGGGTGGAAGATTATAAAGCAGAAATAAACAGTGACTTACAGTTGAACCAGAGTGCCTGGTCTTGACTTTAAATTGCCTTGCAGTCAGCAGTGGCCGTGACTTACTGGTGAGAAGTCCAGGGATGAGGACCTAGCAATAAAAACCACCATGTGTCAGATAATAATAATAAAACCCACATGTTTTTAACAAGAGTCAATAAGCTGATGGGAAATGAACCAAATGATCAGTCAAGCCATGTTGATAAAAGACCTCCAACTATCCATTTTACCAGCCAGTCCCCTCTATGCTTCATGTGCTTCATGCTATAGAACAAGCCTGAATATGTTGTCTAGTCTTATCATCTTGTATGACAGCAGGAGTACACTACATGTAAGGGTAAGATGCACTTACTACTGTATTCTGACACCTTTTAAAGTGATGTTTGTTGTTAGAAAACCGTGCAGAGGCATAAGTGTTACATGAGGAGCCTAAATGGAGCCCCACTGCTTCTTTGTGTGCTCCCCCAGCTAACTGCACTGCTGACAGACAGCACTATTAAGCAGTCATTAGCACCACCTCTGAAAGCTTGGCTTCTGCTGATAATAACAGGCTATTCAATATTTTGAGCCTCTGTAAGAAAGAGGGCACCTAAATGAGAATAATGAGGTCATTCTATGACATGCCTGAGGATATGAAACCATGGGTAACTTTTTAGCCCGTTTGATACATGAACACATTACTTGGACTGTGACAGATCATTTCTAGCCTTCAAAAAGAAAAAAAGAAAGGAAGAAAGCAAAAAGCTTCTTGCATTAAATCACACCATACAGCATCGGCTCCAACTGGTAATCAACACACTGGTGGCATTGTAAAGAACAGTGTTCAAAATAACTCTGTTTGCCCCAATCAGAAAGAAAACATATGTATGGACAGCTAAGGGAAGTGAAGAAAGGGTTGAGCTAGTGTCAGAAAACCAGCAAATTTTAAGTTAGTAAAGTTTAAAGGATTTTATGATAAAACGATTGCTTCCAGTTCTGCATAATGTTTTCTTTTGCTGAGCGAGATCCATGGACTATTTTGGCTTTGAAAAGATGAGCAAACTGAAATTTTAATTTTAGACCTGTTTCTTGCTCGGAGCAGTTGCTGTTTCTCTTAAAGCTGGCTTGCTTTCCTTTGCGAACCAGCCCAACAGTTTGCAGAAGGGGCTATTTTGAGTCTTCATGCAGTCGAGCAGCCTGAGTTTTGAGTGGGACTGGGCTGTATATCCATCCACTTTACATCGGTCTCTTAGGTAGCACATTGTTCCACTTCCAAGCTGTGCTAGCTCATGAGTGAATGCTACAACCTGAACAGGTCTATGGTTTAGTTTGTCGCTCAGTTTAGTGGTTTAACACTCTCAAGCTTCACAACAGTGGTAGAAAAAGTCTCCCTTTTTTTCTCAGATCTCTCAGATCCCTCCCTAGGTTTCTGCCCACCGTGATGGTGCTTGGGGAATTTTCCTGGACAGTGAAGAGTGCGACATGACTTTCAGGCTGTGCTACTGAACAAAGGAAGTGTGCCAGACCTTAGCTCTGTTCCTTGTTTTGGGAAAGCTCCAGGACCTTCACTAGATGAGATGTTGTTGTACCCAGTTTAGCTTAATTTTAATTATATTTTCACGTTGCACTGTTTGTAGCGTTGTCATATGTGTGTAGGTAAGGGAGATCTGCATAATACCTCTTCTTGGCATTTGGCTTCAGCATCTGTACGTTTGTTTAATGTTAGAGCCTAAATGCACAAGCACAGCTGCTAAAAACTTGGCGCTGAGCTTTGTGAGCTCCCTCCCGCCCTGGGCACCCGCAGTGGGTGCAGCTGGCTGTGCATTGGGGAGTGTGTGATGTCTTCAAGTCACTGCCTACATTGGGGAGGACCGTTCCCCTAACTGGCTCCTGCAGCATCACTGTCACCCACCTTGAGCCTGGAAGGAGGGAAAGGTCACGGTGTCCTTTCCTTGGGAACCACTGAAACCCCCAAATTCATAAAGGCTTAAAGGAAGAGAGAGTGGCTGTGGGAGCAAGGGCAGGTAAAAGCACCTTGATCTCTTCGTGCCCATCCATGAATTACTCTAGAGAGGAACAGACTGGCAAGTCTCTTCTGTTCCAGTTTCTCTCCTGTTCATTTCCATTTTCTTGGTCTTACTGTTTTTTACCAGGGATTATCTCAGCAGATCCATTTAGACTAGAAGGAAAAGTTTAATTCAAATTATTCAAGGACTTTACAGCCTGAATGTGTTAATTTTTTTTTTTTAACTTCACCTAGCCCTCAAGCTTATTAGAGATTTTTCTTCTTCTTTTTTTTTTAATTAAACACGGTTAATGAGTGATTGACCTTTCTTAGTGGATACTTTTAAGATTAAGCCTCTCCAATATTATAATTGGAGTAATATGCACATACCCTACCTGAAAGGCAACTACAAATACCAAGACTAGCATGCAGTGTTTGTTTTTCATCTTAATGTTTCATTAGATGTTTGCTGGTTATGAATTATCTATCAGCTCAAACATAGCCATTAATCCTGATTACCACTTTTCTTGAATCATTAACAATCCACCTGGAGTTTGAACAAAACACTATACTGGAAGAATGCAAAGTTAGAGAAAGTAACTGCTTCACGCTATCATTTGGTACATAAAATAAAGCCTTTTAAAACAGCCCACAGTTTTTAAAGACAAAAGTAATTCATTAGCAGGAAGGATAGTAAAGAAAAAATGGTTTCTCTGTGCTCTCTCAAACAAGAGGTGGGATGGCGTTAACCCCTCGTCTCGGCCTAGCTCAGCCCCTCCTGACTTCCCAGGTGGGCAAGAACTGGCTTTGAAAACTGCGCCCAGAGTACTTCCCCACAGCTTTATCATAGCGGTGATGTATACCATGGCAGTTGTATTTTCAAAGCTGGAGAAGTAGTTCTGTTGCTCATTATATTAATTGGGTAAGCCATGATATTGAAATGCAACATGAATTTATTAAAGACTGTAAAATCTGTGGAGTTCTATTAAAAGCTAACAGAGAATAGAGTGTAATTGCAGGAGGCAAGTCTGGCTTTCCAGCATCAAGAGGTGGCTTAAGCTTTGTCTTTTAGACATATTTCTTTATTTGCTGGGTTAATTTGCTAGTGTGTTGGCTAGAAGGAGATACAAGATGACTCGCTGGGAGAGATTTCCTGCTGCTTTAAGTCTGTGCCTTTACTTACTCAATTTTTAGATTGCTACAGCATATCCTGTTAGATTCATTGTGTGTTTTTAGAGCCCAGGCTGTCAAGACTAGGTTATATGAGAACTTCAGTTCTTAATAATTTTGGTCTCAACCTTAGGTTGAAAGTTTTTCTAATCCTCAAGTTTACAGAGGAAACAAAATATACTGAAAGACTCCAATGCTAAAAGCTAAATAAAAAGAAGACAGATTGTTCTGGTTTTCATCGCATAATCTTTGGGTCAAATGTGAGTAATGAGAAAGAGTTTACATTATCAGAACATAATGAGCAGAATTTGAGAAACTCCAGTTAAACGCTTTCATGGGAAGTTTTTACTTGGCAGAAGAGAGTAATTGTTTGTCTCAAGAACAAAAATGCTGTTGGGAAGAAAATCGAGCTGGCTTGGAATCTGCAAGCCTAGGGATTCTTCTCTGTATTCCACTGTAGCTGAATCACCTTACTTGTTAAATGGCTACATAATTTGGATAATAACGTTGCTGAAGTTATGTAATGGGCACCCGTTCTCTTGAAAAAAAGCCCAGGGCCAACTTGCTACCGTTATGACGCTGCTGTCCATAAGAGCAGTGAAAAGGAAGAGGATCTGAGAGTCACAAGGCTTTGAGCTCTAACTTTTCCCATTGATTTTAATATAACATATTTGCCTTTCTAAAGGAAGGAAATTTTTTCAAAGTAATGAAGTGTTCAATAATAATTGTTGTGTTTCTTTTTCTCCTCTCTCCAGTGTTCATAATGGCTTCTGGGCTTTTGGTTTACCCTTTTGGTTTCAACTCTGCTACTGTGAAGAGATTCTGTGAGAATTCAGACATCTACTATGCAGGAGACTGCCAGATTGGCTGGGGGTATATGCTGGCAATTGTTGGGGTCATGTTGTCTGTCTTTTTACCATTCTTTGCAAAATATGCACCAAAAGAGCACATATCTCCAACTCCAATACCTACTATTTTATAGTATTTTATTACTGGTTAAGAACAGAACATTCCTGTCTACAGGCAATGGGCAGAAATTGCTATAGCACTTCCGTTTAGCTGTATGGCTAAGAGAGAAGAGAGGAGCTGGGGAAGAGAAGGTCAGATTCACAAAGACCAAAAGTGCATTGCTAGTCTTCCGTAAGTATGAGCAGCGAACACTCTGGAATTGAAATAAGATTAATCAGCAGCCTTTATACTGCTCTAAACATATAGTGGCATTATGCCTTAGAGAAAAAAATAAATCTGTTTATCCTCAAAACATCTGTCTACCTCCCAGTTTCTTTCGTGTCTCAAAATCTTAAGTCTTTTAAAAGGTTCAATTAACTTTTTATATATTATTAAATATCAAAACTTTTATGAACCCAATAATTTTAAAATCCATAATGATATTTTGTTACAGTTATTTTGATTTGTGAAAAAAGCACCTACTAGTAGCCAGGGCTTAAAATTGAGATCTAAAAAGAATTGTATGCAAGGGAAAGGTTTCTTTTTACCCTATATGTACTAGTACTACCTGCATAGTGTAAGTTATCGGCACACTTGGTAATACTGATCCAAGACTTAGAGTACTCTCCATGAAGACTTGTATAAAATTTAGATTACTTTTTTTTAAGAGAAAGTTCCAGCGACTTCCAAAGGCTTCAGACTGATTTAATAGTTTAACAACAGGAAAAAAGAAAAAAGAAAATAATTTGTTTTTGTTATTTCTTAAATGATAATTTTAGGTGGTTTTTTTACAATATTATTCAAACTGTTACAAGTGGAGATTTTGGCTTTTGCTGTTTGTTTTTTACGGCCAAAAAGAAAAAACAAAATCTCTGTTTACAAAAATGTATGTGTCCGATGACCCTTTTAGGCAGAACAAACTAGATACTAGTATTCCCATTACCAGAAAGAGCCCATTAGTGGAAAGACAAAAAAAAGAGGTAAATGAAATGCTACTGACCACAACTAATGAGAATCTGATGCCCTGTCAGATCTAGCCATTGGCCATATTTCATGAGTTTGTCTGTGAAATTTGTCTGGTTTCCACAACAGCACTGAATTCATTATTATCAAGCACTGAAGTAAGTGCACTTGATTGCCTTAAGCAAAAGAAACATTGGGTTCTAACCTCACCCCCACCATTCTGTTTTTAATTTAAAATAAAAATGGAATTCTAATTCTATTGTCATCTTTCTTTCTATTATTTATTAAAAAGGAAATAATCACATAGATTATATTTAATTCAGAGCTGTACTTCTTAGTTTTGTATTTTGGCAGAAACCAAGTGATCAAATTTATTGTTCTTCACTTAGCTGAGTCCAACTGATTCCTGAATTTTAATTTATTTTTTTTTTAATTGGAAAGTGTACATGAAGGGACAGACAGAATCATGTTGAGGATGTATAAGAAAATGCAAACAGATGGAACAATCACTGTGTTATTTTAATAAATGTCAAAGACTTCTGCAGTCTTGTTTACATTCCTCACCCTTCTAATCTTCAATGGAACGTTGCATTGTTTTCCAAAAGAATTGTCTGCTGTTGACATTTTCCTGCACTCTAAAAGCAAATTCTGCACGTAAACTTAGTAAGGTCCATTACTAGTCTTTGAAAATACAGATTTCAGTGAAGAATTAAGCACACTGAAAAAGAGAGAGAACGTGCTATGCATTTTTGCTCACAGCGACTAAGGAATTAAATCTTCCAAATCTTTAACAAAATAGGTTGAAGGAATGCCTCTAGAGTGAGAAGAATAAATTTCAGTCACTTCTGTAATGTACTTTTCAGTAATGTCTGACACTTTTTTTAATGAATGACTGAAATTGCTAATTTTCATATGAGTCAGAAAAGTGAGGAATAACAAATGATGTGTAAAAAGAAAATCATCATTGCAAAGTAGAGAGACAGAGATGCAGGCTTTTCTTTCCTAACCAACCTGTGCCTTTACCCTAGAACCATTATACAAGACAGGATCAATATGGTTAAAACCAAGCAACCAACAACTGAAAAACATTGAGTAATGTGTATAAACTGTATTACGTAAGGTTTTTTCTGTTTTGTGTAATGTTTACTACTGTTCACTTAATGTTTCACTAGAAAAAGTGATTTGTTAGTGTAAAGTAGAAAACCTTTTCTTTTTTTGCAAAGATCTAAACACTCACTGAAAGTAAAATTATTTTAGATTTTTATTAACAGCCATAACACAAATGACCTATTCCTGTCATCACTTGTTAACATCTCCTCCGCATGTGCAGAACTGGAACCATCAATCACTCAACTGAAATCAGCAGGACTAAGACATTTGTGTGACGCTGATGACACGCACAGAATCTTGCAGGTCTGGTCCCATAGTTCAAGTTCCCTTTGTGTTTTTAAATGACCATTACAGCGGAGTCTTAAAATATACAACACTGCTGTTTCAACCCCTTTACTTAAAACTCAGCTTCATCTGTTGCAGACATCATCAAGCTCTACATCCTTTTTAAGTTAAGCTAGCACTTCCATTTGGAACTTTCATTAATATTTTGTAATATCTGAAGGAGATCAAATATATGTTTATGACCTCTACAACTCTCCTTGCAACATCTGTGCTCAGAACCAGCTTAGTACAGAAGGTGGAGATGATAATGCAAGTGATTTGCACAACAGTTAATAAAGCATACACGTTAGATCCTCAGCTGCAGTAGTAGGGGGATGTTGCTAACAATCCATGTGCTAACACTGACAGATCACTTTTTTAAACCAAGACTGTCTGCGCGTTAAACTGTGTAAAAGCATTTTCCTGTTACAAGTCAAACGATTTACTGGACCAGGTTCGAGTTTTATTCAAAATCTATAATTTTTTAAGTGTAACTAAAAGCTGTATTTTCCATTAATGTGTTTCTGCATTGACTAGCTGGCTCCTTTTTAGAATATTAACTGTTTTCCGTATTTGACTTGTTGGATACAATATTTCAATTATTTTAAATGTGAAATTTCCAATTGCCAACACTGTATAATAAAATAAATTAAAAAAAAAATCCCACTGTTTACTATTTTCTTGACAACTCTTTTGTTTTACAATTCCCAACAGATCAGGTGCAAATCTATTGAAGTAGGGAAGCTAACTAAGGGGAAAAGGAAATGGAAACAGCAGGAATAATCTATGAAAGTTAATGTTTGAAGCCAAAGACACATAAACCTATACATGGTCCTTCCCTCATGAAAGATGTTTCTATGGCAAAGGTTCAAATAATTATTTCTCTCCAACTTCCCCTGTGGTCTTGAGCAATCTCCCTTCAGCTTCAGGGTCTGTTGCTGGTTTTATACAGGTGTTATAATGATTATTTATTTTAAACCCCCCCACGAATCGGGTATCATATCAATGGGAACCATATGAATACCTAATATACACAGCTGCATCCTGTGAAATCTTTCTGTAGTATCTACTATGTTCATTTCTAGAACAGTTTTCACACGTGTTCTTGTAACCCAGTAAACAAAAGGGAACCTGTTAGTTGGAACTGAAGTGGAATAAAGACTACTGTCTTAGTTTCTACCAAAGAGCAACATGCAGAGACAAAGAGAACTTTGTTGATGTTTATTTGCTATGAAACTTTGACCAAATACTCCTCAAAAGAAGTATATACTCAACATTTTGAAATAGGTATTGAAGGAATTTCTAAAACTTGAAGATAATGAAAAGCAATCGGAATCTGAATCAGTACTGCTGATCTCTAAGACACTCGCACTACTGCAAAAGGTCAATATTTTAAGTCAGAATTTTTCTTGTAAAATCTAATCTACTACATAACAAAACCCTGTTATTCCATATTTAACTGGGAAATATAAGCTATGAAAAGTAATAGTGGAAACAAAACATTGTTACTAACACTTGTTGGCTAACACAGCATAGTGCTGTTTTTAATTCTCAGTTTTCAGAATTAGTTTTAGTGCTTTATGATGTCCAGTCTTTATAGGCAATGATCAGTGAAAATCAGTTGGACATCCATTCTGACTTTTAAATTTCTTTCATTGTTTTTACATATGCTGTCATATCCATATCTGCAATTTTAACAAATTCTTGGAAAGTGTTCTGTTCTTGAACAGTTGCTGGCCTTACAGAGACGCACTTGAAAATGTTCCTCTTTGCATCATAGTTTCCCATGCACCTGTGCACTCGACCTCTAATTAGTCTTGGAAGATCACGGTCCTTCATCAAAAGCATAATAAAAAAATAAAGAAATTATATCACCTAATACAAAAGTTTTCAAAACACAGAATGATCATCAGCTTTTTTGCTCTTACCAACTACTTAGGAGCTGAACTGCAAGTCCCACCTTTTTTTCTGAAACAGAATTCTGAGGATGCCTAAATAGTGACTGGATTATTGCTCTAGGCCAGTTCGGGAACAATATGGTATAAGCATCCAGTGTTCCTTTTGCACAGTAATTTTCTGTTCTATCAGAACATATTAGCTTCATAGAAGGGGCAATAGCTAGTGGTGCCCACGTCATGTACGAACACAGAATACTTACAATCTCATAAAACACACAAGGTAGACTCTCCTTTCCATCTCTCAAAAGAAAATTCTTTGCCCCATATGCTCCAGGTGTGACTGCAGAATCAAGTGTGCCTATACCATTTAGCAAGAATAAATCACGATGTAAACATCAGGGTAATACTGAGCATGATACTCAAAGACACCATGACAGCATTTCCTACACAAAAGCTCTAAGAGATGCAAAGTCAGCATCAGCATTCAGGGAGAACTTGTGCTGACAGCACTGGACGTTCCAATACCAGTTATGGGCTTTACATCATCTTTGAAAAGTACAATTGTTTATGTTGTCTCTCTAAACTGAGTGACACAATGTGGTTTTCATAACTGTCACTGCAAAGAGGTTATTCCCTTGTTAAACCGAGCACAACACAATTCCCTTAAGTTTTATTTATCTTCATATGCAAATCAACTTTAAGGATTTGCAACCCTGTCAAAATACTAGTTTTCTGACATGCCATTACATTGTATATTCTTATTCACCTTGATTTAAGATTTAGTCATTTCACTCTTTTGTCATGTTCATTTCTCAGATAACATCAATTAAAATGCAAAGTGGAACACATTAAAAGTCATCTATATTTAATAGTACTCCAGACTTGAATTTGTTCCTAGATTAATTGTACTAAAAATTACTGTAAAACTGTATCTCTCTGCAGAAGGTTCCTATTAAATAGGAACATTTGTTTTAACACATTCCAAAAACAAGGAAAGAAAACAAGATAGAAAGAGCTTAAATGTTGGAAGATGACTGAATTATTAATTTTCTACCTATTTTAGTCACCCCTGACAGCCAGGGTTTTGTGGTTTTAAGTATTTCAGCTATTGTTCCCACAGTTAATAACATTTTTCTTGTCTGTTGTCCTACCATTATTATCAGTTATGCAAAATCTATCTTGCTTACCTAAAACTTCAAATAATAGTGCAGTTTTATAAGCATACTGACTCCAGTGCCTCATACTTTCAATGACTGCAGATATGATTCGCAAAGAATTCTTTTTTTCTTTAATTTTTAACTGCAATGATGAAACTTCCTTTCAGAGGAAGATGAAAACTCAAGTTAGATACACACACTCACACAATTAAAAAGCACAGACATTTACATATATTATGTTAAATATAAAAAAGTTACGTTAAAATTAGAGTATTTGTTCCAACTACATGAACAATTCCCTGTCAATTTATACGACCATGCTGAGGATTGCAGGTCATTAAAATTTACAAATCTATTTTCTATATTTTCAGAAACTTAAGTATTTACTAAAGCAGATAACACTGACGAAACCCTTATTTTTCCTCACTTTCTTTTTCTATACTGTTTCCTTCACTGTACCTTCCTATTAACTCTCTCTATAAGTTTACCTGACTTTTGTCTTCTGGAGCACAATCAAATTGTTTTTCATTCATTTTATTTTCCTGAGTATTGTGGTTAAATTTATATGCCAGACTATAATCCTGCAGACTTCTTGAAACACGGTTAGGTTTCACTGGCCATTGTTCTCTAGATGTGTATGTTTGGCTGGTTTCTGTTTTGATAGGCTGTGATGGATTATGGTTACCAGGTGTTTTTTGGTGCTGAACAGTTTTCACGCTATTTGAATGGCTCTCAGACTTCTGAATAATTCCACTATTGGATCTTGAATCTGCTGCGTTACTTAGAGGAGCATACTTATTTCTGTTCCAAACTTTAGTATTGGGATACTTCTTTTCTTCCCTGCAGTACAATGTTAGACATAGTTCAGTATCACAATATCTACTCTGAATATATGTATGTATATGCCAGATATGTAATTAAAGTATGTAGAAGTAATCTGTGTATCACTGGTTAAGCTTTAAAAATATCTGTTAAGTATTTCGATTCAAAACACTTGAGTAAGTGCTTAAACATATCCACAACCAAAGCAGCTATCACAGCTGTGCTTAAATGTAGCTGAATTCAATAGACATTAAAAGCTTGCTTAATTATTGTCCTGCCAGGCATAAGGGATCCTTTCTGATTCACATCTTCTCCAAATTCTAAAATAAAATAACCAAAGTTTCTTCTGACAGTGATATTTCTGAATTCTACCATCACCAAAGAAGTAATTTGACAACAAACTTTAGTGCTGATCCTTCACTGTATAAAGAAATTCTTTCCACCTCCGTTCCACTCTGCCTATGAAGACACTTGTTTGAAACATTCATTTTTTTTGCCTTTGGAAAGGAATAGAAGGAAGGGAAGAGAGAAAAAGTGTGATTATAACATTGCTGGAAGTTTTCCTGCCAGCTCTGGGCATCTGAATCTGCAATTTTTTCCTTGGTTCACAAAAACACAAAGTTCACAATTCTATTCAGTTTAGATTAAATGGTTTGATGTAAAATTATCCTAATGTACACTGACAGAGACTTCCTTGAGTCTATTAATAATTTTGGTTTGAAAGTGGGCAGAACTTCAAGGGAAGGGGAAACCTGGAAACTCAAAAAAGTACATCTAAGACCAGTAAAATTCAATCAACTTTTAAAACAAGAGTGAATTTTAGGCCTGGTAATAAGGCTAGATTTTAGGCCTAATTAACAGGCCTCATTAGCTACACTGGAAAGATACTTCATTTCAGTATTTTGGCTCATAAGCACAATGGAATTATTGAGGACTGCAGTGATGATCTGAGAATTAAAAGAGTCTCTCTGAATGCTACAAGAAAGTGGGAAAAATGTAAGATGTGCTTTCACACAAGAATAATTTTGGTCAAAGAAAGATAAAAATGAAAGACTTCACCAACCTGCAGGCATATGCATTTTTTCCAATGTTTGCTAAATTAGCCTTTGATGCATTTGGTGGTTTCATAAGGGAAGGAGCCATCTGATACTCTGTTTGGCTTTCAAAGATAAGTTTAAAGTATCAGTGACATAGTAGCAGCTTTATTGTAGGACAGATGCATGATTGTAGTTTGTGAAACAATGAGTGCACAAATAAAAACCAGTAAGTAACAAATAAACTGCTTTTACATACCCATTGTTTGCTGCTTTCTGTAGTTCAGTCACTTCCACGTCTGCAGTTCCCCAGCCTAATTCTCAAAAGACAAAGGATTGAATGTAGATACAGTCTTTGATAACTGTAATTATAAGGGAACTTCTAACAACTAGGCTGCTTCTCTAGACAATGAGTAAGTTACAGGCATTTGACTTAATAGCAGAGACTTTTACTTTATTGTGAGTAAACTTTTTTCACTCTAAGTAAAACACAAAAAAAGTACTAAAGACAGAATTCTGCATCTTTCTTTCCAAGCACAATTTGAAGAACAGACCTTCCCTTCTGAATTACAAGAAAGACATCTTATAAATGTTTCTTCTTGTAACACAGGACTTGAATGTTGATTGAAATCAGCTGAAAACAAAAGGTCAGAGTTTCAAGAGACTCTATTTAAATGCCAGTGCTACTTCATTCTCTAACACACAAAGAGTCAAACTCCCTCTAGGCACAAAATATAAAAAGCTCAATTGTATAGAGGAGAAAGAAATTTCCTGGAGGACATTTTTTACATAATGAACTTTTCAGAAATAACCATAAAGGATGCACACAGTTCTTGATAAAGACAATGTCTAATTTAATAAAATACAATCATAAAGTTAAGATTTATTTGGATTTAGAGCCATTGAAAAAAAAAAGAATTTTATTTACCAAATGATGTGGGAGAAAAGTCGTAAGTACGAGTCCCAGAACTGGCACCTGGCTCATTTTTGAGTGGATTTGAAGTTAGGGGTTGTCTGTTTCTTTTTTTCTGATTGAACAGAGGTATAGGCAGACAACCTAAAATTGAAATTTGAATAATACTATACTAATAACAAAAGGATACACAATCTACACTTAAAATATGTAAATAAAATTACTTATTTTACAGGACCCATAGGAATTACATTTCATAAACACAGAACAGACCAGCCATTACCTCACAGAATTTATATTGCCAGCTCTCTGTCCTGCAAATAATCCCATGAATGCAACATTGCCCTTAGTGACCAGTCACCTGACTCCAAAATCTTGCCCTGTGCTGCAATACCCCCACAATTCCACTTGGAAAATGGGGGTGTAGGACTGAATATCCCATATGAATACTGTATGTGCGTGTGTGTATGTATATACAAATACAAAGGCATAATGAGGTATGAATTGTAAAGCACAAGAATGGACGGTACCTGCTGTGCTGCGAGTGGAAGCATCAGCTAGACTCCTTTTCATTTCTTTGCCGTATCTTAATAGGTAATACTATGGATTTCTCCAAATTTGCTGTATGTAAGTTAGATAAGCAGACAAAGTAAACTGATTCATGTCATAAACACATCCAAATTTTATGTGGTTTTACAGCAGTTTCTCTTAACCCCCTGTATACCCAGTAACACAAATTAACATGTATGTGCAGCTGAGGTGGCTATATTTGTTTTCTGATTAATCTAATTCTATAGTAAATTATATATTGCTGTATACATTGAGGATACGACACAGACCATTGTGTAGCATTAGTTACTATTCTATCAGTTATTTACTGGTGCACATTGCTTTTAGTGGCATTTGAATAATACCACTTTCTTGTGTGTATAAATAAGGCATTACCTCCAAATTTATTTTGAATTGGCAGTTAACCACATGCATGTGGATTAAACATGTGGATAAGAATTGAGTTCAAATGCCTACCACTGATGGACTAATAGATCAATTTCCTCTTTATTTCTGTAAGATGCATCAATTACATGTGTAACATTACAGCAGCTTCTAGTATATTGCTGTTACACAGTTTAAACAGTATTGGTAGCACTATGAAGTCTAATGGCCATCAGCAAATGATAGACTTGTAAAATAAAAGCTTATGAACTTGACGCTTCAGTTTATGAAGCCAATTTTGGTGCTGCGTATGATTTTAGTCAGTACTCTTTTGCTTTCCATCCTCTCTTAAGGCTAGCAAGCCAAAACTCAGAGCTAAAGCTGTAGAAAATAAAGTCAGCTAAGGATGGGGAAGGGAAGATACCAGGGTAAGCCTCTGCAGTGCTTCCCCACAGCACAGTGCTGGCTGTAAGCTAAAGGAACCTGAACTCCTTGACAGGCTCTGAAGAAGAGTGCTGAGGTGAAGCCCGCCAAAAATAACGGACCAAACCGCGACGCCCCTCGCGCCTGTGTGTGTGTGTGAAAAGAGCGGGAAGGAGCTAATCCCCGCGCTCCCGTCAGAGGCGGCAGCGCCTGGCGCATGCGCAGTGGGCCGCGAGGGGTCGTCAGGGAGGGGGCGCCCGGAGCTGGGACCTGCCCGCTCCCAACGGGGGGAAGGAGCTGAGAGCCCACAAACGTGTGACAGAAACACGGGTGTAAATAATGACAGAGTCCATAAATGCGTGACACAAGCATGGGTGTAAATAAAACTAACTGAGAGACCCCGCAAACGTGCGACAGAAACACGGGTGTAAATAAAACTCTGCTGTTGTGCTGGGTTTTTATACACTGCTGTTTCCAACCGTGTAACTTCTGACAGGCTCCTGTATAAAACTGCAGGACTGGAGCCTGTCCTTTTATTGTAATCCATTTTCCTCAGCCTTGGAAGGCTTTAGTGAGCCAGGTCCCACTTCTGACATGCACCTTTGCGGCTTTAATAGCTAGGCGTCACTGCGCTTACATTCTATTGCATATGCACTTCAGCTTGTGTCACACACCCTAAGCTTTCAGATGCACTCCCAGATATTTGTATGTAGTATTTAAAACCAACCCAAATTCTTAATGATGCTTGATGTGTAAACACCAGCAAAGCAGAAGAATAAGGGATCTGTCCTGTTGTTTAATTCAGAAAAGTGAAAGCTTTTCAAGTGTCTGCATTTATACCACAAATTCACGGGTGCTTGTAATGTTCTGGGAGACCAGGAGTTAAAAGCCAGTTGGAAGTTAGGTTGTTCTAAGGGTATAAAAGAAACCTCCATGGCTTTAGCTCCTAAACTCATGATTGGAAATGCGCTTTATCTTCCTAGGAAAGCTCTTCTTAAGAGACCAACTTGCATGTTAAATGAGGTAAGTGCACAGAGAAATCTGCATTTCATTCAGCGTTTTGTAAGGAATTATAACTGTTTCAGTACCACCAGCAAGAAGAGATAAACTATGTGTACCAGCACTGCACGTTGCATTTTGTTGCGTACCCTTCAGACTGCTGTATTTACATTCAGCAAACTGAGATTCACAGAGCGAGTCATTTTTCCAGACAGCGTATAAATAGCTGTGTTGGCACCACTGCTGCAGAGAACAGGGGTCAAAGGACAGTACAGACTGTCCAGTGCGGTAAAATACAACTTTACTGCTTTGTTTAATAAATTACTTACTATGATTAAATATCTGACAGCTGCTAAGTACAGGAGTAATACAGTTGAGTGTTTAAACAGTCTCTCTGTATTAACTTGCTGTAAGGCTCAGCAAACCTCTGTGCATAAGCTGAAACACAGAGAGCAACTTTTGTAGGAAATATATTCCTGGCAGAACTTGCCTCGATAAATCCTATGTTTAGCTTTCTTTTCATAGACCTACAGTCCACCAGCCTGGGTTATAAAGTGTCTTCCAGGCACTAGCCAGATATTCTCTGTCACTGAAGTATAATCTTTATAAAAAGGAATTGATCAATAAACGTTCTTTATTCCCTTGCAATGCAACATATTTTATATTTGTGTGATTACAAATATTTCTGTCATTTACAGCAGTAAAACTTATTTCCTGTTGTTAAGACTTTTTATTCTGATGTTTGGATTCTACAATGGGACTTAGGGTTGCTCTGTGGCTTAACTTCCCCCTCAGAAGCCCATTTGAGTACTTATGGAAGTGGAAGAAGTTAGTAACTGAATTTTTGGAGTGGGAGGGAAACATAAAAATTGTGCCATTGTGGTCTATATCTATTTCCTTTTTTTATAAGAGGCTGCAGAAGTTAGAAGGGTTGTCACTGACAGTTGTTTCAATGTGTTAGAGATCTGTGCTAGCAGATCCCAAGATAGAACTAGAGCCAGGAATGCTAGGTAGGTCATTAGTGGATAAACTCAACTTTAATTTCAGCCAGTGTTCCTTCTAATCATTGTTCTTCAAATGTAAAACAAAAAAGGATATACAAGCAACAACATGCTTGGAGGAACTCAGCTGTTCTTGTTTTTTTAGATGAAAGTACTTGATGTTTCAGCATTATATGTTGATCTAGAGCCAAGATATGATTCATATTCTACTGTTTTGCTGACTTGAAATCATTCTGCCCTTGTATACTGTAATGTTTATGTAGCTTCAGACACACGAGTATACTTGTTACACCTAGTTTCCAATGAGAAAGCGTCAGCAATATTTAAGTGCATTATTAAAGTTTACATTAAAGAAGTATTTTCAATGTCATTAGTACAGGATTTACCTATATACGATATATTACAGGGGATTGCCTGCAGAAGTTAACTTTTGAACTGTGTAACAGTACCATTAACAGACTTGGAGATGTACGGTAAGTGAAGGGGAGGGCTCCTCCAGAGGGAGGAGTGTCAGGTTGGCAACTCCCCGCCTCACAACGGGAGTCTAAAAGTTAGAGAAATCTTAATTCACTTTCATTCACATTGGATCTAGACAGGCATAAGGAATTTCCCATTTAAAAGAGTAAAAAGATTTTCTTTCTTTTTCCTCTCTCCGGAGACAAAAGTTCTACTTGATCATTATTTTCTGTTTTGCTTTCAGCAATTCTTAGAGCTGCTGAAAAGCATGACTTCCTCTTCTGTTGTTGACAAACCTCCAGTAAGACGGGTCGCTATCTTCGGGGGAACACATGGCAATGAGTTATCGGGGGTATTTTTGGTCAAGCACTGGCAAGAGAATGGAGATGAGATCCAAAGACCAGGAATGGAAGTGAAACCATTTCTTACCAACCCAAGAGCTGTGAAGAAGTGTACTAGATATATTGACTGTGATCTGAACCGTGTTTTTGACCCCGATAATCTTGGGTAAGAATAGTTGTACTTTCTGTTGGTTTTGGTTTGGGTGGTGCTGGTTTTTTTTTAAATTATATGGAGCCTCCTTTCTAGATTAAAAAGTTACCACAAGTTCCACTACTGTTTTAACTGTGCAGTCACATAACTGAAATTATTGACCTTTAACCCAAAAAGGAAAAATTGCATGAGTGGTTAACAGATTCATTCTAAAACTGTTGCTAGTAAAACAAGTCTCAAATCAACACATAAACACAGCATTTTAAATTAGTATTAGATAGCTGTATTTGTGCAAACTGAAGTATTGCTGGTTTGGGCTGCAAAGTAATTATTTCTCATGTCGTCTTGTACAACTTGGCTTTAGAGTTCTTCTGAATACAATTATACTTGCAGGAAGACAGCAGATAAAAGTGCTTTAAAGGTGCACCTGAAACAATGGCATATGAATTAGGGATGTGTATTTTATTTCAGTTATACACACTAAAAGAGGAAAACTTGAAATTAACTAAGTTAGAATGCATTCCATGGCAAAAGTTGTAGCAAAAAAGTCTCAACAAAGTTGACTCATTATTTTAGAATATAATCTATGATTATGGTAAAATATGAATTTTATATTTTTTGATGGGATTTTCTGTTTCTCTGCTGCTGAGGCATCTTTTCCAGATGAGTACTTTGTGGTATAAACATTTCTATGCTGGTGGGTAGAGTTGTATGCTAAACAGGTAATTACCTTTCAGGAAGGTTTTAATGGTAAAGGTGAATATCTCTACAAGAAATATCTATTAAATGTTTCATAAGTGGTGTTATTCTTGCCCTGCATGTCTTTTCATCTGGCTTTTCATCTAAGAATTTTGTTGTTTATTATATAAGCACATAAGTGTTAAGGCCACTCTTTTAATTGCTTACTTAAGACAAATGTCTAGAAAAAAAAGTGGGCTGGTTTGTTTTCAGCCACTTTGAACACAGAACACTTGAAAAAAATAGCAGATTAAGTCACCTGCAGGTTGCCTTTAGTTTTTTAAATAATATTACTTAGGAAATCCTATTAAAGATGTCTAGTTATATTACAACACTACTGACAGTTTGAATACCTTCACCTGATCCCTTTCCAAGACTACAGATGATATTACAATACAAGGAAAAAGTAGAGTGGAATCCTGATACTACTGAAGTACTAATGGTGGAAGTCCCTTTTGCTTCAGTAAGGAGTATGTAAGAGCCTTACGTGAAGACACCTTGAATTTCAAAGGCAGAATTCAAGAATTCAAAGGTGGATTATGTGATCACAGAATCATAAAAAGAGGAAAAAGGAGCCTGAAGGGCTCACAATGTGATAATCCATCTCATGTCCTACCACTAGATCATGTAGACATTCCTAACAGATGTCTTGCCATTTCCTAAGACTCTGCAGTGGTGATCCCATCATTTTTCTCAGCAATTTCTGCTCCTTAAATACCCATGCAGGTAGTAAAGTGTTTTGTTCGTGTTTAACAAACTTTTCTTTAAGCAACTTCGTATCAGTAGTTCTTACAAAATCAAAATCACCAAACTTTACCTATATTGAGAAAAAAAACCCTGACTTTAACACAAAAGATATTAGGTGTTTCTGTATGGTACTTGGGTAGTATGCCAAGCCTGCCACCAGAACCAGATTTGCCATCTATGTGGAACAAGCCTGAACCTACCGCAGCTTTGTACACTTAATACATGAGACAGAACTCCATGTCATACACCAGTTTTCTCTAAACCCCTTAGGCAGGAAAATGATCTCACACCTTGCCTTAGGCTAAGGCCATTTTTTTCAAAGTGTAGTAGAGGCAGCCACCTGAGATTATGTGTATTAGAACTCTGGAAAGAATAGAGTTGAGATAGCAAACACCTCTATGAGCTTTGTGGGTCAGGAGGGCTTAAAACAAGAGATGGTAAAAGTCTGATCAGAATACGAGAAGACAAGAAGTAACTTACAAAAGAGCTTATGACTGATACCCCAAGGTAAAAGGGCATGGACCAATATTTGAAAACTATCTTCAGGTGGAGGTGGATCCAGTCTTGGTATTTAAATTGTTGATAAATTTTGAGTTAGTCTTCTGCATAGGGGGAAATTTTGTGATGTAAAGAAATGAGAGAGAAGTAAATAGTCTCCAGCTAAAATCAGATTGAAAAATTCTTACTACCCCTTCTGTACAAGACACATAATAGTAAGGACTGTTTAATAACCATACTTTAATTTTTCAAGGACAAATTTATCAAGTTTTAACAGTTTGGTAATTAAATAGGTGATTTCAACTCCAGTCAGTTATGGAATTAAAGTTAAAAAAGGGTTATACGTATTTTGTTGACTGCAAAGCCATGGAATGAGTTTACTAATTTCTTTGTACTGATATTAACAGCAGGACAGTGGTGGAAGATATTCCATATGAAGTGAGAAGGGCTCAGGAAATCAATGATATATTTGGTCCAAAAGGTAGTGATGATGCGTATGACCTTATTTTTGACCTTCACAACACCACTTCTAACATGGGTGGTACCCTTATTCTTGAAAACTCCAGGGATGACTTTACAATTCAAATGTTTCATTATATCAAGGTAAAACTAATTTAAATGAACTATTAAAATAGATTATTAGTTGTAATGCTGTATTACTATCTCTTATTTTGTTGCTTCTTTAAATATACTAATTTTTATTCTGCAAAACTATTGAAAATATTTAATCACTCATAGGATGGAGTTTTTTAATCAAATATAATTAATAACTTGATTATAACATCGGGTGATTCAGATTTGAACTCATAATCTTCGTGTGTTAAAATGAGTGTTAGTAAGACTGATGGGCAGAGAGGAAGGCTTAGAATAACATCTATGAATGTAATTTAATCTGCTTTCACATTGATCTGTCAGAAACTTGGATAAATTTGGGTCACACATGATAAATAGTTAAACATTAATTTTATGAAATAAAGACATGGAAAAAATAATCAACCTAGAGAATAACAGATGTTCCCTTCATCAGTATTTATAGGAATAGTGATATATCTTTGGAAGCTGTTTGATTCTGCTGTTCCTGAAGCTGATAAGTCTTGGCAAAGTGAGGTTTGCAAAAGTGCTGGCTAAAACATATGCTAGTTGAAGTATCAGTAACCTAGACACTGATTGATGAAATCAGGGTTAGGTCAGCAGCATGATTTTTTTTTTTTCCTTAGAAACAAGGGATATTTTAACATTTAGGAGGTGTTTTTTTTTCTTCCTACATGTATCCTGTTAAACTATTTATAAAATACAGAATGATCTAGAAAGCTTAGGACTAAATGTGGTAGGTGGTCATCAGGAAAGAAGACTGAAATAGGTTTACATTAAAAAAAGGTTAAAATAAGGCTTCCCCACCCCCCCAAACTCTGTCCCCACAAGAGAATCTTACACCTAACAAAAATACTTGAAATCTGCTATACAGTGTTGTAATTCTAAGTTTTGCAACACCAACAAGTAGATTTTTTTCCCTTCATGTTTTTTTGCAGTTTAGGGCTAGAACTGTGTTCAGTTCCATTAGGAGACAGCAAAGCTCAGCAGAGCATGCCTGGCATGAGTTAATGGAACAGACACCAACAAATACAGCTTTGTACGTTTTCTAAAGATGTCCTACTTCTTTGAGGGCCATGAAATAAAGGCAACATATTGAAGACATTGTGTAAATCACTTCTGCATCAGTAATCTTTTGTGGCACAACATTTTAGAATATTTGCATAACAAAGACATTTTTAAACAATCTCCACAGAAAGCTTTGGCTCCGGAGCCCTGTCCTGTTTTGCTGATTGAACATCCTAGCTTGAAATATGCAACAACTCGATCTGTAGCAAAGCATCCTGTTGGTAAATATGAAAAAAATAAAGACTATTTAAAACTCACTGTAAATTTAAATAGATGCCTGTTTCCAGATCTGTTTGTTATATTATACAGAGTGTTCTGATCACCAGTAGCTATTTGTCTGACAATATATTTACCAAATTGAATGTGTATGATTATCTCTTCTTCTGAAGAGTTCTGATTTATACTTGGCTTACAAAATAAAAGCAGCCAGATGGAAATTCTTCAACTCAGTTAACCCACTGTTTGCAGAAAATATTTGGAATATATGAGGATAAGGGAAAAACAACAGCTTCAGATAAGCAATGTTTACTTCCTCAAAATAAGCTTTGGCTGAAATGCTAGTTATTAGCCAAGAAAGGGAAGAGAGATGATGTGATGAAGGAAGGGGAAAACAATGTTCTGTATGGAACTGGTAAGCTTTTCTTTCCTGATGCTTACAGTACTGATTCCCAAAATGAAAAGTGTAATTGTTTGCTTTTCATATTAAACAAGGAGTTCTCTAAAATGCTGCATGGAAAGATAGGATGAGGAAAAGAATAACATACGTGAACATACATATAGCAACCCTTTCTCTTAGGCTGGTAATAAAGTCAAATCTGTACACACGGTTCTTTAAACTGATCCTGGTTAGTGAGCTAGATTTTTTTCTTGCCTTAGAAAAATCATATCACTGTACTTTAAAATACCTGTTAAAACCAAAACAACAAAACAGAGAACCGAACATACATCTATTTTTGTTGCATCATCTAACCATGTGATATATTATGACTACGTTACTAATCTCCCTCATCTGCAAACAGGCGTGGAGGTGGGTCCGCAGCCACAAGGTGTTGTTAGAGCTGATACTTTGGACAAAATGAGGAAGATTGTCAAACACGGCCTTGACTTTGTGCAGCTTTTTAATGAAGGTAAAGTACTGAGAGAATATAGTCCCTGTGTCATGGCTGTGGGCTATTTCAGGAGAATATTTTAAAAAAAGAAACAACTGGTTGGGCTACAACATTTCACATCTAAACAGGTAAAATGTGGGTGGTGTTTGTTCTCTAGACCATCTATGTGTGGCATCAGAAAGTCAGAAGGATTCCTGTATAGCTCCTTAAGGATATTTCCTCTTTCTCAAGATTCAGTAAGTATACTTGATCTTAAACTTATGGCTGCTTTGAGAGCTGAAATACTAGCTAACACCATTTGTACAGTAATATGTACGTGGAGTTGGTACATTAATACTAAGAAAGGAGTATTTACATGTCTTCTGTGCATTGTTCTCTAAAATTGAAGTAAATAAATTTTGTAAGATCTTTGTTACACCCATGTACTATCTAAAATACATACTGACAAAAGTAGATGTTTAAAATTCTTTTAGAGGGCATTTTGTGAGTGCCCTGATTTCAGAAGCAGAAAGAACATAGCTGTGTGTGTCAGAATCTCCGTTACTGTGCTGGAATGGTAAAGATGAAATAGCCCTGATACTATTCTGTGTTTTTTAGCACTATTAAACAGGCCTTTCAGAGATTTTTTTTTCATCTACAAAATAGATTTTCTTAAAAATACAGTGAAGTGCCACATTTCAGCTCCAGATTTTGATCTGGGCTTCATATGCTTCAGTACACAACTAAACTGTCTTTCTGCAACTTAGCTTTGAGGTGAAAAAAAATCTGTGGCTAGGCATTTTAATGAAATATAAGCTGATCACTAGCATGTAAACTTTGATGAGGTACAACCTCATGATTTAAGCCACTCTAAAAAGAATAATGCATTACTCTTTTTAACAGGTAGTTGTTCATTTTGACATTAAATTACATTTATTCTTTCTAGGAAAAGAATTTCCACCGTGTACAATTGAGGTTTTTAAAATAATGGAGAAAGTAGATTATCCCAGAAATAAGAATGATGAAGTTATTGCTATTATTCACCCTAAACTGCAGGTAAATTCTGAAATGGTTTCTATTTACAACATTTGATAAGTATTCCTGTATTGCTCCTGCTCCATTTTAGCACACTTTCACAGTAAATATTTAAAATTACTATACTGCCAATGGCTTTACTGAATACTTTAGACTGTCTCTATGTTAAGTTCTATCACTAAGGTCATACAGTATTTTGGTAACTGACTTGGGAATCACTGAATCTGAAATCAATTTTGAACCTAAAACTGAAAAGAAAAAGATCACAGGATCACAGAGCGGTTTGGGTTGGAAGGGACCTTAAAGTTCATCTAGTTTCAAGCCCCTGCCATGGGCAGGGGCACCTTCCACTAGCCCAGGTTGTCCAAAGCCTCATCCAGGACAGCTTATATTCTAAAATACAAATCTAATTTTTAATTCTAAAATGAGGGCCTGCTTTATTTATGAGCACATGCAGTTTCCTGTTAGTTCACCTTTACCACCTCTACAAGCCTGAAATCATGTACTGAAGGAAAAGAGAGTTTTGTTTTAGAGCTTTTGCCATAAACTGCAGAGAGTATAGTTACTGATCAAACAATCTCATGAAACCTACAAAAACTTGAAAGTAAATATATTCTATTTTCCTTCTCTAAGGATCAAGACTGGCAGCCACTGAACAGCGGTGATCCTCTATTTCTGACTCTTGATGGAGAAGCAATTACATATAAAGGGGACTGTACAGTCTACCCAACATTTATTAATGAAGCTGCCTATTATGAGAAGAAACAAGCTTTTGTAAAAACAGTAAAAGTGAAGCTCACAGCAAAACACATCAGATCCTCAGGCTTAGATCAGAACACTTCTTAAAAGCTCATCACCACAGATCTTCCACACAAAAAGTGGATTTCCACTCTCTCAAAACCAGTAGTAAGTCATGGAATAAAAAAAGTGCAGAATCTAATTTTATCTTGTCATTTAATATTGCTGAGCACTTTTAAGATGACTTAAAAGTAATTTATGACTACTGTTTACTTGTTCTAATAACTTAATATAGATGCAAAGAGTAAATATTATTTTTATTAAGTCAGTTAGTTCACACTATACAAAATGATTAAACAAGGTAACACCTGTGGGTTATTGGCAGTAAAACTTACAGCTGGCCTCATATAGAAAGATGCTCCATCCATAAAACTCTATATAAAATTACAGCATTTCTGCTTCATAACCCCAAACCTCCAATAACCAACACTTTTAAAGTGGGGTGATCCCCAAAACTAATTACTTGTACAGACATACAAAATATGAGACAAAGGAAAAGCTTGGGAGAGAGAAACAGACTGAGGGTATGGATAGCAACCCCCTTTTTTTATTTACATATGTTACTAATCCCTGCTGTGCTGAAGTTGAAGCCTTAAGGTTTGTTTTGCTTTTTTTTATACTTATGAAGATATAAAATAAGCTAAACTTGTATGATTTCTGAGAAAAAGAAACTAAAATTATATTTAAAGCTTTTCAAATATAAAGTATTATGAGATTAAAGCTGTTTCTGATTTAACGTTTATTTAAGGAGAAAAAGGTTGAATTTAGGAAGTATCCAGTAGCTGGAAATATACTAGAGCAATATTCCAATCCCACAAAAACTTTTGTAGAAAGTTTCTGTTGCAAAGGAGAGGAGAGAAGCTTTATAACTTTCTGGGTGTATCCACCTATTGCTTATAACATTTTCCAAATAAAACTTTAATCAACTATTATACCACAGAAATTTTCAACGAAGAAGGGAAGATTGAGCAATTTAATCATGTTTTGATGAAGAACAGTGCACAAATCATACCTGAGTATTTCAGAATGGAAATTAAGAATTCCATATGAGGAGGCTTCTCAAATTTGAGACTGACTTGTTCTGCATTTGTCGAAGGAAAGCTTGTCATAGTAGCTGAAAGAGAGAAGAAAATGGAGATTTAATTAATTTTCTAGTTTTTCACATAGTTGACAATACTTGAGGATAGAGAAAGCATTAAGAACTTTGCATAAGGATACAGTAATTAGCCAGTTATTGAAAGATTAATTGCCTAGAGAACCCCCCAAATTACATCTTTTGAAAAGTGATGTCTTCCTTATTTCCTACTAAGCCAAACTATTTTTCTCCTTGCTTTGTGTAACTCCCATGGCAATAAAATGAAAACACACAAGACAGAACATTTATTGAATTACAAGTTTTATTTATTTAATTTAAGTAAACATAGTATAAAAAGGTACAGAATTATCTGCTCTAATCACTGCTCACAGAATTCTTGATAAGAGTCTTGAGACAGGCAACAGCATGTGCATTCTGGCAGGGCTCTGTGACCACAGAGGACATTTTCTCAAGAAAGAACTTCTAGAAACAACCCCCAGCTTTTTTCCTCAAGTTTTATCATACAGCTTTGTACCCAGACACTGCCACAGCACATTCCTTATGGGTTTTTCTGCCTTCCCTGGTTTATGGCCACACCTATGGCGTGACAGTACAGTGCAGAGATACCTGAACTTGTTTCCAGTGACAAACCTACCCATAGCAGCAGGGAGTAACAGCACAGGCTAGTTTATTCTGGTTCCTGAGTATATGCAAAGAGGTATTTTTACTTTTTGGTACAAAAACTGGCCCTGAAGAGAATCCAAACAGAACTGCATAGTCCTGAGGTGACATTCTTTGCTGGCAGTTTCAATGCAAGATGAACTAGCAAAGATGAAAGAGTCCAAGACCGCAGGAATTTTTTCTTCTCGTACTCACATATCCTCTTAAGACGTCCAGGCAAAGCCCAGATATTACACTGGTTAATGGGTACCCATAAATGTCCTTCCACTCACATCCCTACGGCCTGGGCACATGGAACTGTAAGATTTCTCTTTGATCCCATCCATCCAAGCCATGCGTGGTAGGAAACAGGAGACAGAAGATCGGCTGGGTAGTGAGAACCACATTCACCATCCCTGCAAAGAGCTTTGCACTATCCTTTCCACTGCAGAGTTCCCTCACGTTCTCTTCTGTGTTAAGAAAGTCTTTTGGATCATTTTGCCCACAGCAGGCTTAGCTGTAAGAATCCAACGCAATTCGTATTATCATTCAAACGTGGAACAGATTTCACCTGAGTCTTTCCTAAATAGCACCTTTAAAACAGGCACCGAATGAATATATATAATGAAAAGCCATGATACTGAAGACACATAATTAAAATGACATAGAACAAATGTTGCTTTTTATACATAGACACATAAAATAGAAAACTAAAAACATAATTCAGAGTTCTACATCATCACAGGTAGTGAAATAAAAAGTGCTACAGAAATGCTTTACAGAGCCCTCTGAATACTTAAAAAAAAAGCTTTAAAAGTCCACAATTGCATTTAACTTATTTTGTTAATTTGGAAAGAAATACTGACTTTTATTTTTCCTGAAGTGGTGGAATATATCCACTTCTTAACTCAAAGAACTTCTGACACGAGAACTTTTTTTTTAATGCAGAAGATAGAACAGCACAGAAAAGCTAAGTGGGAAAAGTAAAGACCTTGTTTCCAGAAGAAACAAGGAAATATTCTCATGAATTATGCTCCTGCCCAATTATTTTATGGAAGGCATATATACATGGTAATAAATAAAAAGGCATAAACACCACATCATACCCTAGGGATTATGCACAGGAAAACAGACAAGGCAAAGCTAACGAGACCTGAAGAGGCTTTCGCCGACTTGAGGAATCAAGCCCCAAATAACACTGGCAGACAATAATAAGCTTCAAATGTATCCAGAACCTGATTTCAAAAGAGCATACTTCATTTAGTCATCTTCAGAATTGAAATGATTTTCGTTTCTCCACAACAGGAAATCAACGTTTTTCAGTGTACAAAATGTTTCTCATTAGTTAGAGATTCCAAAACAAAAGATCACAGACTGGGAGGATCACAATGATCTTAATTTTCCACAAAAGGATGAAATATCTCATGTTTGACCTTTTTTACCCAGTAAAAAGTCTAGAGACAAGTTTGAGTAGCGTCACGCAAACTTGGACAGCAATGGCTTTCAAGAGGCTCAAGACTGAGCCAGTGAAATAGTCCGTTTATTTTAGCTTAGCTGCCCTGAGTAAATGGGTTAAAGTCATCAGACCAAGTCACTGAAGGTTCCTCTCCCAGCTGGTTACAGCTGTCCAAAATACCAACAAAGTTTTCAGCATCAACTGCTGACTTTTAACCTTCAGAATGACCACATATCAAATACAAATACACAACTACACAGAAGTTTCAGGCAAATCATCCATTTCTTCAAATGTATTCAGGGTGTTTTTGCTATTAGTCCTTGAATTATCTTGACCTTTGCTTGGATCTGTAAAAAAATGCATTATAAACAAAACAGGATATGGTAGAAACTGTATATGTAGGATCAAAACATTTTGCATGTCTATTTTTTGTTTCAAATCCCATGATTTAAACAGAAAGTTCTCAGTTTACTACCATCTTTTACACAGAAAGTTTTCTGTCTGCCCTTTTTCATTATTACTGGGCTCATTCCACTAAGGAGTATAAGTGCTAATTGACTCAAGAACCAACTTCAGAACGAGTCTCCTGGATACTCATACGCCTCCATGGCAAACTGAGGCCTGCAGCCAGAAGGACAGCTGACACCTCAGAGTTAGGTCATTCTCTCTCTCTCACTCCCAATGCTGTCAGCAGATGGGTATCTTGAATTTCCTGGTCAACATTCACAAGGGGCAGTTTGTCACGTAATATATATTGCAAAACAGAGACGTGAATGTTCTAGGGTTAAAAGCAGCAGACTGCGGTACTGTCAGGTAGGATCAGTTCATATTCGTGCCTAATTGTGCAATGCTATAATTAACTATTCAAGGACTCAATGTACTTTGTGACATTTTTTTCAAAAGAATATTTTCTGTTAGAAAGTTACCTGGCCTCATACCATTCAAATGCCAGAAGAGAACCTAAAGCTTGGATCAAAGGTAACTGCTCTGAGGCAAAATAAAGCAAAGGTAAAACCACCGTGTTTTGGTGCCAAGGTGTAAATAATGGGAGTTTGTAACCAGCCCCCTCTCCAAATCTCAAAACAGCAATTAACACCCCTGGCATATTAACCATGAGGTTCCCCAGCAGTAAAGTGTGGTTGAATACCTAGATTATGATACTTTATATTTTTAAAGGTATAAAACTCTATCTATCAAAGGATTTCTAAGAAAAAAAAATTATTTCACAAATAGGGTGTTGTAAAATTCTGCAGTACCTGTTGGCCCTGGGTCTTCATTAATAAATGAAACATGTGTTTTCCACTCGGTCCATTTCACTTCATTAATCCTGTTTGCATTGTATATAAGTTGTGTTATTAGCATGCATGATCTCCTCCCAGGTACACAGCTGCTCCTCCCCTTTTATTTCTTT
Source organism: Laterallus jamaicensis coturniculus (assembly GCA_022605575.1). Taxonomy (NCBI): domain Eukaryota; kingdom Metazoa; phylum Chordata; class Aves; order Gruiformes; family Rallidae; genus Laterallus; species Laterallus jamaicensis. Next base: position 2,770,960 of record JAKCOX010000025.1, on the reverse strand, counting down.
ATTCCTTCTTGGGACTGTCATACTTCACCATCCACACCTGCTCTGCTCTCACTAAAAAGCTGAATATTGTCTACAGCATTACGTACTACATGAAATGAGAATAATACTAAGGCTACCTTATAATTTCACACATTCTGGGTACAGCCTTGAAAGTCACTAAATATTTTTCATAAACCAGCAGCAATATTTTGTTTAATATTGCAATTACCAATTATCAATCAATTTCAATATAATTGCCATTAAGCTAACATTCAAAGGAGATTAGGACAAAGTACATTTACTGCAAGCAAACTAGATACTTGTACATTAAAAACAGATAAAGTTGAAAATCTATTTTCTTAGCAAAAAGTTTTCTACATAGAAAAAGCCCTGTACATTTCCCCCTTTTTCAAACAACTGCTTATAACTGAAAAAAAACCAAAACCAAATTGGATTTTTAAATCTAGATGCAGCAATATTTTAAAGAGGCTTTTGAGGAGAAATAACCTTGAGGAACCACAGAGCAGAATTGATAGCACAGCTTTGCTTTACCTTAAACACACCCTGGTGTCATTTTCCGCCACTTTACACCGTTCTCCCAGTTGGAATTTTTTCCTCAAACATTTTGGTAGGAATTTTTCAAATTCCAAAATAGTTCTGGCTCTCTATTAACAATAAACAGTAGCAAGGGTATGGTTAACCATGTAAAGATTGTCTGATGTCATAGCATATAGAGTTTGTAGGCTCCACGTTTCATTATGAGCTCTCACTCCTCTTTCCACTGTCCATAACCAACACTGATTCTAACAACCGTAAATAACAGCGTGCCACTTATTGTTTGGGATGTGTAGATAGGGAGCCCAACCCCTTGCTCTCATTAACCCCACCACAGAAGGCATACTCAGAGAAGAATCAAAGCATCTCACTCTAGACTCAGTTTAGTGTTTAATGCCAACATCTTCATGCAACACCCTGCCACAGGGGTATATACAACCCGTAGTGGGATGCTGCCCACCCCAGAAAGCAACTCCAATTCTAATTATGACTGTGTTCTCTGAGAGGTTGGAACCCAGAGCTGTCTGGCCTTGGGAAGAGATGAGGCTTGGATAGGATGAAAAACCAGAATGAGCTCACACATTGCTCAGGCTCGATGGAATAGCAGAGCAGCTGTGTTACAGATTTCAAGGCAGATAATGAAACACACCTTACTGGTGATGTATCAACCCATCCTGGTGACATATCGAGGGGAATTAAAGTCATACAGGTATTTGACAGTGCCTGAGGCTGAAAACCCCCAACATAAGATCACCTTTAGGGCAGGAGATACCTTTGGATTTATTACAATACTAATAAAATTACTTCCATTATTTGTTCACATAGACAAATGGGGAATTATCATTGTTAATACCCAACCCCTTCTGGTTACTATAGGTACAGCTCAAAAGATTCAACCAACGCATCAATATGTCACTAAGCAAACTCAGAAACAAACCTGGAGTTTCCAGATGTGCTCACTCTCTTTAGAAATATCTTCCACTGTTTCTCCCATTAATGCAATCAGCATGTTCAACAGAAGAACGAAAGTCAACACAACGAAAGTTATGAGGAGCAGAAGAAATAGTACAGGATACTTTGAATTCTGCTGGATCTCCAGATCACCCAGCCCTAAGGTGAGTTTAAAAAGATCCATGAGAACAGGTCCCAGGCTGCTGTTGGAATGGCATCCATTGCCATCTTGGCAAGTTTCAATCAATGCAGCAAGAGCTGAGAAGAAAGCACAAGAAAATTTTAATCACAATAATGCTTTATGGATATAGGGAATTTTATCCTAAAGAACTCGAAATGCACTGTGTAATAAAGAGCTAGAGCTGCCCAGCAGCATACACAGCAGCAGCTAGGTGACAGATTACCAGGAAGCAGAAAGAACCCACATCCACATGAAGTTACAGGCCACTGAGAAAGAGCCAAAGAACTCATCTGGTCTGATAGCCTCTACACAGTTTACATCTATAAACTTGGCTTTCTAATATCCAGAAGAAACCCCAATGTGAGCTCTCATCATGACAATAGGGTTCTTATTCATAATAACACTGAAATTTTTACTCACACAGAGCATCAGTGCTTTTCTCCAGTAATATTTACCTACGCCAAATCCCAGCAAAAACACGATATAGACAACTAAAAACTTTATCACATCTTGCAGGATGACCTAAAAATTAAATTGAACATTTATCAGAAATGAAAAATCAAGAACTAGATTTTCACTTATGAATTCTGCAGGGATACAGGTGTGGTACACACTAAAGTAGCAGTTCACTTTCATTAAGTAATCTGGTTGTAGTCTCAGTGAGGAACCCAGAGAAGATTTAGGTCTGATTTTTCATCCCATGACCCTGAGCCCACTGTTTAATGAATTTTCAAGGCTGACTAACTCTGTACAATATAGGCATTACAGCAAATGATGCAATTAAATGGCAGAACTATGTTAGCTGAGAAAACCCAAGTTTCTTACATATTTAATATAGTAAAACATTAAAGGTATAAACTGGTTTCTGCCATTGAAGCTATATAGAAATATCCTCCTGAAATAATACCTACAAACTGAAAATAAGTACTTTCTGTATGTATAAAACACATCTAAATCTATGGCTATGCTTGATTGGATTAGTTTCAAAAGTAGTAAGCATTATAACAAGGCAGATAAAACAAAACAAACTTGCCTTTTGAATCATAACACTGTAAATGCCCATGGACTGGAAACCTCTGGTGAAATAGAGCATATTAGCCCATCCTAGGGCCATTGCCAAAACAAGACACACAAGGTGTTCTTTGTAGGAAAACAAGTACAAAAAGACAGAGAAGATCACAAGCAAGGCTTGTATAAAACTGTTAAAAAACAAACACATGGATGTAAAAGGGAAATTACTAGCACAAAACCAACAGCATAATGGAAAAATACAAAAACAAGACTTCTTTGCTGCTTATACTTCCATTCTAATTTCATATTGCATACTAATCTCCCCAGTATTACCATGATAATTTAACAATAAATCAGATGAGTATGAATAGTATAAGCATACTTACATATTAGGTTAATATTTAAGCCCCAAATGAACTATTCCCCCCAAAATAACTTCTCAGTGCTGATTTTGCTGACAAAGACATTAAGAATGCTTAATATTATCCCTGAATCTATTTAATTAGATCTTCATCTTAACAAATTGTTAGCATCATTACAGATTTTCCATGAACTAGGAAGACACTAGGAGAAGGTGTGATGTGCTGTAATAGGATGTAGACCAGATTCTCAGCAGCACAAGATCAATCTCAGTGTGGTTGGAAAGGAAGAAAGGTAATGTTAAGCCACCTCTTTTTATTGATCCTACAATCACATGGCAGAAATGCAAGGGAATCATCTGTGCTTTATCTAGGCCAGCTGAAGGGATAACTCCCATCAGCCAGCTGAAAGAGCTTTATGCTGTTTCCCTTTCCTGAAGGAGTTGAGAGGAGTGTGAAGCTGTATCTGATTTGGTAAACAGGTTTCTTAAACACATTTTTTCTATATACAGCATCAGGCAAAGGTAAAGACAACATTATACTGTGGAATACAATCCAGTCCACACACAGCAAGCCACAGTACTGTTACTGACCCATACAACCATTAGCATGTGTTAAGCTGCACATAAGATTACATCCATCCCTCTAAAAACTGATAATCTAGAGGAAAAAGCCAACATCTGCTACAGCAGTATGTTCTCTGCCACCATGAGATAGACAAGTATTTCCTATTTACTGTAAAATATATGTATGACAGACTTACAATGCAAAGTGGAACCAGGCATCAGAGAGAATCGACTGCAGGTCTGAAGGCCTAAGCAGAAAGATGGCTACACTCTATGTAGACAGGTAAATAAAATGCAGAAGCAGTAGTATGAGAAAAGCAGGCCTCAACAAAATAATTTTCAAAATAACTTAAAGCTGATGTTCCAAAACAATCTGTCTACTGGCAAGACACAACAATGTCTGGAATTGAAGAGATTTTTATAGGTCTGTAACTTCAAAGTTTAAATTTCTGTCATCTCTGGCATGTTTTAAATTAGTTACTGGGTTTAATTACTTAGAGTATATGGCAAAAAATATACCCTTTTTTTTTCCATTACAAGTTCTAATTAGTGTCCTTAGAGCTGTTAATTTGACAACATTGATGTTACACAAACATTTTGTATTTGTTATTAAAACATCTTACCTCTTTTATGGCTAAAAATATTGCTCCTAACATAACCATCACTTGCCCTGATAACTGCAGCCATCCCACACCACGTGTTCGAGCCAGTGGGTAAGGTGGAGCCTGCAAGACAGGTATAAAAATGAAAGGCTGAGCTCCATGCCCAAAGGGTAACAGGAGCCATCTCTGGGTAAGAGTGTCTTCCTTTTCAGTGAGAATTTTCTTCATGGAGGATTTACAGAACTGGACCCCTATCTTAAAAGAAAAGCAAAATACCCCCTCTACACTTTGAGCAATTTATTTGTCTTTATATTATGCATTTATACTTTGGGTGACTTCCACAAAATGCAAATGCAATTTTCTCCTCTATTACTTGTTCTTACAAAGACCTGGTCCAGCCAGGTATTCTGGAATCTGGTTTTGGTTTAGCATTTAAATACAATTCAGAAAATATAATTGCATTTTAAATCAGTAAAATTTGGTGGGATTAAGTTGCTGTACTCACTTCATTTTGATTAGGCCTGTGATAGGAAACTAATGTTAGTGTTACATTGTATAGGAAATAAAACCAGCAGGACATAAAAAACATGTGTCGTGCAAACTTCTTCCATTTCATTCTCAGGAGTGAGTTCAGAGGCTCCAAAGTCAGCATTTCATGACGATTCTGCAGGGAAAACAAGTAATAAATTAAGATTGGAAGTTGCTACCAGTATGGAAACCAAGATGTTTTCAGGCATGTATTTTGTACTTCACTCAGCACCTGTCCTTGCTGATCTAGAAAGACATCAGTGCTCAAAGATATGTGTCAGACCATAACCTGACAGGGTAAGATACAACAGGACAGCTCCAACTCATGCTCAGAGAACCTGCCATACTCTGGTAAATTATGATTGAGCTAAAACTGTACCAAGAAGTTCTGGTCTTGCTTCCCACACAAGTTTTATGGCAGTGTTGGAATTCAGCCAATGTAAAATTCTGGCTTTGAGAAGCTAACATACCTAAACACCCAAAATACACCCCTGCAAAGTTCAGAACTTTAGGCAGAGTGCTCCTGTAAAGCATTTCTGTTTGCCTGCCCTGTCCTCATGCATGATCTTAGGCAGGTCGTGGAGACAAAACTTTGTCCTGACCAACTGGGCTGTTTTTATGTCCCTGTGCAAGGCAAATTAATGCTTTAAAGGCATCTTGGCTCCTGATACAAGACTTGTGAACTGAAAATTACTGTTTCCTCTTTTACAGGTAATTCAGTCAAATGCATAGGCTAACACATCTGAAATGAGAGCATTGCTAGAAATTCTATATATATTTTAGAAATAGGTAACTTACACCGATATTTGTATTATAGACAATAATTTCCAATACTGAATTGTCCACGGTGGTGTCTAGTTCTGTCAGATCATAAAGAGAAGACTGAACAGGACCATAAGCCCAGTCTGTGAATTTTCTTGACAGGCTCCTGTTAGGCTTATCTCTTATCTCTCTGCTCAGGATGTATTTCAGAATCTAAAACATTAACAGAATCATTTGTAAGCAGATGGATTCTTCATAAGAAAGGAGAAAGCACACGTACACACTTGCCAAAACCCCTGCCTTTTACTCTCACACTTGCTACAGCAGTGCAATTCAGTGTATTTGTAATTCTGTTATTCAGATCTCTAGGAATACAGTGGTTTTAATGCCTCTGTTTCTGTCAGAGACATTTTTCTAAAGGATGAAAGCACAATTTTTCAAGCATTCACATTTATGTCCTCCTTTAACTTAGTTTCTAAATTATCCCAATGCAAATTCTCTGCCACAGAACAGTTGCTTTATGAGAGGAAAATTCTACAGCAGCACAACAGAGCAGGTCCTAGTGAGTTTTCTGCAATGATTCAAAGACTGAACATGGTATGTGTAGCACTGCAATAAATGCAGCAGTTTTGGGTTTGCAAAGCTGTTTTTAAACAACATGTGTATTTTATAGAGAGGGGCTGTTGGGGGGAACCTTGAGGGGTAGAAGCAATGCTGCAATAGAAATATTTACTTGTATTTTGAACAAAATTAGCTCACCAAATACTGCTGATATGTAGTACAGCATAACCAGTGTGGAAAACTACATGTCATAGCACTAACATCTGAGTACATCATTGGCCTTGACTCTTTCTCTACACTTGAGTTTTATCTCACATGCTACTGGAATTATACCCACCTCTAATTTTCCAGTTTTGGCAGCTAACTGTAGTGGTGTCAAACCCTCCTTATTCTTCATTGTTTCCAAATTTCTGTCTTTGCTTTTCAACAAAATCATATCATACATTCGGATTACAAAGTCATTCTGGGTTTTAAAGTCCTCTGCCACAGTAACTAATGCATGGAGGATGTTGTTTCCTCTGGAATCCTGAGAAGTAATGTTAGTGCTGGTGTTGTCCATTAACAGTTGAATTATATCTGGTTGATTGGTGCATGCAGCTAATGCCAGTGCAGTTTCACCTACAAAATTATAAAATGTAACATGTGTTCTTGCTTTATTAGAGGCAATTCAAATCATATTATAGAAGAGTGACTCTGTTGAGCATCTTAACACATGAAATCACATTTGCATATTGATTGTATTTAAATTAGCTGATTTCATAAAAGCTTAATTTCCATAAAAGCATTATTTGGAGAAACTCTTCGAAATCTGATTTGTTACATTTTACTTGTTATTCAGAATTTACAGTTTGTGGGGTTTTAAAAATGTTTTACAATTATTCCAGAGAGTTTACAAGACATTGCATTCTGGAAAGTGACTTTTACAAAAGGTACATCTGGTGATGCAAGTTTCCTAACCTAAGTTTAGCTACAATAACAACAACTCACACTGGCCTGTCTACGATATTGTCTTAACTGTTTGGGAATTCCTTCCTAACTTTCTAAGAGAGATTGCATTTCCACTTACCAAAATAAAAGCCTTCATGCTTGTGTTTGGGATTAAAGAAAATACCCTGGGCATGAGCATTGACATCAGCTCCTTTTTCTATAAGGCTCTGAGTTATTTCATATTGTCTTCTTTCAATGGCAATATTTAGAGCTGTCTGGCCTGAAACAACAGATGTAGGTATTTAGTGCTGAGTCTCTTGTTATGAAACACAAGTGATATTTCGCTGTGGGGAGCATCAGTGACACTGAATAAAAACTGGTTTAGGAATTTAAACCATCATTAGAGTGTCTGAAGAAAACAATACATTTATGGATGGTATATTTAACCATAGACCTGAAATCTCTATCAGATGGCAATACCTCTATAAGCCTCTTCTGTGTATGCTGCATTGATGAATCTCTCCAAAATACCATTTTCTTCTGCAAAGGACAGCAGTGTGTTCACAATCTCATTTGTGTTCTCGTTGATGTTCAGCAGAGCTTTCATCAGACAAGTTTTGCCAGTATCTGAAGCTGTGAATTTTTTCATCAGATAATCTACAAGAGTGAAGTTTGAGATTTGATAATCATTATTTATTAAAGTGAGTGTAATAATTATTCTAATCTGTTGTTTATTAGGGATAGAACCTGAGGGATATAGATGAGCAGAAAGTATTTGCCAAACAATGACTCCATCCCACTCCATATACTTGGTGGGACGATTCAGAGATGTGATGCTAATTAAGAAGTTAACCAATGCTCTCAGGCTCTCTTTTGGACATCCCACTGCTATGGTAACTCCACACAGACTCAGAATTCTTTAACTTCTCAACCCCTTCTGTGCCACACACAAGTCAAGGCTATACTGCAGGCAGAAGAGAAACATCAGCTTTGAGTCTCATGGTGCAGAAAGCCAGCTTAGGGAATGGGAACAGAGTGCAGACACACATCTCCCCCCTCCTCATTTATCACAAGTAGGAGGCAAGTACTCTCTCATGTTGCCTCAGAGGAGGTGACTGAATACCTTAAGCCTACCTTACACAGGCAAGTAGCTGTTGCATGGAGATACTTCCCAGTCTAAAGGCTACATATATGCTACCAGAAGAACTACCAATCTTTCTGCAGGGAACTCCTGAGCTTACCTGGCACAGTGGTGTTTGTGCATGCACTGGATCGTTCCTTCAGCTCTGCGAGCAGGCACTGCAGCTCCTCTATGTTCCCCTCAGACACTGCCCGAAAGATGTACTTCTTCAGCTTCTTCCTGGCACTGGTCTGTTCAGGTCCTTGTGATATGTTAGCACTGAATTATAAGAAATAACAACAAAATTGCTGATCCAATTGACTGTGTTTTATTTGATATTCTATGTCAGATGAAGAAAACACCATTATGTGCCCCAGACTACACACACCCCACTTGTGCATGTGTCTTGGCACGGATCTCTCAGTGTTTCTGCAGATCACTTATTTGCAGACAAGTGACTACTGAGAGGATTTTTAGAACAAAACCATACATATTCCAAGTATTTGGTTTTACATTTTTTTCCAGTTTATCCTTTCTTTTAAAACAAAGGCCAATAAATACTTCTCAGCTTCTCTCATCTGTCCACAACTCGCTGACTTTAGTGCCTGAAGTTACTTGATGCTGTACTCCAGCTGTTCCCATCCCACTCAGAGCAGAAGATCATTCTTAAGCAAACATCTTTACAACTTACCTGATCACACATTATTTCAGAATAAAAATTATTTCATATTTTCTCCCCAATCAGAAATACTCCTAGCTCATGCCTAGCTGCATGTAGTGTTTAGCTCCTGTGTTGCCACCTAGGAAACAGACATTATATATGAAGAATCCTCACACTAAATATGAGATTTGAGAAGATAGAGGCCTTCATTTCAAAGCTTAATTAGTGGAGAATCAGAAATGCATGCACACTTAGGAACTTATTTCTAAAACATGGCAGTTAATTGGTGATATATACCCCATCATAAACTTAGTCCATTGAAAACGTACTAAGAAATAGCTCGTGTCTCCACTCACCAGCAACTGTCTACATTAGGGCTATATTCAGTTGCATCATCCTGAAGAGACTGTGGGGAATCCATATCTTCCCCGTTTCCAGATGCACTACAGAACACAGAAAAGCATAAGCACTAAGTCAGGAAGACACTGGAAGGCATTTTAGCAAATTACATGAGGAATCAGTCAATACTAGGAAGCAGTATCTACAGCAGAGCCAAAAATTAGTCTAATTTGACATTGTGCTTTTAAATTGTATCATTTTATCTCCCCTGAGAATTTTCAAGTGAGTGGCAGAGGCGTACAAGATATTATATTTTTAAAAATCATTAGGAAAGCAACCTGCTTTGTGTTTTACTATATTATTCCATTACAGGTCCTGAAACTGTGGGAAGGTGGGTTTTTTCTATAATGTTACTTGCTTTTTATGCATCATCCTGACTGTTTGAAGCTTACATTCTTCCTTTTCACGTGCTTAATTCTTCACCTGCCATAAAACAAGCACTAAACCAGTAGCCATACATGGGTTGCAAGCACACAATGAATGTGATTTACCTAAAGATTTACTACATAGTATACTGTAGGCAACACAAGGGCATTTTGCAGCTGACTCGATTGGAAGCTTCAGCTGAAAGAAACTGAGGACTGCTCCCTAAATACATATTTAGTTAATCCATCTGAAGGATTTAAACTGCAGTGGTGTTTTGTAATTGCTGAATATAATTTCCAGACCTTCCTAAAAGCAGATTTCTAACTTGTATTTTTGTTTTCTATAAGGTTCAGATTTGACAGTTAGTAACTTAGGGAGCCTGAACTATCAGTTATTGATAGAACAGATGAATGGAGAGTAGTGCAAGGATTCAGCATTGCTCTGCAGATATTCTCTTCCCCTTGAAATCAAGCTGGTAGCTCAGAGTCCATTCTTATTCAGTTCATCGCTTCTCTGCAGAAACCCGTGAGGAATCTGGTGACAAAGCACTCTGTCCCTGGATATGAGAGAGAAATTTGGATACCTCTCCTCTCAAACAAAAACAAGCCTGTCAGCTAATTCCAAAACGCTGACCAGACATCCATCAGACACAAAAACATTTGGCCATTCTGGAATTACACAAGATTTGATGCATATTTCCCTTATTCATAATTATTAGCTGTTAGTACCCCACATACTTTTCATTCAGCATCAATGGCTGCCTTTAAATGTTTCAGACTCAGCATCTTCATGTTGTTTGACTGTTAATGAGCAACAGAGGGAGGGTGTCAGCAGGGAATAGGGTTTGCTAAAATAAGCTGTGGTCTCCATGCAGCAGAAAATAGTGTGTGGAGTTTGTCCTGACATATCATAAATAAGAGACTAAGATTAAAAAAGACTGTACTGATTTAAAATTTATTGAAATCTGAGGCCTGATTTATTCAGTATAAATGACAGCAGTAGATAAACTCAAAGATAAGCCATCTAACAATATCTGACCTCCAATGGAGTTCTGTCTTCAAAGTGAGCAAAAGCTAAGAAAAGCCACGGGAGATGTTAACTCTGAAGTGTAAGGAGAAATAAGGAGCAGCTGCTGAAAAGCAAATCAATATATTTACAGTATAACTATTGCAGATGCATCTGTAACTTACCATGGACGAATATTTGAATCCATTGGTTTGGAAAATACAGGGGGAGATATATTATTCGGAGTCGCATTGCTTTCGAAACCATCAATCTCCAGAAAAAAGTGTGAACTGTTGAACACAGTGCATTTAAAAAAAAAACAATAGTTAAAAAAGCAAGCTCAAGCATAAAATAAGCTAAGTGCTACGTGTATGAGCCTAGGACAAGGTATTCTGGTATCATACCTAAGAGGACACAGGAACAGAGGCTTAGCTACCTTCCCCTGGGGGCATCCCCACCTCCAGCATTGTGCCCAGCACTTTCATGCTGGCAAGTGGGTAAAAGCTCCTAAGATATTATTAGGACACATGGCATCAGACCCTGACATGTCTAAGCAGCTATTCCAGCAGCCTAAAAACAGCCTTGCAACCACATTCTGTGCAAATGGTTAAGTGCAACACCACATCTTTATTGAACAGCCATACATGTATACATACTACACACGTACACATGGGCTTTAATCTACTGCTCTTGAGTCCCCTTTTGCTCCAGCCAGGAGCCATCAGAATGGATCATTTCAAACCCATCAGCAGTGACAATCATTAAGCCAGAGAGTTTGAAGGGTGACATGTTAAATGACACCAGGCATTTCGGCCACCCAGGACCAAAATGTGTACTCTTGCCAGTCAGTGCATGACATTTAACTATTTATCTTCCTCATTCATAGGGATAAGAAAAGACATTTGAAGCAGCACAGAAAAGGGCACATGAGATAAATAGGAAGCTTTTGCCCTCTAAAAGCCTGCAGAGTTGAGAGGCAAAAATCCATGGATTGGTATTACTAGATTGCACTGAAACATTGCTCCATTTCAAAGACAAAGGAGGTTCAGTGGTGGAGGCAGAGTATTCCACATGGCCTATTGTTCAGAAACTGTCTTACATTGCTGAAATGTTCTAGCAATCACCTGGAAAATGCTTCCCAGTCACCTAATATTTATGGGGGGTGTCTTGTTTGTTTTTTAACAAGATCTTCCCCAAAGAATCCTGTTGAATTAAAGTACACCTATCAATGCTAAGCTGCAGCATATTATTAGGACATTACTGAACAACCTGTTGATATCAGATTAAAAAAAAAGCATGGTTTAATGGCCCTGGTTTATCTCATTTTCCAGTGGCTTGGGAAGTGTTAAATCACTGTGTAGTTGTTTAAACTTATATAACCTTTTCACATTTGAGATGTGCCTGTGAATATATTCTAAGCAGGCAGCAAGTAAAATGCCACTATTGGTTAGCAAGATTGTGCCACTGATGTTACCCAAACAGGGGATGCTCTTCAGAGTAAAGGAAAAACCTAGACAAAACCAGGCACATGGCCACCACTTACTGCTGTAAATCACTGTTGTTAAACTGGGGTCTGGATTTGGCAGTGAGATGGGGTGGGAAAAACATGGGTGGAAGCAGGCCCTGTTTTGGAGGCTGACATACCTAACTTATCCTGGCACGTGGGTCAGCTGGGGATACCATGGCAGGAGGGGAACCCAAAAGCCACTGTGCAAAGCAAGTGGATTGTTGCCAACAAATACCCAAGTGCTTACGTGGCCGTGGTGCACGCTCTCAGGAACACTGCCCACAAACATAATCAGGCTCTGACAGCGTTGGCAGCACTCCTCCCAGCCTGCCTCTTGGTTTTCCTGTACTTAATTATATACTGTTAGTCCACCCAAATACCAGGACCTTTAAGAAGACACTGTCTTTTGAGAAAGTGTATCCTGCCAACACACTTGTCAAGTGAGAAATGTCACCATGGAGGAGCACTCACTGCTTGGTGGCAGAGCAGAAGGAAGCTTTTTGAAGCAACAGAAGAACAGCAGCCCAGAAACATGTAATTAATAGAACACGTTAAACTTCTGTGTTAAAATTCACGTGATCTTCGTTCCCTAAATTACAGGAGGATTGTCAGCCACACCCTGAGCTTAGTTGAGAGGTGGGAAGAACCCCAAGGTTACTGTTTCTGCTGCCACAAACCTGAATGGGAGATAGGAGCTTCAGTAATTGAGGGGGAGTGTTTGCCAGTATTTGTTAACAGCTACACCATCTTTCATGGTATTGCCCCTTTTTCAGTAGTAGGGGTATGGGGAGCTGTTCAGACACCTCATCTCCTCTTTATACAAAGAAAGAGCTTCTCTTTTTGAATTTAATGACAGAAAGACAAATTGGGCTACCCAGGCTGTGAGTCTCAAATAACTGACAACACCATTTCTGGGGAAAGTGATTCCTCTGATTATTAAGCATTATAAATGTCAGAACAGCTGCAATTGCCTAGGCCTTCAGAGTTTCAAAAATTGCTGTAATAGCTAGTAATTAGCCAGTGAAAAGTTTATGAATGAAAATTCACCCTCACTCTGCATTAACTTAGTTGTCTTAAGTAGCATAGTAGCAGGGATGAATTACTGGTATTTTCCCATTTGTATTAAATACAAACCTTAATCCTTGTGTTAATTCTCTCACGGATGAAAATTAATATTTTATAAAATAAAATAACAAAGAAGTCTTGTTAATCAGATCAGTGAAAAATAGAGTGAACTCAGGTTTCTGTATGTGATGGGATATTTCAAGCCTGCTCTCCCAGCCCTCATTTTTCAATCCATCACCACATCCTATCATATTCCCACACGAGGCAGAGTTTGAAATGCTCCCTTTTGTCAGGCCAGCATCTCTTAAATAAAGCCTGGTGTACGCTGCCACGTGATCTCTTTAGAAAGATCACTCCACCTTCTCCTATTGGAACACTGACCATCATTAGACCACATTCTTGTAAGCATATATAGGTATATTGAGTGGATAGAGAAAGCCCAGCTGATACAAGACATGAGCTTAAAAGACTGATGTCTCTATGATAGGGGTTAAGTATTTGTCCCATTAGGGTACACACATCATATATCTACCTGTTCAGGGCCCTCTGCCACTTCTAAACAGCATCAGCCTATATATTTTTTGAAGGCACCTTGTGTTCATGAAGTCTCTCATTCATATATGCAGTGTGAAGAAAGATGTTAGTGCTATTTCAGTGCAAGGATCTACTAAAGGAGATAAACCAGGGAGGTTTAGTGGTTTAGAACTAAAGTCCTACCTTTTCTTTGTGGGAGTGCTTTCAGTTGGCTTTTTCTCTTGCTGGTTTGAAGGGGGAATACCAGATGGATTTGTTTTCTTGCCCATTAGTGGAATACTTTCGTTGTTGTCTTTGATCATGTTTCTGCAATAGATTCAGTTACTTAACTCCTGTTCATTTGAAGAAAGGAAAGTGACTGTATGGCCTTCATGCAGCCTCTCCATGTGGAACCACACAAACCTTGATTTTTTAAAAAAGTTTTTAATTTCTCAGTTATTAAGCACATACACACTGTGTTATATGTCAAGGCTGGAGGGTTTATTACAACTGATTAAACCACATTCTAAGGAAAATGCCATTAAAAGTGATACCATAAATTCAAGCATGCACTAAATCAAGCTAAGGGAGTCTGCCAGTCACAAAGACAATGTGTTATTTAGAGAAACAAAAAGAGCACAATGACTTTTATAGGTAGCCCTAAGGTTTGTGCATATTTACAGTTAATCTAAGTCTGCTCTTCTCCAAGATAACTTCAGAAGAGTGGTAAATCCAGGATGACCTGTGCAAGAGATACAAAATGTTAAGGAAGGTTTTGGACAGGAAGGGTAGTAAAGAGAAAAAAAGCCCTGAAACTTTTCCCTGCATTAGAAGAGCAGACCCACAAACTCTGGAGATGATGCCCAGGCCAAACTCAGCTAAACAAAATATCACATGGATAAATAACATCAAGGACTTGTGTCCTGGTGACACTTGTCAACATTTCTTCAGGGATAAGAAAAAAGTAAATCATGCCTCCACGTGATGGGAACGCTCACCACCACATGACACAAAAGGATCTTAATTCATGTTGTCTGCTAATGAACACCCACAGCATGAATTCTCTAAGTAATAATGAATAACTATCTCCCTATTTCTCAATGTACTCAAGGGCATCATTTTAAATCACCAAGTATAATTTGAAAGAGAGAAGGTTAATTTAGGATACTTTAAAATTCACTGAATGTAAAAATAGGAAGTTTTATGAGGTCATGGACCCATTCCCAAGGAAATAGGGGAGTGCCCTCCATACCCAAGGACAAGTGATAAAAATCACCTGCCTGCAAGTCTGAACAAAGTGAACTACATGATTTTCCTCTCCTACCTCCACTTAGTGTGATAAACGTGCACACAAGCTTTCTATTCCTGTCAGTGTTGTCAGTTTGTCTTTCTACTAGACTTTCTTCATTATGGGAATATCAGGGTATAGCAAAAGCAGACTGTAAAGCTTTGAAAAGACATGATGCCTGGTATGAGAGGAGCCAGGCATATCAAATACATTGATATTTGCATGAAAATTTATTAATGCATAAAGGGCAAATGTTTAAGTATAGGAAATGTTCAAATCCAAGTAGAGAGAACTAAAAATTTACCAGGCCCACAAACATCTAAGTGCAGCTGTAATTTCTGGTCACTAAATTTAAAAGTCCAGCTGAAAAAACCGGTTTAAAAGTAATTTTATTGTGTTTTCTACCATTGGCAGATGTGTTCACACTAGTGCAACTCAGAAATGTGCATAGTTTGGATGCATTTCCTAACAGCTCATATCAAAACTTTAATAGAAATAACTTATAAAGGGCAAATGTGATTTATTTAGGACACTTGCATACAAAGTACACCAGAGCTTTCACTGCACTAAGTGCACAAAAGAACTGAGCCTGGATATTACCTACTCAAGGCAGGAAAAGAGGCTTTGTCTATACCTTTGTAAATGCAATTCATGCAGTCTTCAGCTAGGTTGTATCAGTCAGTACACTGATAAACAAAATCTTAACACAGACAAAACAAATGACTGTTGTCTTGCTTAATTCAGAAATAATTCAGCTATTTACTTCTTACCAAGTACTTTAAGAACACGCAGCAGTTAATGAACCATCCAGAGGAAATGTGATACTTTACATAAATAGAAGGGGACTAAAATAAAAGAGATGGGCATTAAATAACTTCACAAAACTGACTTTGAAGGAAGAGAATAATTGGAAACAGACTAATAGGTCAAAAAGCATGTGAGCAACAGGAGTTGCCAAGTTGTGAGGGGCAGAACAAGTGGTAGGAAAAGCTGGCAAAAATAAAGACCAAGGTTAAAGTCTCTAAAACACACAAAGGACACAGGGAAGAGCCTCTTGTGAGTGATGCTGGAGCTGCTCAGATACAGCAACAGGCTTCTGCATGGAGGAGCAAGACAAAGCCCCATCTGCAGCCAGTTGTTATCACAGAGATTTTAGCAGTGACTTGAGAGCAGGCTGCATGGTGTAGGAGAGGTGAAAAGATAGCACTGAAGTTGTATTGGACAATGCACTACTGAACCATCAGTGGTTTAAGGAAACTGTTTGGGAAGGACAAAGAGGAAAGATTCACTTTTGTATGCACGGACTACAGCTTTCAGAAGCACAGAGAAGATTTGTCTCAGCCTCAAAGACTGTTTCAAATGAGATCTCAGAGTCTGCACAAGTAAATAACCTCAGGCACAGGGGTAGAAGTGCCTTGCTACAGTGCTGAGGTAGCGTCTGTTTCTCATTTTTAATCACGATTAATTGCATGCTTAGATGAAAACTAAGCTGGGGCTTTTGACAATACAGCCTACTGAGCTCACTTCTTTTAACTATATCCATGCAAATCTCATGGGAGTTAAGGGAGCTTTTTTATGCTTATCAGCTTGTTTCTTTACTCTGTCTTGTCAGCTTAATGACCAACTGCTTTCATCATCATCATCATCTTCTCACACTCTATCATTTTCTGTAATCTATGACATATAGAGAAAAAGAGTGCAACAGCCTGAAGAACATCAAATCCTAAGTAGCATAGCTACATAACCTGATATGGAGTGTCTTTTGTTGTAGCTATTTTTTACTCCCATTATCTAGTTAATTGTTACTTACAGGCCACTAGAGAAGTGGCTTATTTGAAGTGGGCAGTGAGACAAAAATACTGTGTTGATTTACACTATTAAGTATTACTTTGAAAGGGGTTTTGAGGACATCATGGTCTTAGTATCTCACCTACAATGTGCTGGGGATAACAAAAAAGGGCATCTGTCTGTACTGGTGACTGGGACTCCAGCACTCTGACTGTACATGGCACTTTACACACTATCACAGACTCACCTTGTGTTTATCTGAGAACAAGAAAAATCAAACCTATCTGTATCCCAATAACACTACAAAGTGGCTAAAGAGAGAATCCTACAAGGCAAAAGAAACACTCAGCTGTGATATGGTGAGTCAAGAGTCTTCTCTTCATTAGGGGCAGAGGAGTGGAAGTGACTACCAGCAGCTGTTTCATTCACAGGATCCTCCAACCATTCACAGCACAGACCACAACGCTTTCCAGCACCTACAACCTAATTCTTACTAGCTCATAAAAACCAAAATCCCCTCCCTGAGGGGAAAGATGATAAATTTTCCTTTTTACTTATAAAATTTCATTTTTACTTTTGTTCATTATCCATATGGCACATGAGTCCCAGCAGCAGAAAGCTACACTTGATAAGAGTTGTATCTTTCTACAAGATTTTCAAACTTTCAAGGGGCATTTGTAAGCATCTGGTGCTATCAAAAAGTTATTTTCTTCTTGGTGAAAAATTTGCTCTTCCCTATAAAGGTTTTTCTTAAGAGAAATTTCAAAAGTCTCTGAAAAGATGTGTTTTTCTCTGAGGAAAATACTTTATTTACCTGCCTATCTCTGAATTAAATAAAAAAGAAGTTTTACTGAGTTGAAATGACGACTATTCTACCAGGTTAGAACTATCCTACTTTTGACAGTCATTACACTAAGTGAAACTTTCAGTGGAAGACAAAAATATGATTTAAGTTTAGCTTGTGTGATAGTATATTTTAGATCCCCTTAGCACAGAAATGAGGCAGTGTATCAGGCTGAGAAGCACAAATGAAATTAGGTCTATCTTTTTCACTCCTGAATGCCCAAGGAGTCAGCGTGCCACTGGCTTAGGAGAAAGACAGGTTTATAAAGCAGAAAAACAGACAAAAGTGAGAGAGAAAAACATTCTCCTGTTGAAATATAGATTTAGTCTTTGTGTCTTGAAGATTTCACTCTCTACAAAGGCATCACACCTACACCAAACACCCAGAGAAGCTCCCAGAGAACTTACCCTGCTTACGAAACTCGCATTTCGGCAGAGTCCAGGCGCCTCAGCACTGTGGGGTGAAGTTCAGAGTCGGGGCTGGACGGAGCCACAACAGCATCCAAAGCAGCTGATCTGCTGAACAAGTCAAACTATCTTCAAGCTCAAAACTCTCCTAAAAACATAAATCCACCCTTCTTCAGTCATCCAGCTTGCTCAGCCTTTGGAAAGCAGAGATAAACACAGGGCCGGAGTACTGCAGCCTTACAGGGTTTGCTACATCTGAAATTAGGGAGCTGAGAGAAACTTGCTAGACAACAAACTCTTTACCTCACAGCTGCCAAAGTGGGATGACACACACACACACATGCACTAATTATACACTGAATTATTACTAAAGCTGAGTCGCTCACAGATGACTTAATGGCAGCAGTAGAATATCTGAAGCCATCACTGCTCTGCAGTTTACATACTGTTTTAAAAAGAAAATGGTTATGCACAGGCATTTGAGTTGTAAATGACATCCCTTTATGTCATGCTTAGCTTGTTATATAGCATGGAATTATCCTGAAAGCACAAAGTAAAAATGAGAAAACCATCATGCCAAGTGCTCCAGAGAGCAAAAATTCCTCCTATTACTTGGAAAAAGTAGAAAAAGCCTTAGAAAGATCTAAGCCTTTCCCAGTGATAATGCCAGTGAAAACCTGGTGGGCGTGTTTAGATCTCTCCCTATCTGTAATAGTTTCTGATGAATGCGTACCCTAAGGGTCTGTGAGAACACAAACAGGCATGTTTCACATAAACAGTATGTACTGGTGTTACTTCTTGTGCTGCCAACTACAGGGAATGGCATTTTTCAGCTCTGCTAGAGTTGAGCTGTTGAGCAGTGCACAGTTGTGTCTTGGGAAAGACCAGAGGATTGACCATAAGTTCTTCTCCTCTCCTTATAGAGTCCTTCCATTGTCACCTGAAATGAGTGGGATTAAAATTTGTATGCCTTTGCAGTGAGGCCTAGCAGATGTATGCCTTTGCAGTGAGGCCTAGCAGATGTATGCCTTTGCAGTGAGGCCTAACAAATGTACTTACAGCTGCTGGTTTTTCCTTTACTTGATTAGCAGATGGGAGTTTATGGGGAACTATGTAGGCCAGCAAAACAGGAATCTTTTTCCAGCTGTAGACAAGGGAAGAAAGAGTCAAGTTTGGGGTTGGTTTTTTTTGGTTGGAGATAGAGCAAAAATTTGGAAATAAACCCATTAAAAATATCTGTGGATACTAAGACCTGGAATCAGGCACTTGAATCTGAAAAATAGGACTTAAAAATCTATCTACAAAGTGTAAGTAAACAACCCTTGTTCATCAAGTAGGTACCTAAAAGCAGGACTGCTTTTAGATTTAGGTGTTAGATTTTAGGCTTTTAGATTTAGGTGTTAGATTTGCCTCAAAACAAGACCAGCTCTGCTGTATGAAACACCAGGAGTGTTACACTGTTCCTAGTCATGAATCAGCTTCCCATGAGCAGCGTGCTGAAACAGGCCATGCCCAGGGCCAGTTTGATTTGGCATTAAGAGATCTCTGGTTGCATGTGCTGAGCACACAACCAGCTTCACCTGACACAAATTTATAATGATATATTCCAAACCCTGTACCAGGAAAGGTTGTTCACTCCTTATCAGCTTTGATGGTCTCTTACCTGCTGGTCTAACAACCTGGAATAAGGACTGAATAATCCCATTTAATCTTTCCAGGGAGAACATCAGCTTCGCTCTCAACACAAACCATGAGAATATTTAACTGAAGTCACTCTGAGGATGTGACACATGAGGATGTGAGGATTCTCACTGATGTGAGAACAGGCAAAGTTAGATTAAAACTGTGTGAAAGTGCATTTAAGGACTCTCACTTTAACTCTTGTATCTACCACAGGAAGAGACCATTTAAGACAGACTTTTGCCAAGGAAAGAAAATGAGTTTGGCAGCAAGCAGTACTCTGAACTCAGAGTAGCTCTATCTGAAAGCACCCAGATCTGTGTGGTTTAACAGAATACAGGACCTAGCAGTGTGCTCTATTTATAATGCAGTGGCAGTTATCCAAAAAGAAAAACTGGGACAAGCTACAGCAAGAGAGCCAGAGCCCTTTTCTCAAACCTGCCTTTGAAAAGGTGTAGGAGATTGTACAAGCTGTAACACTGGACAGGCACAAGAATTACACTGCATCCTACCTGTTCTGAGTTAATAGCTTCTTGTTCTATTAAGAGGACAGCCTCCAACTCACTGAACCCCAGTGTGGCCTTTTCTGTGCAGATGCCAGATTTAGGAAACACAAGCCCAGGCTGTTTCTAGCTAATCTTCCTGAAAACTGCTAAGAACATCACATGCAACACATGGGTGTTGTGAGCCTGAGCCTGATTTTTAAGAGCAAGCTTAAGAGTCAGGAAACAATAGACAGAACTACAGCAAGTCACATCTGCACAAACATTTTCTAATCATTTTAATTATTAACCTGTTTAACCTTTATGGTCCCAGACCTGCTCCACCCTGAGATTTCAGACAAGGCAAGTATTTTCCATCAGCCACAGAGGGCTTTGCAATAGGTTGTATCATGACTATGCAGACCCAATTTACAGAGTTTTACAACACTTACCAGCTGCTTCAGCTATAAGAGAGATGCCATAAAGGTCAGGAGCATTAATAACTAGGCATGTAGCAGCTATGAAAAATGACTGGAAAACATGAGCACAGCATAGCCTGCACAGTGCAAATAAGCAGCAGCAGTCCTATTTGGCATTCATTATTTTGTTTTTCTAGCAAGTGCTAGACTCACTAGGAACTAAAATGAACAAGATGAAGGAAACCCCAGATGGGAGAGATTGAGCACTTGGAGATCTGCCATCTGACATCAGCAAGTCAGAGCTGAATATTCTGTTCTGCTGATACATGACATGATCCCAGTCAAGTTTGCATTAGAAGTTACTCAGATTTTATATTTCATAGAATCACAGGGGTTGGAAGGGACCTCAAGAGCTCCTTTTCCCACAGAAAGATCATCTTTTCAGGATACATTTTCCCTGTCTCAATTTCAACTCATTATTCTGATTAACCCCCCTTTTATTATGCAAATCATCTCCTGCCTTTGTCAATGCTTCAGTTCTCTGCTACTCAATTCTTAGCTAAGATGAAGTTAACTCTTTCCATTTGTCCTTGCAAATCAGTCTCTTGAGAACTTTCTATCTATTTCCAGCCCTAAACTCCACTTCTCTGTATCTTTCTGGTAATGAGGGATGTTGTCTTCCTTGTGTCTTCCTCTATGCCAATTAAACACTCTTGGCTCTTCCCCTCTGAGTAACAGGATCCCTTTTCCCTAGGTGGTTCATTCTCCACGTTCTCCTTTGGATAAGAGGAACTACCTGGGCTAAACTTAGTATGTCAGCTTGGAAACAAATGACTTTGACTTGGTGACATGGCTCAAAACTGCTCTTACTGGCTGAGTGAGTAGGACACTTCCTTCCAGTCCCTGTAACTGGGAGTTTCTGTCAGTGCCTGTGGAGCAGGCAGCTGACACAGCAATTCCCAGTGCCATGATTTTCACACCAACATTCAGGTGATTAAATTGGCGATTTTAAAGGCTGATTATAACAATGACCAAGAAGTTCTGTGCTGGATGATGATGAAGTCTGAAAACCACAGTGATTCCGTAAACATTCATGCCTCCTCCTATCCACTCCTTGCCTGTGTACTGAGACAGGAAGTGTTACTCATAGTGATGTAGCTCACCCACAGTATCACAAACATGCCAGAAAGATGTAAAATTCCAGTGAAGCAATTTGGGTGATTTCCCCTCCTGCCCAGAGAAATAGGGTACTCTCCACCATGTATTTTGAAGTGGTGTGTACACTTTACCATCTGATGCAGGAGAAATTGAGTCCATATTTTGTTTTGTGGAAACTATTCCAGAGTCAGAATTAATCCTAGTCTTCATGGTGTGGGTGATGGAGAGCACTTCAGAGAGCCCTCTAACCACATCAAGAAGATCTAGGATGTCTATGCAGCATCTGGCAGCTTCAGTTAAGACCTCTTCCTCCCAGGCCCTAGTAAATCCATGCCTGTTGCCTGACAGGGCAAGAGGCTTGTAAGAACTATTCTTCATTCCTCTTGTGCACCAAAACATGCAGTTGGTGTTAAATATGCAAGATGTTTTCTGACAGGGGGTTGCTCTGAACATCAGCTTATATGTGATTTTTAATGTACATGGATTATTTTTGAGTTTGGAGGATCTACCATAACAGTTTGTTCAAACCCACTGTACAAAGTTCCTGTTCATGCTGTTCTGAAAATGTCAGGCATCAGAACCTGAGACCACAGGCTTTATCCCATGAGGCTCTGGGGTTGGCAGGATCCAACTGTTTGTAGCACAGCAGCACTTGCTGGGCACACACCTCGTGGGTTTTTTGAGTACTGAGCACTCCAGCAATGATGCATGACTAATGTGCTAGTGTGATACAGATCACAGAGTCACAGAGTTGTAGGGGTTGGAAGGGACCTCGAGAGCTCCTGGGGTCCAACCCCCCTGCCAAAGCAGCTCCCCAGCTCATACTGCACAGGTCGGTGTCCAGACGGGGCTGGAATCTCTCCAGAGAAGGAGACTCCACACCCCCTGGGCAGCCTGTCCCAGGGCTCCCTCACCCTCACTGGGGAAAAGTTCCTCCCCATGTTGGTGTGGAACTCCCTGTGCTCCAATTTGCAGCCATTGCCCCTTGTCCTGTCCCCACAGACACTGAAAAGGGGCTGGCCAATTCCCCCTGCACCCCATGCTTAAGATATTGATAAACATTGATCAGGTCCCCCCTCAGTCTTCTTCTCTCCAGGCTGAACAGCCCCAGCTCTCTCAGCCTCTCCTCCCAGGGGAGATGCTCCAGGCCCTTCATCATCTTCGTAGCCCTTCTCTGGACTCTCTCCAGGAGATCCCTGTCCTTTTTACCCCAGGGAGCCCAGCACTGGGCACAACACTCCAGGTGGGGCCTGAGCAGGGCAGAGCAGAGGGGGAGGATCCCCTCCTGTCACCTGCTGCCCACACTCCTCCTGATGCCCCCAGGATCCCATTGTCTCTCTCAGCCCCAGGGCACACTGCTGACTCATAGCCAACCTGTAGTCAACCAGGACCCCCAGGTCCTTCTCCACAGAGCTCCTCTCCAGCAGCTCCCCCCCAGCCTGACAAAGATAAATATGATTCTGCATAATGATCAGAGGCAGCAGAGCAGGACAGTGGCATTTAACAGGAATGGGGTACCCCATGCACCAGCCTGCACCTGGTGAGGGGATCTTGTGGGCCCTGGTGCCTCCCATGGACCCCACTAAGGACTACCAACGTGCTGCCTGGGAAGGGATTAACATTGCTGTTTAATTAGGACAAGGGCTATTCAGACTGCAGTGCCAGCTGTTGCAGAGGGCACAGTGAGCACACACAGACTGTGTGGCTCAGGTAGGATGCATATTTTTTCTCAACAGACTCAGAAATCATTGGAGCTCAAAAGACACAACCATTCAGTTTCCATGGCTGACCAGACAAGCTGCACCTTGGGTATGGCAATGCTGCTTAATACTGACATCACACTTTTGCTTTCCCAGATGTTCATCAGCCCACTTTCAGCTCCCAGTGAGGTGTAACTCAACTCTTCTCCATCCAGCTCACCTCTTCTTGCTGCCTCCCATCCTACACACATTTGCAGCCATTGCTAATTACAGCTGTCACCCACAGACAGGAGGTGAGACATCAACACCTCTCATTTATTTTGCTTTTGAGAGAGTGAGGTTGTTGGGAGCTGGTGGGTTTATCCAGCTGTTGAATGTGATCATCTCATATGAAGCACTTAGTGTGAACACAAATTAATATGACTAATAACTGTGAGAGGACAGGTCTTTATCACCTGCAAGCCTCAAGGAATAGCATGGGAACCATGTGCTGTTTCTAACCATGATCAGTATGAAATAAATATGCAAATGTCAAACTAAAAAACTTCCCCAAGTGCTCAGGACACAGATTCTGCCAAACTGTGCAAAATGTCTGCCAAAGTGAGCAGAACCTCCCCAAAACAACCCAAGCAAAGGTAATTTATTGCAAAGCCATGCTCCTCCATGGCCAGTAGAATAGAAATATTCCTCAGCAGAAGGAATAGAAAGGTGCTGGTCCTGGCAAAGCTACTCTTAAAGCACAAATGCTCCCTGACAAGCTACCTCTTTTCCCTGGGGGTTAGTTGCAGCCCTCCTCTTCAAGAGTTGGTTCAGAACAAGTATGTCCCCTGTAGGCATCCTACCCAGTCTGCCTGAACAGAGACACACCTGGATTTCCAAAAGCAATTCTATACACCTAGGTGGAATGAAGATGAAGGAAGTCAACTGTGGCAAAGCAAGCCCTGGCCAGCTGAGGCTGAATAAATTTGTGCTACATGGAGTTGGGAGTCACTGCTAAGCTGTGCCTCCCCAGCTGTGGGAAACAATTTCTGCCCACTGCAGTAACAGAGAGGTGATAAAGCTGGGAATTCTGTGAGGTTAGTAATAACTGGCTCTAGAAAGTGGGATAAATTTGTTTGTTTCCCATTGAAGATGAAGGGATTTAAAAAATGCAACCAAAAAAAAAACCCAGCAGCACCACCCCATCCCATTAATATAGGCCATTTACATGTTAACCACAACATTATACTTATGTTTTCACTCTGAATTCTAGCATTTCAGGGTTTTATTAAGAAGTCCCTTGCAGTCTTTGTAATCTTGTTGGAGCTGAAAGGGAAGGCAGGCAGAGGCCTATATTCTGCTCTGGTTACCCAGGGCAGCTGATCAACCCCTCTGGATAGGCACTTGATGTAAATCAAGGTGGAATTTAAGCAATGGGTTAGGACTCTACCCAGGCTGATAATTATGAGAAATGAATCCTTCACAGGGAACACAGAAATGTCATGAATGCTTTCCAGCTATATCATCATCCTGCTGTGCTTTCAAACATAAATGGCTGGGGCATAAAAAGGGCAGGGAGACAATCAACTCTGCTTTTCTGGTCAGCCCCTTCTTACTAGTTTTATTAATAAATTATTTCACTGTCTCAGCCTGTCTTGTCTCTTAGCTGTACTTGTTTTATGTGTGGACTGTCTCTTGCCATGTTCAACGTGGAGCACATTGGAGTCTTGAGGGTAGGCTACAGACTGCTATCAAGTGTTTAGGGATACACCTTTGTAACGGTGTGAAGTGGAACACACATACTTTAAACACCCTTTGTGGTTTCCTTATCCACCACAGACAAAGCTTGTTGGGTTTAGATTCAGTTTTTTTCAAGCAATTCTTTCAAATCCTTTTGCAAGTCTCTTTGGTTATACCCTAGAAGTTCTATGAAAATAAAATGATATTTGTCTTGAATGATGTTAACAAAAGAAACAAGAATTATTAGTCCTCTAGATGGTGCTACTATTTCAAATAAAGCAGCTGGATGATTGAAGATTTTGGTGAAATATATGCTCTAGTACCCTATGAGAAGGGAACACCATGAGAAATCCAGACCCCAGTGAAAGAACTCATGTCAGACAACCCAAACCTTCATCTAACAGTGTTAGCAGTCAAGGGCAGTCTGCATGTAAATATACTAATTGCTTCTCTTTAGAAATAGCCTGTGTTTCAGTATCATATTAAATGCAGAATTACAGGATATATTGATGAACATTATCTTTCAAAGGCTGGCTTAATTTTCTCTGTCTTTGATTTCAAATTTTCCCAATAATTTACAACTCCCCCCTCCAGCTCACCACTCTCCAGCTTCAGTGACTTGTATGAATGTCCTCTGACCACAGCCTTTGGATCCACCACAGAAGTGTGATGGGTCTTCCCTGGCAAAGGCTGTGCACTCTGGCCCAGTTTCACAGAAGCTTTTTAGCACAACTGTACTTCAAATGCAACCACAGAAAGAGTGTGCAAGCTCAAACTGAAACCTGTGGTTAAACTCCTTGTTGGCTTACAGGTACTTGTATATTCATGCTGTACCTGGACTTAACATCCTTTAATGCCCAACTGCTTCAGTGATACATAACAAGAAAAGGAGGTAAAACAGTTTACCTTTTCATCCCAACACAGCTGCACAGGTCCAGCACTGAAAGATTGGGCCAGATGTCTGTAAGACAAATTTCCTTATGCTCAGTTCCTTTCTGTCCAGCCACTTTTCAGGAGGATGCAAAGTTCCTCCTATTCCTTCCTCTCTTTCCTATCTGTAGTTTTGGAACATCTGCCTGTTTTTGCTCTGCTATTTTTCCTGATTCTCTCTGTAAATCCAGCCAGATGGATTTGTAGCACCAGATTTCTTTCCTCCTGTTGTTGCTGTCAAAGTCAAGAACAAAAAAACTATCTGATTCCAAGATTATTATTGTTATACATTATTATACATCTGACCTTTGAAACATATATTCTCTATAACCACTATCTCTTACTTTGTGCAAAGTTCATCTGTTATCTAAATAAATGTCAAATTTGGGATCTTGTTAAGCCTTTAGCCCCAGTAACAATAACTGTGAATTCTGCAGTTTACTCAGACAGTGTAAAAGAAACCTATATTTCATTGATTTTGACTATTCAACCTTTAAAATTTCAGAGAGTATATTTGTTCTTGTGTTATGAGAAAAGAAAAACAACATCTCTAGATCATTCATTATTTTGTATTCTTTCCTTGTGTCCCCATTTATTTATCTGCTTTCCAAGAAACTTTCCTCACAGGAACATATCTCTGAGCTCCTGGTGATTTTTACTGTTCTTTCATTAATCCTTCTCCAGTTTCATAACAACTTGGTAACAAAAAACAACTATGGGAACTATTTCTAACTTCATGAGACAGCCTAGATGCAAATATCTACCCAAGTGAATATAAACCAAGTAGTATAGACAGTTTCTTGCAGATTTATATTAAAAATAACCATGAAGACATAAGCTTAAACAACAAATAGTTTATTTAGCATACTTCATGAATCCTTGTACTTGGTAATGTCCTAAGTCCTCTGACCTTTCTCTGAAAACCCTTGTTCCTATGAATGAAGTGTTCTAATTACCCTGCTTGTGGGGACCAACACAGGCAACTAGAATTAACCTCGTTCTTAAAGACAAGATTAGACTGACTTTGGAAGAGAGTCCTTCAACATCTCAGAATCTTCTGGTTCAAAATAAGGTTCCAAAATAGGTTTCAATTTGACTTCTTCTGGTAGTTTGTGAGTCTCTTCTCTCCTGCTTCCATCTCTTAAAAGGGGAACCAATGTTTTCCAGTTTTTCCCTGAAACTAAACCAGAAAGGAATGGTTAATTTTTTCCCCTCCAAAGAAACAGAAGAAAATACACAAATGGTTTAAATAGAAAGCTGATAAAAGAAGAAAGAAGCAGGAAGAAAGGGCTTTGTGGTTTTCTTCCCCATACTGTTCCATGAGATTTCCATATTCCAGCTGGCAAGTACAGCAGGGGTTGATCAGATGGTTAAATACTTCTGCACTGGATGCTGAGCCCCCAAACTATAGGGTTTGGGGTCTCCAAGGTAGCTCCTTGGCTGTCTGGGCTGCCATCCTACACTGCTCCATCTCCTCAAGATTTACACATATTACCTGCCATGTAAAATCTACAATCAGAATGATGAATCTATAGGGCTTCTATTCCAGAGAATGAAACTGCTATGTGGATAATGAGCCCACTTAATCCTTTACATTTTGTCCTGACCAAGAACGCCATTAACTTGGTTACTGCCATTATCATTAAGTGCATAAAACTGACTGCTCTCTAACCCTTAATCAATGCTGCTTCTACTGCCAGTGTAGCCCATACAAGGAGGTAGGTCCCTGAAACCCTCACCTCTGCCAGGCTTAATAGAGTAACTGGGATTTCGTTTGAGGTCCCCAGAGTACCCAGGATCTTCGTTGATTATGCCCAGATTAGTATTCCACGTGGACCAGTTCACTTCATCAACCCTGAGGAGATAATAACAAAACCAATGTCTATTCTAAAGATCATCAGACAGCTCCAGGATGAGTTTCTATCACAAAATGCCACCTCTCACACCTCCTATCTGACCCAGAAGACAGATTAAACAGACTACTGCAGACAGTGTTAGTGCACTACATTTCAGAGTGCTGCAGGGGTAAAGTTCTGCTTCCCATTACCAGACACCTTAATGTTGTTTGTCTATAAAAGATTGTTCTTTTGACATACAGAGAGGTTACCTAAAGCACCATCTGTAATCATCTTGGCCGTCAGGTGTGACCCCCACCAAGACTTTCTTCCCAGACCGGAACGAGCGCCTCACACAGTTCAAGTAGCTGTTTTCAATATCCAAGATTGTGATGGCTCTCTACCAGGTAAAAGAAAGCAGACCACTGAGAGGCTGCTGTTTCAAAATCATTCTGCCTTTATTTTAAAAACCTTAATCTTTTATCATTGTTACCATCCTAGAGCAAACATTGTACCCATATCTGAAATACCACCTCTGTTAATATCATAGAATCATAGCATGGCAAGGGTTGGAAGGGACCCCAAGGGTCACAGACCTCCAACCCCCTGCCACAGGCAGGGACACCAACCTCAGGCCTGGAGCTACACAAGGTTGCCCAGGGCCCCATCCAACCTGGCCTTCAACACCCCCAGACACGGGGCACCCACCCCCTCTCTGGGCAGCCTGTTCCAGCCCCTTACCACTCTCTCTGCAAAGAACTTCCCCCTAATATCCAATCTAACCCTTCCTTCCTTTAGCTTTAATCCATCCCCCTTGTCCTGCCAGTGTCTGTCCTTTGAACAAGCTGATTCCCCTCCTGTTCCTCTGCTCCCTTCAGGGACTGGCAGGCTGCAATGAGGTCCCCCCACAGCCTTCTCTTCTCCAGGCTGACCCAGCCCAGCTCCCTCAGCCTCTCTTTGTAGGGCAGCTGCTCCAGCCCTCTAATCATCTGTATCATTTGAAATGCTAAATCACTGCCCCGTCATTAGAACTATTAAGTTCCCTTTCATACCTCAAACAAAAGTTGATGTACCTTTAAGATTCTGGTAAAGATTGGTTTTCCCCTTGCATAATCCCTGTCTTCATACTCTGAGCAGGTTTTTCCATTATCAAAAGCCCAAATAATTCTCTCTAATTATAAAAGTACTTATTTTCTTAAATTCTGAACATCTGTGGAACACTGGGAACATCTGCTCAGGCAAAACATCAAATATGCATGGAAAAGGAACTAGTAGATTAATTTTTTTTAACTGTTTAGGGGAATCAGAAAGAAGCAGTGACCTGATACTCAGAAGCATGTTAGTTCCTAAGGATTCTCCCTGAAATTTCTTATGATTCCCCACACCCTCTTCCTTGGACAGCAGCCTCACAGAACCAATGTACCTGGAGTTTCCAGATGCTCTTGCTCTCCTGTGCAATTTTGCTCACAGTTTCCCCCATCAGTGCAATAAGCATGTTGAGCAGGAGGATGTATGTAAGGATGACATAGAGAACCAAAAGGATGACAAACACAGACTTGAACCTGTAGTTCTCTGTGAACTCTAGGTCCCCCATCCCAATAGTGAACTTGAAAAGCTCCAAGCAGGTGTAATACAGACTATTGTACGACGTGCGGCCGCGTTTCGGGTGGCAGCATCGGGCATATTCAGAGCTATTTGTGTCTTGCCCCTCATTGTCATCTTCAATTAAAGTCACCACGGCTGTTGCAAAAGAGGAATCACATATGCAAGATAAAAATACAATGTAACACCATAATTCATAGAATCATAGAACTGTAGGGGTTGGAAGGGACCTGGAGAGCTCCTGGGGTCCAACCCCCTGCCAAAGCAGCTCCCCAGCTCATACTGCACAGGTCGGTGTCCAGATGAGGCTGGAATCTCTCCAGGGAAGGAGACTCCACACCCCCTGGGCAGCCTGTCCCAGGGCACTGGCACCCTCACTGGGGAAAAGTTCCTCCCCATGTTGGTGTGGAACTTCCTGTGCTCCAATTTGCAGCCATTGCCCCTTGTCCTATCCCCACAGACACTGAAAAGGGGCTGGCTGATTCCCCCTGCATCCCCTGCTTCAGATAATTATAGACTTTAATTAGGTCCCCCCTCAGTCTTCTCTTCTCACGGCTGAAGAGTCCCAACTTACTCAGCCTCTCTTCACAGGGGAGATGCTCCAGGCCCCTAATCATCTTTGTAGCCCTTCTCTGGACTCTCTCCAGGAGATCCCTGTCCTTTTTATACCAGGGAGCCCAGCACTGGACACAACACTCCAGGTGGGGCCTGAGCAGGGCAGAGCAGAGGGGGAGGATCCCCTCCTGTCACCTGCTGCCCACACTCCTCCTGATGCCCCCAGGATCCCATTGTCTCTCTCAGCCCCAGGGCACACTGCTGGCTCATGGCCATCCTGTCATCTACCAGGACCCCCGGGTCCTTCTCCACAGAGCTCTTCCCCAGCCTGCACTGATACAAACAGTTGTTCCTTCCCAGGTGCAAGACTTTACACTTGCTTTTGTTGAATTTCATCTGTTTTCTCCCTGCCCAGCTCATTTCATTGCAAGCAATGAAAATGAGCACAAAAATAAGACATGTTATCTTCATGCTGCACTGTTTCCAGTGAAATTACTCTATAAAATACACCCCATAACTGACACCCTCTCAGGTGGTTTTGTCTTGGTTTTAACTGTGTAAAACAGCATGACTGTTTTTCTATTCAGCTTCACAAAGCAGTTTGAGACCAGGGATGAAAAGCTGTATGAAATGCTGTATGAAATTACTATACATAATTGTTATTCTGAAGAGATTTTTTTTTCTTTTGTAATTAGGTTAATTTGTTAGGTCTAGTTGGAAAAACAAAAAAAAGAAGTCTAAGCCACTTGAAAAAGAATTTTTTCTGAGATTCTTTAGGATACCAAAAAGTAACCCCAAGTATGATATTACCTGTAGAAAATCCCAAGAGGAACACTAGATAGACAAACATGAAGCGACATAAATCTCTAAGGATCATCTGTAATGTGGAAACAAAATATTTTTATATTGCTACTGCATCAAAAGCTGGTAGAAAATACTGCTTCAGCTCAAGAAGACATTTGCTATGCACTGGCTGTTCATACATTAAACTGTTATTTCTCCCACTGAATTAATAAATTTTAATACAAAACCCATTTTCCACTGTTATTCATGCAACTGTTCACACACATGTGCAAGACACTTGCATGCCAAATCGTTTCATCTTTCTGAGTAGAAACATGAAGACAGTTGCATCTTTCTTCCCCTTTTGGGTTAATTGTCTACATAAAATACAGAAGTTTATTAGCCAGCTACTGCCTCTTAGCTAATTGCTCTGTTTGGTAACATTTAAACTAGAGCTAAAGAAATTTCCAGCTGGTGGAAAGCTGAGCCATTTCACACCAGACCTGTTTGCACTGTTCTCAGCCTACTTTCATCCATGCTTATCTAACTGTGGTTAGTTGGAAGCATGGCAGGTAATAATGATAACATTAAGACTCCTATGAAATGTATGGATGAAGAGAAAGAGGTTTTTCTACATAAATTGTATCAGTTCATCCAAAATATTGGCCAAATACAGCAGGGTGATATGAGATTCATCAGTGGCGTCATGGAGGTAGGTATGGTGACTCCTCTCCTGGAAATGGGGCTGTTGGCAGCAGTGTCCTGACCTGAGCACTCTGCTGCCCTCATCACCTTCTCACTGGACTGACCTTGGCGATCATGACAGAGTAAATGCCCATCTGCTGGAAGCCACGGGTGTAGTACAGCATGTTAGCCCAGCCCAGCGCCAAGGAGAAGACCATGGAAGCCACGTACAGTTCCTGGCCACAGAAGTACAGCACCACAGAGCTCAGGAGGAGCAAGGAGTGAACAAAGCTGAAAGACAAGCATGGTCTGAATGCAGAGTACTGAGCTGGCCATGGGTGGTGGGAAAAGAGGAGCCCCATGTTGTATACAGCAGTACGAGGGATTCTCCAGAACACAAACTCTCTTCTCTCAATTCTTTTCATTCTCAACCCTGCAATTCCTCTCACAAACTCCCCAGTTTCCCTACAAACTGCTGGAGTCTCGTCTCTTCTCTTCCTTGAAACTGAAGGGAAGAAAAGTCCTTGAAAACACTCACTTCAGCACTCCCTCTCTTTCCACTGACCCATGACATCCCCTGTTCAGTTGCATTCCAGCTGGGAAGAGAAAGGGCCTGAATTATGGAGAACAAAGCTCCCTTTTGGAATGGGAGAACTGCTGCACATCTGCTACATAAACACAAAACAATATTTAACACATGCACACGACTGAAAGTCCAACTTGGAGATCTGTTCCTAACTCTGCTGCATGACACAGCACCTGAACTTCTAGACATTTCATTTCCTTTACCTCTAAAGGAGGTTACTGATCCAGACCTACTTGTTCAAGTGCTACAACATCCACTGGCAAGTATTCTGTAAGGACCCAGAAAATCATAGCAAAGCATCTACCTGTTACAAGTGGTTTCAGCCAAAGCTACAGATCTCACACACTCATTTGTTTCATGCTGAAATGCAATCAAAAACATTGGAGCTTACAAAAGAACCTCACTGTAGCTGTCAACTATCAGCGTCTTGAATGACGGGCGCCTCTGCAAGAAATACTGTATCTGGAAAAAAGGAATGAAGACCAAGTCAGCAATTCAAGGAGGGATGAAGTATCCCATTGGAAGGCATCAACTAAGCACTGGTACCTATTCGCAGGGAGCCAAAATATAAACAATCTCCCAAAACCAGCTCAAAACCAACACTGGCACAAGATCTAGGAAGGGCTCTTCCAGTATCACTAGACTTCTTCTCTTACATCTGGTGTCCCTTCTGAAGACAACAACCTGTTCAGTCACTGGCCTGAGGACCTGTGATTCACTCTACACTCCCCACTGGATGCCAAGAGGAAGCAGGGGGATTTTAAGCTAAAACTTGTAATCTTTACTAGAGGCCTGGCTGTTTGCAATACCCCATTCTCAGCAATTAGCTTGGCCAAAGCTTGAGATGCTCACTGACTTCTAAGGGTTGTCTTTTTTTATACAATAGGTAAAAATTTATCTTAGCTTATTAGGTAACCTGAGAACTCCTAATCATGCCAAGGAAACAGATGCACAGCTCTTGACTAAAACATGGATTATTTTAGCAGCCAATCCTAATTAATAGAAAGGGATGTTTGGTTCTACCCAAAGTGCAAAAAGGAAAAGTTTCAAGTATCTTACCCCTCTGAAAAAAAAGTAGAGGCCTCCCAGTACACTCAAGATCTCTCCAGTCACTCGAAAATATTCCCCAGTGCTGTGACCAAATGTGAAGGGAGGCTGTATAGGACAGGAACATAGATGCATTCAGCAGAACTGGGGATAGGAAATACCTGGCCTTGCCAGCAGCTGAGAGCAACTTCATGCTGTTTCTGAATGTGCTGCAGCAAGGGAGCAAGACTGGGAAGCAAGCAGGGTCAAAATCTCTCTCCTACCTTCAGGAAAGAGGGAAAATTCTGATGTTAAGAGCACACATGCAAATGAGAGGCAGACCTGGGACATCATGCAAAGGGTGGCTCCCTTTATCTATAACAGGAATAACATACCTTTTCCTTCTTCTGTACAGGCCTGTAGTAAGCAGCTGCGGTGAGAATAATGATATGCATGGTATAGACAAAGAAGTTGAAGTAAAATAAGTGTTTGACAAACCGGTCCCACTTGTCTTGCAGCAGCCTGTTAAGGGGCTCCACCAGCAGCATCTCATGACGGTTCTGAGGAGAAGCAAACAGAGAATTTGATGGGGCCAGTATGTAGTGGGCCTTGAAAACAGCAAATGATACTCAACTTCAGTGAGTTCAAATGTTCCCTTTAGTACCCTTAAACTCAGAAGAGAGATTATGTGCAGTGGCCCAAGCTGTGGGTAGAATGCCAAGGAGGTCCATACTCACTGGTGTTTCACTGCTGTAGGCAATAATCTCAAGCACTGAATTTTTCTCGCACGTGTCTATGCAGGACAGGTCGTAAAGAGAGGAGTGGACAGGTCCATAAGCCCATTCAGTGAACTTCCTAGACAAGTGTCTGCACTCAGGATCTTTGATCTCCCGTCTGAGGATGTAAGCGAAAATCTAATTGCAAAAGAACAACCAACATTTCAGTGCTAATGGACTTCTAGTTCCTCAGTATCTCCACAAGACAGGATGGCTCATTTCTCCCTAGTTTAACTGTGCTGAAGTCAACTCACTGTGGTGCTGCAGAGATCAAAGTCTGAAGTAAACAACATTAATTTTCTCAGTGGATGCTGGGAGAGGAGAAATACAAATATCACTTACAACTTGCCATTCCCTGTTTCAATATTGCATGAGAAAACCAGAATATATGTTACACATCTTTGAGCATACAGTCATTTTGAACAGAGACCGCCAGAAGACAAATTATATCAGTCAGTCAAAAGCACAAGGACTGTAGCAGTTCAGATGACAGCAGACACCCACCTTCTGGTTCTGTCTGGGCTGCCTTGCATACCAGTGGTATATGAACAGTGCCAGCTGGGCATACACACACACACACGCACACACACACTCTTCAGAGTATTTAAGGATTACACAGTTATGCATGTTAAACTCCTCTTAACTAAAAGGCCCCCACAATAAGCAGTGATAAAATCTGCCCTGCACTGTTTTGCACATACTCTGTGTAACTGGATACAGTAACGAGACAAAACCACATTTGCTCACCTACCCCTATCTTCCCTGTTTTGGCTGCCAGAGTTAATGGAGTCAGCCCTTTCTTGTTGGTGAGTTCTTCTAGCTTCAGGATCGGATTAATTTTGGCACCAAGGATCAATATATTGTTGTACATCTTGGTGACAAACTTGGTATTATCCTTAGTGTTATCTGCAATCTCCACCAGTGTGTGCAGGACCATATTGCCCATGGAGTCCTCGGCGGTGATGTTGGCTGCCTGGTAGGGGTTCTCAAGGAGGAATTTCACAATGCAGAGCTGGTTGGTGCAGGCAGCCAGGGACAAAGGCAGCTCCCCTATGGGCACACAATGGGAATGAGTGGTCAGAAAGCCCATTACTACATGTGCATAAACACAAGAAGATCATGTTGTTTTCATCTTCCACCACGAGGCGAAGTGCTGTATCTTCTGATATAGCACCAATTCCTGTGATAGCTGTTAGAATCACATTTTCTATGGTTTAACTACATTGCTGCTTAGAAAAGCACCAAAAGGAGACCTAACAGGAGGTTACAAAGTTTCAAAGGATACCATGCCTTGAAAATAAAGGGATGCAGGCACCAAGCTCACACTGAACACCATCAACTACCAACTGTGTTTCGTTAGAATCTCAGCCTTTGGGAGTAAATATTTGGACTAAGTGGTGGAACAGCCCATCTGGTATTTCTGAACCTCTGGTTGCACATAAACAGGATTATTTAACAGCTTGCATTTGGGAGAATGCTAGGATAACACCAATCAATAAAGCTCATACTGTGCTCACTCCTACCAAAATAAAAGCCAGATTTCCCTTTGATTTTCCTGAAGAACTCCCCACAGGCTCTTGCATGAACATCTGCTCCATTCTGGACCAAGAGCTTCACCAGGTACATGTTCCTTCTCTCAATGGCGATGTGAAGTGCAGTCTGGCCTACAGAGACACTCATCAGACAGAAATCTTCAACATTTAATAAAGACTGAGAGCTTTCAAGCACCACAATTCATTCATCTCCATTTAAGATGGTAGGACAGATTGCTTTCCAGACTAAAAAGCTCTGGAACTGAAAAAAGATGGCACAGACAGCAAATACAAGGCCCTAAAACTTCCTATTAAATCACTGTATAACAAAAATGGTAGAATATTGCATCAAGCAAAACACTGCCCTAGCATGAATGCAGAGATTATTAATTACACATTGTAACTTCAGAATGCTGCATCCTCAGGCATAAAGCCTCATGCAGAAGACTGTTTGAAGGCCCTGCCCAACCCCGTCTTCAGTCTTAGCAGCAAGAGTATTCACTGCAATAGCCATTTCTCTTACCCTTGTAGTAGTTGTCAGTATACTCTGCATTAATAAACTCTTTCAGAGTTCCAGTTTTCCTTGCAATATCCAGCAGCAAGGGAATGGTATCATTTTTCCCATCATGTAGATTCAGCATGGCTTTCAATAAGCAGGTTTTCCCAGTTTCTGGCTCTGTAACACAAAAACTTGCAGCTACATAGAAGTGATTACAAACCTACCACACACTCCCAAGACATGCAAGAATTAATGAGCTTCTTTTCAAAAGACAAGAAAACCCCTTCAGGCTTTCAGAGAATATTTTAATTTTGCTGAATTCTCTTGTAACCTTACAATCAATTGGTTCCCCAATCAACAGGGAAGTTCTGGCTATTAAAGGACCTCCTGCAGACAATTAACACAGTTATGTTTCTTTGTTTTCATCTCCAGAGCACTACTGGAAGAAGCAGGCAACTTAAAATATGTGACACTAAAGGGTACCTTTGAATTCATCATCTGTGAGATGCTTCAAGGTTCTATTAAGGTACAGTAACAGATCATCCAGGTCCCTTGTGTTGCCTTGGGCTACAGCATCAAAGATCCTTCTGCGGTCATAAAATTTGAAAGCTTTTTCTGAGCAGCCTGTGATGGACTCTGTAGAGAGGAGCCTAAGAAGGGTAAATTTCAGTTTCTTAAAGTCAGGTATTTAGCAGAGTTTTTATAAACTACCAGAGTACTATTTTTCATTTGCTTATGTGAAGCAGTAAGCACTAGAGATTAGTATAAATAGATCTGCAAAGTCTAAAAAACCAAAAAGTCAACAAAGTCTGTAAGAAACTTGATACATCCTGATAAAATGGATGTATCTGTTGCTGAAAAGTTGAGAACAAGACTTAAAAGAGGTACTGAAGCATGGCAGTCTGACTGCAGGTCTGGGAGCCAGGCGATCCCATGTTCTCAATCTGAATGATGCCCATTCACCCATCTGTCTCAAGCAAGTGAATTAAGCCCTACCACTAATTCTGGGCAAAATACCCATAGGCATATCCTGAATTTCCTGAGATGCCAAGAGACCAGAGCTAGTATCAATTTCAGATGCAACACACCTTATATTGGCATAGAAAATGGTGAAACTGAAGAAATGGGCACACTTATGTGGAAAGAATAAATGCTGCTCTAAGAAACAGACTGCAGCTCTCAAACTGTTTATTACAACCAAATCTTACAAGGCAAACTTACTTGTGCAGTTTCCCTCTCTCCAAATGGGCATGAAATTTGATGACAGAAGGTGCCATCAGTTGATCCATCTGGTAAAAGGAGTCCATGGGAGCCATGTCCTTGTCACTATCCCCCATCACAAACCGTCCACGTCTTGCAAAGATGTTGCTTTTGGGTGGCTGCTGGGTGGGCTGCTGAGTGGGCTGCTTAGTGCTGAGTGTACCCTGGAGGCTGTCAGGTGTTTCCAGCGTGGAGTCTTCGCCATCCGTGTGTTCATCTGTCACTTCAGATTCCTCCATGTCAGAACTGCCAAATTTCTTCATCTTCCCAAGAATGGATGACATGATGAGCAGGCAGTCTGGGAGGAGTGACACACACACTTCAAAATCATCACTTTACAGGGCCAGGCTTTTCCCCTTTTGCCTAGGACTACTCTCCAGAAAGGGAGCCCAGCACTGGACACAACACTCCAGGTGGGGCCTGAGCAGGGCAGAGCAGAGGGGGAGGATCCCCTCCTGTGACCTGCTGCCCACACTCCTCCTGATGCCCCCAGGATCCCATTGTCTCTCTCAGCCCCAGGGCACACTGCTGGCTCATGGCCACCCTGTCACCCACCAGCACCCCCAGGTCCTTCTCCACAGAGCTCCTCTCCAGCAGCTCCCCCCCAGCCTGTCCTGATTCCAGCAGTTATTCCTCCCCAGGTGCAAGACTTTACATTTGCTTTTGTTGAATTTCATCTGGTTTCTCCCTGCCCAGCTCTCCAGCCTGGCCAGGTCTCTGGATGGCAGCACAGTTTCCTGCCTGGCAGCCACCCCTCCCATCTCTGGATCATCAGCACTTGCTGAGGGTGGGTGCTGTTCCCTCATCAAGGTGTCAATGAAGATATTAAACAGGACTGGACTCAACACTGAGCCCTGGAGAACACTGCTAGTCACAGGCCTCCAGTCAGATTCTGCTCAAATTGATTTCTTCTCTACTTTCTAACTGCTTTGTGCTGCAATATACTCTCCAGATTATATCAGGAATGTAAAAACCAAAAAGCCAGCTTGTGCCATAACCATATCTCACTGATGCTGAGCACAGAGGGCTTCTTGTAGATAAGCAAATCATCACTTACTGGCTTTACCAGAGCTATGGCAGGGCTAAATGAAAATTTGGGCATGTGATTATTGGGAGATTAGTGTCACCTCAAACACAAGGCACAGAAACTGAGAGGGAAAGATTACCACAGATTAGAGATGACTAAAACCACACACCTGATGTTGTCTGATTTACAACCACCAAGAATTTGACACATCTTCACAAATATGCTATGTGCAAAGAAGAGCAGGCTCTGTGTGTGTGTGTGTGTGTGTGCTTTGTGATGAAACTTTTTTAATTAGACAAATGTTGGTCTTTATGGCACTGAATGCAAAATATTCTCAAACTGCAGCAATGGAGACAGCAAGACATCATATTTGAACTGCTGCATAGCTTTTCCAGGCAGCAGAACAGCCTTACAAACATACTCTGAAATCTTTGATCAGTTTGAAATCTTACAGCTTTGAGCACAAGTGTGTTGGAAAATCTTTAAAGAGCTTTCAATTATAAACCAAATCACAGCAGCCAGTAATGTTCTCTATACAACCAGGGTGAAAATGACATCAGAAATATGCTTCTCTTCAAAAAATATTCTGTCTGCAAACTTACAGGGCACATTAAAGCCAGATTTTCAGTTCTATGAAACCACTGAATACACACATAAAGGGTCACTTACATTTTCTGTGCAAGTAGGATAGGAAAGAAACTTCTGTCAGGCATTTACATTGTCTATAATCAATTTGCAAACTCACACATTTAGGGTTACTGGAAGCAAGACAGCATAGCATAGACAAAATACTAATGAGTGTAGTTTAACTCACTGTGTCCTCAGAGCTTTCAAGTTCTTCGTGGCCTCACAGTCAGTCTGAAAGAAGAACATAGGATCTTATTAACTTAAATGATCTATAACTAAGAAATTATATATAGAAAATATTTCCATTTGGAATGTGATACTAAAAATACAGAAGAGCAATTACCTCAGTGAAAAAGTTATACAATGAGTTATATAAATATGGAAAATATAGACTGGTAATACAGCCATGTGTCATTTTAATGTTTTTTTCTTATTTAAATTAATGCAGATTGAGCCAAAAATGTCAGAGAGATGGCTATGGATAATGGAATCACTTATTTTCCAAAGAGTAGGTGCAATATAAAAATCTGCAGAATAGATTCAATCCTGTCTCCCTGGCAATTTGCTCAAACCTGGTTTAGTCATTCTATGTGCTTTCATTTCTAATCCCTGCTAGTAAAATCTTTGATAATGAAGACAAAGCCACATTTCCTCATGAATAGGAATTTGCAAGGGAAATACCCTTCCAAATTCTGTGGAAGGATTCCTTAAAAAAAAAAAGAGGAAAAATTACTTATCTTAAAATATGGATTATATTTAAAATGTAATAAATATAATAAAATATTGTACTCAAGAGAAATAAACTCTAAATCCCATGTACAGTGATGTTTGATACAATAAATAACACATTTTTGAATATCTAACCACATCACAACTTAAAGTGAGAGACTTTACAAATAACTACCAACCATGCTATTCAAATATACACACAAAACTTACAAAGATTGGAAAAAATCCTGTCTTCCTCAAAACAGTCCAGCCTCCGTAAACACCCTCTGATCTACAGGAATTTTGTGATGGATATTCCTCCTCCAAGGTGTCTGGACCAAAAAGACCTCAGAGTTTTCTTGTCCACTTCATTTGTCTGCAGAAGTGTTCTATGTGTCTGATGATTTTTAGAATCAGGGGAAGTTCACTAGAAGAACAGGGGGTAGTTTAATATGATCATTAAGAACAATTCTGGAACCAGAAGCATCAGTAGCTTCTATTCCCAGGAGTTTAGCAAAGCTCTTTACAAGAATTGCAGTAAGTTGATGTTGTTTTTCCTTCCCCTGTAATTGCATTTAGTAATGGATACTCTTCTCCAGATTTCCTCTTCGTAAACACACTCAAGCTTGCCAAAAAATCCCACCAAACCACCCTGCAATTGTTTCTGTGGGTCACAGTTCCATTT
This sequence comes from Laterallus jamaicensis coturniculus, assembly GCA_022605575.1. Classification (NCBI taxonomy): domain Eukaryota; kingdom Metazoa; phylum Chordata; class Aves; order Gruiformes; family Rallidae; genus Laterallus; species Laterallus jamaicensis. The sequence continues at coordinate 2,730,742 of JAKCOX010000025.1, read as the reverse complement.
CAATCTACAAGACTTTGTAAAATATGCCATGATTCTCTGAGATCAGTCATCTTTCTGGACATCTTGGGTGGCTGCTCTAATGCTCTACTAAATATTTTAAAGATAAGCTGATTCAGAACAGAGTTGAAGGAGAACCAATGCCAGAAAGTTCTAGGGCCATTTTACCATTCCATGTTCTTACTATTTTCTGTTTAAATAATATATATATGTAACAGTGAGAATTTAAATATTAGGAAGAAAATAATTCTTATCTAATCCATAAGGATCTAGAGAGACATTAAGGCAGCCTTCCATATCTAAAGGGACCTACAGGAAAGCTGGAGAGGGATTATTTACAAGGGCATGGACTGACAGGACAAGAGGGAATGACCTTAAGCTGAAGGAGGGGATATTTAGATTAGTTATTAGGAAGAAATGCTTTATTGTGAGAGGAGTGAGGCACTGGCACAGAGTGCCCAGAGAAGCTGTGGATGCCTTGTCCTGGGAAGCGTTCAAGGCCAAGTTGGATGTGGCTTTGGGCAACCTGGGCTAGTGGGGGATGTCCCTACTTATGGCAGGGGGGTGGAACTGGATGGGCTTTAAGGTCCCTTCCAACCCAAATCTGTCTGTGATTCTATGAAAAAATGAGAACTGTATGATATACTGTTAAATATAAAATTTACCTAAGATCTTTCTGCCAAAAAACTAGCCAGGAGAAACATTTTTACAGCAGGCTGATCTGACAGGCTGTAGCTGTTAGGCTAGAAGCAACCTCCAAACCTCTAGTTCCTGGGGGTTTTAGTTAGATCATTAACTTATTCAATTAAATTATCTGGTTTATCTTTTGCAAAAGGTAACTACCTTTCTAGTTTTGCCATCTGTCTATACACAAATAAAAGAATAATGTATTTGCCTATTTAATAGCAAACTAATTATACTACTTAAAACACCCTACAGCATTGTACTCAAGAGAAATAAAATGCCTATTTATTAATGCATAAGTATAGATTACCAATAAGCCAGGTCCTTTGCTGGTGCTCCTGGAGCTTTGCTGAGCAGAGCATCTCATTCCACATTATGATTAACTCCTTCTGTGTTTCCAAAGCAGAGACTCAGTAAGAAAAACGTAGGGATCAGTGGAGGGTCCCCCCTATTTTCCAGTCTCTAGCTTCTTGTTGGTCCCCTTGGGAGAAATGCTGCTTCTCTTGCTTCTCCCATTCCAGGTATCAGCTCCTTTCAGGCTTACTGAGCTCTGACGTACACACTTTGGGAGCTTTCCCTTATTTTCTGGGATTCAATGCCTCCTGCATCAGCCTCCTTGACCTGCATTTCTTGTGAAGATTTATTTAAGGGGTTGACCTGCTGGAGAAGAGCTCTCTGGAGAAGGACCTGGGGGTCCTGGTTGACTACAGGTTGGCTATGAGTCAGCAGTGTGCCCTGGAGGCTGAGAGAGACAATGGGATCCTGGGATGCATCAGGAAGAGTGTGGCCAGCAGGTAAAAGGAGGGGATCCTCCTCCTCTGCTCTGCCCTGCTCAGGCCCCACCTGGAGTGTTATGTCCAGTTCTGGGCTCCATGGTATAAAAAGGACAGGGATCTCCTGGAGAGAGTCCAGAGAAGGGCTACAAAGATGATGAAGGGCCTGGAGCCCTTCATCTATCCTCTGAGGAAAGGCTGGGACTGTTCAGCCTGGAGAAAAGAAGACTGAGGGGGGACCTAATCAATGTTTATCAATATCTTAAGCATGGGCTGCAGGGGGAATTGGCCAGCCCCTTTTCAGTGTCTGTGGGGACAGGACAAGGGGCAATGGCTGCAAATTGGAGCACAGGAAGTTCCACACCAACATGGGGAGGAACTTTTCCCCAGTGAGGGTGAGGGAGCCCTGGGACAGGCTGCCCAGGGGGTGTGGAGTCTCCTTCTCTGGAGAGATTCCAGCCCCATCTGGACACCGACCTGTGCAGTATGAGCTGGGGAGCTGCTTTGGCAGGGGGTTGGACCCCAGGAGCTCTCAAGGTCCCTTCCAACCCCCACAACTCTGTGACTCTGTGATTTCCTTCTTACCAGTGCCACTCCATTGCTTATTGCAACAGTTGTTGGATATATCACATTCCATGTCAGCAGGGACCTGGTTTAAATGTGTAAGCTCAAAAGGAGACATGAATGCTTATCAAAACAGGCCAGCAATAAACAAGAAGGAATTTAGTCCTTTTTCTTGAGCCTGCATCCAACATGGTGCATAGGCTTTATGCAACTTCTGGGCTTGAGAGTGATTTTACTGACCAAGAGCCCTCTCAATCACTGCCAATGGAAAAACATCAGCAGATGGGCAAGACATTTTAAAGATGTATCCAAAGCTGGCCTGCAGATCAGACACATTCTTGCCTTTGCTAACAGAACCTAAAACCAGAACACTATTTTTATCAGCTTCTGGAAACAAATACCACTTGATTTCATGGTTAGCAGCACACTGGAATAGTATTATCTGCTCTTTCCAGTTATTGAATAAAAATGAAAGCTGATCTGCTGATAGAAACGTAATTTATAACAACATAAAATGGAAAACAACATGTAAAGAATTCAGACATTCTACAAAACATTTAATCCAGTCTACACTTTCTTTTTTTCCTTTATATGCCAGTAGTTCCCTAAACATGGCATGGAATAGATGCATGGAGGGAGATGGAAATTAATCCATCTCTGTAATTAAGATCTTGGAACAGATCTCCCACCACAAAAACAAGTCAGTCCTGAAGCTGCTAATGTGCACAATAGGAATACACATCCCTATTTCAGTCAAGATACATACTTCTAAGTAATGCAATTGCATCTAGATAATAGGAAACCATCTTACTTGCTTCCCAATTTTATTTGGGCAAAAAAGTGTATTTCCATCTTCAGAGAGATTAAATGTTTTCACATTAAAACAAAGAGATGGGGGAGAAATAAATTTTAAGGGCATAAGGGATAAAACCCTGGAAATTTGAAGCAAGCTCACATGAACAATACTTAACATTAAGAACAGATTTGAGTCTAGCCTGGTAAATGCTGTAGTAAAGGTCTGTTTGACACAATACATGAAGGTCAGAATCAGACAAATCTTCTGATCAAATAGACTAAAATGGTTATGCATTTTATTACAAAAATAAATTATTTTTGTGGACCATCTCTCAAAATGCTAGCTGTCCTTGGGCTTAAAAGGGAAATCAAAGCCAAAAGAGATGAGAATTGGGCTTCTGTAATGCTGAGTTTGCCAGCTACTCCAGTTTATCACAAATTCTGACCATTTCAGAGGGTCATTTCACTCTACCACCCAAATATAAATTAATTACATATGTCATATATGGAAAATAGTTGCCTCCCATCCTATAAATGTATTTTCCATTCAGAAATAAGCCCTGCATTCCTGGCATCACCAGTCATGGTCCTGGCCTAACCATGCCTTTGACTTGAGTCCACTACACCCAATCTGAACAGGCAAATAAACAATCCTCCATGTTTTGGTTGTTTTGTCAACCTTCAAGCCAAGGTGGTGTGCCATCTTTCAGAGACAGCATGCAACATATGAAAACTGGCAGCCCTTCTGTGCAAGAGCCACCAAACCCTCCAAACAATGGGGACCATTCTGGTCTGATCCATATATGTATGCATATTGTGAGCTATCTCTATGGAAAGCATCAGACTAAATTACTTACAGCTACTTGTCTCTCCTAATCCTTCTAAACCTATTTCCTACCAGGAAAATGAATCTGGCACGAAGTATTTTATGCAGAAAGTTAATGGATCTTTCTTAGTCACTCAGTCAAATTTAATGTGATAATTACTTCTCATTTCACAAATGGGAATGACTGAGCAATGAAATGTGTACACCCAGAAATGAACACTAAATGCAAGGTCTTTTTTTTTCTTTCCCACTGTAATGAGCAAGATGACATGTTGAACAACTCCAGATAAAGTGAAGGAAGTGAAAGGAAACACTGTACAACCAAGGGAAAAACAAAAGAAAAGAAGCTGAATGTCAGGCCATTCCAAACAAGGGCTTTATTTTTTGTGGAACATCACCATGGCAGCCCCCACAGCAGCATCAACATCCTTCCCATAAACCACAGGGAATGGAAAAATCCTTTCCACTTCCTGCCTCAGTACCTCATTCCTGGCAAGGGCACTCCCACTTCCCAGAATCCTCCTCACTCCCATCTCCATCAGGCGTTGCACAGGTAACATGGAGCAGAGGTTTTCAATGATGCCACGGCACAGAGCTCTGGTGATGTGACCCAGGGAGAGGTCAGAGACAGCAATATTGGTCACTGATGCCAACTGCTCAGGAATGTGTCTCTCTCCAAACACGGTTGGGTGGACTGAGAGCTTGATGTCATTTTGGGCCAAGGCTGCTTTGATTATCTTTGTATAGATGGCAGACTCCTGAACCTGAAGTCCTGCAGATGGGAAATACCATGTTACTAATCCAAAGGGGTCTAGCCTATCTTACAAGTGGAGACTTAAAATGGATGCTAATCCACCTGTTCAGCAAAATACTGTGTATCTTTTTCTGTGTCCCAAAGGTTGTTCTTCCAGGATTATGAACCACAGAATCACAGAATTGTAGGGGTTGGAAGGGACCTTGAGAGCTCCTGGGGTCCAACCCCCCTGCCAAAGCAGCTCCCCAGCTCATACTGCACAGGTCGGTGTCCAGACGGGGCTGGAATCTCTCCAGAGAAGGAGACTCCACACCCCTGGGCAGCCTATTCCAGTGCTCTGTCACCCTTACTGTCTCTCACCCAATTGTATCTAGTGTCTGTGATACCAGCAATCTTCTCTGATTACAGAAACTGCCTTTCCTGGTAATACAGCTATTCCTCTTTGCCTGTTCTGTGCTAAGTTACACAAAATATCATCTTTAAAGGCACTAATGGCACACTTCATCTTCAGTGGCTGGACTGCATATGAATTCAAAATTCACTTTAAGTACTCACTGAAAGACCAATTACAGAGCTTATTTCTATATTGCAAACCCAAAGAATTATTAAAAAGAAAACCTGTGAAAATCACGCTTGAAGGACTTAGAAGACATTATATGGGTTTGAGTTTTAAAATCCATTGAGTGCTGCAAAATACACAGCAAAGGGCAAGTGATCTAATCAAGGGACTCTTTTGAACTGCAGTCATACAAAATTAGAAGCTGTCCTCAGATCTGCTGACCTTTCCCTTTGAAAAACAGCTTGCAAAAAATAATTCTCTTGTGTTTCTGAAACAAAAGAAAACCCAAACCCCAGAGGCAATGTGGATGTGGAATCCAAGCATGACTGTCCCAGCATGTTCACAAACTCTGGATATTCCAGAGACTTAGGAAGCATTACCCATGAGTTACATCCTTGTTCCCCACAGGGCATGACAAAACCATTCTAGGCTTGCTCCTTTGCCTTAGTTTCCTTTTACCTTGTTGATCAACCTCAATTTTAAGCTTAAACTTAAACTAACCTTCCATTAGCTTACCTAGCTCTTCTGTCCACCGTGCCACCATGTCCACAAATGTTGCTAACACGTTGCCTCCATTAAGGGATGCTGCCACAGCCAAGTAGTCACCGTTGAAATAGGGGAAGTAAGTAACAGCTGAGGAAGGATCTGGTGTCTCTGGAGGCTGGAAACCCAGGGGCATTGAGATAGTCAGCTGAGCAGAGGTGCTGATATTAAGAACTAGAACAGCAAATTTAAAAAAACAAAAGAAAATTTTAAAAAATCCCAAACCAAAACTCAGTGTTTTACTAAGCTACCCTGAAGGAGGGCAATAAGGAAACCAAGTAAGATACCAAAAAGATCATACCTGCATCAGTCCTCTCAGTCAGACAGGAATAAACAGAGCACTGGAAGTCTCCCAGAGCAATTCCTACTTTTGCTCCTTTGGGTATTCCATGCCACGCACAGATTGTCCTGCCTGCAATACTGTCGGGGTCTCCCACCTCTGGAAGCAAGTGAACAGGAAAGCCAGATTTTTTCAATCTGTAATCAGAACAATACTATTGCAGGGAAGCAATATGGGAGTGTGGAGCACGACACAAAGACTTCTTTGAAGTCCCAGTTGAACCTGGCTATGTATTTGTGGTTGCTGGATTTATGGATGCTTTCACCTATTTAGAAAGCTTTGTCTTGGACAGGGGCAGCATTCCAGTTCAACGGGCTGGGTAAACTGTAATAGTCTAGAAGAATAAATAGCTCTCCTTTAAATGCAGTCTGATTACCTGAGATTATACAGCAGTATATGTTCATCAAGTTTAAATGGCTGATGTTATATGGACAAGCAGTGCCAGAGTAAAAAAGAATCACAACAAAAAAATGCCATTCCTACGTGTCCAAGTACTTTAAGCTGTCATGCAGTTAGAGGTTCAAAACCAAATGATATTATTAAAGTCCAACAAACTCCTTACACAACCAAACTGCAAGACACACTACACTGCTACAGCAACAGCACCAGATTAGTATATGTTCAGTTGGCCAAATGCAAGTTTCTATCACTCTTTCATACCTTCATGGGCAGATCTTTTCACCTTGGAGTCCTTGCCTAACCTAAGCCCTGAAATATCTAAGGCCATAGCACTCAGCCCTGAAAGAGCAAATCATTCAAATGAGTAAGTAAATAAATTCTCTGTGAGACTTTTTGTAGCCTAATAAATCTAAGGTATTATCACCAGTAAGTCTTAGTATCTATGAAGGAGCTCAGCTGTAAGAACTAGAAAGCAATAACTGTCTTTTATCATCACAGAAGTAACACCCTGGCTGCAGCGTGTGCCTGTCCAACCCACCAGAGAAAGGGAAGAGAACAGCTTGGTATACAAGGCCTCATTGACAAACCTCTCAGCTCTGCTGCCTTAGGTTTTTCTAAAAATACTGTGCAAGATTTTAGGTAAGTTTATATAACTTAAACATTTACACCTCACAAACAGAGCAAACTCATGATGCCACACCACAACTGATTAGGAGTAACTTTCAATCCCTTTTTATATGTGGCATATTCATACTTAGGGCCCGAAGAGGTGTTCACATTGCCTGACACAGACAAACCCCACTGAACGACCTTAGCACTTACATGTCAGTATTCCAGCTTTTGTTTCTGGAATCAAAATATCCCCAGCTGGCAGCATTCTGGATGGACATGAGTGGCTTCTTCAGATCACACAACATGGCAACCACATAGTCATGGATAGTGCCAGCTGCATCATAAGACTTCAGAAAATCTGGACTTTAAAATAAAACATTTAAAAACAAAAACAATCAAGATGTGCTTTGTAAGGCAGTGGGAATAAGATCACTTCTATTGTTACTGGGAACTTCAGACACGTGTGGTCTCATCTAAAAATGAAACAGCCATCTTGGTGACCAGCCTGCATTTTGTTGTTTTATTTTTCATTAAATGGAATTCATTTTCCAAACTGTCACCACAGCAGCAACACTTGTCTCCTGATGGAACATGGAAAGACAGCAGCTTTAAGGAATGAGCTGTATCAGTTCAATGAGCTGTTGTGAAAGTTGCCTAAAGGGTAGTAATTGTTTGCACAAAAGTCACTTTGTTTATCCTCAAGTATTTGAGATTAGGTAAATTTCTGCAGCAGCTCTACAGTCCACATGTTATATGAATGGAAAATGTACCAAAAGGTGAAACAAAGCAGGGACAAAACAAAGCAGCTGGACTCATGAGTTATACAGCTCTAAAGCCATGCTTCCCATATTTGATGGGCACACAGTGGAAGAAACCAAGATCTAATAAGTTTTTCCCCATTTATTGAACCTGAACTTATGGCAAAGGAAGACACTGTCTGTCTGAGAAACAGAGCATACTGCAGATGAAACCAAAGAGGAAATCTTGCTGATGCCAAGTCATATGTGAAAAATTCTATCCTCTGCAAACATGCCACAACAAAGCAGATAATTCGTAACACCTCATAAGGATCTCAGTGTCTAAGGAAGGAAGGAACTGAAATTAATTTAGGGACTGTTTGGTTTAGCATCTGGCAGCAACCAGACAAAGCAACTCTGGTACTGTTTTAGGCATGTTTGTACTTTTGACAATCTTCATAAGGCAAAATTATAGTGTTCAAACTGCATTAGCTGAGCTCCTCTGAGCAGTAGGGCAGACTGGAAAATTTTATGATACTCTGAGGCTTGTTACTATATGGTCAAGAGCTTTTATTTCTATTAAAGAGATCTGTAGTATTTTTATGAGGTCAGGGACTCTTCCATGTTTGGTTGCATATAGTTAACAGTGAATACTGCCATTTTAAATATTTTTTGACTACTTAATTAATATTTTGATCAGAGAGAAATGCAGCCCTTCAGCCTGTAGTGACATTAACATGCTACAGGAATACTAATTGTCACATAAATTCAAGATATGAAATGCCAGTGAAACAGCTTGATGTACCTCTTCTTTAAATACCAGTAGACTGTGGCACACCCAAATCCTGTAGCCAAGCTGATATGTGACTGAGGCAGAGGAAGAGAAGAGAGGAAGGTGGGACTGCAGCGGCCGTCTTGCCAAGTAATCAGATGACTGACCTCCTCTGGCTCAAAGGTAGGGCCTGTATCACACTCTGTCCACTTGCAACCTGAAACAGACAGTATCTGGTAAGTCCTGTGATCCCCTGCAGCACAGTCCTCCTGGTAGTCTTCATTTCTGGACACTCTTGGCAATTCGTCAAATATATTGGGGGAAAAAGCAGAAACAGAGCCAGTAGTGATTGTAATCAAATTAATTAGTCATACTTTTCAGTCCTAGATAATGTCATAATGCAAGTCATCTTTGCTAAAATTGAGAATGGTATCCAAGGCCTTCCTTCTCTATACGCTCTGCCTTGAGGAACAAGCAACTTGCACTTTGAGATATTAATGCTGCAACTTAATTAACAGATGACGCACTAAAAAAATTTTAAAAATTTAAAAAAATGACAGTTCTGCTATGGGAGGTAATGAGCTGGTATGACAGCTCTCATATATAAACCTCACTGGGATCTGACACATCATGACCTAGAGAATGCCAGATTAGTAATGAAGGGCCTATGATAGATAGCACGTAGTTTCATCACCTTTTCAGCCAAAGCAACAGGAAACGTGGATCTATATGTATTAATAGACTGCAAGGCACCAGAGTGTATCAAAGTACCTCCCCCATGCTACAAAACAAAGCTTCACCAAAGGTAAAACAGGATTTAGTTCAGTTTTAGCAGTCCAGCACATTCCTTTTGAACAGAGAACACTTCACCTTTGATAGAATCTTTACTCTTTCATGTGAAGGCCTCAGCTAAATTCCAGCAACTTCTCATGAGTGGCAGGGAACCTTCTAAGCAATGTCTGCTATTGCTCCAGTCCAGTATGCTACTTCCTGCCCTGACATGCTCAGCACAAGCAGTCCTGCAAAGGCAGCGTACGGTCCTGTCAGAGCAGCAAACTAAGCACAGGCTGAGCTCAAGCACTGGTGTGTGTTGTCTGCTGGCACAGCTTTGGCCTCTGACTACTGCTCTCCCAGGTGATGCCTGGCCACAACACAGGGATGTGCACTGTCTCCAGCTGTCTCTGGCAACCCTTTGGTTTTTGGCTGGGACAGAAGCAGTGTTTTGAGCTGTGCATGTCCTACAGGTCCAAAAAGAGACACAGCTGCTGAACTGACTGGCTCAAATATGGCTAAAAGTGTCTATCTTGGGCTGAATACAGGGATTTTGTTACACTCACACAGTAAAAAGCAGCTCTGAAAGATGGGAAGTACTATGTGAAACATGCAAAGCAAACATATACTTTTTCTTCCTCCCTTAATTCCCTGTTCTCTCAAGTCTGTTTGAACTGAACTCCCAATTGGTTTGATTTTCTGGTTTTAAATTGATTCTAAGGAATATTATTAACCATAAATCTAACCCTAAAGGATGCTATTAGAAATAGGATTTACGTCCCAAAGTGCATAGATTCACTTAGTCAAAACACATGAGAGCAAACACCCTCTTTCACTTGATAGAAATGAAGGAAAAGTGGCATGTGGCTTTAGGATATAAAATATTAACCAATATGACGTAAGAATCTATGTCTAGCATGAACCCATGAGGCTTTGCTATGCAGCCCTTGGGACAGCTGGAAAGCAAGGAACAGCTCCTTTGGTCCATCAGCCTTTGGATTTCTTTCTTTCTAATCATTTTAGTGTTTATCATAAAATTACAGCTAGTAATGAATAGCATAGTGTCTCTTAAAACAATTAAGACCCTGACAGCTTTTGACAGGCAGTGACTAGCACTTTTGGGAAATCTATTCTGTGGTTTACGATAAATCTTTGCTTAATCTGCATTAACTCTTATTATTACAAAATTTGTCATCAGGCAAAAAGAAGACATGGAACCACATTCTGAAAGCCTTTCAGCTGGTTTGCAGGATGTTAGCTAAGAAGATAATCCACCCTTATCCCACGGTGCCAAAAGTCCAAGGCCTGAATTTTTCAAACATCCTTACTGTCACAAAGATTGTTTGAGTGGTTGCACAATCGACCTCATGTGACTACCACACTGTGGCTGACTGCTCCTGAGGTCTTGGCCCTTCATTCCACAAGCAGTTGAAAATTCAGAATCATGGCCATAAACTTTTTTCAGCTCTTACTAACAGAATCAGAAGCATCAAGATGAATGCAACATGGCAGTCTGAGACTTCCTAGAGAAAAAAAAAAGTCTTGAGTTCTGGGGAGGAGGGGAAAGGAAAAAATAAAGACTGAAAACATTGTTTACTGCACTTGAGTTGTTTCCCCTATTGTACTTTCAAACAGCATTTCAAAATGGCAAAGCAATCTTCACTTTTGGGTATGCTATGCACATTCTAAAATAAAGATCAAGCATAGTTTATTTGTCAAGGTATATACACAGAACTGCTAATATTGCTACTGCAGAATCATTAGAAAGTATCAAAATACTGGGCAACAACTACTTAAGTGTTTTATGACATGAAAAAATTCCTCCACTTCTCCCTCCCACCCCTCAAAGTCATTCACATGGTGCAGAAGTTTCAACTGGCAGCAGATAGCATACAACTGGCAGCAGATAGCATATGATGGACAAGCAATTAGCAAGCCACAAATATGTTACTCCTCCTTCACATTAATAATTATGCTGACTCTGCTGGGATCTCATAGGACTGCATCCTTTGGCTAGTCTGTGCAAACAACATGGTTAAATATGGTGTTAGCTGAAATTCCAGTAATTAAAGAAAAATTCCAACAGAAGATCTTCTGTTAATTCTGTTCTACAGAAGACCAAAGTGCACACGCAGCAGTTTCCTACAGATCACCTCAGTGTTAAAAAATTTTCTGCATCATTATACTCTGAACAGGAATGCCAAATAATTAACATTACCTTTCTCTTTTTTCCAAAACACAATTCCATGCATTTGTCCTGAAATGCCAATGTGAGTGACTCTTTGAAGTTGCTGCTGAGGTAGAGCAGCAAGGCATTCATTCAATGCTCTTATTATTCTCTGGACGTTCTGCTCCATTCCCTGCAATCATAAAGCATTATTCTGAGCATGAAACCATTAGGATCCACTCAGTGTATTTATTAAACAAGGTCACTCTAGTCAGAAGTGAAGAACAGAATTCATTTAGCTTAATAGCATGTATTAGAATAACATTCATTACTAAAGTGAAAAAAAAGAATGCAAAAAAACCCCACAAGCCCACTAAAATCCAATACCAGAAAGCTGAGAATGAGATAACAGCCTCTGAAACTGAAAGCCAAATAATTCTTAATTTCCTGGGTTACCATACACAAATATACCTTTCTTTAAAAATCCATTAACACTCATTACATGCTTTAATCAAATCACCCTATACACTGCTCCTCTTTTTCCTCAGGAGGAGGATTATCTGCATGTTCTGACTGGCACAGTCTCCCTGAAATCTTCCTAAAGCTCCTGTGTAACTACTCACTGTTGATTTTGAGGACGCTGATACTTCATTTCTGGATACTCTATTCCTAGAACTACCCAGCAAACCGATCTACTCAGCAAACTGACCAAATTAGGCCACGGGAGAACCAGTATTCCACCTTTCACACCTCTGAGGATTCAGATTACTTTTTGACACACCAACATGAAGATTAAGTATTCAAATATAGTCTACACACAGATGTAAACTAATCTGGACATGCATACTTTTAGCTGCAGAGAGGAAGGTTAGCCTGTGTGGTATCTTTGCTCAGCAATTAGCCTCTGGACTCACTACAGTACTAGGGCAGAGGAATGTTAACACTTTTTTTTAATTATTCTGATTTATCTTTTCTTAGGCTGGCCAACACAATGAATGTAAATATCTTTAACAGGAGTACATGTTCCTGGGTATTTCCACAGGGAATTTCCAGTTATGATTCCATCTCACATTATAAAATACCCTTCCAGTTGGCAAGTGGCTCCTGCTTCCTGACTGGTCCTGTCAAAGACAAGGTGCTGATTCATGGGAGAATAGTTTAAACTTGTCTTATGCAACTTTTCAAAACCTAAGTCCTTCTTAGATCAAGCAGCTGTACTTGACTTTCTTCAACAGTAAACGGCATTTTAATTCTCCTTTCAGACATTTAGACACAAGCAGCAACCATCTGTCAATCTAAGAACAAAAGCAGTCTGGGAAAGTCACTTAAGTGTGCACAAGATAGCAAAACAACCAGGCCACACGGCAAGGTCGGTATCCTGACATCACCAGCAGTGCCATCTCCCACCTCTTACCTGTGGTCCAGCTTCCAGGCTACTGGTGTGAGCCTGTGTCTCCCTGGAGCAGCTTTCTGCCACCACCTGCCCTTGCTCTGTCTCTATCAACAGAGCTGCCTTAACCGATGTCGTGCCCAGGTCTATGCCCAGCACACAGGCAGGACCAGGCCCGCCTGCAGCCTCGGTGCCCGCCATAGCCAGAAGCAGAGAGGATTGCTTTCACCTTCCCCACCACGCACGAGTCTCTCTATGCAGTGGCTGGACTGACACGGACCGTTCTGAGCCCCACGCTGCTAGATGGCACCTAACTCAAGGGCCAAGGGTGCTGACGGCGTACACAGTGTGGGCTCCCACACCAGCAGCCTGCAGGAACTGCACAGGCTGTGCTAGCAGAGCAGCCTGGACTTTGTCCTCTGGCTGAAGATATCTCACCTCAGCAGTACCTGAGCACTACCCCTCCACCTTGAGCGTGACTAAACCACCCCAACCTTCCCTGGCGCCCTGCACAGCTTGAAACTAAACTTCACCAACCAACCAAAGCGTCCAACCCCCCCCCTTCCCCCTGCCCGCCGCTCCCCTCCCCTCAGCCTCGCCGGCAGCAGCCCCAGCGCCCGACCCGCTCTGACACACCCAAGATGGCGCCCGCGGGCGGCCGCCGCGCGCGCGATGGGCGCTGGGCGGGGAGCTGATAGGCGGCCGCCTCACGTGAGAAGCTGAAAAGGGAAGAGCTACAGCCGTGCCGGGCGGAGCGGCGGCGTTGGGGAGAGGTAGGTGTTCCCCCCTCAGCATGGCTTCTTTAGTATTTTGAGTATTTATTGCGTCCTAAAGCATGGGGTAGTCTCGCTTCACCGTCCTTCCTGAGGGGAGGGCGGTGGGGGGACTACACGTCCCATGGTGCACCGCGCGGGGTGGGGGGGAGCAGAGGACGACCTGCTGGGGGCGCGGTAGCTGCTGAGATTTGTAGTCCCGCAGGGGTGGGTTGGGGGCGGCATCGGTCAGGGGGTTGGCAGCTCTGTATGGCGGGAGAGGGGTGAGCTATGAGGTAAAGATGTCCCCGGGGAGTGCGGGCAGGCAGGGGGGTTGAAGGGCTGGTGCTCTCTCGGGGGTGCTGAGGGTCCCACAGTCAGGCTGGGGAGGGAGCTGCCAGCTGAGGGGATGGGCTGGTGCCCCTTCCAGATGTGTGGGTCCTGAGTAAAGCCTTCTCGCTTTTCTGCAGCTCTTCCAGCATCAGGATGCAACACCTCCTCCCTGCTCTGCTGTACCTCTCGTTTGTGTTGCTGGGGCCTGGTGGTGAGTGTTTGGCCATCCCAGCTTGGGCACAGAGGGCCTCGGGGCTGGGTCTGAACTGGTAAGAGGTGGAAGAGGGGTGCTCTGAAGTATCCCCATCATACCTCACTGGGGAGACCTGGGCCAGGGTTATCATGGGCTCTTCTTTCACATGTTACCTTTGACTTGATGTGCTTATATACAGACAGTGCTACTCTGAGACATTGATGTGATGGAGCACTTCCCTTCAGCTCCAAGCTCAGCCTCTGCAAAAGAAGATTAAATACTGTCTGTGTTGCTGCCAGTGCTGAACTGGGGAGCTCTCTTGCACTTAAAGTTCCTAAGAACATGGTCTAATATAGTACAACAAGGAATCATATAATCATAGAATTGTAGGGGTTGGAAGGGACCTCAAGAGATCATCAGGTCCAACCCCCCTGCCAAAGCAGCTCAAAAGTGTCTAGAGCAACCTGTTTCTCCACTTCTGGTCTTACTTTTATACAGCTCTTTGTTCTTCTTGTCTCAGGTCCTTTGAACATACAGTTAATAAAATAGACTTGGATTCCAAAAACCAAAATTGTTGACATGTGACTAACTTATGGTTTTGATGTCAGTTGTACTGGCACTTGGACTCTTGGCCTCTCTTAAAGCATGATGTGGTACAACATAGCTGGATTGTGGTAAAATGTATCCCATAATAGTAATACTTCATGTGCTTGTGATTCCTGAAGTAGTTAGACAGTAACTGTACATTCTCTTGAGCCATCTGGGTACCTGATTTGAATTTGTGACCCAAGAAGCACTTTTCAAACTAAATTTCGGGCCTTTATGGCTCCTAGGTTACTCAGATCACATCAAGAAACAATTACAGTGGGTTGAAGCATCCTGTAGCTTTTTCTTGGCATGAACTTCTGTTGTACTTCAAATATTTAAATACAGTTGAAGCATAGTTACTTACTTCTCCTTTTAAGTTGTTTAGCCACCTTGAAATAAGCTGTACTTCCTTTGCTGTTTATCATGTCTACTAATTAATCTGACACTGCAGGTACCAGTGCACACAATGTCTCTATCACAAAAGAAAGTAGGTAGAGCTCTTCTTAAGGAGCTATTCATCATTCACAGTAATTGAGATTTGTGTGGGGCAGTGTGTTGTTGGGTTTTTTCTTTGTTGTTGATTGTTTTGGGGGTTTTTCCCTCCAGATGGAGTCACTGTATTGTCTGTCCCTGAGGTGGTTTCATTAGAAAGTGGAAGTTCAACAAACGTCACTATTTCTCTGAGGTAAAATCATGATCACATCTTTACTTTCTCTTTGGGATGGGGGACAAGCAAGTGGGACAGACAAGGCAATATACTTAAAACTTTCCAGCAGACTCACTTAATTGTTCATACAGAGTGAATCTTGTAGGTATGACTGGCCACTTCTGGACTATTACATCTCTTAGTGCCAGTATGGACCAGGATAGCACAACATTCTCGCAAACAGCCTGGTATGGTTGGCCTCTGACAATACCCCAAGTCATTTATTTGGCAAGTTCAGCAGGAAAAGAAGTTTTATACTTTCTACCTTATGTTTGCTTATTGAATTGTCTTCCTTAAGTGAGTTTACAGTTCTTCCACTTTCTAAAGATGGGTGCTTAAGAGAAACTTGCATTTCCTGGAGGGATTGCACAAAAAAACCCCTCCAAACATTACCATGCATATAGAACTCACCATTTCTAGCAAAGAAATACAGCTACTTCTGAGAGGGGTCCAGTGCACCTTAGTGTCACTGTTAAATGCAGTGCACTGTTTAGCCATCCTTTTGTTAGCTCAGCCTTTTCCTAGGAAAGGCTTGTTAAACACAGGCACTTCTCCCCTTTGGTATCTCAATTTAAGTAAAGGGAACAGTCAGATGAAGATGTAAGGATCATGATCAAAGGAAAGAAGCCACACATGGCTGAAACAGTCTAGAACTTCTATTTTTGCAAAGAAATATGTGGTGGTACTCTAATCTTGTTCATGGACAAGTGTAGGCATTTGATCCTTATGATATTTTAAGTACTGCTGTTTTATTAAACATCCTGGACAAATTCTCTGTGGAGATCTATGGGAAAGCTGTGCAGGACTAGGCATCTTGGAGGGATTTTGTTATTTGGGGGGTGGGGGTGTTTGTTTTACTGCAGGGCTACCAACTGCCCTTCATCATCAAGTACATGTCCACAGTTTCTGCCCCTCTTTAACAGCAAAGGGTTAACCAGCACAATGACAGGAGTCTGGTGGCAATGATTTTGCTCTGCCACTTGTGTGTAGAAGAGGGAGGTAAGATGTGGCCATGTAACAATTTAGTGTCCATCACTAGTTCAGCTAAAAGAAATTGTACAATGCTAACAGACCTTGGTGCTGGTGTTCCTCCAAGTACTAGCTAGGTACAGTTGTGTAGGGACTGTTCATTTTCCTTGCCACAGCTGCTAGGACTTAGCAGAGACTCTCCCACTCAGCCCTGCAGCAGTGTTTGTGAGCTCAGGCACCAGTCTAACTTGGTGGTTTTTTGCTTTCACAGAGCTCCATTAAATGAGACGCTGGTGATAACTCTGAATATTACACACTCATCAAAACACAGCACTATAGTTGAGCTGCCTAATGAAGTAAGTGAGAGAACAGACTTCTGACCTTATGCAAAAGCCTACTCCTAGTGTGGTGCAACTCTCTTTTCTCTTCCTTCCACTTTGCCTTGCAGGTACAGCTGCCTGCAGGTCACACTAAAGCAGACTTCCAAGTGAAAGCAGATGATGTTGGACAAGTAACAGTTTATCTGTATGCCATTAACTTCAATTTAACTGGGTGAGAAACTGGTTTTTTTAGTTCTACTTACTATCCTACAGCTTCCTAAACTTTGGGGTAATTATTCCCATCTTATAGTTAAATAGTTAATGGGATATGGGTGGTATGTGGCTGAGAAGATGTGGTGACCCTCCAGCTATCCCCAAGGTATTCAGCTAAATACAGGGCACAGCAGCAGTGTGGTAGTCTTAGCATCTTAGATCTCATTATTAAACAACTGCAAGTTCTCATGGCTCCTTAGTCTGGTTTTAATAACCTCTCCCAAAAGTATCAAAACTACCTGTTACCTCATCTGATCCAGGAAGCCTTTGGTTGTAAATGACTAGTGGAATACTGTTCTTCCTGTGAAGATCTTGTCCTAGAGTGCTAACATCCTGATGCAGCTGTGCACCCACATCATGGGAGGCTTTTTTGCTTTTTTGCCTCCCCTGTTGAGCATTTCACGTGCTTACCTCTGCACTTGCTTTGAGTCTTAAAAGCAGAAGTGAAATGAGGAAGCAGACCAGGAGTATCCTGTTGCTCAGTAGCATCTGGGCAACAAGCAAACACAATCCAGCTTTCCCCAGCTTGCTAGACTCTTCCTATCAGGGAGGACTGGCATCTGGGACAAGAGGGCAGTAAAAAATGGGGGGAGAAAGTAAACTGAAACCAACTCCAAATCTTTGTTTTGTCTCAACACCTGGACTGTGTTTTCTCTCTCAAAGCAGAATAAGGCAAAATCTCCTGAAAATGTGAACAAATTAACTCATTCCACTTGTATTGTCAGACCCAGGATCCAATTTCAAGTGATTCACAGCATCATAGTGAGATATGCTGATGAGGTGATTGGCTGGATCTATTTCCTTGCCTGGTCTATCTCCTTTTATCCTCAACTATTTGAGAACTGGAGGCGAAAAAGGTAAAAGCAAGTTAAGATGTGTTTGCAAGTCACTTAAGCACTTGTGCAAATCATGTTCTTAGCTTCATTTGCATCCACCTTGGTTATTGTGGCTTATGCATGGAAGAGACAGGGGGAAAGGGGGGAAGCAGGGGTGAAACAAGGCAAAGATAGGGCTGTGTAAGTATAGCCCAGTGAGCTTTTACATATGCAAGTGAGAGGAAACTTAGTGCATCCTACAGACACCCAATCCTAAAGCTTGGCATCTAACTTGTGTTATAAGACTTCCCCATTCCTTCTGGTGTCACGTTGTCAGTCTGGCCAAACCAATTGTGATGACTGCCTTGAAAGTTTACTTATCTTGTGAGCTGTTTTGCAGGCAGCTTGTAGTATAATCATTAGGTTATGCCCCTTATAGTAAGTGACTGTACGTAGAAACATTATATATGATGATATTATATAACATTATATATGAAAATGAAAGCATTTGGTTTTGGCAGAGATGCACTGTTGTTTCTGTGGGTTCAGGCTGGAATGTTTTTATCAGACTAGCTGAACTCATGGAGGGGTAAAATTAAACAGCAGAGACATAAACTTGTCACTGAGAGCTATTAAGAATATCAGTGCAAGGCATAGGAGGGATTATCTCACCTTGTTTCCTGCTGAACTCCCAGCATCATGTTGTCACAATGCCTGCAGCTTTGGCTTACATCAGGAATTGTCTATAAATCCCTGCATTGTAAGGTCAAGTTGTCTCTGTGACTGCCTGTAATGTTCTCATACATCTTCTCCTACTTTTTTTCCTCCCTTCAATAGTGTTGTTGGACTAAGCTTTGACTATATAGCATTAAACCTTACTGGCTTTATAGCATACAGTGTGTTTAATGTTGGACTCTTCTGGATTCCCTTGATTAAGGCAAGTATGATTAGCTCTTAATACTTGCTGGGGGTGGGGAGGGGTGGTGTGGAGTGGTATCTACAGAAGGGACTTAAGGCATTTGGCTGGCTTTGGTTTCTCTTACCTTTAGGAGCTATTCTTGGTCAGTTATCCCAGTGGGGTGAACCCTGTGGATATCAACGATGTTTTCTTCAGTCTCCATGCAGTAGCTCTAAGCCTGGTCGCCATCATTCAGTGCTGCATCTACGAGGTAAGTCTCGGTGTTGGGCTGTTTTGTCAGCTCGGGCGGAGCTCCCTCTGCCGGACACCCACCACTCACCACCTGCTCCCTTTGGGCTCCAAAGTCTTCCTCATCGCACTTCTATGGGTCTTTCCAGAAGTCAGGCTTCATGGTCCAGCTGTCTTCTCGCTCCTGAGCTAGTAGCAGCTCTAGTGGGCTTAGCTGCTTCAGCCTCATGGATGTTCTGAGCCTTTAAGTAAACCCCTTAGGGACTCAAAATACCTAAAGCAAACAGCTTTACACAGTACAAAAGCTGGTATGTGTTTTTGCTGTTTCCTCACTACTTGGAGAACCCTTCAAACTAGGACAGGTCTGTGAGGATTCCCTACAATTCAGACTTTCAGCTTCTTCATCCTCTTCTCAAACAGCTGCAAAGGCCCTTTTATAATCCCCACCCTTTTCAGGTAAGACAGATTGTTATGGTCAAGTGGTTCTTTCTTTAATTCCCAGTGTAAAAGCCTTTGATCTGAGCAGCCTGTTTTCTCTAGATGGTAACTGTGTCTTGAGGGGGGGAGCTTCCTTTGGTAACACTAAACTTAAAACTCTAGCAGCCCATTTGTCACCACAGCTAGGTGCAATAGCCTTTCCTATTCAAGAATTAGAAGGCAGGCACAAATCACTTCCCCTAGTGCCATCAGCAGCCTTTTGCATATATAGGAACTCTTGATATAATCAGATTAAATTCAGGAGATTGTTACAGGTGTGGTGCTGACAGTAGGCATCACAGATACTCAAGATTACTGCCACAATATAGTTTCCCACTTGCTCATGGACAATACTGTTCCAAATGACTGCTGCTGAGTGTTCCTCATCAGCTTTTGCAAACCTACAGCTGGTTGCTGTAGCACTCATTTAATCTTAAAATTCCCTTGTGGGATGAGCCTGAAAGGTACAACAACAGGTCTGGACTGTAACTTTGTGGTCATGAGCACATTGTGTATCTTACAGTGTGCATGGGAATGTACAACCAAGGTCAATCTGAATGTATCTGCATTCCTCTTTCAGAGAGAAGGTCAGAAAGTATCCAAAGTAGTTGTGGGACTACTGGCACTTGCATGGATCTTCACATTTACAACACTGTTTCTGGCTGCAGCTGAGGAAATGACCTGGCTACAGTTCTTATTCTGCTTCTCTTACATTAAGTTAGCAGTCACACTGATAAAATATTTTCCACAGGTAAATGAACTTCTCTGCTTTTATACTCTATTCCTGTCACCCTAAGCCTGAGGAGTATGCTCATGAATGTCTCACTAGACTAAACCAGCAATGATTATTTATGAATTCTTCTAGTAACAGAGTCACAGAGTTGTAGGGGTTGGAAGGGACCTCCAGAGCTCCTGGGGTGCAACCACCTGCCAAAGCAGCTCCCCAGCTCATACTGCACAGGTCGGTGTCCAGATGGGGCTGGAATCTCTCCAGAGATGGAGACTCCACACCCCCTGGGCAGCCTGTCCCAGGGCTCCCTCACCCTCACTGGGGAAAAGTTCCTCCACATGTTGGTGTGGAACTTCCTGTGCTCCAATTTGCAGCCATTGCCCCTTGTCCTGTCCCCACAGACCAATGAAAAGGGGCTGGCTGATTCCCCCTGCACCCCATGCTTAAGATATTTATAAACATAGATTAGGTCCCCCCTCAGTCTTCTTCTCTCCAGACTGAACAGCCCCAGCTCTCTCAGCCTTTCCTCATAGGATAGATGTTCCAGGCCCCTAATCATCTTCATAGCCCTTCTCTGGACTCTCTCCAGGAGATCCCTGTCCTTTTTACCCCAGGGAGCCCAGCACTGGACACAACACTCCAGGTGGGGCCTGACTAGGGCAGAGCAGAGGGGGAGGATCCCCTCCTGTGACCTGCTGCCCACACTCCTGCTGATGCCCCCAGGATCCCATTGTCTCTCTCAGCCCCAGGGCACACTGCTGGCTCATGGCCACCCTGTCACCCCCCAGCACCCCCAGGTCCTTCTCCACAGAGCTCCTCTCCAGCAGCTCCCCCCCAGCCTGTCCTGATTCCAGCAGTTCTTCCTCCCCAGGGGCCAGACTCTCCACTGGCTTTAGTTGAACTTCATGAGGTGTCTCCCTGCCCAGCTCTCCAGCCTGGCCAGGGCTCTGGATGGCAGCACTTGCTGAGGGTGGGTGCTGTTCCCTCATCAAGGACCAAGCCAGTACAGCTCTACAGACAGCTTCTGAACTGTTAGCCTCAGCACAGCAGGGTGGGATGTCCTGACTCCTTGTTGTGCTTTCAGGCGTACATGAATTTCCGTCGGAAGAGCACTGAGGGATGGAGCATTGGCAATGTATTGTTAGACTTCACTGGTGGAAGCTTCAGCCTTCTCCAGATGTTTTTGCAGTCCTACAACAATGGTAAGGCTGGAACTCATTTCCTAGTGCCATGGGAGAGTCCTGCTACAAAGCAGATAGAGATAACCCTGTTGGTTATCTTGGGAGAACATTGTCCATGCTATAGTGTGGGGAGCTGTCTTTATACTAAGAATAAGAATCTGATCACATTCCTTCAGACAAAATAGCTATTCTGGAGAAGCCAGAGGAACAGTTAATAACTAGCTTTGAATGGGAGGTGTATCTAAGCAGTCCAGGTAATAAACATGAAGCTCTAATATGTATGGCATGACTTGCAGCCTCCAGAGAAGGCTAGATTTGAGGAGTTAGTCTTACCTCTCTAATTTTGTTTGACAGATCAGTGGAAGTTAATCTTTGGAGATCCAACCAAGTTTGGCCTGGGTGTCTTCTCAATCATCTTTGATATTGTTTTTATGGTTCAGCACTACTGCCTTTATAGGAGACAAGGGTATGAACCTTGTGAATAACACCACTTGTGAAGGCAAGAACTTGAAACTGAACTCACCCATACCCTGGCTGAGGGTTTTCAAGATGCCTATTGCCAGTTACCAGAAACACTGATTCTGGTTTCTGGTTATACTTTGATCCTCTCTGGTATGGAATACAACCTGTTGCCTTGCCAAATGCAGATTACCAGATGCCTTAAAGGACAGAAAGCTATCTCTCCCACACCTGCAAATGGAGGACTCATGCCTGTAGAAGCTGCAAAGACAACTTAGTGTGAGCTGTCTAAGCAACCTGTGGCTATTTCCAGGAATAAAAAAGTCCAAAGTGATGCCTTTCTCATTAGAAACGAAGCACAAAGACACAGTTCTGGATTCCAAAACTGTGATATCAAGTTTAAGCAACCACTTAATGTAATGACTGAAGACTATGTGGATCTAAGTGCTGCTGCTGCTGACTCCTCAGAGATCACCACCACTCAGGTTGGCTGTTAAGAGCTGTAGTGGTACATAAAAGACTAACAAGGTTGGTGGCAAATACACAAATATTAAACATGAACTCTTTATTAAACAGACTGGGAAGCAGCAGGAACTGTATTATTTCACTAAATCTCTTCAGATGTGCTAAATCTGAGCACTTGTATTACATCTGACTACTTCTGGTGCACTAACTTCATCTTGCTCAGTTCTGCTGCCTTGGTGGATGGTAAAGATTATAAAGATTTATCAAAGAGGTTATTTAAGTGGGTCACATGAATAACCCTCAGATTAAAGTTTAAGCATATATTTGTCTCTGGTGAATCTTCTAGCTACATGTGGAATGTTTCAGGGAGAGATCAAAGTCTTGATTTACTTGAAGGTAAGCATTATTCCCTTTAAAAGAACAAGGGCATCCATGCATTTGTACTGGAATACTCAAAGCCTAAAATACCTTACTAGGCCAACCTAAGGAAAGCTAGAACCCCTTCTCAACCCTGCTAGAGACCAGGTGAGATTTGACAGGTCACTGTCACAGCAACTACCCACCAGTGAAATCAGAGCTTACTAACCTCAGGCTGCACCGTGGTGATGCAGCCCATGATCCACTTTGAGCCAGAATAGAGGTATCATGTGGCATTCAAGTGCTGTGGCCTTCTTAAATCTAAGGAGAAACAGCTCAGGAAATCCAACTTTTTTATTGTGTGTAAAATCAAGTGGAATAGCAGTACAAATAGCAGTGTATCTTCATAGTAACAAAAATAACTTCAGCTTGAAAGCCTTAAAATTTACCACTGAACTTTTAAGTTACAAAAATTCAAAAGCAGTATTGTAGTAATTCCATAGATATAAAAACAGTAAATAGGCATCTGCTGGTGCATACAGAACAGTCTGAGATGCATTAATCACAACATACATACATGGCACAGCAGTAATGTACTGAATAAGTTAGTCTGTCACCTCCTTGAGTTCTATTTACAACAGCTTACCTGAAGACTGCTTAAGGAAAGTATAGATATGTATAAATCAACTGAAGGGGTTTAAGAACTCCAGTTTTCAGATAATCATAGAGCTAAGCTGGCTAACAAACCACTAGGATGCTAGATAATTAACTTAGTGTTGCAGCAAGAATCTTAAATCCTGTGGCATGTTGATTTAAACAACATAGTATCTTACCAGAAGTTGAAATTTGGTCAAGAGGCACTTTTGGAAATTACTGGCATATTCATCTCTTCCATCCAATACATCAGTGATTTTTAAGCAGTCTTCTAGAAGACCAAAATCCCCCCTTCCCCTTTCAAGTCTGATAGAAGTGGAGTGAAGAACTGAAGACTCTCCAGACACAAGCAGCTCTTTTGGTAAGTTCAGCAACAGTGTTTTCTATTCCTGCTCCATATCCCTTTCATTTAAACTTGATTCCATTTGATGTTACAGATTGGAAACAAGGAGAATTAAGGTTTTAGCCTGACAGTGAAGCTGAACTGTTAGCTCTGTGAAATTTAAGTACTTCACAGGCATTAGTCTAACACTTCTGTGTTAGAGTTGTTTCTTGGCTGAAGAGGCTGCTTTGTACAGGGATTCTCTGCAGCAAACCATAATGCCCCAAACCCTTCAGCATGCTCTGTCTAGCTAGCACACCATGTGAGATTAGTACAGTGCTCCTCCCTGCAGCAGTGTGCAACTCTTAGTTCTGGCACTTTGATCTGATAGCATGGGACAACAGGACAGTTCACTTCTAAAAGCTCAAGTACAGCAACACCTCTTACCTTCCACAGCAGAAACCACATTTCCTCTTAAAATACGTAGGTTTTATGCTACAAGAGGGTCCTATCAAAGTTAAGCCTTCTCCAGTTGCTCTGTTAGATGACCAGGATTTGTCCCGTGCTCCTGAAAGCCACAACTGCAATAGTCTTACCATGTACCAGCAGGGACGACTTTAGAGAAGCACTCTTGCCAGGGAGGTTAGAGTCTTACTACTGCCAGTTATGCCAGAGAGAGGAAAAAAAAAAGTGTTTACCACAGTTAGGAACATGCACTCCTTCCACACAACCTGCTCAGGTCTAGTATTTGCTTCCTTGCTTGATACCAATCTATAGATCTCCCTCCCTACCCCTTCCCCAACTTGGTGATTGATTAGGACATCATGGATTGCTGCACAGCCTTCTGCAGAGATTGTCTGGTCACCAGCAACCGAACCACTTCTTCATTCCTTTTGGTCAGCCTCTTCCTAGCTTGGTCATGGGTCACCATTGTCATGTCCCAGCCATTCACCTAAGGAAAAACCCACGAAGTCAGGCAGGTGCACAGACTCACAGGTGGCCTCTAACTGTTCTATTGGAACTCTCTAGTAATATGCTTATGCCACACCTTGCTTTGAGCCCCACAAACTGTCCTGGAAAGTACCCAGAAGACAGGTAGTTTTTTCTTTTCCCCCAGCAGAAACTTCTCTCCAGTATGCACCAAGTGCTACACTGGTAATTCTCTTGTCTTGGTGGTTACCTGCATGATCTTATCTCCAATCTGAAGTCCTGCAACTTCTGCTGGGCCTCCTTCTGTCACCCTTGTTACATAGATACCCTGGGGAAAAAATTGTTTGTTTACTAAAGACAGGAACATTAAATACTTAAGGGCCATTCTACTGATAATGCAAAAAAATAACTTGCTTTCTAGAAAATGACAGAATTCTAGTTAAAAACGGTTTTGCACAGTGTTGAAAAAGAGAAAAGGTGGAGAGCAACTTAAAACAAGCTTAGCCTGCAGATAGTAGTGTGGCAACAGAGTAACCTCAGCAGTAAACTATGTGAGATAGTGAGTTGAGCTTGCTGGGAGCTGGATATGCTCAGGCTTTTGCAGAGGGAGTTGCTGCAGAAAACAAAGAGCAACTGACCTTGTCGGTTTTGTCTTCAGAGAAAGGATTCTGAGTGGGATCCTGATCAATGCCCCCTCCAATGCTGAACCCCAGAATCAAATTGTCTCCTTGGCGAAGCTTATGTATTTCAATTCTTTGCTGGAAAGAGAAGAGAAGGCAGCTGGGTGTTGTGACCACTGGAAGAAGTCTCAAGTGTGTCTGAAAACAGCCATCTAAGACCCAGGTAGGCTGTCTTTCAGAGACTATTTAAGTTTACTAGAGCAGGCTCCAGCACAGTGTGGTAAGCTGACATATTGTCAGCAGGCAGCTCTAAAAGCAGCACAGAACCATCACGTGGCATTTGCTGTCAGTCACATGCAACCTTAGTGTTGACAACACTCTGAACTGTCCTCAGACTCACCACAAAGCAGCAGGATGGGAAACCATCTCTGGGCTCATCCCAAGGGCTGTAACACAACCCAGCTCCTTAACCCCTCCCTGCTTTACTGCTGCCCCAAGACACAAGGGGAAAACACTACAAGCAGAGCAGGTCTCTAAGCATGAGTCACATCTTTATAACTAGCAGTGGCTCAGAGGTTGGCTCATCTGGCTCTTTAGCCACAGGCCCTGTGTTCCTGCCTGGCCCTATCGCTGGAAATAACAACCTATTATTAGGATGGTTCTTTAAGATAAGTTATCAACCCACTTCTGTAATCCAGAGGCAGGTTCCTTGCTGCCTGACTAACACAGGCCTCAACACATGAGCTCAGTACTGAATAAATGCCAGCTTGGGCAGGGCTGGAGCCAAGATGAGAAGCCAGAGTCTTAACTGAAACAATAACCACTCTAAAGGTTCTTCAGCCCAGCCAGGTGGAAGATGGCCCTGCTCACTCCAAAAGGGCTGGACCTTTAAAGGTCCCTTCCCAGCCAAACTATGATTCTTCTCACACAGCCCTATCAGCCTGTGGCTGCTCCCTGAAGGGTGCTGGGCCCTCAGGCACACCCCTAGGGCTGGCTGCATGTTCCAGGTGAGGTAACAGTCACACCCCCCAAAGCAGAGTTACACTTAGCATTCTGAGGAGCAGAGGGCAGAGCAGAGCCCCTTGTTCATCCTGTTGATTAAAGCAATTAGCAGGGCGGGTGCTCATCCCGCCGAGGCGGTGTAGCCCCTCGCAGCAGAGGGCACCGAGCAAGGCGGCCCCGGGGGCTGCACGGGCAGCGGGCGAGGCTCCAGTGACAGCTGGGGCTGCCCTCCGCCCAGCCGGCGGGGCCCCGTTCCCTCAAGCCGGCGGAGCTTCTTCCCGGCTCTTCCAAGCTTCCACCCGGGGGCGCAGCCCGGTACTCCGGCTCCCAGCCGGGGATGAGCAGCCGCGGGCAGCAACCGGGGCCGGCGGCGCTGCACCCCGCGTCCTGCCCCGCTCCTTCCAGCACCCGCGGGCGGGGCCGCGCCCTCCGGTACCTCCGCCCGCTGACAGCCCGCAGAGCGCTGCCGGGCGGCACCGGCACCAGCTCCCCGGCGCCCGCCCCGCCCCGCTCAGCAGCCCCCGGCGCGGTGCCCCCATCCCCGTCTCACCACCACGGCGGTGACCGGCTGCCCCGGCACGTACGACATGGTCCCGCCGCCGCCGCCCGAACAAAAGCGCCGCGCCCAGTGCCGGCCGCTGCCTGCGTCACGGCGGCCGCCAGCCAATCGGGTGCGGCCTCGCCCGTGGCGGAGGAGCGGACGCCGGAAGCGAGGTCGCTTTCCCAGCGGCCCCTGCGCCAAGATGCCTGACAGGAGCTTCCGGCGGGGAGGCGGGAGGCTCCGCTGTGGCGGTAGGTAGGGCCCGGCGGGGAGGTGCGGCGGGCTCGGCTCCCGGGGGCGGCCCGCGTTGACGGGCGGTGCGCGGTGTCCCTTGGCAGGCTGCGAGGTGTGACGGTCGGGCCCGGCCGTGGGTCCCGCGGAGCAGCGCGCCGCCGTGGATGAGAGGTACGGGCCGGGGGAGGCGGGAGGGCCCCGCGGCGCCGGGCGGGCGGTGCCGGGAGGGGCCTCCGCGCGGGCGCCGGAGGCCCTCGGGCTCTGGCCGCGCCCCGGAACGGCGTGCCGGAGGGCCGCCCCGGAGCCGAGCGGGCTCCCCCGGGTCGGTGCAGCGGGCCCGGCTCTCCGCGGGAGACACCGCTTAGGCAGGGAGCGGGGCAGGCCGCCCGCCGGCCCGTACAGCCTGTGTCTCCTTTACCCCAGTCTCGTTGGGAGAGAGGAGGTCCCTGAGCCCGGCTGGGAGCCATGGCCGCCGTGGTGGCCAAGCGCGAAGGGCCGCAGTTCATCAGCGAAGTGGCCGTGCGGGGGAACGCCGCCATCCTGGACTATTGCAGGACGTCTGTCTCGGCCCTGTCGGGCGCCACGGCGGGGATCCTCGGCCTGACCGGCCTGCACGGCTTCATCTTCTACTTCCTGGCCTCCGTCCTCCTCTCCGTTCTCTTGGTGTTAAAGGCTGGACGGCGATGGAATAAGTACTTTAAATCCCGAAGGCCGCTTTTCACGGGGGGGCTTATAGGAGGGCTCTTCACATACGTCCTGTTCTGGACTTTCCTGTACGGCATGGTTCATGTCTACTAAAACAACGAGGAGCCACGTTAGCTGCAGTGGTTTTGATGAAGCAGGAGGACTGTTGCCAAACGTCACCTACACAACTAGGCCAGCTTACCTTTCAAACCCTTGTTCATCGCTTGTATTATTAATACTGTCAGTAAATTATGTCAAAGTACAAATGAATCAGTAGCACTGTTCTAATTAAACTGAATGTGAAACACCACTTGGGTGCCTCCTAGATATGTGTTTGGTGGTTAAGGAATAACTTCCTTTCCTAATTGCAGGCACAGCCACGGGGTTAATGTAGTCCCTCGTATCCTTTGGACAAGACACACCAGCTGCAGTCCCTTCTAGGTTTGCTGCCTGCCCCTACACACAAATACTGATAGAAGCAGCGTATAACACAGCACTCCTGAAAAATAACCCACTGACACAAGGAAATAGTGCATAGTACATGTAATTACATGAAGGCAATGTACAGAAATGTAATGGAGGTGTTACTTCTACAAGTGATATATATGCAATCAATAAACGATGCTGTCGGGGATAGTCTTCACTGGCATGCACAGGAAAGCCCTTGCCAGCCAGCTGCTTTGCTGCTCTTCAGTACCCATGTGTCCAGTGACACACAGATGACCAAGTGCAGCATCTTATTACCCAGCAGCTCAGTCTGTACTGAACACACGTGTAAGCCTGCTGGCATTCTGCACAACTGACCAGTGTGGCGGTGTGGTTCCACATGTCTCTGGTGGGAACAGAAAGGAACAAGCATTACCTTTGCTGTAGACCTGTTCTTGCAAACAGGGTTTAACTGAGCTGCTTAGCATAAGTATATCTTGGAAAGAGAAGGTGGTGTGTGTGCAACCTCAGCCCCACGCTGAACAGAAGAGTCTTGGAGAGCATTGCCCTAACATGACACATTTTATTGCTGTACATCAAATACAAAGAGAAAAAAGAATCACAGAATCACAGAATCACAGAATCTTAGGGGTTGGAAGGGACCTCAAGAGATCTTCGGGTCCAACCCCCCTGCCAAAGCAGGCTCCCTATCTCATATTACATAGATAGGCATCCAGACGAGACTTGAATATCTCCAGAGAAGGAGACTCCACCACCTCCCTGGGCAGCCTATTCCACTGCTCTGTCACCCTCACTGTGAAAAAGTTCTTCCGCATGTTGGTGCGGAACTTCCTGTGCTCCAGCTTACAGCCATTGCCCCTAGTCCTGTCCCCACTGACCACTGAAAAGGGGCTGGCCAATTCCCCCTGCCACCCATGTCTAAGATACTTGTAAACACTAATTAGGTCCCCCCTAAGTCTTCTTTTTTCCAGGCTGAACAGACCCAGCTCACTCAACCTTTCCTCATAGGGGAGATGTTCCAGACCCCTAATCATCTTTGTCGCCCTTCTCTGGACTCTCTCCAGAAGGTCCCTGTCTTTTCTATACCAGGGAGCCCAGAACTGGACACAGTATTCCAGGTGGGGCCTGACCAATGCAGAGTAGAGGGGGAGGATCACCTCCTTCGACCTGCTGGACACACTCTTCCTGATGCATCCCAGGATCCCATTGGCTCTCTTGGCCACCAGGGCACACTGCTGGCTCATAGCCAACCTGTCATCAACCAGGACCCCTAGGTCCTTCTCCATAGAGCTCTTCTCCAACAGGTCATCCCCCAGCCTGTACTGATACAGTCGGTTATTCCTTCCCAGGTGCAAGACTTTACACTTGCTTTTGTTGAATTTCATTAGATTTCTCCCTGCCCAGCTCTCCAGTCTGTCCAGGTCTCGCTGGATGGCAGCGCAGTGTTCCTGCGTGTCAGCCACTCCTCCCAGTTTTGTATCATCGGCATACTTGCTGAGGGTGGATGCTATTCCCTCATCAAGGTCGTCAATGAAGATATTAAACAGGACTGGACCCAACACTGAGCCCTGGGGAACACCGCTAGTCACAGGCCTCCATTCAGATTCTACTCCACTGATCACGACCCTCTGAGCCCGGTCTGACAGCCAGTTCTCAACCCACCTCACTGTCCACTCGTCTATCCCTTGTTTCCTCAGCTTCTCTATCAGGATGGAATAACTCAGGATGGAATAAGCTCCTGAGGAGGAATCTGTTAGGTTTTATCAACAGCAGCAGTGGTGGGAAGTGCATTAGAAGGTACAAAGAAGGGAAATACTCTAGGAACATTTGGGAGCCTGTAGCCCCTGAAAACTTAAATTCAGGAAATAACTTTGGTCATCTAATGATGGTTTGTCAAATGGAAACATTGGTTTCAGCAGAGTATAGTCAGCTTTACCTGGTACGATGACCTACTTGGTCTCTGTGAGTTGTGCCTTGGCCTGGTGTCACGCGGGGCTCACCGTGTGTTTCACCATCTAGAAATTAGTCAACTAGAATTAAGATCTGACAGTGAAAAGTCTGTGCTGTTTTCTTGGCCTGGTAATTCTCATGGGCCTGACACGTGGTGCCTCCTGTTTGTCAAGAGGAGACACTTCTGGCATGAAGAGAGGAGGCTTTGGGTGGGATTACAGCATCGGAGGTACACAGCTTATCCTAAGTTATTTCAAGTCCACTGTTTAATTCTGGTTTTTAGCTAAATGCTTGACTAATTACCTGCATCTGAACAGAAGCAGAGGGAGGGGACTAGACTGGGTAGGGCCTGCTATCAGTGGCTGGATTTTGCCACTGCTAACAAAGGTGAGGTCTAATTTAGAATCAACCTGTACCTCAGAGTAACCATTTAAAAGAGACTAAAGCAAAGGTGAGTGCAGCTCGCTGCTCCCATTTATGCGTGACAGTCGGTCACAGCAGCTCCCTGCAATGCCCCCCTCTCTACAGCTGTTCTAGCACTATGCAAGGACACTGCAGCATGGGTCCTTCAAACCTCAACAGTCAAAGAGCACGTGGCAATGCTTAGTCACTGTGACTCCTGATTGAGGGCAACCAGTTCACACAGCCCCACTGGTCAGCGTGCACCAAGTCACAGTGTGGCAGTTTTAACTGGGGCAGGAATATCCACCTACTGTCTTCAGGAGCTGGTGAGTCGACTCCTGTCAGCCCAAGCCAATGCAAAGTTTAAAAGTAAACAACATTCTGTAATCACTTTTCTGCTGTTACTTACGTACCCAAACAAGCATAAATTCACAAAATGAGCTGAAATGGGACATTACTGAGAAACAAGCACTGGTCCTTCTGTTAGCAGAGTGTTGAAATAGTTGACATCTGTCTTCTAAGTTTTCCTCCTGTTGGTGGATTTGGAAGAACCTGGCAAAACCTGTTAACCTGATAGTTCTCAGTCTCTGCGGTGCAGTTCAGGGTACTAGAAAGACAGCAGAAGCATTAAGTCCCCATCCAGATCTCCCCACCAAGATGCTGCGAGGACACTCCTGAGTGAGTGAAACCAGCCACCGAACACAGGGGCAGAACCTACGGCCATCTCCAGACAGACACCCCAGCGCCACTTCCCAGCACGCTGAGCCCTGCCCCACGCCGCTGACAAACCCCTCTGTCTCTGCTCCGAAGCGCCTCTCTGCCTGCTGTTACCTGGTCTGTGCTCTGAAACGTCCATTCTCTGGGCCAGCTCCAAAAGGAGACGGTGAGTAGCAGGCGTGGTACCCAGGCCCCAGCCATGGCAGTGCTGGTTCTCCGTTCGGAGCTGCGGCAGGACCTTCTCCTGCCCTTCCTGAGAGGAGTGGAGCACCGTGTTGCAGCTGCTGCGAAGGCTGTTCCCGGAGCAGCACCGTTTCTAGCCCTAACAGACGCACAGAGCAGTGAGTGATCGCCCCTGCTGTGACACAGGCCCAGCCAGCACTGGTGTAACAGGGTGATAATCCCCTTTCCCCAGGCTCCGAGAGCCGCTGCAACGCTGCGTTTCCTCGCATTTCCCACCAGGAGCAGTTCTGCTGCTTTACATCTAATCCTGCAAGTGACACAAGCGAGAGCTGGAAGCTGTGGCCGCAAGCCAGGGGAGCAGGAGCCAGGTGGAATCTCTGCCCCAGCCCTCCTCAGAGCGCCGGTGGTGTTTCACATCACGGCTCTTTCGTGTGTGGAAGCAAAGCGTGGCCACAGGTTAGTGCTGGCTACTGACGTGGGTACAGATATACCACTAGATACAAAACATTCATTTGGTGCCTTCTTTTTCCTTTTATAAAATGCTTTATAAATCCATAGCGACGACACATCTCGGGGAAAGAAGGGCGTTCTTTAAAGGCCTTTTTTTTTGCCTCAGGGAATCCCAGTAATAGGCAGCAGCTCCAATGTGAGGTATCTCCACCTCCCAGTCCTGGTGTGATGTCACACCTGCGTGGTTTGCCTGGAACATGAGTCCAGCAGGCAGCCCCACTGCTGTGCCTACAGCCCACCGAGCTGGTCGGGGCTCTGATTCCCATTCAGTGTAGGGCTAGATAAGGATTTCCTGGAACTGGACCTGAGGAAACAAGCAGAGGTGGCAGACAAGGCAAGCAGGCTCTTTCTGTTTGGGGAAGCAATGCTGGCCAGAGGTTCCCAGCCAGTCCTGTCACACCTTACCACCCTTGGCACAGCTAAAGCCCCAGTCCTGTTTCATAAGCCTCCGTCGTTCTCGGAGCTGCCCCAATTCCGTCCGCAGTCACTACGAACCGACAGTGCAAGGCCACTTATAGCCCAACCGTGACACAGCATCCCTGGCTCCCCAGCTAACTGCAGCAATTAATTATGGAAGGAGGGAGGGAGTAACCTGGCTAAACTCATTTGGAGGAATATAATTTCCTGGAATCGGCCTTTGTTTGCCACTAATGTTTACTGTGTCCCCACATCTCCTCCTGTTTCTGTAAGTCATAGCAATAAAGCCGCTCATTTACACACAAAGCCAAGCCCACTTACTTTACTTCCTCATACTTTTTGCCTCGATAAAAGTTACTCTTTTTAATCAGATACAGCAGCACCAGGTCACAGAGGAAAGCTCCCTGCAAACAGAAAGAACTTGTGTTTTATCTTTACAGTAGAAGAGGGATTATTCTCATCTAATTAGCAGTGAGCATTAATTAAGTAAGAATAACTTGCAGGAGCTGTATTTTCCTTCATACTCCATGTAACCTTAGGGGTATTTAGAGTACAAGAAACACTAACAAACCTGGAAGACAGGACACAGACACACCTGACTTAGCAGCCACTGTAGCAAAAACTCCACAAGAAAGTATAAACAAGCCCTCCCATTTTTATCCTCCTAAGAGCCAAGTGCAGGGTCTGGATCCCAGCACGTTCCTTTAAGAGAAGGACAGTCACTTACCGCTCCCATGAGAGCGAGCCCCGAACCGATATTGATAACAGTGGGAATGATGTTAAATTTCCCTGCCTAAAAGGAAAAAGGTCATGAAGTACCAGGAGAGAACAACCCAAGAGACAGACTTCCAGGTGTGGTGGTACCTAGCAGGGGGGCTACTAGTCCATGCAGGTGTGTTTTGTTAGGAACAAGCAGGAAAAACCACACAAGATCTGCAATGAACCATCTCTGTGGCTCAAGGTCTGTGTGTGTCAGCCCCAGCTGCCTGTGGTTTTATTTCCCAGCTTGCCTGGATTTCAAGGACTGGAGATACCTTGCCTGCATTTCCCTGGATTTGGGTTCTTTTTTCTGCAGTGTGTACACATGGAAAACAAGTCTCTGGGGTGTATTTATGTCTGTCAGATTTTACATGAGCCTGGTTTTAGGTAGAAGAGATGCAGGCTCATCTTCACCCCAGGTCATCTCCTCTCTCACGTAGGGTTAGCTCCACGTGGATGAAGGGCAACAGCCCTTTCCAACCACAAGCTGGAGAGGCTGCTTTCACCCCAGAGCTGCTCTCATCCCAGAGCTTCCTCCTCAGAGATGTTCCCCACTGGGTTGCTCTCCAGGCTCAGAGATACTCTGGCCTGGGACCTCACCTTGCCATTCACCATCACATCGAAGCGGATTCCATACGCTTTAATGAGCGTCCGGTACTCGACCCCCTCAGCATCCCGGTAATATTTGGCAAACCTGAAATACAACAATGCTGATTTTAACTCTCATCTGCAACCTTCACACAAGAGCCCATCTGAATATCTTCAAACAGAGCTCCTATCACAACCTGCTTTAGCTCACCACGAGCACAACTCCCTCCCCTCCTCTGCAGAAGCAGAGTGCTTGGCCTGGCATGATCTGGTATGATCTCACTGCCAACCTCTGAGCCAAACCAGCTCAGCACAAGTGCTGTCCTGCATCACCTTCTCCTCGTTACTCACCTGAAGTTGTACCCAGAGGAGACGGAGTTTTCTGTAAACTTGTTATCCAGACGGCTAAAAGAATAGTGAGGATTACATTCAGAAGGGGCTTTATCAAGATCACAGTTCCATTCAATCTGAATTCCTATCACACCACCCTTAACAAAAGAGAGAGACAGTGTGAGTTTTTTAAACTTAGTTCAATTAATGTGTCTTCAAATCTGTCAGATCCTTGGGGGAGTTTTCCCCAGGGAGAAGAACAGCTGCATGGCTGGTCACAGACACACGTGCACAAGCTCATGGGCCAAGCCCATGTTTACAACTGCAGTCACATTACTCCACACACAACCCGAGTTTTCCCTGTGCTGGCTTCCTAGGAGGAGGTTTCTCACCTCAGGAGACTGATCTCATTCATGTAAGAGCCTCTTTTATGCAGGGATGAGGTTACAAGTGCAGATGCCAGCACAGAGCCTGCTCTCCTCTCTGGCTGGCTCGATCTTCCCCCCCCCCCCCCCCCCCCCCCCCGGCTACACTCACTGGGTCATGGCCTGTTTGGCGCTGTCACCCCAGCAATCCATGAGGAAACACGTCTGTTTCCCCCAGGGGGAGCCTCAAGGGATGTCCTCTAAGCAGAGGAGCCCCACTGTCCCCTGCCACCCTTTCCCTGGGGACAGGGTAAATCAGACCAGCTTGACCCTGGGCAGCAGCCAGTGGCTCTCCTCACAGCCAGCCCGTGAGTGGCACCACAAGCTGGGAAGCCACCCGAGCCCAGGGGACTCTCCTACCTGTGAGGCCATTTCCTGGAAGTTGCTTCCAGCCCGTTGGATGATGTTCCCCAGGAGGAAGATGGGGCAGTAGGGATGCTCCACGCTGAAACGGCAGCTCTTCAGATAGGACTCATTCTTGGTTGACAGTACATTCATCCTGCATGTGGGGAAGAGGAAAAGCCACCTTGTGTCCCTCTCTGCTTGTCTGCACAGCCTACACCACCACGACTACAGAGACAAGAGACTGCTCCAGCACCTCGTGCACCTTGCCAGCAGCCTTGTCACCCTGCATGCCTCTCCAATCTCAAGGAAAGCACTCTACTCACACAAAAATGACCTCCATGCCAGATGGAGACAGCTGCATCTGGGCTCCAGAAAGGACCCACATGGAGCAGGTCACCAGGATGGTCCTGGGCTACTTGGTTTTCACAAGGGAAAAAAGAAGCTGCTAGAAATATCTAGCTGAGCCTGGGAGAACAGCAGGAGCAGGATCCTTCCTATGCTGCTGTATTGTGTTCATTTTGTAGCAGTGAATGCAAACGAGTATTTTTAAATTTGCATTTTGCCAGCCTTGTCCAGACACCTTCATTTTTATGGAAGAGGAGGGATATCTGGGAGTAGAAGCTCAGGGACTTGACTATGCCCTGGCTGGTGGACAGATCTATCTGCCTTAGGAGCTCTGGTTCATCCCATGCTGTAGGAGGCATCACAGACTTCACCTGGTGAAGGACAGCTTTATCCCAGCAACTCTGGGAAGCTCCAAAGCCTTGTTACTAGATATTAGGGTGAAGTTTAGATATTAGGGGGGAGGTTTTTTACAGAGAGAGCAGTAAGGTCCTGGAACAGGCTGCTCAGAGAGGTGGTGGATCACATCCCTGGGGGTGTTCAGGGCCAGGTCGGATGGGGCCCTGGGCAACCTTGTGTAGATCCAGGCCTGGAGGTTGGTGTCCCTGCCTGTGGCAGAGGCTTGGAGCTCTGTGATCCTTGGGGTCCCTTCCAACCCAGGCCATGCTAGGATTCTATAATTAACCCCTTGCTTCCGCTCAGCCTGAAGCCAAAAGCCTCCTGGGCACCTCAGAAACAGGAATATCCACCTTCTCCAGCAGGAGGACAGAGGAGCAAACCGAGGTGATTGGTTCAGTGATGGAGAGGACAGGGGGATCTCTGAGCACCTGCACTTACTTGGAGAACTTAAACTTTGGGAAGCGGATGGAGTTCTTGATGTAAACAGTGAAGTTTTCCGCGTTGGCGAGAAGCGGTTTCCTGGAAGAGAAGGGCTTGTCACCCAGTTCACATCTGCCCCCTGCCCACAGGGTTCAACCAGCACTGCCATGCAGGAACAGCCAGGGCTCATCCTGTGGTGCTACGCCAGCCGTGCTGCTCTCCCCACGCTGCCAGGAAGGAGTTGGAGAGGAGCACACAGGGTGAGGGGATGCCCTGAGAGCTGGAAGCAGCCCTGTGAAGGTCAGTGAGCCAAGCAGGGGGAGCAGGGGGCCAGTCCTGCCAGGGGGCCATGCAGAGCTCCCTCCTGCACAGAGCAGCCAACATTCAAGGAGGCATCCAAGCAGAGGGAACCCAGAAACTGCCCTGGGTGACACACAAGCCAAGCAACCCGAGCTAGGAAACAGTGCAGGATGGGCACGTACTTGGGCTTGGATCTTTTCTCCACTGGGCACCAGGCCAGTATCTCACAAGTCCTTCTGCTGCTGTCTGTGTCTTTCAAACAACGGCCAGTCTTAACGCCTGCAGCACAGACATCACGGGAAAGGTCACACAGAGCAGCCACCTCCTCTCCTGGCCTACAGGGCTCACAGAAATCAGAGGCTTTTCATTGCCACCCAAAGCCCTCCTTCCTGCTGGGAAAGGGCCTCCTGCCTGGAACAACTGCTCTCTTGTTGTGCCTCTGAGCAGCCCGGGGTGCTCTGGCCCTGCCACCACAGAGCTGTAAGCAAGGCAGAGATCTTAAAAGATTGTAAAGAAAATAAAGCCCTTGCTGCCCTCTGTCATCAGGGATCTCCGGGGTGGTGGCCAGGCTGATGCCTCTGAAGGAACCCACCTCTGCCAGAGGAGAGACCCTTCCCTTACCGTTGCCAGCCACCACTGCTTCCCCCGCCGGGCAGTCATCATCCTTGTCACACAGGGCATCAGGAATCCTGTCACTCTGCAAAGTGGAAGAGGACAGAAGTGAGTCCTGAGACAGGACACAAGACTCAGAGGGGTAAGAAAGTCCTGCTGATCTGGGGTCAATCTGTGTGGGATGGTGAACACTGCAAATGTGCAGCTGAAGTGGTAACTGTAGGGCTTGTGCAGAGTTTGACAGTATCACAGCACCAGCAGCACTGTGGTTTGGCTACAGCGTCCTGCTCTTGGGCTCTGCTCTGTCCGCAGAGGGACAGGCTGCAGGAGAACCCAGACAGCACCTATCGCTCCCCAAAACCGAGCAGGAGGCCACAGTACTGTGGTGGCAGCTACAAGCTCTCTGAGCAGAACTTTACCCTTCTCGCGGCTGCACACCGGGTTCACGCAGCCACTAGAGGACAGCCACGTCCTGAAGAACGAGCTGTGCGCTCAGCCTCGGCTTGTGATAGGGACAGTCAATCATTGCCACCTGAAGAGAGCACTCTGAGCAAGCAGTGTTCTCTTCCCTCAGGCTCCAGCCTGAACCAAGTCTCTACAGAGATGCAGTTTGAAAGACTTTACATGTCCTGGAGGTAACAAGAGCCAGAATGTTCAGCCCTTCCCAGGATGGGGCTCTTAGAATGGTCCCTCTGTGCAAAACTCAAAGTTGTGTTCCCTGCTCTGGTCCCATCTCCCACTGGGCAGATGTTCAACACCCTCAACTAAAGCCAGCAGGACTCTACAAGAGCAGTGCCTCTGGAAATTAAGAGAGCTGAACCTCCCAGGTTTGCAGTAACTGGTGTGATTTCCCTAGCTGAGATAATACACCACAGAGAA
This sequence comes from Laterallus jamaicensis coturniculus, assembly GCA_022605575.1. Taxonomy (NCBI): domain Eukaryota; kingdom Metazoa; phylum Chordata; class Aves; order Gruiformes; family Rallidae; genus Laterallus; species Laterallus jamaicensis. Next base: position 2,693,282 of record JAKCOX010000025.1, on the reverse strand, counting down.
AACTCTTCTTGCCTTCATCCTTCCAGTGTTCCTTGCTCCCTGGCTGGCCCCTGTCAGTTCTTACCCCCAGTAAAGGGTTCTTACCCCTGGTTTTGTAAGGGTCTGGGGCCAAGGGGCTCAGTTCCTCCTACCTCAGGACATGTGGCTTGCTTCTGCTTTGGGGTCACGATAAGATTTGTCATGACAAAGAAGACACTTTCCCCCTAGAATAAACAAAGGCAGGAAGTTAGAGAACTCATTTTGACTCCTGAGGTACATGTAACAAGGAGGATGTGGTTCACAGAACAGTAACACCTCTGGCTCTCCCCATGCTATTCAGGCTGAGAGAAAACACTGTGCCTGGCTGTTTGTCCAGGTAAGGCTGGTGCATCTCTGTCTCTCAGAAGAGGTTCTGCTTCAGAAGCTGTGTTCATTTTGCAGAGCAGGATGCTGAGCCTGGCCTTGCTGGCTGCTCAGTGAGCACTCCTCCTCCTTTCCCATAAGGACATGGTGCCTGATCAGGGATCAAAGGCCCGTTTCACTGCAGAGCTGCAGGTGCTGGTTCCCAGCCAGGGTCAGGCTGGCTGCCCCAGTTATGCTGGTCCAAACCCCAACTCCAACAGCAAGGCAGCAGGGCACTCTGCAGGAGCAAGCTGAGTGCAACACTGAGGACATGGGATAAAACTTTTAGTATGGCTGTAATGGACAGGCTACAGATCATTATATTGAGCCACTGGGATGACTGTCTGCCATATGCAAGGAGAGACCTGACTGCATTTGTGTCCCCCAAATCCTTATTTCTGACAGCACTGTGTTCCTCTCTATTTAGGCAATGCTATAACAAATCACCGACTCCTCTGCTACAGACTTCCTTTCTTTACACATTTACAGCCTCTGTTTGATCCCTTCTGCACATTCAGCAAGAAGTTAAAACAATTACCTTTCCCATTAATGGTTTCCCCTTAACGAACAGCCACCAAAGGAAAACCACAGGAAGAACAGCCTGGAGTCAGTTACACTGTCAGCAGGAAGGGACAGAGAGCGGAGGCTGGTTTGCCTCTCAGAGGTGAAACAGCTGCAGGGATAAACCATCTGCTTCTACCCATTTCTGCTCTATACCATGTGTGGGTGGGAAAGGGAGAAGGGTTGGTACCAGCACCAGGGTGCAGCTACAGAAACATGGGTCACCCCCGGACAGCCCCCGGCACCAGGGAGCCTGGCCCTTGTCATGCCAAGGGGACACATGGAGCTGTTGGAGCCAGCCCGTGGTCCTGGCATGAGGCAGGGCAGTACTGAGCATCTGGGACAAAGAACCCTCACTCACAACAGGCACCAGAAGTGTGTCAAGCCCTACCACCTCTAACACTGGTTTGCTCAAGCGAGTGAGCAGCTGGTGGTATGATATAATATAATACCTGATCAGGAACAAGCTCTGGACACGCGACCCTGCAAGGCTGCTCCGAACCACCACAGGGAACTAGAGGTTTCTGCAAACCCCTCAGGGAACAAGCCCAGGAAAGCAACAAGGGAAGGATTCACTAGGGGAATCCCTCCTCCGTGTGCAGCTCAACCCCAAAGCGCCGCTGGTTCACTCTGTCCCAGGGCACTTGTGGCCCTCAGGGGTGTGTTTCAGTAAAGTGAGCACCTGCTCTTTATCCTGGAGCCTCTCTTTATCCTGGAGCTCCCTTCCAGCACACAGCCCTGCCTCTTGCACCTAAGAATCAAAGCTCTCAGGTTCCTGTCCCTGAGAGCAGAGCTTGGTGCTCTTGTGCTTGCCTGTCTCACGCTCCTTCCTTCGCTGTGCTTTGAAGGGGGTGGGTTTACCCTGCATCCCACCAGCACTCGGGGACACAGGCACATCTGTTCTCACCTGAAAGGACACACTGGTCAGTGGCCACACTCTGGAGAGCTGCCTGATGCTCTGGGCAGGAGACAGATACTCCTAAAAACCCAGGGGGACACTTCACAGCTGACCTGAGACATTCAGCGGATGAACAGCAACCAGCACACAGAGCAGGGAAGTGCATGAGATGTCTGTGTTAGCATTCACAGTCCACAGAAGCAGCTGAGGTTCCCTGTGAGCCCAGGGTCTCACATCACCGTGGCTGCTGGAGGCTGATGCACACCATGGCAGCCTGCAGTAGTGCCAAACTCAATACTGTAGTCTGCTTGCCCAGCTGTGTTAGGCTTCATGATGCCACAGCCCAGACATCTGCGCTGCAGAGCACACCAGCCCAGAAGCAGACAGCTCTCTTTACTCAGCACACAGCACTACAGTAAGTCAACAAGCAGTTACAAGAACATGGGGGGCATGGGAGAAACAGCTGAGATGTTTGAAAGTCAATGTCACCCCTTTATTTTGGGGTGTGCACACCAGCCACCTGCTGAGTGTCCCAGGGCTTCCACACTGCTTGAACAAGAGGCAGCGCAAGCAAGCTGCCAGCCTTCCTGCTGCACAGCACATGCTGGGCTGAGACTGGCAGCTTGCAGAGAGGCTTTGCACTGAAACTGGTGGAGCTGCAGAGCACAGATCCACGGTCTGAATAAACACAGGCTGCAGTGGGAGGAAGGTGAAGCCTTATTCTTACGGACAGACAAGTAAATTGTTTCATTTACCGCTTTCTGCCCCTGTCAAGCACAAGACCCTGATCTTCCCTTCCCACCTTTCCATGCAAATGTGGGGGACACTTGCAGGGAAAGCACAAACAGCCCCTGGGAGACAGATGGGCAACTGCCAACCTGGTGCCAGGTCACATCTGCTGCTACTTTTTCCTTCAAGCACCAGCTATGGATCTCACTTTGCTCACATCAAGGACAAACATTTAGCAAGGCAGGTTTAGCCAGACACTTTTCAAGCAACCCTCATCACTCAAATCACACCACATTCTTTATCCATCTCCCAGCACTGGGCTGCCCCGTGCATTCCTGCTCTAGCCCACACTTTGCTCAGCTGAGCAGTCCCACTGAAGTCCAAGCCTGCTTTCATATTCACTGTGACAACCTAAGAGAAGGCGCAGTGTTGCTTCCTTGTAGCCCAGCTCCTACTTATTCATAGCAAAGACCTGACTACATCATTCCAGCCTTTCCACCAGCAACCACACTGGAAGATGTCTTCCTAGCTGGACAGCAAAGACCATAGCAGCAGGGGAATGCCAACCTGTGGAGGGATGACGTAGTCTGCAACATCCCACAGCCTCTCCCCCAGCTCTGAGGTATTGGTGAAGGCTACTCCTTTCAGCTTGGTGATGACAGAGCTCTGGAGGGATGTGTCTGTGTCCTGATAGCCTTTCTTCACAATAAACACCCACCTGCAAAGACACAGCAGGCAGCAGCATTAGCAAGTGGGGTCAGGGAAGGACTTAGCTGAAGATTTATACCAAGGCCAAACGCTGTACAAAGGGCAAATCAAAACATGCCGACGACATCAAACCTGCTGCAGCTCCTATTGAAAATGTGAACTCTTTGACACAAGCTGCACCCATTTACAGCAACAGAGAGAGTGGGAACCCAGGTCCCACATGCAGTGTAATAACCGGTCTCAGTGTAGAACACCAAACCTCCCACCTCCAGGTCCCACATGCAGTGTAATAACTGGTCTCAGTGTAGAACACCAAACCTCCCACCTCCCTTTCCTGTGTGCTATGCTTCACAACCACAGTGGAAACAGAGGAAGGCATTTTCTGTCCCTCAAGATGAAAAATATTAGAAGGTTTTGCAAGTTGCAGTGAAGAGCGTGGTTAGTTTCACGAATACATGACTCTCCCATTTTAGCAGCCTGCCATTAGGTACCAGTCCTGGGCTGGGGAGATGCAACTCCTGTCTGTGGCCTGAGGAGCACTGGCAGAAATCCATAGGGAACGATTCCTCAGCCAGTGGGGAAAGAAACCAGCTACATGCAGGGAACAATCCTGAGGGGTTTGCTGATCACAGCCTCCAGCCAGCCTCCAAACAGGCACGGCAGTGATGAAGCAGTGAGGTGTCAGGCTAGCACTGGCCACCCTGTGACAGGCTGTGAGCCCTCAGCCACAACACAGTCACTGCGGGCAGCACCAGCAGAAGACCACAGCTGTCTAGGGAAGAGCACTGTACATCCCAGGCCCTGAGCACTGTCACTAGTCATGCTCTGTCTCGGATGGAGGATGTGTCCTTGGCAACATTATCTACAGGATTCCTCCTTTAGCAGCTAATACATGCCAGGCTGCTGAGACTTCTGCTCCGCTCACTAAAGCAGGCTCAGGAACCGTACACCATTCTATATATAAACCCAGAGCGTAGAAATGACTCTGCTATATTTAATCAGTGAAAACATGAGGTATGAGAAGGAACTCAGCAGCACAGGAAGCCAGGGCAAAGACCTACGAATGACATTCCAAAAAGCCTCAAACTCCGGCAGCAACGGCACAGGCATCACTCAGGCTGGGTAACTCAGGGTCTGAGCCTGCAATTGCAGCTGCTGCTGCATTCCTTAGGCATCAGCATGAACAGCTCCTGGCAGAACAAGGCCAGTTCTGAGAGGGGCTCTAGTTATCCCCACGCCAACTCACACTGTGCTGAAGCTGACTTTCACGCCGCCTCAACCTCCAACAATCCCGGCTGCCGCAGCCCACTCCAGCAAAGAAATGTGCCACTGTGTGCTCTGCTCCCTCCTGTTTGGACTCGAGCATGTCATGCAGCCCTGCAGAAAACCCAGGGTTGTTCCAAGGTTCAGCAACCATGTCTATAAAATGCTAGGGTCTGTGAGAAGTCGGGTGTTAAGGTTTGGCCCCATTCCCACTGAATACAAAAATAAAGGCATAAATAATGCAGCACAAAGCCAGAGTGCTGTATGATTATTTTTAACCCCACATTCATCTGAAAGGCAGAGCTGAATTTAGCCATCCCTAGCAGGTGAAAAATCAGATATAAGCGTTAGGCACTCTGAAATCCAGCTGTATAAACAAGCACGAGTCTCTGCATGAAAATCAGGAGGCAGAGCGAGCTGTCACTGTAGGCAGAGTCCCCCACATTAACCTTCATCACAACACAGCAAGCCAACGCAACCACAGCAGGATGTGAAATGCAGAGTGATTCTTACCCCACCAGGTAAGCCAGAATGGAGAGCTGCACCACTCGGTAGAGAATCCCCACCTTCTTGTTCTTCGCAATGACGTATTTCTCTGTTTTATAATCAAAAAGTGATATAAATAAAGCCTTCCAAGCCACCTGCCCCATGCTCCCAGCTCGCTCTGCACCGGTGGCTGGAGCAGGCAGCAGTGTTTGCAGCTCGCATTATCCACACGTGCTCTGCATGGAAACCTGACACGCCAACCCCGTCAGAGCTGATCTCCTCCCTCTGAGAGCTGCTCAGCAGCAGCAGCAGCTCCCGGGTTGGAAACCAGCAGCTGCACCAATGCAGCATCCTTCCTTAGCTGCTTCCCAGCTGATTCACCCCCTCTGAGGAAGCCCCCAACTCAGTTTTGGCCCCAGGCTTCATTCTCTCCCCCACAGTCACAAAGCATTTATAGTGAACTGTGTCACAGCATGAAGCTCTGGTACAGCAGCTGAGGTGCCAGCTGTAGCTTCTCACTGTGAGGTATTTAAGCCTTTCTTCAGCTTTTACATGAGGGGAAAGCACCTGGTTCAACAGTGAGGGTGACAGAGCCCTGGGACAGGCTGCCCAGGGGGTGTGGAGTCTCCTTCTCTGGAGAGATTCAAGACCCATCTGGACACCGACCTGTGCGATATGTCCCAGGGAGCTGCTGTGGCGGGGGGGTTGGACCCAATGATCTCTGGAGGTCCCTTCCAACCTCTACAGTGATTGTGATTTGCATGAGCCATGAGAACTTGGGTCCTTACCAGTTACCCAAAAGTACTGCCTGGTTGCTACATTTTCCCACTAAACTCCCCCCCAGGACACCTTCAGACACTAATACATCAATTCAGCATGTGGTTAAGGGATCAGTCGCCATCCTGTCTCACTACAGCGAGTGCTGAGCTCAGCACTTACAGGACAGACCATCTGATGAAATACTGCCAGGAGAGGAATCGTTTAACCCTCACTGAGATGAGCTGTTCATCATCCAGCAGTGCAAGAGAAGACTCCCAGCCTAACAGACATTTGTGTGTGTGAGGACATGAGATGATCGTTACTTAAACCAGGGAGGGTGGACACAGTCTTCTGACTACAGAGGGAATGGAACGAGCTCTCAGGTGGGAAATGAAGCCAGGACCTTGCAGCACAGCTGAGAGCAATGGTACCACACCAAGAGGGGGTCCAGCAGTGAGCTGGAATCCACACTGAGCGATTCCTCTTCCAGAGGGATCCCATACCTGCACTCTGGTGGTAGATATCTCCAGAGGGTTCTTCTGGGATGGGACCACTCATAGGCTCAGTCTAGAAGACAGAGCCTAGCAGAGACACGAGGTGGTGTAACAGGCGTTCACTGCACTTGTGCATGACCATCATCAGGTCACAGGAAAGCTCTGGAGTTTACACAGTATGAAACTGTGATACCCTCCAGAACACACGTCAAAGAGGAGGTTGCAGTACGGAGGCAGTGTGGTGAGGTGACCCACCCAACACACACCTCTGCCCTACACAACTCTCCTCCCAGGGAGATGCACTGTCAAGACCTTGGGTTTTATGAAACTTTATCCTTCTTCCTCCTTAAATTCTGTATCAGATTTAAACAGATGGAGCAGATTTTTAATGAGTATGTGACAAAGTTGCTCCAAATCACCAGAGAATCACAAACAGTGTAATAACGAGCAAAATACTACCCTCAAAATATCTCATCATGCCACAGCCATCCCTAGAGTTCCCTTCTGCAAGGGAAGGAAACCTTCTCCAGCAACTGCAGAACTAGAACAAAAATGTGCCTGTGGCCTCCTTTTAACCCAGTGGCTTCTGCACTCCCCAGCTCCAGCCCCACAACTGCTCCTGCACGTGGCTCTTCCATGAGGGGCTCCTGCGGTGATGGCAGGCTGCCAACGGAGTGAGCTCCCATCTCCTGTGCACCCCCTGGTTGCTCCTCTGCCTCAGGGTAAGCCCCAGGTTTACTCCTGAACCTTGCAGTTGCCCTTCAGCCTCAGCACAAAGGGCTGGTCTTGCTCTCCTCTCCCACTCCATGTGTCCCTTCCTTTCCCTTTTTGCACACCCCACTTCATCTCACAAAACACGGAGGTTACTCCCCAAGCCCCTCTGGATCCCTTTTTCATCCAAGCAGCTGCTACTCATGGTTTCCCCTTCCTCATTTGGCCATTGCATCCATCCCTCCTTATCAGCTGCCTACAGATTATCACTAGTTCCAGTCCTAAAGGTCCTTTGCATGAAAGCCTGAAGCACAAATAAAACCTCTTAAAACTTACAATAACCAAAACAGACAAAAGCCTCTAAGAAAACACACTTCTGCAGGGAGGAAGGTGAACACAGTGGGGTCCATGACCCAGAAATGAGTATGGAAGGAAGGCAGACTTAGCCTATTGCCAAGACCCCAGAGCCAACCTGGGGCTGGGCTCAGGGAGACCAACCCAGCTCCAGGAACCAGAGCTGTATGGAGATAGGAGCATCCTAAAAGAGCCCCCACCTGATCTGCCAAATCTGCTCCTAGATGAGACACTTTGCAAGCACAAGCTGCTGGGTGACTGTTGAGCATCTCTTCTGATCTTGTGTCTGGTCCCACAAGAACATCATCTGTTTGTCCTGGAACTGCTCCAGGGAAGGGACTAAACAGCAAGAATATCCCATGCCTCAGGACTGCCTCCACTACTGCTCCTGCAAGGTCACCTGCAAGACACCCCAGTTCATAGGCAAAATACTAATGGGAACAAGTCAGCCCTTGCCATGTCTAGAGATATCACCTCTCCACCCCTTCCTTCCTTCTCTGCCTGATGACTGCACAGGCTAAAATCAGCCCAGAAAACTTGCTGGCAGTTAAACAGTGTGTTGCCTCCTGGCCTGGTTTTACTTAGTGACACAGACACAGGTCTGCTTTGAGTTTTTGCAATTACTTTTCAGGTCAATTAACATGAAAAAGGATTTGCAGAGGTTAGAAAAACCATTCCTTCAAATAGAGAAGTGTTCTTGTTAAGGTGTGACCCAAAGACAATTAAGTTTGATTACTAAAAATGAAAAAGGAAGTGAAACTGACACTTTCCTTGGGGTTTTGAGAGGCATCAAGTAGAAGCACCGTTGCAATAGTTGTTTTTGAATAAAAAAGCTTCAACTTGTATCAACTGTTCCTCAGAATATTCTCAATATTGCTCAGCACAGGCTAGATTTGTGCTGACAACAGTGATGTCGTTACAGATATCGTTCTCACCATCTCTAGTTTTTACAAGCTTATTTTTTTCCTTGTCTGGCAATCAAGATTATTGGTGCGTTTCTTAAAGTATCTGTAGCTGTTCAAACATAAACAGTTTCATTCCTGGGGGTTAGGTTCTAATCATCTGTGGGATGATGACTGGAGGTAAAGGTAACTTAGAAGTGAAATCCTGTTTCCAGAGGCTCAGCATTTACAGAAGGTTCCAGGGTGATAAGCAGCTGAGGTGCCAGGCACCCATTCAGCCATAAAGTTCCTCAACATCCTCCTTTGTACAAAGTTCCAAGGCAATCTTGAAAGAGCTTGATGTATTGACCCTGAGATAGCTATGTGGAAGATGGAGCAAAGTGGAGACGTCATGGTCAAACTCTGTGATAACACAGGAACTTGAAGGTTGAGAAGATGGAACTGATCAGATGCATCCCTGCTGTCCCTGGCCCATGAACTGTCATGTATCTGATAAAACACTGTCCTTTTGGTGAATTAAGCTTGTTAAAATGTCATTTATAATACCAAAACATGCCTCCATCTCAAAGCTACCTGCCTTGATTGGATCATTATTGACTGTAACAGGAATTTTAGAAACTTAAATTTAAGCCATCTGAATCCCTTCCCAGATATTTACAGCAGACAATATTTAGCCCAGGTAGTGCCACCCTCCTGCAGTGAACACAAGACAATTGCATGTTGCAAAGCTCCTGACCCACCTAACACTCAACCTGAGAAGGTAGAGATTTGTGTTGTGCTACATGTCCCCCATGGCTGTGGGACATGCTTAGCTTAAAGAGCTGTCCTTTTGGTGAATTATGCTTGTTGTAATGTCATTATAATACCAAAACATGCCTCCATCTCAAAGGCTACCTGCCTCCAAGGCGCAACCACCCCCCACTGAGGTTGCGCTCTGAATTACCTTTAAACATGAGGTAAGAGAACTTGACACCATCCCAATACAGGTGTGTATGACTAGAGCCCCTCAACCTCCACCTTAAAGCTAAGAAATGACATAAAAATTGCCCAAAATCCAAGATGTGTCAGAGAAGACACCCTTGCACCTCACCCTGATCCCTGGGACCAGCCTCCAGGCTGAGCCTCTCTTCCTCTGCATCGGGATGCCTTTGGGTAAGGTTTGAACACTTGGCCATGCCAAATGCTTCCCCAGGAAACCTGTATAGAGTTACTGGATAGTCTTTCACACAGTAGTAAGTAGTAGTAAGTAGTAATTAGTAGTAAGACTACTAGTAAATACTAGTAAATGTTTAAGACTATTAACTACTAAGTAAATAGTAAATAGTTAAGACTACTAGTATTTACTAGGAGTCTTAACTACTAACATTAAAAAAACTACTAATATTAAAAAAACTACTAATATTAAAAAAACTACTAATATTAAAAATAGTACTAGTATTTAGTAGTGTTTTGTAGGCAGTGGATTTATTACCAGCAACCCAAAGAACGAGGTTGAAGGTGAATTCCCTCAGCACACGGAATGCAACCGGACTTGTAACGACTAATTAGGCCTAGCATCACCCTTAATGCAACACCACCACCAGTCAGAGGCAAAGGCAGTAGTTTTTCTTAGTCCTTCTCAAGGGACCAGGGGGCTGGATCTCTTGTGCAAGAGATCTCCCCCTTCTTCAGTCCAACAGTTTGAATTTCCCACGGCAAAGAAACTAACCCTGCTCCTTTCCCAGAAGGGCTGTTTGCTCAGCCTGGAAGTTCTCACAGGGAGGATTTCTCCTCTACTACCAAAACTCTTCCTCTTTCCCCCCACCCCCTTTTACTTGTGTTTTATTCCTGACCTGTCACACCTACATGCAACTCCTTGTACCGCTCTCAGCAGTCTGGGCTTGAGGGACTGAGAGACATTCTGTGGTTTGTGACTGCACCCATAGCAGTGACCCACGCTTGGGGCAGCTGCTGAGGAGCTGAAGCCCTGTGGGAAAGGACTCACATTGGAGAAGTTGGTGGAGAACTGTCTGCTGTGGGTGTGAGGAATGTCCCATGTCGCCCCTCCCCTGCTAAGAAGGAAAACAGCTCGTGAGGAACTGGCCCAAAACCCCATTCCCCCAGTCCCTGCCCCTCCCGGTGCCACGATGAGGGGGAAGAAGGGAGCAAAATCCTGACTCAAGTGCAGTCTGCTGAGAAGGGAGGGGTGGGGGGAGATGCTTTAAGATGGGGTCACACTTCTCATCACCCAACTCTGGTGGCACTGGGGGTGCAATGTCTATAAATTAGAGTTTTCTTTCCTTCATTCTGTGTTGGGTCTGTCCTGCCCATGATGCTGACTGTGGAATGATCTCTCCTTGTCCTTATCTCGACTCCTGAGCCTCTCAGTATCTATTTTCTCCCTTGTCCAGCTGAAAAGGGGAGTGACAGAGCAGCTCTGGTGGGTGTCTGGCCTCCAGCCAGGGTCAAACCGCCACACCCAGGCATTCATTCTCCAAGTGATGCCCACTCAGCCTTTTCCTAAGCGATCAAGCACACCAGAAAACATTGGCTCCCAAACACATAACAGCTGACTCATGAGATGCTAAGACATTTCTGAAGCACTAGAAATGCTCCTGCAGCAGATGCCTTATCCTTTGGAAGCAGGTGCCAGACCTGCTACTGAAACAGAAAGGAGACGAAGGAGCTGAGGACATCAATAGGAGAGAAACTATTTTGGCAAGGAAATGGACAATGGAAAAGGAGAAGCTCAGCTCTTTCCATTTGTGTTTCTTTCTCATAGTATCATACTCACAGGTCAACATCTTAAAAAACAAGGGCAAGAGTTGAATAGGTTGAAAGAGGAAGTTGCTTTTGAACCACAACTCGTGCATACAGACAGCTGGAAATCAGCATCACCAAGCATAAGCTTCTTTTTGAAGATGATGGGTTTGGATCCAAGAACAAAGAAATATGTGTGCAACCTGCAGTGAAAAATGCTGCATTCAGGTTCTTTTAATCCTGGCTGTGTCTTTGCAGTGTAAATAAGAAGTAGGTTGCTACTTGCCAATGAAAAATCAGCCTCAGTAGCTGTGCTCCTAACTGGGATCCCTGCACACCCAGCCACAATGGAAAAGGAAATCTTTCTTTCAGGAGGTGACAGAAAAACATTCACCACAGCAGTGGGCTGACGTTGCAGAATATATTCTCTCAGATTTAGCTCATCACTTCCAGCAGAGCAATTTTCAGCCTTTGAATGTGTTCCATGTTTCCTCCCCAAGTCTTGAATCTTCTATATAGTGTGCAGGAGCTCTTGTGATCATCAGCCAGAGCACTTACCCACTCCTCTCTGCTGACCCAAGAAGTGCAAGGGCTTGAGGAAAAGGACCAAGGAGAGGTCCTTTCTGCATCCCATCTCTGTTCTGAGAGAGAGCTGGCAGTGAGTCAGATAATGGAAATTTAATGAAACCGCACATAAAACACGGCTAGGACACTGAGTGTGGTGACAGCTGGAGCAGCAGCATTGTGCAGTGCTGTATTGCAATGTGTTCACATTCCAAAGTCAGCCATTAAAAGCATCATTGGGAATACAAGGGGAATGTTAAATTAAAGCCTGAAAGCTGAGCAGGTTTAATAAAGCATGTTTCACACTGACTGCTGACTTAAAGGTGAAACCCTGCTCCTGAATATGCCTGGCAGGTCACTTCTCTCACTTCTTTGCCAATACTCATCATTCTTGACCTGGAAAGATATGAAACTGCTCCCAGCTTGACAGCTCCATCAGAGCTTGCCTTGCTGCAAGAGCTGAGGAGACACCTTCACCCCCTTCCTTCACCATGTAAACAGCTAGAAAGGCTAGTCTGAGGCCCCTGCCCTTTCCTTGCTGGGATTACCAGCCAGTAACTCTCTGGCCATAGGAAAACATACATGCTACGGGGACTTGACCCTCAGAGGAAGAGGTCTCATGAGCAGCACCCTCAGCCCAGCACCCAACCTTGCCCCAGCTCTGCAGGCCAGAGAAGCTCTAAGCCAGTTAGGTGTTACCACCAGCACGAAGAGGCCGATGCATCCTGGCTGCGCCGCACAGACGTCCTGAAGTCAGAACAACCTGCTTGTAGCAGCGTGGCTCCATCTGGCTCATGTATCCTGTTATAAAAAGAGACAGGAAATTTCTCTTTTGAGCTGCAATCCAATTAGACTACAAATAAAGCTGCCCCAATGGGCCCTCAAGCCCAGCAAAGCACTTTGTGGCTCCTATCTGATCTCTTATGTTGGCAACAGCACTTAATAGTGAAGAATAACTTCTGCCTTTTCTTCTGATAAGCTTTCCCGAGCAGCAGACTTCCTCTTCACTTACTCCTCCTAACCACCAGGCCACCACACTCAATACATGAGCCTGTCAGCTTCTGAACATGCCAAGGGAATTATAACTCAAGGCTCGTGAATCTCCCCAGCATATGAAAAAGACATCAGCAGCTGGTACCAGCCCAGATTAAAATAGCATTACAAAATGAGTCCTGTCCTCCCCTTCAAGGATGCAATGAAAAAGCTGTCTCAGATATATCAGCTCTTGTCAGTAACCACCCACTGTGGCCACTACACGTGTGGATCACTCCAAAACCAGCCAAATTCTGTCAGGCCAAGCTACCAGTAGCTGATATCCAAACCTGGAGGGATGGAGCCAAGTCAGGACTCACAGCCAAGATGGAGATGAGTTATCAGCACCAGTCAATGGGCAGAGAACAAACATCTGTTCTTGCTCTCCTGGGCTACCAGCAGTACTGGAGAGTTGTCTCTCCCAGCAGAGCAAGAGGAATAAGTACCTCCAGCCTAACGAGCAGCGTTGGGAGAACAGACCTGAATGGAAAAGGTTAGAGAATCCTTCCTTCCCCCAGGAAGCTGTGGGTCTGCAGACACTCTGCTGTCTCTGTGTGATGCAAACAGACCATGAATGACCCTTACAGCTCAAAGAGCTCTAGGATGTCTGCAGCAGCTTCTCCACCTGGACCCCAAACAGCCTGCCAACACGGTAGCCTGGCTGGGGTCAGATGTTTAACGACTCTGAGACAGCATAACTGTGCCACTGCCAGGGCTCACTAAAGTCAGGGCTGCACAGTAAAGCCACAAATGTTGACAAGGGCTTTTGCAAAGGGGATTTTATTCAAAATGTAGATTGCAAATAAATTTAGAAGCAGACACAGCAAGGCTTCCATGGAAACAGCACAAAAACCCAGCTGTGGTTTGGATGACTTTGAGTCTTGGCAGTCTTGACTAATCCCTTAAGTGCCATCCAATTACTGCAAATGTGTTTAGCATCTACTGTGGCAATTGCAAAGAATTAAATGGTTGGATGGCACTCATCGGAAATTGCAAGTTACAGAACTCTGTAATGCATTTAAGAAAAAACATCTAAAAAGGAAAATAGCATCACCCACTGCAAGAGCTGACCTCCTTGAGAGCCATCAGGGACAAGAAAAGCCATCCAAGTAATGAGGGATGTTTAATTCAGAGAAGAAACTAGAAAGAAAGGAGACAGAGAGGGAGAATAACAAGACTGGCTGAAGTCAACGAGCTTGTTTAGCCCTGAGATGAGACAACTCTCCTTGCAACTCCTTAATCAGCACAGGCTGATTCTACAATTAACACCCCTTCCATTAGGAAAGTAATCAAAAAATCTACTGACAGCTTTTCTGTGCCCAGACTTACCAGGTATGATCTGACCACAGAGATCCTTCAGCAGAGGTGTAACTTGGAGAATGTCAGGGAGGCAGGAGAGGCAGCAAGACCGCGACTGCTGGTACATCGCAGACTTTTCACCGACACTTGTCTGCACCACGTGTCACTCGGTGCAGGATCTGTACAGAGCAGGGGAAAAAGCAGACAACACATTTTCCCCCTTAAGAAAAGCCAACATGCACTGAGGCTTGAAAATAAATGAGAATAAAAAAGGAACCTTTGAAGAAATGTCTGCCTTACAAAGCCACCACTTCAGTCACTGCTGTGCGTGGCGGCTCTTGCCTGAAGCTCTTCAAAGGGATTCTCCCTCTCAGCCCAGTATATTCTGCTTTCCACATACTTAATTCCTCATAAAGCTCCTTCCAGACAGGGACATGCAAAGAATACATCTGTAACAGCTCTGCTGAAATCTGGACCAAGTGATCAAGAGTAGCCCCAGAGCCTTGCTCTGTTACCCAGGAAAGGGTACAGCCAAAACCACAAACTGCTTTCAGCCAGCAAGTGCAATGCCCAGTCAGGCTTCTCTTGGAAGAGTTTACTTTCAAAGATCAAATTAAAAACACCACAAAAAGAGAATTTTACACAAAGGCAATGGCAATGAAGCTGTTCAGACTGAGCACAGCACATTTCCTTCCAAATAGTGCAGAGTTGTTCTGATAAAAGAACCTGACACGGGTGGTTGGTTGATGCTTTCTGAGGTCTCACCTAGGAAGTCTCCTGTCCTGAATCCCTGGCACTTGTAAGTAGATTTGGAGTGACCACGCTCTGCATGCAGCTCCAAGGAACTCCACAACCAGCCAGAGGGGAGAGGGAGAGAAATTCAAGCCTGAAGGCTGGCTGCAGCTGCTGCTGGAGCTGGATGACAGTGTGAGATCTCTGCACCTCTCTCTTGTGCTGTTGAAACTCACACAAGGGCCCTACATTCTTCAGAAAACAGCTTGCTGTGGTACCACTTACTTTTGCCCTAAGCAGGTAGGCCAGGGTGTTTAGCACCTTTAACTTCTGTTTGGCATCCAAATTTAGAGTTAGGACTTGCTCAGGGTTGTGCAGCCTGCAGATATCCATCCCATCACAAACATGATCTCTGTAGTAACCTTGAAGAAATACAGTAAGAGCATTAGTTGGGTATTGGACAGGAATTTTACACTACTTCAATACAAGCCACAATTTACTTGTTAGTTTTCCATCAGTCAATATTGGCTAATCCAAAGGAGACAAGAGCTGTTTTCTTTGCTAAAGGTCATAATGAATATTTGTGTTTAACCTACCACTGTGTGTAAACACAGATTAGATTTGTGGGATTTATGGTTAACCAAATATAACAGTAAGAAAACAACTACACAAGCAGGGTCAGAGAAAGCCAAAGAGAATAGTACCTAGTGTCTGTACTCATCCTTCTTAAAAAGCAGTGAGCACCTGCCAATCCTGAGCTAATTTCATTGCTCAGGAGAGAAAACACCTGATAAGGGCCAACAGCAGCTACAGGCATCAACTAGGCACTATCTCTTCCCAAAGCCTGCCAATTGTCATTACTGATAATCTGCTGATTGCTCATGATTCACATCAATTTCTGTCACCCATCCAGCAGGGTCAATGGCAGCACTGCTTGGCTCTGCCCTTGATTCAGACAGGGCTACTTTGGAAGAGGTGTGCTGAGCCATGCTAACCTGGAGAAGCATCTCTTGATACAGGAGGAGTCTGTCTGAACTGGCAAGGAGGTCCCCAAGAAGCAAGGTTTATTTGTGGCCAAATCAGGATTTGAAAGCAACTGAAAACAGAAAATTCAAAATAAAGACTGTGAGGTACAAAAACCTCATCACCACATGCTTCTGACTCCAAGAACCAAAGACATCAAGGGATATACTTTATGGTATTAAAATGCACTCTTTGTTTATTTATACATAGGTATGTATGTACCCCACATAGGCAAGATGCTTGTCACTCCAATTTCATTAGCAATAGCAGGATGGGAAGCTTCCCCTAGTTAATTTTTATGCTAATCTATTCTGAAGCTACTCAGTACTAAAATCAATTTAAAAACAACAACTCAGCAGCACAGCAACTAAAACTGCAATCCAATACATAAATCTGACAGGCTCCACAATGAACCTTCCTAGCACAACCACATTAAAGCAGAATTTCTCATGGGGAGTCTAGTTTATCAATGCCAGGCAGCCCCTCTATGGTGAACAGTCTGTTCAAATGAAGCAAGCAGGCAGCTGGATTGCCTGTACGGTCAAAACAGCAATTCAGGAGAGTCCCAAGATCTGGAATGCCAGAGTTCTACTAGGGAATATGAATTAGTTTGCATCTTAGCCAGATGTTGACTCTGCTATTCCCAGAAAGCTGGTGAAAGAATACAGAGCTTTCTGCTTCGGCCAGCTTAGTCTTCAGGAAGTATCTTCTTGCTCCATCATAGCTTTATACTTTCTTTTGAAAAAGCCACACTGGGGGAAAAAAATTAAATTTAAAATTAAAATTAAATACTAAGTCTTTTTGTATGCATTAACTTTTGCTTATTCTTAACACAATTATAACAGTTTTCCCTTCTCATGGTTGCAATAACTGAATGAGCAAGTCCAGGATGCAGCGAGGTGTGATTTCTGGCAGAGCTCTAAGCCTCAAGGCCTAAGTTGTTCAAAACTTTTCAGAACATCTATAAACACTTTGTAATGCTCAAATGTTCTGTAAAGCACTTCAAAACAGGCCCTGAGAGGTTATCCTGCAGCACTCAGAAGAGCTCAAAATGTAAGACTTTTACAACAGTAAGTGGCAGATGTCCTTCAGTGTGTATTTGAAAGAGATCTCTTTTATACTTAAGAGAAATCCTAAAAATGTTACAAAGGTTTCTGTTCTGTTGTGTGCATTAATGACACCCACTTTGAAGAGGATCAGAATAATGAAGGCCAGCAAGAGAAGTCCAGCAACACAGCTTCCTATGACAACAGGCAAGATGCAAAATGCTTCGTCTTTCAGGAAGACAAGAATGATCTGGAACAGAATCAAGGCCAGTTATTTCTTCGTTAGCCTTTCACTGAGAAAGCCACATCATTTGAGCTAGCATTCAGGTTTAAATGATGCCATATGTACCATCAATCTCACTACGCTGGTACTTTGCATTGCAACCTGAACTAACTGCTCTGTATTGCAAGCCTAGTCACAGGAGTTAAATTTACTGAGTTTTCTTTAGGAGTTTACAGTGACTACAAGGCACCAGTGACAACCTTTCAGGTTTAAGAGTGTGTCTTCACTAGGGAAAGAGGAACTATTGTATTGAAGTCCTGACAGGAGGTTACTGTGACAGTCACAAGTGCCAGGCTTCAATACAGAACACTCAAAGCTTGTTTTGATATGTGCTAGCAAATATCCTCCCCCTCCTTTTATCCTGTATTCAAAACCTGAGTTCACGAAATTCAATGGCAGAGCTGATGTTTGCTTCAAAAGGCCCAGGAATGAATTCCCACTCATTCCTGCCCCAAGACAAGGACCAAGCTGCCTACGTGATGCTCCGATACCTCAGCTTTATGATTCTCTTCCTTCAGGCCCTGATACAGTTCTCTGTTGAAGGTGATTCTTCCAGGGACCAGCAGAACAGTTTTCCTTTTTAAGAACTATGGAAAAAGAAATAAAAGGAACAAAACCTCAGCTGCTTTTCAGAGAAACGTGTTACAACAGCAAACTGTTACTGCGACTGCAGAACTGCCCTGTACTGTGCTGCCACCAAGCTGCGCGCTGTGTGTATCGCCTTATGCTGAGGATGTAACATCACCCGTGAGAACTGGGCTGGAGGGACGGCAGTTTGTGGCACTGGAAGGGCTATTTCACAAAGAGGGACGTTCTGAAGGGCAGAAGAGGAGCGCAGCATCCCTTCCAAGTGCCTCCTGGGAGACACTGCCTCTTGCAACCCATCTCTCCTGCTCCGCAGGGCCAGAGAACAGCATCACAGGAGGAAGAGCAACACCTCTCTTTGAGAAACCCAGGAGAGACCCTCTCCCCGAGCCTCTGGCAAGTAACAGGCCCATCAGGGGCAGCAGGGGGGGGGTGTGTTGTGCGTATACCTGGTGCGAGTTGTTTAACGATAACTCCGCTGTCACGGTGACGTTGTCCTCGTCCGTGCGGATGGAGCAGCGCACGTGCTGATACCGCACGTCCCGCGTGTCCTGCAACCCAACGGGGAGGGTCAGAGCCCGGCCGCGGCCGGTACCCGCGGGCTTGCGGCCTCAGCGCCAGCCGGTGCCAGCCCCGCTCACCTCTGGTTCCGTGCCGTCGGAGTACTGCCACCGATCCGGCACCAGCTCATCGCTGACGCCGCACTCCGTCGTCTCCTGAAATTGAACGTTATCGGTGGGCCACGGAACACGCGTGGAGCGGCGGCACCGGGGCTGGGGCCGGAGCTAGGGCTGGGCGGGGACCGGGGGCGGGCCTGGGCCTGGAGGCGGGCCTGGGCCTGGGGGCGGGCCTGGGCCTGGGCCTGGAGGCGGGCCTGGGCCTGGAGGCGGGCCTGGGCCTGGAGGCGGGCCTGGGCCTGGGGGCGGGCCTGGGCCTGGAGGCGGGCCTGGGCCTGGAGGCGGGCCCCGGCCTGGGCCTGGAGGCGGGCCTGGGCCTGGAGGCGGGCCAGGGCCTGGAGGCGGGCCTGGGTCCGGGCGGGGCCTGAGGCAGGGCGGGGACTGGGCCCGGGGCCCTCCCCGCCTTTCCCCCCCTCCTTCCCCGGT
Source organism: Laterallus jamaicensis coturniculus (assembly GCA_022605575.1). NCBI lineage: Eukaryota > Metazoa > Chordata > Aves > Gruiformes > Rallidae > Laterallus > Laterallus jamaicensis. The sequence goes on along the minus strand of JAKCOX010000025.1, from coordinate 2,674,630 downwards.
CCTCTCGCCCCGACCCGTTCTCGCGAGACGCCGTTTAAACGGAAGGCGGGCAGTGCCTGGCCGCTCACCATGCCGTTCCAGCCGCGTCTGCTCCGCACCTACTCGCGGCGCGGCGGCTACCTCCGCCCGCTGCCGCAGCCCACCCGATGGCTATCCCCGCCTCAGGACCGCAAGCGGTTCTTCAGCTCCACCTCGGCCGGCTCCAGCGCCCTCTGCACCCCTTCGGACGACCCCGACTACTCGCCGCCCTCCGAGCACCGCTTCCAGCCGCTAAGTACGCTCTCCGCCCGCCCCCGGCGCCTGCGGACCCGCGGCGGCGCCAAGGAGAAGGAGAACCTGCCGGCGGGCCCGGCGACCTCGGGCTCCCCTTCACCCTTCCCGGGCTCCCCTTCACCCTTCCCGGCCTCCCGCGGCGCCGCCCGCCGCCGGCGCCGCCGCCGCCAGGGCCCTCCCCGCGCAGCGCAGCGGCCCCTGCTGTGCAGCACCCCGCAATGCCCGCTGCCGTCCCGCCGCTGGGCCCCGCCAGGCGAGCCCGGCTCCCTCGTCTTGCTCAGCGTGGATGAGAGCCTGGAACTCCGGTCCCCGCCGCGCAGAGTTTCGCCCCGCAGCTCCCTGAGGTCGCTGGAGTCATCGCAAGGAGACTCGGACTGGCTCTCGCCGTTACCGGGGGCTGGAGGCCCGAGGCAGCGGGGATCTGGGAGGTCCCGTTCAAAAGGCAAGAGCAGGGAGCTGGATGCGGGGTGGGAAAAGTCTGGCAGGGTCCTGAGGGCGTCGGTGCGGGGCTGGGCACAAGATCCCACGTCCCCACAGACAGCCATCACCCCTCCGCCTGCTGGTAGTGAACCCTGCGATGGGGCCGCTTGTCACAGACCCCACCATGATCTAAGGAGAGAGTCAAGGAAAGACTCAAGGGAGGGAAGCTTGTGTTCCCCACAAGGCAGAAGGAGAGAGTCAAGGAAAGACTCAAGGGAAGGAAGCTTGTGTTCCCCACAAGGCAGAAGCCATGAGCACCAGCTTATACCGGTGGTGGTCTTGGACCCTCAAGAAGTGCCACTGTGGCAGATGAGTGTGAAGGAAGGCCAAGAGTCAGACACTGACCCTGTGTACCAGCAGTCCATGGCCCCTCTGGGCTGTCGAGGAAACTCAGGGAATAAATATAAAGGCACCAAGGTTGTTCCTGGAGGGGGAAGTACCTGTCGAAAAGCCTGCATCAGCGGCTCCAGCGCCAGCCGGTGGGGGAGGCATGTTAGGCTCCGTCCAAAAAGACACAAGAATAAGAGGTGGCAGGAGCCTAATAAATTCTTTCTCAGGCCACGGAGAAGGCAAAAAAGAATGAAGAAGAGTGTTCTGGAGCGGTCTGTAGATACGAAAGACAGTGACTATTCGGTCATCAATAGCTCCTGCTCCTGGAGTAGAGTTCGAGCAGCTTTGTCCTTCCATAAGAAGAAGAAAGTTACCTCAGAAGAGAGTTTATGTGACAGCATCCTTTGTACCCCTTCTGTGCAATCCCAGCCTTCAGGGCACCAAGAAACCTTCTCTGCCTCTAAGGCTCAGGACAGTTCCTGGTCTGCATCCTCCATGGTCCTGCTAGCTCCCGAGGATTCCTCTTTTGTCTCGGAGCTAACGCTTACAGATGCAGAGAAGGTGTTTGGGGAATGCCACCAGGACGGGCCTATTGCTTTTGAGGAGTGCATTCCTTTAGATAAGATGAAAGACTGCCAGAAAATTGGAGAAGGGGTGTTCGGAGAGGTCTTCCAGATAGACAGTGAGAGAGGACCTGTGGCCTTAAAAATAATCCCCATTGAGGGGTCTGAAAAAATCAACGGTGAAGCTCAAAAGAGCTTTAGAGAGATTCTGCCTGAGATAATAATTTCAAAAGAACTTAGTCTTCTGTCTGAAGAGTCTGTGAACAGCACTGTTGGGTTCATCAGCTTGTACTCTGTGCACTGTGTTCAGGGGGCCTATCCTAAGTATCTGCTGGATGCCTGGGACAGGTACCATGAGGTAAGGGGATCAGAAAATGATCGCCCAGACTTTTTTGGGGACAAGCAGCTCTTCATGGTTCTGGAGTTTGAATTTGGAGGCAGTGACTTGGAGAACATGCAATACAAGTTCAATTCCATAACATCAGCAAAAAGCATTTTGCACCAGGTCACTGCTTCCCTGGCTGTGGCAGAACAGGAACTGCACTTCGAGCACAGAGACTTGCACTGGGGGAATGTGCTGGTGAAGAGAACAGATGTAAAGGAGCTTAGTTATGTGTTGAATGGGGACACACACACAGTCCCCACGATAGGGATTCATGTCAACATCATAGATTACACCTTGTCTCGGCTGGAGAAAGATGGGTTAACAGTATTCTGTGACCTTTCCACTGATGAAGAACTTTTTCAAGGCACAGGGGACTACCAGTTTGATATCTACAGGCAGATGAAAGCTGAGAACTCCAACAACTGGACTGACTATCGCCCACACAGCAACGTCCTCTGGCTGCACTACTTGTCATATAAACTTCTGAAAGAGATGAAATACAAGAGGAAGGTGGGAACAGCTTCCATGAAGAAATTAAAACAGCAGCTCAGTCAATTCCACAAAGAGGTACTGACCTTTGGGTCTGCCAATGAAGTTTTACAAAAGAGCAGCCTCTTCCAGTGAGAACAGGAGTGCTGCACTCTCAAGGACTAAGCCACCAATATCTTTTCTATGTGCACTTTTTTGGAAGGGTAAAGGGGAAGAGAGGACAGAGCTGACATTTTGAGAGGAGGGATGTATAGAGAGGTTTTCATAGGGCTCAGTTAATGTTTTGGATACTGTAAAAAAATTTCTTAGGTTTTAATCTTAAATTATTAAAAGTTCTTTCCTTGCTATATTCCTTTCTTACATTTTTTTAAAGGAAAAAAAAAAAGTCTGGATAGGGAAGTCAAAGGTAAATATTGTTTGCCAGTTGGGGATATAGAAGGCAAAAAAACCCTCCTTTTTACTTAATTTTTTAAAAATTAATGTTCAGTTTGGGAACTCTAATGCCTGGAATGATGCTATAAAATGTAAATATGTAAAGTTTTTGTAGTGTTGCTTTAAAAAGCCTTGCTAATTATCTGCAATAATATGTTGGGGTTTTTTTTTTCCCTATGTAAAGACCAGTAAAGGTATTGGATTAGGGGGGAAAAAAAAATAGGAAAAAGTACCTGTGTTCCTGATGCATTTTTGACTGTTATTATGTTGTGACCTTGTATACTGACAGGAATCCAAATCTCTAACTGGATGGTAGCATTAAAGCGATTTTCTCCATTTACCTGCAGAAGGAAGCACACAAGGGGCAGGAAATGTTCTTTAGTCCTGACTGCTGATGGATCAGGCAACCTAAATTTGACGCTCACATGAAATCTGAATTAAATGACTTACATTAAATCTGAATTCTTTGTTTTCAAGAAGCCCTTCAGTAACATTCACGTACATTAAAGAAACAGGCCTAAAGAGAAGGATAAATCAATCAGAGAAATGCATTAGATGATTGTTTTAGTACATCCCCTGATGCAGGTGCATTAAGTAATTAAGAACTTTAGAGTTGTTAGAAATGGAGCTGAGTCTACACCATCTCTCTCTGTAGATGTGTATATGTGCTGTCTGTCAATTTGATGCCTCTCTGAATCTCTCTTAAAGACTCATTTTTACAAGCTGAGCAGCTTGAGGCCCCAACTACCCCCCACCTGTGGGACAGCTTGTCTTCTAGACTCTATTCTTGCTGTCTGATACCACAGAAAGTCACTTGACAATCTGCAGTGCTTGAAATTATTAAGATGGAAATTGTATTGGAATCTTACTGGGCATCATCTCAATCTTTTTTTTTCCCCTCTAATTGACTAAAGTAATGCAATATAATTGAATATTCTTAAAACTTACTTGGTCAGGACTGCAGTGAACGCATATCTGACATCAAGGATGTGCTCTGCAGTCAGCACAGTGCTGTTTTCATTTATGCTTTAAAAAAAAGAAAAGCAGGGTGGATGAAACAACATTATTATCTGCCTGCCTTTGTCCTTTATTTCTACCATTGGAGAACTCATCTTGTATGTAGAAAAGGGATGGAAATGGTGGCAGTAATTAACAGAGAGGTGCCAGCCTGCTTGGTGACATGGCATCAGAGCAGCCCTCTATTACTACAGATTCTGGAAGCTGCCATTGCCTTGAAACATTTCTTGAGACATGCTGATTTGTGAATGTGTAGTATTGCTTTTCTTAATCAAAATTTAAAGCTTCTACCCCCTCCCAAAACTCCCCATAACATTCATACAGAAGTCTTTGCCTTAAACTGTGCTTGCAGTGAAGTGTTGCTTTCACAGAGGAGTTCTCACTCTCTTTTTAAATATGTTTTCTGTTTAAAAAAAATGCTGGGTAGTAGTCAAACCCCATCAATTTCAAGAAAGGAAGCTGAATGGTGACTTCCCCCCCCATTAGGAGGCTCCTCATCAAGAAAAGAGCCCTGAACATATGTTTTCACCCCAGCCATTTGGAGGGAAAAGCTTTCCTTGGAACAGAGCTGGGTTATAGCTATATATTAATCTTCTCTCTGCTAAGGAGGGAGGATGCCAGAACCCACTTTGCCATTTCAGAAAGCACAAGCTTTAAAATCCATACTATGCTTAAATTAGGACGTTAAAGGGTGCTCTGTCTTTTTCTGAAATAATGAAGTGTGAGCAAAGCTAAAATTACCCTAAGGGAAGGAGAGATTTTTCACAGGGGTCCAAATGCTTTTGATGGTTGAAAAGAACCAAGTGTAGCTTTGGGTAATGAATGACACACACTATGAGCACCAAGCAGGAACCCTGATATTTCCTTCCTAGTTCACAGTGGTGAATACAGCAATACTCACTTGGTGATCTTAACAGTGACTGCAGACTTGTTTTGGAATATGCTGTCATCTAGTTGCCAAATCACTGATAAATTTGCCTATTTTGAAGGAAGAAAGAGACATAATAAAGTATCAATGACTGTTAAACTCTGATGGGTCATGTATTTTCTGCTCATCATTCCCTTCAGGAGAAATTAGATATTAAGTGTAGGAATATGAAAATAATTCTCTCTTGCCTTGAGAATATGCACACCAGCTGGGTTTGAAAGAACTGAGGATGCAAGAGCAGCTACTCAAACTATCTTAGAAGTAGGGAAAAGGTGAAAGTGCTCTGGACTTACAGTTGCCTTCTTGAATGCTGGATGCCCAATTCTGCAGTTAAAGGATGAGATTAGAGAAGTTAATGGTATCGGTTGTCCACAGTGAATAGCAGGAGAGGATGGCTGCCAAAAGAATAGGAATGCTCTTTAATGCTGAATAAAAACAGGCTGAGAAATTCAACTCAGTCTGTGTCTGGTCCCATAAAATTAATTAGGTACAAATAGCCCAATAAAAGCTTGGGAGGCTTAAATCAAATAAATCCAGTATTCAGGCTCTGAAGGACTGAAACGCTCTTTCCCTTCTACTTGAGGATTTATTTAGGCAGTAAATGAATAGCAGTCTGTGCTGGGTTTTCTTTCAGCAGCCTGCTGCTCAGCTAGCTGAGGAGTTGTTCCACATCTTACCTCAACAGTCACCTTCTTAAAAAGGAGGTTTTTAGGATAGTTCAAAACCATAGTTGTCATGTACGAGTCATCTCCGCTGTTCCTCAGGGAAACGTTCATGGTCACTTCTTTAGTGTAGCCCACCACTAACTCCTTTCTAGAAGCAGATGGAAAAAGGAGATGGGTGACATGTAGTTTCTAAGGGGTTTTATTTATTGAGAGGCTTGAAGCATTCTGGTTCTGGTAATTAGTTATACCAAATGCTTTCACATGCAGGATAATGCAATAGCCTAATGAATTATTCAATATTCTTCAGGGTGTGGGGGAAAATGCTTCTTTCTCAGTATCAGAAGCAGACATCTCCAAACTTTAGGTAACACTTTATCATCTCTGTTTTACATCAAGGCAGACTTTAGGCACTTGATTAGCCCCTTCAGTGAATCTCCAGGGTAAATTTTTAATGAAGTGGTGCCTACTGTTGTGTCAAAGGCTTTATAAACTCAGCAACTCTGCTGTAGTGCTGGGCTGTGCATCAGCCTAAAATGAAACCCCATGTTCACAATTAAATGCCAGAATTGTGATTTTAGGATGATTCTAGTTGTTTAAACCATTGCCTTTGGTTTCCTAGAATAGCCCAGCACTGCCCAAGGAGGCATTCAGCACCATGCAAATGTGATGTTGGGGAGGGGGATGAATTGGGTGGAAAGTAATTTAAACAAAGGGACAACAAATCCTTTCTGGGAATGGTGAGAAAACGTCATATGCAGGAAGGTGGCATTTGATTTGAATGCTAAATGCAAAATCTGGGTACCACAGCTACTGTGACTCACTGAATCTGACTTGTCAAAGTTAAGAGAGCAGCACAGGTGGTCTTGTGGCAGTCCTTCTTGTAAGGCAACTGAAAGCAAACACAGATGAAGTCAGATATTAACAGTCCTCGTTTTTGGAAGGTAACAGGCTCAGAGTACAGTTACATATGCACACACATGCTCTGAAAATGAAAATTCCCATGACCTCGCTTAAGGAGAATCACAGAGCTGTCGGGGTGGGAAGGGACCTCCAGAGCTCATGGGGTCCAACCCCCTGCCAAAGCTGGGTCCCTAGGACAGCATCCAGATGGGGCTGGAATCTCTCCAGAGAAGGAGACTCCACACCCCCTGGGCAGCCTGTCCCAGGGCTCTGGCACCCTCACTGGGAAGAAGTTCTTCTGAAGTTGGAAACAAAAGTCCTTCTAGTCACAAGCCAGTCCTAAATTGATGATGATTTGTAATTCAACTCCCAGGAAAAGCTCTATTAGCAATAACATGAGGAGTCTTCACTGGGGACATGATCTTAAAGAAAAGCCAGTTGTTACCTCTACATTGCACAGGGCAATAATATTTATTTTCCAGAGGAGAAATGTTTTTCTTGAGTAACTATGTTCATATGCTGTGCCAGCTTAGAGACACACTATTTTATAGACATAACATTGCTTCCTTCAGCACTAGTTTTATTCCCCATTAAAAATCTACTGTCCATGGCTGATGTTTCTGTAGAAGCTCAATAAAAATTAATAATTAGATGTTGGGTGTATAAGTACTAAGCAGTGCTGACCAACACTCAAGAATCTCATTAATTATTCTTAGGAAACAAATGTACCATCAACACCACAATTCCTAAGAGTCCTGTGCCTATAGTAATTAGTGTTCATTACTGCTCAGTGCTAAATGTCCTAACTTCTCTGTCCTACACTATATGGACAGCTAATTAAATATTAAATTGTGGTAGAGACTCCTATTAAGTAGCAAAAAGCTGCCTCTCTACAGAGCCTGGTGGAACTTTTTCAGCAGCTGTGATTTGGATCTCAGACTAAGGGTGGAAAAGAGCTGGATTAGCTTGTAGGAGCCCAGCTACTAAACTGCAAGAGAGGAAACAGGACAGCAAACTTCACCTTGAACTTTATTAGAAGCTTGCAGCTTCCCAAATGATCAATTTGAAACAAACAACTAAAATTAACTGTATAGATACACACACATAATTTTCATTATTGCTAAAATTACTTAATCAGAAGATTGTGTGGCTGTTACCACTGAACACACTGTTCAAATAATAAGTCTTAATGTAAGTGCCAGTGTAGAGCTGGATATCTGCAGAGTCCTTCACAAAACACACAACCCATCTGCCTCCTTCCCAGGGAGCATCTCATCTCATTGTATACTGAGGCACAGGAGAAACGTTACAGTCAGAAGTAAAGCCATTGTTTGAGCTGATGTGAGGTTGGACCTTAGGGATGAGATTCTCTTAACAAGATAGATGTATCCTGGCATCCTGGGGGGTATGAGAAGGGGGGTGGTTAGTAGGTCAAGAGAGGTCCTTCTCCCCCTCTGCTCTGCTCTGGTGAGTCCACACCCGGAATATTGTGTCCAGTTCTGGGCCCCTCAGCTCAAGGAGGACAGGGAACCACTTGAAAGAGCCCAGCACAGGGACACTGAGATAGCTAAGGGATGGAACTCCTTCCTCATGAGGAGAGGTGAGGGAGCTGGGCTTCTCTTCTGGAGAAGAAGGGTCTGAGGAGTGACCTTGTTAATGTTTATAAATATGTAAAGGGCCAGAGTCAGGACAGAGCCAGGCTCTTCTCAGCAATGGCCAGTGACAGGACAAGGGGCACTGGGTCCAAGCTGGAGCAGAGGAGGTTCCATGTGAATATAAGGAAAAACCTTTTCCCTGTGAGGGTGACAGAGCCTTAGGACAGGCTGCCCAGAGAGGCTGGGGAGTCTCCTTCCCTGGAGACATTCAAACCCACCTGGATGCTTTCCTGAGTGATTTAGTGTGGGTGACCCTGCTCTGACAGGGGGGTTGGAATGGATGATCTTTTGAGGTCCCTTCCAGCTCCTAACATTCTGTGGTCCTAAAGCCCACCCAGAAACCACTCTTGATAAGTAGAAAGGGAGCAGAAGGCAGCATGCAAAGGCCAAGAAAACCACAGATTGAGTCATTTAATGTTTAATACTAAAAGCTTTGCATCTTGGAAAGACAGAAAATTCTTTCCTAGTGTTGTCTTACCTGAAAATGCATTTCTGAAGGCTTGTATCTATCCAGCACAGGAACAGCAAGCTCCACATTAACATTTTTCTCATAGAGCTTGTGTTTAACTCTCAGGAAAACACTGGAAAAGCAGTCAAAGTCACATGGCTACAAGAAAGAAAGAAGCTGAGATCATATCTGAACATTAAAACACAAAAAAATCTTCACAGACATCATCTCTGCTCCAGCTTCTAATATCTGACAACCTTAGGGACCTTCTGGCTCTGAGGTTTTCTTTGGGCCACAGCATTTAAAAACCATCAGTGACCCAAAAACTTATCAAATGGCTTTTTTGGATCATTTTCTCCATTTGGCTCCCATGACATCCCCTGGATAATGCGTTGGCTGGTTCAGTTACACACTCTGAAGAAGTTTCCTTATGTTTGCTTTAATCCTTGCAGAACTTCATGGCTTTCCTACAATTCTACAATTAGAAAAACTTCAAAAAGGGATGGGAGCTTGATTTACAGCCATCCAAACCAAAACAGCATGTGACACGTTGCCTGACACAACTGTAAAACACACACAGCAAGAAAAAAGCCCCCACCCCACTGTAATTTTGGTGTAAATCCAAGACAGACCCATCATCACACAGATTCTGTTTAACAATCCCATCCTTTTAACCCTTCTCTCAGTAGTAAGTCCAACAGCATCACCTACCAGTGAGTAGAGCTGCAGCTGAGAGCACGTGTGCTCACTGAGCAACAGCTTCCCAGTTGTTGTGGTGTTCTGGTCTCCAAACTGTACTCTGGTCTTTTCCATTGTCACATCTAAATCCACAGTGTAGAGAACGTACGACTGCGACAACACTGCAAGAGTTTCCAAACCCTTTGTTAGATGGGCCAGAAATTGTCCTCAGTGCCAAATTTCTGAGGGTGGCTTAGGTCTCACTCTGATCCCAGTTCCCATTTATTACCTCCAGGAGACACTGGTAAGGCTGAGGTGGTCTGGAAACACAGGTTTGCTGTGATGATGCTGTTATTTTGGAAAGGTGGGATTTGCTCGGGGTTGAAGCTCATTTTGGTGAGAATGTGGACAACTGGCCTTGAGCTAGTTAGTGAGGAACAGATAAGGAACAGAAATAGACATTTTTGAACTGAAACATTACAGGAAGAAATGTTTTAAGAGAGCCTGGCAGCAGGACTAAGAACTGCTCAGTATTTCCATGGTATTTCACCTGGACCAAGCCAGCCTATTTACAGAAGTTCCAGTTTCTGCTGGGAACGTTCAGAACACACAAAATCCCAAGAGTCTTAAGGAACAGACAGCCAAAATACACCACTATGGCTGGAGTTTCAGAACTGAGCACAGTGTTTATGTTTCCATGAGATAAAAGCATTACCTAGCTGTTCAGGTTCTCTCTTTATCTAGAATTTGCTTTCAAATATGACATGCAAAACTGAACTCAAACCTGTCTTCATGCCTTGGACTTTGGGAGCTCCACAGGTCACTCAGCTACTAAATGTCTGTCTGAAAATGAGGTATGGTCTGTCCAATTAATTTTTTTTTGTCTAAATGACCTGCAGTGCTGAACTGCAGACACCAAAGCCTCCTTGGACCTCAGTATAGGTTAATCACTTGCAGGTTCACCATCTCATACTTGCCCAAAGCTTTAGACGTACAAAGTCAGAAGCCTTCACAGCTTGAACTAAAGGCTTCACATTTTATGTAATTTCTTTACATAAATACTTTTTTTTAAATGTCCCTCTGATGCAGAATTACAAATAGAATCATTACACAGTGCTTGGAACACAGATTCTATATTTATCTGTGCAGCTTTTCACCACAGTAAAAGGAGCACTCACTACCTACCGGAGCACAACCACATTCTCCAGTGATCCTACTGTGATGTCTTGGAGGCCATCATTAGTGAAATCAAAGCCACCATCAATGGATTGTCCAAAATACTGGAGTCCTGAAGAAATTTCAGAGGCTTTTACTCTCTAAAAGGTAGGGGGGGGGGGGAAACATCAAGAAATATGTCAGGATCTCTCTTTTGGAAAATTGACTTTTTTTACAAGACTGCTGTAAAGATGAATTTGAAATGCTTGTGAGAGGCAAAATCCTGGCTCTTAACTTCCAGGGCAGGCTGCAAAAGGCTATGTTGTTCTATAGGCAGCACCTAAACCAGGTTCCCTGGCCTAGGCAGACAGATGAATAATTACAATTAAGGAGCAGCTCTGCTGCAGAAATCTATGGCGTGACAGAAGCCACCTGACACCTGCAAATTTCTCACCCATCAATGGAAAGGAAATGTGGATGTCCTTCCTCCCAGCCCCTTGCCACAAAACCAAGAAGAGGCAATTCCCAATGAGATACCTACTTGAGAAAAGGAGCTCCTGATCTCATTTCTGTCACCATTAAAGATGTAAATGCTGCCAAAAGAGGAACTGTTCGGAAGCCGATCTTCAAGGGGGGCTCCAACAGCAACGTCCCCATATCCATCCCCATTGATGTCTCCAATGCTGGCAACTGTAAACCCAAACCTTGCAAAAGGAGAGGTCACCTGCACGTTCAAGTGGCCTTTCATGGTGAATAAACCAGTCTGAAACACATCCAAGAAGGAAAGGCGTTTATAGCAAGTGTAGCACAAGTAGCTCTTACATAACCCCCCCCTTCCTGCACACTTTTAATGCTTAGAAGTGAATGATAAAGCCCTGAATAATGTAATAAGCAGTTATCAGCTGGCTCTCAGAACAAAAGCCTGATCCTTCTGCATTGAGAACATGCAAATTCTACAGCAGCAGTGTCCCTGGGCTGCCCTATGCAAGCCGATGCACTGCAGCAGCACTGTCTTTTCTTCAATCAGGAGGAGATTGAGTTGATCCCCAGCTTGTTTCCCCACCAGAAGCCATCCCACCTCCTCCACCCTATTACAGAAACAAGCCACAGGAGGGTGCAACGTTCCTTGAATTCTAACAGATGCCCAGACCGTTGTTATCTGCTTCCAGCCATCCCCTAAGTGCCTTGGGCTTATTTCAGCAGTGCACCAAAGAGGTTTTCCTCCTGGTTTGCTGTTAAAAAAAAAAATCACTTCTCAATCAAAATGATGCAATTAACTTCCATCCTGTATATTATGTAATGGGTCCTGTAAGCTGGATTTCTACAAGTCCCAGGAAGCAGAGCTTTACCAGCCACCCCTGCCCACATTTATTGCCAGCACTGCAAAGAACACAGCTTGGCAGAGCAAGGTCTGCACCAATAAATTGCCTGTGAAGAGGCAGAAGACCTGATTTTCTCCCACCATGATAAGAGTGTGCCTTAGGTATGGAACAGTTTTATTTATTTATCTAGCTATTCCTTTTTATTTTATACTCTAACAACTCAGACAGGACAGCTGGCTTCATCCTGCAGTCCTCTACCATACAGGGAGAGCACATCCAGTGAGAGCACAAAGGAGGAATGCTGGATTTGTCACTACTTAGGCATGGTTGGAAAAGCCCCAACATGGGAGTGTTTACGCTACCAGTGTTTTTACCTCTGTCTCCAGGCGATAGACGTAAACCCTTCCTTCTTCCCCCTGGATGTGATAAAAGGGAGCTCCAACAAGGAGAAGATCTGTCACCCCATCATAGTTCACATCAAGCAGGCAGAGCTCAGATCCAAAATAAGAGCCAACCTGTGCTCCAGAAAAAGACAAGCAGCTTTCACTGGAATTCTCTATATATAGCTTTGTAGAATTAGTGTCCTTTGCAGCACTAAGGCAATTTTTAGAACAAAACATCACATATCTACTTATATGTGGATCGTTTCCCTATTATTTATTTTATTCCAGCCACCCTCAGGGACAGATCCTGAGGCCAGTTTAGCAGTATCATTAGTCAAAAACTTGACAGAGGAAAAAGAATACCATGCTTGACGACCTCTTTCCCCAGGAGCCATGAGAACAGAACATAAATATAGCACACAGTGTTTAACTCCATTTCTTCCCAGTCTTTTCCCAAATTTCAAGGTTTCTTAGGATGTTCCCAAAGCAATGTGGAGTGAACAAAGACTCTGTAATCCCCATCTGGCTAAGTGGGATGCTTGTGTAAAAGGTGTAAGCATGTCTGGAGGAGAAATTCCAGCTGCTGTGATCAAATGAGGTTCATGAGGGCCCCCCCTGACCCCTGGGTGAGCAAAGGACAGTACCTGTTCTCCTTGCAGGGTCTGTTTTAAACGTCCATCCTGAAACACCAACACCTTCCCTCTCATGCTGTGCCGTGGAGCTCCAGCCACATACAAGGGTCCATATTCTGTGTGCACCACTGCCACACTGTACCCTGGTACATTGGTACAAGAACAACAAACAGTGTATGTCAGCCTTACTGTGCTCTGAAGGAAAAAGCCCACAGAATTTGGTCTGAGACACAGTCAGTGAGATCCAAGGGCTCACACCACATCAAGTTGTTGTGGCCCATGGTTTTGATCACAGAGCATCTCATAAAAATATTGATGAGGAGAGAACAAGTAACTTTTCTGAGAGAAAAGCCAGCAAAGCTGAGGTTTTTCTCTCTTAGCAGCTTGTAGGGTAACTGAATAAATTAGTTCTCCCCAAAACAGGTGTGAACTCTTGATGACTTTTCTTAGCATTTGTCACAGTTCCTGAGCAATTTTCCAACATAAACACTTGTTTCTTTTTAATTATGATGTCCACAAGCTGGAAGGTTTAATCACCCTTCAGAGAAGTGAAGGGAATGCTATGCTCTGTATAGAAAGCAAAGGGAGATCTGTTGTGGGGCTTCTGTAACAGTGAGTTAATGGGAGAAGGATCGTCCTGACATTCACAGCCCACAGCACCTGGTACAACTTCAAGGCCAAAGCTACAGCCAGGAGATACAGAGCTCAGGAGGCCACAAAACACTGGGGGAGGGGGATAAGCAAGGCTTTTTTTGTTCTCAAGCCAAGAATAGTATGGATTCACAAACTATTTCTTCTCCAGACACTCACAGTGAGTGAAATACTTATCCTCAGCAGCTCTCAAAAATGCCCTTTGTGGCAAGTCCTCTTGCACAGTGAAACTCAATGGCACATGTTTAATTTAAAGGAGGGTGTAGAGAGGTGGGGGATGGTCTCTTCAGGAGATGGGACAAGGGGCAATGGGCTCAAGCTGTGCCAGGGCAGGGGCAGATCAGATGTTAGGAAAAAAGTTCTTCACTGAAAGAGTTGTCAGGGCCTGGAACAGGCTGCCCAGGGAGGGGGCTGAGTCACCATCCCTGGGGGTGTTTAAAAAAAGGGTAGATGAAGGACTTAGGGAAATGGTTTAGCTTAGGATGGGAATGGTTGGACTCGATCTTAAAGGTCTTTTCCAACCTTGTGGTTCTGTGTTAACAGAATAATACCAAACCCACGGCACATTGTATCTTCCTGACAATAAGGGGACAGAGAGTTGGCATCAGAATCTCTCCCTGCTGGACAGAATATTCAAAACCCAGTGAGATGCTGCAGAAGAAGCATCTCATCTGCAGACAGGTGAACGCTGTCAGTGTCAGCATGCTTTCCTGAATGCCAACAAAGCAAAACTGCCATCAGGTTGTTTGATCTCAGAGAGACATAAGCTGATTACCTAAGTAACTGTATTTTGCTTTCTTGGCTGCTTCTTTAGATTCATTCAGGAAAATAGCTGTCTTGGTTGCCAGGTCGTACAGGAGAATGCCACCAGACCAGTCAAAGGCTCCCACTGCACCAAACATTAGGACCTGCTGTAGAAGTAAAATACAACAAGTTAGATGAAGACAGGGCAATGGCCACTTGCACCCTGCAAAGCAGTTGAGAGAGCAGTCATGTTTTCTGGCTTACAAGTCCTGCACTCTTTCATGGCCAGGTTGGATGAGGCCCTGGGCAACCTTGTGTAGCTCCAGGCCTGAGCTTGGTGGCCCTGCCTGTGGCAGGGGGTTGGAACTCTGTGATCCTTGGGGTCCCTTCCAATCTTGGGCAGTTCTACCAGCTGCTGCCAGATCCTAGGCATCACTAGAGATCACTCTTGCCCTGGGTGGACCAAGGTTTTAAGGCAGAGGATTCTGGAAGAGCAGAATTCTTTTGTTTGCTGTATGATGGAGCCCCTGATTTGTGCATTGGAAATGTGAATGCTGGGAAAACCAAAGCTGTCAACTATAGAACGCTCCTTTGCCCAGTGGAATAAAGAGGATCCAGTGGTTATAACAGGGGTCACATGAGGCAAATCCCATCCTAAAATAAAATTCACTACTGGCTGACAAAATAAAAATGATACTTTTGCTTATCTGACACAATCAAAGCAAGCAGTGGCTTGCAAAGGAGGTTTGATGACATGTCTTTGGTCAGTGGAGACAGGACAAGGGGCAATGGCTGCAAACTGGAGCACAGGAAGTTCTGCAGCAACACGAGGAGGAACTTTTCCCCAGTGAGGGTGAGGGAGCCCTGGGACAGGCTGCCCAGGGGGTGTGGAATCTCCTTCTCTGGAGAGATTCAAGATCCATCTGGACACCGACCTGTGCAGTATGAGCTGGGGAGCTGCTTTGGCAGGGGGGTTGGACCCCAGGAGCTCTCAAGGTCCCTTCTAACCCCTACAACTCTGTGACTCTGTGGGTCTCACACTTTTGTGTCACCATCATTTCTTGTGGGACACATCCTGAATCAGTACAGGTTCCTGAAGGATAGTTGTACCAAGCACAGACACGACTGTTTAGCAGGGTAAGGTGCAGAACACTTGCCTTGTCCACGATCTGCACATCAAAACCAGCTTGCGCAAGCTCGTACTCCAGAACATCACCCTGCGTGCCTGGTGATGCAACAGGAACAGGGTAAGCCACTTTCTCCTTATTTCTTAGAAGGTAGTAATAGAATAGCTAGGTTGATGTTTACCTTCTATGCCAATAATACTCTGCTGCAGGGTTGAAAGCAGCCCATCTAACGCCGAGTAATCGGTGACCTGAAACACATTAGTGTCGTCTGGACCAGACGCAATGAGCCGCAATTCATTCAGGGCCTTTGTTTTATTGAAGGCATGTCCTACCTGCAAGAGAGAGGCAAACCAATCAAAAGACTACAAGTGTTAGAATCCTACCTGCAAGTCCTACCTGCAAGAGAGGTGCAAACCAAAAGGCACAAGTGTTTGAGTCTCCTCACCCCCAGCTACTTCATTCAACAGTCCGTGGTTAAAAACCTCAGCTTCAGCCACGGTGTGTATACCCACAGATAGCAATTGCTTTGGCAGTCAAGGAACTGAACACTCAGCATCTGCCAGAGCCAAAACCTTACAAAACCTCTTCATGGAGCTGGCTGGTACTGTATTTGGTGCATATGCCTTTGTTGTACCCACCAATTAATTCTGGAAATCAATGATTTACAAGACATCATAAAACCAAACATTTTCCTGTCCTAAAAGAATGAAGAGAGGAGGGAGATTATCTGAGGAGATGAGACATACAGCATGTCTGAAACCAGACTTCACACTTCAGGACAAAGCCTTTTGGACAAACAAACACACAGATTATTTCTTATTTACCAGAACATGGATCAGTTTCTCCTTTTCTCTGCCCCTGGTGCTACCAAGAAATGGCAGGGAGAACCAATCTGAGTGCATTCCTGACTTACCCCAATGGCATAGCGCTCAATTCCTGCCATTTTGGGTGAATTTATCACTGTTGTCAAGTTCATCTCATCCAGGAGTATCTCCCCATCTGTAAGCACAATCATGACCTTGGCTGCATCCTTGTGGGACCCATGGCTTTCAGTGAAGACAGAATCCCTGGTAAAAACATCAAACCAAAGAACGTGGGATGAAAGTTGAAGCTTCCCTCCTCCTCCTCAGGCTAGAGGGAAGAATCTTGTTGAATTATGCACTCACAGCAAGGGAATTTCTTTCACATTCACACATTTGAAAAAGACTGGGTGCTGTCTCCCTTTCTAGAGAATTCCACATCAAGAATTAGGCACCAACAGCTGGCTTGTACCAACCTCTAAAGCATGGTGCAGGAACTGCTGCCTGCCACTCAACCACTGCCAGATAAAGAACTGCTTTCAGGACCTGGATGTCCACAGAAATCCCTCTCCCTTCCTCATAAAATGCCCCAGAAATTCACCCCCTTCATCTCCTGTGCTCTCTCCTTTGTTACTCACAGGACATGCTGCATGGCAGAGGCTGTTTTGGTCACGTTGTGCACCTGCACAATATCAAGCACTTTCTGGAGGGTGGCACGAGGATCCCAGTTTTCTCTCAGGTCAAACTCAGTTCTGATTTCAAACCCATATTGTACCACAGCAAAGTTGCACTGGAAGGAAGCAGCAGACAGGCACCTGCTTGTGAAAGGTGTTGGTTCAGAGCAAGAGTGTTCTCTGCAACGTCTAGCCCAGAAATCCCTGTGAAACAGAAGCCAGGCTACACAGAAAGGGCACTTTTTTCCAAGAGAAAGTGGCTTTTAAATACATCTAGTGTAGACACAGAGATTGTTGTAGGTATATTATTGCTGGGGAAAAGGAAAGTGCCATCACTAGAGAAAGAAACATTGTTTTGGGAGATACTGGTTTGGTTTTAAGTCCTTGTAGTTTCCTGCTGCGTTTGGCCTGTGTGCAGGTCACAGAGGGGATTATCTGTGCTATTCCTGAATTGTTCCTTCACTGCTCCCTGCTGCACACTGTCTTTCCTTGGAGCACTCCTCTTCCACCATGATCTGACTACCAAAGGCAGTGTGGAGAATGGGGCTGCATCTTCATTTTGTATTTGCACAGCCCGTAAGTGACATTTCTTCCTTCCACTATGTAAATAAGTCCAAATATGCTGACACTTGGAGCATTCCAGGGGTAGAGACTCTCCTAAGGTCGGTTTGTGGATCACACTTCCAGCCTCAGCAAAGAAAGCAGCAGAATAGGTGACTGGAGCTATGGCCACTGGTTAAGGCACATGGCTGAAGAGGCCTAATTGGAGCCCCTGTGATTGCAGGTGCAATGTTACACTACAGGAGCAGGGACAAAACCAAGGGGAAGCCACGACTGTCACCTTACAAGGAAGCAGAGATGGTGCTCACTGGGCTCCAAGTGTGGCAGAGCTACAGACTGAGGAGCATATGCATCAGATGTTTCAGATCTACGGTGTTCTTGGGATCCAGACTGGGAATGTCCTGCTACGTTGTCAGCAATAATATGTAGAGAATACATGTGAGCTGTAAAAATGCTTTCCCATCCTAATGGTCCCAAATTCTGGCAAGAGGCAGCTTGAATAAAGCACAGCACATTCTTGAGGCTGCTGGAGGAAGAGAGTAGAGAGTACCTCAAAGCACTTCGCATACAGCGTCTTCATCATCTTGTGGATGAATGCTTTTGCTCTTTCAAAATCCTCTGGCTCAATGCTCCCTGATCCATCCAGAATGAAAGCAATCTCTGTTCCAGAAGCTGCCCAGGGTATGAAAAGTAAAGGAATGAGGAGAAGGTAATCAGGACCAAGTCCTTTACCCAGTGTTATTGATCAATGCACACATCATCTCACTCAAAAAAAGCAACCAAGCCACACTGAGACTGCTCAGCTGCCCCTTCAGTGTGAGCCTCAGGCCTGGCAGCTCATGGCACAGCAACTCCCCAGGCTTTGTCAGGCCAGGGCATGATTCAGTCAAAAGCTACTTCACCACTTACGCAAGGCAGTTTCCTCCTCCTCTTTGTCCCCCTCCATCCAGGAAGGGAGCTCGCTGTCACCACTGTCACGAGTGTTCCTGTGCTCTGGTGCTTCAGTTGGAATGTTTTCAGCTGAAACAGGAAACAAGTTGGAGTGAAGATGACAGGACAGTGGGAGAGAAAGCAAGAAGGGGAAAGAAAACCCTGCGTTAGCACCTGCCCCTTGCTGCCTGGCAGCTGGGCTCTTCCTCATTCCTCTCATTCCTGCACTCAGCATTGCTTTCAGGCACAAGACTCCAGGTGCTATGGAAGTATTTGTGGATCAGGACTCCACCATAAAGCTTCAGCTACAGTGCACCAGAAAGAAACTGCTCTGAGCACACCCAGGAGCATATCACAGCAAACACCCAATGTGCAGCTAACGTGTGCATCATACTGCACCTATCACAGCCCCTCTGCCTTTCCACAATGGCATTACAGCTGCAGGTCACAGGTACAGAGTGTGATCCCTTGTCCTCCCAGTTGGTCAGCTGAGGAGGAGTGTAACTCATGTAACAGAAATCATTTTTATTTGTTTCCCTGTTGCTGGGCAAATGACCATGAGATCAGGTTATGATCTGGAGATGTATTTACATTCCTTGAGCAATGAAACTTCCCACTGTCACAGATCCACTCTAGAAGTTATAGAGAATCCTAGCATGGCATGGGTCGGAAGGGACCCCAAGGGTCACAGAGCTCCAACCCCCCTGCCACAGGCAGGGACACCAACCACAGGCCTGGAGCTACACAAGGTTGCCCAGGGCCCCATCCAACCTGGCCTTGAACACCCACAGACACGGGCCACCCACCCCCTCTCTGGGCAGCCTGTTCCAGCCCCTCACCACTCTCTCTGCACAGAACTTCCCCCTAATATCCAATCTAACCCTTCCCTCCTTTAGCTTTAATCCATCCCCCTTGTCCTGCCAGTGTCTGTCCTTTGAACAAGCTGATTCCCCTCCTGTTCCTCTGCTCCCTTCAGGGACTGGCAGGCTGCAATGAGGTCCCCCCACAGCCTTCTCTTCTCCAGGCTGACCCAGCCCAGCTCCCTCAGCCTCTCTTTGTAGGGCAGCTGCTCCAGCCCTCTGAGCATCTCCGTGGCTCCTCTGACCCCTCTCCAACAGCCCCACATCTTTCTTGTACTGGGCCCCAGCTCTGGACACAGGATCCAGCTGGGGCCTCAGGAGGGCAGAGCAGAGAGGGACAATCCCCTCCCTGTCCCTGCTGCCACCCCTCTGCTGATGGAGCCCAGGATCCCATTGGCCTTGTGAGCTGCCAGAGCCACTGCTGCTCATGTTCAGTTTCTCATCCCCCAGAATCCCCAGGTCCTTCTCACAGGGCTGCTCTCCAGCAGCTCTTCTCCCAGGCTGGATCTGTGTCTGGGATTCCTCTGGCCCAAGTGCCACCCCTGACACTTGGCAGTGCTGAACCTCATTAGGTTCCCCCAGGCCCATCTTTCCAGCCTGTCAGGATCCCTCTGGATGGCTCCTTTCCTTCTAGGGTGAAGACAGATGTGTTGGGAGTCAGGTTTCTCCTACCTGAATCACTTAGAATCTCTCTCTCCAGCTCAGAAAGGAAACCATGGAAATCTTTGTACATGGAGAGCACAAACCATCCACTTGCAACTTCCCTCAGCTCTTCTGGGACCCACTGGTTGGTGATGAACTCTCCAATCTGGGGGGAAAAGCCAACAGAGGGGGAGACTGAACATGTTTCATCCATAGACAAAAAACTCAACCCATTCCCAAACTGCTATTCAAAACCTGAAAGCCCTGAAAAGGGAGTTTGCTGAGAGTTTGGGAAAAGCAGCCCTGATCCTAGATGCCACAGAAAGGCCTTATTTGCAAAAACAAGCTACTAAAAGCTCTAGATCCAACAGAGGTATACAACAAGGAGCTTTGTTTCTAGGACATGTTCCTTAACCTCATCCAGAATGGATTCCCTGGCATGAAGATGGAGGCCTGAGTGAATCAGAGCAGCCAGGGCATCTCAGAGTGGACATCCTGCATGTCATCACTACAGCATAAAGGCTGACCCATGTGATGGGTGGAATCATCCCTCCTCTAATACTCATGCTTTGATGCAAAAAAAGTGGCATTGATGGTGCTTCCCACTCACCCCAGGAGCATAGAGTTTGATCATAGCTATTTCCAGGGAGTTCAGCACATTTCTCCATCCCTGGTTTTCCAGAAACACCTGCCCAGATGCCATGACAATGATGATCTTGTCACCAGTCTGGCTGGAGTCAGGGCTTTCACTGAAGACGTTATCCCTGTGGAAAAGAGAAGCCTGGAGGTATTTTGTGGGACAAACCACATCTGCAGAGCTAGAAATGCCAGTGGTGGTGGCAGGGTGCTGCAGTGCATTGAGCACTCAGCCCACAAGGGTACAGACATGCAAGGCAGACATGCACAAAGAGTTCTGCTTTCCAGGGATGTTGCCTGCTCCCAGCTGGTAGCTCTGACTTCAAAAGCACTTTCACAAGCATATATGGGGATTTTTAGAGCACGAGTTGGTATTGGTAGTGGTGGCTACTGAGAAGAACGTGCAGTCAGCAGGGAAATCAGGAGTCCCAGAGATGTAGCAGATCATTGAAGAAGATGGGAAAAGCCTTGGGTCTACAAATCACCACATGCTGAAAGCAAGATGCAGGTGAGTGGTCATTCTGTGTCAGCCAGGAAGGTTACACACTTTGCCTCTTGGTAATTTCTCTTTGTGGACTTAATGGTCCCCCAGAGAGACTTATCCCCAGGCCTCAGTCACCAGAAGCATTGGCGAGGTGGGAGTTTCAAGAGTGTGAGACAAGAAGAACAGAGAGGAGGTGCAGGAGGCTGGACTGATGCACATGAAGCACAAAGAATCATTTGAGTGTTCCTGGGGCTTCTCAAGATGTGAACTCACAGCACATGCTGCAGTGTGGCTGTGAGGTCAGTCTGGGAGCTCTGGTGTTTGATGTTTCGGACTTTGAAGAAAGCAGTTAGTCTGTCACAGCTTTCTTGCAGGCTCAGTTCTGTTTGGACCTGTGCTCCATGCTGCACCACAGCAAACCTGATCTGGAGAAAGCAGGAGGAAAGCCAGAGCTGGTTAGAAAAGACTGAAGGCAGGATCCCTAAGTCCCTCAGAGTGCCACATTTAGCCCCAAACCTCACTGCACAAGCACAGAGAGCATGTGCTGCAAGTGATAGGTAGACAACTGTCTTTATCCCTCTGTCTCCATCACACATTTGTATTCTGGTGATCCTTTCTGGATCAGCTCCAGGAACTGACTTCATTTTCTTTGGCTCAAGACTATGATTTCTCTGTCTGAGTTTCCTGTATTTATCTATCTGGCTAGACCTTTCATGACCACATGGTCTCAGCCTCACTTTGTCCCCAGATTTATTTAAAACACTTAAAGTAATGGCTTAGAAGCCTCACTACTTCTTTTTGTGTGCACTGTTTCAAGGTGCCCTGAGAGTTTTGCCTGGTAAAATATCTATGTGTACTTCTGGCATGAAAATCCACTCCTATGTCCTTCACTTCCCTCTTCAGCCACTCCTCCTTGGCTCACTCACATTCCACTCCTGCATTAGGACAGAATTATCACCAGCAGTGCTGTGAAGTTTAAAAAGCAGTAATGATGCCAACCAGGAGACTTTCCATTCTTCATTAGAGCTTTCATTCACCCTGCCTATCAGGTTATGAGGCTCTGAGGAGGTTCACACACCTTTGAGCACTTCTGCCACATTGATTTCATCATAGTGAGGACAGATGTCTTGGCCTTCTGGAAATCATCTGGCTTAGTGTTCTCTGATGCAGCCAGAACGACAGCAATCTCTGTTCCCAGTTCTGTCAATGCAGTTAAATATAAAAGGACACCTAAACAGCCTGACAAGGCTGTTCAAGAACAAGCAAGGGTTCAAGAACATTGAATTATTATTATAGAGCAATGAAAAATTTGACTACAGCACCATCCAGCAGCTGAAGACACAGTCTATGCTGAGGTGACAGGGTTTCTTCTTAAGCAATCTCAGTGAACAACGGCTGCAATGATGCGTTTGCCATTATGAATAACCTTCAAAAACCTCACCCTCTTCCTCCCCAGCTCTCTCTCTCTCTCACTAGATGAAAGCAAGCTGCTTCAGAGTCAGCTACTAGAGAAGGAAGTGGTGGTAGTTCATGTCCAGAACCCACCTTTGCACATGTGGCTGCTCCCCATGCTGCCGAAGAGCTCACCGCAAGCGCTGCTGGTGGTGTCAGCACTCTGGTCTCTGCTGGTTCTGCTTGGATTGCTGTTCAATTTGGTCTCAACTAGAGAATTTTAAAAGGAAAAAAAAAAACCCAACAAAACAAGCCAACACTCTACCTTTTAACACACCTTAAACTCAGGTCTGTTTCCACCCAGGTCCCCAGATTTGCAGAAGACCTGAGGCTCAGACTGTTAACAGCAGTTAGACACCCAAAGATGGAAGAGAGAGACTATCTAGGTGTCTAACTTAAACATCTCTGCTTCTTTGCAGTGACTGCACCAATCAGACCAGCTATGTGCTCCCTTAATTAAATGCCCAATATTCCCTTAAGCTGGGAGGAACAGCCTTGAGTGCCCAGGCACTTTTCAAAATCCCAGTGGATCTGTCTGCTAAGCGTGCCTATGCTTTTTGAAATCCCAGCTGAAGAGCCAGATCTTTTGGATGCTTGGGACACCACAATGGAAGATCCCTGCTGCTGTGCACTAGTCTTTAAGGCTGATCCTTGTAACCCTGCTCAAGTCAGTAAAACACACATCAAAATTCAGTTTTTAGTCTCTCCCAGATGACCATAGACCTTGCTGGCTCAGGACACTCAGCCCCTGCTGTTACAGTGGAGCCTCACACTGCTGTGTGTCCCTCTGCAGAGGCACAGCACTGGCTCTGCTCCCATACCCATCCTGGTGAGGTTGAGGAAAGCTGCACTGTGCAGGTCAGCAGTGAGCAGAGTGCAGACTCCATTCATGTCCTCGATCGTGGCGAAGGCTCGGCGGTGCTTCTTCTGCAGGCAAGCCTGTGGGGACAGCAGGGCAGGCTGATGAACAACAGGCAAAGCCTGTGGGGGGCTGAACGTCCCACCTGACAAACATTCAGCATCCCCCACGCAGCAGGAGTGAAAAAACACCTTCCCTGGAGTGACCACTTGCCACATGAGGTTACCCAGGACTTCAGCCCTGGGCTGGAGGGCTCGCTAGGCATTAGCCTCCAAATAGGTGCTTCTCCAAAGCCAACTCTGCCAGCCCTCCTTTTTCCCATCAGTGGGGGTGGCTGCAGTGAAGTACAAGGTCCACCACAATCCTGAGCTGGTAAGACCCCTTCTCAGTTGTCCCTCATGGCAGGCAATGCACCAGCTGGCTTTCCAGCCAAGAGCTTCCAGTCTTTTTCCTTCTGTCACATCTCCTTAATTGCATTCTCCAGCAAAAATAGGTTTTAGAAAAATACAGCCATTGATATTTTCAGTCCCTTACCAGGATCCAATCTGAATTCCTGTCAATAGCTATGCCACCATCCTGGATGTTTTTGGAGCCTTTAATCTTTCCTGAAATTGAATGAATCATCGAGTGAGCGGAGGAGAACAACACTGAAATGGATGCACTGCCTTGGGCAGAGAGAAAGGTGCCAACTCCTAAAGTTCAGCTGTATCTGCTCTTCCAGAAAGACAATTCAGGACTAATGTTACCAGCAACTGTAGCAGCAGGGATTGTATTATTACAAACAGAAAGCTTTGCCTTGTATTTCAACACAGTTTAGGTGGAGACTTATGCTGTGGCAGAAGAGGTCTTGCAGCCTCCAAACACGTCACTCCCAACCATGGGCTAGACACTGGGACTGTGGGTTTGTGTTTCTCTGACCTGAGGGAGCAGAGCAGCATGCCCAGGTCTCTGAAGGACACAGCCTCTGCACTCCCTCCTGCCCACAGCAAGGCAAGGATTGGGAAAGGAGACATGGGACTGTACCTCGCAGAGGTATCTCCTGGCACTGGATCTCCTCCTGGAAAACTGTGCACTTCTGCAGCCTGCCCAGCCCCTTGTCTACTGCAGAAGTAACCAAAATCCTGTGGAATGAGAAAAAAAGGTGGAGAAGGGGGAAGGTGGTGCAGTCAGACAGTGCAGAGTGCCAAAAATCATCTGTGTGCCAGGGTGGCCACCCATTCCTCTGAGTATGTCTCTTAATTAACTGGGTACCAGTGTGGGTTTGAGCTGAATTGGCCACAGAGAGGAAAACACTTGTTTTCCCCCACAAATCACCATCCTTCCCATTATGAGAACTATGGATTAAGGGGAGCTACCCCAGACCAAAGCAGAGATCTGGAAGTAACTTGCCCATAAAATACAGGAGGTGGAAGGAGGCTGGAGGTGCAGGGAGGAAGTCCAACCATGATAGTAGGAACCAGCAGCATCACTGCATGAGATGGACACTGCTCTGAGCCAGCCAATTTCTGCTCAGGCTGCAGAAAAGTTTCATTAACTCCAAAACTTACAATACCCCGTGGCCCCAGAGCCCAAGCAACCTGCTCTGCATAATATAGGTTATCCCTATAGCAACCACTTGTGGTTGGCTTCTGTTCACCAGCCTAGTCATCCATTTCTTTTCCCTTACAGACCCCAGTCATCAAAATACAGCAGTTTCCCACCCGTTCTGGTCTTCAGACTGAGCTCACAGCGTAACTCTTGACTGTGGTGGGTGCTGTGACTGCTGCAGCCTAACCAAACAATGCACCATGCCAGGAAGTACTGCAAAACCCCAGCTGCTTGTTTCTGCCATTCGGTTACAGGAGCAGATATCCTCTCTGCACAGTGCCACGACTGAGCACTGGGTGAGGGGAGAAGCATCGTGAAGCTTCTTGTCACAGGCCAAAAGCATACACCTCACACCCATGAAGCTCTAACACCACTAGGCCTCAGCTGGATCCTGTGTCCAGAGCTGGGGCCCAACACAAGAAAGATGTGGGGCTGTTGGAGAGGGGTCAGAGGAGCCACGGAGATGCTCAGAGGGCTGGAGCAGCTGCCCTACAAAGAGAGGCTGAGGGAGCTGGGCTGGGTCAGCCTGGAGAAGAGAAGGCTGTAGGGGGACCTCATTGCAGCCTGCCAGTCCTTGAAGGGAGCAGAGGAACAGGAGGGGAATCAGCTTGTTCAAAGGACAGACACTGGCAGGACAAGGGGGATGGATTAAAGCTAAAGGAAGGAAGGGTTAGATTGGATATTAGGGGGAAGTTCTTTGCAGAGAGAGTGGTGAGGGGCTGGAACAGGCTGCCCAGAGAGGGGGTGGGTGCCCCGTGTCTGGGGGTGTTCAGGGCCAGGTTGGATGGGGCCCTGGGCAATATTGTGTAGCTCCAGGCCTGTGGTTGGTGTCCCTGCCTGTGGCAGGGGGGTTGGAGCTCTGTGACCCTTGGGGTCCCTTCCAACCCAGACCATTCTATGATTCTATGATTCATCAGCTGCTGAGAACTGAGGAACAATCCTGGGTCCCAGGCAGAGGAACCTGTGCTACCAGCTGTAGAAAGTGAGGTGCTGTGTGACCTCAGGCAACAGGCATCCATAAAGGCCTGAGAAGTCTGGGCAATGGTTTTTTCCTTCTTTCAGTTCCTTACGTGGTTGAGTTCCCATCCGAGTGCTGAAGAACCTTGGGCCACAGCACAGAGGCTGTGTGTGGTGTGATCCATGTCTTGCCAGTGTCAACATTAAAGCTCCTCAAGGACTTGACCACTGAAAATGAACAAATAAATGAGCACAGATGGTGATCTGTTGAGACACAGTTAATTGGCTCTGGAGCCAGCTATCCCAGCCCACCACAACAACAGAGACACCTGATGGGAGGGAGATACCAAGCTACAGAGATTTCACTGATTTGGATCAACCAAAGATTTTTTTGCCCTTTTTTTGCCCAGGCTAATGAAAAATAAAGTAACACAAGTCCTGTTCTTCTGTCATGAAAGTCCATCTTGGATGTCACAAAACATTCCCACTAGCTGCTCACAAGTCTGCATTTAGACAGAGAAAGGAATAAAAAACTCAAGGGCTTGTGCAAGTGGTGCCACTTCAGTGGATAGACTTCTCATAAGGTGGACACTCAACAGACCAGGAGACTGAAACCCATTAGATGAAGGAGTAAGCACTGTAGGTAGCAGCAGGGATTGTTCCCTCCAAGAACAGCATTATCAAAAGCCTGGTAAGAAGAGAACATAGAATCATAGAATGGTCTGGGTTGGAAGGGACCCCAAGGATCACAGAGCTCCAACCCCCTGCCACAGGCAGGGACACCAACCTCAGGCCTGGAGCTACACAAGGTTGCCCAGGGCCCCATCCAACCTGGCCTTGAACACCCCCAGACACGGGGCACCCACCCCCTCTCTGGGCAGCCTGTTCCAGCCCCTCACCACTCTCTCTGCAAAGAACTTCCCCCAATATCCAATCTAACCCTTCCCTCCTTCAGCTTTAATCCATCCCCCTTGTCCTGCCAGTGTCTGTCCTTTGAACAAGCTGATTCCCCTCCTGTTCCTCTGCTCCCTTCAGGGACTGGCAGGCTGCAGTGAGGTCCCCCCACAGCCTTCTCTTCTCCAGGCTGACCCAGCCCAGCTCCCTCAGCCTCTCTTTGTAGGGCAGCTGCTCCAGCCCTCTGAGCATCTCCATGGCCCTAGACTTTGTGGGATGCTGACAAAAAGCCCAAAGCTTGGCAGCAAACTGGTGCGGAATGCGATGGACGCTGTGCTGAGGACACAGCTCTGCTGAAAGGCCTGTCAATTCTCAACTATAAAACAACCATTAACCAACCAAAACCAAGCTTCTACCCATTATTCACAGAGCTGTAACTAAATTGGTATCTGAAAGGTAACTTTCCTTTTTTCACATGAAGGCACCTCGTTGTGTGAGGCAGCCCACAAAAAAGGGGCCCATACGGGTGTTTTAGCTGCAAGACTGTGGCAAGCCAACCCCCACTGCTGTTCACACCTCAGCTCTTGATTTCTGCAAGTGCCTCAACTTCAGAAAAAGCACAGGCTGGAAAGAGAAATATACTTGGCTCTAAGTGACAGACTGAAAATGCCACCAAGTAGGAGGTATGAAAGGCAAGCTACTATGATACTTGCTGTCAATTCAGGCCCAGAGTGGTTCTGTGTCACCAAAAGCCTGTCAGTCACATGGCAGCTTTGAAAGCTCCACACTAATCTGGGGAATAAGCCCAAGTGACTCTGAACACAAATTCTGTCCCTGTTTCAAAGGGGAATAGCCCTGGTGGCTAAGAGACAATGGGATCCTGGGGGCATCAGGAGGAGTGTGGGCAGCAGGTCACAGGAGGGGATCCTCCCCCTCTGCTCTGCCCTGCTCAGGCCCCACCTGGAGTGTTGTGTCCAGTGCTGGGCTCCCTGGGGTAAAAAGGACAGGGATCTCCTGGAGAGAGTCCAGAGGAGGCTGAGGAGATGATGAAGGGCCTGGAGCATCTCCCCTGTGAGGAGAGGCTGAGAGAGCTGGGGCTGTTCAGCCTGGAGAGAAGAAGACTGAGGGGGGACCTAATTGGTGTCTATAATTATCTTAGACATGGGCTGCAGGGGGAATCAGCCAGCCCATTTTCAATGGTTTGTGGGGACAGGACAAGGGGCAATGGCTGCAAGTCAGAGCACAGGAAGAACTTTTCCCCAGTGAGGGTGCCAGAGCCCTGGGACAGGCTGCCCAGGGGGTGTGGAGTCTCCTTCTCTGGAGAGATTCCAGCCCCGTCTGGACACCGACCTGTGCAGTATGAGCTGGGGAGCTGCTTTGGCAGGGGGTTGCACCCCAGGAGCTCTCCAGGTCCCTTCCAACCCCTGTGATTCTGTGAAAAGAATGGAACCTGGATGTTACAAATTCCTCCAGCCTGGAATCCTTCCTTTGAACACCCAGCCACCACCTCGAGGAGCTGCGGGCTGAGCCCGCATCAAGCACACAGCCTGACACCTTTAACAGAACTTCCAGTGCACTGACAAGAGGCAGGTTCTGTCCCTGTGTCCATCTAGACTCCTTCCTGATTTTAATTTTACTCAGAGCACAAGCAATCAATTCTACATCATTTCCCAGCCTGGCTAAGAGGGCACTGGAGGACGGAGGGACCGCAGGTGGAGCAGTGACGTTTGCTCCTGCCCCACACTCCAGGCATGCAGCATGTATCCCTTTCCACGCGTGGGCCTGACCATCCTCAACTACCTTGAGCTTGACCATCCTCAACTACCACCTTGCTCTGCAGATCCCATTTGAGGAGCTAAAACATACAGATTAACTCAAGAGTTGCTCCCAGGCATCTGCATGTCCCCACCAGCCCAACAATAACCATGAGCTTACAAAGGCTTCCAGCAAACTGCCCTCAAAACACCACCAGAATTCCAGCTCCCTGGGAGGTTCAACCATCTGTGGAAGCAAGGGATGATTCTCAAGCACTCAGCAAAAATTCAACACAATGGCAGGGAGTTGACCTCACCCTTGTGAACACTCCTGGGCCCATCTGGCCTGGGAACCAGAAGCTCCTCCTTTCTGTGCTGCCCCCACCACCCCACAAAGCCAAGTGAGCTGAACCTTTTACTCCCTGCTCTCAGGTGTTTCCAACACAGATGACACAGGGGGTTTTAGTTACTGCAATTAATTGCACTGTCCTTAAATGGAGAGGAAATAAAAGCCAAACCCATCAGAGCATGTGTCTAATTAGCCAACTACACAAACCACCCAGAGAGTTTAGACCCTCAGCACAGGTTAGGTTAATCCTGAGCTGATTCCCAACACTTAGCAGGGGAGACACCTGCATTTTTCTGAATTGCCACTTTCATAAGTAAAAGCCACTAATAAATAAAAAGGATGCTAGAGCAGGGTGACAGCAAAGGCCAACACCAGGATAGGAGCCTCCACTAACAACTCCACTTTAACTCTGCAGAAGCCAAATCAAGCAAGATTGGAAAAAGCATCAGTGAATTCTGGGGGCAAATCCTTTACAGATTGAAGTTTACCAAGCTGGGAGTTACTCAGCATCAGGATAAACGTGAGAGGAAAGGTATCAGCAGAAATAACACATCAGTGTGCAGTGACATGTAGAAAGTCAAACCTAAATGAGGAAGACAGGAGAGCAGAAATCTGGATGGCAAATCTATACCCCCAGAGCTACAGAGAACTCGATGGGCATTTCATTAGAAGAAGAAAATTAGCAATCATTTTTTCCCCAAACACACTGGAAGCATCAAGTTTGTCTGTCCCCACCAGGCCACAGGACAGATGATGGGGATGCAGCCCCTGACTCAGGAAACATTCCTTCCAACCTGTTCCTGTGCTCTACTTGACACAAACTTACTCCCCAAATAAATGTCATCTAGAATTGCCTTTTTTAATACATCCCACATTTCCCTAGAGCTCCTGTTAAGGAGCCCAACGAGCCAAAACCCAGTGGGAAATCTCTCTCTGAAAACACAGACTGCTGAATCCAGGGTGTATCTACAGTGACACTAGAAAGGGAAGGATGTCTCTAAAAAAAACCCAATCTCATCTATTTTCTACTCCTGCCTACTTCCCTAGGAGCAAACAGACAACAAAAAGACTTATAAAAAGGCCAAACACAGCTGACTAGTGTTGTGTTTGAGAGCAGAGTTTCACCTGGCAGCCACTTTTCTCCCACCAATGATGAAGGATAAATCTCTCTCCACCCAAATATCTGAATTTCTCTGAAATGGTAAAAACCCACATCACAAATTAAAGACCTTCCAAGCAAGCCCAAACACCCTGAATTTTCTATATATGAATCATTGTATTGGCTCACATTAAGGGACCCACCTGAGTCTCCCCAAATCACTTTGTTTCTGGATTCAGACTTTTCTAACTCAATGGAAAATAAAGAAAGAGATAAGACTCACTCATTAGGAGGAATAGATACAGAAGCAACCTCATTCTTCCCAGCTTTAAGGTGAAGGAAGGAGGGCTGGAGACAGCAGGTGAAAGCTGCTCTCCTCTGATGATGATGATGCACATCTGCATGCCTCATTGTGCTGGCTGAGGCAGTGACTCTGCTGTGGATTTCCTAGCTGAGGTTTCAAGGCGTACACTAGTGACATCTCAATACAACTGCAGGTGCAGAGACCTGCTCAAAGGTAGGTAAACTTACATCACTGACAGGTAATTTTTAGCAGAGCCTTCATTTCTGTCCAGCAGCATCTTTAACATAGAAAAAACCAACAGGCTCAGTCTGGAAAAAGCTGGCAGGGTCTCCAGCCTGTGCCTGCACTCCAGCAGTCTCACAGCAGGGATTTCAGAGATGGCAGCTCTTCCCATGTCACTGCAATGGTTTTAGTTCCCCCTTCACACACACTTAGTGTTGCCCTGTCATTTTCTATGTTAATGGGGGTCAGAAACAGGGACATTTTAGGGCAGGATTCCCAGGGTACATTAAAGGTTCCTCCCCCTACAAACAGTTCTTTGGTTTCTATTGATCCCTTGTTTCCCTGGGCTCCCAAATCCTCTCTGGACCAGACTAGCACAGAGTTACACCCACAGAGTCCCTAATGTCAAAGCACTGAGTAGCAGGTACCACTCAGATGCAGTGTGGTGTTATTATAAGTGGTAAATGAGCTGAAATAAGAACTACTGAGCTGACTGCATAACAAATCCCCCCATAGCTGGGGAAGAAAGCTGTTCCAGAGGTTCTCTTTCTTCCAGAAAGTGTAAGTTTTGCAAGCATTCTCAGAAGAGAGCCCAACAAAGCTCACACTCCCTAGCTAACTTCCAACTCTCCTCCTCTAAAAAGACTCCCCCCTATGCTTAAAACATTTGCCAGCCATCCAGAAACACCATAGCACTCCTCATCTCACAAATCAGAGCTGAAAAAACCCAGATTATGTCAAAAGAGGAAGTGAAGAAAACACTCACTGCAGTCAGATTCAGTACCAGCCACGGGGCAGCCACAGTCATGCCTGGCTGAGGCTTTGCCACGTCCTGTCTGGCCCTGTTTCTGCCCTGCTGCTGAAGATGGGAGGTTGCAAAAGCAGAACCATTTTCTTTGAAAATGCTGCCTTTGGGGTTGGTTGAGGGTTTTTTTTCCCTCCCCATTTTTTTATTATTTTTTTTTATTCAATTTGATTTTTGTTTTGGTCCCAAAGTGAATTTCTGAAATGCAGCAAAGAAGAAGAAAACTGATAAGCAGAGCAGGGAGAGCCCAGCTGAGAAATCTGCCAGCTGCACTGCTTCAGAAATAGCTCTTTGTGGCTTATGTAGACTTACATAAAGCATCTGTTCTTTGTCTGAGCCCTTTTGCTAGCTACAGAAGCAATGGAAAGTATGTTCACTTACAAGTGGGGTCACGGAGAGATGAAGAGAGAGGGAATCAACTGAGACACAGATATACCTCCCCAGACTGGCTTCAGCTTCAGAGCACACAGGGGAAGGAAACAACAACAAAATAATCCATGGAAAGCATTTGAAGAACACAGACCCCTGAGGAAAACAGCCTTATGGGGAACTGTGCAAAGCAGACATGGTATTTCTTTTAAGAAAATTACCCAGATAAGCAGTGAGAAGCCTTTGGAGCTTCATAGAGAGGCCAGAGGGAGTGATGAGCAGGCCAAACATGCTCAAGTAAAAGAGCAGGAGGAGTATGGAAGCAACAATGTTTGTGTTCACCTCCCAAACCATTCACCTCTCAACCTTGGCCAAATCACACAGGGGAGAGTTTGAGTATCCATAACCCTGCAAGGAAAGTGGTGAGAGCCACTGGTGTCCTTTCATGGCATGGCTGGGTCTTCAGAGGCTCTGTGGCTCACACATGAGCAGAGGAGAGAAACCTCAGGTATTCCTTCACTGATGTTTGTGAAAGGTTTCTGGGCTTTTTCCTCAGATGAGGGCCCTGCAGAGCCTCTTCCTTTGCACAGGGGTGGGATTGCAGGGCCCTGCAGAGCCTCTCCCTCTGAACAGGGGTGGGATACATGAAGGTTGTACCTGTCACAGGAGGTAGAAGGGAGAGGATGTGTCACCTGATGACAGTTCCTTGTATAAATGACTGAAGTGTTTCCTGGCAAAACATGGTGGAGGTTGGTGTCCCTGCCTGTGGCCAGGGGTTGGAGCTCTATGATCCTTGGGGTCCCTTCCAACCCATGCCATTCTATGGTGATCTATTAAGAGTGGATCCCCAAACCCTGTTGTGCTTTCAGTGCTTTGAACCAGTTTGTAGGCTCTTCCTCTTGTGAGGAACTGCCAACATGCCACAAGAGAAGCCCCAGCCAGCCTTCCTGTGTGCAACGTGACCAAAATGGGAAGTGGTTCCCATGGTGAAACCAAAGAGGAGCCTTGTGCATTAAGAACACAGCAAACTGGGCAGTTACTGATACTGATCTCAATAGTGCTGACTCACCTCTCTGCAGGGAGGTTGTAACTCCTCAAAAATCTCCTCTTTTTTTTCCCATAGCACATCAAAGAGTCACACAACAGCCTGGGCACTGCTAAATCCTCTGCCCAACCTGGGATATCTGTTTCCCTGTCTGCTGTCCATCATCCTCCATTCATGAGCTTGAAGGGGCTGGGACTGGTGGTCTGTGGCGTGACTGGGAAGCACAGGGAATGCCAAGGCCCTGGCTCAGAGCAGACATTGGATGCTTAAGAACATTTATCAAAAGATAAACTAATACTGCCAGCTTAAGAAAGGGATTTAAAGAGAAGCAGGTTCAAGGAATGGCTGAAGAGGCAGGTTATCTTGAAAGCAAGCTGTCACAGCCCACAGCTATCAAAACCACTACTGGGAAGCAATGTTTCTCTTTTCTTGTTTATTAAGATTCCAAGAAGGGATGGCAGATCTGATTCTGCATTTCTTGAGAATCTCAGAGTCCTACCACAGCAAAGCACCAAGAACACAACAGATTACCATATGCCAGATGATCCTTTTGTGCAATATGAGCACCTTGCCAAAACTTGGGAACTCTTAGGACAAAGCCATAGATGGAAAAAGCAGCCAGAGGCTTCACAAAGCAAGGAAACAGCAGAAGCTGGAGAGAGAAAAGTTAGTTGCAGTTCAGAGACCCAGAGCACCAAAGCTGCAGAGGGAATTGCCCAGCACAGGGGAAGAACCCATTTGCAGTAGGAATAAGAAGTTTTAAAAGCAACATTTTCCTGCCAGTGACATGTGTGTTGTAAGCAACAGGGTTATGATGGCTTTCTCCACAAGACACACCTCCCAGCTTCACTTGCTCACAGTAGAAATGAGAGACAGGAGACCTTGAGTTGCACAGTTTATCTTTCAGAAGGACAGGTGCTGCCAAAATTGGTAGCCTGCAGCTATTTCAGGGTTATCATGAGCCATTCCTTGTATGAAAGATGCACCCAATGCAACATCAGCTGTCAGATGTGGCTGCACACACTCACATGAGGCCATGGCAAACCAGAGTTAACTTGCATGGCAGAAAGGTCAGCACAGTGCTGGGTGAAAAGTAACCAGGAATTCAGTTAAGACCCTACAGTCCACACTGATTACATCTTCTCTTCCTTCCTGAGAGAGGCTGAGGCTCTGAGAATATATCCAAGGATGACTATTTGCAGTTAAGTAAACTTGCTGTATTGACAGCTTAGAGAAATACTCCAGGTTGTTATTCTTAAATTGGGGCTGAAAGGGAGACAGCTCATTTCTGTCTCTTTTCCACAGAGTTTACAGTGTGCTTCCCAGCCTACCAGAATCAGGGGCACAATACAAAAAGCACTGAGTTCCTTGTAATCATTTATAACAAGACAGGATGCCCACTGACAGCAGGCGTTAACCACACAGGGGGTGTTTTGGCCCATCTCTCAAACCACGTGCAGGATTCTGCTGCTGATTTCTACAGAGAAAAGAGCAGCCTGGGAGAGCCAGATGTTTCAGAAATTCTCCATGTGAAGGTCACAGGCTGCAGGAAATCCACATCATGTTTGTGTTCTTAAGCAAAACGTGCCCATGGTGCCACTGATTTCACTGTAACACCACAAAGCAGGAATTCAGGCACAGGAATTCAGGCACAGGAATTCAGGCACAGGCTGAGCCCTGCAGGAACTGACACAGGCTCAGGATGGCTCTCCATGCCTGAGTATTTGTTCACTCCTATCCCCACCAACAGCATTTTGCACAGAAGCCAACTCCATCCTTATGAACTTTTCATGACTCTACAA
Source organism: Laterallus jamaicensis coturniculus (assembly GCA_022605575.1). Taxonomy (NCBI): domain Eukaryota; kingdom Metazoa; phylum Chordata; class Aves; order Gruiformes; family Rallidae; genus Laterallus; species Laterallus jamaicensis. The sequence continues at coordinate 2,640,288 of JAKCOX010000025.1, read as the reverse complement.
CACTCTTTATTCCAAAGCACCTCAAGTGCAGTCTCTTGTGACAAAAGAATAACAGCCAACCTGTTCTTAGACAGGTCACTCCATCCTTTGCTTCTCTACAGCAAACAGCATTATTTCTATAGAGCTCAGAAAGCAATGCCTTCCCAAAGGCCACTCCCCACTGCCCCTAGGATCTTGCTCACTCTTGTACCTTTAGACCTGGTAATAAGAAAGTATCAGGCAGAGAAAGCTGCATAAAAATAGTTTCTTCTGAGGAAATGAAGGATTTAAAGTGCATGAAAGTCTTTAAAGCCACAGGCTGGACCACAGTCTTCCAAGAAATGCACTTTAATACTGGTAATGCCTTCAGTTCTTCCCAGCTGCTATAGAATACTCCTTTGAAGATGGAAGCAAGGTTGCAATCCAGAAAGCCTCCTAAAGATTTATGGTTTGTCCCTCTAGAGGCACCATCTCAGTTGCCAATTGCTGGGGCTGCAAGAGCGACTGCTCCTCTGAAACAGCCGATCTCAGCTGTGTCTGTGGCATCCGTTTCCATGAGCTCGTCTCTGCAGCAGGAGACACAAGAAGAGCAGCCCTCTGTCAGCAGGAAGCTGGCAAAGGGACCTGGTTTTTAGAAGAGGGAAGGTTTAGGGAAAACCCAACATACACCAGAGTATTTAAACCTTGCAACCTCCCCAGCTAGCAGAAAGCTGGCAGCTAGGAAGGACCTAGGAAGAGCAGGGAGCTGTGGTTACATCCAGCAGACCTTCTGCCCAAGCCTGCCAGGCTGAATAAAACACACAGCTCCCTGTTTTCCACACACAGCTGCTTCTCAGGTGTAAGGAGGGAAGCAAACATAGCTGTCTTGGGCAGAATGTGATGAAGTTGCTCATGTTAATGCCCAGAATTATGCTCTAAAAGCCCTGTGATTTCAACACTTGCAGTATGAATGGGCCTAAATTTTACCTTTCCTAGAAAAAAGTATATGGTATAAAAAGGACAGGGATCTCCTGGAGAGAGTCCAGAGAAGGGCTACAAAGATGATGAAGGGTCTGGAGCATCTCCCCTGTGAGGAGAGGCTGAGAGAGCTGGGGCTGTTCAGTCTGGAGAGAAGAAGACTGAGGGGGGACCTAATCAATGTTTATCAATATCTTAAGCATGGGGTGCAGGGGGAAATGGGCAGCCCCTTTTCTGTGGTCAGTGGAGACAGGACAAGGGGCAATGGCTGCAAATTGGAGCACAGGAAGTTCCACACCAACATGGGGAGGAACTTTTCCCCAGTGAGGGTGCCAGAGCCCTGGGACAGGCTGCCCAGGGGGTGTGGAGTCTCCTTCTCTGGAGAGATTCCAGCCCCGTCTGGACACCGACCTGTGCAGTATGAGCTGGGGAGCTGCTTTGGCAGGGGGGTTGCACCCCAGGAGCTCTCCAGGGCCCTTCCAACCCCTACAACTCTGTGACTCTCTGAAAAAGCACCATGCACTTGTGCTACTGAGTCAGAGGGAAGAACAGCCCTCACTTTCTCAGCAGCATTTCCTTTCTACCAGAGGTAAGTAGGAACAGCATCTCCTCCATTCTTGTTATCTGTTCCCAAACTCTGACCAGGTTCACACCTACTGTAATTCTTTATTTTCTCAGCTCACAAGTGATGCTGCCTCTATCAGGGGATGCTGTGTGGAAGCAATTTCATGAACAAGCTGGCCTCATTAACATTTGTGTTACCAAAGACATAACAACATGCCAAGTGCAGCTGCTGAGCAGGAAGCTAAAAGGATACTGAATAGTTTTCTTCATTATTTAATTTACCTTCTGGATTTATTTCTGAATCACTGGTGTTTCCAGGATCTTCCTTAAGAACTCCCATGTCCTTTGCCCAATTTGTCCATTTTATTTCCTCTACTCTGTAGAGACAAAATGCAGCAGACACTGATGCATGGAGCACAGCATTTCAAACCAGATTTCACTGTCCCACAGCATCCCAACCAGCGCATCCTGCCAACACAACTGTGATGGTTTGTCTGCAGCAACAAGACCCTACAGAGCTTTTCTCTGAGTAAAGAGCTCCATGTAACCTGAGCTCCATGAGGTATCTTCTCCCCCTGTGTATTGTGTGCTGGTCTATGTTTGTTTTAAAATATCCCAGTTCCTCCCAGGGAACGTAATACCAAGGAGGCTCCTATGTTCCACTTTCTAAACATGGTCCCTAACACCCTGGAGTTAAGGAAGGGCTGCCTGCAGTTGGGTTGGCTGAGTGGAGAAAGGTTCATCTGCTCTCCCAGACCCTATATGCGAGGAAGAGTGCTGCCCCCTCGTGTTGCATGCTCCTGACCCAAGGGGCCACCAGCCTCCACCCCTCCCAGCAAAGCCTGCTCTCGGCACAGCTTGCAGCAAAGAAAGCAGCTCTGTGGGCACCCCACCACCACAGCTGCTTCCAGAGATGAGGGTTAATCAGGACAGCTTTGGGTGAGAGCATGAAAGCTGGAGGTTCAGGTAGCTCTCCAACTTCCAGCACTGCAGTGACCAACCATACCCAGAATGTGTGGTTGTGTCACTCTGTTGAGTCAGGGCTGAAATTCCCTGTGGTGGTTCAGCACTACCAGCTCATGAGTCATAGGAATCCGTTCCCAGGCCAAAGTAGAGGGGTAATGGTACATCTCTCTTACCTGAAACACCACCTCTCATCTTTCTTATTGAGGCCCACTGACACGAAACAGCCAGACCTCCTCTTCCCACCTTGGCGCCACAGCCAGGCCTTCTCTATCTCCAGAATAGCAATAGCCCTCTGAAAGAAGCAGTCTGTGTCAGAGAGGAAACAGTGCATACAGAGCCCAGCCCCTCCTTTCAATTAGATCTTCCCCCATTATCAACTACTTTGACTTCAAAAATCACTTGGAACCCAATCCCAAAGCACTCCTGAGCTTAACAGTGCCAGTTACTCCTGAGTGTCTTATGCTCATGGATCCAGACTGGCTGGTAGCCATGCAAACAGCATGAGTTATAAATGCATCTAAAGATGATGTTATTATTTACCCCCAGAGTGGAAAATTTACATAAAAGAAAAGTTTTTTAGCTGAGGTTTAAGAAGACAAAGACAGGCACTGCCACCTCTGACACTACAAGTCTCAAGCAGGAGTTTGGGCCCATGACACAACTGCTGAGCAGCACCACGTCTCACCTGCAGCTTCCAGATGCTTTTGCTGTAATCAGAAATATTTGTGACAGTCTCACTCATGAGCGCAATCAGCATGTTGAGCAGAAGAATGTAAGTGAGGATCACAAAGAGAAGCAGCAGGAGCATGACGAAGTATCTGAATCTGGCATGTTCCTGGAAATCCAGGTCACCCATCCCAATGGTGATCTTGAAGAGCTCCAGGGAGACACTAAGCAGCCCACCATACATAGCGTGGCTCCCGGTGCTCTCCAGCTGAGCAAGAGACTTGTTCTGAGAGACCGAAGGAGCGTCACCCATCAGCGTAACCAGAGCTAGGAGAAGAACAGGATTTGAGTCCTCCTCAGAAAAATGTACTTCTTGCAGCCCAGCCCAGAACATAACACTGAGTAAGGCCTTACCTGCAGCAAAGCCAAAGAGGAATATCATATAAACCAAGAGGAAACGCAGCAGGTCTCTCAGGATAGTCTGAAACACAAATCAGGAGGCAGTGTCATTCTCCAGCTCATGTGAATTCGCCAGTCTCACCTCCTGTTCTCACACATCATCAGCCAACCCCAGGTAGCAGCACTGAAAGCAAACTGGAAAATGCTTTTATCCAGTTTAAGAAACTACTAATACATGTTAAATCACTTCCTCAGGTAAGTAACATCATTGGTAGCTAAATCTCAAGAGTACTACACAAGCTTATGTTTGTATGAATAGGTTCTGTAAAACAAATAAATATCAAATAAATGAACTGTGTCCAGTTCTGGGCTCCTTGGTTTAAAAAGGACAGGGATCTCCTGGAGAGGCTCCAAAGAAGGGCTAGGAAGATGATTAGGGGCCTGGAGCATCTCCCCTGTGAGGAGAGGCTGAGTAAGTTGGGAATCTTCAGCCTTGAGAAGACTAAGGGGGGAACCTAATTAAAGTCTATAATTATCTGAAGCAGGGGATGCAGGGGGAATTGGCCAGCCCCTTTTCAGTGGTCTGTGGAGACAGGACAAGGGGCAATGGCTGCAAATTGGAGCACAGGAAGTTCCACACCAACCTGGGAAGGAACTTTTTCACAGTGAGGATGACAGAGCCCTGGAACAGGCTGCCCAGGGGGTGTGGAGTCTCCTTCTCTGGAGAGATTCCAGCCCCGTCTGGACACCGACCTGTGCAGTATGAGCTGGGGAGCTGCTTTGGCAGGGGGTTGGACCCCAGGAGCTCTCCAGGTCCCTTCCAACCCCTACAATTCTATGATCATGTCAGTTCCCCAGTCTGGCTGTTTCCAAATCGTTTCAGCACACACCTCTCTCTCTCTCTCTTCCATCTCCACTGGATATCACATAAGTGGTGATCAGAGTTCTTCCCTGGGACCTCACTTCACCTCTGCTTTGTCTTGCCTTTCTAGTTCCAGACTCTGCTATGGACCTGGAAACATCTCCCAGCCCAAGCATAACAGTTCCAGGGAACTGATGATTCTGACTTGTGGTTTTGAGTTACTTTATGACAAACCATTATGTGTCAGCTGCTGTCACTTGCTATACTCAACGAAAGCAAACGAGTGCCTTGCTGCAACTGTACTGTCTCAAAGACACTGATCTAATCTCCTCCTGCAACAGCTTTACTTCTATAGTCAGTACATTGATTCCATTTATGGTTCTCATGGTCCTAAGAGAAGAACAGTAATTGCAGGATTTCTATTAGTTCTTCACACCCAAAAGCTTTGCATGCAATGTTCTTCCCAAGTACTGACCTTCTGTATCATGACACTGTAGATCCCAGTGCGTTGAAAGCCCCGCGTGTAGTACAGCATGTTCAGCCATCCCAAAAGCAGGGAGAACACCATCACTGCCACATAGTTCTCTGAACTTGCACCATACAGGACTGCTGACAGCAGCAGTGAGAAAGCCTGGATGAAGCTGGAGAGAAATAAGAGTGAATGACACAAGAACTGACCTCACCAAAAAGGCCTATTTGCAGACCTGGTCTGGTTTGCAAGGGAAGGCAAACACATTGTACGAGGCTCCGCGGAGCGTATGGAGTGGCAGTTAATCAGGCAGTTTATATAAGCAAACCCTGTTAGAACCAGAGCCACAGATTATTGCAGTTTTGTTATGAGCTGGTGAATCTCACATGGAGACTCTGAGCTGCTTGATGTAACTCCCAGAACTGATATTAAATGGGGAAAAAAATAAACAACACATGCACATACACATCCATGCACACAGATGCCTCTGCACACGTTTCTCCTCAGAAAAATCACAGAATCACAGAATCTTAGGGGTTGGAAGGGACCTCAAGAGATCATCGGGTCCAACCCCCCTGCCAAAGCAGCTCCCCAGCTCATATTACATAGATAGGCGAGGAGTTAATGGAGAAGCTAGTTTCCTTAACAAGCAATTCTGAGCCACAATGACAATACAATCCAAATGTGAGCTCTTTTCCTAGCAAGTATACATTCTTAACTGTGGAGTAACTGAGGGTCTGCCCCTCACTGTGCTCCACTACAAATCCAAGGACAGACCCTTCCCAGCAAAGTCTGTTACGACAAAGGGTTACGACAAGATGCAGCGGATAGGAGAAGCGAGCAGGGAAGGGAAGGAAAGAGGAAATAGTGGCAGAGAATCAAGTTTTCCTGCTCACCATCTCTCAGTAATGTTAGGGCAACTTAGCTGCACACAGCAGAAGAAAACCCATGCTCTCACTGTGCAAAAAAAAACCCCCTCAAGTGACATACATCAAGATCTCAATGGCGCTGTCAGAACACATGGTCTTCAGGGACTGGCGTCGCCTCCGCAAGTACAGACTCTGATAGAGAAAAATCAATGGTAGCCATTCATCAGAAACACAGGGCATGCCAGAGTGAGTCCTGCCCAGCACAGCCTATTGCTCAGGGGAAAGGGCTGTTCCATCAGCTTCTCTTCATGCTTCTGCTTTCAAGATGCCCAATTTCAGCTAGTCATCTTTTCAAGATGGAAAAAAAGGTCTTATTTATAAAGGGCAAGGATAAATAAGGACTGAATCATCGCTCAGCCCAATGTCTTTATTAATAGATTGCATTAAATGCCAAGGATACATTTTAGTACCATAAATCACAGAAGTCTCTCAGAATCATTCGCTGTTGTGAACCTATTCTTCCTCTTGCCCAGCAACCTGGCTTGTGCCACCCCATCATGAAGTGTCTGAGAGCAGGATTCTCTCTTGCCATACACTCATGAGCACCCTTCTCACAAACAAACCAGACAAGAGAACCCCATACCTGTGCAAAGATTAGATAAATGCCTCCCAGCAAGATAATGATCAGTCCAGAAACCCACAGGAAACCTCCAGCTGTGAACTCCACTGGAAATGAAGGCTACAAGAGAAAACCCAAAAGCAAAGCACTAAAGACAGGCAGACACAGTGATGAGAACCACCCCACATCTTTTAAATTCAGCTCCATCCAGTCAGGCTTTCTAGATAAAAGAAGATGGGGTGTACCTTTACCCGTAGGGGTTGATAGTAGGCAATAGCTGTAAAGATGATCATGAATGACAAGTATGAGGCAAAACTGAAGTAGAATCTCTTGGAAGCAAATGTTTCCCATTTTTGCTGGAGCAGTTTGTTCAGTGGCTCCAAAACAACCATCTTGTACCGATTCTATGGAAAAACAAACAACAAAATGTACCCTTGTGTCAACAGGAATGCCAAGTCACCAGAGGGTTGTCTTTTTCAGGACTGAAGTTCAGTGGCTCCAACTAGGGTATTGCTAAGGGTTTATTCAGTCAGGCCTTTCAGCATGAAAGGCACTGAGCATCCTTGAAGAAGGTACTTCTGTTTGGCTTCATCAAGGCATTGGGACACACCCAGGCTTAGGACAACCAAAGGATCAAAAATTTCTCTCCTATTACAGGTTGTCAGAGACATGCCAAGCAGGCTATAAATAATTTAAAAATGCAAATACTTCCATCGTGCCTTTCTTCTCCAGGAAGACAATCATGTGAACCCCCACATCAACCTGAAATTATCTGTGATTACACAGCAACAGCATGGAAAGGCAGAAACTCTGCTACTGTCTTTGGCTTTTGGTGGAAGCACTCACCGGTGTGTCACTGCTGTATGCCAGAATCTCCAGCACAGAGTTCTCCTCAAAGCTGTCTATAGAGGACAAGTCATAGAGACACACATGGATAGGCCCATAGGTCCACTCGGTGAACTTGCGTGACAGGTGCCTGTACACTGGGTCTTTGATCTCTCTTTGGATAATGTGCTTGAAGATCTGAAGAAAAAAGGGATGCACACCAGAAAAATGAAGGTGTAGAATGACACAAGCATAGCCAAATCACCCTCAGATACAGGACACATGGCCTTCTGCTCTATCTAAAAGCAGAACAACTGCTTGCAGCCAGATAGGTTAGTATCTCCAAACACCAGACTAACTACACCTTGTATCAGCTCCTCCAGGAGCAGAACCAATTTTGTCTTGGCTGGGACAGAGCAGCAGCAGCCAGCTGAGACTCTGCATGACACTAACTGATGTGTCCTGGAAGAAGTCTCCTTTATCATCTCCTGTGGCACTGCCACTCTCAGCAGCAATACTATGGGTTGGCAGCAAGATGCTCCTACCTAAGACCCCACTGCTATGCTGAGGATGTATGCTGCACTCTTCCTTGTTTGTCAGCAACCCCAGGGATTTCCTCTGGTTGTCTTTACCTCCACTTTGCCTGTCTTGGCAGCAAGCTGCAGAGGATTTAATCCATCATAATTCACTATCTCCTCCAGTTTCCACGTTGGGTCAAGCTTCACACCTGCCTTCAAGATCTCAATGTAGGTTGTGCTCACAAACTTGGTGTTCTCCTTAGTGTCATCAGCAATCATCACCAGGGCATGGAGGACTGTGTTGCCCTGCGTATCCTGCTCCTGGAGCCTGGCTTTCTGGTGGGGATTGTTCAGAAGATAATCCACCACCTCCAGCTGGTTGGTACAAGCAGCCAAGGAGAGGGGAAGTTCACCTGAAGATATTTGGACAATATTTGGAGGGGAAGCAGAAAAAGGTTTAACAAAAAAAAAAAACCAAACAAGAAAAAAGAGGAATTATAGGAAAACACATTTAGCCTATTGTTTTACCATTGGAACACAGAACAAGTTCTTTCTCAGTATCTCTAGATTCAGAAAGGGTTTTGCAGTAAACAATTACTCCTTATTTCTGGGGGCAGCTGAAACTTTCCCAGACCCTTAATTTGGCTGAGCTAACCAAGTGTTTCTTTCTGTCTGAAGCCCCTCTGATGGGATTGAATACATAAAACCAAAGATGATGGCAAATGCTCTTTAGACTCCTTAGTCTGTGAAAGGATCCTGCCATTCAAATATGTCAAGAGCTTGGTTACAGGATACTGGAGATGGCAACCCACACACAGAGAAGAGAGCCCAGCTGAGAATTAGTGGCATTGCACACAGTAAGGCAATTAAAAAAGGGAACATGTTCCACACTGACTCACCAAAATAAAAGTAAACTCCTTCTTTCTTCTTCTTGAAGAATTCACCGTGGGCTCTGGCATGGACATCAGCTCCATTTTCCACTAGAAGCTTCACTAAATCTAGGCTCCTTTTCTCTATGGCGATATGGAGTGCGGTCTGGCCTAAGGAAACAGGTAAAACCCATCACTTGGTGCCACCATCAGAAGGAACAGGGAAGGGACTCCAACACAGTGTCATTTCAATAGCCACTCTTTGTTCTGTGTAGCAATCCTGCAGCCTCAGTGTTGGGCAAGGGGTGGGTGGCAATTGATGATTTTCAGCAGCGTTCACTGGAAAGGCACATTGCAAACACTGAGGCAGAGGACAAGCCCCAAGGCAATCAGAAATTCAACACAAGACCTGGCAATTAACCCTGCCTGGCACTGAGATCTCAAGCAGCTATGAGAGGATAAAGACAACCATACATGTACATGTCTATGCTGCATGTCTGCTATTTAAAGGGATAACCCAACCAGCCAAACTCATTCTTTAATAGTGATATACTATTTCTTTTTCCCATTTGGATGTGTTGTTTAAGCTTTCCAAAGCAAATCCTCTCATATTGCTCAGTTATTAGATGTCTATCTTCTCTGTTTTATAGACCAAGCACAAAGTTGCAGAAGTATAGAATTCAGAGCTGAAGAAGACACAGACCAGACTTGGGAGAAAAAGGTGAATAAGCCATTACTGGAATTGCACCAAAACTCTGGAACTGCTCCAGTTTCCCTCCTTGTACCCACACATCCCACCTGTCTGATGGGGAGACTGCTTTGACACAGCATCAGAACAGAAACCTTACCTCTGTAGTAACAATCAGAGCATGCCACATTGACAAGTGGCCTGGGATTCTGGGTCTTTTGGTCTATTTCCAACAAAAGTGGGATTGTGTCATTCTTTCCATTTTTTAAGTTCAGCAGGGCTTTCATTAAGCAGGTCTTCCCAGTCTTTGCATCTAGCAGAGAAAAGAGTATCAAGTGGGTTGCACGTATACTTTGCTCTTACCCAATTCAGCGTGCCCAGAACCTCCTATCATTGCAGGATCAAATGCAATAATAATGACTTTAAGGGCCTTTCTCAGTACTTTTAGTCTGCAGTAGAGGCAAACCCCTTAGAATCTATAGAAATAATGGCGTTCTCCATCCTCAGCTGGACATTAGGAAAATAAAAGAATAGACAGAGGGCTGGAGAAAGTAAAGAACCACAAGCAGGTTCTCCTGTTCCTCCCCAACAGGAGCAAGCACTGCCTCTGCTAACCCTGTTGATGGAGTATTGAGCAGGAATCTACCTGTGAATTCAGAATTGGTGAGAAATTTGGAGGTCCTCCTAAGGTACTCAAGTAAACCATCCAGTGCCTCGGGGCTGCCCCTTGAGACGGCGCTGAAGAGCCTGTCTCTGTCAAAGCGGTTTGGGTCCTTTTGGCTGTGGAAGGAATGCAAAGTGTTAAGAAGTTCTGGAGAGAGGAAGAGTGTGCAGCAAGTTCTAGTGGGATGGTATAAGAAAGGAGGCAGAAACTTTGTCAGAAAAAAGCCCCAGTATTTTATTTTTGAGTCAAGGGAAAAATAGAGACAGTTATTTCCCAGAATTCTCTTAAGTGGCTGCTCTTTCCATCAGCTGGAGCTCTTCCCAGATCCAGTCTGATGTGCAACCCTGGAACGCATCCAGAGCACAAAGACAGAGAAGCCCAAGATAGCTGCACGACCAGTCAGTCCCATGACATGGTGTGAAGCACTCTGTAAGCTGGTTTACATCCCTCCCTGGCAAGAGCAGTTCAGTTGTACAGGGCTCCACGCTAAGCTGCTCCTACACCCAGCTCACTCAGTGTTAGTTCAGTTATACCCCAGACACACCACCACACCATGCACATCCCTTCCAAGGGCAGAAGGTAAGGGCTAATACCTCTGCTTTCTGCTTTTAATTACCTCCCACAGGATACCTGTAATACGCCACTTTTAGTTAGACTTGGTAAAGTCTAAAGACCCTATCAGCAGGGATCAGTACAGCCCAACATGGACCACACCCCTGTCAAATACCCAGCAGTTACTCACTTGCTGACGAGTCCTGGCCGATAGTTCAGGTTAATCTTGACTTTAGGAGAAAAGTCACTGCTCTCCTTCTGATATGGTGTCTCCAGGGGCCGTGGTTCTCCTTTCTTTCCATGTCCTGATCTTTCTTCCTTTTTACTAGATGCAGGTTTATCTTCCTGGATACTGTCATCTGTTTCCAGCAATCCTATGAACCTGTTCCTCTGGCCTGGGCCTGGCTGCCCATTTGTGAAGTTATCCATTTCTAGTAGAGGTTGTCTTGCAGATCAAAGATGTTCCCTGCTGGAACCCTAAACCTGCAAGGGAGAGGCAGAATGAACACAAGCTGCTCACAAACCTAGAATGCGATGGGTACAGCACAGAGAGGAAAGGATGTTTCCAGGTCCAGGGTTCCTAGAGTTGACTATGGGTCCCTTGAGAGATTCCGTAACGCTCTGCACAGTAGGAGCATTTGGATAAAGGATCAAGGCCTTAAATAGGGAACTGCTGGTGAAGGAAAGTTCAGAAGCAGTTCATGAAATCCACACAACTTGTCTGCAGAACACTGGAACCCCCTTTGTGAGATGACCTCACCTGTTGGCAGCAGCACAGGTTCCTTACATAAAAGGCAAAGAAAGTGGATCTTTAGGGGACTACGATCATTGTTCTTGTGTCAGTGCAGCCAACGCAGGCTGGTCACCAAGTGGCCAAAAAGGTAAGATTTACCTCAGAGCAGTATGTTATGTTCATATTCTCTGTTGGTAAGGATTATGCTATTTCTACAAGGAAAACATACTCACAAACTATGTTCCCCTCCTGCATTCTCACATTTCATTCCAGGGCAAAACGAGTGGGATCTCCCCTGTGCCTTGGAGCTGGAAGTTCAAAGCCTGTTGGCTGTTTGTGCAAGCACAGGCTTTGAACTTCCAGCTCCATGGCACAGGCAGACACACACCCCAGCTGCCATGCGGACACTCGCAGCCCTGGGTGCCTGAACAGAGCACAGCTCTCCCAAGATCTGCTGTACAGGGAGCATCAGGGCTATCAGAGCACCCAGCCACTTCCCATCTAATATGCCCTGTACTCCTTTTTTTACTCTTTTGAGACACCTCTTCACACACCTGGAACCACCTCAGACCCACACCCAGTGCAAGCTATCTATGGTCAGCATGACTGCAGATCCACAGTTAGCCAGGCAGCAAGGAAACATCCATGATTACCAACCTGAAGCAGAGGTTTTTTTAATTACTCCGTCTCATTCACACGTCCTCCCTCCAAACGGTTAACAGGTTTTCTCCAAAGAGAAAGCTCCCTTGCTGGGACTACAGCCAGACTCCATAGCCTGTACCAGCAAAGAGGTAAATTGACACAGCATAAGCATTCGGGTTTGGATTAGGATGTGGAGAAATGTAATTCTAGGCAGAAAACAGCCACAAAACATCTTCAAGCAGCTCACAGCCAGAAATCCAAGAGCTGATTTCAAGACAAAGTGTTATGATAATTCAGCCATTCAGTTTAGTCTGCACTCTAATGACAAACATTCCTCTGCACACACAGGCATACACCCTGTAACCCCATTTCAAGACTTATTCCTTCCCCAAAACACTTACTGGTACATTTGCCGATCCTTTAGAGGGCTATTTGTACTTCCATAACAGTTTGCTTGTGCTTTTCTGTCTTCCTTTTCCCCCAAATCATTTCTCAGCTGCAGTTTCCATCTCTCCACAGCGCCCGAGAGAGTTATTTATTGTCAGGCTTGTACAGACAGCCCGTCTGGTTTAAAAGCAAGAGCAAAACGGTCCTATAAAAAAGGACCCTATAATATATACGTTCACTTTGTGCGTCCCCAGGAAACACAGAGAGCACTCTGTGTTTGCCAACTCAGTCTTCACTTCTCAAGGACTGAGTTGTTCCTGTCTGCAACTTTACCAAGCCATTTTGAGCTGCGCAGCACAAAAAAATAAGCCCTGCTGTCAAAAGAGGAAGAGCACAGCACTTACCCCAAGTTCCTGCAAGCTCCACCCAAGAACTGATCTGACAAGGAGTCCCAACAGATCCTTCAGAGGGTAAAGAAGCTCTCAGCAGAAACCAATTCAAGTACCAACAAGCGTTAAGAAGCATGAAAGCAGACCCAAAATTATTTACATCCATGGGTGAGAGTCCTCCTCTTCTGCAGAGATCACCACACTCATATTAGCAGTCTGTTAATGGCACGATGTCAAACTCCTAGTTGATGGTGGTCCATGAGAGAATCCAAGCTGCCTGTCAGAAGGAATAACCATGGATTATTGTCATTTACTCAACTGTGTAGCTTTCTGCAAAGTGGAGAAGGGCTTGCACAGGAAATGACTAGATAGATTTCTCAGTAAAAGGGAGAGCCAATGAGTGCAGTGCTCTTATATGGGAAAGCTGGCTGGCTATTGCAAATTCATAATGCTTAACCCCTGCCTGCACGTAAGGAGGTGACATCTCGCCTTCACCAGCAGCCCGCTGGGATCTCAAGGGAAGTGGCTGATTTCACCCTGAGAGCGCTAGAGACGGCGGTTTAGTTGTGGTTTGTCACAAGGCTCCCTCAGCCCCAGGACAAGCAAGTATGCATTGATACATCCAAGGTCAACTGTTTCTGTGGGAAACCAGTACTCCTCACACTTCACACACCCCGGTTATGAGGCAGCACAACCCATACAGAATAAACTCGCCAGAACATCACCCTACAACGTACACAGTGTCAGCTGCTCATCACAAGCACAGGAGACTGCACAAAGCAGCCCCAGTACTGAAATACTTACACCACTGGTTACTTAATTTGCAGCTAGTGCCCATTTCTTAATGGGCTGGCTCTCCAAAGGACCACCTTGGAAAGGGTTGGAGGTTCTGGGAGGATGGACTGACCATCCCTACAACTGCCTGCAGTTAAAACCGTGCCCACACTAACTGTCCTTCCCTTGTCTTTCACAAAACAGGACCCCCAGGAAACAGGACATCAGCCCCCAGCAAGCATCTTGGTTTTTTCTCTCCCACTCCTAAGAGAACAGAGGCAGCACGATCTTATTTCCCACAGAATCAACACCGGATGACACTCAGCACTCACAGTCTCAACAGCATTACCCAGCACGAAGTTGCTGCCTAAAGCAATCCTCATCTGACAGGACTGCAGATGATGTGGGGCTTCCTGGAATGTGGCTGTCACCCACAGAAACACTCCCAGATGGCTCCGGCTTTGAGTCAGATGCAGGCTGTGAGAAGACCTCTCTATAAATACACCCATCAAATGGCAGGGTGCCTCTTTCTCTTTCGCAGCTTCGCATGAGATCGCAAACTTATTCCTCAGATTCCCATGTTTCAAAATTAAGCTGATACAGGAACATCACAAAGCTGAACCATTTATTAGGACCCACAGGAGAAGGTATAAACATAGGCAGATAAATTGAATCGTGGAATATACTGAGTTGGAAGGGACCCATAAGGACCATTGAGTCCAACGCCTGATGCAAGACCAGATCTCAATCCCTCCTCTCCCTCATTCCAGCTTTGCACTGACTTACTTCGCTTTGCTTTTGTCATGTTTCACTTAATTTGCCACAGTAAAAACAGACAGGAGTTGAGCTCTGACTTAGGGATTTGAAGCCTCTTGGGCTTTTCATTCCTTCCCCCCAGCTTTCATGGGAGTCAGCCCACCATTCCCGCCGACAACAAGCGCATCATAACAGAGTGCTTTCTGCATCTGGTTTTAATAGCTTACACAGAGGAAGGGGAATGTGCAGCTTGCTGGGAAAGGAATCACTGCCAGCTGAGAGGTCACCACAGCAAAACAGAAACATGGAGCTGCTGGGGGAACACAGGACCTTTGGTATGCTTCCACACATGCGCACATGCCTTCCCAGAGAGTACCCCAGGGTAAACACTTGCACTTCAATGTCAGAGAAGGGAGAAGCAAGGCAGGGAAAAGCCACAAGATCTGCCCAAATGTGCTCTTGCCAGTGACAGCGTTCCGAGGTCAGCAATAGGATTATGTCACTGCTGAGTGCTATGCCAGCTGAGCTGCTTATGCTGCTTAACAAGCATCTTGCCACCAAGTTTTATCAGCCTGATCACTGCTAGGACTCAGGAGAAAGACATCTGAAACTGCATGCAAGGACAGGAACAGAAGCAGTTTAATTACAGCTACATGCCAGCCTCAAGTCTCAAAAGCAACAAGTGATCCCCTTGCCTTTTGAGGCTTTTATTCGGGGAGACAAGGAGAAATCTTGCAATTGCTCAGTGAATGAGTCGGATGGCACCAAGTTTCTCCTGACAGGAGACATGTATAGATGATATAGGAAGAAGCACAGTAACGCACAGCAGGAAAACAACAATGGAAACCTGCTAAAACAGAAGGCAAAAGGAATCTCATTTCCCAAAACACGTGTTCTCTGTTCACCTTGGAGCACATTTTTGCCAAATACCAAAAAATAGAATACTCTCATGATGAACATGATGCCTTCTGTAAGATCAGAGTGACTTAAAACGTCTGTAATTTAATTACAGCATTGACCTGCAGGCACTCTAGGGGGCAGCATCTCAAAAATCATCTTCAGGGGAGGAGAGAAGCCTGTAATGACAACACGCACGATAGACATTTTCTCCAGAACAGGTAAAACAGTGCTTTGCTCAAAGCTCACAAAGCCACATGGCTAGGGGAGAAAACTGTTTCTTTTAAGAGTGTACTTTCACACTGGGGAAAATACCCCTTATTTTTGGAAGGCCTGACTTCTTTTTTTTGGTGCAACTGTTACATAAAACTTAAACTGAAGGGATGAATTTTAGCAGCTTTATGGAATCTATACCTAGGGGACACCAGCCAACTAAAATCCAAATACACTTGAATATAATTCCTCATTGGAATCTGTCCGATAGCCCCAGGGACTCAATTAATTTACATTACATTATTTACATTAACTACTACTCTTACATCACAATATTTAAAGGTTTTTATCTATATACTTCTGAGGGACCATCCACTTCATTTATTCCTTAAATGGAAGTATCTTTCAACTTGACGTATTCCTCTCTGTAGGATTACAGCCTGAAGGAACCGCTGACAACCGAAGAGCACCAGAATATGAAACCCAACCGTACGAAACACTGTTTCTGTGGAGAAACACCGACACCCAGCGGCCACTTCCTAAACCTGAGTTGCAACTGCTTCAGGAAACCCTTCAAGGACAGCAAAAAGGAGTCACGAGCATCCACTTGGAAGGATTAGAGCCCTCCGGTTATTTGTATCACATACCTAACAGAAACATGGCCAATTTAAAAACCTGAGCGCCGAATAAGGCTGGTTTAGATGGGACAGAGATGTTCCATAAATATAACCATGTGGATCTGTGACTGCAGCTACCACACCATGCCCTCAGACCTGCAGGCAAGGCTGCCAAAGCCCTGAGGTATTCCCAAGGTGTGCTCGCCTCCAGCCTCGCTCCCCCATATGACTGCATTTTGGGGCAGTCACTTCCACAGCAAAACCCTAAACAAGACTCAGTATAGCTCACCTGTTACATCTTAAACCAGGGAGAACAAAACTCAGTATAGCTCACCTGTTACATCTTAAACCAGGGAGGTACTTTTTTAAAAGCACAAAAGCCTTGAAAGCTTGGAGTCTCTTTTTCTTTCTAGGAGAGAACAGACTGGAAAGCAAGCGAGGCTGTAAGACAAAGCACAAAGGCCAGGCAGAAAACTCAGGCTGCAGCAGGATTAAAAGATGTTATCAGAATCTGTTGTCAATACAGGAGCACAAGGATTATTCCCTTTTAATAGTATATAGATTCTGGCTAAAGCCTATTAGCTTATTTATTTTAGCTATGAGTAGTTGGCTCTAAGCAGATTGGATTGAGGTACCACCACCTTGTGAGAAAAACAATGTACCCTAACACCATTAACATTGTCTCCCTCACACCTCAGCCTTTTGTTTGTAACTTCTTCAGGGTGAACAGTGTTATGCAAATTGGTATTTTAACTTCCCTGTAATTTATAGATACCTCCCTAATTCTCATCACTTGAAATAAACTGCAGAGATATTTTCCTTACAGAAGAAATCCCTTGCAGTCACCTGCTGCAGGTAGTGCCTGCCACCCCTCTGTTTGGGGATGAGCAGCCTGGCAGGAGCAGCCCAAGTCCCACACATAGATCCCATGCCCTGGCAGTGAGCAGAGCCCAGCTCCACACACCCCCAGGGCACTGCTGTGTCACTACAGGGATGTCCTCCCACCTGCATGGGCCTTAATGAAGTGCCCTCCTGTGCCATGTCCAGAAGCCAAACACAGAGCTAATTAACTTCCAGCACATGCCTCACCTATGCACATCTTCCCAATGGGCTGGGGAAACAGCACATGCTGATTCTCCCTCAGCTCAGGCTGCCCAAAATAGGCCTGAGCTGCTCCCCACAACCACAGAGGGACCCAACATTCCCCCCCTCTTCCCTGCACTTGTGAGGCTAAAGAAGGCTCTAGGCACAGGTCCCCTTATGGGCCATCCACCACAGGAAGACCAGAAAGACCCAGAAAAGCAAAGGTTGAACATGGGTTTGGCTTGGGTAGCATAAAACCAGAGTGAACATGCACTGGGACACTGGTGCAGAACCGTATCACCTTCCCAGGGTCCCAGCTAATTTTATCATGGAGCATATCAGCAGCAGAGTAATGTAAATTTATTCAGTGCCACACCTCCTCTGGACTGTAAACTTACACACTACTGAGCACAGAGAACTAAGAGAAACCCAGTAAGGAGTGGCTGGGGTTGGTTGGGGTCTCTGAAGACCCTTGCCCACCTTTGCTACTCAGACAGGGACAGCCAGAGTTGGTTACCCAGAACCAGCCCACAGATTTTTAGAACCTGCAAGAAGGAAAACTCCACAACCCTTGCAGGGAACTTGCCTAGGTGACTAAACTGGAAAAATAACAAGACCTGGCTAAATGGCTGAACTGGAAAAAGCAGACAAGGAAAAACAAAGGCAGTTGTAGGAAAAACTCAGCCTCAGCAAAGTATTTCCTATGGCAGGCACAGCAATTGAGTACAGGACTCCACATCTGTTAGCACAGCTGTGTCCAGCACCAGGAAGCAAGCCCAGCTGCTGGAAAAAATAAGCCTGTCACAGCTGTAACTACCAAAGTCACACTGCAGTTACAATGTGCAGCTTGCCAGAGAAGAGCAGTGTGACCTTCCAGCCAAGGCTGTACCTGTACCAAGCACACACTGCTAATACATGTGTGCACACAGTCATGTTAGACTGAGCTGAAATTCCCAGAAAACAGACTTCCACAGCAACACTACACTGAACCAGAAGTCAACTAAGACTGCGCACAGTATGAAGGGTACCAGCACACAAACACTGGTCACACACAGGTGCCTACACTCACATCTTGAGGTAAAGTTGCCAAAATTAAAGATTCAGACCCTGGCAGTCACCTGCCTTAGTCTTTTACTGTTGGGAGTGCACAAAGGACACCACCACCCTTCATGACCCACCACCCATCAACTAAACCCCACCCCTTTGAGTTTCCTTAGCCCACCCATATAAAAACCGAACACACCGGCTTTCAGTTTGAAGTCCCTAACTTTAGGCATTAAATGGTTACCTAAATGTTTAACCAGGGCAGGACACTGCTGTACCACTGCCACGTTTTACCACCGCTCAAGTTCCTGTTAGAGCCAGACTTCCCTCCCACCCACCCTGCAGCAGCACTTCTCCAGAACACGTTCCCCCACATCCCCCAAGTATACTTTGCACAGGCCAACACTGGCCCCATGCAGTTTCCAGGAAGTACTTTGCCAGTCAGCACACTGAAGCTCAAGTCTCTCAGCAGCTGTCAGGCAAAGTTTTTCCTCTCAGCACTAGAGGAGCCCAGGTGAACACCCTGCCAGCTCACAGGCTGCAGCACACCACACCCTGGGGCACCCAGTCATACCAGCCCACATGACAGTGGCTGAGGCCTTCTCAAGACCATTATTATTCCTTTCTGGAAACAAAGTGTGGTTATACTCTAGGAAGAAAAAACAACATTGAATTAGTGCTCAAATTACCATTTTAATCCAGATTGTTTCATCCACAAGGTCTATATTTAACATGCAGAGAAGCTTAAACTGCA
Organism: Laterallus jamaicensis coturniculus; assembly: GCA_022605575.1. Taxonomy (NCBI): domain Eukaryota; kingdom Metazoa; phylum Chordata; class Aves; order Gruiformes; family Rallidae; genus Laterallus; species Laterallus jamaicensis. Next base: position 2,621,533 of record JAKCOX010000025.1, on the reverse strand, counting down.
AGGAACAAAGCTGAAGTAAGCATGTCACTTCACACACCAGTTTTACTAGCTTGAACTGAGACAGACTACAAATGGTGATGTGCAACAGAAAACTTTATTAGCATTACAGACAGTTGTTCAGCAGTTACTGCAGCTGGCATTAGCCTTGCATTTAACTTAAGACATTAAAGAACTACAGTGCAAACAAGAGCCATGGGCAATCTTGTTGTCAAGCAAGATGCACAATAACTTAGCAGCCACCCCTCAGGCGCAGGACAAGGTGCAGGGTGGATTCCTTCTGGATGTTGTAGTCAGACAGGGTGCGGCCATCCTCCAGCTGCTTGCCAGCAAAGATGAGACGCTGCTGATCAGGAGGAATGCCTTCCTTGTCCTGGATCTTGGCCTTCACATTCTCGATGGTGTCACTGGGCTCGACCTCAAGGGTGATGGTCTTGCCTGTCAGGGTCTTCACAAAGATCTGCATGCCACCCCTCAGGCGCAGGACAAGGTGCAGGGTAGACTCCTTCTGGATGTTGTAGTCAGACAGGGTGCGGCCATCTTCCAGTTGCTTGCCAGCAAAGATCAGCCTCTGCTGATCAGGAGGAATGCCTTCCTTGTCCTGGATCTTGGCCTTCACATTCTCAATGGTGTCACTGGGCTCGACCTCAAGGGTGATGGTCTTGCCTGTCAGGGTCTTCACGAAGATCTGCATGCCACCTCTGAGGCGCAGCACAAGATGGAGGGTGGATTCCTTCTGGATGTTGTAGTCAGACAGGGTGCGGCCATCTTCCAGCTGCTTGCCAGCAAAGATCAGCCTCTGCTGATCAGGAGGAATGCCTTCCTTGTCCTGGATCTTGGCCTTCACATTCTCGATGGTGTCACTGGGCTCAACCTCAAGAGTGATGGTCTTGCCTGTCAGGGTCTTCACAAAGATCTGCATGCCACCCCTCAGGCGCAGGACAAGGTGCAGGGTGGATTCCTTCTGGATGTTGTAGTCAGACAGGGTGCGGCCATCTTCCAGCTGCTTGCCGGCAAAGATCAGCCTCTGCTGATCAGGAGGAATGCCTTCCTTGTCCTGGATCTTGGCCTTCACATTCTCGATGGTATCACTGGGCTCGACCTCAAGGGTGATGGTCTTGCCTGTCAGGGTCTTCACAAAGATCTGCATGCCACCTCTCAGGCGCAGCACAAGATGGAGGGTGGATTCCTTCTGGATGTTGTAGTCAGAAAGGGTGCGGCCATCTTCCAGCTGCTTGCCGGCAAAGATCAGACGCTGCTGATCAGGAGGAATGCCTTCCTTGTCCTGGATCTTGGCCTTCACATTCTCAATGGTGTCACTGGGCTCAACTTCAAGGGTGATTGTCTTGCCTGTCAGAGTCTTCACAAAGATCTGCATGCCACCTCTGAGGCGCAGCACAAGATGGAGGGTAGACTCCTTCTGGATGTTGTAGTCAGACAGGGTGCGGCCATCTTCCAGCTGCTTGCCGGCAAAGATCAGACGCTGCTGATCAGGAGGAATGCCTTCCTTGTCCTGGATCTTGGCTTTTACATTTTCAATTGTGTCACTGGGCTCAACCTCAAGGGTGATGGTCTTGCCTGTCAGGGTCTTCACAAAGATCTGCATGTTGAACTGCAAAACATAAATAGCTTTCAGCGTTAGATAGATACTCATGAACAGTTTTAGAATATTTAAAATACATTACAGCTTCCGTTTTCATTTTTCACGACGGTTTTCTAGAATTACTTTCAACTATTTCGACTGATTTCAACTCTTTTTTGAAGCTTATTACACTACTCTCAGAGCCCCTCAGCACGCCGCTCCCCGGCCCTTGCCCCCTCACACAGCCGCCTCCCGCACTGCTGCCGAGGGGCCTCACGGGGGCGAACGACGCCAGCAGCCCCGCGCTCCTCGCCTGAGGCGGTGACTCAGCAGCCCGCTCTCCGGCCGAGGCGGACTGGGCGTTGTTTCCCCCGTGAGACTCGCTCCTTCCCGTAAGGCCATGTTTTTTCGGGGTTTTTCGTTTTATCTCGCCCCAGTCCCGAGCAGCACGGCTCCGAGGCCGGACTCCGCGCAACCCCTTCCCCCTCACCGCCGACACCACGGGCCCCCTCACCACAAGCACCCGCCCCACTCCCGCTCCCTCACCCCGATAAAAACGGTCTTTCCCCCCCCTTCCCAAACCCTCCCGCCGTTCCACTCACGTCTCGGCCCTGAGCGCTGATCGGTAGAAGTCCAACTGCTCCGCGGCTGCTGATACCAGTGTCGCAGCCACACGCCTATTTATAGCGTATCCCACATTCAGTCCCCGCCCCCTCCAACTGACGTGTCCATCCGCCTCCCAAAGTAGTCCCAAGCAAAAGGTCCCTGGCGGGACAAATACTCGCCTTTCTCCCTCTCCAATCCCTCTCTCGGGCGCAGAGGGGTCTCGGGGTCTCGGTGTGGGGGGGTCTCACACCCCGAAAAGTAGAAATCTTTGAGAAGCGGGTTAATCTGAAGGCGCACGGCCGTTTGAGAAGAAAGCTCGGCGCTGATTGGTGCAGAGGTAAGAACACTGAGCGTTGATTGGTTGATCGAGGGGGAAAGGAAGAGAAGACCGGGGGTGGCGCGGCCGTCAGTTGTAAGGGAAAGCTCTGGAAGATTCGGGCGCTGCTCCGCGCTGATTGGTGCGCGGTGAGGTCAGCGCTGTTGCCAGGGTGGAGCCGCTTGGCGGAGGCAGATTTCGGTGAGGGCGGGGGGAGGAAGGGCGGGGAGTAGGGCTGATGGTGGGGGGGGGATGTGGGGGGGGGGGTGTGAAAAAGGCCCACAGCCCTGCCGGGATGGGGGAGTGAGAGAGGGCCGGGGCTCTCCCTTTACCCCTGTGTCAGCCTTAGGCAACGCTCGGGGGGGAGCCTGGCATCGGTTGGGGTACAATCCCTTTATCCCTGGGGGGTAAAGGAACGCTCGGGGGGAGCCTGGCATCGGTTGGGGTACAGTCCCTTTATCCCTGGGGGATAAAGGGGTTATCTTTCTGCCTGAGCCCCTTCGCCGGGGTGGTGTGAGGCATGCGGGGCCGGGGCTGCCTGCACCCGTGAGGAGCAGCTGGAAAGGGCAGAAGCGAGTTAGCAAAAGCTGGGGGGAAAAAAACCCCACAGTTATTTAGGAATTTGGGGAGCGCTGGGGAGTCCTGGTGTGTCAGGCTGCGTGTGCCCCTTGCCACGCAGCCCTTTGAACCACTTCAGCCTGCTGACTGCTTGATTCTTTCAAGCCAGGTTGCAAAACAAGCCCCGTGGTGAAGCGCTGACATTTGACATTCGAACGGCTGTTTACTTGCCTTCAAAACAGGAAGCCTTGGTCGGGTTAGGGAGCAACTTCCTTCTGTGAGCTGAGCATAGGGAAATGTGGTTGGTGTTAATTAAGCTTCATTAGACCTTTCTGACTGGCTCTTAACTCGTTTTAGATCATAACTAAACCTGGAGCGCCCACAGTCCAGAAAGGCTTTTATTGATATGGTGGTGTTTCATAGAATCATAGCATGGCAAGGGTTGGAAGGGACCCTGAGGATCACAAAGCTCCAACCCCCCTGCCACAGGCAGGGACACCAACCTCAGGCCTTCATCTGCTTCTAGCTCCTTTAGTGAAACCAGATGAACTTGCTGTTAAATCCTCTGCTCCCAAAGCAGGAGCACACACGAGGGGTGGGATTCAGCACCCTATCTCCCCCTTCAAAACCAAACAACCAAAATATCCCAACAGCAAAAACCCTTTTGCTTTCCTTTAACAGGGCTTACATCTCCTAGCACCTCCTGGTTTACAGTAAAAAGGAAATAAATCATCCCAACAGTAATTACTGACAACATGAAAAAGGGAAGAGAGGAAAATGGTGACTGGGAAGTTCAGGGACAGCTCCATGGCAATAGCTAACCTTGAAAATATTATTCAGCTACATAAATTTAGGATAAAGGGCAGATTTAGGCAGTATCATGTTTGTTTTCATTATGCTGCCAGCTTTGCTCAATGTTTCCAGTAGGTTCCTTTTGTTTGTGTGACTAAATGTTTGCTCCGTGGCTGACCTGGCTCTGCTGTGTATCTCAGGCACTGCTCCAGGAACCTGTCCCCAGCTGAACAATACCATGGCATCCTGGGAGGAGGGCCACGAGTGAAAGGCAACATCTCTTGAGCTGGAGATTAACCACAGGCTGAGATAAAGACAGGTCTGTGTTTGAGTGCATCAGGGTGGTATTATGTATTTTAGTGCATATGCCTTTAGGTTTTTATGTCCCTCTAGATGGAGGAGGAATTTCTTTTTTCTTTCCTTTCTCAGTAAACCAGAAAACACTAGAGGCTTCCCTTGTTTTTTTCTGAGTATGGCTAAACCCCATGACTGATCTGCTTTCACTACTGTTGTTTGGTTTCTGTTTAAATTTTCAAATCAACAGATCAGAGGAATGTCCCAACAAGATGGCTCTACTTTAAATACCTTGTTAATAATGGCTCCTGAAAAATTTGTGCTTCAGGGAAATGACATTACCCAAAGCAAACACAGGCAGCAATGTACTGACATTTACTGACATTGAATGCAGACTATTTTAAAAGCAGTTATGGATTAAATTCATCAAGTCCATGCAAAAAGCCTCATTATTTTCCTCAGTTATCCATCCCTCTGTCAGAAGAGATAAACAGAAGAGTGAGGCTTTGTGCACACAACTCCAGGGCCTTGCAGAATTACGCTAATCTCCATAGCCTATGGGTGAGGTCCTCTGCACAGGCTACTATTAGCATTTCTCAGCCTACACTGATGGGATTCACTGAATTTTCCCAAGTATTAAACTGCCATAGCCATCTCCATGCCCACCTCTTCATTTTTGGGGACTGGGGGGCTGCGTACAGAGAGCTGCTTAAATACCTCTTTTCCCATCCCCAGGCTTTTTCTGTGTGATAAACTTGTGTTCTGAATGTTCCACGCTTCATATCTGCATTTAAAATACATCCTACTTTTCCTCAAGTAGCTCATGCTGAATAAAAATCATCAAGCAGCTGACTCTGAACTGTATATAAATAAATGCAAAGCTGAAAAAAAACCCCCCAGAAATCTGTATCTTGTGACAGGCCTGACTGCGCAGGTGGTTCCAGCCCTTGCCAGGGCATGGGGCCTGCAGTTTGGAACACGTATTTCTTTCCAAGTGCTTTCAAAAGTAGGTCATTGGGCAGCAGTATAAAGCAACCTACTTTCAGAAGAGGAGAATCTGGGGTCAAAGAAATGATCCCAATGAATCTGTACATTCTAGAACACAAGCTGGGTCTGTTTTTTATGTCTTAGCAACGAGCCTATCATTTCTACATGAGCGATGTCACATGAAGCTGTCTTGTTTATCTTTAGTTACCAGGGTTTAACTTGGGACAACCAGCCAGTCAGGTGATTTGAGTATGTGTAGCAAGTTCAGTGCTGTCCCTTTGTCCACATAAAAATAGGGCTGCTTACCACAGGGGAAAAAACAATGTATATTCTAGAATCACAGAATTGTAGGGGTTGGAAGGGACCTCGAGAGATCATCGGGTCTAACCCCCCTGCCAAAGCAGGCTCCCTGGGACATATCACTCAGGGAGCCTGCTAACCCTAATTCCTAATATTACTCCTACCTACCTAAGGTGTCTCTCACTGTGTGTGACAGAGCAAAACCATATTTACTTGTTTGCAGCTGTGAAGATAAATATTTTCTCCCCAAACCTGTAACACTGCAGTACGACCCAGTCTTTGCTGAAGTTCCAGCCACAAGACAAATAGAGCTGTGGCATGTTAGTGCTTGTCCTTGTACTGCCAAGCTCAAGGGTTACAAAAATAGAGAGTCACAATTCAAAGTAGTATTACCAAATGACCAAAAAAAGACAACTGAGTTTTGGGGTTTAAGCCTTATGCTAAAAATACCTTAAATAAGCAAAGTTTCTAAGAAGTTACCAACTTAAGGAGCTGAAAGCTTAGTAAAAGGAGGAAAACAAGCAATGCTCCTCTGTCTCCCTGTTTGTTTAAAGCATATTTTGACTTTGCAGGAGACATGTGATACAGGTTTAAGATCTGTGCTGCCACAATAAACAGGCTTGGGCATGTCCTCCTTTGTAGGTCTAGATGACCTACAATTCATGATGCTTCTGATGTAAGGAGACTTCTAAAGGGCATTTTATAAAGGCACCATCAGTCTAAAATCACAGGTTTGTGTCTGCACGTTACGCCAGTGAAAGTAGCAATTAATAACTGGCTCTAATCTAAAAATTACTTGTCTGCATCTTTTCAGGCTGCCTCCTGCCTGTGAGTCTCTTGGATCTGCTCCAAGCTGCACTGCAGTGAAGGAGTTCTCTTTGTTCACGTTCTCTGCTGCGCCTGAGCCGAACGAGCGTGTGGTTTCTGGGGGGAGGTTTTTTCAGCAGGATAGCAAAGCAGCACCTTGAAAAAAAAAAAAGAAGGACAGAAAAAAATAAGTCCTAAAACACTGTTAATTGTTATTAATTAGTTGGCTTTCATGTTTTGATGGAACCTCTCTAACAGTGAACAAACCCAAATACTGTCAAGGCCGTTCTGAACAGCGTCTGTCCGTGGGCTGAGATGTGATACCTCCTGTATTTTGTCTTCAGATCCAGCTTGGATCCTTTGATGCTGAGGACAATGTCCCCTCCACCACAGTAAGACTAAAATCCAAGTGCTGACATTTTTCTCCCCTGCACAAACTATGTAGTTTTAACCACCTCAGTTCTTCTAAGCATGGCATTAGCTATTTGCTGCGTATGGGATGAAAAGCATCCAGAGTTTCTAATTCACTTTAACCCCCAAACTGCTGCTTTCAGGGCTGCTTTTGTGATGAAAATGCCCACACAGGCAGAATCTCAGTGCGGGCTGCAAGCCAGGCTTGCAGAGCTGAGTCATTGTTACACAAACAGCGCTGGGATGACACAGAAAAACCACCTTTGTACTTTAACATTAACCAACCACGTCAGCTGTTGAACTTCGAATATCACAGGGCAGCTAAAAAGAACAGCAATTTACTGGACTTTTCCTCCTGTCCATCCCATCATCTATCTCAGTAATTCTTCCTGCTCCGTTTTGTGTCAGAAGTTTAAGAGCAAAGCATTCTTCATCAAGCCATTGGCTTCTAACTGCTGTTGGGCAAACATTTAATCAGATTTGGAAGTCAGGCTGTGACAGTGACAGCTGTTAACTCTTTGACACCGGGAAGCACCCTGCTGCCCAGGTACACGGACAGCACAGCACACAATCACTGAGATGAAGGGCTCACGGTCAGGGTACCACTGAAATTTATCCTCAGCCAGAGACTGACTCTAAAGCTCTTAAATGATTATTTATGTCAGACCCAATGTTGAGCTTTAAGAATTATTTGTCATAAAATAAGATTAATATGTAATTTCAATTTTTTTAAAGAATTATTTGTAATGAAATATGAAAGAAACGAAGAAGGAGGAAGAATTTCTGACTCTAGCCTTCTGGAACACAGCTGCATTTTGTTCTTCCATTTTGTCTTCCAGTTCTTTTATCTGGAAGTGTTGCATGGGAACAGAATTTATGCTCTCAAAATGCTTCCCACATTTAAAATATGCTGAACTGGGTGTGGAGGGGCTCACAGAGGGACAGACTGGCAGATGTCACATGGACTGCATACTCCATTTTTCTCACTGGAACTGGTTTTTTGAGAGCGTACAAGTGCTAATTTCTCCTGAGCTGAGAGAGGAGGCTGTTTGTGTGAGCTGATCATTAACAAGCTCCTGAAATATGTTCTGCCTTTCAGTTTAGCACAGTTAACTGTTTTTAGAAATGGACAGATCATGTAGGCTGAAACCTGCAACTGCTGCTGGCTGTGTGCCACACCGAAGGTAAATGAATCCACGCTGCAAACTGCACAGGTTTGGTTTCAGTTTGTGGTCTCCAGTTTCACCTCAGTGACTTTTTCTCCCAAAAGGTGACCGACATGAAATCTGGTGTGACTAAAAGTCTGGGAGTGGCTCAGGTCAAGAACTACAGATGAACATGCTGGCAGAGGCCAGAATTTGTCATACAGGGTGTATTAAAATGGTCCCATTAGGATGAGTAACCAGTAGCGAGGTTCTATACGAGGAGCAACAGGAAATTGTAACTTGGTACCCTTTCCTGTCATCAGGGAAGAGAGGTGCTGAGCCACAGGATTGTTATGTGAGTCCTGGTCCGTGCCCTCTCAGGAGGCAGCCTACGCACTGTAGTCATATGTTTTTAAAGCTGTTTTCCAGCCCACAGAGTGCTGATAGCCATTTCATCATTGCCCACTTGCTTTGCTGGCTGAGATATGACCCTTTGGTGCCTGTTCTACCCCACAACAGCCTGCCAACTCACTTGTTTACATCTTTCCCTGCTCCCCTTCTTGAGAAGAGCAAGACACTAAGTCCTCTTGAAAATAGAAATTGCTGATTATAACTCAATTTCCCAATCCTGCAACACTGGGCACAAAGATTTGTTCTTGGAGTGATATTTCCCCATCCACCTCAAAGGTGACCTGAGCACCTACAAGTTTTGACCTCTCCCCTGTATTGAAGTTTTACCTGAGAAACAGCACTGTCTCTCAGAAGTTCAAGAATAACCTTTTCTTAGATATTTATTACTAGAGAGGGGCTGTCACATTTCCATATGCTTTTTGTTTTCTTTTGAAGACACCTACTACCTCGTTTTCCTTTTCAAGACTTTGGTGACACAATTTGTGATGAGTTGTCTAGTGGGAGTGTGTTAAACCCATTTCTCCCTGAGGCTGCCATAACCATTCCAAACCTCAGGAAGGGCTAAAGACATTCCTGAAGGTGGGCCCTGGGCTTCCCTGCCGCTTTTCAGCGAGACCTGGCCAGGCTGGAGAGCTGGGCAGGGAGACACCTCATGAAGTTCAACTAAAGCCAGTGGAGAGTCTGGCCCCTGGGGAGGAACAACTGCTGGAATCAGGACAGGCTGGAGGGGAGCTGCTGGAGAGGAGCTCTGTGGAGAAGGACCTGGGGGTGCTGGTGGGGGACAGGGTGGCCATGAGCCAGCAGTGTGCCCTGGGGCTGAGAGAGACAATGGGATCCTGGGGGCATCAGGAGGAGTGTGGGCAGCAGGTCACAGGAGGGGATCCTCCCCCTCTGCTCTGCCCTGCTCAGGCCCCACCTGGAGTGTTGTGTCCAGTGCTGGGCTCCCTGGGGTAAAAAGGACAGGGATCTCCTGGAGAGAGTCCAGAGGAGGCTAAGAAGATGATGAAGGGCCTGGAACATCTATCCTATGAGGAAAGGCTGAGTGAGTTGGGGCTGTTCAGCCTGGAGAGAAGACCTTATTAATGTCTACAAATATCTTAAGGATGGGGTGCAGGGGAAATGGGCAGCCCCTTTTCAGTGTCTGTGGGGACAGGACAAGGGGCAATGGCTGCAAATTGGAGCACAGGAAGTTCCACACCAACATGGGGAGGAACTTTTCCCCAGTGAGGGTGAGGGAGCCCTGGGACAGGCTGCCCAGGGGGTGTGGAGTCTCCTTCTCTGGAGAGATTCCAGCCCCGACTGGACACCGACCTGTGCAGTATGAGCTGGGGAGCTGCTTTGGCAGGGGGTTGCACCCCAGGAGCTCTGGGGGTCCCTTCCAACCCCTGGGATTCTATGATTCGCTCAGCAGCTCTCGGGTTCTAAACGCGGGGGGGGGGGGGGGGGGGGGGGGCAGATGTGAAGCAACGTACTTAGACAGCACCTCGGGTCAGCAAAGCGCCCTGACACCCCTGACTCGGCGGGTTCAGCCTCACGCCGTCTGTACATGCGGGAGGCGAGCCCTTCCTTTGGGCAGACCGGCGCGGGGCGGTGATATCAGTCACTTCCAGTCCCGGCCGCCCGCCGCCCCCCGTCACAGCCGGCAGACGGGGCCGCCGCCGGGCGCGGAGCCTCCTCTAGGCCCCGCCATTGCCGGGCCCCTCCTCCGGGTCACCCCCGGTCCCGCCGCGCGGCGCGACGACACCGCGGCGCCCCCTGGCGGACGCGACGCGACGACGCTCGGCGGCGCATGGGGCGAGCCACGGCGGGCAACGCGCGGCGCTCCCGGCGGGGCAGCGTGGCCGCCAGCTCCCCCGCGGGCGGGAGCCGCCGGGGGCGAGAGAAGAAGGCGGGCGAACCCCCGTCGGGGCCGGGGGCGCAGGCACAGCCCCCCGGCCCCTTCGATTTGGGGGCGCAGAGCGGGCGCTGGGCCGCCTTCCAGGAGCGGCACCGGCTGAGCTGCGAGGAGGCGGCGCGGCTGCTGCTGGACGCCTAGTGAGTACGGGGCCGAGGCGGCTCTTCCCGCAGCTTCCAGGCTCAGCCACCCTGCCCGGAGGCTTCTTCCCCCGTTAGGTCACCGTCCTCTGGAAGCATTTGCCCAGCAGTAAACACAGGCTTCCGGAGAGCTGCAGAGAAGAGCGGGGTGGGGGCGGTGGTCCCCGCACGCCTTACGCCACGGCTTGCGTTGGTTTGGGGCTCTCCCACCCAAAATGCCCTTGGGGGCACCGCGGGATTCGTGCGGCTCAGCTTCTCAATCTCCACCCATCTCCTGTGCTCTTCCCCCCCACCCCCGTCTCCCAGGGCACAGCACAGCGTCGCTGGGCTGTAATCAGTTACTGTCCGGGGCAGTGAAAACCGGGAAGGGAAAGGTTTTCCCTTGGCAGCTCGCGTTTGACCCGGCACGGGGATTCGAGCCGGTTGCTATGGAGGCAGCGCAGGGCAGAGGGGAAAGCACAAGCTCAGAAATTCCTTGATCGTGAAGCTCCTTTGCAATCACAACAGAAAATGCATTTCGAATTTTCTGTAGAATTCACTTCCCCCCTGCCTTTTCCCAGCTCCTGAATGGAGGAATATTAGTGGTGAGTAGAACTGAGAGACAATTCAGTGCCCAGTTCCAAGAGGGTTGTCTTGTGATAATGCTGCTTGTTTCTATGTATTGTTGTGCAGAGGTGATGCTGTAGCCTGGGTCAGTGTTCTGACCTGGACCGTGGCAGGGGAGCACGTCTCCTACTGCATGCAGGGTGCCCTTGACTTGAACTGGTGCTCTTCTTTGTTTTTCTCCAGCTTAATTAAACCAGAAATGCAATTGTTTGCAGAGCCATTCTTCTCTCATTTTGGGCACATTTGACACAAACACATTGCTGTGGATACACTTCTGGGTGTTCAGGAACTGCTTAGAGCAGAGTCACATAATGGTGTATTGAGGCCCCAGCTGGATCCTGTGTCCAGAGCTGGGGCCCCAATACAAGAGAGATGTGGGGCTGTTGGAGAGGGGTCAGAGGAGCCAGGGAGATGCTCAGAGGGCTGGAGCAGCTGCCCTACAAAGAGAGGCTGAGGGAGCTGGGCTGGGTCAGCCTGGAGAAGAGAAGGCTGTGGGGGGACCTCATTGCAGCCTGCCAGTCCTTGAAGGGAGCAGAGGAACAGGAGGGGAATCAGCTTGTTAAAGGACAGACACTGGCAGGACAAGGGGGATGGATTAAAGCTAAAGGAAGGAAGGGTTAGATTGGATATTAGGGGGAAGTTCTGTGCAGAGAGAGTGGTGAGGGGCTGGAAGGGGCTGCCCAGAGAGGGGGTGGGTGCCCCGTGTCTGGGGGTGTTCAAGGCCGGGTTGGATGGGGCCCTGGGCAACCTTGTGTAGCTCCAGGCCTGAGGTTGGTGTCCCTGCCTGTGGCAGGGGGGTTGGAGTTCTGTGACCCTTGGGGTCCCTTCCAACCCTTGCCTTTCTATGATTCTATGATATTGGTGTATGTAACAAGCTTTAATGTTCATGGCCAAGCCCAAAATACAGTAGCAAAACCTCTCTTGTCGTTTCTCTCTGCAGTGAATACAGAGGTTTGGTCAAACACACAGGAGGCTGTCACTGCGGAGCTGTCCGCTTTGAGGTCTGGGCTTCAGCAGATCTGCATGTTTTTAACTGCAAGTGAGTTGGCTTTGTTCTTTATTCTCATAGATGAAGATAGCTCGTATGCCTTACCAATCAATACCTTAGAGCAAAAAGAAGACAACATCCTCTGAGCTGTTCCTGTAGGATATTCTTCTGTATGGGATCAGTGCTGGTGATAGCAGGTGCTGCTTCCCTGGGCAGGACTTCAGGTCTGGTGTCCACACTCAGAGGAAGCAGCATGAGAGGTCTAGTGAGTACAAGCCCTCTGCTCTACATTTCCTCTTAGTGCAGTGGGCTCAAAGCACATCAGCCCCTTTTTAACTTGTTCTTTTTAAGTGAACATTATTACATCTCTGACCACTAACTGCTACCCAGTGGCTGGCACTGGAATTTGTGGTCAAGAAGTCCACACTGGATCTGAGTGCTGTACTGTAACTTGTCCACCACTTCTAGAAAGATCTGCTTTTTCTTTTACAGTTGCAGTATTTGCACAAAGAAACAGAACAGACACTTCATTGTCCCAGCATCCCGTTTCAAGCTGCTGAAGGTAGAGTAAGAATGAATAAAAGCATGGCTGTGAACATGAGCAGTATAATCCAGTGGTATCCTCAAACATGCAAGTGGCAGCCAGTTTTCTATCTTAAGTTTGCTATGGCTGGTTGGGGGAAATGGCTGAATTTTATGCTGCCTGGTGTGGGTGTGTTAGTGCATCTTATTTAGTGAGATGATGTTAAAGCTCTTGCAGTTCTCAGGCTTGACTCTTATGGACACATGTATATACAAAGCACAGGGGTTCAGAAAAGAAGCATGAATGCAGAACTGTATCTCAAGTAGAGACATGAAGGTGGCATTTTAAATTTTACATTGCTTTAGCTACAGGCCCACAGAAAGTAATAACATCTGTTTATGTAGAAAACTTACGTTGCTTTTCATTTGCTTAGGGTGCTGATAATTTGACAACATACACCTTCAACACACATCATGCCCAGCACACATTCTGCAAGACCTGTGGTGTACAGAGCTTTTATACTCCTCGTTCTAATCCAGATGGTTATGGTAGGTAGAAAGAGTAAATGGTGGTAACCAAAGTTAACTACATAGCACACCTTGGATAAAGGCTCTGTTGGATGCTAATGTGACAGCACTGAGCAGCATGTGTCTTAAGAGCTTGTTCCCAAAGTGCTAAACATCTAGAACTGCAGTCTGACCTCGTGGCTCCTCCTTTAGAAACAGTCACCTATGACATGTGGGCTTCTGCCCATGACAGGTTTCTCATCTAGGCTCCTCAGCTGTTCAGCAGTGGCTGGGCTGAGCATGTACCACTCCCTGGGATGCCCCACGCACAGAGGGATGCAGGCATCGCCCACACTTTACCTCTGACAAGCTGGTTTCTATGTACTCTGTCTTTCTTCAGGAATAGCTCCCCATTGTCTGGATGATGGGACAGTGCAGACCATTGTCACAGAGGATATCAATGGCAAGGAATGGGAGAAGGCAATGAAGGAACATAAGACCATCAGAGACATGTCAAAACCCTGACACACCCTTCCAGCAGCTGAACTGGGAGCACTGCTGTGGAACTGTAGCTTGTGCTTTCCTGGGTGAGGGTTGGCAAAAATCAATCTCCACATTGTTGTTACCTGTTCTCTGTTTCTTAAATAAATCTTTCTATGCTGCCCGTCCCATCCATTTGTGACTTTCCATTTTCAAACCACCTCTGTCCCATAAACCACCCCAGGGCTGCTATTTCAGTCCTTTGTCCTTAGCTGTGCTAAAGTTTAAATCACAACAAACAGAGCAATATAAAAATAATAATACTAATAAAAAAGTCTAATCTTGTATGGATATTCCCTGTGTTTCAAGTCTGGCTTATAAAAACATCCTGTATAAGATAATCTCTTGTAGAGGACACAGTATTAACTTACACTGGTTTTTCTCCATTTGCTTCAATGAATTGACCATGGATTTAAAGTTAATGGGGCTCTGCAAGAGCTTAGCAGGCTCAGGTTCTGTGTGGCATTTACACAGATGCTTAGCTGCATGCAAGACAGAGGCCAGGAAACTTCCTCATGTGATTAAGTACTATTTTGCTTAGGCCTGGGTTTACTCATGGTTTTAAGGCTGAGTAGGCATATGCTCAGGCACTGACTCATGGCCAGGGAACAGAGTTCAACACTGTCATACTCACACAACAATAGGCACGTTCTGCAGTACAACCAGGAACTTGTTTGTGTCTTCTGGAGGAGGATGTGCTCACAGCAACAGATGGGACGTGGCAACTCAGGCTCTGACCCTGACTATGCAATGAGCAGCTGTGCAGATCCAGGAAAGATGCCTCCTCTAGATGTGAGCCCAGGTGAGCGAGGGCAAAGGCCCACACAAGTGTTGAGTATCACTGACTTTGTGCCACCATGACCCCACAGAAACCCAACTCACTGGTAAAACTGGGTAAGAAATGAAACCTCTGAAAGCTGCTTCCCTTACCTTTTAATGTACAGGATCTTGAAGTCTTGCACTTGTCTCTTACGTATGCAGAACAGCTTTTGAAACATCTCTGGCAATTTTTATCTCTGCATGTGCCTTATAAAATACTTCCTTGCAGTCTGGGCCTGCTGCACCTCATTCTTCGCTCCTGTTGAGACTCTTGTGAGTTGATCTCAAGCCCCATGTTCTGAAGCAAGAAGAAACGCTCATGTTTCCTGAGGGATGCTCTGTGAAGGTGGAGCCTGCAACTCAATGTGCATGGAAGCAGCAGCAGAGACCAGTCCAATTAAGAGAAATTTGTATGATTTCTGATGTTTTATTTGTAAGCTTTGGCCTTTTAAAGTTCTGACTGAATAAGACAGGGCTTCTTGTTCTGGTTGTATCTGTGGAGGTAGCATGGTCTTTGAAAAGTTACTCCTGATACTGGATGTTACAGAAGCACCAAGAGATAGTTGCCAAGAAGTCCTTGCATCTGTATCCTTTTGGGGAAAAACAGTTTGTTCCATGTTTTCCCTAATGCAGAATACTCCTGCTTCTGACTCCTAATTAGGTTAATCCAAATTTCTTATCCTATTTAAACTTCTACAGTGAGAAAACAGAGTAGCTGTTGAACCCTGTTCATCTCAACGTATCAGGCAACAAGATACTCAGAAGTTCGTAAAGTCTGGTTTGTGTAGTCTGAAAGAAGAGTACACAAAGAGAATCCTGTCCTCTTCAGCACATAACAGGTGATTTTTCTTTAATCCTGGGCCTGGCATGGTCCTTCTTTCACTCATTCTTTTCCTCCTGAAGTTGTGAGCAATGTCTGTTTTACAGAAGGCGGAGGGAATTGATCACCATATAACGTGAGAAGAGCACATAGGCGTGGCGGAACCAAAGGAGCTGGCTGCGATGACACCGCATGGCTCTCTAGAAGGAAAAAGAATTGAGAAAGCATTACAAGAACCTTCCAGACCTAATGTGAGGGCAAGTTTCCCAAGCATCCTCTGAGGTTCCCTGCCAGTTTATAGGACAGCCTGTTTCAGTGAGCAGGGAAGCAGCAGCCTGAGGTAGAAGGCTGCCTATTCATGGGGTGCAAGGGCTGGGAAAGGCCTCTCTGCCTCCTCATCCCTGGTGGAGGGCTCAGAGGAGTCCTGCTAGAAAGGATATTAGCTGCACATTGTGACAGTTTCTTTGTCACACAGAGCTCCTCTTCCCCACATGATCTCAAGCCTGGGTGTTCACATGCTGGGGAAGCAGAAACCTGAGAGCTGTGTATCTGAGAACACTTTGCATGCTGCTTCCGATCATAGATTGCCAGCTGAAACTGAGCTGCTATTTATAGTGCTCCAGCTTAGGAAGGTCAGATTTCAGAAACAACAAATCAAGGGAATAACATTACTTTTATCACAGCAGTTTCCATATGTAACTCTTACCTTTTAACAGCCTCAGAAGCAGGGAAGTTCTGTAATCTGTGGATCAACGGGGCAGGAGGTATTTTCATGCTATGGAAGGGGAGCTAATCAGATTCTGGTATAGAGTGCTGTGGACTAGATCATCCAGTTGGAACTAGACGATCTTTAAGGTCTCTTCTAACCCAAACCAGTCTATGATTTTATGATTTTACATGTGTGAGATCTCATGCAGCAAAGTGGTTCAAAAAATACACAGTAGAGAAGGAAATGTGTGAAGTGGTTTGGACCACAAGTTCACAAGTTGTGATCTCTAGTTAGAGATCTCCATGGATCCAGAGCTGCAGATCTGCTCAGCCCTCTCCTGCAATCCCCCCAGCACATGAAGCAGCCTGTCTTGTCCACTCACATCTTACAAATGGAGGGGAATCAACTTTTTAAAAGGGCAGATAATGGCAGGACAAGGGGGAATGGTTTAAAGCTGAAGGAGGGAAGGGTTAGATTGGATATTAGGGGGAAGTTCTTTACAGAGAGAGTGGTGAGGGGCTGGAACAGGCTGCCCAGAGAGGGGGTGGGTGCCCCGTGTCTGGGGGTGTTCAAGGCCAGGTTGGATGGGGCCCTGGGCAACCTTGTGTAGCTCCAGGCCTGAGGTTGGTGTCCCTGCCTGTGGCAGGGGGGTTGGAGCTTTATGATCCTCGGGGTCCCTTCCAACCCATGCCATTCTATGATTCTAAATCCCTACAGATTATTCATTAGTAACATTTACAATCCATATATATTATTTATTAAGTTCTCTGCGAAGACAGTGACTAAAGTCTTCACAATGATGATCAGCTATTCAAACAGGTTAAGCAGGTACCACACATCTCACCCGGGCTTGTTCAGTCTCCTCCTCTGTGAGTATGAAGAGTGCATCTCTGGGCAGGAGGCAGGAAATGGGTACATCCAGGACAGACAGGTACTTTCGGAAGAGATTCACTGATTCAAGCACGAGCACACGGCATCCTAGAGAGAGAAGGAGAAGAAATATTTCAGAACAGTCTTGCAAGCTGACCATCTCTCCAGGCTCAGGAGGTCTTTGCAGGCTTCTGGGTATTGCTGGCCATGGGCATCCTTTCTGTGCAAGAAAAGGAGCAACTCCTACTGTTGCTCCCACTGGGATCTCTTACTCCCCAGTCCATGTCTACGACCATTTGTACTGGTTCTTGTTCTGTATGTGCTCTGTGGAAAGCAAAGCTAGTTCTGAACACCAGAGGGTTTGGTGGGCTTTTTTCCTTATAATTTGAATTATTCCTGTGTGTTTAGACTCGAAGAGAAAAGCACAGGTGGTGCTCTGAGTGCTGGCACCGTATCAGAGAATGGAAATATAAAACAGCAGTCTCTGGTTCAACTACAAAAATAAAATTTCCTCTTTCTACTCTGATTCTTAACTACAGAAAAAATATCTACTGGGAATGGTTGTATCAGCTATTAACTCAGGCAGTTACACTTTAACAAGAGTTCCAGAATTCAGTGCTCAGCTGTTTGTGTTGAAGCAGATGAAGGTAATGTCTATGGAGATTCTACTGGTGTGGATTTTTGTTTCTGTTTAAAGAGCCCCTTGAACTCAAAAGTTAATTGCTAATTTTTTTACCATGGCTAAATTGTCTCCACTGATGAACTCGGAGCTACTGATGGTAGCCTGTAGCTCTCAAGGGCACTGCTTTAGGATTTCTTAGGGCTTGGAAGCTGCTGTGAGTATGCTCCACATTTCAGACAGTGCATTGAAGTTAGATAGAAGAGGCCAAAGTCACAGTTTGCACAGGTGGTCTGATACACAACCAGGTTTGCAATGAGATTTTCCTCAGTGTGCCCTTGAACAGTGTAATTATACAAAGGAGACAAAGACCAATGCTGAATTGCTGCAAAAGCTGCCTAATGGACTATTCTAGTGCATGAAGCCTGTGCTCACGTGTCCAATACTTCTTAAGCTGTAATGTCCTGAGCACAAAGTGAACTGGTGGTGCTCAAATACCTCTTGGCTCTAAAATGTAGGCAGGACTTGTGCCCTCCTAAGGGAAGAGACTCTTGAGGACTGGGGCAGAAGCAAACATCTTTTCCAAAAGAGTAACTACATGCAGTGGGATTCTGGGAGAGGTGATGAAGCCTCTGCTAGGGGCCCTCTGCAGATCTGCTGAGGAATCTCATCCCGTAAGGATCTGAGCAGTCAATGTGGTGTTAACTTCCCTATTTGGGACATTTGCTAGATTAGATGCTTCAATCTAGCCTCTTACCGAGTACAAGAAAGGAAAGCAAAACTTGCTGCTCTTACAGTGAATTCATTTCCTGGAGACACAGGGGAAGAAGCCCCCAGAAGTGTCCAAAGTAGAGCATGGTGCTCAAAGATACTTCATCAGCACCAGTCCTTCTCCCACCAGGGCTCTGTGAACCCAGGAACAAACAGCATAAACAGGAGAACCCTCCACAAATCCCCTCACAAGCAATCTGTGCCCCCTGCCTCTCCCCAGCGATGCTAACTCATTTCCCTGCACAGAAAGATCTTGCTTTTATTCCTGCAAGGCCTGCAATGGCAGGATGTGGCAGCCCTGACAGACTCCCCTCCAGCACATCTCCAGGACCTTTCAATTCCCTTCTTTCTCCTCTCTCCTTCAGGAGGATGCACAATTGGTTCTAACTTTTCAATAGTCTTTTCCACTGTCAAATGCAAAACTGGCAACTACTTCAGCCTCAGGAGAGCTCCAGGAACGTGCTGCCCTTCCAGTTCTCTTTCTGCTCTCATCCTGGTACATGTCCCCTCAGCTGGGTGGACGGAGCATTCAGAGGAGCTCATTTCTGGAGCATTCAGAGGAGCTCATTTCTCCTCATTCACTCACTTTGGAGTGGTTCCAAAGAATGTTTATCAGTACAGTGATAGGTGCTTTAGAATCACAGAATCATAGAATGGCAAGGGTTGGAAGGGACCCCAAGGGTCACAGAGCTCCAACCCCCTGCCACAGGCAGGGACACCAACCTCAGGCCTGGAGCTACACAAGGTTGCCCAGGGCCCCAGCCAACCTGGCCTTGAACACCCCCAGGGACGGGGCACCCACCCCCTCTCTGGGCAGCCTGTTCCAGCCCCTCACCACTCTCTCTGGAAAAAACTTCCCCCTAATATCCAATCTAACCCTTCCTTCCTTTAGCTTTAATCCATCCCCCTTGTCCTGCCATTATCTGCCCTAATGTGAACCCAGGAACAAACTTTCTTTGCTTTATATATATAAATAAATATATATATATATATATATATTCTGTGGGTACAGAAAGGCAGGGTTAGAGGCCTGAAGGGAATCACCGGCACCAAAGTCAGCGCTGTGCCAGGAACCGGAGGGAAAGCCCTCCTGAAGCCCAGCCACCTTCGCTGCAGGCCCGGCCCGCCAGGACCTGCCGGGAGATGGCGGTGTCCGCCAGCGGCGGAGGGAGCTGGGGCCCACAGCCTGCCTGCGGCCCGCGCTGGGATCAGCTTTGGCAGCCCCCCCCTCCTGAAGGCCCTCCCGTAACTCTGTCAGTGCCGTACCACGGCACGACTCCCGTCCTGCTGCAGCCTCAGCCATCCGGCCCTTGCAAGGTCACGGCGCCTCTCCCTGCGGAGCAGCAGCTGTGTAAGGCCATCTGGAGGGGAGGATGGCACTGCCTAGCTCCCTGCGGCGGGGCCCAGGGACGTGCGGGAATGCAGGCAGCTGTGTGCCACTTCCGAACTGCGAGCCTGAGCCGCCTCTCGCTCATGGCCCACCTTGACAAGTGACAGCCAGAGCAGATGCTGTGGAGCTGCTGGAAGGTTTCAGCTTGCTACTGCAAAGGATGCTCTGCAGGGACAAGTGTCACAGTTGCACACAGAAGGGCTCTGACAGTTGTTTTCACTCTCACTGAAGACATTTCTTGTTTCCAAGTAGCAAACTTACAAGCAAACAGTTGCCACGAGGAGGAGAACCATTCTTCTGCCTCCTTCTCTGCAGAGATCCTCTGGGCTGCTCAGCAAGGCCCAGTCTGTGGGTGGGTGGTTCCCAGTGAAAGCATTAGTATGGTGCTGCACTATGGTACAGCAGAAGAAAGGAACAGATATGGAACCTCTTGCTCTTGTGATCAGCATTCCCACTAGCCCCCTTTGCTTTTCAGCATCCTCTTAAGGCTGGGCTGCTCTGTCAAAAAAATGCACTCTTCCTTTCCTCATAATTCTTTTTCCCCTAAGAAATATTAATTCAAGCAGTAATTAAACCTGTTTCTTCCCCAAAGCTCAGCAACAAGGGCTCAAAGCAACTGGAAGTGCTTTCAGTATTGATCAGTCTGACCTCCCAGGCCCCCGTCGGTCAGATCAGGCAAAGCAATGGCATTCAAGCCTCACAAAATGAAGGGCACTCTAAGAGTCTTCTGTCTTCACAATATGACAAAGCTGTCCACATGCTGACAGCAAAGGCTGCTCTGCATGGGAATGTGAGATGAAATGAAGCAGGGAAGGAATGTACAGTCCAGGGAGAGATGGAAAAGGGTTCAGAGAAACAGGCTGCTCCTGCCAAGCAGGGTAAGAGAAGTGCTGCCATTGATGAGTCTACTCCTGTGACACCAGCAGGTGAAGCTTTGCAGAGCCTGTTGTGGCTGTGACCTGGGCAGGGTGGGATTAACAGTGTAACACAACCTCTCTAGTTTGGCAGAAAGGGCAAGATCGATACAGGGAGCGGATTAGGCCTAGAATAGAAGCACATGGAGCCTGCAGCCCGCCTCGGCTCGGCTTTCTACTTCCAAATCACTGGGCAGCAAGTATGCCCAGAATGAGGGAGCTGGGCTGGGTCAGCCTGGAGAAGAGAAGGCTGTGGGGGGACCTCATTGCAGCCTGCCAGTCCCTGAAGGGAGCAGAGGAACAGGAGGGGAATCAGCTTGTTAAAGGACAGACACTGGCAGGACAAGGGGGATGGATTAAAGCTAAAGGAAGGAAGGGTTAGATTGGATATTAGGGGGAAGTTCTTTGCAGAGAGAGTGGTGAGGGGCTGGAACAGGCTGCCCAGAGAGGGGGTGGGTGCCCCGTGTCTGGGGGTGTTCAAGGCCAGGTTGGATGGGGCCCTGGGCAACCTTGTGTAGCTCCAGGCCTGAGGTTGGTGTCCCTGCCTGTGGCAGGGGGGTTGGAGCTCTGTGACCCTTGGGGTGCCTTCCAACCCATGCCAGTCTATGATTCTATGAATGAGATGCTTGTTAGCAGACCTGTGTGTGCTATAGGCTTGCACCGCTCCTGCCAGACATCAGCACACCAGCACTTTTGGAAGAGCACGGGTTATAGTGGGATGGGGCCAGTAGTAGGGGTGGATGCATATCCAACAGCTGTCTCAGCTTCTTGAAACAAGCCACGTGCTTGTGCCTGGGCTGGAGAACTTGATTACAGATTATAAAAAGCCTGTTGTGTTTACACTGGCTAAAGGCATTAGAAAGCAAAGCAGGATGGATATTTAGGGTGCTCATTTGCATATCACTGAGGCAATGGTTTCCGCATTTGGAGAGAGGTTTTCTGGGGAGTCCCTGATCACACAGGCTTGCACAGGTTCACCCACAAATGGTTCCCTCTTACCAAGAGAAGCACAGCACATTTCCATGGCCTGAACATGCCTTTCAGCTCTATCCAGACAGCCTCAGTCCCAGCATCACTCTTCTTTCATTAAGCCCCTCTGATGCACAGCCCTGCACGCCTGCCAGATCAAATTATAAATACTGGGAATTTCAATGAGACTGGAACTATATTTGGAAAGGCTTAGTGTAAGCAGCAGCATGGGAGCTCCCCGTTCCTTTGGTGTTTGTAGGTCATGTCAGATGTGATGTAATCAGAGCAGCAAAGCTTTCACATAGCTTCAGGAGTCTCTTCATGCTGCTAGAGAAATGTGCTCTACATATGGGTCTGTTTTCAAACCTGAACCAATCTGAGGCACAGCCCATATTCAGGACCACAGTGGATCCAACAAACCTGCACAAGCAGAACCCGAAGGTGGTTCTGTCCAGGGAAGGCCTGACATCCAGCAGTGACATCTACCACTGCAGCTCCTTGTTCTTTCTCTGAACTGCACACAGAGCTCTTTGCTGCATCCCAAAACTGAACAAAGAAAAGGTCCTAGGGAAGATGGGGGCATCAGTACTCCTGTTTGAGAGATGGAGGAATTGAAGGGACTAGAGTTACAGCTCAGTTAAAGGGCATTCTGTCATCTTGGCTCACACTCTCTCCAGCAGATCTTGGTCTGCATCTTGCTGCTAGCAGGGAATTAAAACGGATTTGCTGTGACACAACCAATTCCTACAGCGATTCAGGAATTAGCATTGAAGAAAAAGTCTGTAAGACTGCTGAGGGAGCTGGGAGATTGATTGGGTGGGCCTGGTTGAGCCACCATGCTGTGCTTTGCAGAAACAGCTCACAGCTTTGTGCTTAAAACTCCTACAGATTTATCCCTGACTCTAGAACTGCTTGCTGGAGATAGGGGCTGCAGACCTACTCTGGGACAGCAGCTAGAAAAGGGGCTCATGGGCAGCCTGCTTCTGTACTTCCTTTCCTTACTTGTACTGAGAGTTTCTCAGACTACTTGCTTGCTGACAATTTCAAGTGCCTTTCCCATACTGACCACATTCTGATGGAAGCTTAGCTTGGTACATGCAGCCATTGTTGGCTGAGCTGGGAATGGTTTCTGAAGCTTTTGTCACACACACACCATGTCTGATGTGACCAAAAACTCAGGTGCTGAGCTGACAGACCCAGAAATAACACTTAAATTCAAGCAAGATAGGAAGAGGCATAGGCCAGACACTGAATTCACACCACTAAGACAGAACAACCCCAAAGGACAGAAAAGTGACTGCAGAGAAGCCTGAGCTGGTAAAAAACTGCAGGGAGATAAAAGGGCAAGGAAGAGTTCAGCTGCAGGTTTCATTTGCATTGCAAATAGCAGTGACTTAGGCAAATCAAACTCTGGACAGAACTTTCAGGTCAATGATTGCCTAATACCTCCAGGGTCATAAAGCAACATACCTTCAGGTAACTTCCTCTCTGAGTGCAGGTACCTGTGAATGGAGAGAGAGAATATGGGAGTAAATGCCCAGTGAAGTTACTAAAATCCTGATTTGACAGGTATAAACAGGTAGAAACCCTTTTAATACACACACACACAGTGGCTGAATTTTATGAGAAAGTTCAGCAGCCAACACTAGATGCACACATTCCCCATCTGACCCTGCCATTACTCTTCTCATCCTGGCTGTTGGGACACAGCACAAATAAGGTCCATAAATCCACCTTGCTCTCAAACCTCTTGTGTTGCACTAAGGGAAACTGCAGGAAGCTGCTAAAGGCTATTCACCTCCCAGAGCATGGGCTCTTTTAAATCCTGGGTTTGCTCATCAGGGACATTGCTTCAGTGGCAGCTTCTCTTTGGGAACAAGCTGCCTTTGTTTCTAACCTGTGCTGGCACTGGGACATCTGAGAAGCTGCTCTGGCTTTCTGTTCACCAAGATTTTGACCCTTTTGTCCTGGGAAGCCTCTAGCAAAAATGCATCCCTTGGAAATGGAATGAAGGGACCCAGTCCAGGAGCTGTGAACAGTGATGGTACATCTATCAGAAGTGTAAGCAAATGATCCTGATGTGGTAAAGGCATCAGAGAGTAGTTGCTTCAATTCCTCTTTAATTCACTTGTTTTTCCTCCTCTATCCTGTGCTTCATGGCTTCAGAGCACTTGTGCTCACATCATCCAGTGAGACCTGGCCAGACTGGAGAGCTGGGCAGGGAGACACCTCATGAAGTTCAACTAAAGCCAGTGGAGAGTCTGGCCCCTGGGGAGGAAGAACTGCTGGAATCAGGACAGGCTGGGGGGGAGCTGCTGGAGAGGAGCTCTGTGGAGAAGGACCTGGGGGTGCTGGTGGGTGACAGGGTGGCCATGAGCCAGCAGTGTGCCCTGGGGCTGAGAGAGACAATGGGATCCTGGGGGCATCAGGAGGAGTGTGGGCAGCAGGTCACAGGAGGGGATCCTCCCCCTCTGCTCTGCCCTGCTCAGGCCCCACCTGGAGTGTTGTGTCCAGTGCTGGGCTCCCTGGGGTAAGAAGGACAGGGATCTCCTGGAGAGAGTCCAGAGGAGGCTGAGGAGATGATTAGGGGCCTGGAGCATCTATCCTATGAGGAGAGGCTGAGAGAGCTGGGGCTGTTCAGTCTGGATAAAAGAAGACTAAGGGGAGACCTAATTGGTGTTTATTATTATATTAAGGGGGAGAATTAGCCAGCCCCTTTTCTTTGGTCAATGGAGACAGGACAAGGGGCAATGGCTGCAAATTGGAGCACAGGAAGTTCCACACCAACATGGGGAGGAACTTTTCCCCAGTGAGGGTGCCAGAGCCCTGGGACAGGCTGCCCAGGGGGTGTGGAGTCTCCTTCTCTGGAGAGATTCCAGCCCCGTCTGGACACCGACCTGTGCAGTATGAGCTGGGGAGCTGCTTTGGCAGGGGGGTTGCACCCCAGGAGCTCTCCAGGTCCCTTCCAAGCCCTGTGATTCTGTGATCACCATTTGCACTGACTCCAGATTTGACCCACCGCAGGGATGGGAGGAAGGTCTCCAGCAGATGGCACTCAGAGCTGTCCCACACCCAGGCTTGCTCTTCAGTAAGGAAAAAAACCCCATCAAACCAAACAATGGAACATTTGCCAAAAGGAGAACAGAGATGAAAAAAGAAAAGTTATTTAACCCTGTGTAATATTTAAAGAGATTGTTATCATCTCACAGTGGTGTACTTAACAAAAGACAATGTGACAGTTCATGTGTAAATCAGCCAGGATAAAACATACATTATATGTAAAATATTATGTTTCTCCAGTCACTTTCAAACTGGGATTATCTCTGGCTATTGGTTAAGTTCAAGGAAAAGGATTAGCTACACAGGCATAGACAAAATAGGAAGCACAGAGTAATGAATACCCAAAGCAATTCAAAGCAGAAGTCAAGCCCTAGATGCAGGTCATGGCAGAACAGCAATCAGAAGACATAAACCTGGCCAGGCTGGAGAGCTGGGCAGGGAGACACCTCATGAAGTTCAACTAAAGCCAGTGGAGAGTCTGGCCCCTGGGGAGGAAGAACTGCTGGAATCAGGACAGGCTGGGGGGGAGCTGCTGGAGAGGAGCTCTGTGGAGAAGGACCTGGGGGTGCTGGTGGGTGACAGGGTGGCCATGAGCCAGCAGTGTGCCCTGGGGCTGAGAGAGACAATGGGATCCTGGGGGCATCAGGAGGAGTGTGGGCAGCAGGTCACAGGAGGGGATCCTCCCCCTCTGCTCTGCCCTGCTCAGGCCCCACCTGGAGTGTTGTGTCCAGTGCTGGGCTCCCTGGGATAAAAAGGACAGGGATCTCCTGGAGAGAGTCCAGAGGAGGCTGAGGAGATGCTGAAGGGCCTGGAGCATCTCCCCTGGGAGGAGAGGCTGAGAGAGCTGGGGCTGTTCAGCCTGGAGAGAAGAAGACTCAGGGGGGACCTAATCAGTGTTTATAAATATCTTAAGCATGGGGTGCAGGGGGAATTGGCCAGCCCCTTTTCTTTGGTCAGTGGGGACAGGACAAGGGGCAATGGCTGCAAGTCAGAGCCCAGGAAGAACTTTTCCCCAGTGAGGGTGCCAGAGCCCTGGGACAGGCTGCCCAGGGGGTGTGGAGTCTCCTTCTCTGGAGAGATTCCAGCCCCGACTGGACACGGACCTGTGCAGTATGAGCTGGGGAGCTGCTTTGGCAGGGGGTTGCACCCCAGGAGCTCTGGGGGTCCCTTCCAACCCCCACAACTCTGTGACTGATCCAGTTCATATGGAAACATTTCAGCAGGAGCAGAAAACATCTTCAGCAGGGAAGGAGTTTGATCCAGCAACAAACGAAGGAGTTTGTGCTTGTATAAATGTTCAGGGAGACACAAACTGTATTTTGGTTACTGAAAGGTCCTCAAGGCTGCTGCCAGGCAGACCTGATGCAGGGCTGGAAGAACAAACATGAAGAAACTGACTCTCTCCTCATCCTTTTTGTCCTGAGCCAAACGCTTCAGTCCTCAGCATGGCTCAGAGCTGTGGGAATGGGCTCCACCCAGCTGTAATCCTGCAGAGGAACTCCAGCCTTGCTGGTCTGTATTTCTCAGGCAAGACATGGCAATGAACTGTGGTTGCAGAGAGAAAGCAGCACAAAACTCTACCTCCTGCACACGTTCCCCAAACCAGCCAATCCTCTCCCAAATCAATCTTCTCACTCTCATCTCCACCCTGCTGGAGCTGTCTCCATGGGACATTTCCAAGTAGGGGAGAGGTTGCAGCTCTTCTGTTGTTGCCATTTTGGGATTGTTGTTTTATAGATGGGACTTGCTGTGGTTTGGGTGAAATGAAAGAGTTTGGCATAAAACCTCAGAAAGTCAGACACAAACAGGTTCTTTTTCAGGAGCTCTTTCCATGTGGGTTGGTTTTTTTTTCCCCACAGAGACTTTTTGTAAATTCTTCTTCTTTTTAAACAAAAAGTGATCTAAGGTGGCTTGTTCCCACCCACCCAGCAAGTGCCAGAGGCCAGCTGATTACAGGGCACCTCTTGCTGCACCCTCTTTATTATGCCTGTGGTAGGTTCAGATTCACATGTGAAGTAAAGTGAGACCCTCTGCAATGAAGGGGAACTCAAAAGGATGGCTGAAGGACCCCCCACCCCCATTCCTGCACTGTATGGATCCTCCTTCAAGGCCCAGCTGCTTTGAAAGCTATTTGCTGCCTGTAGCTCTCAGCTGGAGCTGCTCAGCACAAAAGCTGAAATGGTTCAACAGTTCTCACCCTACAAACTGCAGAATCGAGCTGGCTCCCAAATTCCATGGTTTTATTCAGTCAGCCTCAAGGAAAGGTGCCTGCAAAGTGAGGGAGCTAGCTCCCAAGAGGCACCAACTGACCACTGATAGCTCCCTGTGATGGTAAGAAGGACCAAGTCCCAATGGAGCTGAAACCTCCATCCTGGGGAATGCAGAACTCCTCTAGGGTAGAAGCAGGACTGGTGTGCTGGTGGGTGGATTACACTTTTGGGGATGTTCTGTTCACTGCTTTCAATTTCCTCATTCTCCAGCTAGTCTCCTGTGCCAAAGGCAAAGCTCTCCACTGAACAGACTGCACTGGCTGCAAGGGGGAAATACAGTTCTGAAGAGCATGGCAAAGAATGAATGTCTCAAAGATGTGCCAGGGCTCCAGTTAGGATCCTGACCTCTAATCTGCCCATTTAATCTGGTGAAACGGATGTGAAAGAGGAAGAACAGCCAGTCTCCTAGGAATCCCAGAGACTTCAGATGGATACACTTGCCAGATGTTGAATGCTTGCTATCTGGAACCCCTCTTCCCTCCCTAACTGGACTTTCTGGCTCTAATTCCATGCACCCTGAATTACACCATGTAGCAACATGCAGTTTGTAAAACACTACTCAGACACTGTACTCACACAGTGGCAAAAGATGATTCTGCCAGTCAGGAAAGAAGGTGCTGGTTCTGAGATCTTCCAGCTGACAGCTACTCTGTGGCTCTGTGCTTTGGTCCCTGCACTGTCTGGGAGAAGAATGTGCAGTGTCACTGCTCCACTCATGCTGCTAGCAGAGCAGGCTAGTGTTGGCTGGGAAGAACATTCCTGGGGGCTATTTCTTTGGGTAAAAAAACCCTTCTCACTGTGGGGAGAATCCCTGCAATGCTGGTGTCCTGTGCTCAGCTTTATCCTAATGGCTCTCAACAGTATCATGGAAGGGTGCTGAGATGAAAGAACTTAGTTCAAGGGAGCAGGGGCAAAAGGATGACAAAATCTAGGACAACATAGCCAGCTATGGGATATATGCCAGGCATGGGGCAGAGTCCTCTGAGGGGAAGGGATAGAGTCTCCAAGGGTAAACAGAGGAGAACAATTCTGCCTTGACTTTATGGGGGCAGCCTGGGTGCAATCACAGCCACCATCCTTATGTTGCCCCTCAAGAGATGTGAGATCAGTAAAACCAAACACCAGAAGCAAGCTGGACTTAGAAAAGAGCAGTTGAAACATAAGATAGCAGAAGCTCTTATTTCTTCACCACTCCTCTTTCTTTTGCAGGGAATCTAAAGCTTCAGCAGGGGCTGAACAATCCCAAAGACAGCAGTGACAGAGGAAATCCTTTTCCAAGTTGGAGCAAATATTAGCCAGTTTTGAAAAAGGGATTGGCTGGGAAGGGGTAAGGGAAATAGAAACCAGCACCCTGCTTGAAAAATATAAAGGAGATGCTGTTCATTTGAAACACACAGGCTACAGCTGCTTCAAAGGAGTGAGAGATCCCATTCTAGCTCTAGACTGTAAGAAGACATCAAATAAAAATGGTTGATGGGATACTATTCATAATCATCAAGCTAATCACCCAAGAAACAGCTTGCTTCCTGCTCAAGACATCCTTAAGGACCTGGCCTTGGAGATCCAATACAAGCTGTGTAGGGATGTAATGCCCTTGGTGGCTCTGCAGAACTGCACCCACCAAGTGTGTGGGACTTGGCTGGGCATTGCCCTGGTCATTGTTTTGATATACTCATTTGAAAGTGGCATTTCATCAATCCTCCTCTTTCAGGGAGCCTCAGTGCCACCCTTCTGCATAGTGCTACATCCCACAGCATTCATAACTGGGGCATTCAACAGTCAGGCTGTGACAGAGAAGTGCAATAAGGCACTGGTGGCACTCCAAATGCCTCATAATCAACTTAAGAGTGATAAAGGACTAAGCTTCCAAATGTCACCTCTGCACAGTCTCACTTATAAGCTACAGTGAATGCTAAGGAACATCCTTTATCCTCCCCCTCTGCTCTGCCCTGCTCAGGCCCCACCTGGAGTGTTGTGTCCAGTGCTGGGCTCCCTGGGGTAAAAAGGACAGGGATCTCCTGGAGAGAGTCCAGAGGAGGCTGAGGAGATGATGAAGGGCCTGGAGCATCTCCCCTGTGAGGAGAGGCTGAGAGAGCTGGGGCTGTTCAGCCTGGAGAAAAGAAGACTGAGGGGGAACCTTATTAATGTCTATAAATATCTTAAGGATGGGCTGCAGGGGGAAATGGGCAGCCCCTTTGCAGTGTCTGTGGGGACAGGACAAGGGGCAATGGCTGCAAGTCAGAGCACAGGAAGAACTTTTCCCCAGTGAGGGTGCCAGAGCCCTGGGACAGGCTGCCCAGGGGGTGTGGAGTCTCCTTCTCTGGAGAGATTCCAGCCCCGTCTGGACACCGACCTGTGCAGTATGAGCTGGGGAGCTGCTTTGGCAGGGGGGTTGGACCCCAGGAGCTCTCCAGGGCCCTTCCAACCCCTGGGATTCTGTGATCCTGCAGGACTGAGAGGTGTTTTTCCAAAGGGAATCGATGAGATAGGCTCAGCTAATGATTCTTTGATGTAGCTTTTTATATGGCATCATTGATATAAGTTTTATGGATGCAGTTGCTATAACAACATAATGCACAGTGGTTAAATATAGAAGCTCCTATTTTCCACTCAGTTTGCTCTGCCCTAAGCAGACAAGGACTATTCTTTTCTGTTCTAGCCAAATGAAATGGGTTTGATAGCTCACTGAAGAACAGAAGTGGTACAGTCCTTCCTCCCCCTCACAAAGACCATTCCTCTCCATCCTAAGCAAGCAAACAACAAAACCAAACAGCCCCCCCCTGTTTGCCAGGCTACTGGGCAAGAGGGCTTGTTTAAAAATCAAAATGCACAATGACTCATGCAAAACTAAACCACCTCAATATTACATGTGATGCCAGTGCAAACACTGTCATTTCAAAGTGCAGGAAAGAGAGGTTCTCAAATACTCCTGGCACACAGGATTTACCATGCTTGTTTATGCCCTCAGCAGATAATACTGAGCATCTGCTGAGCTATGATCATCTCCTCAACTGCTTTGTTCCTTGATGATGTGCAGTAATTTGCACCTCCTGAAGCAAGGAGTCATGGTATGGGTCACTCAGACCCTTCTTCTCAACCCTTCTTCTCAGACCCTTCACACAGACCTTCTGTGGGCAGCAGGTGACAGGAGGGGATCCTCCCCCTCTACTCTGCCCTGCTCAGGCCCCACCTGGAGTGTTGTGTCCAGTGCTGGGCTCCCTGGGGTAAAAAGGACAGGGATCTCCTGGAGAGAGTCCAGAGAAGGGCTACGAAGATGATGAAGGGCCTGGAGCATCTCCCCTGTGAGGAGAGGCTGAGAGAGCTGGGGCTGTTCAGCCTGGAGAAAAGAAGACTGAGGGGGGACCTAATCAATGCTTATAATTATCTTAAGTATGGGGTGCAGGGGGAAATGGCCAGCCCCTTTTCTGTGGTCAGTGGAGACAGGACAAGGGGCAATGGCTGCAAATTGGAGCACAGGAAGTTCCACACCAACATGGGGAGGAACTTTTCCCCAGTGGGGGTGCCAGAGCCCTGGGACAGGCTGCCCAGGGGGTGTGGAGTCTCCTTCTCTGGAGAGATTCAAGACCCCTCTGGACACCGACCTGTGCAGTATGAGCTGGGGAGCTGCTTTGGCAGGGGGTTGGACCCCAGGAGCTCTCAAGGTCCCTTCCAACCCCTACAACACTGTGACTCTGTGATTCTACCCCTGCTCTTGCAGCCAGCAATCTCTTAGAGAGTGAACACAACTCTATCTCCCACATCCAGAAGAGCTGGGGATCACTGCAGCAGCCCTCTGCTTTATCCTTTCCACTCAGAGCCACAGTGGAGGCAGAAGAACCCTGCAGGACCTTGTTTAAACACAGTGAATAAATACATTTCACATGATACCTGGAGGGGAGAGTTCATTTGCCTGTTTCTTGCCAGGCAGCACTGGGGCCCCAGGGGCAGCCACTGCTGCTCTCAGAGCTGTGCTGGCAGGGAGCAGCCTTAGCACAGGCTCCCAGTGCTGCCTCAACAGCCAATACGTGAGAGCTCAGGAGGGCACTGAGCATCAGGGGTGATCCAGTCACGCTCTACTTCCTCCATGACACAAACTGAAAGATAATGAGGGCAAGCAAGCCACTAAAAATAAACTTAACCTTTCAGTGGCCACAGCATCACTCCTGCCATATGCAGATGACTGGGCCACCAAGCTTTTTTTGTGATGATTCAAGACTGGAAGAGAGACAAGGCACAAACCAGCTCTTAATGAGAGCTGCTTATGTGGTGTTCCTATCAGCGTGTATCTCATCAGCCCAGGACAATGTTCTGCTGTAGGCTAAGGATTAATGCAAAAGTCTGAGTTCAAGGGGCTTGTAGATAATGCCTACTTCCTAGAAGAATACCCTGAGATGAGAAGATGGTTAACATCCCCACTGCACACCCAGGAAACCTAGAGCACAAAGGTGGGAAAGTGGTTTCTGACCAGCCACAAAGTGAGACAAAGGTAGAGGTGGGATCAAACTTGAGAGTTCTCCTTCAGCTGCTAGCTTTATCTCTTCAGGATGTAGAGGAACACCTAACAGCCTGCCCTCCATTCCTATCTGCAGGCTGTACAGCAATTGACTGAGCAAACACAGAGGTACAGGCAGCTGTAAGCTCTCCAGTCCCTCTGTGCCAATGGTGTGAGCATCAGTCACCAACCTCAGCTCCCCTCTGACTCCTCAAATAACACTGTGCTGGGAAGCATCTCCCTGCTTAGCCCAAACACACACACTGCTTGCTTTAGCTCCCCTCCCTTTTCCTTCTGTTAGGCTACTTCAGAAGTTGCTGGGAAAAGCAGAGATCCCCTCCAACACTGAATTCCAACCATCAGATAGCATCAAAGACTTTCAGCATCTTCCCAGAGGACAACAGTAGGTCACAGTATGGGTTCTGTGGCACTGCAGCTTTCTCCAGCCAAGTGAGAAAGGCAAATCACTGTGATGTCGTTAGCAAGGACAGCCAGGGAGTTATTTGAATTGCACAGATGATTCAGAAAACAAATGGGTGCTAAAAATACAAGATATACTTGCAAAGAGTTCTTCTCATGCCTGGGAAAGGCGGGGCAGCTCTGGAGGAGATGTTTCTAGGACACAATGAGGTCTGAATGAGCAGGGGATGAAGTTATAATACAGTAGCTGGCTCATCAGCAACATTTAGGTGATTTTAATACAAGGGATTTTTACCTACCAACTTTCCCCCATCACAGCATGGAGATAGAGGCTCTCAGAATGTAAAGAGTAAAATGGTGAAGGAGCAAATTGACTTAGGAAGAGTGGTAAATAGGGACAGCTCCAGTGAAAGAACTGGCCTTGGGTCAGAGAGGTCAATTCAGGTACCTGGACAGGATGGCAACATCCTCTGGAACAATGGTACAGAGCTTTCCAAAATCCAGCTACCACCAGCTCAGGCATCAACTGATTCACACCTTCCTCAAACCAGAAGTGCAAAGTGTTCTGTGGCATGTTTTAGTGGGATCAAGGACAGGAAGAGCAAAGAAGGCCCAGTGAAAGGGAGAGTAGCAAAGCACTGGCAAGTGGAATAATAAAGGATGCTGTAGGTCCTTTACAGAGCTGTGAGTTTCTTCAAACAGTATCATATCCCCCAGCCTGGCACTCAGTTATATCAGTGAAGTTAATACTGCTTCTGGCTCTGTTAGTTTTCTGCCCTCACACAAACATCACGTTCACCCTCTGACCCTACAGTGAGGCATTCAGAGAAGCAGGCAGGGCACTGTACCTTAAAGCAGCGTGAAGAGAAATGTGGTTAGCATGACCACTCACTCCTCCTGCATCAAAGGTTACCACCTGAAATAAAACCACAGAACAACAATTATTTTAAAGGAGATGACTGTAGAGTTACCAACACTGACATCTAACCCTGTACCATCCCAGCCCACTGTATCTGAAGAGCTGGGTTTGTGTTGCACAAGGAAGCCTTGCATGTGGACTCCTGTTACAGAAATACAACTAAACCAACAAGACACTCTGGAAGTAGATGACTACACAGTCTAACAGCTTGAATAACAGAAAGATGACAAATACCATGTTCCAACTGGCAGAATGCACTTGTTCCTGCCCCAAGAGGTCCAGCTCTATGAATCACTCTCTCCTGGATTTGAGAACATACTAGAATGACCTATTGCTTTAAGAGCAACACAGCCACGTACTACTGATTGTAAGGAGGCACAACGATAAAACACTGTGCTGTGAGAACAAGTCTTTTTAAAGAATCAGCTGACTGCACTTTTCCTATGAGCCAGTCAGGCTTTTTGCTGAATGAGAAGATCATATTGTTTATTGCTTCTCTGCAGGGAGAAATGGGAACTTCATAATGCAGAAGTCATGTGTGAATACAGCACTAACACATCACCAGCCACAGCACAAAATTGGCTCCCTGTCCTCAGAGCTACTGATAAGATGTTTGGGATGAGCACCATGAGAGCCAGCAGTGTGCCCTGGGGGCTCAGACAATGGGATCCTGGGGGCATCAGGAGGAGTGTGGGCAGCAGGTCACAGGAGGGGATCCTCCCCCTCTGCTCTGCCCTGCTCAGGCCCCACCTGGAGTGTTGTGCCCAGTGCTGGGCTCCCTGGGGTAAAAAGGACAGGGATCTCCTGGAGAGAGTCCAGAGGAGGCTGAGGAGATGCTGAAGGGCCTGGAGCATCTCCCCTGTGAGGAGAGGCTGAGAGAGCTGGGGCTGTTCAGCCTGGAGAGAAGAAGACTCAGGGGGGACCTAATCAGTGTCTATACATATCTTAAGTATGGGCTGCAGGGGGAATTGGCCAGCCCCTTTTCTTTGGTCAGTGGAGACAGGACAAGGGGCAATGGCTGCAAATTGGAGCACAGGAAGTTCCACACCAACATGGGGAGGAACTTTTCCCCAGTGAGGGTGAGGGAGCCCTGGGACAGGCTGCCCAGGGGGTGTGGAGTCTCCTTCTCTGGAGAGATTCAAGACCCATCTGGACACCGACCTGTGCAGTATGAGCTGGGGAGCTGCTTTGGCAGGGGGGTTGGACCCCAGGAGCTCTCCAGGTGACTTCCAACCCCTACAGCTCTGTGACTCTGTGATCCCCCTCAGCACTGACCCTGTAGGGTACTGTGGCGCAGGTACTTAAGGACTCCTGATTCCAACCTAGAAGGCAAACTGGCAGCATGAAGTGTAGAGCAGCCAGGGTATGTGTGCTGGTAGGCTTTCCAGACAGTGAAAATGACAGTGCTTAGACAGTCTAAAGTCAGGTTTTGTGCTCTGGAGAGGCCAGGCAGCAGTGTCACAGCACCCTTCTCTGCGAGCAGGGAAGTCATAACCTCCCTACATTTCAGTCAATGGCTGCTTCCTTGCCAGCTCGTTGTCTCTTCAGGGAAGGAAATGCTCCTGCCTTGCTCACTCACCACAGCTCCTTGCTCAAAACCTCTTTTACATGGAGGGCCTGAAGTACTGGGTTAAAGATCAAGGGAAGATCAAAAGCTGCCCTGCCCGTCCTGCAACTTGCTACTCCACCCTCCCACAGGAGAGGCCCTCTCAAACACAGGGGATATTGTGCAAAGAGGGAGAGGAAACACAAAGGCAGCGATAAGAAATACTTCAGAAACCACAAACTCCAGACAAGCCTGCTTATAAACCCATCCACCCAGCACAAGTACAGACTTTCCACCCAGTACAGACCTTCCACTTGGCCTGGTGGCTGTAATAATGCTCCCAACCAAGCAGTGGGGTTATTCATTGATGGCAGGAAGTGGCAGGACCCAATTTGGGTTTGCTCAGGTGCAAAGAAGCATTTTTCTGGTCTTACATGTATTTTATGAAGAGAAAAATTACAGCTCTGGCTGCTTCTGCTGAGAGGCTGCTCTGCAGCACCACAGGGGCTGGCATGGTGTGAGCCCTCCCTGAGGGTATCAGCTTTGTGAGGAGCTCATCTGGGAATGACATTACACCCTGTACAGCACAGGGAATGAGCACAGCACCCTGTATTTTAGAGATAAGAAAAAACAGGCTCCAGAGTCACTCCTACCTAAAGTGGCACTTTGCTAAAATGACCATGTACCCCCCTCACTGTGGGCAGAATAAACTCCTAGGCAGGTGAATCATAGCATAAATCTGCTAAGGGATAGACCTTTTTACTAACTGGGGACAGAGGGAGGGTTTGTTTCTTCTGCCTGAGCATTTATTTTCATGCAATGTGGACAAACATAACAGTTTTAAGGTTACTTTCCTGCTGTGGCTGAAATTAGCCAAGGGGCTCTGGGGTGTTTTGAAACATGCATGTGCACACACATACAGATACAATTGCATTATTCTTGTTTCCTTAGGAAACCCAGCTAAAATCCTAAGCCAGCCAAAAGACACATTTTTCCCTTCTACAGAGGGTACAAGAGAACAAACCAGAAGACTGAGATAAGAGACTGTAGTGAGCAGACTAAATAAGGCTAATTGTTTTGACAAAACTGGCTCAGGCTGACTGGAGGGCACAAGGCTGGGATAGGAAATATTCTTAACATGGAAATTATCTGTTCAGAAGCACCTCTGGAAGCTTTTCTTCTCCACATCTGCTCTGAAATTGGAGCTGCTGTTCTTATGTCGCTTCTGAAGTAGCTCAAGAGATGGCAGGGAGTTAGTTTTCAGTGTTGGCTGATTTGCTGTTAGGACATTGGCCCCCAAATTGCCTGTCTCTTCATATCCACAGTTCCCAAGGTACCTGCACACTGACCAAGCCACACTGGCATTCACATTCCCTGCAAAGACACCACCTCTGGTGCTGCAGAGATCCCTCCCAGCACACAGCCTGGCTCTGACACAGTAGTGCTGTCCCTCCCATTCAGTATGAGCTTCTCCATCTATTGCCTAAACAGAGCACTGACTCCACAGCATCACTGTGGTGCTCATTGCTTAAATATATGGAAATCTTTTCCTCTGGCTTCAGGGATTCGTTTTATTGATAACAAATCTGGATTTCTCTCTCACATGCTGAAGATATTTTCACATGGGAGCATTTGCTTCTTCCTCATGGTGCAGCTAGCTCCTGTCCTTGCTTCTAACACACAACCTGAACAAGGCTGATGATGAAATCAAGCAAACAATCAGGGCAGGATGAGAAAACCTGAACATCTTGAAACTCTCTGGGTTAAAAACAGGCTTAGCCAGTTCTGGAAGCAAAAGGCTGGAATAGGAAGTATACTTGATGTGGAAATTATTACTCAATGAAATCTTTAGGGCAAGAGGGAGTTCCCTCCCCACACCTGTTCTGAAATGGGAGCTGCTGGTGTTGCTGGGTTTTCTTCTGGGTGACCTTGGTATTCAGGAAATGGAGCTTTCACTAGTGGAAGCCAGAGCAACAGCCAAGACAAACAGGTCCAGAAATCCTTCTGGAGGGGGGAGAGCACAGCAGAAATGACTCAATTACTCGCAGAAGAGAAACTCCTGAGAGGCCTGGAGTCTGCTCCCTCTACACACCATGTGCATCAGAGGAAACAAGCACTCAAAGCTGTGGGTCACCCTCACTCCAGCATCATCCAGTGCTTCAAACGGAGCACACATCTGCTCCAGTTGACTGCTGGGGATAGAAGGGTCTCTTTCCTTTTTAAGAAAGGCCATCCCATAAAAAGCCACCTGAGGAGACTGCAATATAAGTGGGGAAGTGAGGAAAAGGAATGCTAAAGTCTGTCCCAGCTCTGTTTCCTCCTCTAGCAAACCCTATATGCTGTGCTCCCTATTGGGTGTTCTGCAAAAGCATTTAAGATCCTCTACAAGCATCACACATTCAAGTGCTCCCAGATTTTAGGAGTGCCCAGACTGAGATCCAAAACATGAGAGCTGAACTCACCCTCTCATACATAAGCTCCAACTTGAATGCCAGTTGGAGAAGGATTTGGCTTTCTACACTCATTTGGAGCTGACCCAACCCAACAGGACTCTTCCACAAACAGTTGTATAGTTGATGTTTCCATCAATTCATAGTGGAAAGCAGCTTGTAAGAACATGGTATTGCTGAATTCTGGTCTCAGCATGGCATCTAACCCAAACACTCTCTGAATGTCACCTCCTAAACCCAGCTCTGTTACCACCTAGCCTGGGATCCTGAAGAGCAGGATGTCATAATCTAGACCCTGCCTGGGGCTCACACAATACTACATCATTTATTGTCTTGCCCACCAAATACTTTCTAATCTGGATGGAGACAGAGTAGCCTTGGCTGCCTCTCCCAGCAACACTGCCTTTTGCTTATAAATCCAGCAGGCAGGAAATAATTTCCAAAGTCCATGAATTATTTTGGCTTTGGGTACACCAGCCATTAATTTCTATGTCTGTACTACTTAATCTAGAGTTTGGATGAAACATGTCCCTGTAGCTCTCAAAAAGATTGAGTTACTCACAGACTTCCAGGGCAATTGAGGAAATGAGTAACTGTGCCATGGAACAAAACTCCACGTAACGTGGTGGGAGTCCTTCCCTTGCAATCTCTCCTTCCAGGCATGGAGCTGCAGCCAGCTGTTCCACTGCCAGATCACACATATGTTGTGTAAGCAAAAGGTACCATGGTCTGTGCTATGAGAACAGAGAGAACTGGGGAAAGTTTTCCCACTGGGATAGCTACACCAATACATGTCTTCCAATCATGTTAACTCCATAGAATCAGAATCACAAGGTTGGAAAAGACCTTTGAAGATCAAGTCCAACCGATCCCATCCTAAGCTAAACCACATCCCTAAGTACCTCATCTGCCCTTTTTTTGAATACACCCAGGGAAGGTGACTCAGCCCCTCCCTGGGCAGCCTGTGCCAGGCCCTGACAACTCTTTCAGTACAAAAATTTTTCCTAATGTCCAATTTAAACCTGCCCTGGGGCAGCTTGAGCCCATTGCCCCTTGCCCCATCTCCTGTCCCATGGCTGAAGAGACCATCCCCCACCTCTCCACAACCTCCCTTCAGGTAGTTGTAGCTGGTGATAAGGTCTCCCCTCAGCCTCCTCTTCTCCAGGCTGAACAGCCCCAGCTCCCTTAGCCACTCATATGACTTGCCTTCCATCCTCTTCCCCAGCCTGGTTGCCCTTCTCTGGACTCACTCTAGCTAGCTGCTTGTGTTTGAAGCCCTGTTAGCTTTCCTTTCCACAAGGCTCTTCTCACACATTAAACCAGTTCCATCCATTCCAACCTTACTGAAAAATACATTGGGTTTCTCTCCCAAGGCAAGGCCATTGCCTTAGGACAGCAGAGACGTCCTGACATCCAAGATGCTGCAAGAATGGCTAACAGATAACAAGCTCTGGAGTTCTAAAATGCAGGATGCTCAGAGGCAATAAAGTGCTTGCCCTTGCTGTACTTGGCAAACTAGATCTGGTAATATAGCAAATATCAGAGACCTCTGTGATTCCTTGGGACACTTACTGTAAGTTTACAGAGCAGTTCATTACCACCAGCCCCAAGAAGCTCCTTCAGTCACCTTAAGTCTTGCTGATGCATTCTGCTGCAGTAATTTGCCCTCAGTGCTGCTCAGAGAAGCACTGAGGGGAACACAACAGGCCCTGCCACAGTGTCATGTGTTACTACAGCTACACCCAGCACTAGTGCAGGGACACCACTAGTGACTCTGCATGCTTCTGGCTTTGAAAACCCCTCACTTTGTTTTTCAGCTCATGCTATGTTAGTGGCAGACTCCTGCCTCCCCCAGCACAAACATTTAGTTTCCTCTGAGGCAAAAACCTAACCCTTTCTAACCATCCAGAGGAGTTCTGGTGTTCTCAGAATATCTACTGAGACTCTGGTGCACTTGTCCCAGTGCCCCTGAGAGTCACAGGCATGCAATATGAGTCTGCTGGTGTTAGGAGCTTTCAGATTAGATTAAAACCTATGTGCTCATGGGGCCAAAAGGCATAAAAACAAACTGGGAAAGCGGCATTTGTCTCTGTGCACAGCAATGAATTTCATGGAGCATTAGCCTCAGAATCAATACAATTTGGATGTATGATGCTGGGTTTGTGCTCATGGGGATTTCGTGCTAGAGGAGATGTGGTTTCTTGTTCTGTGAATTGCTCAAAGGCTTTATGAGTTTTGTGATTTTGCTGCTAATCAGTGTGTGACAGTGACATGCCTGATCCCAGAAGGTTCAACAGAAAAGGACACAACCTTTTCCATGCTTAGGTAGGTCTTTATTCCTGTTCTAGGTGGGAAAAAACCACCCCAAACTAAGCTATACCAATACTAGGAAATCTCCCTGGTTTAATATTCTTCACTCCCAACCTGTAACCCTGCTAATCTAGCTAACACCCACCTGCCAAAGTACCTCAAACCTAAGCCTAAATGTAAACCTAAATCCCAGGTGGGCTTTCTTCAGTGAAACAAAAAACAATTGCTTTAAAATGTAGAAAACATTTGAGGAGTTAGTGAAGCAAAATCCCTCCACTGTTCATTCCTCACTGGGAAGCAAAGAAATACCTCCAGAGAGAAAAGACCCATCCAAACAACATCATCTTTTTCTGTATTTTTCAGTGGAGCAGTTCCATTTGTTCTGAGCTTCCAGCAGTTGTTTGAAGTGTTTGAAAGAGGATCAGAATGAACATGTCTTCCTTGTCAAGACATAGGAACTGGACAAGTACAAAATGTCTTCAATTACCAAATGCAAAATTGCTTTCAGGTATAATTTATACCTTAAATATAGCTGGGTTTATTCAGTTGGTCTACAATTAACGAGCCCCCAATCTACTACCAAGTAAAACTTACTAGTTCCAACAGAGTTTGCAGTTTTTAATCCATTTGAAACTTTTACTTCAGTGAAAGTTGGTGACACTACAGCACTTCAACTATTTCAGAATGAGGAAGTACACCCTTTCTTTCCCTCCTTGGATATTTCACAGAGACTCTAAGCAAAATCTAAAGATTTCAAAGAAAGCTACAAAGATTTCAAAAAAAGCCTACACTAGCTCAAAAGTAATGTGGGAATTGCCTATATGTAGAAAGTTTCACATTACCAGATTGATGTTATTGGCTTCTATGTGCTTGAGCACAAAGGCAGCAAGGAGCTGTGTGTCCCATTCAACAGCAGGATTATCCGGAAGATCCCTGAAAATGAGAGGGGTAATTAGTCACTTCACTGCTGAGAACTCTAGAAAGGCCATACTATAAAAAAAAGAGATCCTCTTATCAAGGAATGAAATCAAGATACATTTATTCACTGTATAAAACCACTGAACCTTACTTATGTTTTACAGGCTTGTATATTGGAGGGTTGAAACAACAGTTCTACCATCGCCTCAGATTTGCCAAGGTCTCCCTCTCTTACCCTTAAACTGGGCTGATTGCTTTAAGCACCATCTATTTTGTTCAATGATTCCTGTCCTCTATTCATCCCAATCAAATTTCTTTCTCTCTTTATTTAAAACCCCTTTTAAAACCCATTTTCCTGAAAGATTTTCCAATCATTATCTACTGGTGAATTACATGTGAAAAGTAACAAGCAAACCCCTGCTCTGATTTGAGGTTAAGGGGTAATTCCTGTGCAAAGAGAGGACAACAGAGCCATAATTATATTGCATGGATTGGATAGTAGTTCTTCATCTATTTAGTTTATGATTTGCATACCAACTGGGCATGCAAAGCATGCAGTGACCAAATACTCTGCCTGGGTATTTTGGATTGCAGGCTTCTAGAGGCAGGGACCACGAGCCAAATACAAAATAACACCAGCCAGCTAAGAGAATGATTCCATACTTACACAACTGAGAGCTGAATTTGACTCCCTAGTCTATATATTTGAAGAGTGCCAAGAAAACATTGCTTGCAAAGTTAAAAAGGTTATTAGCAACAACAGGAAAACACACAGCTGCTAAAGAGCAATAATGACATGTTAAACTGGTCTTTTTCTCAGACCTTTCCCCTCCTCTGATAGTCTGATAATTGCTGTGAGCTGGTTTAGCAGAAAAGTGACTACACAGCCTCCTCCCAGACACAGGGGTTTGGATCTGAACTGGTCCAGCTGTGTGCAGCAGAGAGCAAGGGGCCTACTCCCCTCCCAACACTCTCCAGGCCTCGCTGACTCCCCAGCCAGCCAGGACGGTAACATCTGCAACAGCACAACAGGAATACGTCTCCTTGGCAAAGTAAAGCTCAGCCTGGGTCTTCATGAGAGATCCTCTGGCCACAATTTTTCCCATGACTCTTAACACGAGGAGTGTCAGGGAAGGCAGCAGGCCTGCTCGCGGCCTAGCTCTCTTCTCCCAAGATTCAGGCCCTGACAATATTCTTCTGTTCCCATGAGACAGGAAAAGTTCCTCATGCTGAGAGGATCCTAATAATCACATTCTCAAAACACAACAGCCTTGCTGATAGGGGTACAGGCTGCCCTGAACCAAGAAGCAGTTATGGGAAGGGATTTGGGAGTAACAGAACATGTTAGGAACCAGCCGTAACAAGAGGGTCAAAAGAGCAGGTGTGTGGATGCTTTTAGGTATTAAAGGTAAACTGAGGATAATTTAGCTAGAAGATAGGTTTATCAGAACTTGTTATAATCACTAACCAATCAATATGGTGTGAACAGTGTGTGCAACCAATTAGCAGGTTTTTAGCTTGCCACGTTTGCAGTAAGAATCATAGAATGGCATGGGTTGGAAGGGACCCCAAGGGTCACAGAGCTCCAACCCCCTGCCACAGGCAGGGACACCAA
Source organism: Laterallus jamaicensis coturniculus (assembly GCA_022605575.1). NCBI lineage: Eukaryota > Metazoa > Chordata > Aves > Gruiformes > Rallidae > Laterallus > Laterallus jamaicensis. The sequence continues at coordinate 2,580,249 of JAKCOX010000025.1, read as the reverse complement.
CCTCAGGCCTGGAGCTACACAAGGTTGCCCAGGGCCCCATCCAACCTGGCCTTGAACACTTCCAGGGTAAGAAAGGTCTATAATCTGTGTGATTTCACCTAATAAAATGGCTTCACCTAAAATTCATATCGAATTGAGTGTTGCTCTCTGCTAGACACCACAAAGGAGCAGTAGAAGGAAAAGCCTGAAGTCCAGAGTGACCATTAGTGTTCTCCCCATTGCCTTATGCACTCCGGTCCAGCACAGGCCAAAACAACATGCTATTAAAAACCCAGCAACCAGGGAAGGTCTTTCTACATCAGCGGACACATTCTAGTTATGGTCCCTGTAGTGGTATTACCAATAAGAGAAATTTTTGGTGGTGTTTGTAATTCCCTCTTGTGTAGGCAGCATCTTTGCCTGACCTATACAAGACACATGAATTTCATCATAGGAAAGATGCTTCAGTACATCTGGTGGTTGTCTCAGCAGCCTAACAAACCTGCATCTCATCAGCTCAAGACAAAAATGTACACATCTCATGCTTGAAGGGGAAGGGGTGCTGTTGACTCCAAAGGTAGCAGAAATCCCACCATGTCACAGCAACCTTTAAATGGAGCATGTTTTAAAAATATGCTTCAACTCAAACATCTCAAGCACTGAGCAGTATCTAAGTGCAAGTCTTACCAGTGCCTCAGTTGCTCAAACAGCACCATTTTGAGGTTATGTCAAAGCCTAATCTGATAATATTGAAGTAGTAAATTAATCTAAAAGGGATTCTTCACTAGCCACTTACAGTGCAGGTATCATTCCCCTTTTTGGATAAGGGTTAAATGGAGCTGTGGAGGAAGTGAAGAGTCCCATTAAAACAGGAGGGGTGCTCCAGCAGTGAGAGGTTAGGGGAAAAAAAATGTAGGGCTTGGAATTTATGATGTCCAGGAGGCTTTGGTGTCATAGCCACTGCACTCAGCTTTATTGGGCTGTCTCCAAAAAGGCTGCCGGTAGTAGAGCAGGTTTTAACTAGTTTAGACAGATAAAGATCACCCTCCTTCAATGGAAATGAACAGCTGGAGGCAAGGGTTTAGAATCCCTGGAAACAAAACAATCTGAAGGCATGAGCAAATTAACTCCATGAACACTGAACTGATTAAGCAGGAACATTGTGCAAAAAAACCCGAGATACCTGCTTCTACCCATTTACTGCTGCTCATGGAGAGACCACTCTCTCCCAGCAAGAAAAAGGAATTCTTTTTCTTGTGTAGTATTTGTCAGGCCCCAAAGCCAGAGAAACTGATCTTGCCACACAAGGCACCCATGCACATGCATAAGCATTAACCGTGGGCCACTGAAGTATTCTTAGCTCATCCTGCAAACACCAGACCTGACACACAGGCACACAGGTTAAATGACACTCAGAGAAGCCAGTAGCAGAACTGGCACTGCATCAGGTTAAATTGCTCCAGGAAATTGCTCCCTCCCAGTAAGAGTTTGCATAGTACTTTGTAAAATTGAAAAATGAAGCGTTCCTCTGACAGTACCCTGTCAGTTCCCTGACAGTAGGGACCCCACAGAAAAACATGAGGCCAGTAGCCTTCTGCCATTGCTCTCAATATCAAGAATTGGATCCAGGTAAAGATGAAAAGGTGACCAAGAAAGCAAGTCCACATACACCTTATAGCAATGCAAACAGGAGGTCTCTACATGCCCTAGGAACTTTGCAGGGGTATACAAACTTGGAATACTTCACCAAATCATCTATTCAGGCCAAAATATTTTTCCTAATATCATCGATCAGTTCTCACCAAGGCTGAGAAGTCCACTGACTTGCTGCACTACTGAAGTTGTTTGTGTTGTGTTTCTACCTTCAGGACTTGGTATCAGAAACATTCAGCACTGAAAGGGTTATCTCCACTGTGCCTTTCTGCTAAGGCTGATAATGCCTCTGAGCTCAAGGTCGAAGGGCTGTGATAAAGGACTATAAGGAGTGAAAATTAGCACATTCCCCTGAGCAGACTGAAGCTTGTTCCAGCAGACCCAGTTCCTCACCCACCCTCCTGTCCTCTGCCCTAGAGACATCCTTGTTGCTACTGTCAGTCACTGGGACAGATCAAGATATAAATCCTGCACTGGAGGCCCCAGGTCACACTGCTGGAGGGTGCTGGTGGGAAGGGTAGAGGGGTTTGGTCACTTGGCCTTATTTCCACCCAACTATTCCAGTGTGGAAGGGATGTTTGTGGGCATTCTGCATGACTGATACTGAATGTAGGTGGCTGCTTGGGTGCAGCCTTTCTTGACCAAGGGAAAATAGGGAGATTCATAGGAGGAGGAAAGAAAAACAATAAAAAAAGTAATGGAATTAGGCTCTAGAAATGTTGTTTTCCCAGCTGTCTGCAGTGAAAGTCATGCTGTGCACTGTACAGGGAGTTTAGAGCTGTGCCAAGGGATCTATAGACCAAAGAGAGAGAGAAATGGATCATTTCTGATTCCATGACCAGTCATGGGAAACACTGTGTTTTGAAAACAAACCCCTGTACCCTTCTAGTTATCCCTCCACTGCTGGCAGTGAGAGCCAGACAAGACCCCTGGTTTACTCCTCCTTGCCTGCTCGCTTTCCTCCTCACCAAGCTGAGCTCACTGGCATTTGCAGGTCCCCTCCCAAGGTTTGCATAAGAAACCACCACAGAGCTCCAAGGGGGGCACAGCACATCACACCAGCACCTTGAACACTCAACCTTGTGCAGATCTTACAGCTGGTTGAACAAAAGAAATGTTAAAAATCACTGTATGATGCCAGCTCCTCTGCAGGCCTCCTCCTCTTGCCTGCTCTGGGCTGTGGAGTGTAGCTCCTCTTACGCCTCAGCCTTGGCCATTAGAAAGCACCGTGCAGGTTGCCAGCAATGCTATCCTATCCCTGGCAGTAGCCTGGACAATTTTGTAGGGTCATCTTTCTAGGAACATTTGAGCTCAAGATGGTTGGATTCCTGTCATTTGGAAGGTCTCTTTTGGCCAAGACAGAGATTGAAAAACCTTCACAGATATATATTGCCAAGTTACACCCTTCCTACATGATATACTGCTCAAAGTCTGTCCAATTTTCCACTGCTCATCTTCCACAGATCTTTTAGCAACAGCCAGTGCATTTCTATGTGCAATTTTCTTTCAAAGCCTGCCATGGGATTTATTCTGCTCATGAAGTAAGCTCTCATGACTGCTCTAAAGGTTAAGTTAAACTAAATGGCTAGCCTATGCAACCTCCACGTGGCTTCAACAGCAAATGGGACACTGGCAGTTAGAATAACCTTGAGACCTGTCCTCCTGTCCTCCTGCCATCTGTTGAATCAAGCAATCCTCAGGCCCCCAAATATGTTATGAAGCAGTGCCTCTCACCATGCAGCAGTGACCCTGATGGGGACTGGCAAGCACCCTCTGCCTTGATAGGAAGGCTTTCTAGGTAGCAATAGGGTTCCTTTTTGAAGAGGTTTAGGTCTCCACTAACATGTTCCAAGACACCAGAATCAAACTTTCCAGGTACTCACATGATTTTCCATTCCAGTGCACACTGAAAGGGGCAAGATGAAAGTGCTTCCCCATTCCTTATCACTTTTTTATCCTGCAGCATGACTGTAATCAATCCAAGGCTAGGGACCAGGAAACATTTTTGCATAATTTCTCCCTCCCTATCCCTCTCCCAAAGGAACAATTCCACACTCAATCAGCACAAAGGTCAGTAGATTGATGGTGGGTTACATAGGAAACAGGTGAACTGCTGTGCACTGGGTTCCCAGCTGAGTACAATGGCCACAATGTGGTTTTTTGGAACAAAGGCTGCCCTTTGTATCAAGTTAACTGTATGAAATGAACATCTGGCCAATTGAAACTGGATCAAAACCCAAAAGATCCCACAGAACAAAATGATGTGAGTGCACGATTAGTGAAGAAGCCATGTGATGGCTAGAGGCAGTCAGTGACCTTTGTATCACAGCATCAAAGTAATTGAAAAGTCTCTGTAAACAGAAATTACTTCATGCTCTCAAAACTGGAGCACAGAATTTTTATTGTTGAGATTATGCTCAAGATAAGCTAAGACAGGCTAGCCCTAGATCTTGAAGCAGAGCCTCTAAATCCTTGCATTAATAACTATTTATCAATTTCTCTTCCTGTAACAGCCAATTACAGCCAGGAAGGAAATATTGTAGTTAGGCTGCATGTACAGCTCTGATTCAGTTGAAAATAGCCCACTTATACAAATGATCAGCACCTTGCAACATCATGTTATACAGCCAACAGATGCCTTGTGCTTGGTGGAACATAACAATGTCCAGTTAAGGAGAGAAATGGGCTAAACCAGGATGGTAAACTGTCAAATGAAAAGCCACCTACAACAGAGAAGCTGAAACTTTTACACCAGCAGCTTCCTCATAGTAAAGAAACCCCAAATTATTCTGAGATTTGTATTTTAAGAGTGGAAATAAAAATCTTATGTTTTGGTATAGATAGAGGGTAAAAGAAGCAGTGAAAATGTCAATGACAGGAATATTAAAACTGAAATACACTTCAAATATCATAGAATGGCAAGGGTTGGAAGGGACCCCAAGGGTCACAGAGCTCCAACCCCCCTGCCACAGGCAGGGACACCAACCTCAGGCCTGGAGCTACACAAGGTTGCCCAGGGCCCCATCCAACCTGGCCTTGAACACCCCCAGACACGGGGCACCCACCCCCTCTCTGGGCAGCCTGTTCCAGCCCCTCACCACTCTCTCTGCAAAGAACTTCCCCCTAATATCCAATCTAACCCTTCCCTCCTCCAGCTTCACTCCATCCCCCTTGTCCTGCCAGGCTCTGCCCTTGAACAAGCTGATTCCCCTCCTGTTCCTCTGCTCCCTTCAGGGACTGGCAGGCTGCAATGAGGTCCCCCCACAGCCTTCTCTTCTCCAGGCTGACCCAGCCCAGCTCCCTCAGCCTCTCTTTGTAGGGCAGCTGCTCCAGCCCTCTAATCATCTTTGTGGCTCCTCTGACCCCTCTCCAACAGCCCCACATCTTTCTTGTGTTGGGCCCCAGCTCTGGACACAGGATCCAGCTGGGGCCTCAGGAGGGCAGAGCAGAGAGGGACAATCCCCTCCCTGTCCCTGCTGCCATCCCTCTTCTATGTCACAGAAGGGAAGAAAAGCAGGATGGACACAATCCTTTTCTCCCATCCTTAACTTTTGTAATATCTAAGCTTGGACATACTTTATAGAAATTTCAAAGGTAACTAAATACATTTAGATACCTGGTAAGTGTGGACATCACTCATATGGCCACACTGGGAAGAAAAGATGGATAAAAGGAAAGGACACAAAGGCAGAGAGCACTCTGTGCAGCATGCTCAGAAGCCTGGGCAAGCTGTGCATGCTTCCCCACTGAACTATGTACAAACCAGAGCTCCTCTGACAGATAACCTCCCACGTACCTCCACACCTCCACAAGGGTAAATGGCAATTAGATCTCTAAGGAACAAACTTTTTTGACTTGGGCATGACCATGTACTTGTGTTTGAGGAAAAAAGCATCCTTTGCATTTAAATTCAAAGGAATTATTACAGAACACAGGACTGTTGTTTGCAAAGACCCATCCAAATGTCCCTGTGCTCTTTCTTTTTCTTTTTTTTTAAAAAATGAATTATTGATTATTTCTCAGCAGAGTTTAATGTCTATTCACAGAGATGACACAATTGCTTATCATAATTTGAAATCTGGTATTCATTTGACGTCTGTGCCTCAGTGCCTTGTTGATAAATTACAGCACAAAGCTCTGTAGGAACAAGTTCATATTCAGTGTCTTTAAACAAAAACATTTGATAGTGCCTTTTGAGAACAGAAATGCATAGAAACTACAGTGGCTAAAGCTAGTTTTTAAAAGTTACTTTTAAAAAACTAGTTTGGAGAGGGCATAAGGTCCTCCTGTGTAAGACAGGCAATGAATTCATTTTGGATTGATTGCTATTTGGTCACAGCTTTCCTATCTTCATGCCTGTGAAATGGAAATAATTATATGTTCATACCTATGTAGAGAAATTTGAGAGATCCTTCTAAGAAAAGCATTAGATCTGTTCCTTGTTTTCTAGTTGAAAATCTAAAATACAAGTCTTGGCAATCCTGGGTACCAGGAACACCCCAAACCTGTCCCTTTACTTCCTCCATTGTTTTCCCATAGATCACTGAAACAAGTTCAACATCTTAGCCCTGACTCAAGGCCTGGCTCATACCATATAGAATACTGCATAAAGCTCCAGGATGCTGAATATGGTGAACAGCTTTGTGTATGGGCTGCAGGGGGAAAATGGGCAGCCCCTTTGCAGTGTCTGTGGGGACAGGACAAGGGGCAATGGCTGCAAGTCAGAGCACAGGAAGAACTTTTCCCCAGTGAGGGTGCCAGAGCCCTGGGACAGGCTGCCCAGGGGGTGTGGAGTCTCCTTCTCTGGAGAGATTCCAGCCCCGTCTGGACACCGTCCTGTGCAGTATGAGCTGGGGAGCTGCTTTGGCAGGGGGTTGCACCCCATGATCTCTTGAGGGTCCCTTCCAACCCCTGGGATTCTGTGATTCTATGCTATGGTGCAGAGAAACTCTGCAACAAGGAAAACATCTTCTGGAGCAGTTCTGACTTCCTCAGGGGCTGAACCCAAAAAGTGAATGGACTTCCAAATCAAATGCCATCACAAACTGCTTTCCTTTCAGCTGCAAGTATTGGGAATACACCTGGGATCATTTCCTTTCTAGCTGAAACACAGCAATATTTAGTTTAAAATTCCCTGAACTCTCCAGTGCACAACAGAAAGCTGAGACATCTGGGCCATGTATTCCTCTAACAAAGCAGGCCTCATTTGCCAACCCCACAGGAAGGGTTTGGGTGTGTTCCCTACTAGACACCTTGCTTTGGTGACGTAGTGTCAAGGTGTCACCATGCAGTGCTGCAGGTAAGGACCACGACTTCTGGTATGGTCACACTGGTGAGCAGCATTTCCAGCACACATCTACAAGTCCATGTCTGATCCTTGGTCTCACACAGCAAATCACATCTGTGGCTGATGTGCACTTAGCACGAGGCACTGACCCAACTCTGCTGCACACCTCTGATGTTTTAAGGCCAGGTTGAACAGGGCTCTGAGCAACCTGGTCTAGTGGAGGATGTCCCTGCCAATGGCAGGGAGGTAGGAACTAGATAATCTTCAAGGTCCCTTCCAACCCAAACCCCTCTGGGATTCTATGACCTGACAGAGGAGAAACTTGACCTGGGAGTCCCACGCGCAAACATCACACCCCATGTGTGACACTGATACTATTACTGTGCTGCTGGAACACGCTCAGAACTAATTTGAAGAACACCTCAGTGTACTCATGATCACTGATTAATTAATGGCACAAGGTGATGTGTGCTGAATACCCTGCTGTCATGCACAGCTTTGAATTCACTGCCACAGGAAGGAGGAGCCTCCAGTTCATTCACTCCAGCAGATACACCAAGAAGCCCTAACTTGAATTCCAGCATAAATCTGCACAAGCTGTTTGCAAGAACCACACAGTGCCACAGAGTCTGTCTGGATCCCTGGTGAAGCTGGCAGTAACAAAATTACTGAGTTCAAGTCCCTAAAGGGAATTCTTTTCAAAATCCAGCAGTTCCCTCCCTTACCTTTCACCCTCAAGTTTTATGCCATGCTTTATTCCCAATTTTCACTCATGGTTGTGTTGCATTAATTTTACACACACACTGTGTGCCCAAGGCCAGTTACAGCCTTTTGTTCCCTGACAGCCATTATGTGACCAGCATACTGTGTGCCCATCACCTGAGTGGGCCTCCCAGATCCCACATCAGCAGCAAGTTTTCAGCCAACCATCATTTAGCCTGTTGCAAGCACAACCAGCAGCTTCCAGCAGTGCTGACTGCCAGTAGTGACTTGCCAAGTGCTGGGCAAGATGCCTCCCTTTCATTTTAAAGAAGCTGGACTTCTGTGTGATCTGCTGGGGGCCATTAATAGAGTTCACTGAAAACATCAGACAGAGGCCAAACTTTGTAGTCTCCTGAGATTTGGGGCTGCCATGCTGAATTATGAGTCAGCAGTTCCTCTTCTGGCCCACTGCAGTGTGGTTTGGGCAGCAGACAATACTGCAGTGTGAAATGAAGTCAATTCCACTCACATCTTGGAGAGGTATGCAGGGAAGCAGACCATTCAAGTCCCTCCTAGTTCAGGAAAACAGGAATTCACCAACCTTTTTCTGACTATCTGTTGGCAAAGTGCACTGCTGTTGTTTGTTCCAAACGACTGACAAGTAACAGACTCATTGTCAACATAGAATGGCATGGGTTGGAAGGGACCCCAAGGGTCACAGAGCTCCAACCCCCCTGCCACAGGCAGGGACACCAACCTCAGGCCTGGAGCTACACAAGGTTGCCCAGGGCCCCATCCAACCTGGCCTTGAACACCCCCAGACACGGGGCACCCACCCCCTCTCTGGGCAGCCTGTTCCAGCCCCTCACCACTCTCTCTGTAAAGAACTTCCCCCTAATATCCAATCTAACCCTTCCTTCCTTCAGCTTTAATCCATCCCCCTTGTCCTGCCAGTGTCTGTCCTTTGAACAAGCTGATTCCCCTCCTGTTCCTCTGCTCCCTTCAGGGACTGGCAGGCTGCAATGAGGTCCCCCCACAGCCTTCTCTTCTCTCCTGGTAGAACAGCAGGAAGCAGACAGGGGAAGGGGAATAATGCAGTGGGTTCTTCCTACCTAGGTTTTTACTACAGTACTGGCACATGAAGTTCCTGACACACATCCTAACATGCATCATAACATGCCCAGGACTTCACAGTGGAAAGGGTACAAACCCAGGAGGAAGGAACAGAAAGTCTCTCACAGTAGCCAGCAAAATCCTTTGGAGGCAAATGACCAAAATACCACAACCTGTTTATGCCAAATAAACTGAGCACCACTTCATCACAACCTTGGTATGAAATGTGTTTGCTCTTGGAATGATAAATACCCCATAGTGTACAAACAAAACCTGCAGTTCTGATCCAGCCCACGTAAGCCATACAGAGCTTTGACACTGACTCAATGGCACGGGCCAGAGAAGGAGAGCCAAAACGTAACCGCTTCTACCAAAGAGATAGACCTGGGTCTATTCCACATCACAAATAAACTGCTGTCAGAAACCTCAGGAGAAAGCTTGTAGCCAAATCAATCCCTCAGCCATTTTAATTAATCACCTAGGAAGAGAAAGCACAGCACAGTCACTTCATGGATATTTATTCCTCATGCCAAAACTTATGTAAATGCAGATGCAACTTCAGCAGAGACCTCGAGATGGCCCATTTCCAAATGCAGTTTCCCATGTCGCAACAATTCCAGCTTCCCTATACCATTTCCATCCAAAAAGAGGTTTCCTGACTCCTCAGCCTCCCCCAAGCACCTCCCACAATCCATTTGATCCATGCAGCGATACAGCAGCATTACTTCCTGAAGTCATGGTGCACTCCGTAATGCTGACGCTCTGGTGCCCTGAGCTCTAGCTAGGTGCAAACTGTTATCACCACCAGCAAATCACTTCCTTTTATAAAACAGCTTGTATCAAGCAGTTAAACAGCTATCTTAACTGTGAGCTTGATCCCATGTGTTTTACTGAGATGCAGAAGTTTCTACTCGTGCAAGCAACTCTCTCACAGGCGCTGTCTTGCCAGCCCCATCCGTGCGAATGACCCAATTAGATGATTACATGAGCAAGCTCTAGGCCAGGCCCTGCTCTCCCTCTCTCTCTCCAGCCAGTGAAAACCTGCACTGGCTTCCACAGCAGCCCAGCCAGGAGCTATGCTTGGAACTCCATTTGCAAAGGCTAAGCAGGACTTGGCAACAACGAACAAAGCACGTACAAACACAACGACCTTTATCATTTAGCATTTTTCCCCTCCGTGCTCTGGTTTAATGCGAGCCTTATGCAATGGTTTTGCTATAGCAACAGCTGGGGCGATCGGCAGTAACCCCGCCGCTGCCTGTTCGGCCGGCACCGCCGCGGGGCTGTGATGCAGCCGCTGAACTTTGGCCCACTAGTGAGCCTCCCACTCGCCCGGCCGCGCTGCCGGCCTGTTTACACTACTCACATGACGGGCAAGAGGGAGGCTCCTGGCAGCCACCAGCATCCAGATGGATTTCTAGGACTAGGCCAAGATTGCCAAAGGCTGGAAACAATTAACTCTTCCGAGTGGGGGCTTCACACTCCTGCAGCCACCAGCAACAGGCGAAAGCCACGCTGCGCAGCGCGGAGCGGTACTTCTCCCTCAGACACCAGGGCAGGAAACTGAGCAGGATGAAGATGTTCAGGGTGTCTGTGTAAGGAAATCAGCAAACTTTAAAGAAGAGAACAGCATCTTTTCTTAATGAGTGAGGATAATGAACTGGAGCGGGGAACATAATACTCCCAGCAAGTGCTGCGTGCTCTGAATGGCTCGTACCTGGGTTACATGGGGTGCACAGGAGTGCTCCAGTTGCATGGACCCGTGCTGGTGCAGCATCCCAGCCCTGGGCTCTGAATCACCTTACAAGTATCAGGGGCACAGAGGGTACTTTGGAGACAGAGAAGCTGTGCTCTGCAAGCACCTTCCTAAAACAGTTACTTAATCTTACCACATGATCCTGTAAATCAAAGCTACAGATTACCAACCCACAGCCCTACTATCCCTGTATGAGCTGGGTTACTACTAATTCAGCACTTTTACAGCATGTATTTCCACACATTAACAAATGATCATTAACTAACCCCCCTGTGAGGCTGGTATGGGGAAATAAACAAGTAATAACCTCCACATTTTCTAATGAGAGAATTCAGAGCCCAGGTAACTCCGTGAAGAGCCCGAGGCAACAGAGCTGAGTCAGGGGCAGAGCTCCCAGCTCAGTGCTACATCACCCACAGTCACTCCACGAATATGTTTTATTGCCTGGGGCGAATACAATCCCTTTTTCAACAAGCCTCTTATAGGTGCTTTGTACATTCCCAGGTACATGGACTGAGCAGAAAACACATTAACAGGTCCAAATTATCATCCACTACACCATCACAGGAACTGCTTAAAAGCACCCCCCCAAAACCTGTCAGTAGCCCAGATGTCAACCTTGGCATCACCTCATTGTGCCCTGGGCTGCACTCATATGGCACAGTCCTGGGTGACTGTTTCTATCAATATTTCTGGCCACTTTTTCTTATGTACTTGGTATTTAGGAGTAGTCTACATAAACTCATGTCTTCCCTAAAATACTGCATTCTCCAGTAAAACCTTGTTTCTCCCAGGAAGAGGTTGTGTGGATTTATTTTCTTTGCTGTGACAAGCTCATTGTTACAAGAACAGACCCTGCAGATCCAGCACTGAAAGCCAGGTATGCCTTGGTATCAGAACTCTCTTCTACAGCTTCATCCACAGTTCCACCTACATCCAAATAGAAACATTTCATAAAAAACTCTGAGAGGAAATTTGCTAGGTCTGACTAAAAAAAAACCTAAGCACTGAAAATGCTTGAATTAAATCAGTGACTCAGAAACAGGATCATTGCAATAGCCTGTTCTCTTCCCCTTACTGGTAAGGCTGCCTGAATTCCCTGCTATTTGTGAATCAGCAATCCATGCTGTACTCCTATTGAAGCCTCAATTTATTAGTAGAAATTCTGCAAACCCCTTCCCTCTCCTTCCCACTGGTCAAACCTCTGTCTCCCAATGTTTTATCTTGCAATATTATACAGTGTCTTCACCAAGGCAAATGATAAACCAGTCTTGGCAGCCCATCACATGGCTGCTTATGAGAATAAATAGAAATGCTGAGTATTTGGCTTATGAAACAAATACAGGAAGAAAATATTTATAACAATGCTACTGTTTAAGTAAGAGAGACCATAATTTACTACAGATGTGACCCTTCCTTCCAAAACGATGGGTTTAAATCTTGCCGAAACTCTGCAATGTTATGAAGTAGAACGAACTTAATGAAGCATATATCCAACTTAAATTGTGATTTGCCCCTTTCATCCCTGCCATTTTGTACCCCAAAATAAGCACCATTTCTTCTTCTTTCAGGCACTGTTTGCCAGCCTTTTCAGTGCTCAGATGATTTAAAAACTGATTTACGGGAAAACATTTATCCCTTCGAAAATAGATCAAACACACACCTAATGACATTTAGTTAAATATTAACTATTAATAGTACATAAATCACACAAGATTTAAGCTTAGAGTCACAAAAACTCTGAAGAATGTAGAATGTATTTGCACAGAGGGAAGGCTATGTAATGATTTATTTCAGTACAAGTAGTAATTGCAGAGAAATAGACTGCAATTGTAACACTGGATAAGGAGTACAGAGGTACCATGAGATAGTTAATACATGACCTGTTAGAAGAGGGGGCATGACTTGGCATAGCACTGTAATCAAATGCATTTAATGCTTCAGTTGGTACAGAAGGATGAGACAACAAAAATATTCATCCCACCAAATCCCATTTCAGTTTCTAAAAAAGTATTTCAGTTTTCTGCACTCTGGTAAAAATATTTTTTCCTTTTAACCAAAACGGATTGAAGAAAGTACAGGAGGCAAAAGATAGTCAACAATGTCCAGCAAAGCATTGATTTGCCTTGTTCCTAATCTCTTGTGCAATAAAACTGAGATTATGGGTCAAAAAACATCATCCACCTTTGCAAAACTGAGTGTACATTAGGGAAAAAAAAGGTGAATGTGGCAAATTAAAACACACATTTCCCATTTGCTTCATCGAGTTCTGTTTTCTCCTTTTTTAAAAAGTTGGGGTTGCATCATGAAAAGAGCTACATTTCCTACAGAACAGATTATGTAAAGTGCTCAAAATTTACTTCAGTATCTGGATCAACAGTAAAACTCCATGAGCAAATCCCACCCCACTACTTTGATGTATTATTTTGAGTTATCTTTTATACTGTTTTACTCATCATGAAAATCTGTCTATATATTTTTAACAATTTGCCAGCATTACTTACCTCCTACCAGAGTATTTTGTTCTATTCATAGCTGTTGTATGTTGGGAATCCTGCATTACTGGCAACCTGTGTTGGTGGATTGGGTTCTCATTTCTGTTTGGTGGTGGGGTTATATTAACCCTCCTCCCAATTTAGAAGCTGTCCCTTTAAGATATGTATTCATTTTAATAGTTTCCTCTAATCTGAAGTACCACACCCACCAACTTCTAATTCAAGCTTGCACTGGAACTGAAAAACTTTGCAATTTCATGTATGCTGATTGAACTAAAGCCAAGGGGAATAAAACCATTTAGCTTTCACGTGAACTCAAAAGAAGAAAGGCTTCTTTGGCAATATAATTACAGAGCACAGCTATTCGAAAAGGAAATTAACTACAGGCATTTATATGATTAGATTACCACCCCACACCACACCCCCTTTCCTTTTTAATGCTAGCTAGGCCTCTCCCTTGCTCACCCCTTCTAGCCTAAAAGCCCACCCCACACCCCCTTTCCTTTATAATGGTAGCTGGGCCTCTCCTTTGCTCACCCCTTCTAGCCTAACAGCCCACCCCACACCCCCCTTTCCTGTTTAAAGCTAGCTAGGCCTCTCCCTTGCTCACCCCTTCTAGCCTAAAAGCCCACCCCACACCCCCTTTCCTTTATAATGCTAGCTAGGCCTCTCCCTTGCTCACCCCTTCTAGGCTAACAGCCCACCCCACACCCCCTTTCCTTTATAATGCTAGCTAGGCCTCTCCCTTGCTCAACCCTTCTAGCCTAACAGCACATAATAAGGAAGCTCTTAGCAGGCAGGACCTGGCACTGTTAGGGAAAGGTGTTTCCATGGGACACTAATAAGGTGTGGAATGTGTCAGTGATTTTTCACAAGCCTCACTACCTGCAGCCCTGATATCTTCCTGAGACTCATTAGAGATGTATCTAGGGCCTGTAGCCCCTCACTAGAACTTCCTTGGCACGCTAGAGATTAGTGCCAAGCACATACCTCACTGTTTGGTGAGTCTGTGTGGTCCCATCCAGTCCAATTTTGAGTATCTCATCCCTCTTGATTGCTTCTGAGGAGACCTGAACAACACTTCAGCTATATAAAGGCCTTGTCTGTTCAAGGAACAGAGGTTCTGTTCCATCCTATCACTTTTCCAACTTTCAAAGCTGGAGTAGAGAACTGAGAGCCATTTCATGCTGCCATATTCCAATGCTGGCAACACTGGGTTATGCCAAGCAACACTCGAGCATAGTGACTAGTTTGTGGTTGACCTGGCTTGACCAGATCAGGGTGACTTAATCATCATAAGCAGAAGGAAACAGTTGCACCAAGTGGCAGAGCTAATAAATGGCTTCTCAAACTTCAGTGTCTCACGTTCACAACCTTTGGCCTTCCCTAAGCACTCAAACAATTCTGACTGTGTAGATACCTGTGACATCCAGTAACCTACAGCCATTTACTGTGCACTATGTACTGTGGATAGGTATATATTTATTACCTATGCACTCCCTATGGTTCACAAGAAGCAGTCAAGTTATAAATGACTATTTACACTCTGTCAATACTCCAGGATATTTACTGACAGTCTGTTAGTTAAAAAGTACAGTGTAAAGTGCATGTTTTACCTATTAAGTGTGTTTAAACCCATTTACCTTAAAGTCTTTCTTTCTCTCTTTCCAGTAATGCAGCTGTGGACATCATCTGAGATACTGAAACAAATGGTCCACTGATGTAATCATGAGGAAGCTGGAGAAAGAGCATTTTCAGCAAGAACCACGACACCAGAATCTGCTTCTGACTTGTTCTAGGAGAAGCAACATGACAGAATGTTTTGTAAAAGATTTGTGGCTGTATATCTAGCTGCCAGTCCAAAATGTTGCTCCTTGTCCCTGTAACTACTACACTGCATGCTCAGTGGAGATATGAAAAAAAATGGAATCAATACAGACTTAACTGCAGTGTCACACTGCATGAATATAAACACACCGTAGGATACTCCTGGATAGTATTCAACAGGGATTTGGTCATTGCTATTGCTGTGCAAACTGCATTTTAAATGGTGTGCTAGCAGTTTAAAAATCCCATTTCTGTCTAATTTGTATCTGCTATTATTGCCAGTAACTCCTAGGATTCCTCAAAGATAAGGAGCTGCACATTTACCTCTGCCACACAGCACAAAGGAAGAAACATTTAAGAAAACATATTTACAACTGTAAACCCATAATGCTGGATAGGGATCCAGGGGATAGCCATCATATAAAAATTACTCAGCATATTTTTTACAAGTTAACTTCAAATCATTTGCATTTCTTGTAGGGATTTCTCCAACACCAAGCTGTTTTTCATGCTGGCTGACAAACTGCTACAGTAAAACAGACTCCTGGACCTTCATTTCATCATAGCATGGCATGGGTTGGAAGGGACCCCAAGGATCACAGAGCTCCAACCCCCTGCCACAGGCAGGGACACCAACCTCAGGCCTGGAGCTACACAAGGTTGCCCAGGGCCCCAGCCAACCTGGCCTTGAACACCCCCAGACACGGGGCACCCACCCCCTCTCTGGGCAGCCTGTTCCAGCCCCTCACCACTCTCTCTGCAAAGAACTTCCCCCTAATATCCAATCTAACCCTTCCTTCCTTTAGCTTTAATCCATCCCCCTTGTCCTGCCAGTGTCTGTCCTTTGAACAAGCCGATTCCCCTCCTGTTCCTCTGCTCCCTTCAGGGACTGGCAGGCTGCAATGAGGTCCCCCCACAGCCTTCTCTTCTCCAGGCTGACCCAGCCCAGCTCCCTCAGCCTCTCTTTGTAGGGCAGCTGCTCCAGCCCTCTGAGCATCTCCGTGGCTCCTCTGACCCCTCTCCAACAGCCCCACATCTTTCTTGTATTGGGGGCCCCAGTTTAAACTATAAACCCATTTGGGTTTACATTTTATATATCCTTTGGAGGATCCCATAAAAAGACCAGCAAATTTCTAAACATGATCACTTCCTCTCATCCCAAACAGACAGAGGTTGTTTCAGTTCACTGCTAAGGCAGTGAAGCATGTACAGGTCTCATCTGACTACAGAGAGCCTACAATGCCCTGCGGCTGTAGAGACTGTCAACACAGCTGTCTTGTGTACCAAGACAAATGTCCTGCTGGGCAATCTCTGAATCAAAATGGAAACATGTCTTCTGAAATGGATTAGGGGTAAGGACAAGGACTGTAAATAGGCCAGGCAGCCAGGAAGGTTTATAAGGTTTTATTAAAGGAGTTTCTCATGAGGTGTTGGAAAGCACCTTGGTCCTGGTGCTGTTCAGCAAGTCTCAGTATTCTTAACTATTTTATTTCCCTTGTCACCTGTTGCTAGCAGAAGTGGATCTAACAGTTTGAGCCTGCCTTGCTTTAGACACACAAGATCACACAGAATAAGTATGTAGCTGGCAAAGGAGGGAGGTGCAGAGATCTGCACATTAGTGGCATAATTAGCTCTTGCAAGAAAAGCAGCCTTGCTGTGTCAGCACAGAGCAGCTCCCACCCTCATCCATCAATCCGAGACGCAGGGCTAATATATCCAGGCACAGGGTGCTGTGCCAGCACAGCAGTGCTGCTCTGGGGACCCTCAGGAGTTATTCCTGCACAGCAACATCCCCACAGAGCAGCACACGTACTGCTCCTTCCCAACTCAGACAGGACTATCCTTTCAGAGTTCCTCACTGACTCTGCTGAGTAAGAGATGAGTAAGAAGGCTGGCACAGAGATGTGACACTGTCACCTCTCACCGAAAGGGCTCCAGACCCTCTCTAAAGGTCCCTTCTGATGGGCTCCATCAGCAGAGGGGGGGCAGCAGGGACAGGGAGGGGATTGTCCCTCTCTACTCTGCCCTCCTGAGGCCCCAGCTGGATCCTGTGTCCAGAGCTGGGGCCCAACACAAGAAGGATGTGGGGCTGTTGGAGAGGGGTCAGAGGAGCCACGGAGATGCTCAGAGGGCTGGAGCAGCTGCCCACAAAGAGAGGCTGAGGGAGCTGGGCTGGGTCAGCCTGGGGAAGAGAAGGCTGTGGGGGGACCTCATTGCAGCCTGCCAGTCCCTGAAGGGAGCAGAGGAACAGGAGGGGAATCAGCTTGTTCAAAGGACAGACACTGGCAGGACAAGGGGGATGGATTAAAGCTGAAGGAAGGAAGGGTTAGATTGGATATTAGGGGGAAATCCTTTCCAGAGAGAGTGGTGAGGGGCTGGAACAGGCTGCCCAGAGAGGGGGTGGGTGCCTCGTGTCTGGGGGTGTTCAAGGCCAGGTTGGCTGGGGCCCTGGGCAACCTTGTGTAGCTCCAGGCCTGAGGTTGGTGTCCCTGCCTGTGGCAGGGGGTTGGAGCTCTGTGACCCTTGGGGTCCCTTCCAACCCATGCCATGCTATTATATGATTCTACGATACGTATAACCCAGCAGCCACCTCATCCTCCTTTTGATTTATAACACATTATGGACATGTCCAGTGGAAAATGGAGACTGCAATCAGTAACAAACCCTGGTCCTTGCAGGTGCTCTGCATAGGGACTTCTCTCCTGATACATTCTGCAGCAGGAGCAAACTGGAGCAGTCCTGTCTCCCAGGCTTTGAGGGCAACCACTGAACAAGACTCTTTCTTGAATTTAAATCCTGAGGGTTAAACATTCCCAAATAAATGGCTGTTAATGCACATCACTTTAAGGCCACAGTAGCCTGTCTACATTGTTTAAATACAAAGCTCTGCAGGTTTTACTTCTCTGATCTTTTTTGTTGTTGTTCTTTTTAATTAATTTTCCAGTCACCTGTGGCTTAGAAAATGTTCAATTCAGAACACCGCTACTCCCATATCTGGACTTTCTTTAAACAAAGTCACAAAAATGATTAATTCTACATTTACTGCTTCCTATGCCCACGCTTTTTGTGTTTTGATCATAACTAAAGGCTCACACACTGACATCTCAGCATGTACAGTGTACTGGATAAAACCATTTTAGGTTGAAGGCTTGCCCAGACATCTAATATTTTAATCACAAAAATCTGAAGTTTTCCTTTGCTCTGAGTCACTGATAAAAAAATTCACTTCATGGAACATCTGACACAAGGAAGGAAAAAACAACCCCAGAACAAAACCCAGCTGCTTAAATCAGGATCTCTAAAAGCACTGGCAGGGACCAAGGGAGCATCTCCCACCCTGTGACTTGTCTCTCTCAATTAAGCTACTCAATCAGCCAGTGAGTGTCTGGCAGGCAGAGGTGGTAAGGGGCTATGCTGGGGATGAGGTGCTACTTTTCATTTACAAGGAAATTACATCAAGAGCAAAATCCCTACCTCCCTCTGCCTGCTGTGCAGGGCAGGCTGGTTTCAACCCACCCATTTTAAGTGATGCAGTTATTTCTAAAACAACTCCAGAGATAAGCACAGAACTTAATGTTTACAGTTCATTGTATCCCCAGACAGGGACGGATGTACCCCACTACATGAGGGGTTCATTCATGGCTTGGGCAATTTTGAGTTGAGATGGCAGCTTAAGCCCAAAGTCATTAGAAGACTATTTTATAATTGTTTTGTAACAGCTGGGTAATTTACATTAGAATTTCTAGAAATATATAGAAAAAAAAAATCACCAGGACACAGTATTAAAAATTAACAGATCCAGTAAACAAAGACAACATTAACTGTAGCTAAGGAGATAAGTCAGTTGGGTTTGGACCACACATGCTCTTCAGACACTGAAAAAACTGGCAGAACAGACTCACACACCTATTTTTATTCACAGACCACAAGACTAAAAGCAGCTTTCCACCTTCTTCAGTTTTGAATGAGCTTCTCCACTCTGAATTACCTAGTTTCTGAATTAGGTAAGTCAACTAAAATGAAGTTGTTTACATTAGAAAAGTCTAGTGCTTAGTCAGAGCCCCCCATCAACTCAGTGGTTTTACTTTCTCTTAAACATTGGCAAGAAAGCATACTGCCTGCCTCTAATTTCATGTAAGCTATCTTATTAGACTACATGAAGCTTAGTTCTTAGTACTGATGGTCATAAATGCACATTCAATCACAGTGGTTTATTTTAAACCATTTAATTTAACATAATAAAATATTCATAATTGCAATAAAACTTTATCCATGCTGCTCCAGTGGCTTTTGGTTTTGCAGTGGAAAATCAGGCTTGCCAGCTAATTAGTTCTTATGATTGACTGTAGTTACCATCGTTGTTGCAGATTTTTAAAGCCAGCAGGGACCACTGTGGTCATTATTGCAATAAGCCATGCTACCTAACAGCTCAACAGACTTTATCCAACAAATCTCTTCCCCATGTTGATCTTCCTGTCTCACTATCACGTCATCTCATGGAGAAAGTAAATAGCTCAAGCATCTTAAACCTCCATTATTAGACCTGTTTGCTGCATCCTTCATCATTCTGGTGACTTTCCCAAGTATTTACCAAACATCAACATCCTTTTGTAAATATCAGTTTTATACCAAGATACTGAAGCAGAACAAGAGACTCAAACAGTATGTGAAGAGGGAATCACAGAGTCACAGAGTTGTAGGGGTTGGAAGGGACCTCAAGAGCTCCTGGGGTCCAACCCCCCTGCCAAAGCAGCTCCCCAGCTCATACTGCACAGGTCGGTGTCCAGACGGGGCTGGAATCTCTCCAGAGAAGGAGACTCCACACCCCCTGGGCAGCCTGTCCCAGGGCTCTGGCACCCTCACTGGGGAAAAGTTCTTCCCCAGGTTGGTGTGGAACTTCCTGTGCTCCAATTTGCAGCCATTGCCCTTTGTCCTGTCCCCACAGACCACTGAAAAGGGGCTGGCTGATTCCCCCTGCATCCCCTGCTTCAGATAATTATAGGCTTTAATAGGTCCCCCCTTAGTCTTCTCCAGGCTGAAGAGTCCCAACTTACTCAGCCTTTCCACATAGGATAGATGCTCCAGGCCCTTCATCATCTTCGTAGCCCTTCTCTGGACTCTCTCCAGGAGATCCCTGTCCTTTTTACCCCAGGGAGCCCAGCACTGGACACAACACTCCAGGTGGGGCCTGAGCAGGGCAGAGCAGAGGGGGAGGATCCCCTCCTGTCACCTGCTGCCCACACTCCTCCTGATGCCCCCAGGATCCCATTGTCTCTCTCAGCCCCAGGGCACACTGCTGGCTCATGGCCACCCTGTCATCTACCAGGACCCCCAAATAACATCTCTTTACTCCTGTCTGTTACTCCCCTTCTCTCCTAGTCCCATTCACATCCTACATGCTAGCTATGGCATTGGGAGCTGCTGTTTAACTGGCTATCTGCAGTTACTTCCTCACTTCACACATCTGGGAGTACGTCAATACCTAATTTTTAACAAAGAATTAATTACTTTGTATTTCACTGTAAATGGCTATATCTATTTGTTGATATAGCCACTTTCTCATCCCAGTGTTTTGTTGTTTATAACTCATTACACTGCTAATAGGTTACCACCTTTGAAAGCTGGAAGATACATATGCAGACATGAAGGGATCTACTCAAGTGACACACAGCAGTACTCAGGAACTAGGCTTGGCTTAAAAACAAAGGAATCTTGGCTCTCATTTCCACATTCAGGTTACTGAATACACTGCCTCAAGCAAATGAGCATGTAATAATCAGTTCAACCCCTTCATCTGTTTTAAGTGCAGATGAAGAAGCAACAGCACAAAGATGCAGCATCAGCAAATTAGACAAGTACCTTCTGCAGCCAGGATGTTCATTTTACTGGTACAGTAAAGAACTGACACCCTTGTGTTTGCCTGCAGGTTCTGCTGAGAGGACTAAACAAGCCATTTGGTCATTACCTTCCCACTACTGAACCAAAGCTTGTGAACTCACTCATATGGATTCAGTGTTTGCCCTTGAACTGGTGTGGGCTGCATTTGGCACTCTGCTTTTAGATCAATATATAACCCAGGCGTAATCTTATCTGGCAGGAACAAGGGTATTGGGGGGAGGGGGAGGAACACAGCCTCTAGAGGTGAGGAGAGCAGCTCTTCTAAATGTTAATGGGGTAAGAATAGAAAGGTCAAATGCTTGCCTTATCAGAAGGCCCCATGTGCAAACAGGCACCAAGCTGCAGCAATCAGAGCACAAGCAGAGTATAAATGTCAGGAGTTAGTTACTGTAGCTGTAAACACCAGAAGCAGAATGGCAGACAGCACTGGGAAACCTCCCAAAACACTTCTGGGTAATACAGGTCACTAGGAAAGTCCCAACTGCCAAGACTGGCTGGGGATTACTCGAGTAATATAGCTGCTGTGGAGGCAGAGATGGCTTGTGAGCTGTGTGCAGGCCCCAGCAAGGGTACTGTGGAAGGGCACTGTGTTTGTCAACAGAAGGAGCCACTGTAGAAGAGGGTATTGAATGTTTATCAAACATCCTTTGCTGGCAGAGCACTGCTCCAGACTGCTCTATCATGAGTGTGTCCATTCTCCTGGAATAAGGATATATGAGGATGGAGGCAGAAAGCCCTTCCTTACCCCCTTGTACATATGGAGAGCACAAAGCAGAAGCTGTATGAGGACTCTGTACAAAGAGTCTTCAACTCTGCATTACAGTACCTCTTTGAGCATAACACATAAAGGATTGGGATGGAGTAAGAGATGAAGCAGCACAGGAACAAAATATATCTCCCTTAAATACGAATACATTTTTAGCCCTGCTCCAATTAATCACCTTAGTGGCACCCAAGGAAGGAGGCCAAAAGTTGCATCATGTTGGCCAGTAATCTTGCAGATACAAGCAATTTGAAGCAGCAACAAAGTGGACCAACTATACACTGGTGCATAGAGATACTCTGTTGTGAGTAATACTGTGTGGATCTATACCTATCATTCACCAGTGCTTTCTGTCTAGCACATTTTGCCTGCAATAAATTGCCAATAAAATGAATCAATTGATTCCTGTTCTCAGAAGAAATCAATAGTGAGCACCCATGTTTGAGATGATTGCTGTTCCCTCTTCTGGTACAGGGACTGCCCCAGGAGACAGCTACCTGAGTTTGGGAAGCAGATACAGGATAGTTACCTGGCATGGTTCCCCCTCCTTACTGTAGAACAAAGAGCACCACTCTTATCAGCCTGTTCCCAGATCTAAACAACTATCAAAGGATAGGGTTAATTACTGGTTAAAACACTAAGAAGGAATAATAACTACAAATAAAGCAAGCCTAAATATATTTTATTGCACAAAAGGGATAAACAAGGTTTGTGCTCATAGCTCAGAGATCATATTCTAAGCATTAACTAGCTACCTTAATTGGTAAAGATAGGGTTACACTTCAAAAGGAAAAACAAAAGCACCCATACAAAGCCACTGCTCTGAGAAACACTTTTCATTTAGTGTCTTCATATTTGTTCCACAAAGTGACTTCTCTGCTGTCACCTGGACTGGCCTCTAACCCCAGCCATAGGGGAGAACATCAGAACTTGCTTAAATGTGCAGGCCGCATCCTTTATGCAGCAGAGCTCCCAAATGGGCACAAATGGCTTACTTTGTACACCAGCATTACTCAGCATCTGTTTAGCCCACAGTCTCCTGCAAGCATCTGTTCATCTGCTGACATACATGCACTGCTCTTCTGCATCACCGACTGGATTTTCAGTCTAGAAACCCTTGAGTTCATTCATTTGAAAGAGCACAAACACAAGACAGAAGACATTTTCCATCACACAGTGATTTTGTGATTTCTTTTCTGACTCTTTTTGGGAAGAAAAAGGCTTTATAAAAATGTAGGATTTTGCCCTTTTTATTCACAGAAAGAATGACCAAACTTATTTACCCTATAAGCCACATCCTAAAAGCTTCATATGACTGACAGCCTCAGGAGATACACCAGACATTCTGGAGAGCTGCTACAGGAGAGAGTCTTTCCCATCTGTCACTTCTTAAGCTAAGAGTTTAATTCAACTTGTTCAATGTCAGGAGTAAGAAATACAACCCAAGTCTTCCAGCAATACAGTGACATTTTCTGAGTTGCTATGAATTTGAACAACATAATTCATCATCACTGAATCATAGAATTGTCTTGGTTGGACAGAACCCTTTAGATCATTGAGCCCAACCACCACCCTAACCTGACTACCACTGTTGTAAGATAGTCAGGGATAACTTCAAGCTCTAGCTCTATGCTTAGAATCATAGGATGGCATGGGTTGGAAGGGACCCCAAGGGTCACAGAGCTCCAACCCCCCTGCCACAGGCAGGGACACCAACCTCAGGCCTGGAGCTACACAAGGTTGCCCAGGGCCCCATCCAACCTGGCCTTCAACACCCCCAGACACGGGGCACCCACCCCCTCTCTGGGCAGCCTGGTCCAGCCCCTCACCACTCTCTCTGCAAAGAACTTCCCCCTAATATCCAATCTAACCCTTCCTTCCTTTAGCTTTAATCCATCCCCCTTGTCCTGCCAGTGTCTGTCCTTTGAACAAGCTGATTCCCCTCCTGTTCCTCTGCTCCCTTCAGGGACTGGCAGGCTGCAATGAGGTCCCCCCACAGCCTTCTCTTCTCCAGGCTGACCCAGCCCAGCTCCCTCAGCCTCTCTTTGTAGGGCAGCTGCTCCAGCCCTCTGAGCATCTCCGTGGCTCCTCTGACCCCTCTCCAACAGCCCCACATCTCTCTTGTATTGGGGGCCCCAGCTACACATGTGGCCTGTAAACATGGAGATTCTCCTACAAGTCCCTCTGTTTCCTTATGTAGAAGGCAATTTTCAAACTGCTGCCTCAGCTTGGCTGTTCACTGTGTGTACGTGTCTGCCTGCTCCAAGTCCTCTCTCTACACCTCTTTCTGACACACTTGTTTCCTTGGCTCTTGGTCACTAATGCCAACAGTGTAAGTGCACAAAGGTATTACAGAAATACCAACTTTCTTCATCCCTGTTTAACATCTTCATATTTCAAAAGATGATTATGTGAGCCCATTTACTGCAGCTGAAACTGTTTAAAGACTCAAAGGCATTGGACATCTAAAACACACAGCCTAACACAGCATTAAAAGCAAGACTGCATGCAATTTTCTGACCTGTATTATTTCTATGCTGTCATCATTTTGAGGCATTCGATATGCTGTTCTTGGGTTTAAACCAAAGTATGGCATTTAAATTTTTACCATAATAAACCTTCTCAACAGACTTGGCATTTTCATTATTCTGTCCATGTAAGCCACAAGGATATTTTTCCTCCCTAAATGTCCATTCTGCAGGGAATGGTTGTGAAACTCCATTATTTCCAGGAATTGCTGGCAACCTACTGCTGTCTGTTCTTCTCAATATTGCCTGTATTTTCCTTGTTCAGCTTTAAAAGCCAAACTTGGTTTGCAAAAATGTCTGGTTGCTCGATGCCAGAACTGAATAAAGACTAGAACAGGACAGAATTAGATGGTTTTATTACACTGAAAAGCCATTAACATACATTAAAGTCTATAAAACAACATGAGTATAAAACTGGAAATAGATTCTCAGCCTTAAATCCTGTTACTCAGGAATTTTCCTAGACATTACCAATAACCTTTCTAAGCCCCATCACCTTTACCTGATCTCTATGATCAGAACTAAGTAGATTTTTAAATACTTGGATTTTCATTACTCATTAATGTCCAAATAATCTGTAAAGAAAGGCAGCCTCAATTTTCAACATGTGTGATGTCTGTCACAATTTGGTCTTCAGCAGGCAGTGGTAAAGAACACAGATATATATTCTCAGTTGCCCAGGGAAAGAGGAACACTCTAGGGTCAGGAAAACTGGAAGATGTGAAAAGTTATTCTATAACATTCAGCCTTTTAATCTGTCATGATACTCCAGAAGTTATAATGGAAAATTCTCCATCTAAAAGTTATCTGCAAGACCACACTGTGATCTCTGCCACACAGGGCAGCAGCATCAGAGAAAGAAAGGGAATGACTCCAAATTTACTTTGGCAAGACCAAGATTAGAATCTGATTACATCCAAACAGAAACCAAACAGGCTGTAAGAAAAATCATTAGATGGGATACAAAGCCAATGAAGATCTCTATGATTCTGATGCACCTCAGTGACTGAAAAGATTCCAGCCTCATTGTTCCCGCTCTCCAAAATATCTTGGACTTGGTCCTGTGTTCCTGAGGCACTCCAGACACACAGCTCTAAAAACCTATCTACCAAACTCACAACTGACCAAGCTTCTTCAGCTCAATAGTCTCTTGTATTCAATTTGGGAAAGCCATAATATATGAAGCAATGTCTGAGGCCTGCTTTCTGGGAAGAGGAAATCAACCATACACAATGTCAACCAAGTTCATTCCTAAATGCAAACCACATTGGGCTGTCGAGCAGGATAATAAAAACCTGCTGACCTAGTTTCCTGCAGAACACAATCTTATGTCTTCCCTCCTCCTGTGCCAAACCTAAATCAGATCTCCTCCTTTGGAGAATAAAATTAACCCTTTGACTAGCAAGGAAAACTCTACTAATGATCCTTAACACTTACATAATATTCTCATGGTGTGAAATACTGTGGAAGTGGTAATTGGTCCATCCCCACAACTCTGCAAAAAGGCAGGATTAGGAGAGGTTGTAAGTAAAACACAAAGAAGGTCAGAGACCTTCACAAAGTTCAGCAGAGAACTTCAAATTTCACTTCTTTCAAAACGAGACTGAAACCTGAAGCTCCATGTTCAGCCACTTTGCTTGGTGAGCCCTTCTACATTTGTTCTGTGCAAATCTAAACCCTTCATTCATGATGTGGCCAAAATAACAACAGCACAGCTTATGGCGACTGGCAGAGAGCAACATGCAATTCGATGTGAATTGTAGGTGAAGCCATGAAGCCAGGAAGCCATTTTATGAGGTGAAATCCCACAGATTCTAGACCTTTCTTACTGCAAACGTGGCAAGCTGAAAAACTGCTCATTGGTTACACACACTGTTCACACCATATTGATTGGTTAGTGATTATAACGAGTTCTGATAAACCTATCTTCTAGCTAAACATCCTCAGTTTACCTTTAATACCTAAAAGCATCCACACACCAGCTGTTTTGAACCATCTTGTTATGGCTGGTTCCTAACATGTTCCATTACTCCCAAATCCCTTCCCATAACTGCTTCTTGGTTCAGGGCAGCCTGTACCCCTATCAACAAGGCTGCTGTGTTTTGAGAATGTGATTATTAGGATCCTCTCAGCATGAGGAACTTTTCCTGTCTCATGGGAACAGAAGAATATTGTCAGGGCCTGAATCTTGGGAGAAGAGAGCTAGGCCGCGAGCAGGCCTGCTGTCTTCCTGACAACAGCTCAGGGTTTCTTTTTTTAAAAAACTGCATCAAACCACTCAAGAAAGGACTATTGTTCTTCCCAAATTTTGCAATGTCAACTTGGAAGCCCATTTCTGGTAGATGAGAGCTGACTGTATTTGCTCCAAGCATTTAAGCAAAAACATTCACTTTTAATGGCTTGACTTCCCCAGTGATGCAATGTTTCATTTGAAGGGGTGCCTGGGGGAACTTCAGAATGGACACAATGCAAAAATAACAGGGCATGTCACAACACACTCAGCCAAAAGAATACAAATGGGAATTCTCTTGCTGTAGGGTTGCTTCAAAAAGCAGCCCTGGTCATGCTGCTGCAGAGCAGCACCCCACTGCAGTCTAGAAACATTTGGGGAGCCTCAGATTCTAGGCTGCTGAGAACCCCTTTGCTGGCTCCCACTGATACTGCCAATTGGAGGAGCTTTCAATCATCTGTCAAATGAGGTTTTATGAATGGAAAGAGTGGAGATAAATACTGTGCCTAACTGCTGAATAGCTTTACAAGCAGCCTTCTACAATGAGGTGGCCAAAGTGCAGCCTGCAAGTGAAACTGCTAACAGCTCTCTGCAGTGCAGCCAGAGCTTTCACCAGCGTTCCAAGACCTTGCAATAAATACAGTATCATCACGCATTGTTCTCTTAGGAGCTGCAATAGTTTTGCCTACACCCAGACAGTACCCCAGGACCTGAAACCTCTCCATGACCAGATGCTCTGTTGACATCTATCTCACAAGATACAGCACCTGATAAGCTATCAAATGGAAACCTCTGAATGGCAGTTTGAGAGCCTGTGGTACAGGATGCAGCCCAGTTTACTAACATTCAGCTTTTCAATCTGCCATGATATTCCAGAAGTTATAATGGAAAATTCTCCATCTAAAAGTTATCTGCAAGACCACACTGTGATCTCTGCCACACAGGGCAGCAGCATCAGAGAAAGTAAGGAATGACTCCAACTTTGGCAAGACCAAGATTAGAATCTGATTACATCCAAACAGAAACCAAACAGTACTACAGGCTGTAAGAACAATTATCAGGAGGTGGGATGCAAAACCAATGAAGATCTCTATGATTCTGATGCACCTCAGTGACTGAAAAGATTCCAACCTCATTACCATTGGGGGAAAGAAAGTGACAACTAACAGGTATGCCAACAGTGCCATTTCACCTGCAAAGGAGTGACTGTCTCTGTCACTTTGACAATCTGCAGGGAAGCTGTTAGAGAACAGGCTTACAGAGCAAAGACAGCACTTAACATAGCTTCAGGAGTCTGCAAGAACAAAGCACCTGGATCATAGTCCTGCAAAGGTTGTCATAACTATGGCTGCTCACTGGATGCTGCCTCTTCGTAGATAAAACTCCCTAAAAGCTTCTGAAATGAGGACGACAAAAGTCTGATTTCTCACAGACTTATTACTAACATTATCAGAGGCAGAAATGTGATGATGGGAAAAAACCCATCTGATTCATTGTATCTGGTCCCTGAGGGATTAGGAGTTGTATATGCTTATTTTATTGACACAAACAAGTTTTAACTTCCATTGTCTTGCAGAGGAAGAGCAGGCTGAACTCAATTCTGGCTCACACATCATCTACAATTCTAGCCAAATCCCAGCTACACAACTTTTATTACTGGGAGGATGTCAGAGGCAAAAGACACAGCTGGATATTCAGATCCCAGACTGAGTTTTGCTGTGCTGGCAGTTAGACAAACCAGCTTTTGTATGTAAACAGAGCCAATCTGAACTGGAAGGTCATTAAGAGAAAACACATTTTACACAACATCCATTGTACAGTTGCTTTTCCAACTTTCCCCATACTAATATATTTTTTTAAAGAAGACTTTGTCTTCTTTTGCTGACTGTTTCAATGACAGTTTCTGGCCCCGCTGCAGTCAATGGCCAACCTCCAGAGTCTGATGGGAGCAGAAGGTGGTTCTGAGGAAGGAAAAAAGAAGGGGGAAAAGGGAAAGGGGAAAAAAGAAGGGGGAAAAGGGAAAGGGGAAAAAAGAAGGGGGAAAAGGGAAAGGGGAAAAAAGAAGGGGGAAAAGGGAAAGAGGAAAAAAGAAGGGGGAAAAGGGAAAGAGGACGCCCAAAATCCTACATCTGACTAACCTCCACTGAGTCTGATGGGAACAAAAGGTGGCTCTAAGGAAGGAAAAAAAGAAAAAAGAAAAAGAAGAAAAAAAAGGGAAAAAATAAAAGAAAGGAAAAAAAAGAGATGCCCAAGATCCTACAGCTCCACTTCTACCACCTATGTGGAAGAACTGGGTTTATGTAGAGCCAAAACATATGTTGTATTCTGTAGTCCAAACACTGTATTACTTTAATTTTTATAGGAATATCAATCAACATGAAAGTAACTAAGCTCTTCTTATTATTCAGGAATAACGTCAATGAAGCTTTTTTTCACCCCCTTTCCTATCCTGACATTGTCATCTTCTATAAAAGAACCAGAAAGGTCCCAAATAATCACCTAATTTTTAGGGGGAGGCAAAGTTCTCAAGAACTTCCTTCACCCCATGGTCCCATCCTAAAGGCCCCAAGGACACCCTACTTCTGTAACTCACCAATTCAACCCTTTGAGTCTGCCATTGGACTTCCCACTCATCCTTCAGGCACTGTGTATGCACTGCTTCCCAGGTTTTCTTACTAGCTGCCAGGATAGGAGAGGCCTTCTGACTTTAATGGGAATTTTTAAAAAAAAACCTCAAGAAATTAGGATGGTATTGCTGGCATTCAGCCAGGCTGCATATCATGGCCTTTAAAGTGGTCTGACAGCCTTTAACATTATGCTTTGTAATTGGAAGCATTCTGTATTTAATGAGACCAATAAAGGCCTTGCTCCCAAGGCTCAGATATTGATTATTCCACAATTTTTCTAGTGGCTATCTGAACTAGCAGGTAGATGGAGGGAACAGGAATAAATCAACAACTGGTTTTGATGTCCCAAGGCCCCTAGACACACTGAAACTTGTTGTCTCCCAGGGACTGGGAGCAACTTGGGGGGAAATTATTGCAATTACCACCAAGTGAAGTGTGAGGGCAGATACACACTATATGCAGGAGCTACCTACTACATGTAAGATCCTTTAGAAAAATAAAAATCAGTAATTAATGTCACTGGGCTTGTCTATACTGAATCCCAAAAGATAATGTGGCCAAGAAGAGAGGCTGCAAAACCCCTTCCCCTGTTTTCCAGCACAGTTCATTACCTGACATGCAGAAAATGCAAATACAACTGGATGATGTTTCTAAACCATGTCATAGCCTCAGACCTCACAGCTTTATTTGAACTGAGGCACACCACGTTTTGTACTGCAGCTACAATTAAAATAAGATGATGAGAAGACACAAAGAAACCACACATTTCTTGTGAACAAGCCGTTAACGCCCAAGCCATTATTGCAAGAAGGCTTTTAAGAGTGTTCCCAGTAGAAATAGGAATAGATTTTCCCTGAGTAAGCTGGAATACAGAGTTTCAAAAGCTTTAGCTGAATCCCTGATGTGTTTTTTTTTTCCTGTTTGCTCCTCCTCTTTA
The DNA here is from genome assembly GCA_022605575.1 of Laterallus jamaicensis coturniculus. Classification (NCBI taxonomy): domain Eukaryota; kingdom Metazoa; phylum Chordata; class Aves; order Gruiformes; family Rallidae; genus Laterallus; species Laterallus jamaicensis. Next base: position 2,550,454 of record JAKCOX010000025.1, on the reverse strand, counting down.
ATTAACTTACTGTGACTATTTGATGTAACTGTCACTTTTTAAGGCAAAGTGTTGGCTGTTTTCTCTTTTCTGATAAAAGACCTCAGCCTGCCTATAACTAACAGCAAGGCATTTGCAGCTGCAGGTTAAAAATCACAGAATCACAGGGGTTGGAAGGGACCCTCAAGAGCTCCTGGGGTCCAACCCCCTGCCAAAGCAGCTCCCCAGCTCATACTGCACAGGTCGGTGTCCAGACGGGGCTGGAATCTCTCCAGAGAAGGAGACTCCACACCCCCTGGGCAGCCTGTCCCAGGGCTCTGGCACCCTCACTGGGGAAAAGTTCTTCCTGTGCTCTGACTTGCAGCCATTGCCCCTTGTCCTGTCCCCACAGACACTGCAAAGGGGCTGCCCATTTCCCCCTGCACCCCATGCTTAAGATATTGATAAACATTAATAAGGTCCCCCCGAGTCTTCTTCTCTCCAGGCTGAACAGCCCCAGCTCTCTCAGCCTCTCCTCACAGGGGAGATGCTCCAGGCCCTTCATCATCTCCTCAGCCTCCTCTGGACTCTCTCCAGGAGATCCCTGTCCTTTTTACCCCAGGGAGCCCAGCACTGGGCACAACACTCCAGGTGGAGTCTCCATCTCTGGAGAGATTCCAGCCCCATCTGGACACTGACCTGTGCAGTATGAGCTGGGGAGCTGCTTTGGCAGGGGAGTTGGACCCCAGGAGCTCTTGAGGTCCCTTCAAACCCCTGTGATTCTGTGATACTGGAAACCAGCAAACCCAAAGACACTTCCTCCCACATGGACAGAAGTGGTCTAGTTAGGTAGTCCTCCAGGCAGCCTATCTGTGTTCCGGATGAGGAGCAGTTGGGACATGAGCCACCTGCAGATTCAAGATGGGTCATTGAGGTTTCCTTTGCTTCAGAGCAGATGCCAGTAATTAACATATGGGGGGGGGGCTTTTAAAAGCCATGAATGAAAGAACAGTAAAAAGCATTTCTGAAGGTGAGGACTAAGACAGAATTTAAAAAAAAAAGACAAAGAAGACTTCTAATGGATTTCTCTTTCCTGGTGCCTTTCCCTATCTCCAGCCAGGTTTCCCAGACTCCCAAAGCACAGCAATTACTCACAGCCTTATTTCTTTTCTGACTATCAGCTTACCAGTGCTGATTTGTTTGAAGTTGAATCAAACCTGCATTAGCTTCAGGGGATGGCTGGGATCCCTGTCCTCATCCTTCATATTTTGAGATCAGCATTTCACAATTTTTATTCTGCTAAAATAATCTTGAGCATTAAAAGTAAAAATATCAATGCTTAATATTTTGATTTGTTTTCCATAAGACATTTTGTCCTTTAACAGTACTCCCACACTTCCCCCTTGGCTTCTCTAGCCAGGCTCTTGCTCTTAATCAAACCCTGCTGTGATTTAATGATGAGGTTTGACAGGTCTCTGTTGATGTCTGAAGGAGAATCCTTGAATGTTTTGAAAAGGACCATTGCTCAACAGAGGTAACCTGGGGGACATGCCCCCTTAGCACCGAAAAGATCATTTTCCCTTTCACCACAGACCCTTCCCCCTTTTTCTACAGCAAGGAAGTGAATGATGCTAGAAAGCTGAGAAAGGATCTGGTTCACAGATGCCCCAGGGAAGCAAAAGGGCAGATTTCCTTATGGAGGAAAATATCTAACTCAGGACAAACTAGCTAAGCCTAACTCACTGCAGTCCAAGCCTTTGTTTCAGAAAGTAGCTTTGCTGGAGGGCTAAGAGACATCTCAATGCCTAGAATTCCATTTTAAGTTATTGCATACAGCAACAGTTATAAAACCAGAAGGCAGACTTTGATATCATCCTTTTTCTAAGGTGTACTGATGTCCTAAAATACCAGTATGAGCTGCCATGTGGTGAGCATTTTGGAAAAACTATCTCTTTATTTAGTAATGTCAATTAAAATAGGTGGCCAATTTTTTTTTCCTTCTCAGAAATAAAACATAAATATAAAAAAATATATATACATAAATATAGAAGTAAAATATAAATTGCAAGTACTAAACAAAGTGACATTTGGCTCCAGTGGTTACATAAACATCAAGCTATCCACCTGACTGACAACTACAGTGGTAAAATGTTTTAGTGGTCAGGATAATTATCAATATGTTTGATTGATTCAAATGATGTAGGTTGATTTCCCTGTAATACATATGTGCAACCTACTTACATCTAAGATTTTCTGATTCCACAGATGCCATTCTTAATTAAATTCTGCAAAAAATAAGGGACCTTTACAACACTGCTAAGCTAAGCAATGTGACTCTTCATCTTCCTTGTTACTGAAATATGCATCTCTTCTAGAATAAAGCACAGCAGCAGTTTTAATCAGCACATAGATCAGTTCTTCAGAATTAAGAATAAAATGTCAAACTATAATGCCACAAGGAAGTTAGGAAGACAAAAATGTAGCTTAATTGCCACCACTTTTTTTCAGCAGAATTAAAGCTATTAAATACTGATGCTACAATATGAGAACAGGGAAAGAAGAAATATTAGGGAATAAAATCACTTCTCTGATCAGAAACACAGGAGTAAGATAAATATGTTTGGGGTTTTTTTAATATCTCATTCAGCAAGACGACACAGGTCTGTAAATGAGTGAGTCAGAAATTGGTATGAAATCACTGATAGCTTTGCCACCAGACTTGATGAAGCCAGGATTTTCTCTATTTCTCATGGCACCCTCAGTTTTCAGGCAAACTTTCTTATCTGCAGTACATATTCTCACTATATATAGCTTGCATCTTGAGCTTTCATGCACTCAGCACCTTGCATTCAAATCACTAAAGCCATCAACAAACCACCTAAGTACAGAAAAACCAAGCTGGATCAATGGGATATATTTCTTAACTGAACATATGTTTCTAAATTCTAATAAAAAGGTTCAAATTGCCAGTTACATGTTTCATTCTCTGAAGGGTCTGAGTGATCTTCATCACTATCAGGCAAATACTGTTTATTTCAGGATATACTCTTTCCCCATGAAGTTACAGGCTCACCTCTCTGGCATGGGGAGTCTGTGGGAGGAAGTTTATTAGAAGGTGGTTTGTTTGGGTTTGTTTTTTTTTAACAGAGAGAGTGGTGAGGGGCTGGAACAGGCTGCCCAGAGAGGGGGTGGGTGCCCCATCCCTGGGGGTGTCCAAGGCCAGGTTGGCTGGGGCCCTGGGCAACCTTGTGTAGCTCCAGGCCTGAGGTTGGTGTCCCTGCCTGTGGCAGGGGGTTGGAGCTCTGTGACCCTTGGGGTGCCTTCCAACCCAGCCCAATCTGGGATTCTATGATTCATCAGCCCCTGAGAACTGAGGAACAATCCTGGGTCCCAGGCAGAGGAACCTGTGCTACCAGCTGTAGAAAGTGAGGTGCTGTGTGACCTCAGGCCACAGGCATCCATAAAGGCCTGAGAAGTCTGGGCAATGGTTTTTTCCTTCCTTCAGTTCCTTACGTGGTTGTGTTCCCATCCGAGTGCTGAAGAACCTTGGGGTCCCTTCCAACCCAGACCAGTCTATGATTCCAAGTTAAACATGAGGCAGGGCAATAAGGCCTATTTACCTCGTAGGGGGAAAAAACCCAAGTCCAACAGCAAAGAATATAGGGAGAAAATAATAATCATAGAATCATAGCATGGCATGGGTTGGGGGGGGACCCCAAGGGTCACAGAGGGGCCACAGGCAGGGACACCAACCTCAGGCCTGGAGCTACACAAGGTTGCCCAGGGCCCCATCCAACCTGGCCTGGAACACCCCCAGACACGGGGCACCCACCCCCTCTCTGGGCAGCCTGGTCCAGCCCCTCACCACTCTCTCTGGAAAAAACTTCCCCCTAATAATAATATTTTAAGCTTTTCTGCAGCCTCAAAAAACTTGCAGGCAGCCTGTGACTCTGCATTGGCAAATGTCCTCTCTCCTGAGCATTGTCTAATCAGAGCCCTTTTGGATTTCAGTGAAATAATAATAAGAATAAAAGTGAATGGAGTGCTATTTCCATGGAAACAGATGTAACATTATTTGCAGCAAGCCTTTGTACTATGAATGGAAAGTTTTCTAGTTTACACAAATCTTGGCTATTATTTTCTTTGCAGGGGGGGCAAATATTTTCTGTCATATTAACAATGCAAATAGTCAGGTTTAGTTTCTGTCCAGTACAGCCAAGCACAAAAGCTTCAGAAGTTGCAGTAAAGGGCCTGATATTTATCTTTCCACAAACCCAAAACAGATACTAGAAAAAAAATGAATAATTTGGGCTTCCTTTTTGCTTATTCCCTTCAGAAGCTGAAAAACAGCTTAGAAAACATCCCCTGTTTATGTGTAACATTACAGACTAGTAGACAGCCAGAGCACTGCCAGATGTACTCCCTGTTAACAAGAGCTTAACTAACTCTTAATATAGATCAATTAGATGCTAACACCTGGTTTTCCATACACCATGAGAGAGCTTTCTAACTCAGAAGCCTTCATTCAGAGATTAATTACTGACAGATTGCTTTCTCAGCTATAAGTAAACTCCCAACCAAGTACATTTACAAGCCCCAAACCATGACAATGACTTGTGATAAGTGGTTTTGGAGACCAGAGCATTTCCATCACACCATGTTCTCAAGACCAGAGAGATCAACAACCAAGAAAATGTGTAGCAGTGCCACATCAAAGAACAGCACCCAGAGCAGTGCCTACACAAACATTTTTCTCCTCACACTGTCACTGAAGCATTCTTTTCAGCATGTTCTAAAGAAAAGGGAAGAGAAAACACGTCCATGATTTATGATAATGCAGGATGCATGTTTTACTGGTTTAGAAGCTCTCCTCTTGCAAAGCTGAGCCCTGCCTTTGCCACACATCTCAAGTACTAATCAGTTACTCAGACTTGTTCTCAGGATGGAAGGAGTTCTGCCCTGCTCAGTGAGCACTCGTGTCCTCTAAGTGGATCACTGCCCATATATTACCTGAGCAATTTAAACATTAAACTAAATCTGGTGGCAGAGTCTAACACATGCCTAAAGCACAATGTAAGTTTTGGTGAAAAGAGATATCCCTTTTTGTTTGCAGTGCAGCCAAATGCTTTACAAATTAGACCCTTCTGCCACCACAGAAACCTCCAGCATCTGATTTATGTGCTATTTCAGATGTATCATTGTAGCAGATTTTTCAGTTGAGTTAGTCTGTGTTTGCATTGGAAGTATCTATACCACTCACATTTTAGCTATGCTCATTTTACCTTCACTGCAGACCTGTAGAACTGTACAAGTCTTTCTGAAAATTAAGCTGGTACCATGGCACAGGAAAATGAAACCAGTGATCTCTCATTTTTACAGCTACAAGAAAAATCCATTGTTGCAGCATGCAAGATGAAAAAATGTACCAAAAGCATTTTATATCATTAATGAAGTGACTTTTATTTTACATTAGTTTCTGTTTCAGACCTCACTCTCACAGTACTCCTCCCTCACCCAGCAGCAGGAATGATTGTGACAGTACAGAAATGAACTTGGAACACAAGTCCTAACCTTGAGCTCTTCTGTAGGACAGTCAGGTGGACCTCAAGTCTCTTGGGCTGAAACATGGGTATAGTTTGGGCCCATATTTGTGCAGAAGATTTGAGTTGTCTTTAACTGAAGTAACAAACACAGTGCCAACATCAAACACCTGCAGAACGAGTGCAAAGGGGTTGTCTGGAAGCAACTGAACTAGCCCTGCCCTAGGAATCCTGGCTGTGCTTGAGAGAGTCATTGCTTAAGGCAAGGGACTGCTTAATAAGGATTTGGTCTTTAACCCAGATCTGATCATAGGCTGACTGATCCAGTTGTTCCCTTTACAAGTTCATGTGTAACACAAAACGTCCTGTTGATTTTATACCTGCCTGGCCAAGTGAGATTACAGAGCAAGGCAATCACCTTCCTTTTCAGATGTATTTCCCCTTTTACATCTTGAAAATTCTACTCATTTGCTTGTAGATTGTGCAAAGAAAGAGGAAGCAGCATGACTCAGCTCCACACTACAATGGTTGGAGCAGATCCAGACCTAGCAATCCTTTGGGCTTTCCTTACCAATACAAATCTGCAGCTTGGATAATGTAAAGCATCCAGTGTTTGTACAAGAAATGTTAGATGGGCAGCATGCCAGCAGCAGTCCTTAAGCAATGTGCTTGCTCTTTACATTGATGGAAAGTTATCTTCTTAGGAGTTAAGAAGGGAACAAAAAAAAAAAGCCAAAGGGTTCTGATCTTAAACAGTGCCTATGGAAGACAAAATGCTGAAGAGGAACAGCCTCCTGAACTGTATTCTGTATACATTAATTTACATGGAAATCAGGTGGTAGATAACATAATTAGTTAGCAAGTTTCACATCATGCCATACTGGCAGGTCTCTTTATATAATCTGTAAACTACAGACAGAACAGAGGCATAGGAAAGTCACTGGCCTTAAGGAATCCAGCAACCTTGATTAAGTTTCAAGTACCCTGAGATCCAGTGCATTGTCTAAGCCACTGAAAAATAGGACTCTAAAAACTACTCTAAAAATTCAGTGTCATCTAGATAGGATACCTGATCCTCTGCCATTTTGCTAACACCTCATCCCCAGATGTTTTGGATACAGAGCATCCATATGGGAGTTTCTGCAGAGTAAATACACTGTAAACACACTGAACTTCACTGTGTGAGTCCTGAGCAAAATTCAGCAAGGACTTCAGTTCACTCCCTGAACACACAACAAAGATAATTTAATGGTTATCTCACAGCATTCTAACCACAGAGAGAAAGACCACAGATCTAAACCTGTTTCTTAGGACGATGTTGTACCTTCTAGTCCATGCCCAAGCACTCTGGCCAATGGGGTGGATCTGTCTTTCAAGGCACTGCATTCACTGAGGGAAATCATCTGTCAGTCATTACTTACATAAATATGAGTAATACTAGCAATGAAAGTCAAGAGGGGCACGATCCAAGCTGTTTGAAACAGTCCTCACCTTCTTAGAGAGCAAACTAAAGCATTACTTGCAAAACACAGCCCTCTGGATCGTGCATGCTGGGGGATGCCTGACAGTGTGGGGAAGCTTGCATCACATACTAACCAACCTCCCATTGCAGCACAGGATGAGCAGTCAGGAGGCTTTCTGGGCTCTGTGCTAACTTCAAGAGCTAGTTCATGGAGCAGACTTGACACTTAGAAAGCTTAGCAGCATTTTTTCCCCCCCCTTATCCCTCCCCAAAAATGTTTTATGATTGTACTCCAGAACTTGAAGTTATCCAAAACCAGCTCATGAGAAGCAAACGGAAACATCTCTCTTCATTCCAAAGGAAAAACAACTCCTGGGCTGGTTTTGTGAGCTGAAAACTTGGAGAGAAACTTCAATCTAAAAAAAGCAAAGAACTCAAGAAGATTCATATTCTGGACTGTGGTTTCTGTTGCCTTAGCTCAAAGGAAAATATGTCCATGGGAAAAGGGCCTGCCTGGAGCCAGATTTTTTTCAACTCTGACTTTCCTAGTTGCTGTGGCTTTAAATCAGTATGGTGCTGCTCAAGGTTTTTATTTCCTTCCTAAACAAAAATATTCTTTATGGATTACATGGTAGTTGTTTACAATTGAAACAACCACTTGTATAGTGTTTCCTAGCAATCAATATCTAGCTCAGCTCCTATCAACTCTAGGCAGACAGTGACTGGGCCATTTAAGATGCCTTTACAATTAGTTTCACTAATTCAAATTGTTAAATCACCTTCCCAGGAGAGAGTTCCTGAATTAATCCCAAAACAAAGAAGTACCAGCTTTATCAACTAAAGAATACAACATCACAGCTTAGAAAAACAGAAATCTTGTATGGCTTCCTTTTAAAGACTCTTACTGTCATGTTATTATGGACTATCTTTAATACTTTAATTCACTTCTGGCTTTAGCCAGGACTCAACCAGATTATAACAGAATTCCACCCTAACCCTCTAAAGGCTGCCATACAGACAAGCCTGCCTCAGGCAATTCAGAGAATCTGTAGCTGTATAAGACTCCAACATGCATAATAAAATGTGGTTGTGCTGCCCAAACACCCTGTGCCAGGCCCCAACAAGTAAAGTTATTGTTATTCTAAATGCTGTACCAACAGAGCCCAACCTGGGGGTTATGATCCTCATTATACACTTGAGTTATCTTCTGCATTAACAAGAATTGTTAGGAGCTGACAGAAATATCTCATGTGGTCCTTTTGTTTGAGATTCCTCAGGATGTTTTAGAATGACACAACAAGCTTTTGCTGAACTTCAACATGAACTTCACCCCCTATTTAAAAACTGCAATGAAATTATGCTATAAATGAAAACCAGTTACCTGTGATCAACAACTGTTACACTGGAAGCAGGAATCCCCAGGAGAAAACAACTCTGTTCCAGCTCTTTCTTACGAACCTCCCCTTGACCATAGTAGTTCCCTGAAAGCAGCAAACACAGCAGTTTAGGGTAGCTTGGAATGAATCCCTTTTGTTCTTTCTCTAAACATGAGGCTCACATATTAAATAAAAGAGCAGCATTTGAGGAACTGATCCACTGCAAGGGCCAAACTCCATAGCTTTGACCTGAGCAACACCCAGCTTAGCTCAGGGTCAAATGCTCAGGTGAAGCTCTGCCCACCTTGACTACATTCCTCACCTGTATGCAATGAGTGGGGTTTGCAGCTGCTCAGGAGCTTATTTGGCAGGGCCTTCAGAAACAGCCATATCTAATCAGATCAGTGGTCCAAGCAACCCAGTAAGTTGTTACCACTGGCAGGTTTCCAGGTTGTCTCTGAGAAAGAGGTTAGTGGGATCTTAAGTCTACTATTAAAAAAAGATGTATTCACAACAAATCAGTAATAATTCATCTCCTTAGGAAGTGCCAAAGAGTCACTCCTCCTTCCCAGCCTTCAGATGTGCTGCCATGAACTCCTTCCTGTACTCCTAATGGCACAGGTCCCCTGATCCAAGCTGAAGAGCAAGTCCAAAGTACTTGCTACAGAACTGGTAACACACAGGAAGCCTGTCCCACTGTGTGTTCTATAAGTGATTAAAGTCTATAGTTTAGTCTGGGCCACTTCTAATGAGCAGTAGTTGTCATATAACACTAGGACACTTCAATAGAACACAGTGAGAGAACTAAAAGGATCTGAAGAAGTGAGGAATTCCATCACAATAAACTCTGGTTTAAGAGAAAGACTGTTCAGAAGTCTGCATCATTCACAGAGGAAATGCAGGCAGGAACTAATATGGCAAGATTGCAAAGAACTCACAGAACCAAAAGAAGAAAGGAAACCTAATTTAGATAAGGCACTTGGGGAATGTTCTAACAGACTGAGACCAACAGCTAGCAGGGAAATTGGATTCATTATCTTACAACACTGCCTCCTTCTTCACTGAATTATTTTCTTCTCATCTTGCCCTGACATTCCTTTATTTTTTCTTGGCATCAGCCATGCACAGTCCATGCCAGAGCTGTGATGGCTCTTTCCTAAACATTGCCCTGTGAAGGGCAGTACTTGCAACCCAATTTTAACTTTGAAGCAATAAAATGAAAAAAAAAAAAGAAAAGAAAAAAAACACAGCTGAGCATTGATGTATGATTCAAGTTTCTAGTCAGCTGTCTTGAATTACACTGGAACTTTTTATTGTTGTGGGTATGAGTCATCTAAAAGCTAGCATTTCTCTGAGCAGTGTTGCAATCCAAGCCATCACTAGCAAGCTTTGTCAAATTCTCAAAGAGGGAAAGAGTAAGTAGAAAAAAAAAACCCCACCTCTTCTTGCAGATGTGAGTGAATGGTTTTAGGAGACCATGACAGCAGCAGTCTGTGGGGTTGCTGAGGAACACTTAGTAGCCTGCAGCTTAAATTGCAAGTTCCAGCTCCAGCAAAATCACTTTAACTGTGCACCTTCACCAGATAGATGGCATGAGTACAGCAGGACTTAATTTAGGCTGGGTTTTGCATGGCCAGTAATGATACTAGTGTTTTAAGACAGAACCTCTTTTGCTGCAATGCAGTCTAACAGCTGGCTGCAGGTGATGTTTTACCCAAATACTACCACTGTTCTCAAAATACTTAACTTCTGCTGAACCCAAAGGAACAGATCCATGTTCCACAGCTTGAGAAATGTGTCAGAACATCAGAAATACAGAAACATGAACAGGAGAAACTGGGCAGCTCTTGAGAGCAAAACCAGCTGAACAGCTGCTGCTGCTGGACCTCATCCATGGACGACTCACAATAGAGGCAGCTACTACAGAGAGCAAAGCACATTTATCCTGACTTATTATTTCAATTGAAGAGTAATCAGTGTGTAGAAGACTAGGGTGTTTTTTTTCCCCACAGTGGTGTAATTCTAATTCATTTCTAAGTCATTTTGATTGGCATCTGAAAACTGCAAGTATGACAGTTTCTAAATAATGATTTCTGTCTCAGTGTTACAATTTGCAGAGTCTTTGATCGACTCACTTATCATCAATCACACAAACAATGAGAGGATGAACCATCTGAATTGCCCAAAAGAATAATAAGGCACAGGAAAATCTATTACTTCAGTGGTTGTACTCTCCTAAATGGGCTGCTAGTTCCATTATGAAGATATGCAAGAGACAACAAATGTTTGTAATCTCAGATACTCCTCTCATCAAACATAAAAAAAACCCCAATCTTCAGTTTTCACCTGAGGCTCAAGAATTCTGGCCCAGTAGCAGAGTCTGAACTGAGGTTGTTTCTTCTGCATAAAAAGATTCAAAAATTTATGAACTGATTCAGTATCAGTTCTGCAGAAGACAAATGAACCTGGAGCTTTCATTGATCATCAGAAGAACACAACAGCATCATGTGCTGTGAAAAAAATATTGTCCTAAGCAAAGAGTGGAGCCTGTGAGAGTCTTTCCATTCTAATCAGACCCAGAATGGCCTCAGCAGGAGTACTGCTTCCAGGTTTTGATCACTGCAATAAAGATGTGAACCAGCTGGAAGAGTCCAAAGGAGAACGATGAGAATGATGAGAGTTTGAGAAAACATGATCTATGAGGCAAGATTGCAAGAAATGGGGTTGTTTAGTCTGGAGAAGATAAGACATAAAAGGCAGATAATGTCTTAAAATATGTAAGGCACTGTTACAAGGGGAACCTCTGATTTCCATGTCCATGGCAGATAGGAAAAATAAACAAACTTAATTTAGGAAAAAGTGATCTGAAGAAAAGTTAATGCAGCTCTGACACAGACCACACAGGCCAAGGAACCTCCCTGGAGGTCCTGAAGAATGAACTAGGCATTTGCCTGCAGCAAATGCAGATCCACTGATGCTGCCTTCAGGTCAGCAGATGGCCAACATAACCTTGGGGTCCCTTCAGGCCTGGTTTTCCATGATGGCATTGTTATGCAATTGTTATTTTTAGATGTGTTACAGCAAACGTATCATTATGACAGTAAAACTAGATCATCCAATAAGTCCTCTACATGACAACAGAATCACAAGGAAATGGCAAAAGCTGTGCCACACAATGCTTTTTTACAGCTCCATGATGCTTCCACACAGTTTGGAAGTAGCTCAGTGCTGTGCCACGAGGTTGGGCTGTGAAACCTCTGCGCAAGGTTCAGGTCTAGAGGGATCTTTTGGTCAGGCCCCACCTGGAGTGTTGTGTCCAGTTCTGGGCTCCCTGGGATAAAAAAGCCAGGGATCTCCTGGAGAGAGTCCAGAGGAGGCTGAGGAGATGATGAAGGGCCTGGAGCATCTCCCCTGGCAGGAGAGGCTGAGAGAGCTGGGGCTGTTCAGTCTGGAGAGAAGAAGACTGAGGGGGGACCTTATTAAAGTTTATCAATATTTTAAGTATGGGCTGCAGGGGGAAATGGCCAGCCCCTTTTCAGTGGTCTGTGGAGACAGGACAAGGGGCAATGGCTGCAAGTTGGAGCACAGGAAGTTCCTCACCAACCTGGGGAAGAACTTTTCCCCAGTGAGGGTGCCAGAGCCCTGGGACAGGCTGCCCAGGGGATGTGGAGTCTCCTTCTCTGAAGAGATTCCAGACCCATCTGGACACCGACCTGTGCAGTATGAGCTGGGGAGCTGCTTTGGCAGGGGGTTGCACCCCAGGAGCTCTGGGGGTCCCTTCCAACCCCTACAACTCTGTGATTCTGTGATTCTGCTACTGAAACTCTGCAGAAAGGGACCGTTCTGACCAGAGCTGCCCATGAGCAGCAGCTCTGCGTGCCGCAGGGGCTGTTTCAGCAGTGTGCTGTACCCAGACCCGGGACATGGAGCCCCAGAGGCACAGCACGGCTCCTGCTCCACCAGCACCAGGCTGCCACAGCACCAGCACCAGGCGTGGCACGGCCATGGATCACACGCAGCGTTAGAGGGGTCACCCTGCAGTACAGCCGAGGCACTGACACGCCGCCATAGCCCGGGGCTGACGTCACAGCGTGACGCCACACAGCATGGCGGCCTTCCCATGACGTCACGGGCGGGAAGCTAGGCCCCTATGTGCAGCCGCGGTGGCACCTCGGAGGTGGGTGTCCCGCCGTTCCCGGCGCGTCTCCCCCCCGCTCCGCCCCTCACCTGCGGAGCAGCACAGCACCGCGGCACGGGCACCGGCCCTGGCCAAGCCCAGCACCGTGGGGGCGAAGAACATCGCTTCGTCATCAGGGTGCGCCGTCACCAGCAACGCGCGGACGCCATCCGCCCGCGCCGCCGCCGCCCCTCCGCTCAGGGACGCGCGAGCCCCGGCGGCGTAACGGCGCCGCAGGCGGCGCGCGCTTCCGAGCAGCAACGTGAACGGCAAGGCGAGCAGGAGCAGCGGCAGCACCGACAGCCCCGCCGGGCCCCAGCCCCACGGCCCCGCTGCCATAGCGACCGGCGCCGCGCCACGCCGCTCCGACCGGAAACGGGCGGGCCGGCAGGAAGGTTCCGGGGCGCCAAAGGGTTCCCCATCCCTCCCCTCTCCTCCCCGCCTCGGGGCGGGGCCGTTCGGCCGCTGTCTCCGCTTCTCCAGGGCTGCCCAGGAGGAGGGGCGCACCGGCAGGCCTACCGCCGCCCTGGCCTGGGTCTGGCCGGGCTTGGCGGGGTCCCAGAGCCGGGGAGCGGGGCCTCGCGGGCGGGGTTTGCACAGGGGCCGTTCCCCTGGGGAGCTGGGTGAGGAGAGCCGTGGTTCCCCGGGCCCTGCAGCGCTCCGCTGGGACGTTAAGTGACAAAAAGTTGAGCTTTTCAGCACGTAGTACCTTTTATCCCTGTGCTGGGCTACCATAGAAGAGGCAGAGGTTAAGGAAAACCTCAGAAGCAGGGCAAGAGGAGCCCTGCTTCTTGGGTGGGTGACAATAATGTCACCCACGTTCTGCTATCTGCAAGTCTGCTGGCTATCCCAAGGGTGGCTGCAAGGGGGAGAAAGTGTGTGTATCCCTTGGAAGTGAACTCCTCCATTAGAGAAGGTTGCAGAGCAAAGGGAGACGGGAAGTAGTGAAATAAGCATGAAAAAGGCAATCAGATACCTGGCGGCTTGGAAACTTTGCTTTACTAACAGGCAATAGGGGAGAGAAGTGCATTAAGTCAGCAGTCACAGAATCACAGAACTGTAGGGGCTGGAAGGGACTTCAAGGGAGCATTGAGTCCAACTTACATACTCCACCCAGGAACCTGCTTTGGCAGGGGGATTGGAAGCAATTGTTAATTGCTTAACAATTAAATGTGTGAAAGCAATTGGGAGAAATTCAGTATCCGAAGAGCAGCTGATGCCTCACAAAGTGTATGCCTGGCTTGACAGACTTGTATTTGGGCACCTTATAACTTCCAGGCACGCAGAGGTAGTCATGGGCGTTTGTGGGGATTAAAGGCTGCAAACCCTTCAGCCCGGAGATGGTTCATGTCACCTTAACACAGAGTTGAAGAGTGCAACTCAGTAGCTGTAGTAATGACATGTTTAGTACCGTGTTTTATAAGTAATCCCACTTGCCAGAGTGAGACTCTGCTTCGTTAGTCTGAATAAATAATTGTGTGGACACGCATCCTGCAAATGTGGGTCGTGCCTTCTTGTGTCTGATGGGTATAATAGGAGTGAGATAATTTAATCCTGGTGAATGGCTAGCTCCTCATTTAACCCACTGTATGCCTGGTAAGGGAGTCATTTGTGATCTCAGCACCCCTGGAATGACATACTCGCAGGTAAAGCACCCAGCGGCTCTCAAATGCTGGAAAAACGGCACAATTAATATATTCCTCATTGGGGATGGAGGTGTGAAAGTACATTTCACTTAGATTGGATATTAGGGGGAAGTTGACCTGACTATTTGCATTGTTAATATGGCAGAAAATATTTGCCCCCCCTGCAAAGAAAATAATAGCCAAGATTTGTGTAAACTAGAAAACTTTCCATTCATAGTACAAAGGCTTGCTGCAAATAATGTTACATCTGTTTCCATGGAAATAGCACTCCATTCACTTTTATTCTTATTATTATTTCACTGAAATCCAAAAGGGCTCTGATTAGACAATGCTCAGGAGAGAGGACATTTGCCAATGCAGAGTCACAGGCTGCCTGCAAGTTTTTTATGAGGCTGCAGAAAAGCTTAAAATATTATTATTATTATTATTAGGGGGAAGTTTTTTCCAGAGAGAGTGGTGAGGGGCTGGAACAGGCTGCCCAGAGAGGGGGTGGGTGCCCCGTGTCTGGGGGTGTTCAAGGCCAGGTTGGATGGGGCCCTGGGCAACCTTGTGTAGCTCCAGGCCTGAGGTTGGTGTCCCTGCCTGTGGCAGGGGGGTTGGAGCTCTGTGACCCTTGGGGTCCCTCCCAACCCATGCCATGCTATGATTCTATGATTATTATTTTCTCCCTATATTCTTTGCTGTTGGACTTGGGTTTTTTTCCCCCTACGAGGTAAACAGGCCTTATTGCCCTGCCTCATGTTTGACTTGGAATCATAGATTGGTCTGGGTTGGAAGGGACCCCAAGGTTCTTCAGCACTCGGATGGGAACACAACCACGTAAGGAACTGGAAGAAGGAAAAAACCATTGCCCAGACTTCTCAGGCCTTTATGGATGCCTGTGGCCTGAGGTCACACAGCACCTCACTTTCTACAGCTGGTAGCACAGGTTCCTCTGCCTGGGACACAGAGTTGTTCCTCAGTTCTCAGGGGCTGATGGATCATAGCATGGCATGGGGCCCCCCTGGGGTCCCTCCCAACCCCTGCCATTCTATGATTGGAGATGTTAACCCCTCTCCCGTTCCCCAGCAGTCTCCCGTCGCTAGAGGCAGAGGCACCACGTCAGTGACAGGCTGACGGGGCCGCGGCGGCGGTGCCGCAGCCCAGGGGGCGGGAAAGGCACGGCGGGGCCGGGCGCCCTTCGGGCGATGCTGGACGCCTTCCCGCCCCGCCGCTACGAGGCGCCCGCGGCCCCATTCCTTGGCCCGGCCTCGGCCTGCCGGCTCGGCGGGGCTCCCCCGAGCCCCCTCCGGGCCCGTTATCGGTCACTGTAGATTTACAGCGACCCGCCCGTAACGGGCAGAGCGAGGCGCGGCCACTCCCACCCCTCCTGTCAGTATCGCCACTGGGGTAGCTGCCGGGCCGGGCCCCTCGGCAGCGCCTGCCAGCAACCGCTGCCGGCCGTGAACGGAGCCGCCGGCCCCGGCGCCGCCGCGCCCCGCGCTCGCCTCATGGCGGCCGCACACCCCGAGCCCTTCACTCGGCGGGAGGAGCCTGCACTTCCCCGCCGCACTATCCTGCAGGTCCTGGAAGGAGCATAACAGTTTACCGACTTAGGGCCAGACTCGCCCTCGACTTCACGGGCTGGCACTGCCTAGTCAGCACTGTGATGAGTTATGACGGGACGAAGGGGCGAAGCCCCGCCGCAGGTAGAAACCACCGAGTCGTGGCGCCTCTGGTTCTTCAGTAGCTGCCAGGACCTACCGAGAGGGGGCGGGGCCCACCGAGCCGGGGGAGGGGAGGCAAGATGGCGGTGGCGGTGGCGCTGAGGTTGAGGTGAGACGCCGCGACCGTCCAGCCCCACCAGAGCCTGCCGCCCGGGCCGCCCCAGCGCCGCGCTGTCGGTAAGGGCAGGGGGCCCGGCGGGGCGGCGCGGGGGAGCGGCGTGGCCCGGTGGGGCACCGGGGCCTAGAGCCTCCGCTGTGAGGAGGAGGAGGAGGAGGAGGAGGGGGAAGAGGCGGGGGCCCCGGCCATCCCTTCCTCCTCCCTCCTCACCGGAGAGAAAGCCGCTCTCGTCCCTGTTGGGGGGGAGGGAGGGCGCTGGAGCCGGGATGGGGGGGTCCTTGGTGGAGCCGCGGGGGTGGAGGAGGTGGGCGGATCAGGTGTGAGCTGGGGCGGGGGGTGCCCGTTGCCCGCGGGGGGTTTTTTCACCCTTTACCCTGTTTGCGTGCGGGAAGGTCCGGGGGTGGGGACAGGATGGACCTGGGGAGACGGGGGTGGCCGTGAGGGATGAGCCTTGCGGGGAAGTTTTGGGAGAAAACCCGGAGTATGGGTGTATTGGGTGTTGATCCCTGTCCTGCTGGTAGGAGAAGTTCAATTTAAGGAAGGAGGGGGAAAAAATTTAAAAAAAAATAAAATAAAGAGCCATTTCTTCCAAATCGGCCGGTTGGACACACAGCCAGGAGCCTGCCCGTTCCTGAAGATGCCCAGCTTTCAGAGCCTGCCTGCTCCAGCCCCACGTTGAGGCTGTCAGTGGTGGGGAGTTGTTGCTGATGCTGAATTATTCATATAGGACTTGTAAACATCCCCAGCTTCTGTCATCTCTGGGCTGCTGGAGGGCACAATGGAAGTGGCTTTTTCCAGAGTTATTCTGGCTTGATGGTAAAGAACTTTGTATGTACTGGTTTTTTTCCTGTACTTAAAAGATCTGTGGGTATTGAGTTGGTTGCAGTTAGACAAGATTCTAGATGGACATACATATTGTTAGCCTTAAGCAAGTCAAGAGGTAGTCTGAGGAATCTGTTGTTAATCTGCCTGTTTATTTTTGTAGAATAATGTCTTAACAAGTGTATTGTCTTCTCATGACTAAATATTGGTGTAACCTAAGACCAAAAAAAAGGACAACTTATTACAACGAGAAGGCAATCTCTAGCTCTGAAGACTTTGTTTTGTGGCAGTGTTCTTGTATTATGCAGTATTTTTAGGTGTAGCATTGTAGTTATGAACTAATGCAGCACAGGGAGGGATTTTGATGCTAGGCAGTGTGATTTGAAGGAAAAAACCCCACACTGTGCTATTATAAAAAGCATTGCTATTGTAAGTAGGATGACTGTGGGGCACAGCCTGAATGAGTGGCCACAGCGTTGTGTTGTTGCACGTGAGGACTGTGCAGATCTGTTGCAATTTTGCCCTGGAATTCTGCAGAATGTTGTTATTCCTGATTAACTAAACAACCTTGACATTTGGAAAGGAAGTATGTAATATTTGAAGTGGATTTCTAGTTAGCTGAAATCTAGTGTCTTGTGTTTAAGGGATGAAAGACCTCGGTGCTTATCCCAAGGATTCAAAAGTTCAGAGGAAACAAGCCAACTGCAGTGACCCTTTTTGCAAAAGCATGGTTAATTTATATCTTGATGGCTCTTTTCTATGTGATATTGTATAGGCTGCTAAGAAGGAAAAAGTTCCAATGCACTTTGTGTGCAGTGTAATTTGCCTGTTTGAAGTGTAATGTTTGATATTAGCCACTAAGTTACCTTAGGTTGTTACTGAACCATGGGAAAGAGTCCTGTTTTGCAATCTTCTTTCTAGGAGTTACATTGTGCCTGTGTTTTTAACGCCTGTGTTTTTAACGGAGAGGATATTACAAGTGTTTGCTTCCACAGTTGTTACTTCTCTCTAGCTTGTGAATTATTGCCCACATCAATTAAAAGTAACTCTCCAGACTTAAATTAAGCTCCCAGGATCCGAGCATATTCACTTTTCCATGTTATGCTGCTGATTAATTATTTTAAATACATTTTATTTTCTACAGCTGCTCACTTTAGTTGTTCTTTCTGGGCCTATATGTTGTTCATTGTGATCTAAAGGAATAATAGAATCACAGACACATTTGGGTTGGAAGGGATCTCAAACATCATCTAGTCCCACCCCCTGCCATGGGCAAGGACACCCTCCACTAGCCCAGGTTGCCCAAAGCCCCATCCAACTTGGCCTTTAACACTCAAAGGCTGGGGCATCCACAGTTTCCATGGGCAACTTGTCCCAGTGCTTCACCACCCTCATAGCAAAGAATTTATTCCTTATATCTAAATTTACCCTGCTTTAAAATTTACCCTGCTTTAAATTTACCCTGTTTAAAATCTAGAAAACTCTCTCCAAAACTGTGGTGAAAGTGCAGACAAACTCTAAAGCTTCCTTTCCCTTTCCTCTCTCTAGTCCCCTTCCATCGTTCTGGTGATTCTCTACCTGCATCTGCTGAGTTATTTCCTTTTTCAGTTAAAACGTGAGAGATGCCCACAGGGAATGGGAAGCTGCATTTGCTTCAACTATTGTAAAATGCATTGAAGTAGCTGAAAAAGTCTGCTGTATTAAAGAAAAATGTTTTCTTCTTTTTCTGTATTATGTCCTTACTACTGGTGTTTAGCTTACTCTTTCAAAGCTCTCAGCCAAAGTTTTGGTGAAACGCTTTGTTCCTCCTCTTCTATGCTTGACTATTAAAAAGAATGTCATAATGAAGGTTTTTCTAGCATGATCAAAACCACTATTGGAGTTGCAGTGTGTGTAGCTACTTCAGTTTAAGGCTCTACCAATTGTTTGAGCAGGGAGGGATCTGTGCCTCGTGCAGGTGCACTGCAACACGGCACAGATCTTGAGAACAGACTAGTAACCAGACAGTGGTTTCATAATGCAAACAGACGTTTCCTGGATGCCAGTCTTGAACTTCTCAAGTCATTTATGTTCTTTAGTCAAATCTGAATCAGTCTTTTGGATGACAAGTTATTAACTGGATGTGTTAACTTGTCTCTCTACTGTAAACGTTCCAGATAAAAATTCTGACCCGTGCAAGACTGCTGTCTGTAAATATTTACTCTGTGCTATTTCTAAATGATGCAAATAGTTAAGAACGTGATGAATATATCTTCCACTTTAGTTTCTCTTTCCTTCAATGATTTTCCATCGAGTAATGATGTTTTGTGATGTTCTCTTCTTCCTCCTTCCTAGTTCGATGCTTATCCACCATCTGTTAAATGACTGCCACGGTCCAGGCCTGCTGGGGCTGAAGTCTAGTTAGTTGGTGTGCATACAGAAAGCTCAGTCTTGGAGCTATGTTTCCTCCCAGTGTCCTAAGAGAGATTTCTATGTCCTTGAATAGCTTCACATCTACACCACTCTTGTAATGTTGCTTCTCCCAGACTGATTTGATATGCAGTTTTCTTCTTCAGGCTTAAGGAGGATGTTGGTATATGTGGTTTTGAAGTCAGTGACTTCACCTGCTTGTGATTACAAAGGCTATTGCAAAATTAAGCTACTGTGTTGGTACAAAGATGCATCAGCCATCTCTGAAAAATCCTATTGTTTATAACTCTTAGCAATAAAACAAAATCAGAAATTAGATTTTTATGAAGGCATATTACCCAGGACTTAAAAATCCTGTGCATGTGGAATGACTATTCTTGAGTAAAACTGAAAATGAAAATACATTCTCAGAGATAGCAAGGGAAGGAACACCTATAAATGAAAAAGGATGAGGTCAAGTATAAAATATGGTTCCAGTAGTATGATGTCTCTTCATACCTCATCTTGTGCCATACATTCAGTTGTGCCTTTTGCTGTGCTGCAGGCAAAGGCATTTGGTTCATTCTCTTTGCAGTCTTCATGAAGAGTCTGGTGGAGAAGTGATAGCAGCCACAGAAGCGTTCCCTACCCTCATGCTCTGCCAGAAACATCTCCTGGGCCATTACTGGTAGGGTTCCTGGCTTTGAAAAATGGCTGCTCTCCTAAATGGATCAAAATACATTGATGTTTCAAGGAAGTTGTCTAACAAATCTGAATGTAAATCAACAAGGAAACCTACTGATTCCTGTACTGTTTGTGAGTGTTAGAAAGTTAAGCCCATGTGAGATCATTTTATGTTCAAGTGCTGTTCAGCAGACTAGGTAGGAATATTATTACAGTTCAGCTGTATGCTTCACCTCATTAATAGCAGTTTTGGGGGGAAAAAATTTAAAAGCAGGAATTAAATTAAAAAAAAATAGTATATGCTTCATTATCCACTTAGGGTTTTGTCTGGGGTTCATACTGTTCAACTCTTTATTTCTCTTTTTCTGCTATCTGAAATGCTGTATTGGCATAGATGGGGTGTCTAAAAGTGGGAATTCTCCCATATAATCAGTGTAATTTCATGGGTTAGCTTTCTTGGAATGTTATTCCCAAAACTTTTCTTACTAAATGTGGTCACTTCCCTGTTTCATTACAACAATTGTTTGTATAGGTGCTGATGTTTCCCTGTCATCTCAAAGATCAGACTTATGCATATCCAGAACCTTGAAGTTCTGCATTTTTTTTTCCTTCCACAGATACAAAGTCTCACTTATACCATTCATAGTTAAAGATCTCTTCCATTCTTGGCTTTTTTTTCTGTGACCTAGAGGCTGCAGTGAGTGTCTCAGTTGGAGTTATATTTTTATATATTGTTGCATTCCCTGTGAAGCAGAACATCTCAAACTTAATTGTAAATGTGGTAACAATGAACTTTGTTTCCAGAAGGGCCTTGTGCATTTCCTGTGGGGTCTCTGAATAGACCTAGGCATTTCTCTTAATTATAGTAAAAAAAACCCAGACAAACTAAATCCTATTTTAACATCTTTGTATTTTTAGTTAAAATCTAGACTTGATTTTATTGGTACTCAGTCACCTGAGGAAAGTGATGAGGCTGATACTTAGTTCATCCTGAACCCCTCTTTATAGTATGTGATTTATCTTATAATACATTGTAGTTTGTGGAGCTATGGGTTCAGTCAGTATAGATAAGTTTTATTTCCTTTTCCATACCAAGGCTGCTTTAAAAAGCTGCCACTCTAGGTAATGCTTTTGGTACTGAATGAGCTGCAAGAAAACTCTGGAAATTTAAAACTGACAACATAATTTCCTGCATGTTACATGATGTCAAAAACATCTTTACCTCAGAAGAATTAGCAGATTTAACAGTGGAGGAATAAGTTAGGAATAAATTCATGTGCAGTAGCTGTTTTTTAAAGTGCCTGTGCTCTCAGTCCAAGAGGGAGAAGCAAAAATGGATTTTTTGAAAGAATACCTTATGCATAGTGCATGATATGTGTGAAGTTTGAGATCATCATGGTTATTTTGAAATCACAGGTGAAATGGAAGGAAATAGGTGAATTTGACTAAACCTCAGTGGGTTGTTAGACTCTGACTCATGAATGAGGACTTGCCAAGGAAGGTGGTAGCTCTTATCACTGCTGTTTGTGTAGCATCCTACTACAAACTGGTACACTGGAGGATGCTTGGATGGGTCTCTGTTTCACTCTGCAGTGTGAAGTTTGAAAGGTTCAGTTGATGTTTCATAGCCAGTTGAATTACCCCTGTGACAGGGCCCTTCAAAAGGGGTAAGGTTTGGGACCTGCAGTGGTTATCTCAGAACCAGCTGTCTCCCCTTGTGAATGAGACATCTTACCTGGGCAGTGTTTGGACTTTTCAGGGGTTGCTTTGGGCATTCAGTTCTGTAGATTTGGTTTCTGGGCTTTGGCTCCTGAAAATTTTCTATAGTGTACATTAACTGCATGCTGTTTACTTTATTGGGACTAACAGAAATGAGAATCTGCTGGGAAAACCAAAATATTTTTAAATGTCTTTAGGGAAGAAGTTATCTACTTTCGTATTATATACTTTTAAAACCAGAAAACCTGGGAAGCTTTGTACCCTCCTATGGTTTAAATCATTGCTCAGTGGTACCCTTAGTCAAGGAAACGTCTACATCCTTCACTTCCATTTCTGAATGGAGGACTTCCTCCTACCTCCTCTGAATGGTTTTGGTGTTATTGTGACCCTCCTTGGCAGAGGAGTGCTGGCTGGGCCCCTTCACAATCAGCAAGTGCTGTTCCTCGATGAAACTCTGAAGAGGAGGTTTCCTCCCTCAGGAATTTTCTGTACCCCGGGGCTGTTAGCGTGTTAACTGGTGAGTGGATGCTGAAAATACACACCCTTTGAAATATATGGGCTTATTATTTGAAATATATGGGCCCAGTGCACACCCTCCCCCCCCTTTTTTTTTCTTCTTTTTTAGCTGATCAGAAACTTCCTAATGTTAATGTACCATTAGTTTTTCCTGTTATCATTCCCCCATATAACACAGCAAAATTGTGCACAACCAGGGTCTTGATATCATGTATTAGCAACTTTTCTTTAAGCTCATAAATTACAGGAGAGATTTAAATAGAATTTCCTGGAGAAGAGTATCTTGTCAGCTGAATTTGATCGACCTCATTTTGGTAGAGCACAAATTCTATTTGTATTTGTAGTTACCTAGCAGGAGAGAGAGAGAGAGAGAAACTGTTATTTAAAGATGAAGTGTAACAATGTGATCCTGAGATCTGGCAGCAGTTTGGTGGTAAATTGCATATTCAAGTATGCAGCTGATATTCACCTCTTGGAATGGCAACAAAAATCATCTTAAAGTACCCTTTTAATACTTCCTTAATATTTAATGTTCCACAAGCTATTATTTAAGCACTTGAAGGAGTTGGTAGTCTGTTAATGGAAAATCTTTTTCTTCTATTAAAATTTGAAGTAGAAAGTCTTAGTTTAATTTTTTAGCTGTCTTGATACAGATGGAAAAGTCTTGCAAGTATAGAATAAATGTGCTATCTTGAATTGATGGCTGTAATGCTCCTTGACTTGTGTCACTTCTATAATTGGCTAAATTAAAGTATACCATGCTTCTGTGTCATGTAGAGTGTGTGTCAGATACTGTATACCATAATTGTGAATTAAGGCTTTGGTCATCCAGAAATAAGACAATATTGTACACTAGTGGAAATGTGAAGGGTCCAGAGGAGTCAAATTCAGTTGTTTGAGCTTTTCTATGCACCTCTTTTTCAAATACTCCCATTGCTCTTATTATGGCTTGAATCATATGACAATGATAACTAAGGGAGAGAATGTTATTTAGTGTGGCTAGTAAAATACAACCTTACAGCTGTTAATTTTTTTTACTGTATTTCCAGCAGGGATAGAAATAGCAATTTTTACGTCAGTGACCTTGTGAGTAGAAGGGAGTACAAGTATGTGACATTAAACTTCTTGTGAATTTATGGTATATTTTAAATGTCTGTCACAGAAGAAGAAAAGGCACTTACACATGCAGAATTGTCATGGAAAATTCAGCAGTTGTTCTCCACTTGGAGAAAATATGTTCATTGTTTCTATTCATTCTAACAGCACATGCTCATGTGCTTTCACTATGAGCTTCAGAATGTTCTGCAGCATAAAACCGAGTGGAAAAAGACTAAACTAAGGGTGGAAGAGGTCCTGAGCTTTGAGGATGATGTCTGTGCTTTGTCAAAACAGGAAGAGCAGTATTCTGGAAGATGTTTCAATAGCCATTACTTAATTTGTCTTTAATTTCAGCATTGATCTATTAACATGTTTTGCTTCTAGCATGCAAAGAATCATACATCTTTTGGGTGGTATGCCCAACAGATTTCCATACTTACAAGTGCACCTGTAAACTTGGGTTTTGTGGCTGGAATATTCTTCCTTCAGTTCTTGTTTTAAAGCCCCAAATTAACTTATATCTTGCTTGGACATCAACCTTCTGGTAGGTTCTTGATTGAAACCCCTGCATCTTGTAGGAATGCCATATCTAATGATCATGTAGCTACTTTTCTCACCATCCCATCCCACAGTACCTTGCAGAACTTTGTGTAATCAGACTTGAAGGGTTAACCCAAACTTATTTCCTTTGTCACTAAATTTTTTCATTGCTGTTTTTCTGAATAACTCTCCTATGGTTGTGCTGAGAATGGGACACTAAGGCAGTGATTGAAGGACTAATAACCACTCTTGAAGCATCTAGTGCTTTTTTTTAGTCAAGATTTCCAGACTGCTAAGTCAGTCCTAGCTTGTAACGACACCATTAATGTTCTGAGCTTTGGAGTTTTAGATGCTGAATAATACTTAGGCTTTTACTGTCTAATAGTTTGAATAAATAACTTTTTATTTGGAGGTTGGACCTATTAAGCTAGTTTTTAGAAACATGTCAAAAATGTACATTTTACTATTTTCTTCTGTGTGGCATGTTGCCAAGACACAAATCAGATGTTTTTGCCTGAGTGCTTGAACAGATTTATGATTCTCTGACGAAATAAAAATACAACTAGGAAGATTTGTTTTGCAAATCTAGCAATACCCTTGCAGGGCTTTACTCACCTGCCTCTCAGCTTGGAATTTTGTGTTACTGTGTGAGTTGGAGTGTTATGTCTTGAAGGTAGAGACACAAGGTTGTAGTTCATGAAATCTACTTATTGTTGTTTAATAGGTCGGTCCTTAAATATGACCTTTTTTTTTTTTCTTCCCCTGAGATTGTTTCATTACTATTTTATAAAGTGAAATCACAGAAAGAATCGATCACAAGTACTGTTATCATGCCTTGGATATAGCCTTTCTAACCACTGCTGAAACAGTGCCTTGACTCTTCATCTACCACAGTAAACTTTGAATAAACATCCCTGAGTTAATTTTGTGATTCATCGTAGATCCCCTGCGTAAGGCAGAGCCTTCCCTTTTCTGCCATAGGTTAGTTACATCAGAGCTCGATTTACTAAGGCTGCTGATTTAAAAACAAAACCTCCCAACTCAGTTTAAGCCTTATATGACTGTAATCTAATTTTTTTGTACTCTTTATATTACACTTAGTTTTCTCAAAAACACCATGAGGAAAATTCCCAAAAGGATGTGAAATTTAATTAGCAAATGTTGGTTAAGTACTTCGAGATGACATGAAAATGACTTTAAATGCAAAAGCATTAGCTTGTTCCATAGATGTGAAGAAAAACTGAGTCTACCCATGAGACTGATCTTTTATCTGTGGAGGTGAGTGTGGGAGTAGGGGACAGGGTATTCCAGCACGTGGGGCTGTGGTTCCACAGACAGCGAGTCGGTGTCTCCGCTGTCCTCCTGGCCGCTTGACCCCCTTCCTTCCCTCCTGCTGGCATAAACACTTGTGTGGCCAGTTGAAAGGTTTTGGGGAACTGGCCTGCTAAAAATAGTCAAGAGTTTTTAACCTGTTGTATTTTCCAGAGTGAAGAATCGCTTTTCTCAGGCAGTGATAGCTTTTGCCTGCTTCAAGTGCTGTGCGACTGGAGTCTTATTTCTGATTCAGTCATCGACTGTTTCCTGGGTAGTCTTTGATAGATTTCTTAACCTTTCTGTGACTCATTTTCCCATGTGTATTCTGAAGATAGGATGTATTTCTGTTTCTTTATCAAGCATTTTGAGATCTGGAGATCAAGAGAGATTGTTCAAATTAGTATTGTCTCATAGGACCAAATCTGGACTTAGGCTATGACTGTTGCTATTATAATATCCGGTTCTAAGTTGTTTATAACTTACTCAAAATTCTCCACATATGACAAACCTAAGTGTGGACAGTAGCTTTTAAAGGGGAAGCCTGAATCGCATCTCTTCAGTAGTTTGAGCTGGCCAAAGTGAAAAATACTATCATACCTTTAGAAATCAAGAGTGTTAAATCATTTCCTTGCCCGAGAAGCTCAAATTAACACAGTGCTTAGTATTTCTTCACAGTTCCTGAAACTGTTACTCTTGTCACTCCTTTTTCTCAGTTAGGTATCTTCAGACTAAGCAGTTTCTTTTTTGACTCTTTGCTCCTACTTCTCCTGTAATTATATATATATATTTTTAATTAATTATTCTCCATTTAACCCTATTGAGATTCTGTAGCAGAATGGGTTCTGAAGTACAGAACAAATACTTCTTTCTGCCTCTTCTAATTGTCAGTATTCAGTGAGACAGACAAGTTGCCAGCCCGGCAACTGTATGAAAGTATTCATGACCTAACTTTGTGAGACATTTATGGCAGAATTCTGAAGTCTGTTCTTGTAAATGTTTGTGAGAAACCTCTGAAATTTGCAGAATAGCATGAGAAGTTATGAAAATACTTGTCTGAAAAACAGACAAGTTGATGACTTGTTGTTGACTGAGCAGAGTTGGACGTTTTTTTATCTTGTGGTTTGTCAAGGATGCTGAAACTGAAGTTGAGCAGCCTCTCTTCTGGTAGAGAAGAGGGAACCAGTGGAAGAAGGATTGGAGAGGCAGAGAGAGTTAATGGTGGGGAGCTTTTAAAGAGGATTCTGATTGGATTTGAGTGGAGCAAGACAAAAGTTTGTCATGACTAATGGAAGGATACAGCAGTGAGGAAAGCCCAGATGAGATTGTTTACAGTCTACACACACAGTTACAATTTAACGCAGAAAGGCTTCTTTACTTAAACATAAACTGAACATATGGAACTTGCAGAGGTTACAGCAGGAAGCTGGCATTGTCCTTGGTGACCAAGAAATAGATTGATGAAGAATAATCTGTATTCACTGAATACATGCGAGCAGATGCTGAAGGGAGGCAGATGCTTTTAGATGAAAGGTCATATGGTTGCCTGTGGAGAAATAAGAGTTGAAGTCAAGTACTTAGAGCCACAGTTGCAGAGTTAAGGTAGTAAGACAGGGAGAGGCAGAATATTGGTGGCAATTCTATAGCCAAATATTGGCAAAATCTCCCCCCTGTCCTCCAGTATGGCAGAAAGCGTAAACAAGCTCATGCTGTAGTCACTGGGAGAGCTGATGGGGTCTGCAGGGCATGCAGGGAGAAAAGGTTAAGAGAGTGTGCAGGCACATGTAAATATCTGTAACAAGTAAAGGAGGTTTAGAGGGAGGGAATAGTGTAGTTCAATGTCATTTTCTGTGGTGTTGTGTTACAGTGTTGGTTTTGTCTTGAAAGAAATTAGATCCAATGCAGAATCCCTGTCCTTGTAAATGCCAATATGTAACCATGTATTTTCCTCTACTGTTACCACCCCTTTCTCTTCCTGCTGTTGTGTCACTTGCTGTGGGAAGGAAGAACAATGAACCCCAACCATTGATAAATGCTTTTTTTTCTTTTTTTCCTCTCTTCCTATCTCTCTTTTTCAACACAATTATAACTTGCAGGGCTCTTTCTGTTGCCCTTCTCTGTCAGCAGCTTTCCTTTGTTTTGTTTTTAAAAAATGTTTGTGATGGTGATGTGAACATGATGGTACTCACAGTTCTGTGTAGGAAGGCCATTAGACTGAAGGTTTTCATATGCATTGTGTAAAACTTACAGGTTCTGAGATAGGGGGTTTGAGTTAACACTTGGATGGGTGAAGGATGTTGATACTTGTGTGTCATGCTCCCCCTCTTCCTCCCATTTTTCCACATCTAGCATGGAATTTGGAGAGATGGTCAGGACTTCTCATGACTGTTGGTTGTGAAAGTTTCTTATATCAATTAAGACATCAACACTAGGAGTCCTAACACAAACCTTGCAATCCATATGCTGAAGTCGTTGTGAATGGAGAAGTAGCTTTTGTAGCATCAGGCAAAGCGAACGTGGATTGAATTTTCAGCACCTGGGTTAATCATCAATTTGTGGGTTTGACTGAATATTGAGAAAATCCAGAGATGTACTTGACAGTGTGAAACTAGAAAGGACCTTGAATCATGCGGTAGGTAGCCTATATTTGGGCATGATTTTTCAAATGCTTGCTTTTCTGATCCCCTCTGTGTCCTCTGATTCTTCAGATTTGCCTTATTGTGGTCAGCATGTCACAGAAGAGAATAAGAATGAGACAAGTATTTATTGATGCTTTCCCAGAATCTGTTGTGCATTTCTGGCTCCCTGTGCCTCAGAATGGGTATCAGAGAACTAGAGGAGGTTTAGAAGTGGTTGATGAGGAATAGCCAAGTAGGCTAGGATTCTTTTAGTGTAGAAAATATATGGTGGAAGGGGTAAATGTCTGTGGATCCATGTGTGCAACAGGAAAAGCAGAATATGAAATAGAAGCTTTGTCTGTTCCTGTGTGAAAGATAGAGATATCAAAGGAAGATAGCAAGCCCAGAAGGAACAAAAGCTGGTGGTTTCTTATCTAAAGTGTCACTGAGCTGTAGAAGTTCTTGCAACATTCAGTACTGAATGCTGAGAGTTCAGAAAAGAGCTGGACAAACCAATGGAAAAGAAAGCCATTAAGAAATCTTGAAGAGAAAGGCTCTGACTCAGGGAACCCCTGAGCCACAAGTAGTGTCTCTGGGAGCCCCTGGAAGGGGCTGGGGAGTTTGTTGGGAAGGTGCTGGTGTGTGCTCCCTGTGTGCTTTCTGCTGGCTGTTGTGTCACAGCAGATTAGGCTAAAGGAGCTTTGATCAGATCCAGTATAACTACATTTATTCCTCACTGAAGTATTTTTCAGGTGGAGCAGATGTATATAAAATCCAGTTAGCAGTCATCTGCATATTGATGAAGGCTGCATGTGGGGGCGCAAAGCTGGCGAGGTAGCACAGGTTAGGGCATCAGCAACTTGTGAAACGAAGATTTATATTTTTGTAACCTGAAATTGTTTAGGCACTGTTATGCCATGGACCTAGTGGTTCATTGAATAAGAAATGTTCACCAGCCAGTCATGGGAGGGGTTATCACATTAGTAAACATTTGATTGAGCTGACAGTTAGCTGTATGCCATAGTTTTACATGGACTTGCATGGAAGCTTGAGAGAGAAAAATCAGATACTCTTCTTCTTGCTGCAGCTTGGCCTTAGTACCTGAAAGCTCAAATGTATTTTACAGCTTGCAAGTAACTACTACTATGTGTGTTAGCTAAAACTGCCTGCTTTCTGACACCTTTTTTTGATTAAATAGAAAGCATATGACTCAGATCTATTAGACCATCACGTAGTTGGCAAAGATGTACTGTAATGAATGACAATGTATAATAAATGTTAATGGTAAAGAATTCTTTGTTAGAACTTGTCTTCTAGATTTGAGTTCTAGGTACTATAATAGATATATAGGTACTACAAAGCACGCAGTGGGTGATCTGTAGTATTGCTTTGAAAGAGAAACTGTAGGTTTTCTTTTTCGTACCTGAAAATCAGGTTTAAGAGGTAAATATAAATTTTTCAGATAGTCCAACATGAAAACCTTTTTTTGTCTGATGGAAAAGTAGGGAATAAACCACTAACCAGAACAGGAATGATAAAATATGTCAGATAAAGTTTAAGATCTGTTTGTATCCTTTCCTGAGCTGATTTTGTCTATTGGCTGTTAATGGAAAATGCAGTTCAGAAGTATAACTTTACATGTGATGTTTGTGAAAGGCTACAGATTAATGTGCTTTGAAATGAAGCCACCTAGGAAGGGATCAACAGTTACTTTATTTGAAGGACTGATATGTCTGCTAGGCTCTGGACCAGAGGTTGAGAATTTGCTGCAGGTCTGGTAGGATTCTGTATGTAATACATGGATTCCAAGGGTTACACCTTTTGAGCTACTGGAGAGAAGTATTTTGTGTTTAAGAAGATATGTATGTGCTGCTCTTTTGGTTAGAGCCGTCATTTACCTGCTGAAAACACTGATGGGCACAGTATTTAATCAGTCTCCTCTGATCTATACACTGCTTCATGGATCCTCAGATTTCATTAGTGAACTTGCCTGGATTTTTTCAGTATTTAATATCTTCCCCAGCTCAGTGTGCCCTGTTAATCTGTAGCTGGAGAATACAATAGAGGCAAAGAAGTCATCGAATGTCAGCTAAGCAGGATTGTTTTAAAGGCTTCAGAGTATATTCTGTTTCTGGCATCCTGTATGAGACAAACTATGCTGTCAATTGAAATTGTGGGGATTTTTTCATTGTGACTGCCTTTTTTAACTAACTCATTCTCTAAAGCTGCTGTTAGCTGGTAATAGCATTTTAGGGCCTGACTAATACACTCGGGTTTAATGAACTGTAGGTGGCATTGAGTGAAGCAGCCCTAAGACTACCCGAATCTGAAAGTAAGAAACAATTCATAGAAGCCAAAAACTCTTGAGGAAGAAATGAAAGTGAACTTCACAATGGGCTACAGAAATTTGCTGTAAATAAAGGTTCCTCCTATAGACTATTATAACCTCTTTAGCATCTATTTAAAGTGACCTACTTTTCTTTTCAAATCCTCCTAATTCAACTGGTAACTGGAAAAATGATGTGTTCCGACAATATAATCCTCAAATCTTTGTGTAGACAATGCTGACATGTCTTATTTTGAGCCCATTTAAGACCTGTTAACATGTTTCAGACTAGAGTAACCTATTAAATAAATACATCAGGAAAAAGCTTTTACTGGTAATGGTTGTTTTGCTTAGGTGACTATGGCTGTAATGTATTGTGAGTACATCTGGTACTTCAGTGCTTATCAGTGATCTTTTTTCCTTTAGGCGGTTTCCTAGAAACATGATTGCTTGCTGGTCTTGATCTCACAGCTTTGTGAAGACTTCTTCTCTGATAATGTCAAGTTCAGGCTACCCTCCTAACCAAGGAGCATTCAGCACAGAACAGAGTCGTTATCCTACTCACTCTGTCCAGTACACCTTCCCCAGCACCCGACACCAGCAGGTAAGGAGACTTGAGGGTTACAAATTCACTAAGAGTATGTGTGTTTGCTGTGCAGATGGGATATTTTATATATTTTTTAACCAATGTAGTACAAGTCATTCAGAATTGAAAACAGAGGAGTTGCAGACCAATATGCCCAGTTAAAACTGACTGGGGAGGTGTGTTTCTGCCCTTATAGTTTGACTGTTGCATTAAGACTGATGGATTTACTTATTCAGGTATATTTTGTCTTTGAATGTAACTTCTGGGAAGTGTAACCTGTAGCCATGTACTGCTCCTTGACTCCTCCTGAAGTACAACCTTGAAAAGGATATAATTGCCCGTGGAATTATGCCCTCCTGCAATGCTGGAGCTGAGATTATTAAAATTCCTGGCTACCATTGGCTGCAATTTTGGCTTCTTGAAGTTTTTACTCATTGGTTTTGCTTTATTTTTTTCCCTTCTCTTAACCCTTCTTTCTCTTTACATAAACTAGTATTTAAAAAGTTCTACAAAACTCTGAAGGTATCCTAGATAAATAAAACCATACAGCTTGTCAGCATGTCAATATTTCCTATTATCTAACATTTGTAAATCAGCTCAAACCTGCAAAACACTTCCTTAGAAATTGATCCATCTTAAAGACTCTGTACATCAAGATGTTGTCTCCTCTGTAGGCTGAGTCTTTTTGATTCTTACCTCCTCTATTTTTTAAATATTGAAAAATCAGATATAAAGAAATACTCAGAGTGGCAATGGAAGTGTTTTGCCTGCTGTGGAGAACTGCTGCCTGTGTTGCTTAGATAAATAGTTTTGAGGTGCTTTTGTTTGTTTTATTTTCCCCTCCTTTTTCCTGAAAGCATTGCATTCTGCTTCTTCAAGATTATATATGTATCTGCTTTTTTACTTTTTTGTTTGGTTTTTTTACTTGTTTTATAACTCTATATGGGAAAGAAATGGATAAAAACTTTGCTGCTTTATTGTTGGTTTCTTGCAGTTTGAATAAATTCACTAGGGATTGTGTTCATGACTTTTGTTGTAGTTTTGCTTTAATTCATTAATGTTTAGTCATCATACTAAGTTTGGCCAACGGTTTCTGAGTCCATGTACATTGATAGCAATAATTTTCTAAGAATATGCAAATAACCTGTCTCCAGTTAGTATACATTTAAAGTTAATTCAGTGCTCCAGGTGTAACAGATCCTTGGAGAGTCTGGGCTCTTGGGGCATTTATGGATACTAAATTTTTATGGGGAATTCATCTCCTTTTATGCCCAGGAGTGTAGGAAGTGAACCCACAGTCATCTTCCTTTCTGTGTAAGGAGTATCAGGCTAAATTATCTAAGCTAAATGTAGTTCTTGACAGAAATCTGTGTGCAAGGTGGAGAAAGTGAATGTGAAATGTAAAATGTGTTACTTTGAGTTTTTTCTGAAGCAGCTGTGTGCTACTGCTTCCAGCTAGCTGTGTTCTGCTGGCCAGGACTGGGGTTACTGGTAGACTGTGGAGGACGAGCTGTTGGCTTTAGAACAGCTCAGGTTTCCCACATTTTAATGAAATACTCCTCCTGCTACAGATCCTTGAGATGTTTTGTTCTACTTCTGTGTTTGCAAAAGGAAATTCAAGAAATGGAGCTTTTTGGCTTGATCCCTGTTTACTTTCAGATAACTGGTAAAAACTAAATCTTAGGGGTGGCGACCTGTTGTGTGTCTTGTAGAGCTTCGCTTTGCTTAATGCCAGACACATACAGTTTTGAAAAGCAAGTGGTCAAAG
Source organism: Laterallus jamaicensis coturniculus (assembly GCA_022605575.1). Taxonomy (NCBI): domain Eukaryota; kingdom Metazoa; phylum Chordata; class Aves; order Gruiformes; family Rallidae; genus Laterallus; species Laterallus jamaicensis. The sequence goes on along the minus strand of JAKCOX010000025.1, from coordinate 2,518,095 downwards.
CCTTCTATATAGAGATAAATTGCCTTGTACCTCATTTAGATCATTTCTAATCATACCTGACTCTTAGTCCTAATTAATAATGTCTGACAGAAAAATGTCTTGAGACGATAACAGAAGGAGTTGCCTTGAGGTTGCTGAAATGCCTCAGTTTAGCACTTTGTAGTTGGATGTGCAAAATTGATTTGTTTTTTTTTTTAAAGGGTTTTTTTTAAAGGATATTCTTCTGCTGACTCATCTGTGGTTTTTTAGAAGTTGTTAGTAAGTTAGGTGGAATTCTTAGCATAAGTATTTGGTCTCTTTAAAGTTCACTTAAAACTTAAAAAGTGCCATTTAAAAACTTCTTAAAAACTGGACTAAGGCTTTGGTGATACTGTTTTGGTCTTGTTTAATAACTTTGAAAATGATCATTCCAGGACACAAATACTTGTGGTCTTGTCTTCTGCACCTTTGTTCTTGTTAATATCAGAAATGTGTTTCGTTTAGGAATTTGCAGTTCCTGATTATCGTTCGTCTCACCTGGAAGTCAATCAGGCAACCCAGCTCTTGCAGCAGCAGCAGCAGCAGCAGCAGCTTCGGCGTAGGCCTTCCTTGCTCTCTGAATTTCACCCAGGCTCTGACAGGTGAGGATGCTGTTTTTGAGTTTCACAGTTCTTACCTAAGAACATGACTCTATTAATCAGCGTTCCATTGTTTTAACAGCGGCGGTCTCCTGCGTTTGAGTGTTGTGGCTGTTGTGCAATTCAGTTCCTCAGTCCTTCTGGTTTAACTAATGTATTTGTTTCCCAGACAGGAAGTGACAGGCTGCTTTGCTTTTCCCACACCTCCCCTAACAACGCTTCCAGTAAGCTGCTGAGAATCCAAGTGCATATTGCAAACTTTTTAATGCTGTTTAGGCTAAGACCATGTCAAGATTGTACCCTTGGATGATTTAATCTTGCTGATAGAAGCACCAAGTGCAAGAGTTGTTACAGTGTGACTATTGCCCGGTGACTTTCCTTGATTAGGTTTGCTTATTCAACAGATGGTATCATTGTGGCCAGGCAAGTAAGAAACAACAGAGCTAATTGTGTGTTTTAGTTGTGAGAATTGTAGAGTACTGAAATGGAGTACAGAATGGCCTTGTAGGTGCAGAGGACTAAATCAGAGCGTGCTACTTGTGGCAAGGCACTCGACAGCTTCACATCGTTTATTCTAAATAGCTTTTTGTCCTATACCATTCCTGCCTCTGTATAAGTAGATGCAACTGATCTGGGTCCAGTGGGTGAACTGACACGTGTAGTGAACAACTATAGGGGATTGTATGTTGCAACTTAGCTTCAGATTGTCAATATTTTACTATTCAGTAAAATTGGTTACTTCACAATGGATATTGATGAATTTTCATATGTACCTTAATATTACTGTAATGTTGATACATCCAAGAAACCTTTCAGACCTTACTGAGCATCCATTTAACTTTACTCCTGAAGGATATTGGATGTGCTTGAAAACCAAATTTAGACATTAAAAGCCCACTACAGATCAGAGAAAGATTAACTGAATAGTAGTAAATTAGCAAGAACATGCTCCTGTTCAGGGAAGAGGTTGCTGTATGATTTATGTATCTTGACTCTTCAGGGTATTAGTATGCTGATGTGCAGTTGTAAGCAAGTGATACTGCTTGTAACAACCTCCCCTCCTTGGACTCTTAATAGGTGTATCTGTTAGGAGCAGCTTTGTATGCTGGATTACTGCTAGCAGTTTAGTTTGGCTGTAACTGAGGTATCTACTTCTGCACAGTGATGAATGTTATGTGAATACTGATCTAGCTTAAAATCTCATTAGACTATTCCCAGAAATAACTTGATGATAGTGAAATCTGGGGCTTGCATATTTCCTTCATCCTACATCACCAAAATGTCAGTAAGTCTCTGATGTAGTGCAGAGAATCACAGGAGCTTTTGGAGTTCTCAAAACTTCAGTTTATAGCAGAAGTAAATCCCCACTTCCTCACTGCAAATTTGTAAAAGCTTACTGAGGAGTTCTGGCAAAATACAGCAAACAACTGTCAGCTGTTCAGTGCCACTTCATGGGAAGATGTTGAAGTATATGAGGGTTTATTTAATAGACATCCTGTGCACTGCACTGCAAAGAAGCTGGTGATGCTGTTCTTTGAATTTTTTTTTCTGAGAGGGATGAGGTTTTTAAATGACTCATGGATTGAATCAATAACTGTTTCTGTCATATAGCAGCATTTTAGTAGAAATCAAGTTCTGAATAGACTTATGGCTCATTTAAAGCATTCTCTGTATATTTTTAAATTATTTGAGTGAAAAAAATCAAATAATGGAGTGTTTGGTGGAATATAGTACTACATCCCATGGATTTGTTTGTCTTTTGAATGAGAACTTTGATTTGAACAATATAATTGTAGCATTGTTCAGATTCTTTATAGGTTTGTAGTGATAGGCATTCATTTAAACAATGTCTTTGAAGATTCAAGTTAACTTGGATGGATTCAAGTTAATGGATTCAAGTCACTTCAATGGATTTTAGCACTTCAATGCATTTTTGAAGGTCATACTTAAAATCATTTGCCTGTCATATTCTTTGGAAGCAGTTTCACTGAATTGCATCTCTTATGTATCTGAAAATAATTTTCTTGTGTGGAAAATGTATATTTTAATAGTTTGTCTCTTCTGTATATTAGGCCTCAGGAAAGGAGAACTGGATATGAACAGCAATTTCATCCAGGTCCATCTCAGGCAGATCATGATTCACTGGAATCTAAGCGACCACGTCTTGAACAAGTCTCTGATTCCCATTTTCAGCGTGTCAGTGCAGCTACTGTCTTGCCTTTAGTACATCCTCTGCAGGAAGGCTTGAGATCTGCAGATATTAAGAAGGTAAAGCCGTTTTCTCTTAGGATGCTAAAGGTATCACTTCCTAGGTTGGGGTGACCAATTCTCCCCATTAGACAACTTTTCTACTTATTTAGGTATTAATTCTTTAATCTCAGAAATTCAGTTTTACACATGCTCACAAATCATGGTCATGAGTCAGTGTTACTCTTTTAAAACCAGAAATAAGTCCACCTCAAACACAGGGAAGAGACTGGAGTTCTGAGTTGCCATTACACTCTTATGTCATTATAACTCAGTTGCAAAATTATTCTAGTACAGTTTGTGAAACATTTCTGCTTTTCAGTTGAAAGCTGCTGCAAATTGCATGCAAGTCCATGTTTTTTTCTGTAATGAATACTTGTGCAGAGCGGTCAAAGCATTCCCCTCCACCCCATCTCTCTTTTAAGCACTTGAAATGAGTCTGCTTATTTACTTCACAATAATTATACTTGTCACTGTCTCATTTTGGGTAAATCTAGGGCAGTCTAGTTTTGTGTGGATATATTCTATTGTGGATACTGCATATTGATTAGAGCAATTTGTACAGAGCAGACAAGTGTCTCTTAAATGAATATGCATGTACACAAGGATGCAGACTCACACTCCAAAAAGGGGGTGTGTAGTGGGTGTGAATTCTGAAGGTGAGTGCTCAAGTTTCTAAACTCAGCATCTTTTAAAGGATAATTTCACCATATGGATTTAAAAGCCAATAGGCACTAGATTTTTATAGAAGTTGATTACTTGTCTTGCCTTCTCTTTACCATTCCTTTTATCATGTGAATAAACTGTGAAGTAAAGTAAAATTATGATAGCATGTGATTTCTTAGTAACTTGCTGTGTTGCATAGCAAAGATAAGGTGGAAGGGGGTTGGAGAAGCTGCACCATGGCATGCAGTGTTAGCATGCTTGCAGATAGCTGAATTTTTATCCAGGCACCACATGTAGAAATCTACTGTCTTGATGTAGAAATACAGCTTAGTATTATCAGGAGGAGACATGAGAAGAAGTTGCACTCAGACATGTCACCTTTCAGTCAGATCAGCTTGAGAGAGGGATGATAACTGAGCTGGCATTTGCCAGCGGGGTCGTCATGGGACATGATGGTCTGAGGATGTAAGCAAAGGCAAGGTACAACAGTGCTGACCTTAAACATTGAGCATGCTGAGATGTTGTTTGGAAACAGACAAAAAAAATCAAAGCTAAGTGAATAGTGACCTGTCCTCCCTTAAGTCACTGCTTCTTTTAAGTCATGTTAAGTTTGAGAGAGCTTAACATTTATAACCACAACTAATTCCAGATGTACTTTGTCAGGCTGGTCATGGTTATCTTCAAGAACATCCTCATCAATAAAAGTGCAGGGCAATGAGGATTAGCTCTTAAGTAACCCTTCCTTTAAACATAAAAGATATTGTTTATGAAGATATATTTTTAAAAGGAAGATATTTTGATCTTATTTTGGTTTCAATACTGAAGTGTGCTATTATTTTTAAAGGTGGAATTTGAAATTACAGTATTGTAAATGGGCTGTCAATTAATTCCTAAACATTCAGAGCAATATTAAGGTTTAACTAAGGTCCTCAACAGAGAGAGATAGATAACTGAAAATTCTTTTTAATTCTTGCTTACTAGTTTGGGTACTGAACACTCAGTAGGGTGTTACCAACATGACTGATTTCTCTCCATCTCTCCCTCCTGTCTCCATGAAAGGACCCAGCTTTTGGAGGAAAGCATGAGGGACCATCTTCTCCAATTTCGGGTCAGCCTTGTGGAGAGGACCAAAATGCTTCACCTTCAAAGCTGTCAAAGGAAGAATTGATACAGAGCATGGACCGTGTGGATCGGGAAATTGCAAAAGTAGAACAGCAAATCCTCAAACTGAAGAAAAAGCAAGTAAGCAGAGCAGGCACTGCTTATCTGCCAGTGAAGAAGTGTGGAAACACTTCATTTGGTGGTGGTGAATTTCTTTGCTACGTGAACCAAAGGAACAAGTGAAAAAGGGAAGGTTAAGCATAGGGTTTCGTTGGAACGTTTAAATAGACTGGATATCATGTAGCTTTAAACATTTTTGAAAACAGGAGAAAGCCATGTAGGAACATCAACAGTAGATGCCTTTATATTTTAAACTTTTGTTGTCTAACTAGTGAAACAAAGGCACTGTGACTGTAATTTCAGCTTTAAAGATGACTGCTGGGTGAGGGGAGGCTATCATCTTTCTTCTTCCACAGTCTGGGCAAGGGGAGAATCCCTTGCGTGCGTCTCCAAAACCAGAACTTGTACAAAAGTCCCTGGATCATCTGCTTTCACAAGGGAAAGAGGTACTAACATCTGGAGCTAAGGTCAGCCTTGGGGGGAGTGTAGTAGTAGTAGTAGGAGGAGGGGTGTGAGTAAGCAGAGAGACCAGAGAAATAGAGGGAATACCACTTTTTTAGCACAGTCCTGTATGTACTTTGCATCAGAGAAATGCACTTCAGCCACTGGAAGCAAAGGAAATGTTTGCTGGCAGTAGCATTGCCTTCCTAGTAGCTCTTGTGGCCAGCTAAAGCCACCCTTCAATCCAGGCATCTGTTACTCTTTGGCAAAAGCAAAATCCTTTTCTCCTTTTACGTCTTTCAAAGATCCAGACAGAAGTAGTATCAGCTTTAAGGTTTGGGTGTTGGTTTTTTTGTTGGAACTCTGTAGGAAGTTAGTAGGCTTTGTTAACTTGGACGCCCAGGATAACAATTAATTTTCTATGGTCTGGAAGTATTTAATTTTGTTGGAATTTTATTGACCTGTAAAGTGACCTCCAGCAGAAAAACAAAAAAAGGAAAAAGGTTGTCACCAAGTACCTGGCAGTGTGTTAACGATGCTTATCTCCCTGTGTGTGTGTTCATTTTTCCACGAAATCAGCAAGTATTCTGCTTATCATCTCTGAAGGTTGATTTGTGCACATTTGTAGTATGATTTGACTGCAAAAAATTACAAATATTCCTGTTGCCCACAATAATTGAACATGCTTCTTTATGGCATTCTACAAGACATTTTGGATTTTGAATCCTTATGCAGCAACATAGTCCATTCTAACCACTGCTGTGACATGGGATCACAGAATCCCAGGGGTTGGAAGGAACCCCCAGAGCTCCTGGGGTCCAACCCCCTGCCAAAGCAGCTCCCCAGCTCATACTGCACAGGTCGGTGTCCAGACGGGGCTGGAATCTCTCCAGAGATGGAGACTCCACACCCCCTGGGCAGCCTGTCCCAGGGCTCCCTCACCCTCACTGGGGAAAAGTTCCTCCCCATGTTGGTGTGGAACTTCCTGTGCTCCAATTTGCAGCCATTGCCCCTTGTCCTGTCCCCACAGACACTGCAAAGGGGCTGGCCAATTCCCCCTGCATCCCATACTTAAGATATTTATAAACATTGATTAGGTCCCCCCTCAGTCTTCTTTTCTCCAGGCTGAACAGCCCCAGCTCTCTCAGCCTTTCCTCACTGAAACAGAATTATTTGATGTGCAAGTAAATCACAGCAGCATAGTCACTAGGAAAAAAAAATACTACAGGGTTGTTTTTTTCTTGTTTGTATTGTAAAAATCTTGGGACTTCAATATTTGTGGAGTGGTTTATTTTTGCTGTGAAGTACATTTAGAGTGATGTTCTCTGTGGTTGTTGGACTTTTCTACCTTTCTAAAAAACAAGACAGTCGTAACAATGACACTTTAGTATCACTTCCTCTGTGAGAAGGCAGGTTTTGTGGGCAACTGCTCTCCAAAGTCAATGTTTTTGGTTCAAGTTAAATAGTGTAAATGACAAGGCGACGGTGGCTTCAAATGTCAAGGTGAAACAAGTCTGATTCAATGCAGATGAGTCTTGTAAACAGTTAATTTGGTTTACCAATAGTTCTCCCTGTAGGCATTAAAACCATTTCATTCATTCCTTTCCAGTTAAAAAGAGAAATACCAGGCAGTGCTGACTGTTGATCATGTTTTATCTCTGGTGACTAATTACTGGTAAGGGTAACACGGTGCGGATGGCTGATTTTCTTTCTTTGGTCTCTTAGCAACAACTTGAAGAAGAAGCTGCTAAGCCTCCAGAGCCAGAGAGGCCTGTCTCCCCTCCTCCAGTGGAACAGAAACACCGCAGTATTGTCCAGATTATTTATGATGAAAACAGGGTAAGCGTGCCTTTCAGTTGACTGAGTGTAGCTGTCTGACCCAATACACTTCCATGGGGCAATTTGTGCTGCTTCTCTTCTACAGATTTGCCCATCTCTGTGTTACCTTTCATTTAAAATAAATTAGTATTATTTGCATGACACTTTTACCCTTGATAACAGGATCCTCCTTCCTTCTATCTTCAGACTGGGAGAAGAGCTTCTTGAGAGTAGCCCTGCTAAGAAGGACTTGGGGATTCTGGTGGATGAGAAACTTAACAGGAGCAGTGTTAGTGCATTGGAGCACAGGAAGTTCCACACCAACGTGCAGAGGAACTTAACAAGAGCAGTGGCTCTTGCAGCTTGCAAGGCCAATAGGATCCTGGGCTCCATCTGCAGAGGGGTGGCAGCAGGGACAGGGAGGGGATTGTCCCTCTCTGCTCTGCCCTCCTGAGGCCCCAGCTGGATCCTGTGTCCAGACCTGGGCCCCCAATACAAGAAAGATGTGGGGCTGTTGGAGAGGGGTCAGAGGAGCCACGAAGATGCTCAGAGGGCTGGAGCAGCTGCCCTACAAAGAGAGGCTGAGGGAGCTGGGCTGGGTCAGCCTGGAGAAGAGAAGGCTGTGGGGGGACCTCATTGCAGCCTGCCAGTCCCTGAGGGGATTCAACTTTTTAAAAGGGTAGACAATGGCAGGACAAGGGGGATGGATTAAAGCTAAAGGAAGGAAGGGTTAGATTGGATATTAGGGGGAAGTTTTTTACAGAGAGTGGTGAGGGGCTGGAAGGGGCTGCCCAGAGAGGAGGTAGGTACCCCATCCCTGGGGGTGTTCAAGGCCAGGTTGGCTGGGGCCCTGGGCAACCTTGTGTAGCTCCAGGCCTGAGGTTGGTGGCCCTGTGAGAGTGATATATGTTTGTTTAATTTTCCAATTTGATTTTGTACTTTAGAGGAACAGCTAAGTTCTGTTACAATAGACTATTTTTGAATTTCTGAGGTGGTAAAAATCTGCAGCACAATACTAAATTTTAGACAGTAGAACTATGCCCCAGTGTTCCATGTAGCCTGTTCTCTCCCTCCCTCTGTGGTCTGAAATTTTATGTATTTACTTAATACAGGATGATTAATATGAAAACTGATGGAACCAACATACAGCAACAGGTTTATTTCTGGTTACAAACCAGTTTTCCTGTTTTAAGTCTCTTTCACTTTATAATGCAATTAAAAAGCATTAAGTCATATGATCACCTACAAGGCTTCTTCATGCTCAGTTGCATGCTGGGCAGTAGGCAAAACAGTGTGAATTTGAAGACCTCTTAGTGGGCTGCTTTGCAACCCTTCCTCTGCTAACTGTAGTTACAGGTGGGGTTTGCTACAGGATTTTGAAGCTGCTGTTACATTCACCTTGTGTTGTAGAATGGCAGTATTGATGGGCCTTAATACAAAGAGCATGTGTCAGTTCTCACTGTCTTATTTAAAGAGTTATTAAAGATGTATGAAGCCATTTGTGTACATAGCACTTGTTCAGTATCTTCTGCAGATGTACAAGGGGACGCTCTTCTTGGCAGCTTTCATCTTGAAACCTTGCAGTTTAGGGGAGTTTCTGTTGGTTAAAATTTGGTTATAGTAACAGGGCTGGAGTTCAGTTTTAAATGTTTTGAGACCAGATAAAAACATTCTACCAGGGTAATACTAGAACATTTTCTAATCTATAATTATTTTGTACAGCTGTGAGTTCCAAAGAATTCCTAAGATTGAAATTACATGGAAAGAAGTTTGAATTTAACAGAACACTTTGTAATAACAGTTGGTTTATGGATTAGTTTTGCCTGTGTTTTAATTTGCTGATGACTTAGGGCTATGGGGGGGGGAAAGAAGCAAATATGAACTAATATATTGGGTCACTTCAGATAGCTTTGCCTGCTGATAAAGGGCTTTGGAAGATCTTACAGACTTGAGATGAGTTGGTGAAAGCCAACTGTCTTATCCAGTGATACCTCCTTTAGGGTCAGAATTATTTTGGGGTGTTTGCCTGGTTTGAGGGAAGTAGGACCTTAGACTTGTGTGTGTGTGTGTGTGTGTGTGTGTGTACACATTGATTCACACTTTCCAACTGGAGAATTGTAGTCTCTTAATTCCATTCATATTCAAAATGATCTATACTTTGTTTTACTGCACACCTTTCTTCCTCTCAATAAATAACACAGCAAACAAGTATTAAATGCATGTTCTTTATGAACTGCAGAGCTCAGTTTCTGCTTGTGTGCTCTATCAACTTCCAAACACAGAGATCAGAGCAGTAACTGCACAGGTCTGGTACAGGTTCCTTAATCTGCTGAGGCTACACTGCAGAGGTAGCTTATGAAGGTTATAGTGTGATTGCACAGGGACTTAGCAGCTAGTGGGAGTGAAGCAGTTCAGGTACACTTTTGATACTAACTTGATGATGATTTACTTACACCACACAAAAATTCTTTGCAGAAAAAAGCAGAAGAAGCTCACAAGATTTTTGAAGGTCTTGGTCCAAAAGTTGAACTGGTAAGTTGTGATTTTTTTTGTTTGTTTGTTTTGTCTCTTTTGTTCCATTTTCCATGTTGCCAGTGTTGTTTTCACATCTGTAAATCTCCTGTGGTCTGTAGGTGCAGGTTTATGTTTAGGTATAAAAGAAATGTGTGTTTGGATGCGCTGGTGAATAGGGGTTGGAGTGAGCTTAATGGCCACTCCAGTGCAATTTTTAAGGGATTTGAATCTATTGGAGTGAACAGTTTGCAATATGAAAAGCAAATGAAATACTGTCATCTGCATAGGTAGCTACAATCTAATTTGAAGTAATGAAATGATGTTTTGTGTTGAATGTCTTCTAGTCCCTTCACATTGCTGCATCTCAGATTGAGTGCACTCTTGGTAGAATACTAAAATATTGTTAACTATGTTGCATATGCTTTTAGTATTACACACATTGAAAAGTACTAAGCCTGCCTTTCTCATCCAAAATTGTAGCCACTTTACAATCAACCATCAGATACAAAAGTCTACCATGAAAACATCAAAACGTAAGTGCTTTAATCCCTTGTGATTGAGCTGCTCAAGGAATTGAGACAGAAACATCTGCTCACATTTTTCATTGCTGTGATGTTGAAACAGGATGTGCGTACTTTAACTGTAATTTAAAGCTTCCACTGAGGTTAACTTTCTGATATCTGTTGGAGAACAGTTCTGCATGATGTGACTTACTGTTTCCCTCTGCCTTCAGTATATGTAACTTTTTAGCTTAAAGACCAAAATCATATAACTCAAGTTGCTAATGCTTGTATTTTCAAAGTCTGAAGTACCACATTTGACCTAGACATGTCTAGTCAACTTTCCCTGAATGACTGCTCAAAGAAATGTGTCAAAAGCTACTGCTGTCAATACACTGTGGGAGGATTCTTTTTCTTTATTATTTTGGTTATCTATTTATTGACTTAACTATGTACTCATTATCTGTGAGCAGAGTTGTTGCATGTTACACTTGTTATTTAGGGCAAACCAAATCCAGTAATTTGAAATAAACTGGTTGTCTTCTCCTGGAAGAAACATGAATATGAGGGGGGGAAAAAAAGAGTTAAAATCTCTTTTTAATATAGAACTCTCTTCCCAAATTTGTATGAGCCTTGTTTTTTTCTATTTCACTGAAGCAAATATTGTTGAGAAATTGAAATAAAGTTTTAAACTTAAACACACTTTAAAATGAAGCTGTTATTTTTAGTCTAATGTAAATTGCCATAAAAGATACATCCTCTCTGTCTTTTGTTGCATCTGATCCCTTTGAATGTCTTTGAATGCAAAGATGATGGTAAACTCATTTCACAAGAGTCATTTATAATCTAGAATAAAATCTTACCTTTTACATAGCTATGTCAAACCAATGCTGGTTTCCCTCTGTAGTTATAAAATACCAAGCTAGTAATGACTCTACTGCAACAAAAATCAACTTTATTTGAAAATAGTATTTCTGCTAGACCAGTGATTAGAACTGCTGAATTGTAACTCATTTAAGTGCATATTTCTCATGAATCCTTGTTGAGAAAATCCCAATATAACTATGAAGACCAAGGGGTTTTCATGGCTTCTCTAGGAGAATAAACCATTTAAGAATAAAACATTTTCTTTCATTCTCACTTTGAAACTCAAATTCTGGTGGCTTTTGAGACAAACTTTACTGCTGTAGCATGGTTATCCTGGCTCAGATTTATTGAACATGATTGTCTTCATGTCCATTCTATGATTGTTTTATAATCAGTTTCTGTTCTACCAGTTTTTACAAAAGAAGAAATAAATTATCAGCCTCAGATTTGAGGAAATGCACAGTGAGCTACATGCTTATTATTAAGTGCTATAACTTTTACTACCATTTTATAATTACAGAAAAAAGTGCTACACATGGTTGTCCTTTAAAAACTTCTCTAAAAACCTAAAATTTTTCCCCCACTCCTTCAAATGCAGCTGTATAGCAGTTCCAAACTACTTATTTTTCTGAGTACTGTATTGTAAAACTCTTAACTTTCCCTTAATACCTTAAGCTAAATGTACTCACTTTTCCATATTATCTTGTGGTAAAGGGGTGCACTTAGCTTGAAATTGGAAGCTTTTGAGTCTCAATTGCTTATTCCAACCATCTTCAAGAGTCTTCTCTAATTAGATGATTGTTTCAATTAGGAATTTTCCCTCTGTTTTTTCTACCCCTGAAAATATTCTTTAGAATAATAACTCATCTAGAATCCATGTGTACTACTTTGAGTGATTTTGAAGTTCTTGATTATATAGTTCACTTTTTCCCCCAATTTTGTATTCCAGAAACCAGGTGATGAGAAAGAAGCTAATACTATTCTTTAAAAGAAGAAACCATGCAAGAAAACAACGGGTAATCCTAGCATGTTTTTATAAGTAGAGCCCATGAGGAGTTTTCTGTCACTGATCACTGACTTGCATTCCCAAATGTGTCAGGAAAATCCCACTGATCAGAAAAAAATAAGATCTTAAATTAGAATTCTGTTTGTTTATTGGAAAATAGGTTGCAAGTTTATAAGTGGTTGGATTATTTAACTGAAAAACTTGGTGTACACTAAAAAAAAGGTTTTTTTCTTTCCTTAAAGAACATGAATGGAAGAGAATCAGTGAAAATCTTGTCATGCCTCACCTCTCTCTGAACTTCATTTCTCATATAGTAGCTATAGTGTCTGAAAGAAAATGGGGCAGATCTCCAATTTTAGAAATCTAGCAGCATTTTTAATCAAACTTGTGAATATTGGATACCAGTATTAATTGACTTAATGCTTTCTGGGGCCCCAGCACAAGAAAGATGTGGGGCTGTTGGAGAGGGGTCAGAGGAGCCACGGAGATGCTCAGAGGGCTGGAGCAGCTGCCCTACAAAGAGAGGCTGAGGGAGCTGGGCTGGGTCAGCCTGGAGAAGAGAAGGCTGTGGGGGGACCTCATTGCAGCCTGCCAGTGCCTGAAGGGAGCAGAGGAACAGGAGGGGAATCAGCTTGTTCAAAGGACAGACACTGGCAGGACAAGGGGGATGGATTAAAGCTAAAGGAAGGAAGGGTTAGATTGGATATTAGGGGGAAGTTCTGTGCAGAGAGAGTGGTGAGGGGCTGGAACAGGCTGCCCAGAGAGGGGGTGGGTGCCCCGTGTCTGGGGGTGTTGAAGGCCAGGTTGGATGGGGCCCTGGGCAACCTTGCGTAGCTCCAGGCCTGAGGTTGGTGTCCCTGCCTGTGGCAGGGGGGTTGGAGCTCTGTGACCCTTGGGGTCCCTCCCAACCCTTGCCATTCTATTATTCTATGATTCTTTTGCATGCTGCTGTAGCAAGTGGCATACAAAGTTAGAAGGTTCTTTTTGGTGGTGTCTGAAAGATCATTTTTATTATTAAGAATAGCTGGAAGTTACACATTGAGTTAGAAGATTCCAGCATGAAAGTTTAATGAATTTACCTTATTAATGTCCTAGTTTGGGTTTGTTTTAATGTAGGAGCAGCTCCCTAAATATTGTTGAGGTTGAGGATGTATTGCAATTATTCCAGCCCCGTTTTGTTACTTAAGAATTAAAAAGAATAAGAATTGAAAAATTAAATCAATTTAATTAATTAAAAGCTTAGTAGTGGAAGATGTGAAATTTCTGGAAGGTAGTAATGACAGTTCATAACAGGATCTGGGAGGTGTAAGGCAAAGAAACAGTGTGCGGTATTTCAAGTCTATGTGTTGATATCGACTTCCTTATCTTCTTTCTGCTGAAAACTTGGTATATATCAAGTTCAAACTGGAAAGGCATTATGCAGGAAGAGTTTGTCTGTTTGTCCCTGGATCCTACTCATGTCATGTGTACCAGCCACTTAATGTATTTGTGTTTAGCTCAAGGTTTACTTCTGCATTTAACAGGAACAGAAAATCTGCCAACGTTACGATCAGCTGATGGAGGCATGGGAGAAGAAAGTGGACAGGATAGAAAACAATCCCCGCAGGAAAGCCAAGGAGAGCAAAACCAGAGAGTACTATGAAAAACAGTTTCCAGAAATCCGGAAGCAGAGAGAACAACAGGAACGATTCCAAAGGTATTGCCATGGATTTGAAATACTGCCCTAGAAAATAGCTTTTAGGACTTAAGGCTTCAAATTATTTCTAATAAATTGGTCCAGCTCAATAGTTAAATGGTTACAGTCATCGCTTTATTCCTTAAAAAAGGAGAATAGTAATATATTATTGTGGGGATAGGACAAGGGGCAATGGCTGCAAATTGGAGCACAGGAAGTTCCACACCAACATGGGGAGGAACTTTTCCCCAGTGAGGGTGCCAGAGCCCTGGGACAGGCTGCCCAGGGGGTGTGGAGTCTCCATCTCTGGAGAGATTCAAGACCCGTCTGGACGCCTATCTGAGTGATATGTCCTGGGGAGCTGCTTTGGCAGGGGGGTTGGACCCCAGGAGCTCTCGAGGTCCCTTCCAACCCCTACAATTCTATGATTATACAGTATTAAGTAAAATGTTCTTTCATTTGCTCTCTGTGTTTCATGGCATTGAGCTCAAGTTTGACTTCATCCTAAGGATCTTTGTGACAGTTCATCTTGTATATCTATCTGCTGTCTTGTGTCTCACTCTTTCCTGTCTCTCCCTATCAGCTTTCTCAGCTGTGCTGGCCTCATCAGTTCCGTGTCCTCCTGGGCTGGTTTAGTGATATCCAAATTGTTCCTTTCTTATCCCCCTCTTCAGATGTGCTATCAAAACCCATGTTTTCCAAAAGAAATGCAGAAATAGGGTGAACTAGCAAAGGGTAGTTAAGTTGTGGTGTTGGTGAGACCATATGAGTTAAACTGCTCAGATGCACAAGAGGTTTGTGTGGTTGGAGCATCAGCTTCAGGTGAGCGTGTTCATTTTGGGTCTACACCCTAATTTATACTTCGTGTTTTTCAGTCACTGGGTGTCTGTGTTACTCCTTTGATTCACAGTCCCTATATTCATTTGCCTAAACATTCAAAAGTCATTTGACTTTCTGAATTAATAATTTGAGGAATCTTTTGTTGTAGTTGCCATGTAACTTTATTCCAGATGTTTTTCTATTTTGAAGTATGTGAGCTATGACAATTAAATCCCTATTATTAAATTTTAATCTATCAGACATTTGTTAAATGGAAACTGAACAAAGAGCCTTAAAAAGGAATGAAATGCAATTCATTAGAAAGTTCACTGTGTCTGTGGTACTGTAGGTAGTGCTTTCAATTAGAAACAGGTTAAGTTTGATACAGTTGTATTCAAATCTGTTAATCTAATGCTTGATATCATTTTAATACACCTTTGAGAGTTCAAGCCCCATAAAGATTCCATCTCATTATCTTTTCTAACCATCCCTCGAAATCCCCTTCCTCATAAAATATGAGAAGCAGGTAGTTTGCAATATGACATGAAGTCTGCAAGATCTGGCTTTGTGGAATCAAGAGAAGAAAAGAAAGTAAATTCTTAATGTGGAAACAGAGCTCCTCTCTCTAAGAAGCTTTTACCTTTGTACTTGCAAATTACTTGGGAAGGGGCCATCTCTGTATTTATGATCTCTAATGTAATGGCATCTATGGCTGTGCTTATAATGCTATGACTGTAAATACTAAGGGGTTTGTGCTGATTGATTAGTTCAGTAAAATCCTTCAGCAAATGCAGATGGCTTCTCTCAGTGATTTTTTATCTCTGAAATGCATTTTGACCCACATGCAGTGATACATTATCATGTTCTTAAGTGTAAAGATCAGTACCTGAAAAATCCTTCCAAAGGACAGTTCAGAAGTTTACAGTGTCCCTTTGTTGTAAGGAATCTCAGTGCTCTATTAGTAATTAGACCAAACTGATTAAAGGCAATTCTGATGCACTTTTTTTTCCCCCTCAAAACTGCCTTTCACGGTGTATCAATTAGTCTAATCAAGATGTTGATTTCTGTGCCACTGATAAACATTTCTCATTCTCAGTGAAGCCTGTTAATGTATCTAAGACACCACCTTGCAATGGAATCCGTGGCAGTGCTCATTTTCTGGTGGCAAATTCACCTCTAAAACCCAGCAGTCTGAAATTGCAGTATGTGAGCAGAGTTCTGTCGGAGTACTCTGTCACTACTTGAGAAAGAACAGGCTGAACTCATTCATTTGGGTAACAGTATTTCAAAGACTTTTGAAGGTTGTCATAGTTGTGTACAAAGTCTGATTATATAGTTATTTTTCCACCCTGTCCTTAACTGCTTCTGTTTTCCCCTAATTCTAGAGTTGGCCAAAGAGGGGCTGGACTTTCAGCAACTATTGCCAGAAGTGAACATGAGATTTCTGAAATCATTGATGGACTTTCTGAGCAGGAGGTGAGGCTGTAGTCTGTACTCTGTTCTAGAAGCCCAGCAAATGATTTGATGCCCTTTTCCTGTCAGTGAAAAGTCTCTGTCTTAGAGGGTTTGTGTTTTTTGATAAGAGGAAACCTTTGGGGGCTGGTTTAGGAGGGTCTGTGTGAACTTTGGCTTGAAACAAGTCTTATAAATACTTTTCTTTTAAGGCTTATGCTTCCTAATTGCCTCTGTCCTAGATTCCTCATGTGTCTGTGTTCATTGCAGGCTGGCTACAACCTAGTTTTTTTACAACTCTAACAAACATGTGAAAACTCTGCCCTTCTAAAACCTTTGTTTCCTTGAACTGCCTGTGTAAATGTTTACTGGCACAGTGACACCTTCTAAGAGAGTTAAGAAGTGGACAAAAAGATCTTTCAAGCTAACTCTGAATGTATACTGTGGTGGAGCTCTAACAAATTGTGTAATTAAAGAACTGTAAGCATTAATAGCAACCTTTTTGTATTCTTTACTTTCTCTTTTACTCTTTGCCTGCAGAATAATGAAAAACAGATGCGCCAGCTCTCTGTCATCCCTCCCATGATGTTTGATGCAGAGCAAAGAAGGGTGAAGTTCATTAATATGAATGGTCTGATGGAGGATCCCATGAAAGTTTATAAAGACAGACAGTTCATGAATGTCTGGACCGACCATGAGAAAGAGATTTTTAAGGAAAAGTAATGGGCTTTCTTATATTTCATTCTTCTTACATTGCAAATGAGACTTAAACACCTAACCCCACAGCAAAGAGCGAGTCAATTTGCAATGCTGAAGTGTTTGTGCAGTAAGGTTTGATAATGGTTTCAGTTGTAAGAGTGAAATGTGGCATAATTCTGAGACTTCACTTAGTTTTCAAGTGAGTAGGCTCATAAACTGGCTCCATCAGCAGAGGGGTGGCAGCAGGGACAGGGAGGGGATTGTCCCTCTCTGCTCTGCCCTCCTGAGGCCCCAGCTGGATCCTGTGTCCAGAGCAGGGCCCCCAATACAAGAAAGATGTGGGGCTGTTGGAGAGGGGTCAGAGGAGCCACGGAGATGCTCAGAGGGCTGGAGCAGCTGCCCTACAAAGAGAGGCTGAGGGAGCTGGGCTGGGTCAGCCTGGAGAAGAGAAGGCTGTGGGGGGACCTCATTGCAGCCTGCCAGTCCCTGAAGGGAGCAGAGGAACAGGAGGGGAATCAGCTTGTTCAAAGGACAGACACTGGCAGGACAAGGGGGATGGATTAAAGCTGAAGGAAGGAAGGGTTAGATTGGATATTAGGGGGAAGTTCTTTGCAGAGAGAGTGGTGAGGGGCTGGAACAGGCTGCCCAGAGAGGGGGTGGGTGCCCCGTGTCTGGGGGTGTTCAAGGCCAGGTTGGATGGGGCCCTGGGCAACCTTGTGTAGCTCCAGGCCTGAGGTTGGTGTCCCTGCCTGTGGCAGGGGGGTTGGAGCTCTGTGACCCTTGGGGTCCCTTCCAACCCATGCCATGCTATGATTCTATGATAAGCATTTAGTCCTTAGATATTACCTTACAAATAATTTAGTTCCATGATAAAATGAAAATGAGGAGAGTAGGTATGTGGTCTCATTATTGTCACCTAATAGCTAATTTTAAGTGCTTAGTTCTAAACTTGCCCAATTTGAGCACTGAGCTTTTTAGACTGACTTCAGTTGTGTAAATCAAAAACTCACTGAAGGCACAGATTGCTTGGAAGACTGCTTTGCTTATTTGATGATGAATTATGTTGTTAAACTTAAATAATTTCTGATTTATAAAAGGTTTGTCCAACATCCCAAGAACTTTGGTCTAATTGCTTCCTACCTGGAACGAAAGGTAAGACCTTTTTTAATGTAAGTAGAGCCTAGGGTGGGATCCCTAACTTGCCAAATGTAAGTCATTTATCCCAGCATCATTTTCTCTTCCTGGAAAAAATGGCAAGGCCAAAAAAAATTACCACCTTGTCAGGATTTTATAATGCTGCTTTAGTAACACAATGCATGCAAGCATCTAACAAAAGTTAGTGAAATGATACCAATGAAAGAAACTGGCACTTCATTTAGTTTTGATTTTATTTTCTTTTCAAAGGAGGTAAGCTGCTTTAACTCTCTCACTGTTTAGATAAGGACATAATTGACTCTGCTAAGCCACTGTGCTATCTCAAAGAAATCTTGCCATCACCTTTCAAGTCAGCTCTTGAACTCAGCAGGTCTTACTGCTGCCTGAATTTGTCTTTAGAGCTAATTTTAGGCTGGAGAACTGATTTTGCAGAACTGATCTAAGAAATAATGGAGAATAAGGATTTGTTAAGACTCACAACATGAATGCATGTGGCTATTATGATAAATAGAAGCTTTCAAACTTGAAAATTGTTTAAAGTAGATTAAATGATGCCAACTGAAGTACCTGAGGGATATTATAAGTACACAAGATTTGCATTCAACACTATAATTTTATGCATTTGTTATATTTGTGTGTGAACTCACTTCCCTGCTGAAGAACCAGATCTAACAGAGTTTTATTTTAGTCTAGGGGCTGAATAGTTTAAGTTTTGAGAGAAATAAAATGCTAAGAGTGTATGTTTTTTTTAATAACAATAAAACCTAATGATTTTTTTTTTTGCTTTTTCACTTTAGAATGTTCCTGACTGTGTATTATATTATTATTTGACCAAGAAAAATGAAAATTATAAAGCCCTTGTGAGAAGGAATTATGGTAAACGCAGAGGAAGAAATCAGGTATTTGTGATTTATCAATCACTTAGGTATTGGATTGGTTGATATTTACAACTGCCCTACTATCCCATAGAGCAACTTTATTACATGTGGAAGAGGGAGGAGAAAAAGAAGTATTTTTCCCTTTGCTCCTTGATTGATTTATTTTTTTTAAAATTGAACTAATCTTGACCTCAAGGACATTCTTGGTTGGTTTTTAAATCTGTGGATTATCTTCCTTTGTGCATTTGTGACTTTCTTTTTTTTTTTTAAATTTTAGTATGATAATTTAGTTTGAGGACCCTGCCATAGACACAAAGTGGAATCTGTCATTAAATCCTAAGAAAATCCATCATTAAATCCTAAACCTAACCCAATAGAAGTTAGGTTTAGCATGTGACTTGCAGTGGAAAATACATCATCACTTCATAATGTCAACATTTGTCAAAAAGCAGAAATTAATAGTGATCATGATTTTGGTGGTCAGGCCTAAGGTCAAACTGGAACTTCATAGCAAGAAGAAAGAGACCAATTTAATGCATGCAAATAAAAAGTCCTGCTGATTCAGGGAGTGTACTTTGGGCATTTTTGGAAGTCTGTAGGGAAAAATAACAGCATGTTATGTACAACCCCCTTATAAATACATTTGCTAGGCTGCCAGGGTTAATGTGGGCATTGGAAAGCAAAAGAAAAAGAAAAATTAAGAGACTTTGGACTTTTTTTATTTAAAGAAAGCAGGAGGAGTGCTGTGTTTTCACTGAACATGTTTCCTGCTCTTCCCCTTCTGATTTCCCTTTGCATCTATCAGGTATTTAGGAAGCACTGAAAACAGAATGATTGATATGTCAGTGATGAGGCTAGGAAAGAAGGTCATGTTGGAAATAAAGGACACAAGCAGAGGAGTAGATGTGAAAACCAAACCTGCTGGTACTTTTAGGTAGTATTTGTAAAGCTAATTTGACTACTGGAAGTTGGTATAGATATGATGTACTGAAGAAATACCCAGTGCTTTTTTGGATCCAAAGCTTGATGGGGGCATGGGAGGGAGGATCCTCTCAAATTCAGGCTTTTAGAAATCTGCAGACCTAAAAGTCTGAAGAGTTGTGGGTTAGTTGATTTGGTGATATCTCAGCAGCAGTAGTAAATAGAAAATTGTTGAGACTTCTAGGTATTCTGACTGCACATATCTGCACTGGGCTGCAAAAGAGTAAATTAAAACTTGAGGATTTTTGAATCCACTTTTCTAATAGTACAAGTTTTCTGAGAGCCCCAGTTGGGGGGGGTTGTATATAAAAGAAAATTGCTGCATCAGCTTCAGTTGATAAGCTGATCCTGTTCACTGGAACAGTCATTGTGTTGTGTTTCTTGGTGCTGTTGTGTTTTTAAATTATGGCTTGGTGTTCTGAGGGAAGAGATCATGTCACAGAAGCCTGACTTGTCTGTACCCCACTAATTATGATTTGCTTTGGATAAGGTCACTGTCATTATGCACAGGATTTAGTTAGAGCCTCTACTCTGACTAATTGTGAGCTGCTGTCATGGGAGAAATGACTGGATTTTTCCAGAACTTCTGTTAGACTTTTTAAGCCTAACAGTGCTTTTTAATAGAAGTGTATTGTTGTGTGACTATTAACTAGTGAAAGATTCTGATTAAAAGTCCAGACATATGGCAAACACAAAGATGGAAATAAATGAGCTTATCCAAAATATAGACACCTGCTGTGGACACTAAAGGCAGATCATGCTGCCAGTTAAGTGTCTAATATTCCAGTATAAAATGAGCTTGGTGTGCTCAGTCTTCCTTTCTCCAGGCTGAACAGCCCCAGCTCTCTCAGCCTCTCCTCACAGGATAGATGCTCCAGGCCCTTCATCATCTCCTCAGCCTCCTCTGGACTCTCTCCAGGAGATCCCTGTCCTTTTTACCCCAGGGAGCCCAGCACTGGACACAACACTCCAGGTGGGGCCTGAGCAGGGCAGAGCAGAGGGGGAGGATCCCCTCCTGTCACCTGCTGCCCACACTCCTCCTGATGCCCCCAGGATCCCATTGTCTCTCTCAGCCCCAGGGCACACTGCTGGCTCATGGCCACCCTGTCACCCACCAGCACCCCCAGGTCCTTCTCCACAGAGCTCCTCTCCAGCAGCTCCCCTCCAGCCTGTCCTGATTCCAGCAGTTATTCCTCCCCAGGGGCCAGACTCTCCACTGGCTTTAGTTGAACTTCATGAGGTGTCTCCCTGCCCAGCTCTCCAGCCTGGCCAGGGCTCTGGATGGCAGCACAGTGTCCTGTCTGTCAGCCACCCCTCCCAGCTCTGGATCATCAGGTACTTGCTGAGGGTGGGTGCTGTTCCCTCATCAAGGTGTCAGTGAAGATATTGAACAGGACTGGACCCAACACTGAGCCCTGAATTTTAGCAGAGTTGTAGGTCTTAAGTGCTAGTTGTTGATCCATGTTAAGTCCTACAGCAGATCACTAAACAACTCCTAGACAGGCTTAAAATGGCCTCTGTGTTCAGGGTGCCTGAAGAATGTTGAGGAATACTTGCAAACTCTTTCTAAATGGGGAACTTTACCATTTCTGACAGTTTAAATTCCAAAATATTGTAGTTAGCATGTAGTAAGGAATTACATGGTACCAAAACTCATATTTGTATCTCTTAGTTTTATTAATGATTACTTGGCAACATCTCTAACAACTAGTAAAATGAACCTGAGAGTGTTGAACTGTCTTCCTTGCCAGAATTTTTCTCTTCTGGCTGCAGAATGCAGTTCATCCCCCCCCTCTCCCTCCCACACCCCAGCTTTGTTTGAAGCCAGTATTTTTCATATCTCTGAGTAGCAACTTGAAACTTCCTTGTTGATTGGCAAACACAAGTCCTGTAAGATTTATGATGTGCTCTGAGATGTGCTTAGGCCAATAACAGGTGCTCCAGCTTAAACTCTTTAATAGTTCATATATTTTTGTAAATTAGAGGGCAAGCAAGTGGAATATTGCAGTGGAGAAGATATTAATCATGGTAATGATGTTGAAATCCTTCAGAGAATGTAGTGAGTACAACTTCACTCAGGTTTCACTGTGGAGGCTTTTCCTTTAGAGAGGCACCTATCTGTGTATGAGCTGGGGAGCTGCTTTGGCAGGGGGGTTGGACCTGATGATCTCTCAAGGTCCCTTCCAACCCCTACAGCTCTGTGATTCTGTGAATGCTGGGGTAAGGCACATCAGGCTGAGATATGAGGCTTCTTTAATTCTGATGCATTTTTGTCCTCAAATAGCTCTAGAAAGGTGTTTTTATAAAACACTGCACCATGCATCTCAAACCAAAAGTGAATTTTAAAATTAAGCATAAGACTTGCCAATAGTATTAGAAGAAAGCATCGCAAGGCCAATGGGATCCTGGGCTCCATCAGCAGAGGGGTGGCAGCAGGGACAGGGAGGGGATTGTCCCTCTACTCTGCCCTCCTGAGGCCCCAGCTGGATCCTGTGTCCAGAGCTGGGCCCCAATACAAGAAAGATGTGGGGCTGTTGGAGAGGGGTCAGAGGAGCCACGGAGATGCTCAGAGGGCTGGAGCAGCTGCCCTACAAAGAGAGGCTGGGTCAGCCTGGAGAAGAGAAGGCTGTGGGTGGACCTCATTGCAGCCTGCCAGTCCCTGAAGGGAGCAGAGACACAGGAGTGGAATCAGCTTGTTCAAAGGACAGACACTGGCAGGACAAGGGGGATGGGTTAAAGCTAAAGGAAGGAAGGGTTAGATTGGATATTAGGGGGAAGTCTTTTACAGAAAGAGTGGCGAGGGTCTGGAACAGGCTGCCCAGAGAGGGGGTGGATGCCCCGTGTCTGGGGGTGTTCAAGGCCAGGTTGGATGGGGCCCTGGGCAACCTTGTGTAGCTCCAGGCCTGAGGTTGGTGTCTCTGCCTGTGGCAGGGGGTTGGAGCTCTCTGATCTTTGGGTCCCTTCCAACCCTTGCCATTCTATGATTCTATGAAAGCATGGCTCCAAGATATTTCCCATTGATTATAGAGAATAACTCCTCAAAAGAAGGGCGTTTGATAGTGGAGCAGGAGCTGGGAAGAGGGGGGTGTTTCTGTGGCGTGCTGCCTGCTCAGCACAGCCACAGAGCCCTGTGCCTTTGCAGCAGGTGCTGCAGGCCAGTGATCTGACTAGACAGAAATTTGCTGTATGTCTTGCGATGGCCAATCAAGCCGAGCTCGGTGGGGATTACCTGAGCTGACCCCAGGGAGATTAGAAGGTTGTATGTGAGCTGGGTGACTGCTGTAGGCAGCTTAAGTGGCAGAATGACACAATTTCCTGGAATAAACACGTTGCTGGGTCAGGCAGCCTCTGCTAAAGAGCTCTGTGATGTCGGTGCTGGTGTGGGGTTTGTCCTTTTGAATTGTACCCTGAATTAAAGCCCGTCCCCTTGCCTGGATAGTAAAAGTCTTAATCAACAGATGAATGTGCAGGTACGTCGCTGACTGAGGCTTCAACTGTTTGAAGGTTTGTGTTTAACCTGCACTTGACCTCTTGAATTATGCATGTTTAAATAAATTCATTGTGAAATAGGAAATCTGGTTATTTACAAAGTGTGATGTTAAATTAGCTGGCAAAGAGAACAGAGGATTTTCAGCAATTATTCTGTAAATAGATTATAAGTAAAATACAGGGTTGAGGTGGTGTTTTTCTTAATTTTCTTAAGAAAATGGAATTTTTAACTCCCTGTTTTTGAGGCCAATTTATGTAGCTCAATGGAAATACTTTACCTTAGCATGTCTCTGACATCTTGCTTGAAGGAAGTGCTTGTATAACCAAGTAATGCTAGCATCTTAATCGCTAACAATTTGCAGCAAGATGATAGCAGTCAGTGTTTGGGTTTTCTGCTTCAGTTTACATCATTAAAATGTCAAAACCAAGTCCTTTTGGTGACTGTTTTCAGCCTCAATTTTCTTAGTGAAACAGTGACACCTGCTGCTATCCTTACAGGAGGGTTATTTCCTCCAGAAAAAGAAAAGCCTGTTTTGAGGAATTCTTCAGTGGCCTGTAAAATCTGAGTTAATGAAGCCCTAGAAGAGCAGTCTTTGGAGATCTTGGTCCTTGTCCTTCCATGAATTGCCAAGTATCCTTTGGATATTTATTTGAAAGGTAGCATTATATAAATATTATATATTTTTTGCTTTTTGAAGCTGACTTGCCAAGTCTAATGCCCAGTGAGGAACAACTGGGTTTTGCACACACCAAACTTGACTGGAGGCCATCTGGGTATGGCAGTTCTGGATGGAGGATTCAATGGATGGAGGTGGTTTGTTGAGCCCTTTCAAGCTGCTGTAGTGGAACCTCCTGCGAATGGAGTTCCCTCTGTGCAGCCACACCTCACTCCTCACCCTCTCTTATTCCATAGGCTTTATGAGAACATATTTAAGGCAGAATTTAAACTGTAATCATGCATTTTAAATAAACTCATGTATTTTCAGAGAGGATAACTTTCTTCCTCTCCATCCCCTCACCTTTAACTTGGAGTTCTGCCCACTGTAGCCTCCCCTGCAACCTCAGGGTTTCTTGTCTTGTTCTTGCTGTGAGGCACCTAGCACAGAAGGCTTGGATTTTTCTGTGGCACACAGAAGATTGCCTCCTTACAAATACTTTTCAGTGAGAAGGGACAATATGGATCAACCTCCACAGGCTGGATGTAGGTTTCTGGCTTTTGAGGCCCATCAGAATTCATTCATTTGCTGCTTGCTTCATGTAAGGGTGCTGGTAACTTGGGGAGTGGGTTATGTGTTTTATTTTGTGGCAGACAGCTACTGCTTAGTATTTTAACCTGGAAAGGAAGGAATTTTCAGGTGAGCTGTGGTAAGATAAATTCAGCAGTGTTGGAGAGCAAGGTGTTTTGGCTGCATGCAGACATTATTGTGGGTGGCATAAGCAATTTTTAGGCTCCTCAATATAATTAGGGAGAATAACAACACTAAAAATTAAGACTCTCTTTTCTGTAGGGATATTTGATAGATCTTTCCTACTACTTATTTTTTTCTTGTATATGAGCAGTGTCATTTTTCTAATGCTTTCTTAAAACAACACAGGATATTTGACTTGGTCTAATATCAAGAGGCCACCTCTAAAAATAAGCTCAGACAGGGAATAAAAGGCACTGCTATTTTTCTTGCCTCCCTTTTTTTGTGTTTTGGTTGGGTGGCTTTGGTTGGGGTTTTTTTTGTGAGATAAGGAATAGCAAAAACAGTGCCACAAATTTTTCTTACCATTTTTAGATTTCTTTTAAGGTTTTTTTTTTAGCAGCAGTAAGAGACCAATGCTGGTAATTCTGTGTGATCATATTAAATAACTGCAGTTTCTTCCATTTATTTTTCTTTGAAGCAGATTGTATCTTCTGGAAAGTTAAAATCAAATTTATGTGTTTTCTAAAATAAGATACTCTTGTATATTGTACTCATCTGGCTTGCTTTGAAAGATAAGGAGCCAGAGTCCCTTAACAGGGAATGGGTAAATAATAGTTTGTGCTGTTTTCCTTAAGATAATGGTGGGATAGTGGTAATTATTGTTTGTCAGTGTTTATGTGCTTGTAAAACTATCCTCTCTTATTCTTGAACAATTATATTTCTTAATTACTAACAACAGTTTGGAGAAGGTGGCTTAGAGTTGGTCATAACGCTCGTGCTGGGAGATCTCCTTCCAAGTTGTGAGCTATCAGGTTTCACTCTTTTAAAATGGACAGTGCTAAAAATAAAATGTGAAAGGAGCAACACCATTACTATGCAAGATGTTGGTCAGGCCTCTCTCTAAGCACTTTTAAAATGTTGCTCTTTGTTTTTAGTGTAGCATACAACAGTGTGTGTGTTTATACGTGTACATTATCACCTCTGTGCTCCTGCTGCTACAGCAGCCTGTACCTCCATGGAATTTATAAGACAAAATACAATGTCTCAATGGGGCAGATGACCAGAGGAAACATGAGAGAAAATAAATTGAGAGGTACTGAGGATATATAGAATATAACTGTGTTCTAATATACAGAACCTGCACGTTTTAAGACAAAGGAGACTTCTGAAGTCTGGGAGATAGTGCCTTCATTATGATTTCAGGGTGCAAATACATGTTATGGTGTTAACAGAGGCATTTCATTGTTATGTTGACCAGAGTGCAGTGCCTGTAACTTAAAATATCACCAGGTGGGAGGTGAGGCAGCATCAGGGTTTCTGCTGCTCTCAGTACAAGCTGCTGCACCTTTGTGTGGTTCAAGTTGTTACCATGTGTAATTTTTATTTCATTTCAGCAACAAATTGCTCGTCCTTCTCAAGAAGAAAAAGTAGAAGAAAAGGTAGAAGAGGAAAAAGCAGAAAAAGCAGAGAAAAAAGAGGAGGAAAAGAAAGATGAGGAGGAAAAGGATGAGAAGGAGGAATCTAAGTAAGTTAAATATACTGACAATGCATTAATTCACTCTAAATTGCAGGGGTTTTTTGCAGAGATTGGAAAAGGATTTGCAAAATATGGACTGGTTGTTTT
Organism: Laterallus jamaicensis coturniculus; assembly: GCA_022605575.1. Lineage (NCBI taxonomy): Eukaryota > Metazoa > Chordata > Aves > Gruiformes > Rallidae > Laterallus > Laterallus jamaicensis. Next base: position 2,492,017 of record JAKCOX010000025.1, on the reverse strand, counting down.
GGTTTAACCTAGCCAGCAGCTTAAACAACCACCCAGCAGCTTAAACAACCACTCAGCTCCCTACAGTGGGATGGGAGGAGAAGTGGGAAAAAAAAGTACAACTCGTGGGTTGAGATAAAAGCAGTTTAATAGGACAGGAAAGGAGGAGAATAATGGTGGTGATGATGATAAAAGACTATACTAACCAAGTAATGCACAGCACAAGCATCACAATTGCTCGCCACCCGTTGACTGATGCCCAGATATTTCCTGAGTCGCAGCCCTCCCCAGCCAGCTCCCCCCTCTTTATATATGGAGCATGAAGTCAGATGGTATGGAATATCCCTCTGGCCAGTTTGGGTCAGCTGTCCTAGCTGGGCCCCTTCCCAGCTTCTTGTGCACCCTCTGCAGAAGAGGTTCACACCTCCTCTCTGTCAGGGCCTGGGAAGCTGAAAAGACCTTGACTTAGTTGTAAGCACTGCTTAGCAACACCTAAAACATTACTATCAATGTTATTTTTATACTAAATCCAAAACACTCCACTCTACCAGCTACTAGGAAAAAAAATGAACTCTATCCAGTGCTAACCAGGAGTCTGGTGGGTTCAGAGTTTTGCACCTGTAGTAACTATCATGTTGGTTTTGGATTTTTTTGGTATGTTCTATCTCAGTGTTTGAGTTTCTCTGAAGTTTGTAATATTGTGTGTCTCTGTTATTCTCTAGCAACTGGTGTCTTTTGGGGTTCTGGAGTTTTGCTTCTGGTTTGGGGATGTTTCTTACATCCATATTCAGGTATATCTGTTCATAAGGCCTACTGGAATATGACCAAATTATATTTTCACTATTTCTAGAGAGAATACCAAAGAAAAGGACAAAACTGAAGTTGCACCAGAGGAAACAGAGGAGAGGGAGCAGGCCACTCCTAGGGGCCGAAAAACTGCCAATAGTCAAGGTCGCCGTAAGGGCAGAATCACCAGGTCAATGACAAATGAAGCTGCACAAGCAAATGCTGCTGCAGCTGCAGCTACTGAAGAACCACCACCACCTCTTCCACCCCCACCAGAACCTTGTGAGTTGCATTTATAGGACACTTAGGGACCCATCTGCTCCTCTGGCTCTTTGCTTACATCTTTATTAGACCTGCTTATAATTGTGTGGTGGTGTAAAACGACAAGGGTAGCTTTCCTAAGTGACCCAAAAAAAAAATAGATGAGTTGACTGGATCAAATCATGGGATGCATGATTGGTGCCATAATAGTGAAACCTGGTCTTTGCTCTGCTCTATTTCTCTTTCAGCTTCCTCAGAGCCTGTGGAGACATCCCGCTGGACAGAGGAAGAAATGGAAGTTGCTAAGAAAGGTAAAACTTGTAAAGCTTTCAACCTGCTCCTGAATATTTGTATTTACAAAATTACAGTAATTACCTGACTTACTGAATATGAGTGTGGTGATTTGGGGTTTGGTTTTTTTTTTCAACACTGAATGAACAGTTTGAAACTTACTGTTTAAAAAAAAGCAAGGAAAAGCAAACATCTTCAACAGACAAAATAGGGGTTTTCAACTTTTTTTTTTTCATATGAGCTACTTGGAAGTGTCTGTACTTGGTCCATGGAAGTCTCCATGCCATATGTGGATTTTCAAAGTAATGTGTTTATAGTTTTTTAAAAATTACTTTTGTATAAGACATCTTTTTTCATAGAAAAGCTGTTTAGGTTATAACATGTCTATTCATTTGGCAAATATTGCCTGTAAATCAGTATTTCATCAGAGATGCTACTTCGTAACAACAGCAAAGGGTTAAGTTTGCAGGCTGCCTAAGCAGACATTGAAGTTGACACAACTCCTTGGGAGGCAAAACCCCCTTATCAAATACATTATCATGTTGAGAGTTCTCCTAAGGACAGCCATCCTTCTGTATCTGTTCTTCTCTTTGTTTGGGTTTGGATAGCTGAATTATTTATTGTAATAAGTGTTGCCTCTTGTATGTTTGAACAGGCCTAGTGGAACATGGACGAAACTGGGCAGCAATTGCCAAAATGGTTGGGACAAAAAGTGAAGCTCAGTGTAAGAACTTCTACTTCAACTACAAAAGGAGACACAATCTGGACAGCCTCCTCCAACAGCACAAACAGAAAGTAAGTGCAGTGGGCATTGAGTATTTTGCAGGGGAAAACTTGGCATCTTTCTGAAGCCATTCATCACGCTTCACTAAGGCTGTTTTGCAATAGCCACTTGTTTCCTGTTCTTGTTTTCGTGTTCTGACGTAAATCTCCTAGAAAAGGCGACTGATGCTCGCTGACCTGTGCTGCTAATCAGTTCTTCCTTTAAAATGCAATAGAAAAATTTCTATCAGATGGAACACTCAAGCCTGAAGAATCCTTCAGTGCTCTAAAAACCATGTTCCTTATCAGTGCACCAACTGCAGATAGAAGCTCAGGTCAATGCTGTAGAACTTTGAAGCACAATCAGCGCTAAGCTTGCAAAGCAGAGCAAAAGAACTGGTAAAGACCAGGAACCAGGAAAGTTTTGGGGCATCTAAAGTAGAACCCTGAGCTCTGGAATCCTCTGAACTGTGTTGTTATCCTAGTGCTCCCTCACTGAAGAGTGTCAGTGTCCGTGCTTGCTGCAATGGTTATGTTATCCCCCAAGCATATCTTGAGATAGTGGTGTGTTCCCAAAGTTATTTTTGACCAGGAACAGCAAAAACTGGCCTGAATTTGAAAGTGTGTGCCCTTGTGAATGAATCTGTGCTAAATAGAGCATCTCTGTCTTTCATTTTGACCTCAGATTGATAAATGACAATGCATGTAATAATATTTGCAAATTTGCAGTGCCATGTCAATGTTGTGTCTTTAACAGTCTTCACGAAGGCCCCGTGAGGAGCGAGATGTATCGCAGTGTGAGAGTGTAGCTTCAACTGTGTCAGCTCAGGAAGATGAAGATATTGAAGCATCTAATGAAGAAGAGAATCCAGAAGACAGTGAAGGTAACTCTTCTGGGAAGGAAACGTGTATGTAGAGAAAGGGATGTATGTTTGGTGCCAATTATACGCTTAGTAAGATACGTTCCACTTAATAGTGCTTAAATACTATGCTTCAGTTAGATTTTTAGCAATTGGAATTTGTTCCACTAGTTATATATCAAAGAGAAAAAGCTTTTTTTAGTATTAAGCAGCAGATGTTATTACTTAGTATTTTGAGATGCTTTGGCCATGCTATCTTCTAGAGGATAAATCAACGGCGCCTGGTCAAAGATGTTAATTTAACTAATTAAAATTCTTGTCTTTTGGTACTGTCAAGGTTGACTCGAATCTTGTAATAAAGCTGCATCATATCTGGAAGTAGCAAGTCTGACAAATGCACAAGAGTTTACTTGGCTGGCTGTCTCTAAGATGAGAGCTAGCTAAGTGTTCTTGTTTCTGTAGTTCCAGCCTCCCTCCTTAACAGGTATCTGCTGATATTTTGATTTCTCTCTGTTTGAGTCAATTCCTGAGGGCAACTGTCCTTTGTTTTGGGACAGCATACCTGTATTTGGTTAACAAAATCTAATTGAACTGGTTCTTTAGATAATGTTTTAATGTTTGTGCCAAAACTTTTTTTCCCCCCAGGTGCTGAAAATAGTTCTGATACAGAAAGTGCCCCATCCCCAACTCCAGCAGAACCTACTAAACCAAGTGAAGAAACTCCATCTGAGAGTGCTGCTTCAAAAGTGACCACTGAGGCATCAGCAGAACAAGACTCTACCGTTAAACCTGCCACCAGCACATCTCCTTCCTTAACAACCCAGAGTGTATCATCAGTTGAATGTCAGAACCCTGAGCCACAGGTTAAGGAAGAAATAAATAATGAGGCAGAAGAGCCTATGGAGGTTGACAGTAGAAGCCATCCAGTTGAAGCCAAGCCCGTGATTACTCTTCCAGTGCATACCAAAGTAGAACCTGTAGAGACAGAAATGAGGCTACCAGAGAACATTCAAGTGAAAATTGAGAGTGATACCAAAGAGAGAGAGATGGAGAAACCCAAGGAGAAGTCAGAACCAGAGGAAATGGACTATAGTCTGTCACAGCAAGTTAATACAGCAAGACAAGAATCCCATTCAGATAACGATTCGAGTGCCACCTGTAGTGCTGATGAGGAAGTTGATGGAGAACCTGACAGACAAGGGTGAGTTTAATCATTTAGTGTTCAAATACTGCTGTCTTTAAGAAGCTGCTTTAAAAGTGATTTTACTGAACTGATCCAAAATCTCTCATTGGTAGCAACATTTTCATTACAAGTTTCTACTAGGGAAAACCTTTCCAAAGAGCTTTTGCTAGAAGTGTAACAGAGGGAAGTTTTGATTTGAAGTTTTGGTGAAAACCCTCCCAAAAAAAGGGCCTTCTAAGAACAAGGCAAGGCAAGAATCCATGGTGACAGACTATCTTGGTAGGTAACAAACTAGCACAGCCACCTTGAAAGCTAGAGAATGATGGAAATGAATCCAATAGGGATATGTTCAGAAAATGGGAATTGTGTTAATTATCTGGAAAGAACAGCAGCTTACTGAAACAATGAAAACTGGCCAAAAACAAGAGAAGAGATTCAAGATGCTCCTGGCATGAGTTTCCATAGTAAGTAGCTCTGTGGTACTTCAGGTGGGGAGGAGATCTTGCTGCTCCAGGATTTGCTGATACACAGCTCTTTAAAAATTGGTGACCAACTGAAAAATTAATGTGTGGAATTCTGCAAATGCCCCAATCTATCCACTAAAAACTCAGGAGGGATTGTGTAACTGCACCTGTACTGAAGTTCTTTGGTTAGTTTATTACTTTTACACCATCCTTATGAATGAATCTACACATTTAGAAGTAGTTTTGATTTTTTTTTTATCATGTGATTGCTTAGTGTGGGATAGTACATGGGCTCTCCGTTCTCTTCAGTGAAAAACTGTTTGAAAGTAGAGCCAAAAATTTGGGGATGGAGTTGTTTTCATTCTCTCACAAATTCATTTTGATTAAAAAGCATCCAAAACTCTGAATTTCACAGGGAAAATAGCCTGTGTGTATCTTTTAGTAGGATATTAAACTTGATTTTAAAAAAGCCCACAACAATGTAAGGGCATAAAATACTGATATTTTAGTTACCTTTTAACAGTTTGTTTTTATTTACTTGTATAACCTCTAGAGTCCTGTACCCAGTTACTGTCATTGAACCCTACATTAATCAGCAGAACTAAGCCTATTAATAATAGTGGTGGAAGTATTTCTCACTCTTACCAGTTCGTGTCCCTAAATTAACTGGCAAGTGTCTTGAGAAATGGATGACCTCTTTCTCCAAAGCACACCATGTCTTCATGCAGGTGCTACTTCCCAGCAACTTAGACAAGGCTGCATGTCTTTGGAACTATTTTTTTATCTTTGGAGGGGGGGTGGCTGACACCACTGATGATATTTGAAGGGTTTTTTAGTGTTCTACTGGTGTAATTCCTTGTAAACATAGCGTAGTGTCTGAGCCAATGCCCCCTCCTTCCCAGTGCTCTTTATATACTTGCACTAGTACCAAGGATAGATACTAAATGTCAAAAGTATCTGGTATCATTGCTCTGTGTGTGCTCTTTGGAAGAGTGCAGCTGGTGGTGTTCCTGCACTTTCTTGCCTCTTCAGACACCATCTTCACACTTCACAAATATATTAGCTCTCCATATGAAAGTAGCCTATTGTGTGCTACTATTTCTTTATTCCCTATGGACTAAATAGTGTTTCCTGGCAATTTTTTCAAGGTATGGCTTATAAAAAGGGCTGCATCCTTGCAGTACTGTGCATATAGAAACAACATACATAGATTTCTGGTATTGGAGATTCTGAATGCTGCTTTTGGTATTTCTGTGTAATATAAAAATACAGCAGCATCTGGTGATGGTTCTACTGGATGTGCTGTGCACAAAACATGACCCAACCCTGATGTTTCAGCTGGAACCTTTTTGAAGTTGAGGGGCTTACTTTTGCCTGTAGATTTAAGATGTTTAATCTTGGTCTTTTTGGTGATATTTTTCCCTTCCTTCTCTCTCTCTTGGCAGTATCTTCAGCAGGGAGTCAAAACCATCACTGTTAAACCCCACTGGCTCCATCCTGGTATCACCCACAATAAAGCAAGGACAGATGGACCTGCAACAGCTTCACCACCGAGCTGCTGTCATACCACCCATGGTATGGAGTGCCTTAAGTGATGTTTGAAGGAGTATTTGTTGTCCCTAAAATTAGTTGCAACACTAAACCAGCAAAAAATTGTGTAACAAATGAAGAAATACATAATTAGCTTTGTTATCATATCGTACAAGTTAAGTACAAACAAATACACAAGTAATAGCCTAAAACCAGTTGTGAACCATTTGAAACACTCATATGTAGACTACAGCCACTGTAGCAGAGGTGTTGAGCAAGATAGTTACTTTAGTAAGTACCTGTATTAATGTGCCTGCTGTTAATACCTTCTCCTCCTTGTAGGTTTCTTGCAGCCCCTGTACTGTTCCTGTGGGAACACCAGTGAGTGGCTATGCGCTCTATCAACGGCACATCAAGGCAATGCATGAGTCAGCGCTGCTGGAGGAGCAACGCCAGAGGCAAGAGCAGCTGGATATGGAGTATCGAAGTGCTGTAAGCCCTTGTGGCACTTCCAAGAGCCCTAATGTTGAGTGGGAAGGTAAGTGTTTTCACTTCTGTCATGGAAATAACCCAGCATTTTTATGTCTGCCTGTTATGCTGCTGCCTCACTTAAGAATGAAAGTTTATTGTACTGATAATTACTGCCTTCTGATGGCACTTGATTAAAGGAACCTGTCTACTGTACAGATCCTGCTGCAGTTACAGTGTTGGGAGAACTCCCTTGTAGCCCACTTCAATAAAGCAGAACAATTGGCTCCATTTGGTGAGATCCAAAACCCAGTTGTTCCTATAGAAAGACTCAGAAAAATTAGGCATGCAGGAGAGAGTTCCCAGATATCTGCGTGTGCCAGGGGACCCCTCTTCAGAAACTTATGGTAAAGATGGCAGAGAATTACTAAAGGGGTATGAGCACAACTGAATGTTGTACTGCACTGGAGTACACATGTGGATTTGAACCCTGGAGTAGGGCACGGACGTAAGGCAGAACTGTCATGTCTTAACTTGCCTGTCTGTGTGAAAGGTTCTTTCTCTAGGGAATATGATGGTTCATTGCCTTTATGTATATATGGAGGAGACTGAAGGCAGGATTTAAACTGAACTCTGGGATTTGGACCTGTGTTCCAGAAAGAAACCAGTGAGATTAATATGCTGAAAGTTACAATGTTGGAGATAACACAGGTGCATAATCCTGTGATTCTGAATTGTATTTCCTCATGCATCATTTCTGTTGTCTCCACAGTAATTAACAACACAAAATACCATGTTCTTTGAAACTCATGTATTCTGTTTTTAATGTGTAACATTTTAAAATCTTGTTATGGAAAGGCTTCACATCCATCACTTACCTGAGTAAAATGAAAGAAACATAACCACTTCTTTGCCTGTTAAAATAGTGAGAAAGGAGCTTGTGGATTTGGAGAGGAGGGTAAGACTGTGGTTTCTGGAAGTTGCTTCTTTAGGCAGAAAATCTGGCATTGCTTAAAAGTAGCATTTAACTAAAATACTACCTAATTCTTGGCATTGGCAGCACAGTATTATTAAGTGTGGGAAAGTTCTAGGGCAAAGTGTCTTCCAGTAAAAATCAAGGTGGTTATTGAGGCAGAGGGAAGGATAACACAGAATCAGAGAATCATTTAGGTTGGAAGACGGTTAAGATTGTCAAGTCAAACCGAGTCCAAACTGTCCAAACCAAGTCCAAATGAGTCCAACCAACATTGGCTAATGTAAGTGGGTTCTGTAAGCCTGGACATTGTAATCTGAAGGGATGAGATGTCATCATTAGATCATTTCAGCAGCTAGTTCCTGAGATGTTCTGTGTGTATGAAGCTTGTCCATCCACTGCTGGGTGCAGCAGAGAGCCCACAGGCTGTTAAAAACCTTTCTGTTGCCTACATCAGAACAGTGTGTTGTGGGGTGTCTAAAGGACCTGTTAATGAACTGGCTTATATTAACCTACACAATAATTAACAATGAAATAAAATAGTATAGAACCTTTAGAAAACTTATGGGATAACTAGTGCCATCTTTCTTTGACGATGGAGGTTGCAGATGTTATTTCACAGCTGCAGTAGACTTGTTCTGGCTCGTTATTTTTAGTACTTAAGGTGACCATGACCAAGGGAAAGGAATGTGTGAAGTTCTGGTACTGGATTTTTCACTTCCTAAATTCAGTAAAAATATGTTTCTGCTTTAACCACCATTGATGGGCAATATTGGTGTTTGAACATTAATTTGTAACTTCTCTGGGCAAGCAAAGAAGGAAAGGAGGATTTTATCTGGTGGAATTGGCATGTAAGCCTGGCTGAACTTGTGTGTAAACCTGGCTGATGCACAGGATTGGGGAAGGACTCTTTAAGTGAAATCTTTTTCAATAGTGGAGCTTACACTTAAAGAACCTAAAGGATCCTAATACTGGTTTTCACATCTAGAAAGTATGAGAAGGTTTTTCAGAGGTTGGTTATAGAATTATAGGGATAAGAACAGATTAAGATAAGCTGTACATTAATTCTACTTTAATTGAAACACTAGTACCTGTTGGGTACATCTGACATTGGAGTAGGCCCTTTGTTTAAATTCTGCTCAAAATGGAACCTTTTTGACTTTCATTTCTAATCCAGGGTTCTTTTCTTTCTGGTAACTTGAACCTTAACAGGAAAACCAGTGGCCTATATGCCTTATGCTGAGGTCAAGCGAGCAATAGAACAGGAAGCACAAGTGCAAAATACCACAAGGTCGGCGTCCCCGTACAGACTGTCTCCACGAGAGGTCAACAAAGCCTCTCCCCAGCCAGATGTGAATGCAGCTCGCTACAGCGTCCCACCAGGTAAATACCTTGTCACTTATCACAGGATCACAGGGGTTGGAAGGGACCTCCAGAGCTCCTGGGGTGCAACCCCCTGCCAAAGCAGCTCCCCAGCTCATACTGCACAGGTCGGCGTCCAGATGTATCTTGAATCTCTCCAGAGAAGGAGACTCCACACCCCCTGGGCAGCCTGTCCCAGGGCTCTGGCACCCTCACTGGGGAAAAGCTTTTCCCCATGTTGGTGTGGAACTTCCTGTGCTCCAACTTGCAGCCATTGCCCCTTGTCCTGTCCCCACAGACACTGCAAAGGGGCTGCCCATTTCCCCCTGCAACCCATGCTTAAGATAATTGTAAACACCAATTAGGTCCCCCCTCAGTCTTCTCTAGACTGAACAGCCCCAGCTCTCTCAGCCTCTCCTCACAGGGGAGATGCTCCAGGCCCTTCAGCATCTCCTCAGCCTCCTCTGGACTCTCTCCAGGAGATCCCTGTCCTTTTTATCCCAGGGAGCCCAGCACTGGGCACAACACTCCAGGTGGGGCCTGAGCAGGGCAGAGCAGAAGGGGAGGATCCCCTCCTGTGACCTGCTGCCCACACTCCTCCTGATGCCCCCCAGGATCCCGTTGGCTCTCTTAGCCCCCAGGGGCTGATGGCAATATGCACTATTCCCTTGGAAGCTGGACTAACTTGATGTAATATGAAATGATTTTCCAAACACTTTGTGAAGAAAATAGATTGTTCTCTGTCTGTGCACTTGTAAAGGTGCCTGGTGTTTTTCTAGCCCCATTGAAGTTGTTTTTTTGTTCTTTATTGCTGCATCAACTGATAACGTGTATTTTATTAAGCAAAAAGGATGATCTGAAAAGTGTTAGAACAGCATAGCGACGAAGTAATAGGAGTTTTTCAGCTTAATATAAGTACTGGAGTATCATGAATGGCCTTTTTTATGGAGGGGGAAACTGAGGAAAAGAGAAAGCTGCTACCTCATTAATTTCTGATTGTAATTCTTCATTATTATGGTCTGAATGTTTTATAAAATGGTGAAATAACAAATTTTAATTCTGGAACTTGGATTATTGCTTTTCCCTTCAGAGTATAATGTCATGCTAAGAAAAGATAAAAGCAAGGAAGCTTAGGTTATGCTTGACTCAGTTGCATTCCATTTAAAGAATAAGAACTTTAAAAATCAGGAAAAACCAAACTTGGCTGTACCCTGGCCTGTTATTTTTAAAAGCTTAGAGTCTGCAATTCTATAGTGCAACTTTTACTGCTTCTTTTTGAACTTTTGGTGCAAGGTTAGATATTCTCCATGCAGTTTGTATGATAACAAGTACAGCTGAAACAGCCTGTTATGTTTAATGTACAACTTTCCCTCCCTAGTTCTCCAGCCAGCACCTCACCAAGTAATAACCAATATACCTGAAGGAGTCCGCCTCCCAACAACCAGACCCACCAGACCACCACCACCCCTCATTCCATCCTCCAAAACAAGCGTGCCATCAGAAAAACCTTCCTTCATCATGGGAGGCTCAATCTCACAAGTAAGAGAATTACAATTTTAAAATCTGTGTTTACATCAATATTTTACCCTTTCACCAACCTTTAACTTACACTCTGTTGTGTGTTCACAACTTCAACCCCTGAGACCTATCAATGTCACCTCTGAAAGTCCAGGAATTACAGGTGCCTTATAAAATAGAACCTGTTACAGTTACCTACATTTAGTAGCATGGTTGAGGATGTCCAGTTCAGGTGAGCTGCATCTCCACATAAATTTCACTCCACTCCTGGTGTTCTGCTCTATGACACTTTGCAATGGTGTACTCTAAGATGGAATCACAGTAGTATTAGCATTCTCCTTCAAACATAGACATGAATCTTCAGTGCAGAAACAAGAACTGAAATATAGTGTATTTGTTGTTTCAGGGAACACCTGGCACTTACCTAACATCCCATAGTCAAGCTTCCTACACCCAAGAAACAGCAAAGCCATCAGTGGGTTCTATATCACTCGGGCTGCCAAGACAGCAGGAGTCAGCCAAATCTGGTAAGATAAGAAAAGCTGACGTGTTTTATATGGACCACTACATAATCAGAGGAATAAAAATAATTAAAGGAAGGAAAAAAAACCCTGAAGCCTTTTTGTCTCTCCTGAATAGCTTCCCTGCCCTATATCAAGCAAGAAGAATTCTCTCCAAGAAGTCAGAATTCCCAACCTGAGGGACTCCTTGTCAGGGCACAACATGAAAGTGTGGTTCGAGGTAAGAAAAGTCAGACAGATTAAGAAACTTTGTTAGAACCTGAGGAAACTGAGAATTAACTTTTAGAGCTCAAACTGCTGTTGTTTTTAAGTATTACATGATTAATCTGCTCTCTGTTTTCTGAAGCATGTGTATTTCTAACTGGCTCCTCCAGTCTGCATGTTTCATTTAAAACCTGTTGGTTTGAGGCATGCCCATTTCAAAATGAAGTTGTTCAGTGGAGCAGATGCAAAGCTTGTGAAATATCCAAAAACATGAAAAGAAAAACTAAATACCATGGATTATGTTAAAGAAATAGAATAACTCCCTTAAGTGCTTGCTGTAAAAGTGAAATTTCCCTGCTATTTTAGTGAAAACTACCAGTTCTCACTAGATTTTTTTTAATGATTTCAAATAAAGTAGCTACTTCTTTTATTCTTTTATTTATCAGGATGTCTTATTGTTTCAAATCAGGTACTGCAACGATACAGGAGGGAAGTATAACGCGAGGAACTCCAACCAATAAAGTTTCTGTTGAAACCATTCCTTCTTTGAGAGGCTCCATTACTCAGGTATTTTACCTCTTACTGAGAAGGTTGTGGCAAAACAGCTTATTTAAGCTCTCACCATGAATGTGGTTGTATTCCTGAAAAGTAAATTAATATCACAGATTAGGAACTGCCTTAAAAAAAGGCATTTTAATCCAATCAGGTGGTGAAATCCCACCACTGCTGAAGCCAGCATTACCGTGATTACTGGGTTTGGGTTGGTTTGAGGGTTTTTCCCTTCACTGCTCTTTATTCTTTTAAATAAATACACATGTTCTGAATTATTTGATTGATCTCAGGGTACACCAGCACTGTCCCAGTCTGGCATAGCAGCTGATGCATTATTGAAGGGAACTATCACCCGGCTAGCTACAGAAGACAGCAGCCCAGAAAAGTGCCGAGAAGAAGCTTCAGCCAAAGGCCATGTTATTTATGAAGGCAAAAGTGGGCACATTTTATCTTATGATAGTGAGTATTTCTGTATTCTATCTGATCAACATCAAGGCTGCAACAGGTTCTGCTTTTATAATCCAGAGCTGAAGAAAATCTGCTTCCAAATGGATAAACCCTGGGGTGCCCTCTGGGAGAAGTATTGGCCTGTGTGGGGTTTTGTGCCTGTGTTCTAAAGTCTCCTGTTTTATGTGTTTAAAATATAGTTAAACTTTAATTTTTGTCAGTTATTTCCAATTTGTCAGGGAATATGTTTATTTTAGAAGTTCAAACAACCCAATTTTGAATTTATCTGTATTAAAATAGAAAGAAATGTATCATTTAACAATGAATTTCAATTGATATAAATGGATAACTGAACAAGTATAGTTTTTAACAAACCAAGATCTTAACAAAGATCTTTTTAAGCTTGAGATTTAATGTTCCAATATTATATTGAAGTTGTTGTTATTTATGAACTGTGGTCTCATTCAATGTAACACTTGTGCCTTTTTTTATTGATGCCATTTCCTAACCATGCTGTTCTGTATTTTACCAGCTATTAAAAATGTTCGTGAAGGAACAAGGAGTCCAAGAACAGCTCATGAAATTGGTTTAAAGAGAAGCTATGATACAATGGAAGGAAATATAAAGCAAGGAATGTCAATGCGAGAGTCTCCAGTGTCTGCGCCCCTGGAAGGTAAAACCAGCTGCTTCCCAGGTGTTTTGTGTTTTATCCAAACCTTTTGCTTTGGTGTAAGAATATTTAGAGTTATTTTATGGAGCAGACTAAAGAGAGAATAGATTTAAATATTACACTGCTAACTGAATGGTAATAACCACCACAATTAAAGCATGCTGGGAATATAACTAGAGTAGATCCTTGTTTTCTTTTGTTTTGCTGATGCATTACCATAACTGCAGGTAATTCAGTTAGGACTTACTCTTAGTAGATCCTAACATGGAACTGACTGCAGTCCCAGCAAGTTGTGGTAGAGCTCAAACAACACTTGGTCATAGTAGTGTGGACTCCATGGACGCAGCCACTCTGGTCAATAGAGGTTTTGGCCACAGCACACTAACTTGGTAACACATTGGCATGATCTTTTGCATTCCTGCAGTAAACTACTTCAATTATGCCAAACAACAGACTTGCACAGCTGCTGTATCCTGCTTCAGGGCATCCTTAGTATTGTTTTGATTTAATAAACTATAATCAAACTGAGCTTGAAAAGGTCAAGTCAGGCCATTATATAACTTTTATTTTTTTTTAAATAAACTACAAACACAAGGAACTGTTTCATGCTTCAACTATGGAGTCTTAGTCCTTAAGTGTGTTTTGTCCCATCTTTGGGTAGCCCTTAAAGGCTGCTATGAAAGAGAGGCTTCTAGACTGCATGTAGAAATTTATACCTATGTAGAACCACCAAGCATTTGGCTCATTTTCAGGCTCTTCTGGCATATGAAAAGCTGATGCATTTATGCTGCATCTCATCACCCTACCATGTTTTCTGTCCTCAAACTGTGGCAAATTAGGAGTTCTTTAGGGGCTTGATTTGGATTCCTTCTGTAGGAATAGTAAATTCAGCTCTTCCTGAATGAATCAATATGAACTTTGATTATTTTGAGGATGGTGAGGTATATTTTGGGGTGGTTTTTTTTTTGTTCCACTCTCCATCACCTTTCTTTTCTAGTTAGGAAACCGAAGCAGAGTATAAGAGCAGCAGTGACTGCTTTTGGGACAAGATTTAAGCTTAATTATAAAAATTACCTTGTCTTTTCTAAATATGCTAAAACTTGCAACAATGTAATAGCATGAATACTTGAATGGGAAGATTTTAGAGCAGAATGGTGCTTCCTACATGTTGATACAATGACTAGCATAGGGAAGCTTGGCCCTCTGGGTGCTAACATGACACAGATACTATCTGTAATGTCTCTAAGGAGGAGGAAGGTTTTTGTTGCTTGGGGGAATTTTTTGAACACTTGTTTAATTCTCTAAATGATGTTCATTTTAATTTTAGGTTTAATATGCCGTGCACTGCCTAGGGGTAGCCCACATGCTGAACTGAAAGAGAGAACAGTGTTGTCTGGCTCTATCATGCAAGGTAAAGTATGGCAAGTTTAAAAGGCAAACGTTAGTTACATCCCCAAAACTCTGCATTCCTGAACCTTAAAGCTGTTATTAACAATAGAAACTATGTTAAAGGTGGGGCTTATTTTATTAAACATGTTTTCAGAGCATAAATCAGCAGCTTTCTGACAAGCTGTATACAAAGATAGTGTGTAAACAGCAATTGTTTTCTTTATGGAAACCAGAATTTTTTTAATATTAAATCTTGCCACTAAGCACTTTTTTTTTAATTAATGCTGATAGTTCCCCAGATCTCTGAAGATACACACTACTGCTTTTGTTTCAGCACCTGAAATAACATGGGATGCTTTTGGTGATATACTGAATATAAAAGAGCCTTAGTATTAATACCAGTGATGTGACTCTCCTTTTCTATAAAAGGCACACCAAGAGCAACAGCTGAGAGTTTTGAAGAAGGCTTAAAATACCCTAAACAGATCAAGAGAGAGTCACCTCCCACAAGGACATTTGAAGGAGCCATTACTAAGGGCAAACCGTATGATGGAGTCACTACTATAAAAGAAATGGGTCGTTCCATCCATGAAATCCCACGACAGGACCTGTTAAGCCAGGAGAGTCGCAAGACTCCTGAAATGGTGCAGACGACCAGGCCCATTATAGAAGGCTCCATATCTCAGGTAAATACAAAAAGCATTACTAGACTGGTATTAGTTACTTGCAGACTCAGTAGTGCATCCATTCAGGATGTTTGAGTAATCACAGATGGAGGGAAGGTGGTTTATTTTAAGAAAGTTGCCAACTTAACAAAGCTTAAAAATATTTTCTGTGTATTAGAAAAATACCCTGACCCTTCACCTGTAGGAAACACACTGGCAAGCAGATGTGAGAGAACTGACAAATAACAATTGTTGACATCCACTGATGTGGTAAAACTAGTGAACTGTGATATCAACAGTGTGAATTTATTGTTTGTTTATTTGCACAAGTGAAACGGTGTCAGAATAACCCTTCCTTGGTGGTTTTCTCCTTTCCAGGGCACACCCATAAAATATGAAAGCAACTCTGGCCAGTCTGCCATCAAACACAATGTAAAATCTTTAATCACTGGACCAAGCAAGCTACCCCGTGGAATGCCTCAGCTGGAAATGGTGCCAGAAAACGTGAAGGTGGTGGAGCGAGGAAAATATGAAGATGTGAAGACCGGGGATGCAGTACGTTCCCGTCACACGTCTGTAGTCAGCTCTGGTCCCTCTGTTCTCAGGTCAACCCTTCACGAAACTCCCAAATCACAGCTGAGCCCTGGGATTTATGATGATACCAATGCTCGGAGGACACCTGTGAATTATCAGAGTCCAATGTCAAGGAGTTCGCCTATGATGAATAGAGTTAGTGAGGGTATGTTATTCCTAACCAGAATCTGATAATTTAATTATAAACTTAGTTTTCAACTGATATCTGTAATGCATTCTATTATTTTTATGGCTTCTCTCAGTGTGGAATGAGCTAGAAGGAATTCTAGAATGCTGTAAGCTGTTAATTGAAGTAAGGAAATTAAAATCTGCTGTGTAACAATACAGCAGTGGAGATGGGAAGGCAGTTCAACCTCAATTTGTGTTTGTGGATCACATTGGAACTGTTACCTACAAGGGTGATGGTTTAAGGGCAGAAGCTATTCCTGAATTACAGAGGTATCTAGAGGAGGAAGATAATATGAAGTGTAAGCAATCTTAGTTTTAGGATTTAGGTTTTTCACTAGAAATAATGTGTGATATAACATATTCTTTGCCATTTATTGTATCAGGTTGCAGGGTCCTCTAGAATGTTCCTTGGAAGCCACTATATACTTACAGCTGAATTTTCTGCTGAAAAATACTTATTTTATTAACTTGTTTTTTTCATTGGTTTTAGCTGGAATATCTTCTGGGAAGCCAGCAAATCACGAAAGGAAAAACACACTGACTCCAACGCAGAGAGAGAGCGTGCCAGCAAAATCTCCAGTCCCAGGGGTTGATCCTGTAGTGACTCACAGTCCTTTTGACCCTCATCACAGAGGAGCAACTCCTGAAGTCTATAGGAGTCACCTCCCTCCTCATTTAGATCCTGCTATGCCATTTCACAGGGCTCTGGATCCTGGTAAATATGTTTGTGGTTTTTTAGCTTTAGAAATACTGTATGCTTCGATGTACAGAAATATACCTCTATAAATTATATCTGGTTATTGATGATTGCCTTTTAAAACACAATTCTGTGTGGTTTTCTATCCCTGTACGGTGCATAAATGCAATTTTATTTCATTTGGCACTGACTAGAGGGAATTGATAGTACTTCTCATTGAAGCTATATAAACATCTGGAACTTGCATTTGATATTGCCATGACTGTTTGCTAAATCTTTTCATTGTTTCCCTCCTTCCCCCTCAGCTGCTGCTGCTTACCTGTTCCAAAGGCAGCTCTCACCCACCCCGGGCTACCCAAGTCAGTATCAGCTTTATGCGATGGAGAACACACGCCAGACAATCCTGAATGACTACATTACCTCACAGCAGATGCAAGTCAATTTACGTCCTGATGTAACGAGAGGATTATCTCCTAGAGAACAAACTTTAGCTCTCCCATATGCAGGAGCAAGAGGTATTGCCTGGGTTTTTTTCTGATGTCTGTTAAAGTGTATTTTGGATGTGTGGTGTGGTTGGGTTGACTGGTTTGGTTGGTTGCTGTTCATAAATACATGGATCTATCTGGATGCACACATACAAGCATGTACGTATAGATGTATATGCAAACCAGTTGTCATGCATCTACCAAGCTTTTGTGGATATAAAGGAAAGCCATGTATGTAATCAGGCTGTAAAACTTAGTGTTCAAGAATCATAGAATCATAGAATGGCAAGGGTTGGAAGGGGCCCCAAGGATCATAAAGCTCCAACGCCCCTGCCACAGGCAGGGACACCAACCTCAGGCCTGGAGCTACACAAGGTTGCCCAGCGCCCCATCCAACCTGGCCTTGAACACCCCCAGACACGGGGCACCCACCCCCTCTCTGGGCAGCCTGTTCCAGACCCTCACCACTCTTTCTGGATATTAGGGGAAAGTTTTTTACAATCTAACCTAGAACCTAGACTGGTTTATGCATTGATAAATTGATATTCAGGAACATATTTAACTCATCTTCAAACTTCAGAAAAGAGAATTATATCAAAATGAGAGCTTCTTCAAAATGAAAGCAAACCCACCATTCACTGCTGTTACCTCTGAACAAGATATATAACGTGTAGATCACTGGCCTGTCCTGAAATCACCATTCTCACATTCTTCCTGTTGTCATCCAACAGGAATTATTGACCTGAACAATATGGCTCCCACTATCTTAGTGCCTCATCCTGGAGGAACAAGCACACCACCCATGGAGAGAATCACATATATCCCTGGTACCCAGCTAACGTTCCCTCCCAGGCCTTACAATCCTGCTTCTCTCTCACCAGGTAAGGGCTTGTGTGACTCGGTGATGTCTCTCATCATGTGACACACAGAGATTATTTACCATCTTTATTTAGCTTTCATGAATTTCACATTTTAATGTTTCCTCAGGTGATGCTTTTTGTGTACACTTCTCACTTGGGTAGCACAAGTTTTCTTAATCATATCCTTTAGAGTTACATTGCTGGTGTAACGAGCACTGACAGAATCAGAATCTGTCATGTCTTTATAGTCACTTATAATTTCTCTAACCTCATGTTACGTGTCTTGAAGAGCAGAATTTGAGTCTGTAGGCTGTCAGTTTCTAACTGTTTAGAAACCACTTCAGGAAAAAGCTGTTGAGCCTTCCACTGTTGCTGTTTGTTAATCATTTGTCTTCCTACACGAGTGTGGATAGTCGTGAGTGGAAGGAAAACGCATTTGGGAAATCTGGCTGGAAGTGAATGGCAGAATATATCAGCAAGCTTGTACATCAACTTATGTCTGAGTGTCTCTTCTGGCTACTTCATTTTATCTTGTGGCCCTTCCAGGACACCCTACACACCTGGCGGCTTCTGCAGCTGCGAATGCTGAAAGGGAACGGGAAAGGGAGAGGGAGAAGGAACGGGAACGGGAGAGGGAACGGGAGCGAGAGCGGGAACGAGAACGGGAACGAGAGAGGGAGAGAATAGCTTCGGTCCCTGCTGAACTTTACCTACGACCAGGTGAGTGGGCATTGCTGTGCTTGGATCAGTTGTCTTGTAAACTTATTTTCTATAGCCACTGTTTACAACATGCAGCTTAATAACAACATGTGGCGTTGGTTGTATCTGTACTTAAGGCAGGTTCCTATTACCTAGCAGCTCTGGTCATAATTACAACTCCTGCAAATACCAGGTTTTTGATCTCTCTCTCACAGCAACATAGCACCAAGGGAACGGTGTGAATCCCAGTTAGTGCTAGCACAACTTGCATGTCAGGTAGAGCATTGTAAGCTGAACATTACCATTTAAAACTTTAATAAATACAGTCACATCTGAAGTGATGGGGACAGCTAGGAAAGGATGTGGAGGAGACGGTACTGATCGTACTTCTGCATTGTTACGAGAGTGATCTCTGTATACTTTTTGTTTGTTTCCCTCTGCTCTATGTTCTGCAGGTACAGAGCAGCCTGGCAGACCTGGCAGTCATGGATATGTTCGGTCCCCGTCCCCTTCAGTTCGAAGCCAGGAAAACATCCTGCAGCAAAGGCCTAGTATTTTTCAAGGAACCAATGGGACAAGTGTAATCACGCCGTTGGATCCTGCTGCTCAGCTACGTATCATGTATGTTTTATAGGTTACTCTTACAGACATATCTGTTCTAATATTTGAGCTTACTAAAAGGTATGTTTAGTCTGAGGAAAATACTACAAGATAAAGATGGTCCCACTATCTGATTGCTCTTGGATTTATCAGAAATGATCCAATGCACTTTCACCAGTCCAGTTTGGATAGAAATTAGTGCCATAAAAGCTTTGTTCTGTTGTATGCTCTAGTTCTTTTTGCCATGTGATATAATTCAGAATATTCAATGTTTGCCAACAGGCAGCTCACCCCTGGAGCTCCCTCTATTACTCAAGGGTTGCCAGCTTCCCGTTATAATACTGCTGCTGATGCCCTTGCAGCACTAGTAGATGCTGCAGCCTCTGCTCCTCAGATGGAAGTTGCCAAAGCAAAAGAGAACAAGCACGAAGGCACCAGAATAGAAGAGAATATGGGACGCCGGTCAGCTGTGGTTACTGAACAGCAGCAGCTGGAACAGAAGACACTGGAGGTAGAAAAGAGGCCTGTCCAGTGCCCCTATACATCTGCAAACTTTTCTGGTGGCAAGTCCCAGGGACAGACTTCATCAGTAGTCTATTCAGAGGCTGGTAAAGAGAAAGGACCTCCTCCTAAATCCAGGTACGAGGAAGAGCTGAGAACTCGAGGAAAGACCACAATTACTGCTGCTAACTTCATAGATGTGATCATCACTCGACAGATTGCTTCAGACAAGGATGCACGAGATAGGGGCTCTCAAAGTTCAGATTCTTCCAGTAGTTGTACGTATCTTAGTAACTATCTACTTCTTTGCTGTCTGTTTTAGCCTTTTAGGGAAATAAACCAATGTGAGATGATTCCAATGTTTAATGATAAAATAGCTGGCTCTGTGCAGTAGAAACACTTTAGACAAATACAGGTTTTGCATACATTGACTCAAAATCCTGGCAAAATCAGAGTTGTTTGCTTTGTTCACATTCCATGATACAACATGAAATACAGGATAGTAAGACTAACCTGATCAGAGGTCAGGAAACTTAAAATTATGTGCTTTACCTTGGAACACTGTTTTGTGGAACTATTTCTGTCACTGTGGTTATCAACAGAAAAAGGGCAGTGTTTTGACTTCTGTCTCACTGGTGTCACTTTCATGGAACCACTAGCATTGCTATGTTTAGGCAACAAAAACTTACTGTGATATTTACACCTTTTTCCACAACCTTTGCTTGACATTCAGTATCCTCCCACCGCTATGAAGCTCCTGGAGATGCCATTGAGGTGATTAGCCCTGCAAATTCACCTGTACCTGCTCAAGAGAAGCTACAGCCCTATCAACAAGAGGCACCTAAACCCAGCCAGTCGGAGAGTAAGTTTATCTGCATATGCAAATATTCTCACAATTACATTTACCAGCTCCATCAGCTCATGATAAAGCTAAAATGTCTTGGGACTCTTTAGGTGACTGCATCCCACGTTAACTTTAGAGAAACTTCTTTAAAATTACTGTGTATTGGTGTCGCTCCCCACGAGTTTTTGCCTATTAGTAAAGCTCTAACTACTGCACTGCAGATTCACCTGCACTGTGGAGTGAAGGTTTATTTATCCTAAATTGTAGGGCCTATATGCAAAGGGGGAAAAAGTGGTTATTGCACAGGCTACCTAAAATCTAATGCAGGAACACCTCCTCTTTTAACTTTGCAAGCACAGAACTTACAAACCTTCCTGTTTCAGTAATACCATCTTAACAGACTGACCTTTTCTTCTTCAACTAGATGACCCAAACAGGCAATATGAGGGGCCGATTCACCGCTATAGGACACAACAGGAACCCCCTTCACCCCAACAACCTACACCTCCCTCTTCCCAAGCAGAAGGGATGGCACATGTGCCCAGGACCCATCGACTTATCACCCTTGCTGATCACATCTGTGTAGGTTTATTTGCGTGCATCTTTTCAGATGTGAAAAGTTCTATTTTGATGATGAAAACACATGTTTTGGGACATACTGCCAACTCTGTAATTATTAGTTTTACTAGAGGATATTATAATGTGTCTGAACTCATAATCATCTCATTTGTTGCAATTGGGCTCATATTCATTTAGCTCATGAATACAAATGCTCTGGCCAATGTCTGACCAAGATCTCTTTTTCTGGTTTGTTTTTTTTTTTTTTTTTTGGCCACAATCAGCAAATCATTACACAAGACTTTGCTAGAAACCAAGCAGCTTCTCAGGCCTCTTTGCAGCCTCCCACCACTACATTCCAGAATTCCACCCCTGCTCCAACGCCTGTTTCAACTCGGGCAAAGACATCGAGTCGCTACAGCCCTGAGTCTCAGTCACAGTCTGTCCACCATCAGCGGCCGGGTGCTAGAGTGTCACCTGAAAATCTGTCTGATAAGTCCAGGGGAAGGTAAAGCATGTATTTAGTTTAACTGTAAATTTAATTAATGGCTAGATATGATATTTACAAAAAAAAGCACTGTGATCTTGATGTGGATCAGATGTAGAGGTATCTATTTGTCAGTTTTTAGGCATCGCTGGTTTTGACAATTGCTTGGCTCCATAGCATAACTTATAACTAATTGCCCTTCACTTATGCTTAATTTCCAGTCTTTAAGAGGGGTGAAGATGTTTAATTATTTAGACCTTACCAGAGTCATTATGGACAATTCAGATTCATCTTTCTGAGACCGCCAAGCATGTAACATAAATAACTAGGCATAAGTAGCTACCTAACAACTGGAATGCAATTACACATGTCAACTACTGCTTTACATGCATTAAGAGTTCTTCCCTGTCTCTGAATTATGGATGTAGACCTGGAAAATCTCCAGAGAGGAGTCATGTCTCTTCAGAGCCCTATGAGCCAATCTCACCACCTCAGGTCCCGGTTGTACATGAGAAACAGGAAAATGTTCTTTTACTTTCCCAAAGAACTGAGCCTACTGAACAGAGGTATGTGGAAAACTGAATTTTAAAGACATTATTCTGGATGTTTGTACTGCAAAAAGTATATTTAATAAGGAACAGTTGAAGTGATCTTCCTCTGGTATCACAAGCAAGTTGCTCATCGCTGTTGATCCTTTCACATAGCATTCAAAACTTGCTATTTGGGAGATGCTTTTTGGGAAGCCTGAGTGAAATATCATCTGTATGTCCTCTGTCTTAAGTTTCTTGGTGCAAGCAGTGTGTTTTGTCATACCTGACAGAAAACTTAATAACAAAACTCCTTGTGGGTGCCAGTTTGATAAAACAAAGTGGCTTTTGGGAAAGGTCCTTTCTCTCCAATTTTTATTTAGTAAGTCAGACTTCGGGCTGATTGGCTTCCTGGATACTGTCCTGGTGAAGTGTGGAGGAACCCAAGCTTCCAGCAACTTACTAGAGCAGCTTATCACATGAACTATCACTAAGCTAAGCAGCTTAATTTCCAGGAGGTGTGAAGGTGGGGTGTCAGGAGGTCCATGCATCGGGCAACCCTGTTTCCTAGGGCTGTTTGTCTGTCTGCCAGACCTGCAACATAAAACTATATGGGATCCCTGGCAGACTATATTGGTGGTGTCTTCAAATGTCTGGCAGATGCTCATTTGAATGGATGCTTCTGCATGTCCTCTGCTGCCTGCTGATGAAGGAGTAGCACCCAGTGTGCTCACCATGTCCTTATTTAAGTCTCACGCTGGCAGAATTGATTTCTGGGGTTTTCTTCCCCCCCCTGCACCCTGCAGTTGCTGGCAGGGTTGTTACTGTTGGTGGATATTAGCTAGGCACAACAGGATTTTGGGGAACATGGCAGGGAAGGTTTTACAATTTACAGTTTGGATCTTGGCCTAGCAAACTTAGTCTTTGTCTTTATTATTATTATTATTATCACAGAATCAGAGAGTTTAGGGGTTGGAAGGGACCTGGAGAGCTCCTGGGGTCCAACACCCCTGCCAAAGCAGCTCCCCAGCTCATACTGCACAGGTCGGTGTCCAGATGGGGCTGGAATCTCTCCAGAGGAGGAGACTCCACACCCCCTGGGCAGCCTGTCCCAGGGCTCTGGCACCCTCACTGGGGAAAAGTTCTTCCCCATGTTGGTGTGGAACTTCCTGTGCTCCAATTTGCAGCCATTGCCCCTTGTCCTGTCTCCACAGACCACAGAAAAGGGGCTGGCCATTTCCCCCTGCAACCCTTCAGTTGCACTAATTAGGTCCCCCCTCAGTCGTCTTCTCTCCAGGCTGAACAGCCCCAGCTCTCTCAGCCTTTCCTCATAGGATAGATGTTCCAGGCCCTTCATCATCTTTGTAGCCCTTCTCTGAACTCTCTCCAGGAGATTCCTGCCCTTTTTTATACCAGGGAGCCCAGCACTGGGCACAACACTCCAGGTGGGGCCTGACCAGGGCAGAGTAGAGGGGGAATTATTATTAGTAGTAGTAGTAGTAGTAGTAGTTTGTTGTTGTTGTTTTTAAAATTTCAGTATGGGGTGGGGTTTTGAAGTATTTTTTTCTTGATTTAAAGCTGTTAACTGGATAAAGCAAATGTTCTTATAGAGTCAATAGACTTGTCCAGCCCCCAAAAAACAGGCTGAGGGAAGATCCTTAAAGCTCCTATGAGTGTTGATGGTTTCTGCCTGACTATTTTTGGAAAGATTGAAATGTACGTCATGAAAAACGTTCTCTCTCTGACACATGTTGGTCTTGGCAGGACTGACTCTCGCTCACCAGGTAGTATAAGCTACCTGCCATCGTTTTTCACCAAACTTGAGAACACTTCACCCATGGTAAAATCCAAGAAACAGGAGATATTTCGCAAGCTGAACTCATCTGGTGGAAGTGACTCTGACATGGGTAAGCAGAACTTGCCTTTTCACAGAATTATTCCAGCTTAAGCTTTAGGTGATGGAAAGCCTTCCACAGATATCCTAACCTAAATACAGTTCAGATAATATATGAATGAATATAAAGCTGTGACTATAAACCACATAGAGAGTAACTTATGACCAAAACCCTGAAAGATTGTTAGATTTTTTTTTTCCTTTTTCTTTTTTTGAAATGCTGCTGTAGGTAGGACTGTCACATTTAAGCTTGTTAACATTTAGAATCATAGGGTTTGGAAGGGACCTCATGAGCTCCTGGGGTCCAACCCCCCTGCCAAAGCAGCTCCCCAGCTCATACTGCACAGGTCGGTGTCCAGACGGGGCTGGAATCTCTCCAGAGATGGAGACTCCACACCCCCTGGGCAGCCTGTCCCAGGGCTCTGGCACCCTCACTGGGGAAAAGTTCTTCCTGTGCTCTGACTTGCAGCCATTGCCCCTTGTCCTGTCTCCACTAACCATTGAAAAGGGGCTGGCCATTTCCCCTGCAGCCCATGCTTAAGATAATTATAGACACCAATTAGGTCCCCCCTCAGTCTTCTTTTCTACAGGCTGAACAGCCCCAGCTCTCTCAGCCTTTCCTCACAGGGGAGATTCTCCAGGCCTTTCATCATCTTCATAGCCCTTCTCTGGACACTCTCCAGGAGATCCCTGTCCTTTTGATCCCAGGAAGCCCTTTGAGAGATGGAAATGCTGTCTAAGAGCTACAGAAAGATGCATTATCCTTGTGAACTTTGTGCCTGTAGTTTGCTTCCTATCAACATTAACAATGACACAGTTTCCTTTTTGGAAAGATGTCTTACAAATGGAATGTTTTCTATCTTCTTGGTCCTATGATTATGGCTGTTAAAAAGACAGATTTTAAGGTGGTTTCAGTAACAGATACTGACATGGCAGAATATGATACTGGAACTATATTTTTGTTTGTTCTCTTAGAAACTCTAAGAGAACTTTGCATCACAAGCATCACTAGTACGAGTTGAAGCTGTTTGTGAACTCAGTGCCTAAAATGTTTGTTTGACAGTGAATGCTCTTGCATTGAGCAACTAATTAATCTCATTCTGAGGAACAAGGCTGTGTCAGTAAGGGCTGGAGTATTCTTTTTATTGTGTGCATGATACATTTAGCTCTGATACTTTCATGTGCATGCTTAGCACTTTCTGTTGCTGCCAATAGTTATGTAGTTCAGTTATGTATTGAATTCAGTGTCAACAGTTTAAAACCTTTATTCTCCAATTGGAGGTAATATAGGTAATGTTGGGGGTGTGTAATTAGCCATTCAGGGTTGAGACTCATTGGGTTTTTATACATAGAAATACTCAGCCTGTAAGGTTCATATGTTCAAAACATCTTAACATCTTTAAAGCATCTTTAACAGAAGGCTAGCTGTGACCATGTAAGATACTTTTACCCTGGTATAGATCATTTTCCTGAGAAGACATTGATGCACACTCATCTTAGAAGACTGAGAAAGAAAAAC
Source organism: Laterallus jamaicensis coturniculus (assembly GCA_022605575.1). Classification (NCBI taxonomy): domain Eukaryota; kingdom Metazoa; phylum Chordata; class Aves; order Gruiformes; family Rallidae; genus Laterallus; species Laterallus jamaicensis. Next base: position 2,466,699 of record JAKCOX010000025.1, on the reverse strand, counting down.
CAGAACACTGAAAATAGTTCAAAGTAATTATACTTTATGCATTAGGACTAGTAGGAATTGCTTGTAGTGATTATCAGTGTTGGAAAACTAAATGAAATGTTGTGCTTTAATTGCAGCAACTGCTCAGCCAGGGACTGAAATCTTCAACTTGCCAGCAGTCACTACCTCAGGTAAGATTTTTCAGTGGAAGAAACAATACATGTTTCAGAAAAAAAGAACTTAATGTAATATTTTCCATTGAAATGCTTTGGGGAGTTTGGTAAATAAGGAAGAAGATGAACATTTAGAAAGTAATACCTATCCTATGGGAAAATTTATTTCCTGTAAAGCAAAAAAACCAAAGGAAAAATAAAATGACCAAAGGAGGTTTCAGAAAATATGGTCTATGTGGGAACTTAGCCAAAAAGATGTTATTTCTGTGAGCTCTGCAAATCCAACACAGAGGCAGAGGGCTTGAAACTTCTTAGCATCTCACTTAAATTTAAATACAGTATAATTCAATGAAACCTGAGCTCCATTCATCAAAATATGTAACTTTTTTCTATGATTAAAAAAACTAATAACCCCAAACTTCTCTGAGAAATTAAACACAACTCCTAATTTAACTGTTAACGAAGCGAGCGAGGCAGAGAATTGAACTGAGCTGTGTGAGGTAAGAACTGCCAAATCTGATTTTGAGTTGGATCATGGATTGACTTGACATGATTTTGGCCAGTTGCTGCCCTGTCTGGTACAGTGCTGCTGCCTTCCACATGGAGAAAGTGCTGGTCTCTGTTAATTTACACTGAAGACAAGCTTTCAGAATAAACACCTGCCATGTATCCCACTTTTAAAAACAAATTACTATGGATTGTTAATGCAGGAAGCATTTCTCTGGTCTCTTCTCTTAGAGCTGAACAATAACTGCAGATTTTACTGAATATGCTCTCACAACCAGCATGCTTTGCTTCTTTGTTATATATAACAAAGAAAAGTTACCCCTCTGCTGCAGTCTGATGTGTAGGGGCACTACTGACATAGCTCCTCAGTGTTTACTGCCATGTGTAACTGGTAGTCACTGTGAGCTGCTTTGGAGCATGTAGCTTTGTGGGTTGTTTTTTTAAAAAAAATCTCATCTTTGGGGTTTTTTCCCACCTTTCTGCCTCTCTCTCTCTCAAATCTTTTCCCATATCCCTTTGGAATTTCTCTGAGATGTTTTTTGCCTCCCCTCCCACCTTTCCCTGTTATGTTTTCTTTTATCTCCCAGGTGCAGTCAGTTCTAGGGGTCATTCCTTTGCAGATCCTGCCAGTAATCTGGGTCTGGAAGACATTATTAGGAAAGCACTGATGGGAAACTTTGATGACAAGAGTGAGGAACATGGAGTTGTAATGTCACAGTCCATTGCAGTAGCACCTGGCAGCTCCAGTGCTGCAGTACCAGCAAGCAGCGAGACGCGCAGGGAAGAAGCTAATCCATCTCCAAATTCAGGTGAGGGGTTGCTGCTCCCAAATATTTCATGGTCAGAAAAATAAGTAAAGAAAGAAATGGTGCTTCCCTTCCCTCCAGTGCTTTCCCTGCCTTTCTGAACCGTGCTGGTGACTTCAGGAGTGGCAGCCAGTATTTCTTGGAGACTGACAACACTGATGAAACAGGGAAGAGCTGTCAGGGTGTATTAGATACCTGAAGCTTTTCTGTGGTTGTTTGAGAGATGTGTGTGTGTGTGTATATCACCTGTAAAGAACTGGCTTGAACTGAAAACATCTCCCATCCAAAGTATGGAACTGTAACTCATATAAGACTTGGGCTTTTCTAGAAGTCATGTGTTGGAAGACTAGCCTTGCTAATTGTAGTAAATCAGCATGCCACAAGGCATCAGTATGTCACTCTTGTTTGCTCCTGGGTGGTAATTTACAGAAACAGAGAGGTGCTAAAATGCTGTGTAATGTTTTTGTAAACTCTATCCCTTCTGTTCCCAGGAGGGGGAGTCAGCAAGCAGAAGCTAATCGGCAAGTCCAACAGTAGGAAGTCTAAGTCTCCCATTCCTGGACAGGGATATTTGGGAACTGAAAGACCTTCTTCTGTCTCATCTGTTCATTCAGAAGGGGACTACCACAGACAGACTCCAGTGTGGGCCTGGGAAGACAGGCCTTCATCAACAGGTGAGAAACAGGTTTCTTTCAAACCTAACGCATCAGATGTGTGTTTGTGGAAAGGTCAGATGTAGGTGTATTATAACACTGGTGTATCAGTCAAAAACTTACAGTGTCTAAGTTCCAGGGCACGAGGATTTTCTGAAACACATATTCTGCTGGTTGTCACAGCAAAACCAGACTGTGTTTCACATACAGATTTCTAAAACCAGCTTGTGGTTTTGAGTGCACCCTCAGCAAGTTTGGAGATAACCCCAGGCTGAGTGGTGCGGTTGACACCCTAGAAGGAAAGGAGCCATCCAGAGGGATCTTGCCAGGCTGTAAAGATGGGCCTGGGGGAACCTAATGAGGTTCAGCACTGCCAAGGGTCAGGGGTGGCACTTGGGCCACAGGAATCCCAGACACAGATACAGCCTGGGAGAAGAGCTGCTGGAGAGCAGCCCTGTGAGAAGGACCTGGGTGTCATAGTGGATGAGAAACTGAACATGAGCAGCAGTGGCTCTGGCAGCTCACAAGGCCAATGGGATCCTGGGCTCCATCAGCAGAGGGGTGGCAGCAGGGACAGGGAGGGGATTGTCCCTCTCTGCTCTGCCCTCCTGAGGCCCCAGCTGGATCCTGTGTCCAGAGCTGGGGCCCCCAGCACAAGAAAGATGTGGGGCTGTTGGAGAGGGGTCAGAGGAGCCACGGAGATGCTCAGAGGGCTGGAGCAGCTGCCCTACAAAGAGAGGCTGAGGGAGCTGGGCTGGGTCAGCCTGGAGAAGAGAAGGCTGTGGGGGGACCTCATTGCAGCCTGCCAGTCCCTGAAGGGAGCAGAGGAACAGGAGGGGAATCAGCTTGTTCAAAGGACAGACACTGGCAGGACAAGGGGGATGGATTAAAGCTAAAGGAAGGAAGGGTTAGATTGGATATTAGGGGGAAGTTCTTTGCAGAGAGAGTGGTGAGGGGCTGGAACAGGCTGCCCAGAGAGGGGGTGGGTGCCCCGTGTCTGGGGGTGTTGAAGGCCAGGTTGGATGGGGCCCTGGGCAACCTTGTGTAGCTCCAGGCCTGAGGTTGGTGTCCCTGCCTGTGGCAGGGGGTTGGAGCTGTGTGACCCTTGGGGTCCCTCCCAACCCATGCCATGTTACGATTCTATGACTTGGAGAACCTCTCTTTGCTTCAGGTTCCACACAGTTTCCTTACAACCCGCTGACGATGAGGATGCTCAGCAGCACGCCCCCGACATCCATGGCGTGCGCCCCGCCGTCCATGAGCCAAGCAACCACTCACCAACAGAACCGGATCTGGGAGCGCGAGCCAGCGCCGCTGCTTTCGGCACAGTACGAGACTCTGTCAGACAGTGATGACTGAACTATGCAGACTCTTCTTATTATTTTTTTTGGGTTGTTGTTGTTGTTTTTTTAATTTGCGGGTCAAAAGAAAAGCAAATCTATTTTTGACTTGTGCCCACAGAGACTTTCCAGGAGAGCAAGGGCCACACAATGAAGAATTCATGGAGAGTCCGGTCAATACCTTCTACACAGGCCCTGTGTGGGAGGACTGTGATCCAGAAGGTTAACTTAGTAAAGATAAATATGTAAAGAGTTTTTAAAAAAAAATGTGGACTATTCCTGTTCTGCATCTATTTGTAAAGAAAAAACCATAATGTCTTTAAATCATTCTTCTGTAAATAGAGAGTACTTTTTGCAGTGTTTTTTCCCTTGCTATAGTATCTGGTGTACTTATGTTCAAATCGTTGCCTAAACTTTGGGGGTCATTTTGTAATTTGTTTTTTTTTTTTTTAAAAAAACCATTTTTCTCCAGTGTAGAATACTCTTCATAACCCTAACCTCCCTCCCTAGCCTAACCAGAACCCTAGCCTCCCACCCAGCCTAGCATCATCACCCATTTACCACCATGCCACTTCTTGCAGGCATTGTGCTTTTATATAGCCCTCCCTTTACTCCCCCCTCCAAACACACTTTCTCAGTGGTGTTCAAGCTCTTGTGGAAAAAAATGTTGATTTTTTTTCTTTTTTAAGACTGACCCCTTAGTGAATTCTGTACATTAACATAGTCAGGGTCGCTGGCATAAGATGATATATTTCTTTGAATTTTAAATTCTGCCACAATTGTAAATTTTATGGTGCAGTTTTAGCAAGGCTGCAGAAATATTATTGCATGGGTATGTGATGGGTCATTTTTAAAAGGATTAAAAAAAAAAGAAAAAAAAAATCAACAAGGAAAAGAACAGCTTCTGAAGGCATACCTCACTCTCATGCACACTGGGAATTTTACCTGTGCCCCAAAAGTCTATCTAAGTGTTTTCTGTCTCTGCATTGTATGCAGTCAAAACAGGCTACTAAATTTTACTGTCATATTTAACCACAGCAGATGGCTTTTCTGAACAGAGGCTCTGGGTGGGTTGATAAATCCTTTAAGAAGAAAAACCTCTACACCCCAAGTTTAAATAAACCACAATGCTTTTATAGAATAATTGAGCAACACATGAGTCAACTACTTAGCTTCTGTTACAACCAGTGTGAAACAGGTACTGTGATTTTTTTTTTTTACCTTCCTCCAGTCTGATTTTTAAAACCTTTCTGTAATAATTATTTTAAAGTCTGCAGCCCCAGCCCTATAAGCAAGCTTTTGGTGGAAATTCCTTACAATTGCTTGGCTTAACTCCTGAAGTGTGCAATACTTGTTAGGCTGATTTTGATTTTGAAATTGTATATGGTACTAGGAGGGTCTCCTTAATCATTCACCTATCAATGCCTGCTCTGACATGCTTGTAGCTCACACATACATACATCTGGTTAGTGATACCACAGGGTCTCCTGACATCCATCTTCAAGAGCATCTTGTTTTTTGCTGCACTGACCTCAGGAATTGAATTTAAATCATCTGAGGTAGAAAGACTGATTTATAGATAGCACTGAGCTGGGGGGTGACATGGTCTGTCAGATTCCAAACTGCTTTTGCATCTCCTTGACAAACAAGAGTCTTTTGCCTTCAAGTTAGTTTCCAGTCAAAATATTTTTAATTTAACACTGTTTTGTTACATGTTGTACAGAAGGTATAATGCAGCTGTGGTACTTTAAGCCATGTAAGCTCTAGAGCTTATGGAAAGACTGTAATGGTCCAGTTACAAACAGGAAGAAGTACAGAACTCTTTATCAATAGCAGATTGAGTACTTCAGAGGATAAGGCTTTTTGCCTGAACTGGGGGAAAAGAAAAGATCCAAAGGAACTCATTTGGCAACTTGACACTGTGTTGCAAACAGAGGATTTTACTCCTATTTTTTTTAAAACTCATCAGCATGGATCAGGTGGCAGCCTGAAATCTCCCTGCAGTCTTTCTCTACAAAAGATTTTGCTCACCCTCCCCTCCTTTACTCTTCTGGCTTAAAGTAGTGAAGCTTTCATCCTGTTTGTAGCCTTGTGCTCTTACTTTTAACTCTTTTGTTCCCACAGCAACATATACTGGAAACCCAAGTTGATCTGTCCTTTTTGTAGATAGAAATTTGGAGCTGAGAATTAAGTTCCACTCCTAAAACTCACTTGTTCTCACTTTCTTAATGTAACAAATACAACCTGAGAGGCATGTACAGACAAACAGCCTTGCTAACTGTACAGTTAATAGAGCATGTTCATTGCAAAGCTTCATGGTAGTGCTGCTGCAGCAGCAGATATCCAAAGTAGGATAGTCACTTTCTCTCCAGATACAGCTTGAGTGGCATTTGCACATAAAATGTTGCTGCTTTTCTGTTTGTTATCAGAGTTCCAACTTCTCCCATGTAAAAAAAAAAACCTCTCCAGAGCCTACCTTAGGGTTTACCACAATTCCAGTAATCTTCAAGTATGGAATTAACATCTAGCCTGTTTCAAACAGGAAGGTGTTTGTAAATCATGTTTACAAAGTGTAGTTTACTACAAACTTTTAACTGATTTCTGATCAGCACTCTCACAATGCTTTCATCTTGATGTTTTGTGATTCTGATATGAAATCATTTCAGACTTGAAAAAAACCCATGCATCATAAAACTCAACCTTTTATTTTTTTTTCCCACACAATGTCTTCAGTAGACAGTGACTTCTGGATTCAGACCAATCAATAAAGGGGATCAGTTCTCCAGTTGCTTTTCCTGTGTGTCCCTCTTGTTTTGCAGCATCATGCTATGTTCCTGAGAACTGAATGCTTCCCCCTTTGGGGATGCTGCAGGGTTCTTAGTTAATGCTGCCAAAGTGTCTAAGGTCTGGCATTTAAAAACAAACCCCAGGACTTTAAAGCTTGGCTGTCATGTGTTAAAGCTCTATTTTAACTCAGAACAAAGCTGTGTATGTGTGTGACTTGAGTTTTTCTAGCTTCAATGAACAGCTGCTGTAGAAAGCCTGCCTGCTTCCTCTTAACTTCATTTACCAGAGCTGAAGCCACTAATGCTGCTACTGTAAGTAAACCAGTAACAATGCAATGAACAGCTGAAGCTCATGCAAATGAGAGGTTAAACTAGTGCTTGGGTAGTGACATAGCCTACACATTTCACTATCCTAAGTACAGATCTGATAACTTCTGGTTTAATTACCCTTTCTCTTTAAGATTAAGCTTCCATGCAAGGCAGAACTTACACAGAGAATGTTTAAGCAGGCTCTTTGTACTAGAATCACACAAAGATGCACAGCATACATCATACATACCATCTTTTCCAAGCAGCAGCCTCAGCATTTTAGCTCTGCCCCATCCAGGTCACTTGCTGTGCTCTTGGCTGGGGCACAGTAGCCAAGTGTGTTATTTCTGACACCAGCTCCACTTTGGTAACTGTCTGTCCTGTCTCAGCCCTCCTCTGAGAGGGCTTGTTCTATCTTTGGATGCAAAATGCTTTGAAGAGAAACACTTGATCTTCAGGCAACCTGTCTGCAACGGGGACAGAGCTACAGCTCTACCACAGCATGGGTAGAGGCTGGGAAACACCTGCTGAAGTTACTCCTTACTGAGCTGTAGCACTGACAGAAATACACCCTGCTGTGCTAGCCAGCATCTAAAGCATGAGACAAGGCCTGCCTGTTCTCTTTCTCATGACTTAGCCTTAGAATAACAATGTTTTGAAACCAAATACTTCTCTGACCAGTCAGGAGTAGCAAATGACTACTCCAACTTAACTACCAGGCTCAACTTGAACTTTGCTGGCAGTCAAGACAAAGCTAAGCCACTCTCACCACAGACTACACCACAAATTTACAGAGTTAAGATTCCACAACTTTATTTTGGGGTAAGTTGTTAGGCAGCAGCAGCCTTTCTGGGTAAGCAGTCCTTAGACTCCTCATTGCTGTTCCCCTGAAGCTAAGCCACTCTCACCACAGACTACACCACAAATTTACAGAGTTAAGATTCCACAACTTTATTTTGGGGTAAGTTGTTAGGCAGCAGCAGCCTTTCTGGGTAAGCAGTCCTTAGACTCCTCATTGCTGTTCCCCTGAAGAACTGCACCAAAGTGGTCCCAGGCTGCTTGTACCAGCCAACCCTTGCTGCTGTCAGCCACCTCTAGGTTGGACTCTGTGGCCAGACCTATTTGGAGGCCTTTCTCCTCTTGGCCAGCTCAGCTAGTTCTTCTTGGATATGCTGGACAGAAGCAGCATCTCCCTTCTGTTGTGCCTGCTTGAGAGCTTCTTTGTACACTTGTTTTGCTTGCAGAAAATCTTCTGTACAAGAGGAAAGTGGCACAGCTAGCCAATGACATCACCCATTTTCAGTGTCCAAAGGGCATGCAAAAGGCTACTGGGAACACTTCAAGGACCAAGGAGGTTCAGAAAACATGCAGCATAGGGTACCAGCTATGAGAGCTAGACAGCAGTGATGACGACAAGGTGCTGCTTCGGCATTAAGATCTCACAGAACCAAGCCTCAAGCATGGCTTCTGTCCTTTTGGAACCAGTGACTGTCCACACAGGACAAGGGAATCACAATCCCCTGAGAAGCCCTTGAGTCAGAGGCACCAGTACTGCATTTACCTTGGACAGGATCCTTCAGCAACTGAGTCCAATCTGAACACAGCAGAATTTGCCTACAGAGTGTCAGCACATCTCCTGCTCAAACTAAAACCAGTAACACAAAACCAGCACTATCAATCCTACACTACCAGAGCTCACTGCCAGCACAATCACAGGAACACAGGCTGAGCCTTTATTTACCTACCTTTGTGCATCAGAATCGCTGCCAGGTTGTTCAGCACCATGTGCTCCTCAGGGTGTTGAGTCTCCTTGGCCAGCTCAGCTGCCCTCTTCACATAGGAGTAGGCCTCATCATAGTGCCCCTGAGCATCCAATACAGTTGCCAAGTCATTCATCAGGACCACAGTCTGCACCAGGACACAAAAGGAAGCCTCAGAACAAGACCTGTGTAGAAATCTGAGGCAGCAGGAGCTGCATATTCATTCCCATCACACCAGTCAAAGTATTTCCCAAAGCTTTCAGCAAGAAAATGTCTTATTTTATATATATCTGCATGCTCATTCTTCCTGGCAGGAAAACAGACCCTAATCTAGTGCTGTGTTCAGCTGATGCCAGCAAAGCTGCTTTTAGAGCTGCCTCATTCCCCAGGCAAGTAGCTCTTCCTTCCCTAGGAGTCCAATGACCATCGCACACATCACCTGGGGATGAGTCTCTCCCTGAACATCACTTGAGATCTGCAGAGCCTTCTCATACATTTTTTGGGCCACTGGGAGCTGGTTGATGTTGAGGAGATAGCGAGCATAGGAGTCCAGGCTCATCCCAAGCAGGAGGCGGGTGTTGGCCTTTTCTTCAGCTGCAAACAGAAAGGGGAGTGACTGCTCCTGCAAGATCAAGCCCAAGTCTCCATCCTACAAGAGTAATAAACTCATGCAGTGTGAAGACAACAGCTTGACATGAAGATGGCACTGAGGCAATATGGAAAGCAGTATCAAGGGAAATGGAGGCAAGATAATGAGAAGCCACTGGCAGACAAGGCAGCCCCACCTGGTAAAACATCCTCAGGCAAGTCCTTTTGCTTTGCTATCTTCTCCTCTAAGGTCAGGATGCAGAACTCATAGCCAGCCAGAGCTAATTTGTGCCTGCAAAGTGGAACAACAAAGCAAAGCTCCTGTCCACGAAGGCATGGATGTGAACATCTTCAATCTCTTTTTCTAGGGGGCCTGTAAGACAACTTTTCCCCTTCACCAGACCCTTCTTACCCTCAGCACTCTCTTCCTGATTATGGCCTGGACCCTTCTCTTGACCCATGGCACCCAAAACATGGAGAGGGTCCTCCCCCTCCCCACACAAGGCCAGCTAAAAGAACCCATAATGATGCTCCACTAAAAAAAAAAGCTACAAGTTACCAGCCACCAGCTGCTTCAAAAGCCTTCTCTCCCATGAGGCGTGGATTTAAGACTAAAGCTTTATGTCCTTTAGGGCTACTTCTGCCCTAAGCTGGGTATATCATCACAGCACCTTTCTGTTGAGGGTATCTCATCACATCAAAGCTTCCTCAGGCACTCTACAAGAGTCTCTGCTTGGCCACCACTGCCCCTGTGACGCCAGGATGAGAGCAAAAGATGTCCTTAGCAGGGAACTCACTGTTTCTGAGCAGCATAGATACTGGCCAGCTTGAGGGACATCTCAAGGATTGCATTGTCATCCTGCCAGGAGGACACACAATGCAACTGTTATTCTTCTTGCCTGTCCCCAGTAGAGACATTACTTTGCCAGAGAACAAGTCTAGGTCTTGAAAGTATCCATCCCAATGCCTCCAGAGCTGCCACCCCATTAAAAGAAGTTGAGAAGCTGGCAAGCTCATAGCTGGTATTGCCCATTTCCAGAAGGAGGAATTACAGCACAAGAAATAAACCAAAGAATTGTTCATACTTCCCCAAAAAACCTTTATCAGAACATACCTCCTTTGTGTCTCCTGCAAGCAAATAGCTCATACTTGCTTTGTAGAGCTTCTCTGCCTGAAATGAGAATTTTGAAGAGAACACTAAGGAATGACAGCACTTAAACTAAAGGTCTCTACCCCTTACAGAGGCAGACTACTGTGAGAAGTCTGTCTCAGTTGGTGATATTTATGTTGTATGTCAAGACCAGTCAGCAGCAGGAGGCTAACCTGAGCCCAAGGGTATGGCCAGCCTGTAGGGTCTTTCCACTCTCTATTTTGGGTCTCCCACACCAGGCATAAGCTCACCACACCTGTGTGCCTTCAGGGCTTTCCCTCATTCCCCCAGGGACACCCATCTAGGTGTTCAACTGTGGCCCTTGACAGCAAGTAATGGTCCTTCTCTCACACCATATCAGAGCTCAAAATGTAACCGTGAGAGCATGTCTCTCAGCAGCATGTGCTCCTTGGGCCTGCAGCCACAAGGGAATCACAGAATTGCAGGGGTTGGAAGGGACCTCGAGAGATCATCGGGTCCAACCCTGAATTATTCCGCTTGACAATGAGACAACCCTGCCTCACAGCTCTCAGCAGCAGCTTGTCGCAGCACACTGCACCTCCAGGGCCTCACACAAGGCATCAGCCTCGTGAAGCTCGGAGGGAAGGAAACCTGCGTTACTCACATTGTCCAGCTGCCCCCGCATGAAGGCCACGTTCGCCATCTGGAAGAGACAGACGCTGCTGCAGCCCCACACAAAGGCTGCGGGCACCAGCCTCGCCACCCCTGCCCTGCCCCAGCCCTACAGCCGCACCCCCAAAGGGAACTGCGGCCTGTGGGGCAGCCCGAGCATGGGGGCAGCCTGCTGAGTCCCTGCCTGCTGAGCCCCCACAGCCCTACCATGCTGTAGGTGTAGACGATGGCGTTCCTGTTGTCCGCCTGGTGCGACAGCCGCAGGGCTTGGTGCAGAAACTGATCGGCCTCGGCCAGCTCCCCCTTCATCACGCTGAGCTGCCGAGAGGGGAAAGGGCCACAAAGTTGATTAGAGCGACAAAGTTGATTAGGGGCCTGGAGCATCTCCCCTGTGAGGAGAGGCTGAGAGAGCTGGGGCTGTTCAGCCTGGAGAGAAGAAGCCTCAGGGGGGACCTAATTGGTGTTTCTAATTATCTTAAGCATGGGCTGCAGGGGGAAATGGGCAGCCCCTTTGCAGTGTCTGTGGGGACAGGACAAGGGGCAATGGCTGCAAGTCAGAGCACAGGAAGAACTTTTCCCCAGTGAGGGTGCCAGAGCCCTGGGACAGGCTGCCCAGGGGGTGTGGAGTCTCCTTCTCTGGAGAGATTCCAGCCCCATCTGGACACCGTATGAGCTGGGGAGCTGCTTTGGCAGGGGGTTGCACCCCAGGAGCTCTCCAGGGCCCTTCCAACCCCTGGGATTCTGTGGCTCTGTGAAAGCCCAGCGGCGGGTCACGGCCCAGGGGCGGGTCACGGCCCCCCCAGCCGCGGTACCTCCACAGCCCCACCGGCACACACCCGCGGCCCCGCACCTTGGCTTTCTTCAGCAGGAGGATAATAGCGTCCTCGCCGTCCTCCTCGGCGTCCTTGGGGAAGAGGGAGAGTGCTGCGGGGAGAGGGTGGCCGGTGACCTCCGCCCGGCGCTGCCCGGCGCTGCCCGCACCGCCCGGCCCGCCTCACCTCCTAGGAAGCCCAGGGCACCCCCGACCGGCCGGGCCCACTGCCGCCGCGCGAACCCCGTCCTGCCGCCTCCGCCGCCGCCCTCTCCGCGGGCCTCACCGCGCCAGGCCACCCTGGGCGGCGGGAGCCCCGGGGGGCAGCGCCGGGCGGCCAAACGGCGCAGGGCCCGCGGCACGGCGGCCGCCAGCATCTCCCCCGCGGGCCCTTTAAGGTCTCGCCCTCGCCACGTGACGCGGGCCCTGGCGTCACTCGGGGCAAAGGGCGCTTGTTGCTATGGAGACGCGCCTCATGGCTGCGCTGCCGCAGGTAGGCCCGGCCCCGGCCCCGGGGTCGCTGTCCCAGGACCGGCCGCCCTAAATAGCTCCGCCGCGGCTCCGCCGTGCCGAGGGGATCCCTGGGGACCGCAGCGGCGAGCGGCCGCCGTGCGGGGCGGGGGCGGCGCCGGCGGGGCCTCCTCTGCTGGGGCCTGGCAGCCGCCGGCCCTTCCCTACGTGACCCCCGGCGCGGGGCCCGGGCCCGGGGCAGCCCGGCCGCCGTGCGGGACGGGCCGTGCGGCCTCCTCTGCCTGAACGCTCCAGGCCAGAGCCCCTTCCTGCCGCTGGCCTCATCCCCCTCCGCGGGACGTGGGGGTGCCCGGGAGACCCCCCTGTGCTCTTGGGAAGCCCCTGGTTCGCAGACTGTGTGGGCAGCAGGTTCCCCAATGGCTAGCCGTGCCCCCTCCCTGGCCCTGAGCTGCAGGGGGAGGCAGGGGGCTGCCCTGGGAAACCACCCGGGGCAGAGCATCTGCGGTGACCTTAACGATTCCCCCTGCCTCCCGCTCTCCTCTGCCTTCCAGCCATGAGGCCCGTGCCAGTGGGATGGACAGCACCGTGCCGGCGGTGGCAGAAGAGCTGCTGAAAGAGATCAAGAAGGCTTTTCAGGAGACCTCACACGGTATGTGAGGGGAAATGGATTAAAGCTGAAGGAAGGAAGGGTTAGATTGGATATTAGGGGGAAGTTCTTTGCAGAGAGAGTGGTGAGGGGCTGGAACAGGCTGCCCAGAGAGGGGGTGGGTGCCCCGTGTCTGGGGGTGTTCAAGGCCAGGTTGGATGGGGCCCTGGGCAACCTTGTGTAGCTCCAGGCCTGAGGTTGGTGTCCCTGCCTGTGGCAGGGGGGTTGGAGCTCTGTGACCCTTGGGGTCCCTTCCAACCCAGGCCATGCTAGGATTCTATGTAAAGATAAACAGGGCCACCCAGCAGGCGCTGGGCCAGTGACACTGGTGCTGCCAGACCTTTGTCGTTGCTCTCTCCTTGCTTGCCTTTTCCACAGTCTCTAAGAGCTGGCTGTCACCTTCAGGAGGGACAAATCCTACCAGCTGTTTCCAGCTTTTGTATCCCAGCCTGGAGATGGCACAGAGGGATTTGAAGCACAGGTGGTGAGGAGCAGCCCCTTCCCAAAGCCAGGCCCTTTCACAAATTAGTATTATCATAGAATCCTAGCATGGCATGGGTTGGAAGGGACCCCAAGGATCATAAAGCTCCAACCCCCCTGCCACAGGCAGGGACACCAACCTCAGGCCTGGAGCTACACAAGGTTGCCCAGGGCCCCAGCCAACCTGGCCTTCAACACCCCCAGACACGGGGCACCCACCCCCTCTCTGGGCAGCCTGTTCCAGCCCCTCACCACTCTCTCTGCACAGAACTTCCCCCTAATATCCAATCTAACCCTTCCTTCCTTTAGCTTTAATCCATCCCCCTTGTCCTGCCATTGTCTATCCTTTTAAAAAGTTGATTCCCCTCCTGTTTGTATGCTCAACTTTGACTCTCATTTGAACGTGGGACCTAAGGCACCACTGCTTGCTTACAGCCTGTTGTGCAGACAGTTGCACTCGAGGGGTGATAATGTACATACCTCTGGGCAGGGGTTCTGTTGTGGCTGCTGTGCTGCTGGGTTTATAGACTTGCTAATTAAAAAAACTAGAGCTGAATGAGGAATGTCCATGAATGTTTTGTGACTGACCTGCAGAGGGTGTTGTGTTAGCGGTCCCAGAGCAAAGAACAACTTTCCCATTCCTTGAATGAAGCCAATATAAGCCAACAGTTAAATCGTGGCCAATTCCAGCAGCTAGTTAAGTACAATTACCTTCATTGCACTCTGGATTGCTAATGTAGCTCTGTAATCTGTGCTGAAAGAATATTACTGCTTGTGTTTACTTGGTAAGTAGCCAGAATGGTTCTTTCTACACAAAGTGTCTAGTTAAGGAATATTTTTAACTGCATTTCAGAGAAGTCTGAGTGCTACATCTGAGTGGGGAATGGGCAGAGACTGGCTGTCTGACCTGTCTGAGTGACCACATTGGCAGCTTTTTGGATACTTGCACTATGGCTCCTGCCAGGTCAGAGCACATCCCAAAATCTACATGTGACTTTTTTTTTTTTAAAAAAAAAAAAGCTTTATAAATCTCGTTGTAAACTAAGAAAGAAAAAAATCAGCATTCCTTTTAGAGTGTACTTCTCCTTAAAGCACCAAAACGGTGCTGAGGCACACACTCTGGCATGACTTTGGAAACATATCAATTGATCACTTTGGAAAACTAAATTAGAATAATGTTGGGAAGGTCAAACCAACAACATAAGTCATAGAAAATATTTCAGATTGTCAGAACAAAGGATTTTAAAGTCAGAAGCCATGATCTTCCAGGAGAATACAGAGCCTTAGTATGCTGTGTTCCACTAGTGATAACAGAATTATCAGATTGGATCCTAGAATCATAGAATCATAGACTAGCATGGGTTGGGAGGGACCCCAAGGATCACAGAGCTCCAACCCCCTGCCACAGGCAGGGACACCAACCTCAGGCCTGGAGCTACACAAGGTTGCCCAGGGCCCCATCCAACCTGGCCTTGAACACCCCCAGACACGGGGCACCCACCCCCTCTCTGGGCAGCCTGTTCCAGCTCCTCACCACTCTCTCTGCAAAGAACTTCCCCCTAATATCCAATCTAACCCTTCCTTCCTTTAGCTTTAATCCATCCCCCTTGTCCTGCCAGTGTCTGTCCTTTGAACAAGCTGATTCCCCTCCTGTTCCTCTGCTCCCTTCAGGGACTGGCAGGCTGCAATGAGGTCCCCCCACAGCCTTCTCTTCTCCAGGCTGACCCAGCCCAGCTCCCTCAGCCTCTCTTTGTAGGGCAGCTGCTCCAGCCCTCTGAGCATCTCCGTGGCTCCTCTGACCCCTCTCCAACAGCCCCACATCTTTCTTGTGTTGGGCCCCAGCTCTGGACACAGGATCCAGCTGGGGCCTCAGGAGGGCAGAGCAGAGAGGGACAATCCCCTCCCTGTCCCTGCTGCCACCCCTCTGCTGATGGAGCCCAGGATCCCATTGGCCTTGTGAGCTGCCAGAGCCACTGCTGGCTCATGTTCAGTTTCTCATCCCCCAGAATCCCCAGGTCCTTCTCACAGGGCTGCTCTCCAGCAGCTCTTCTCCCAGGCTGGATCTATGGCTGGGATTCTTCCAGCCCAGATTGGATGATCAGAGCATCAGCTGTTAACTACAATAAACACGTTCATTTTCTTAATTGTAATTTTTCCATCTTAACAAGAGATTCTAATAAGCAAAGACATGTTTCTGTGGGCTGTATTTAAATCTATCAACTAGTGGCGCCCTGCAAGACTATACTGGGAAAAGAACAACATTTTCAAAGTCCTGATGCCAGAGTTCCCAGCTCATGCCAAGAGAGTTTCAGGGAATCCATTATATATATTTTTAACCAACTTCTTAAAGCAGCAGAGGAAGATGTTGAGGCCACATGCCTTTTCTTGCATGCTTCTAAAAATGGGATATTATGAAAGTAAGTGTATTAGGGCTTCCACAGGTCTTTTTTAAAATGAAGCCCTGTGGTTCTGAATGTCTGTTTAATTGATGTACTTGATAAGTGCCTTAGCACTACCACAGCAGATCGTGTTGCTGCTCCTTGTTGCTTTTTGATGGCTGGAGAGGATGGCTGCAGCTCTGCTGTCCTGGGTAGCCTCTGTGGGTGCATTAGGGAGGTACACTAACCTCCCTCTGATGTGGTTGCCTCTCACAGTGGGGAAGTTCATCAAAATCATGCTTTGTTTTCTTTTTGTTGCAGTCCCTGATGACCTGCTGCTGGGGTAAGTATCTTTTCCTTCAGTTCTTGTCCCAAGTGCCTTGATGAAGGGCAGTTGATAATCTGCTCTCACAGTACTGACATTTTTCCCCCTGTGTTTGGCCAGTACATGTTTCTCATGCAGAGCTGCTACGTGCCTCTGCTGATGGGGGAAATGAAGATCCAAAGAGAACTGAGGTGTCTCCAGAGATTCATGGAATTATTTCTGTCCTGCTGAATCACCTCTGCTGACTTGCTGTAATTGGGGTGGATTGATTAAAAACCTGACGAAGCCCAGGATGGTTTAACATGAGCTCTGAGTCCACCCTCAGATCTGGAATGAGTTTGCAGGGAGAGTGGACTGTGTTTCTGAGTGATTCATGCCACTGCAGTGCTGCATCTCCCCTGTGTTCCTATCACTGTGAGCGCTACAGCATCCTGAGGTCCTTGTGTTTGAGTCACAGCATGTGTGATAGAAAGGGAAAAGTGAGCATGTCATCACCCTGCACGAGGGAATTGTGAACGTGAAGATGAGCCTGAGAGTTTCCTCTGTTTACAAGAAGCCTCAGGTCAGCTTCTCGACCTTGTGAAGTCAGTCATTCCCAAGCAGTCTCCTAAGAGATAGGAGTTTCACAACTTCTTTAAGCCCTCGCTAATCGGTGTTGGAGGTAGACAAAAGGCACCATCACAGGGAAAAAGGCTTTTCAGATTCATCTTTACCTTTGTGTTCCTGCCTGCTTCTACCTTAACCAGGAGAGGAGATCACCAGGAGCCCTTCAGGCCTTAATACCTCTGGATCTAAAGTTATCTAACATAACTCTGGGACGGGGATTCTGGGGGATGAGAAACTGAACATGAGGCAGCAGTGGCTCTGGCAGCTCACAAGGCCAATGGGATCCTGGGCTCCATCAGCAGAGGGGTGGCAGCAGGGACAGGGAGGGGATTGTCCCTCTCTGCTCTGCCCTCCTGAGGCCCCAGCTGGATCCTGTGTCCAGAGCTGGGGCCTAATACAAGAAAGATGTGGGGCTGTTGGAGAGGGGTCAGAGGAGCCACGGAGATGCTCAGAGGGCTGGAGCAGCTGCCCTACAAAGAGAGGCTGAGGGAGCTGGGCTGGGTCAGCCTGGAGAAGAGAAGGCTGTGGGGGGACCTCATTGCAGCCTGCCAGTCCCTGAAGGGAGCAGAGGAACAGGAGGGGAATCAGCTTGTTCAAAGGACAGACACTGGCAGGACAAGGGGGATGGATTAAAGCTAAAGGAAGGAAGGGTTAGATTGGATATTAGGGGGAAGTTCTTTGCAGAGAGAGTGGTGAGGGGCTGGACCAGGCTGCCCAGAGAGGGGGTGGGTGCCCTGTGTCTGGGGGTGTTCAAGGCCAGGTTGGCTGGGGCCCTGGGCAACCTTGTGTAGCTCCAGGCCTGAGGTTGGTGTCCCTGCCTGTGGCAGGGGGGTTGGAGCTCTGGGATCCCTGGGGTCCCTTCCAACCCATGCCATGCTAGGATTCTATGATAACACTTGTGAAAGGTGCACCTTGTGAAGGGTATGCATGCTGGCTCCCTCTTCAGTGGCCACAGAAGCATGGGATTATGTTTAATGAGCCTCCTATCTTTTTGATTCCTTTTTATCCTATAAAAGAAATGAGGAAAGAAGTTTCCTTGTTAAATTGAATAACATCTGGGTGGTAACTCTTGGCAGGCAGATACCCATCAATTCCCTGGGACCAGGGGCTCAGTATTCCGATTTCATTTCTGAATCTTTTCCAAATTCCCTTGAATTTCCTTCAAACACTCCCCTTACTGAGTTCCTGTTACACTGATCAGATTATAAACATGAAAAAAAAAAAAAAGATTTCCCCAAATTTGAAAGAATTACTGAAACTCATTAAACTCACCCCCCTTGTAATCCCAAACCTAATCATTAAGGAATGTCTTACGTTCAGTGTTCCCCCACCCACCTCCTCTCACTCCTCACATGAAGCCAATCCTTATTTCCTTGAGTTTGTGCAACTGGAGTTTTGGGCTTCCTGGAATCAGTCTGTCTGCTTGGCTTGTTATCAATGAGATTGACTCAGACATGTAGGTCAGCCGTGCTGCTGAGGCGCCAGGGCTCTGCCTTGGCTCTTTGTGTCTTCCCTGGAGTTGGAAATGTTCCTCTGCTTTCTCCTCTTCTCCTGCTCCTGTACCATCATTTCATCACTGATGATTTTCCTCTTGTTCACCCTCATAACTCACCTAAACTACACAGATCTTTCTCAGCAGATACAAGGTCTGTGTAAAATTAACCAAGTCATCCTGTAGCGCTTTGGAACACAGCCAGAGCATCTGGATTTGCAGGTATAGAGTAACTTTGAAGCCTATGAGCTGGATGGAAAATAGGCTAAAGATACAGATGTCCATTTTTCACATAGCCTTGCACAGTGGGATGGGAATTATCTTGCCTTTGGGGCTCACTGAGCTTTAGTTTTCCACTTGTTGGTGTGAAATCACAGAGTCACAGAGTTGTAGGGATTGGAAGGGACCTGGAGAGCTCCTGGGGTCCAACCCCCTGCCAAAGCAGCTCCCCAGCTCATACTGCACAGGTCGGTGTCCAGATGGGGCTGGAATCTCTCCAGAGAAGGAGACTCCACACCCCCTGGGCAGCCTGTCCCAGGGCTCTGGCACCCTCACTGGGGAAAAGTTCCTCCACATGTTGGTGTGGAACTTCCTGTGCTCCAATTTGCAGCCATTTCCCCTTGTCCTGTCCCCTCTGACCAAAGAAAAGGGGCTGGACAATTCCCCCTGCAGCCCATGCTTAAGATAATTATAAACACTGATTAGGTCCCCCCTCAGTCTTCTTCTCTCCAGGCTGAACAGCCCCAGCTCTCTCAGCCTCTCCTCACAGGGGAGATGCTCCAGGCCCTTCATCATCTCCTCAGCCTCCTCTGGACTCTCTCCAGGAGATCCCTGTCCTTTTTACCCCAGGGAGCCCAGCACTGGACACAACACTCCAGGTGGGGCCTGAGCAGGGCAGAGCAGAGGGGGAGGATCCCCTCCTGTGACCTGCTGCCCACACTCCTCCTGATGCCCCCAGGATCCCATTGTCTCTCTCAGCCCCAGGGCACACTGCTGGCTCATGGCCACCCTGTCACCCACCAGCACCCCCAGGTCCTTCTCCACAGAGCTCCTCTCCAGCAGCTCCCCCCCAGCCTGTCCTGATTCCAGCAGTTCTTCCTCCCCAGGGGCCAGACTCTCCACTGGCTTTAGTTGAACTTCATGAGGTGTCTCCCTGCCCAGCTCTCCAGCCTGGCCAGGGCTCTGGATGGCAGCACAGTGTCCTGCCTGTCAGACACCCCTCCCAGCTCTGGATCATCAGGTACTTGCTGAGGGTGGGTGCTGTTCCCTCATCAAGGTGTCAGTGAAGATACTGAACAGGACTGGACCCAGCACTGAGCCCTGGGGAACAGGGCTGGTCACAGGCCTCCAGCCAGACTCTGCCCCACTGATCACAACCCCCTGGGCTCTGTCCCACAGCCAGTTCTCACCCCACCTCCCTGCCCACTCCTCTATCCCATGCTCTCTCAGCTGCTATCAGGATGTTGCAACACTGAGCACAGGAGCATCCAGGTGCCTCCATGGTGGAGCCTCATAGGACTGAGGCTGAGGAGAGCTGTGAGATCCAATTGGGATTTTGCAAAGAAATGTGGGATTGTTTGGGAGAAGCTTGGAAATTGGGAAGTTCTCTGGAGAATGTAAAAACCCAGCTCCGAATAGCTGGCACAGTAGAGGCTGTCCCTAAGGCCTGAGAGTCCTGGGATCTTCCCAAAGGGGCAGGGCAGGGATTGATGGTCACTTGGTGAAAGCCAGCTGGGAATGACAAATGCACTTCATGGGTAGCACAATTAATGGAGCTGTGACTGGTGGGACTCTGAGAGACAATGGGAACCTTTGGCTACATGCCTTCTGGACTCCACAGGGCTAAATCCTATGGATTAAGGCTAAACCAGGCAGCCTCCTTTTGGGGTGTGACTAAACTAGAGACACATTCTCTTTCAGCCTGAAGTTCATATTTGGCCCATCTGCTGTCCCAGCTTTGGATCTGGTGGATCAACGTTCTGTCACCCAAGTCATGTCCCCCAGTGGAAGGACTGCATACCAGGTACACACTGGTTTTCTCCTCTTTGTTCTGATGATTTCCAGTTGACATGTGAGCCAGTATTTTCCTAACTTGCAGACAGCACATGGAAGGGCACTTGGATAAACTTGGAGAGAACATCAGTGTTTTACAAGCTCCTAAAGTGATCCTGGAGAGCAGTAGCCATGCACTGGAATTAGAACAGCATGGTACACTGCTGTTTTCTTTGTGGCTCCCAGCCAGCTAGAGACAATTGTTTGCATGTTTGTGGGTATCATGGTCAGAAAGAAGTTTTCCAGTGATGGCTAATTTGGCTTTATTACTTTTGTCCTATCCAGCAAAGGCTGTTCTTCCTCCTGACAAACTGGACACGACTCAGTGTTATCTGCCATCGCTGCATTTCTTTCCCTGTTGCATTCCAAATCCTCAGTGTCCTGAGCACTCTTGACCTCTGCTTGGCAGTAGGATCCTTGCTGCTTGGGAGGAAGCAGTGCAGGCCAAGACCATGGGTTTCATTCTAGTTCAGGGTAGCCAAGTCTGTGAATCACAGAAAGATCTTCATAAAATGGCATTTTAGGGAGAAGAGCTCAACTGAGCCCTGAAGGTCAAACTCCTCTTACAGCACAAGGATTGGAAATGGAGCTGAGGCTTGTTAGGTGAAGAGGCACTTCCTTCTGACTTCTCTGATATGGACAACTCCTTGCTCCTCTGTGCCACAGCACCAGTGGCATCCCCACTGGGGACAGTCTGTCCATCCTCTGAGCTCCTGACCAGCTGCATCCAGCTCGTGGGGTCGCAGAGACCCTGTGTGCTGTACCCCAGCAAAGGCTGTAGAAGCAGTAGGACCCTGTGCCTGTAGGATGTTGATGAAGCAGCACCCAGTTCCTTCTGCTTAGCACTATTAACCCCCTCAGTCAGCACAGAACTTGGTACTGTGCCCTTTCCCACACCAGAGAAGGGGGAATCCCTTTGCTCACTGTTGCAGCAATTAAGAGGAACATTTCCAAGGATCTTCCCTGCAAAGGACCTTCTCTCCTTCACTGGAGGTGCTGAGATGCTTTGGGGTCATCTAGGGTGAGAGCTGTGAAGCTGTGGCTAATGACACAGACATTTATCATGTGTTCAGAGCTTGCATTGGTGTGCACATGGAGTCTTCATTGCTTCTGGGGCCTCAGAGGGCACACTGGCCCCTCCAGAGAGGTATGATTCATAGGCATACAGGGCTCAAGAACACAGCACTTGATCTGAGTCAAGGGCTTGCCTGTGGACGTTTGCTAAACCCTAAGAAGCACTCCTTCCAGGACTCTTAGCAGCTGCCTCAGTAATTAAATGCTTAAAGGCTTTTCCTTTTTCACTGTTGCTTGGCTGAGTGTCCACTGAGCAGAGAACAGTCTCATTCTCCTTGCAGAGCTCTGTTGGGCCATGCAGGGTAAGGCAGAGCTTTGCCAGCTGGGCTGCAGAGTCTTCACTCTGTGTGAAGGGTGAGGGAGACTGCTTAGAGTCCTGAGGACCCTAAATGTGTGCAGCTTTTCTGCAGCATGGCAGAGTTATCTGCATCTTAAGAGGTTTAATATTAATCTCTTAGATGCTGGAAGCCTCATGAGACATTTTGGAGTTCAGAGAAGCACGGTGAGAGGGCTTTGATGTGCTGGGTGCTGCCCTGCTGCCCTGTTCTGGTCTGGGCAGGGTTGCTGCTGGGCAGTGCTGCCTCAAACTGCGTGCTGTGCAGTGAGGTGGGCACCCCTCCACACTGCCCAGGCCTCTCCCCACTGAAGTGAGGGGCCAGAAATCCCAGCTGGGGTCAGTCCTGCACTCACCATATGGGAACTGGTTGATTAATGTCTACTGATGGCTGGAACAGCAGGCTCAGCTGGTGCACGGAGAGAAAGAGCATCAGAACTGCTCTCTTCCTGCCAGTGCAGGTAGAGGGAGCCACTGCTTGCCCTGCAGAGGAGGAACCCCTGGACAGAAGGGTCAGGGCTGATCTCCAGGAGTTGATCTAGGACAAGGCACACTTTGTAGCTGATGGGTATGCTGTGAGCAGCCCCCCTGCATGATGCAGGGACCGCTCCTGTGCCTCCCTGAGAGGCAGCCTGCAGTCCCTGACTGCAGGTGCTTCTGAGCAGCTTTCCTCCATAGTGGAGCTTGACTGCTGATGAAGGCTGTGCTGATGAGTTCATTAGCAGAGGAATCTGAGGAGATACTTTCTCTGGGGGTGCAAGACTGGTCCCATTGCGAAATCCCTCCTCAGCACAGCTGTCTGAGACCAGAAACAAAGAGCAGAGCCTCCCCTGGGGCTGGCTGGAGCAGTGACAGGAACACAGTCTGGGGTCATAGAAACCAAAATGTGGAGTGGGATGCTGCCCTTAGGAGTAGCTGGATAGCATCACTGGCTCTTCATTCATCTGTGTGTGTGTGTGTATCTCAGCTAGGTGCTCTTCTCCCTCAGCAGAGAAGCATGCCCAGTGCAGGGGCTAGAGGGGTTCCATCCATGGCTGCCTGGACACACACACAATCATCCCTTTCACTTACTCCCTGGAAAGTCAGCTCTGCTCCTTGCACACAGCTGTGGTTGGGCTGGAATGTGAGGTGGTGCTTTCACTTGCAGCTGGATCTGGAGGACTGTTCTCATCGAGGCCATGGTTGTATTGTGAAACTCCTTTAGGTCATCTCAGCCAAATGGGAGATGTTGATACTTCACAGGCTAACGTTGGGTTCTGTATCACCCAGCAGATCTTAGGTACTGCTTGAGGGGAAAATGCTCTGCTCAGAGAGGCCCCAGGACTGCAGCCTGAGTGCAGGCAGCTCGTGCCCTCAGGAACTGAGATGGGAGAAGAAAGAGCCCTCAGTCAAGTGAAAGCTCTGGTTTGTCATTTACTTCCTGCCCATTAATGCCCTTGCTACTTAATAGAGGAGTAGCACCAACGGGCTATTGAAGGGCTGATGATACTCAGAGCTGTTAATCATCACAGAGGAGCTTGTGTAGCACCTGCTTATGCTGCAGACTAAAGCCAACCCTTGTCACTGCAGGTTGGGGAGCAGTAAGTCTTACCTGCTGCAGACATGGTGCCAGCAGACACAGTTGAGGCACCTATTAGCTATGCCTGAGTTGCAGAAACACTGTGGGCTGTGGGAGTGAAGCCAGTTAGGGGGGCAGAGGCAGTGCTTTAGCCCTCCTTCCAGCTGGCACTTGCATTGCTCACATCCTGCACTTTTATTGGATTCTTCTTTTTTCTGTCTTTTAAAATGAATTTCCTAGAACAGCATCCAGCCTGCTCCCCTGGGAAGGCTCTGAGCATCAGGGCCTGCCACGGACTCTGCTGCTGCCTAGCTGTACACTGGTGGTAGCAGTAGCTGCCACGATGCCACAGCTGCCCTCCTGCATCCCCACATGCTGATAGGGACACCACCACCATGGTGATCTTTCCTTGCCATGCAGCCAGCAAGCTTCTGGAGATGAGGGCAGTGGGAAGAAATCTCCCAGCATCTCAGGGCCAAAACAGCACCCCAGTGCCTGGCTTGGCTGCTGCTGCCCAGAAAGAGAGGCACCTTTTTCTCTTGGTATTTAGATTTTAGATTCTGCCTTATTAGGCAGAAGCTGCACTTTTACCATTTAGGTCAGGATGGGGGAATGCTAGACTCAGCCCAAATCTGGCAGTGTCTGTGTCTTCCCCCCCCCTCCTCAAAGGAAAACACTTCCTAAGGACAGGCACCATTGGAATACTTTCTCTTGGAAAAAACAATCAAAGGGGCTAGAGAAAAACAAACTTATCACAAGTGAAACAAACTCAGCCTGAAGTATAAGGAGGGCCCAGGGCAAAGGCCAGACTGGAAAAAGAAGAGTTGACCCTGAAATGAGAGTGAGAGTCTCATGTCCTGAGTCGGCTGGGAGTGAGGGGGGCTTTGGGGTGCTTCTGTGGGAGAGTTTAACTTGTGGGTGTTACCTGTCAGGCAAGGTGTGCAGAGAGACTCCAGGGCCAGGGAAGGCTCCCTTTGCAAGCGCAGCTCTGGTCCCAGAGGGACAATGTTCCTCTGGAGGGACTTGGGAGCACCAGGGGTGTCCTGGAGCAGAGCTGTTCACTTCTGGTGTTTGTCTTTGGATACAGGTGCCACAAACCCAACCAGAATCCAAAGCCTCCTATGGGAGAGGAGTGTGGTGTGCCATCAGAGCCCAGGGCCTTGTGTGTGGAGAAGGATACAGCTGGGGATCACATCCACACTGATCCATTCCCTGGAACACTCAGGAAGAGTTAGTGCCAGCTGTCGAGGCCACAGAGCTGCCACAAAGGACTTGCTCTCACTGTAGCAGATACAAGGCACATCAAATACTCTGTGGTAGCTGCATTTTGGCTGTGGGGTACACTCAGTTTAGGCCTCAGAGCATTAGTGAAGCCTGTGCTATTGAGAGCAGGATTCTGCTTAAAGCCTGCAAGTGTGCTGCTCCTGCAGCCCCTGCCCTGGCAATAGCAGAGGGCAGAGCAGCTGGCTCTTAAAGTAGCTTTCTAAAACCTGTTTTCATAGAATCATAGGATCATAGACTGGCATGGGTTGGAAGGGACCCCAAGGGTCACAGAGCTCCAACCCCCTGCCACAGGCAGGGACACCAACCTCAGGCCTGGAGCTACACAAGGTTGCCCAGGGCCCCATCCAATCTGGCCTTGAACACCCCCAGACACGGGGCACCCACCCCCTCTCTGGGCAGCCTGTTCCAGCCCCTCACCACTCTCTCTGGAAAGAACTTCCCCCTAATATCCAATCTAACCCTTCCTTCCTTCAGCTTTAATCCATCCCCCTTGTCCTGCCAGTGTCTGTCCTTTGAACAAGCTGATTCCCCTCCTGTTCCTCTGCTCCCTTCAGGGACTGGCAGGCTGCAATGAGGTCCCCCCACAGCCTTCTCTTCTCCAGGCTGACCCAGCCCAGCTCCCTCAGCCTCTCTTTGTAGGGCAGCTGCTCCAGCCCTCTGAGCATCTCTGTGGCTCCTCTGACCCCTCTCCAACAGCCCCACATTTTCCAGTCTTGAAGAAACCAGAAGAGAAATAATCCATACATTGGCTTTCCTATAGCATGCAGCCAGGTCCAGCCGTTCCCAGTTTGCCTGTCAGGTCTACGTGCTGGAAGCAGTTGCTTCCCTCACCTGGGCCTGCAGCCCGTGCCCGTGGTGCAGAGGGAACGGCCTCAGCCCCGGCCGTGCAGAGGAGCGGTGTGTGGGAACAGGAGGCCATGCTGTTCCTGAACCAGACATGGGGCAGGGAGGCTTCTTCTCTGGAGACTTCAATTTTGTTTATTCAGACAAAACTGGATTCCAATTGCTGCAGCTGGCTTTGGGAGCAGAACAGCAAGAACAGCCTTTGCAGCCTTCAGCCACTGGAGCTAGAAAAAGCCTCACTGTGAGTGTTTGCTGCTGCTCTCCCTTCTGTCCCTGCTCTCCCTTCCATCCCCAGGCCTGTGGTGGCTCTGGATTCACAAATGGGCTTTCTGTGACAAGAGTCTTAGTCACCTTTGAGTACCCTGTGTCTGCCAGTACTGGGGGAAGAAGCTCACTGGAGGGGCTGGCAGGTCACTGGGCTCTCAGCTTTGGAGACCAGGGGAAGGGGGCTCTGTGCTCAGTGCTTCTGCCCTTTTTCTGCTCTCCTAGCACCAGAGGACTCACTGGAGCTGAGGTCTGCTCCAGGCACAGGCATAAGCACAGGAACACTTCCTCACCTGTGGGGAGAGAAGTGTGTAGAGACCATGAAGAAGCTGAGGAGCTGCAAGCTGAGATGGGTCCCTGCAGTGTTTGGGGATGCTTTTGTATTGTGACACCTGCTTGGCAGCTGCATGCTGTGAGGCATTGTTGAAAGGACACCAGTCCAGGCTAACCTAGAGAAATTAAAACTGAATACTGCCTCTGACTCCCACCCCCTCCATGTGCCTTTGTTTCAGGTCCTTGGAAGCTCAGGCAAACTCTACACCTGCTACAGTTCCTGCCACTTCTGCACGTGTCCTGCTTTTGGCTTTACAGTGCTGCAGAAGAGCGAGAGCCTTCTGGTGAGTGGTCTGCCTGAACGTGGGACAGGGAGTGGGGCAGAGGGGCTGTGCTCTGCTCCTTCAACCTGGGCAGCCTGAAGTTTCCAAGGGAGCAAACACACAAGTGTTGAGTTGGCCACACTGTGTGATCTGGCCTCTGGGAGTCATGGTATTTGGGTGGAGTTAGGCCCTACAAGGGTTAGGGAATGCTTTTGTTCTTAATTATGTGTACTGCTCTGACTTTCAAGAGATGAATAACCCCCAGTCTCTTGGAACAAGGGCTGCTGGTGCTAATGGGACTGTTGCACCGAGCCTGGCTGCTCCAGGGGTGCAGTTCACCTGCTGCCAGTGAGGAAGAGCTCGGGGTAACCAGCTGGGCTGCACCTGAGGGAAGGGCAGCAGGGAGCTGGTAACACTTTGATGAGTGTCAGATCCCTGTATTACATCATCCTGGGGGCAGCTGGAGCACCAGCCTGTGCCAGGGCTCGGTGTGCCAAGAGGGAACCAGGTTCCTGGGAAGGCTGAGCGCTTCATTAGACCCATTCTGGCCAGGATGGATATTTGTGGCTTCTAGATAGAGCATGACATTCCTGTGTGGCTCCTGCTGTTAACTTGGCTGCACTGTTATTTGCAGTGCAAACATATACTTGCTGTCTACCTCAGTCGGGCCATGGGAGCCTGCCAGAAACTGTCTGTCTCTGAGGAGCAGCTCACAAGCATCTTACTGGCTGAAGAAGAGGATGAAAGATGAAGGATTTGGATCACATGTGGATATCCTTCTGTGTAGCCTCCTGGCTGTATAGCTGGCATTTGTCATATCTACAAGACTGCCAAATGTTCATTGTGCCTGGTAGGTTTCTTCCTGTGCTGCATCCAAGTGTGACATTAATTACCAGCCTTGCACTGATAGATTAATTAATAAATGTAAGAAGCCTGTGTTGACTTCAGTTTCATTTATTTAGGCTATTCTTGGGATTTCTGAAGCTGTGTGAGCTGTCTAATACTGTGTGTTTGTGATGTGGGGACACAAACAGTCCAGCAGGCCTCTGGGTGATCCAGGAAACCTTATAACCCCTTGTACTTTGACTAACCCCACCACCCTGCCCGTGCCTGCGTGGCTTTGTGGAGTTGGCTTTAGAGCTGGCTCCTCAGAGCAATTCCTGGTTCAGGGCTTAGAGCAGGGACCCCTCAGCATCTCAGATCAGTGCTCCTGCTGTCTGTACTGCAACACAGGATCTTTGGAAGCATCACCCTGGCTGTTGTGCTTTTAAATCAACCCATTTCAGACAACCCCACCACCTCATGCTAGCAGCCAGGGCAAGGCTGTCCACGTCAGACACGGGGCAAAGGAGACCACTCCTCTCCCACCCCACACACCAGCTGCTGAGCTGGGAACCCACTCCTCCCAGCTCCAAGGCTCCCTGAGGTCAGGCTCCTCCTCGAGTGCAGCGTGGCCTCGTATCACACACACTGAACACACCACCGCACGAAATAATGGGGCACAGGCTGAGCCAGGTTGTGTAGGTGGTAAATTAAGCATTTTGTATGTAAATAACAGTTACTGCAAGTACAAAATCTGCACAACATGAGGAAAACACATCCATCCTCTGGGTATCAGAGCAGTAACGAGTGAGAGCTGAGTAGCTACAGCTGCACTCACCACAGAACGTTCCTCTGCCATTGTCACTTCACATTTTTATAGAACCCTTCAGAGCTTTTTGGGGGGAAGAAAGGGGGGGGGGTCAAGGAAGGGTGCCCTATTTTTATTTTGCCTTAAAATGACTTTGGCTCAGATCCAAAAAGGCACTTTATGTGCCTAAAGACCACGGTGACCCAGGCTGTAGTTAATAACAACCTGCTGGCACAGTCGTACTACGGAAACACCGCATCTGTCTGTGGGAATTCTGGCTCGGAGGAGGTGTAGGGAAGGTACCAGTAGTGGATGTGAGCTGCAGTGTGAGCTGTCACACACAAGTGAGTGTTCTGGGCCCAGCTCTCCCTATCACAGTGCTGGGTGTTTCCATCTATTTGTGCTGTCCAGAGTTTGGTTCCCTTTTTTTTTTCAGCCAGCAGGAGAGGAGAGATTCCATTCTGTGTTGTAAGGAGAAATGTGGCTCACAACCACTTTGCTACAGTGCCAGACCTGCAGGTGAAACCCTGCTCGTTTCCAGCCATGATTAACAGGAGGAACACAGCCAAAGATAATACAGGAGGCAAGGAATGAAAGGAGGAGAGACTCAGACCCTGCCCAAATGGCAGGAGGTGGCTACATGTGTTAGCTGGACTATGACCAAGGCAGATGCAGCGAAGCTGAATGGGGCTCTTACAGGAGAAACACATGGGACAGTAACTTCAACTGTAGAGGTTTTTTTTGGAAATGCTGGTATCTGAGATACCGAGCTGTGGCTAAATTTGGACATTAGATAAACATGTACAAAGCCATTCAGAGTTCACTGGTGATTCACCAAGGTTTGGGGCTGGATCTTACAACCGAGCCGCTACGCACACGGTAGGGAAATCCATGGCTCCTGTCAGCCATCCTCTGGCACCCCTGCAGCTGCTGCCTGCTGGTCACACTGGCTGATGCTGCAGGAATGGGATGTCTTCAGATTGGTGTCTCAGCTTATTTACACCATTTTTTTTTTGTCTTTATAATAAGCCAGAGAAATTAAATTCTTGGGGTTTTACCTTACACCCCTTCTAGTGCAACGCAGTTAAAAAAATAGCTGATTTCTATACGATTCAAGTACAATTTATCAGGGACAAACTGCTCCAGGCATCAGTCCATCCACTGGCTGTGTTTAAACTTCCTTCCCTGCTGCCTGGCTCCCAAAGGCCTGCTCTCCAACTGCCTCCCTGCGTGGGTCACTGCTGCAAGCCACGTTTCTGCACCCCCCAGCTTCACACTGCTCACACAGCGATGCTGCTGGCACTGAGTACTTCAGGGAGTGATGGTGCCACTTGGCCACGCAGGAACCTTCAGGCACATCTCCTGTATGCAGGTCTGAGCAAGGACAGCTCTGTCCCTGGACCAGAGGGTTTGGTGTTTTCCAGCCTCCCCTCCCTCTTCCTCTCAGCTGTGGAATGAAACTGCCCTGCAAAATAAAAGGCAGGCCAGAGTCACTGGTTGATTAGAGCAGCCTGGAGAAGTGGAGCTCGTGCTTCAGAAATGGATGTGCTGCCCTTTCTACCTTTGCCTGGTTCTGCGTATCGCAGCTCCCTGTTAAATCTGGTGCAGCAACTGCTGCTCTGGTTGCAGAGTCATTAACTAGCAGTGCAAACACAGACTGCTCCTCTGTGGAGGGGGCTTTGTGCTCACAGAGGGCCAGGACTCAGTGGCTCTCTGCAGCGGCCGGGCTAGACAATCTGCAGGGTGAGCTTGGCCAAACTCAGGTTCCCAGCCAAGGCGTTCTACCTTCTCAAGCAGATCAGCTCCCTTCCAGTCTCATTTGCTACTGATGCAGTTTAGGATTAAACCAAATACAAAAATAAAGCTCACTAGTAGAAAAAAACCCAAAGCAAGCACTCGCTGCTCCTGGGGATTACTGGGCTACATGGGAGCCCCAGCAAGACCCAGTGTTTAATAATCAGGTGAGCTGCAGCATCCAGCTCTCACAGCTAAAACCTGCACTTTGGGAAGCATGGCAAGGCTGTCAGGTTTTGTCATGGGAGTGAAAAAACACCAACCCCTTAGTGTAGCACTCATGTCACCACGGCAGCGTTTTCATGCTGACTCTGGACCAGGCAAACTGAGACCATTCCAGCACTTCAGCCTTTTGCATTTTGACAGCTGGAACCAGATTTAAACCCAAACCTGAAGCACAATCCCGTAGACTACAGTGATTTGAAGGCAGTAACACTGTGGCTCTAAAGCTTCAGTCAGCTCTGTTCTGACATTTTTCCTCTTCCATTAGGACTTCTGTAACTGGGGCCAAAAATAGCCAGCCAGTTCTCATCTTGTTTTCCCATCAACAGGGTCGCATCCCTCAGAGCCTGGAACACAGATTCAGTTTCACACCAGCAACTGGGCTAAGTTAAGACATTTTTTTTCCCATCAGAGAATACTAGCTGCATCAAACAATTGATGGAATAATTAGGGTATTACCAAAGTGCTGTCAAGTATGGACTTAAAGAACCCAAAACCAGACACAAAATTATTACTCCTAAGTGAATCTAAAGATTAAAAAATAATAATAATAATAACAACAACAATAATTAAAGATCCTAGGACTTGACACGAGCAGCACAATTGGGGAAACACCCCCCAGCAAGTGGGTCTTCCACAGTCATTGTCTGACCTGGAAAGGAAACACGAGACGCTCACCAGCACTCTGACAACCTGGGGTTCACAGTCAAGGGTGAGCTGCACTCAGTCTCCCCCGGTCAGGTTATTCCTCTAGGAGGCACTATGTTAATTAAAAAACAAATGAATAAAAAAATAAAATACAGCTGCATAACTGCATAGTGGTCATCTCAGAGCAACTCCTCTCGGAGTCAGCTGTGACTAGTCACATAGGCACAGGGAAGGGTAGTGTCAGGGACGGACTGCAAAACCCCAGGAGCAGGCTGGGCATGGTCATACAGTCACAGAGGCTACTGGGGACTGAATGTTGGTGACAGTCAGGTGCTGGTTGTTGTCAGTGGCGCACTTGGGGATGTCATCTGTCTTACAGAGGATCTTGGATATGATCTTGCGGAAGGTGTAGCGGAAGTCCCTGATCCTGTAGGCATAGATGATGGGGTTGATGACAGAGTTGGCGTGGGAGAGGATGATGGCCATATACATCACCCACTCAGGCTTGGATTTGGAGAAGTCCTCATGGAAGTGAGTGATGCAGTTCAAGATATGCAGGGGCAGCCAACAGAAGGCAAAAAATCCTACAATGATGGCCAGAGACTTGGCTGCGTGGATCTCCTTCTGCAGTGTGGTCCTGGAGTTGCCCATCAGTTCAATCTGATGCAACTGCTTGCAGGCAACCATGAATATCTTAATGTAGATTCCCAGCATGATAACAAGTGGAAGCAGCACGCAGCCGAAGAAGTTGAAGTACACCATGTAGCTCATCGTCACCACATTCTCAAAGAAGCATGAGATGAAGCAGCCATGGTGCTCTGTCCCAGTGTCAGCCCCTGTCTCGTTGGTGGCATTGGGACAACTGCTCATGGCTTTATTCCAGCCCATAAGTGGAGTCAGTCCAATCCCAAAGGACAGGAGCCACAGCATGGCAATGAGTCCTCTTGCCCGCTTGCCAGTCACCAGGCTGTTATACCTACAGCATCAGGGACAAAACCGAGACAGAGACATGAAATAAGGCAGTGCTCATGACTTCCCTGTGGTGAAAGTCACCAGCATTTTGGCCAATACCACAGAAGCCCCACCCACACCCAGGTGGGAACCTCACCTCTGCCATCACCAGAGGGCTAGAAAAAGCTCACCTGTGCTCTACGCCTCCACAAAATGATGCGGGGAGGTGACTCACTTACTACTCCTGAGAGGTGCCAAGCACCAGCCCTGCCCATGAACATCCTTCATGAGCATCCTGGCAAGGACTTGGAGTCTTAAAAAACCCCAGCTTTCTCATTGCCCGAGCCTAAACCACCAGCTAAAAGGAGGGCAAGAGCAGGGGAAATGCTCACTCTGTAACCACTGACTTACTCTGCTGCTCCAAACATCCATTACTGGGCACGCCAGAGCATGTTGCTGGGCTACAGGAACTCCTGGGCTGACCTATTGCAGCTGAGACAATGCTGGCTCGCAGCTCTGCTCTGGGACGAGTAGCTGAAGACTTAACCAGCAGTGGCAGCCTTGACACCCCAGCCCACTCGCTTCAGCTTGGGCTGCTCTCACAACTGCAGCGATGCTGGCTTCCTCTGGAGACATCCGTAATGGATGTCCCTTCCCATGCTGCCTCATCCACAAAGGTGGGAAGTACACGTGTGTGGAAACCAGCTTCCCAAACAATGGCTGGCTGACACAGGCCAGACTGCAGCCCACGCGAGCTTGTTCTGGCTGGATAACAAACACCCTGAGAGACTTTCCTGGGCCAGCAGCTGAAAGCAACTGCTGATGCTGGACTGCTCAGGAGAGTTCCAAGTCGGGGGTTGTGTCTCCATGGAGTCTCACATCCAGGCACAGAGCTGGGACCCAGGGACACTGGGCTCTACTGTCCCACACAGACAATGCTTGTGCTCTGCTGACCCACTGTAACTGGTTGTAAAGATGCAGATTTTTAAATGAATGCCTTCCTTGGGCACCTGCTGCTCTCATGTGTTATAAAGAAGCTCCCTGGTGGCCTAGGGACAAGGTGATGCAGTGCTGAGGGGCACAGAGCAGTGCACTGCCCCACACCTCCCCTCCAGAACCCAGATGCTCAGAGACGCAAATGGAGCTGGAACCTAAAGCAACAAAGACTAAGGTGATTGGGGTGCAACCAAAACAGATGCCCACACCAGACCACCTGTCAGCTCACGTTTTGGAGATAATGAAGAACTCGGGGGCTGCCAGAAAGACAACTTGAGAAACCCATTCCTGTCCTCTCCACAGCCAGTTAGCGTCTGCTGGCTGACACACGTTCCCCCCTTCCCACACCCTTCTCTCAGTGCTTGTTTACTCTGGCTTGGCTGCCCTGCTCCTCCTTTCCTAAGAACGTTTGTTCTGATTTTCTTCCGGCCCGTGAGGCAGGGGAGGGTTTTATTCCCACAGAACCACAGCTGTGCCTGTGAATCACGCTGCGGTCGCCCTCCGCCTGAGCTGTGTGAGCTGTGTGTCCCTCTCCTCCTGCAAGCTACAAAGTCAGGAGGGTAAGTGGGGGGGGGATCTGCCAACATGAACCGAGTAGCAACAAGGGGCTGGGGGGAGCCCTCACCTCCTTCTGCATGGCCACGGTGGCAGGGCTCGCTTTGGGCACGTCAGGGCTGGGCAAGAGGATGTGGAAGCAGCAGCTGCATTTAAGGAACCCTGAACAGCAAACCCACTCCATAGGGTAGATGTCCAAAGGGCAGGTCTGGCCTGAAGGGGTTTCTCCTGCACTGTTCTCTCATTATTGCTAGGTCTCACTGCTTCAGAAGATGAGAAAATATCAGATGGGGCTTCAGTGAGGCCAAGCCTATTGATCTCAAAACCCTGGGTTAAGTTTTCAGGAACTGGAGCTGGTCTGGGGTTGTGGGGTCTGAAGATGTTAAGATTTACTTCAGGGCAAGTTCCCAAAAATCCATTCTCTTGGCCGAGTCTGAGTCTCAAGCTGCAACATCAGCCAAGCTCAGCCAGTGCTGCAGGAGCTCCACACGTGGGAAGAGAACACCCACGGCTCCTTGGCTTGCACTAGCCACGCTTAGCTGATCACTTCAGCTGCATCTCTGCTGCCTTGGTCATGTCATATCCCAAACACTATTGCAGTGAGACTGGAAAATGCAAAAGGGACCACTGTTCAGAAAGAGAGCCCAAGGCACAGTCGCTGTGGCTCAGAGTGCCACATCAAGGTCTGTCCTCTCCAGGCTGGTGACATTCGGTGCTGTCTCTTGCTGAAAACTTATGATCCCAAATAAGGCTTCTTTCATCTGCTCCTGTCCTAAACTCTTCTGCAAAGATAAAGCTTGGCTTGGAGGTTTACAAAACCATTGAAGTCGCTTAATTTTCTAGTGGCAGTAATGGCGGCATGTTTGTTTTAGGGTAGGTTGCTCCTCCCCAGCACACCCAGCAGAGCTACAGCCAGGGAGGGTCACGTTCAAACTGGGGCCCCTTCTGCAATGAGGTGGAGGAGATCACAGAATCACAAGGTTGGAAAAGACCTTTCAGATCATCGAGTCCAACCATCCCTGTCCTATGCTGACCCACATCCCTGAGCACCTCATCTACCTGTCTGTTAAACACATCCAAGGACTCAGCCGCCTCCCTGGGTAGCCTGTTCCAGGCCCTGTCGACCCTTTCAGGGAAGAAATCTTTCCTAACACCTCATTTGAACCTGCCAAAGATGGAAGAACGTGCTGCACTCGGGGTCTGCAGGAGCCAGAGCTGAGCAGAGCAGAGAGGGCTGCGGGCCTGTCGGCACGAGCAAGAGATGCTGGAGACAGTTATTCACCGTGCAGCACGTGCTTCTCAGGCTAGCTCTTTATTTTCTCAGGGATGCATTGCCAATTCCTCCCAACAGCTCTCCGTTCTGTGAGCTGATCCCTGGGAAGGAGGGTGAGCTGTGTGACCACAGAGAAGGGGCACTGCTGGTTGCTGAGCTACCAGCCAGAAGAGGCTAAAGGGAAATTATAGATAGTTCTGGGTTCTAAAACTCTTCACTAATTACCTTGCTATTGCCTTAATACACTTATTATTAGCCCTGATACTTAATACACTTATTATTAGCCCTGATACTTAATACACTCATTATTAGCCTTGATACCGCCCGGAGGTTAAGCACGTGCTTAAAAATCAAGGTGTCTGTGACCATTAACAGATGAAGGCACGAAGAGGCTCGTTCTGAGCCGCTGCACCCAACTTGTCATAAACCACCACTGAGAAAAGCAGGCATGGGCTGCAAGACACCTGAGACCCAACTTCTGGCCTAAGCTCTATGAAACGTGCTTGGACAGTGAGGAACCAACAGATTTTCACAGCTCTGAATGCTCCAGCAAACCTCTCCTCCTTTCTCTTCCAGGCTTAATATTATTAGGCAAAACCCGATTAAAGTAAATTTACCCACCTAAGTCTGCTCAATTAACACAGGACAAATATTGAATCTCCTCCATGTCTCTGCCCAGGGGCATCAAATGTTGCTTTAATGTAAATAACAGCAGAATAGTTTAAAATGATTTATTGGGATGAAATAACCTGGCAATGCATTAGTTCCTTTCGCAGCGCCAGGCAAAGCCTCTTTGCTGGCTTAATCATCACAAAGCAGCTTGTTACCCCAGCTCCCACCCACTGCCCCTGCTGCTGCTGCCCCGATGCCAGTCCCCACTGTGCTGCCATCACAGAGTAAGTCAGGGTCTGTTCTTCCAACATGCATAACTCTACATTGGCCACTGGCACCACAGTCATGCAGCCCAGGCTGCTGTGGGGCAAACACTTTAAGGCAAGTTCAGCAGCTCTTACAAGGTGTAACCAGGCACAAGCACCAGGCTGGGGCCTGGGCACATGCCAGGGCACAAGACGGCTCTGCCACTGCCACTGGGCTGTGGAGCGAGCACCCATGCTGCGCTGAGGCTGGAGGAGATGTCTCCTGAGCTGCCCATGGGCTGGAGATGGTGTCCTTCACCCAGAGACATGGCTGTTGCCCATGGCCTCTCCTCTCCAGTGAAGGTCCACAGCTCTTCTGGAAGACCATCACGGTACTCACTGAAGTGACCAAGCTGCCCCTTAGCGCAGGGTGCAGGAAGGCCCTCTGCACTCTCCATGCTGGTAGGAGGGTCAGCAGGTTGGGGTCCCAACAGACCATTTACCAGAGCTGGACACCAGCTGAGTCACCGGTAGGCATTGCCCAGGGCAGCTGGAGCAGAGCGGGACATGCTGCCAGCCTGCAGCCAGCACAGCCTCTCCCAGGCAGGAGTCAGGCTCCTGGCTGGCAGGGACGGAGTCACGTCCTGCACGTACCTGGCATGTCCCCACCAGCCCTGCAGCGATCCCCAGAGATCCCCCAAGCAGATGCAGATGGGGGGAAATCCCCGCTGGTCCCAGGAGGATGAACAGACCCACCGTGGTGGTGCCACACACCCACTCGCCTGGTGCCTGGTGGAGTCTGATGGTGGCCCAGACCGTGATGTTGGCCTGGGCCCTGGCTGGCAAGGTGCTGAGTCAATAAACCTGAGGGTAGTGAGGAGCAGAGCTGATAGCAAGTTGTTTTGCTGGGCATTTGTGATGTGTTGGTGAACAAAAGGGTGATCTGCAAGCTGAGGAACTGTGCCAGCACTTGGTACCACATGCTAATCAGGGCTACAGTGTGGGGTCTGCCTTGCTCAGCAGCATCTGACCACACAGCATAGGGCAGGCAGGCAAGATGTGAGCGCTGTGCCTGTCACCTGCAGTGTGGCGTGACCCCCTTATGCTTGTTGACCATCCCCAAAGTCTTTCCCTAAGCCCCCTGCTACTGGGTCACTGTTGGAGACATGAAAATGAGTTCCATCATCTCTGCCATGGTCTGAAGACCTGCAGCTGGTAATGTGGAAGATACGGTGTGGGTCCTGGCTCCTCAAGTGTCTGCAAGAGGATATCCACCTGCTTGGGTAGTACTGCTGTCCCCTGTCCTCACTGGGTGCTGAGTACAGTCCCTCAGGCTGGCTGAGATGCAGCTTCGTCTTGCCAGCAGCCCCCAAAAGCTGCTGGGTTGTGCTGGTGAGAGACGCACTCAGACCCCAGGTGTTTGTGCCATGATGAATTTGCAGCATTAATGTTCCATCAGGAAACTCCTCTCTCATGACAGAGCCTCCCAGGCTTGTTTATCCAAGCATCCACCTATGGAACATCTCTGCCTCCTGCAACCAGAACTGGGAAGAGCCTGGGGGGTCCCAAACCTTGTCCTGGCACCTTCAGAGCATGGTGTAGGGAAGCACTGTGAGTCGGGCAAGGCACAGCTCTGTCCCTGCACACATCTGCTCTGGAGGCAGTGCTAGGGCATGATGCCCTCCACTGCCCTTCCTGCAACCCTCCCCATCCCATGCCCAGGCTGCCGGATGCGGGGAGGTGAGCGGATGGAGAGGCTGGAGACCCCAGGCCACGCAGGTGCTCTGATACAAAAAAGCAGTGATAATTTATACATTTCTATTTTAAGTGTGAAGGAAAATACACAGACACCTCCATTCACAAGGGGAGAGTGAGCTGTTTGGCTGCCAAGCATTGTGTCCTTGTCATCTACTCGCAGCTGTACTTCCCATCATCTTGCTCTTTTTATTCCCCCTTCTCTTTTTGAGCTGTAACTACATGAACTAAGCACCACTGCTGCTGGGCTGTTTGCTCATGGGCAGCCATGGGATGGACACGACACACATCCAGGCAGGACATTAGAAATGACTCCTAAATTGCACATTTGGGGGTGCACAATGAGGGGAGAGAGGAAAAAGAAGCTGTGCTTTTTAACCAGGAAGGGGTTGGCAGTGACAGAGAGAAATCTGATCGGTGGTTACGCTATCAGCCAAGGAAGCAGGACATCTGTGTCTGTCCACGTCCAGTTGCAGATAAATCACTTCCTCCCACATCTGTCCCTATTGTCTGCTGGGGACAGCAGCAGCATCCCCCGCTCGCACTCCCGGCCTTCCGCTGGACGGGTCACTGTGAACACAGCAGCACGTGGAGCTCAGGTGAGCGCGCAGTGGGACAGGAGGCATCGCTCAGCACCCCCTGCTTCTGCCTGCCCCCACCACCGCTCCCATCACCTGATTCATGGGAAACCTGGGGGCCTGCAGTGGTCTAGCCCCTGCACCCCCACCCCGCAGGGGATGGAGGCAACGCTGGCCCAGTGGCCATCCTTAACCTGTTGAGTGGGAAGAAGTGAGCGCTCACAGGGTGACAACCCTCTCCCACCCCCAGTGCCGGGGGCACACACTTCCATGAGCACCCCCACCCAGCCAGGAGCACCTCACGTATGTGGGCAGCCCCGCTGTTGTGCAACCCTGGGTAACGACATGCAAATGAGGACACCAGGCCCTTGCAACACGACAGCCCAGCTGCAGACTGCTGCTGGAGCCTTGTCCCCTAAAGGGGGGGGTCTGTGTGTGGGTGCTGCTGTGAGCTTTGAGCAGGGGTGCTCAGGGAACCCAGCCTGGGCCTGGCTCCCATCCTCACAGCACGAGGAGGAACAGCTGCCTGCTCGCCTCCCCATGCTGGGAAGTTTCCATTCCCGTGTGAGGCAGCTAACCAGCAAGGTCACAGGTTGCCCTGCTTCTCGTTCAGATTCAGAGGAACACTAAAAGCCATTTAAAGACTGGAAGGCTTTAAAATCCTCTGGGGCTTACCCTCTGCTCGTTATACAGCAACATCAGCCTTCATCTGAACGACAAGCCAGCTGCTTTGAGCTACAAGGGGATGAAGACATGCCCAGTGTGAGGCGGGAGGATGTCAGGGCTGGGGCTGCTCTGTGCCTACCATACTGTTCATCTGCTCCCTAGGCTGAAGCAAGTCAACCTGGTGTAGAGGCATGGAGAAGATGGAGTGAGGCAGAGAAAGGCACAGTCGGCAGCACAGAGACCAGGATGAAGCGGTTCTGGCTGAGGACAGGCCCTTGGGTGGACACCAGCCATCTGCTGTTCCCAGATGAAGGCGGGGATGAGGGATGTCTGCCAGAAGCAAACCTGCTAGCTCCCCAGTTATAAAGACTCCAAATTGCTCTTCCCAGGACAAAACCAGACAAAACCCACTTGTGCTTCACACTCAGCCACAGCAGTGACAGGCTGGATGAGCTGGCTGTATGGAGGAGCACATTCCTTTCCTCATGGTGCCCTCTGGGCCACTGTGCCCCAGCCCACCCCATACAACCTACAACCATACCAGGTCCTGCAGCCTGTGAGCTTGGACTATTGTGTGCATACAGGTCTAAAACCCTTTCAGCAAGATGTCCACACCCATGTGCTTATCCCTTCTGAGAACTCCTCCTTCCCCGGGGTGGAGGCAGAGCAGCTGGAAATGAAGGTTGCCTTCACCAGCTCATCCCAGTTTATCCCCATATATCCCTCTGCAGTCTGGCACCTAGGCTCCGACACTGCCAGGGCAGGGGAAGGGCTGAAGGATGCTGGGTTTGTAGGGCCAGGAATGGGGAAGGAGTGATGCAGGGGAGCAGAGTTTTGGCCCAAAGCACCCTGCAAACAACATGCCTTTGGGTGAGCTGGCTGACTACAAGAAGCTGCAGCTCAGGCTGCTGTGAGGTGGGAGCTGGAGCGGGGGGGTGGGCATGGGTTTGCACAGCACTGTGTGCATGCTGAACACTGGCAGGACATGCAATGCAGACGTGTGAATGCATTTCTCACACGCGTGTGTTCACACAGGGGCAGGAGTTTGCAGTCCCTACCCGTGTCTGGCCGTAGGAGCTGGGCCGTCCTGCTCACACCACAGCCCACCCCGCAGCCTTGTAAGGTGAGAATAGGGGACTGAAAACTGAACTGAGACACCCAGAGTAGAAGCGGGGCGCAGGGCGGGCTGCGGGTTCCCTGCCCAAGCCTGACTCTGTGGGTCTGCCAGAAGCGTGCAGAGCTCCCCGGTGCACAGGAAGGAAATGAGCTCAGTGCTCTGCACACTGGCAAGCAACGACATCGAAACATAAGCAGCCACCTCAAGATGCCATGTGTAGGCTGGAGCATGTGATTCCCTCCCAGTTCACGCTTTGCAGGGTGTTTCTGAGGCCCTAAGCACAAAAGCCCAGTTCTCCCTACCAGGGACTGTGAGACTAGAGGAGCCTTACAAGCCTGCAGACCTCCATGGCTCTTCCCTGGCACCATCTGTGCTCCAGGACACCCAAGCCCAGCATGAGTTCCTGAGGCTGACATGTTTTATCATCCCAAACCTCCCAGAGCTGTTGCAGCCCAGGCGTGCGGCACCAGGGTGCCTGCGTTAAAGGGACCCAATTCAGAAGGAGGTGTGGGGTGCAAGGTGAGAGCCACCCTACACCCCGCTCCCTCAGATAGTGGATGGGGAGATGGCAGAGCTCATTGTTCTCCCTGTAATGAAACAAGGGCTAAAGGCCTTGCCAAAAGCCCAAACCACCAGCCTTTCCATCCACCAGCCCCACCAAGTTGCTACCGTCTGCCTTCCCTGCAGAGCCCTGTCCGACCTTCACAAGGGCTGAGGGGTCTTGCATGGTCAGCACCATGCCCAGTACCACTCACTCACACACCATCCCAGTGAGCTCCAGCAGCTTGTGGAACCTGATCCACCCCATCCTCACCTCCCTGCCCAAGTGCAGCTGCATTCCAACCAGCTGGTGACACAGCATCCAACCCCCATGTGCCAGATACACCAGTGCAGCACGATGGGCAGGTCTCATGGAAGAGACAGGGGGAAGAAGGATGTGGCCAACAGTCGCCCCCCTCAGCACCATGCTCCTGGGAGCCCCGAACTGGGGTTTACGTGGGAGGGGGGTGTTAGTGCAGGGGTGCTGGGTGAGGGGTGCTGATGCACAGTGCATCCTGAGGGGATGCAGGCAGTCCCCTGGCATGGTGGCACCGCTCCTGTCTGTGCAGATGCTCCTGCCTGTGACTGTGCTCCATCCCTTGTCCCCATCAGGTCCGGAAGCTCTGGTCCCAGCGCTGGGTGCCCACTCAGCACTGAAGGGTGAGTGTAAGGGCATGGACACACTCCCACACACAGGTTATTTGTGGCTCCTTCCCAGGCCTGATGTCACCCGTAGGATTAGGAGATAATCCGCTCTTTGGCACATACAATTCCCTGCGCCCACCGCCGTGAAAGCCGATGGGGAGGGGAGAGGACCGACACATCTGTAGGCACAGCTGGTGTCACTCATTCCCAGCACACTGTGGCCCAACAGGAGCCCACACCACGACCCCCCAGTGCAGCCAAGGGCTGGGGCAGAACACTCCTTAAAAGACTCTGTTTTGCAGACTGTGCTCATGGCTATGACAAACAGCAAGCTCATAAAGACCCCCAAGTACAAGCCTATTAATTAATAGAGCAAAAACGTTTAACTTGCAAAATAAACC
The DNA here is from genome assembly GCA_022605575.1 of Laterallus jamaicensis coturniculus. Classification (NCBI taxonomy): domain Eukaryota; kingdom Metazoa; phylum Chordata; class Aves; order Gruiformes; family Rallidae; genus Laterallus; species Laterallus jamaicensis. The sequence continues at coordinate 2,426,173 of JAKCOX010000025.1, read as the reverse complement.
AGTTTGCTGTCAAAACATTTGGGTTTAATACACGTTCTGCAGGGAGGTCCAAAGGGCTTACTTCCAGAGTAAAGTTCTGCTAGATCCCAAAAGCTGGGGAGGGGGTGTGTGTGTGTTTTAATCTCAAAATAACCTGTATATTTTACAGATTGAGCTGCCCAAACCTGAGAAAAGCTCCTAAACCCAAAGCTCTGGTGCCCTCAACTCACAGCCTGGAAGTGAGGTTTCCCACCACACACCCATTGCTCGTTGCTCCCTGACATCCATCCGCCTGCTACCTCCCAGCTTCTGCAGGAGCTGCCTCAGGGCAGAGGTCTCAATGACAATTAATTCCTTTCCTAATGGTGTTTTTGCTTTTTGAAGAGGGAAGTGACCCCTGAAGTAAGGGGGGGAGGGGAAAATGCAAACATTTAGGACAGGCATTTAAGGCAACCAGGCTGCTCATCACTAAAAATAGCTGTGATTCCCACCCCGGTTCATGGCCATGAGCAGATTATTCTGGAGGTTTTTATCGTGCTTCTACTTCCAGTCGGCTGCATCGGAAGCCCAGAGCGAGCGGCAGCCCTGTGACCTGCAGCCAGGCAAGCAGGCACTGCTGACCCTGGGGTGCAGCACAACCCCCCCCCCCCCCCCCCCCCCCCGTCCTGCCTGGGTCGAGCTCAACCGTCACCAACTTCCTTAGAAACATGATGGCTCCGTTGCTCAAGCGAAGCCATCAGCCCTGCGGCCTGCAGGGCCCGCAGCCATGTTTGCCAGGTTCTTGTGTATTAAATGTATTAATTGATAGTAACCTTGGCCAGGCCTGATGGATGGGGCCCTGGGCAACCTTGTGTAGCTCCAGGCCTGAGGTTGGTGGCCCTGCCTGTGGCAGGGGGGTTGGAGCTTTATGATCCTTAGGGTCCCTTCCAACCCTTGCCATTCTATGATTCTATGGGGGTGGGAGAGCATCCACAGTGCAGGAGTAACGCTGCCCGCCGTGCCGCTGGGGTCTCAGGACCCGGCACTGTGCCCCTGAGCTGCACATGAAGAGCCAAACAGGGCTGGGAGTTCAGCTGAAGGGCAACATGAGGATTTCCCTTCAGAAAGGAAATGAAGCAAGGGCAGAAGAAGAAAGAGCAGCCCCAATCCTGCGTGGCATTGAAGCCTAGGCGGCACGCAGAAAATGGCGGGGGGCGGCCAAGGCTCTGCAGAGGATTTCTCTCTCCTCACCAGTAGATCCAGCCCTCTCACCCACTGCCCAGCACCTCAAGATCTTTCCTGCAGCACAGGGCCCAAAACTGAGCCCAGAACGGAAGATACAGCTAGGACAATCCCCCACCTCATCCAGCTGGCCACACTGGTACAAACCCAGGGACATTTGTTCATGGTGAAGCCACCCAGGAGCATCAGCCTCGAGCTTCTGCTAGCAACAAAACTGAAGACAGGCAGGAGCTAAACTCAGGGAGGAAGGACAAGCACCAACACAGCTCAGGTGGAAGGAGTAATTTGGGATCATTCCCTCCCCACCCCAGCAGGACTCAGCCAGGGCATTTGCCTGGCAGGCAGCAGCAGCACAACGCTTGCTATCCCTCAGGAAGTCACCAGCCCAGCAAGGGCACACGTACCCTGGTGTCACACAGCGTGTTTCATTCTCCTGCTGCTCTCTAAATACAGATACACTTCTCCCTAATTCCTGACACATTTGTTCCAGGCATCTATCCATACCTACAGTTATTAGCCATGCCAAAGGAGTTTGGTTAATGCAAATGAAAGGGAAAGATTTGATTCCACCTACAAATCTTTGGCTCCCAGCGATGGGACTCAGGGGGAGGTGAAATCCAGCCCTGGAAAAGCCAGAGAGCAAAAGCCTGGCCCTGCTCTTGTGCCAGACAGATTCACTGCTGCAGAAAGATGCTCAACTGCAGGGCTTCGATTTTTTGCTGGGAGGAAGTGCTTCAGGGAAGCAAGCAAGCTTTTGGGGTGGCAGGTTGGCAGAGCAGGGATGGTGCTGTGACCTGGGGTGGCACAGGGATGGGCACACACACAGGCTACCTGGTTGGAAGCACCAGGGTCCAAGGCAGGGTTAGAGCACTCCTGAGGACAGGAGGTTGTGTCACCTCTCCCAGCTAGGGGAGAAGGGACCTGGGAAAGGCTCAGAGCTGCAGCTGTACCAAGTGGGCAGTGGGGTGGGGGCTTCTCCACAAACACTAAATCTGTCAAAACCAAAGAATGAGTTTCAAGGGGCAGAAAGAATTCATGGCTTCGGGTCAGATCCAGCAAATCTTTTTAGCCAGAAGAGAGAGAGGGTTCTAAAACACCCATTTAACATTTCACAAGGTTTGTGCTTTGCCATTGCCTAGATGGGAACCTCTTAGTTCCTTCCCAGTGAGGACACCTCTGCTTCAAAAAGCAGCACACAGCATGGGAAGGGTTAAGCAGCTCAAACCAAAGACCCTGCCAGGTTGGGCAGGATCACTTTGCTTCACTTGAAATCTGAAAACAGTTGCTGTTGCAGTTTGACTGAAACAATTTTCCCTCTTCCCCATGGGATTTTGTTTGGGTCCAGCCACAGAACTGAAAAATCCATTAGCCTGGCTGTAATGCAACCTTCTCCTGCACACCCCCGGGCTGCAGTCCTGCCCACCAGCCTCTCAGTGTGCTGAAATAGCCCTGAAATAGCATTAAATAACACAGCACAGTCAATACACACGAGCAGCTCTCAATGTCCCTGCTCCCACAGGGAGCTGGCGGTGCATTGGATGCAACAGGGATGCTTGCCTGCTCTGCAGCAACAGTGTTATCCATTGGAATTGCTAATAGGGCTCAGTATAAATAATGTTCTTAAATGTTTCAGACTTGATGGGCTGTTACCAGCCTCTGTGCTCATCTCCAGCACGAGCCTTTTAGCAAGAAAAACTTTTCCTAAGGTCTCCATTCCTCCAAACCGATGGCCAACTTTCCCTTTCCACAGCACAAGCCTCCTCCAGAAACCAGGTACTTACCTGAGGTGGGTGGCTGGATGAGTCCCTGCCCCCTCACCACAGGCAGCACTGGGGAGCACCTCGGGAAGAGCGATGCTGACAAGACAGCACTAACTAAGCCTTGGTTGGAAAACCATAGTACAGGAGAGATGTGTTTTGCCAGTGTATCTTTATAACCTCCTCTATGCTCTTTCAATCTTGGCTGTACAAACAAAAGCAGCTTCTCAGTCCCTAAATCTCCCGTTACCAAAGTGATGACCTGTCCGTTGCTCTGCACTCCTAGCAGAAGAAAACCCCCTCCTTCTAAAGGGGTTTTACTCACCAGTCACCTCTAAGATCAATGCAATGGGCCTCAACGCCCAGACCAAGCTTAATCCAAACCTGACAGTTAGACCAGCCTAGGATGGGACTCCTGGATCTCTGTGCCCAGCTAGGAAGCACTCATAGCAATCAAGGTAGGGCAGATAATGGCAGGACAAGGGGGATGGATTAAAGCTAAAGGAGGGAAGGGTTAGATTGGATATTAGGGGGAAGTTCTTTGCAGAGAGAGTGGTGAGGGGCTGGAACAGGCTGCCCAGAGAGGGGGTGGGTGCCCCGTGTCTGGGGGTGTTCAAGGCCAGGTTGGATGGGGCCCTGGGCAACCTTGTGTAGCTCCAGGCCTGAGGTTGGTGTCCCTGCCTGTGGCAGGGGGGTTGGAGCTCTGTGACCCTTGGGGTCCCTTCCAACCCTTGCCATTCTATGATTCTAAGGTGTTTGTGCAGCTGGAATAAAAGATTCAGCACAAGATGGGGTGGAAAAGCAGCTTTGGGAGAGGAATGGATGCTGGAGCAAGGCAGAACTGCTCTCAGGTTTCAGCCCCACGGGGGTAGGGACTGACCTAGTGGGAATCAAGCAAACCTGCAGAGCCCAGGATTGTGAAAGACAGGGGAGGGAAATACTTGCTATTTTGTCACTTAACAAAACCACTTCCCTCCTGCAGAGCTGTAACCGATCCCCTCTGAGCGTTTCTGATCTGCTCCCCTCGCTCCGGATTCCAGCGGAGGAGAAACCCATCTAACAGGATGCAACTTCCTCAGCCAAAGCACTGCAAGGAAAGTGCTTGTGGTACAAAGGAAGAGAGTTATAATTAACAGCTTGCCTGTACCAGGAGGTGTGAGTAAACCCAACCTTAAAAAAAACCCCCAACCTGCTTCCGTAGCCTCTGCTGTGCTGCTAGCTAGCCCCCATCCCGAGAAACCCCCAAACCAACGAATGGCAGAGGCACCAAAGCATTATCCACAGCCAACGGACACCTCTGAATCCAACCAGGTTTCCAAGATGCTGGCAGCAACCTGAGCAGATCTGCCCCACTCCCTCCCAGATGGATGAGGGCTGCAGCGTGGTTCTCATTGCTCTGCATCCCGTGGAATTTCCACGCTCCTATGACACTCAGCATTTCCACTACCTGCTCTTATCATCTGCCTGATGACTAATTACTGTTTGCCCAGTGAATGGGAGTTCTCCAGTGCAAGGTGCCAGAACAGGGTGAGGGGATTTTTTTTTTCTTTTTTAAGTCATTTTAGGGGGAATTTATTGCTGCCACAAGGGAAATGCCAGCAAAGAACAGAACCTAGGAGAGCTGCAGCTTGCAGAGTGGAGCTGAGGTCCCTGTGCTGAATCTGCCCTCCTTCTATGCCAGCTCCCAACTCTGACCAGTGCTCTGAGCAGTTCTGGATGCCCAGAGGGACTCCATCCATCCATCCATCCATCCATCCATCCATCCATCCATCCATCCATCCATCCATCCATCCATCCCTCCCTCTTTCACAAGGAGGAACACAGATGTGAAGAGGGCTGAGTCTGATGGGCTCAGCGCACTTGTAATGCAATGCCCAGGCTCTGGGGTGCTTAAGGAAGCACTGCACCAACTCCCTGTGAAATACACTCAGTGCATTTTGCCCCATTATATCACTCTCTCCCATGAATGAGAAGGAAACCAATTCATGCCTTTGCTACTGCACTTAGATGAAAGTTTAAAACCATAAAATCCTAAAACCTGGGGTAAGAATCCTTTCTCCTTCCCCTCTTAGAGACAGGGACCTTCTGGAGAGAGTCCAGAGAAGGGCGACAAAGTTGATTAGGGGTCTGGAACATCTCCCCTATGAGGAAAGGCTGAGTGAGCTGGGGCTGTTCAGCCTGGAAAAAAGAAGACTGAGGGGGGACCTAATCAGTGTTTATAAATATCTTAGACATGGGGTGCAGGGGGAATTGGCCAGTCCCTTTTCAGAGTCTGTGGGGACAGGACAAGGGGCAATGGCTGTAAGCTGGAGCACAGGAAGTTCCACACCAACATGGGGAGGAACTTTTCCCCAGTGAGGGTGCCAGAGCCCTGGGACAGGCTGCCCAGGGGGTGTGGAGTCTCCTTCTCTGGAGATATTCAAGTCTCGTCTGGACACCTATCTATGTAATATGAGATAGGGAGCTGCTTTGGCAGGGGGGTTGGACCCGAAGATCTCTTGAGGTCCCTTCCAACCCCTAAGATTCTGTGATTCTGTGAGTCTTTCATGGTGCATGCACAGAGCCAGCACTTTCTGATCTATACACTCACGTATGGTGCACTCTCAGAAGGAAAAGGTACAAGTACAAGCACAGAAATACAGTATCAGCTTCTGTAGATGCTACAAGTTGCACTTTCTGTCCATTCATTACATCCCTCTAAAGACAGCCTGGGCAGACTTCAGTCCTAGCTCCAAACATGAGGTCTGTACCAAGTCACAATCAGATCTGTTTTGAGATAACTTTCATCTCAGGATTGTGCCCTGAGCTCAGGAAGAGACAGCCAGCAAAACCACTTCTCTAACAGGCTGGGAAGTAGGAGAAAGAGCGGTTGCTCCTACATTTAATTACCTGGGAGATGCCCAGACTGCACTAACGGGGGCTGTATAAATACCTACATAGATTAGCTACAACTATCCCAAGCACACTACTACACCTCTGCATCCCCCCCACACACCCAAGCCACTGACCCTCCCAAGACAAACATCCCCAAGAAGCTGAGCTCAGAGGCAGGATACTGAGAGACTAATCCCAGACCTGCAGCAAACAAGGGCAAAACCCCCGGCGTTTTCCTCGCCACCATCACCATCACCACCCCCTGTGAGCAGCAAACCTCTTATGGCAAGGCTAGGGACCACAGGTCCCTGTGCAGCAGGGCAAGGGAGGTCACAGCCTGGGCTGCCAGGGAACGTGGTTACTCAGTGCTGCCCAGCCTCTTACCTCAGCGGGATCTTGATAGCCAGGTACCTGTCGATGGCCACTGCCAGCAAGCTGAAGATGGAGCTTTGGGTCAGCACCAGCACGAAGCAGGCGAAGAAGAGGCAACTATGAAAATCCACCTCGAACCCGATGCTGATGGTGATGGCGAAGGGGATGGCCAACAGCCCCACGGCGATGTCAGCCACGGCCAGGGACACCAGGAAATAGTTGGTGGCGTTCTTCAAGGTGCTGTTGATGGCCACGGCCCAGCAGACCAGCACGTTGCCAGCGATAGAGAGCACGGCGATGATCAGCTCCAGCACGATGTAGGTGGTTTTCATAGTGTCCATGGCGAGAGCCCTGGGCGAGGAGCCGGAGCTGTTCAGGGGAGAAAGGTACTTCCCAGCGGGCGCCCGGCCGCAGGTACCAACAGGCCACGGGGCAGCGCTTCCCGGAGAGAAACACCCATGTCCGGGCTCACCGCCGCCTCCCGCCCGGCCGACGGGGCGTGGGGGGGCCGGAGGGGCGCGGCGAGCCCCGGGCCGCGACCCCCCGCTGCCCGCACCGCCCGGCCCCCGGGGGGCATCCGCGGCCGCTCTCCCGCGGGGCACCTGGTCACCGCCCGGCCGCCGCGGGGCCCGGCCGCCGCTCCCACCGCGGGGCCATCCGCCGGCACCTCGGGGCGGCACGGGGATGGGGACGGGACGGGCCCGCCGCCGCCGCTCCGCCCGGGGATGCTCCCCCGCCGCCGCTCCGCCCGGGGATGCTCCCCCGCCGCCGCTCCGCCCGCGGAAAAGCGGCTGCCGGCCGCGGCGGGGCTATTTCTGCACATGGGGCGAGCGGGGCGGGGAGTGCGCGGCGCCCAGCCGATTGGCCGAGAACCGGCGGGCCCCGGGACGGCACCCCCGCACCTCCCGGCACCGCCCGGCCCTGGACCCTGCCACCGGCCTCCCCGCCCCCCCCCCGGCACCTCCCGCACCCGGCATCACCTGCACCAGCACCGCCTGACCCTGGAGCCTGGTACCGGCCCCGCCCGGACCCCCTCGCCGCTGCCCCCCAGGCTGGGTGCTCGCCCCGGGGCCAGTTTGGGAAGATGCCCCCCCGAAGGTTTCAGCCCCGGTAGGACCTGGGCTGAGCAGTCGGTCCAGGCTGGTGGGACACGGTGGAGGAGGGGGGGGGTATGGGCACAGGGAGGAACATCCCAGCGAAGAGCGAAGCACTGACCCAAAGCAGGTGATTTCACAAGAGTCATGACAGGGCTCAGCCTGGTCGTCACACAACGTGATGTCTCCTGATGTAAAAAGACGGCAAAATACCACGGATTAGCAAACCTCATTACTCAGAGGGCCAGAGGAGTTAAGGGCTAAGAAACCTGGGAAAAACCCAAAGCCTTGATGCATTCACCAAAGCAAAGGGGTTGGCTGCAGTGGTGGGTCTTAAAACCAGCAGAGAATCTGAAGAGAAATGTCATTTCATTCCTGCTTACCTTTCCATCACAGCTCCCGTGCTTTATACTGTGCTCACCCTCAAAACCCAACCGGTTCAGAGGTTGAACTGCACACTGGTCTGTAGCATCCAGCAGCACTAAACAACCCAGGAGAGAAACTGGGGAGGGAGGGGAGGGGGGAAATCCTAACAACAAAGCAAAATAAACCTTCCTGTAGCAAACAGAAAGGAAAAGAAAATGGGTTTGGGTTTTTTTTTTTCCCCTGTTTAAACAGTTGGAAATAAAATCCCATGGAAGAGGGGGAGATGAAGCTTTCTGGGGAGCCCAAGTTAAAGCAGAGCAAAAAGACATGGAAAAAAGAATAGGTTCTAAAGTCCTTTTATTGTCATGGCATAAATGGATGAGAAAAGCTTTGGATGAGACAGATGTGAAGGGGAACTCCTCGCTGATGTTGAATTAAGCTGTTTTATTCCAGTTGGACTCTCAGGAGCAGAATGCTTTGGGATGAGTAGGATGCTAAAGGAGAGCCAAGCCTGTGGTATGTTTGATTCGATGGGGACAAATGGCAAGGTTCCTTTGTTCCTTTTAGACAGAAGCATCATCATTTGGGAGTGTCGTTACCCCTTTCCCTCTTCCCTATCACCTTTGCACCCACTTTGCAGGCACAAGGAAAGGACTGATGCTCAGGGCAGCACAGCACAAGCACGGACATCAGTGTCTGCCCAGGACTGCACTGAAAAGTACGACAGAGCTCTGAGGAGACCTCAAGGCTGTGATTACACAGTCCCCATGCCAGGCTGCTCTGTATTTCTCAGCACCATCTGGGTCCTGAACTTGCCTACACTGGTTTGGTTTATTTATTATTTGGGGATGAGCGTAGCTTTCCTCGTGCAGAGCTTGTTCTAACCATGTCAACGATCATGGAAAAGCACTTTTCCCCCCAAAGCAATGGATTTACATCAGGGTTTTTACACGCTGCTTCCCTGAGTTCTCAAACACGTGCCAACAGAAGCCTCTGCTGCTTTACAGCACCTCAGCCTGATGAGAATCAACTTTCCGCAGTGGCTACAGTTTCCTCAGAAGCAGAGCTGCTTTTGTGATCATGGGAGTACTTTTTGACAGGCTGAGCCAAGGGAAATTGTGGTTTATCAAGTCAGACACAGAGAGAGAAACCATTACTTCAGGCTGCTCTGGGCAAGGTGTCTCTGTGAGACAGGTAGTAAGGCAATGAGGAGATTATGGATTTTGCATTACACAGAGATTGATGGCTCCCCAAAGCAGTGAAGCCTTTGCCAAGGTCCAGTGGTTTGTTTTGGCGTTTACTGATGCAGCTGAACATACTCTGAATACAGCTTAGCTGCTAGTAGAGCCAGGGACAAGCATGCTCAGCACTGTCATACCAAACGTGGTTCAATCCTGCTGGCAGTAAGAGGCGGATGAGCCTGTTCCCAGCCAGAGATACTGCCCCTGCCCTCCAGCTGCATCCTTCGAGTCCTGCTTTCAATACAGGGCATTGTGCACCCTGCCATTAAATACCAGCTGAATGTGCTGGCCTTAAGTAATCACTGAGGCAGGCGCTGTGAAACTCAACAGTTCTTGGGGCTCTTCAGATGATGAATCTCTCAGTGATAATGTGCATATTTATATACCAGAGTCTGTAAAGGAGCACGGAAGCCACACGATTAGCAAGGTAAATACAGCCCAAAGCTGGCAGCTTCTGGGACCCGTTCAAGGACTGGAGCATAACAGTGACATGGCAACAAGTCCCCGGCGCACCGCTGGATGTGAGGGTGTCAGAGACAGAGACAAATGAATCATCGTTACTAGTATTTTCCTGGATTCTATTTTACTCCAAGGATTTGCCTCTCAACACTCATGCAGGAAATGGACCCAGCCCCGATCTGCTGCTTTCAAGTGGTAAGAACTGACCTGGCTCTTTTGTTCAGTGGGAAGCAGATTTAAACAGATCCCACGTTATGAATGGCGAGGCAGAGGGAGGCAGGATCGGCACCCTGGTGCGGCTGTGGGCCGTGTCTCTGCGGCTTGGCAGAAGCCCACCAGCCTCGTACGTGCTGTTCCTTCTGTCGTGCAGGCCCCGGGGGAGCAGAGCGGCCGCTTTGGAGGCAGCACGTTTCCTGCAGCCCTCTGTGATCTCGCTTGTGTGAGGCCTCTGCACAGTCTCAGGCTTCGCTGAGGACTTCCCTAGCAATCTCTGCCTTGACACCTTCAGTACTTTTGGCCCAGCCACAAAGAACTCATGAGGAGCCCCACTAACCCACATCTCTCCAGCCAAAGGCATCCCTCTGCACCCAGCCTAGAACGGAAGAAAAAGCTCACAAGTCAGGGACAGCTGAGATGTCCTCGATGATCCTGCAGCTGGATTTGCCATCCCAGGTGCTAAGGACATGGTGGTAGAGGAGTAACAAGTGTCAAAGCAGGAATGTCTCTGCTTCAAAGGGACACCGACATCTTCTGGGTATCAAAAATGGGGGGGAGGGGAAGTGGTTGCCAGGGAAACAGTCCATCTGTCTTGCTGCTACAGGCACATTGGTCATACTGACTTTGGGAACCCATTGTTGACCTGAGCATGCTGTGGTCCTGAGTAGAACTGTCTCTTGGGTGCCTGGGGGCATCAGCCAGTGCTGGTGGTTTCACAAGTGAAGCAGGTGCCAGCCATCCCCTTCTACTAAGGGACAGCTCCACCCTGCCAGGAGGTGAGTAGGACAGAGGCAGTGCCCAGGGCTTTCTCAACAAGCTCTGCTTTGGAGTGCAAGCTGTAGCTCAGTCCCGTGTCATGGCATCGCCCTTCTGTGTCCATGGAAGCTCAGAGGTTCTCTGCTCCTCCAGACCTCGCAGCACCCCTCAGTACAAGCCCCTGCACACGCTCGCCCCAGGCAGCACTCACATTCCAACTGCTTTCACTCCTTGCCTTTGCCACAAGGACCCTCGGCTACAGGAATGGCCAGAGATGACGGTGATGGCCTGGGGTTCCTAAGGTGGCCAGAGGGATCTGGACTATGAACAGGCTCGTGTCTGTCACGGGGCTGTGTTTGACTGCCAGGGCATCATACCTCAGCCACAGCTTGCTCTGTAGGACACATTAGCCCAGCCACACCGACCCTGCCGTGTGAACCGAATCCCTGTTACCATTTGAGTCTCCACTAGCACTTCTAAGCTCATTTACTGGACAAGATGCAGCTTGTCCTGAACCCTGCTCCAAGAAAGGATTCCCCAGACACAATATAACCTGCAAACCATGCGGTGGGTATAAAAACCCTCTTCAAAGCAGCGCTGCCAGCAACTGGGCTGAACTACCCACGGCCTAGGCAAAGGGACCACGATTTTTGAGCCTAAGGAGGTATGCAGGCAGGTGAAAGGAGTACTCAGTGCCTGAATATTTATTGCCTGCGCTGAGCATTAGCATGTCAAAGATCCCAGGTGAGCTCTGCAGTAAACAATGGAGGTGAATGGCCAGCGGTGGGTTTGTGGAAGGGAGCGGGGAAAGGAAAGCAGAGGGTGAAATTCCAGAGAAAACAATTTCCATACTGGAGACTTCCATAAGCTTGCAAAATCCTTGGAAAACAAACCAGAGAAAATGATGATAAGATGGTAAACTGCAGACTGACAAAACTTGGATTTTCCTAGACCCCAGGGTCACTGCCAGGTAATATAATACAATATTATCCTGGAATTTAAAACCAGGGCTTAAATTATCTGCAAGAACTCACCTTGTAACAATGCAGGTGTGTGAATTCTTTATAAGTTGTGGGTTATATCTTACACCTTTCATTGGAAAACAAAACAGTCACCACAAGACTGAAAAAAAACCCCAAACTATAAACAGCAGTGAAATTAAAAGGGAAGGATTCTGGCTGAGCAGAGGCAAGGGTATGGAGATATCATTTTGAAGACATTTTTAATTTATCCCCGTGTTTAATTTTATTTACTATCCACCTCCTATGATGAAGAGCCAAGTACTCGTCCAACAGCATTTTCAGGTGAAAGCAGCAGCTCCAGCCAACAACACATCAAGTCCCAACAGTGCTGAGCCCCAGTTGCAAGGCCTCACCCGCACACGGCTCCCAGCTGGGCCCAGTTGTCTCCTTTATGTTGGTGGAGCTGGTACAGCCAATTTCCTCAGAGAAATCGATAGGAAGCACTGCTCCATTTCCAGGCCAGGATCAGTAGCTGGAAGGAAGCCTGGGGTGAAGCTGGATGGGCAGGGGTGCCATTTGCGATTGAGATTCCAGGCCAACACCTTCACAGCTTCACGCCCTGAAGAAAGCAAACCTGCAAAGTGCCTGCTCCCCAGGCCTCCCTCCAAGCTTCACCCCCAGCCAACACTTCATGGCAACGATAAGAAGTGATTCTGCTCCCTGATGTGCAGGGAAACACTCTGATCCCCAGCAGTTAAAGCCATTCTGCTTTACACAGAAGCGTGACACTTGGCACGCCAAGTGAATACCCTGAGAAGACTTCAACTAGCATGATGCAAGTGCTCTGAGCATAGAATTATGCACCAATTCTAGAGAAAAGGCAGATTTCACTCACATCCTTCAGCCTGTTTGCTTTCTGCAAGGTGAAAGCAGGATCTGTGAACACCAGAGCACCGTTATTCCGGTGACCTGTGGCTGTCAGAACACAGCTACACACACAGAGAAACCTTGAACCTGGTGCTCCAGGTCCCAGCTGGAGCTCTGAAAATCATCCCTGACCTCTAGCTGGTCACTCGGGGCAGCTTGGCTGCAGCAAAGGGGAAAAGCTGCAGAATACACACAGAAACCTCACAGGGGGAAATGCAGAGGAAAGAACCAGCCTTCCCCCCCACATGCTGGCTCCCCACTTGCCTGGCAGCACACACCAAACTCCAGTATCATTATTACAGCCCCTGTTCATAGAATCACAGCATGGCAAGGGTTGGAAGGGACCCCAAGGGTCACAGAGCTCCAACCCCCCTGCCACAGGCAGGGACACCAACCTCAGGCCTGGAGCTACACAAGGTTGCCCAGGGCCCCATCCAACCTGGCCTTGAACACCCCCAGACACGGGGCACCCACCCCCTCTCTGGGCAGCCTGGTCCAGCCCCTCACCACTCTCTCTGCAAAGAACTTCCCCCCAATATCCAATCTAACCCTTCCTTCCTTCAGCTTTAATCCATCCCCCTTGTCCTGCCATTGTCTGTCCTTTAACAAGCTGATTCCCCTCCTGTTCCTCTGCTCCCTTCAGGGACTGGCAGGCTGCAATGAGGTCCCCCCACAGCCTTCTCTTCTCCAGGCTGACCCAGCCCAGCTCTATCCTCGCAAGGCTTTACCAGAAACCCTCCCAGCTCAGCTGCTATGAAAGCAATGCCTCCGTCACAGCTGAAGGGGAAGAACCCAGAGCACAATCTCCCATGGCATATTATTCATTATTAATATTAGCAGCCCCTTTGCAAGCTTCAGACTGAACTCTCCCTTGCCAGAAAGGCTCTCCAGGGCCTCAGCAGTACAATTGCTCTCAAGGGCTGAGCTGTACATATAATATTGCTACTGCCAGGCTATCCAGACCTGGCTCACAGCTTTCACCACTGCCCTGGCTGCAGTTTTTATTTCAGCAGGGAAAATAAAGGACATTCTATAGCTGAAAAAGCCAAGAAGACTCACTTCCCAGGAGCTCACTTCCCAGGAGCTTGATCCTGTTGGGAGAAGGTTGAGTATGTCCAGCTGAATCACCAGCTCAAGGAGTTAATTCGATCCCTTGACTCATGTGTGGGAGTGACTTAAAATGAGAGAGAAACAGTAAGGTGAGAAGACAAAAATCACAGCACATCAAGGTGGGACAAGGGTTTGAACTGCTATATGCTCTTTGGGTTTTTTTTAAAGCCACAAGAAGTGGTAAAATAGAGCTCAGCTGTGCTTGGGGAGCAGGTGAGAGGAAGCTCTTGCTCCCCTCTTCATCCTCTTAATCTTGTTACTTTCTCTTTAACCAGTTTATGCTATGTACTTTCTCTTTAACCAGTTTATGCTATGTACTTTCTCTTTACCCAGTCATTGCTATGTACTTAAGAAGGGACAGCAGTTCACATTCTAGATATGTGAATAGTGTTTACCCACACTGGCATTTTACAGCTTTCATTTTCTTCCTGCTGTGCTCAATAAAAAAACACTGATTCCCCCCTCCCCCCCCCCCCAACCAGTCTGGCTGTCATCTTTCCTGGGTGACATTTCCTTAGGGTCCCACTACTCAGAATTTGCACCTGCAGTTTTCTCCACATCAAATTCTAAACCATTACCTGGGGGATTTCAGCCACCTGGCTCTGACCTTTGCAGTCTCCATCTGGAAGACTCCTTAGTCTACTTGCAGTGCTTATGCTTCCCTACCATCCCTTCACGGCTCATTATCTTTCAAGCACATGGATAACCAGGACAGCTTCTCAACCAAAGCTCACCTGCACTGCCTTTCCATCCAAACATCACTATGGCTACTGCAACCTCATGAGAGATGTCTACAGAGCCATTTGCTACTCTTAATGACAGCACTACAGGAACTTCTGCTCTTCCAGGAAAGTTTCTGGTGGTGGTGGTGGTGTCTGGAAAGCATGATGTCTCTGAGGAGTTTAAAAAGCCTGCTGTCTCTGGAGTCAGAGTGGTAAAGCAAGCAAGCTGGGTAGTTAAGAAGACCATGACCTGAGGTCCCATCCATTTAGGTAGCAGGAGCTTGGGAATTTGGGGTGAAATGAGCATTGTTAGTGATGCAGGGGAGGCACAGAAGGGTTGGCTCAGAGATGGGGGAGACTGAAAAACACAGTAATAAACTTTTCCTGAAACGGAGAGTTTCCTTTTCATCACATCTCATGGAACCACAAATGAGTGCATGTAGGTTGAAACCATGTCTGTGACCAGCATGCCTGCCTCTGCTCCCATGGAAAGCCCCACTGGGGAACCTGAGACTCCTAGTGCTCATTCCAGGCTTTAAACTTTAGACTACACCAGCTCTGTGGTCTTCAGCTTCAAATGTAGGTCAGGTCATGGCTCTTTGCTTCTGTCTGTCTGCCTCTGCCAGGGGCTCTGAACATGAACCTCAAAACCCTGGAATCCCTGTTTGGAGCAGCTCTGTGTGTCCACAGAGAGGTCTTGGCTCATGATGGGGCAGAAGCACTAAGCTGATGCAAACAATTCAAACCTTTCCAAATCAAACAGAACAACATGCACCAGTCAGGGAGGGAATTATTCTTCCCACCCCAATCTATGTTCTCTAAGCATCAGGAGACATCTGGCAGTGAAACCAAACTCAGCAGCAAAGCAGTCCTGAACCTCATCATCTCACCCCATCCACAACCAGCCACAAATAATCCTGGGAAAAAGACTGGCCTCAAGTCTCACTTCCAGTCTGCTGCTTGCAAAGCCACCAGCATGAATTGCTGACAGCCTCCACAGAGAATCCAGCTTTTTCCAACAAAGAAATCAAAGCCTATGGAGCATATTCCAAAGAGCTGGGACAGCACAGCAGCCTGTAAGCATCTAGCAGCTTACTTCAGGGATGGAAACACCAAGCTGGGTAGTAAGAGACAGCAGGGCTTTGGAACCAGCTCTTCCTAAGCAGAATCTGTTTTCTGAAGGATAACGAAGGAATTCACAGACATGAATGGTTGCAGAGAGATGAATATAGTGAATCCTGACAAAAATAAGGGCTGCCTTACATCCTTTCCAATCATACATCCTGGACTGTTCAGTTTGTGACACACTTACCTCCATGGCACATATTTTTTATGAGCAGTTGTTTGGCTGAAGCTTTGAGTCCCAGTCTGCAATAGGCATGACTGTGTTTTGTAGCCCTTGCCGCTCAAGCAAGGATCACAGGGGCAGGTTTCTAAAGAGCCAACAAACAGAGATATCTTGTTTGATTGTTTGTTTAAAGGCAAAGCAAACATGAACTAAAGTAGCCGCACGAACAGGTAACTTGCTACCCACTGGTAGCTCTGAACTGAAGAGAAGGCTGTGGGGGGACCTCATTGCAGCCTGCCAGTCCCTGAAGGGAGCAGAGGAACAGGAGGGGAATCAGCTTGTTCAAAGGACAGACACTGGCAGGACAAGGGGGATGGATTAAAGCTAAAGGAAGGAAGGGTTAGATTGGATATTGGGGGGAAGTTCTTTGCAGAGAGAGTGGTGAGGGGCTGGACCAGGCTGCCCAGAGAGGGGGTGGGTGCCTCGTGTCTGGGGGTGTTGAAGGCCAGGTTGGATGGGGCCCTGGGCAACCTTGTGTAGCTCCAGGCCTGAGGTTGGTGTCCCTGCCTGTGGCAGGGGGTTGGAGCTCTGTGACCCTTGGGGTCCCTTCCAACCCATGCCATTCTATGATTCCATGATACTCCACAAAGAGCAGATTGACAGCAATGTCTCTTCCTAGACAGAGTGGGACAAAGTCATTCACATGCAATTTTTGCTCCCTGGTCTGCAAGGCAGGAAGGAATTTTGCCTTTCCATATCCCTGGACTCAAGAGTCTGTATCAGAAAATTGCTGCAGGCCACCAGACATGAGGGATGCTGCCCAACAGTTTGATCCATGGACCAAAAAACCCCTGAAGCCCCTCACTTACTGCAGTGACTGTAGGACAATGAGAGAAATCACCAACCAAGAGGTGGTTGGGTGGCAGGAAGAGGGAAACAAGGTAGCCAGGCACATGCAGCTTTGAATGCCAACCTGCACCCAGCTCCTGTTACAGGGTGATTTCATAAGCACAGGCTGGAGAGATCACAGCTCCCCTGCACAGGGCTGGACAACCACCAGGATCTCACCCCACTGGGACCAAACACTGCAAACCCAATCTGGTCAGATAATTAATTAGTTCTACTGTAAAAACTGCACCTTAGCTTGGGACTGGAGGCTCTATAAACCTGTAGCAGATACTGCTCTTGCCCCAAAGATTTTTCTAGCCAAAAAAGAGAGGAGGACAAACAGATAGAGATCAGTGAAGGATTGAGAATTTAGATTGACAGACATGAACTGCCTTGTTCCAAGGTCACACAGCCAAGGAAGAAAAGTGCTCAGAGTCCTGCTCGTTACACTTGAAGCACAATGTGAGCCTGCATTCCTGGTGATGGTGAGATTTCCAGAGAGCAAGACAGGGCTAGTTCCAAGAATTCCTTTGCAGAAGACAACTGAGGTGCAAATTTTTACTCCAATGCTTCCTAACTGAGCTACAGGAAACCTTCAACATAAAGCCCTGGTGGCAGCTTGAAAGAAGGAGGAACACTTTGTCACCTCACAGTTTGCCCAGGAAATAAAGCTGCCCAGATGAGACAAATATCAAAACAACACTGCCTTGCCTGTGAAATTGCCACAAGAAAGGATCAGCCCAGCTGAAAAACCCTGGGCTGAAACATGATACTTAGGTGGGGAAAGGCAAAGTAGTCTGGGTGATGTAAACTCTTCCCATAAGAATTCATCTACCAGCTGAACACAAACACACTTGAGAGGCTTGAAGAGATTTAAATGCCCATTTCCTTTATCTTCTTGTCTTTGCTGACTCAGTGACCTGGATTGTTCTAGCATTTCCACTGCTGTCACGAGTTAAAGAAGCCTCTGCAAAGCGTTCTGAAATTTGATCTCAGCATCTCTGTAAGCAGAGTGGGCAATAGCTGGAGCACAGCATCCATGAGGCTGAATTCCTCCCCAAAGCCTCTGCAGAGCTCCCTGTGCAGCTGCAAGAAGGGATTCTCTGCAGGGTTAGTGTCTGGAAGTTTGGAAGCCCTCCTCAAGGAGAGGGTTTGTAATAGAAGGCTGGAGAGCTGGGCAGGGAGACACCTCATGAAGTTCAACAAAAGCAAGTGTAAAGTCGTGCACTTGGGGAAGAATCTGTATCAGGTGTCCCTGCCTGTGGCAGGGGGTTGGAGCTCTGTGATCCTTGGGGTCCCTTCCAACCCATGCCATGCTATGATTCTATGATTCTCTGCACTAGGATGACTTCCTACCATCTCTTTGACACCATTTGTTTCAGCAACTGACACCTCTTGCACTCCTTTATCCCCAAGGCAATCCTCTAAAAGGCACCTAAATGCATCTAAGTTACTCCAAACAAGTGGAACTCGACATATTTATGAAAAGAAGATTCTGAGCAATTCTTCTTTGCTACCAGTGTAGGAGATTCAGCAACCACGAGTATCTTTTCAAAACTCCCCCCCCCAGAGTCCCACTTCCCAGCAGACTGCAGGAGAATCTGGTTTGGCTGGAGCCATGTGAAACATTACAACAGCCATCAGAAACAGAAAAAGATTTATTAGAAATATTACACAGATATTTTTTTTTTCCCCATCATACATTTTAATAATGTTAATCTTTAAATACTTGCATGGCCAAATCTGGCAATGCCTAGTATATACATTCTAATGTGCTCTTTGTATAAATTAGATTACCATGTAACGTCTGTACCCAAGAGAGAAAGGTAAAAGTACTGGATTGTTAGGGGGAATTATCCCATAGGACAAATTCAAGCCTGGATCAACAATCAATCAATAAAAACATCATGTCCAGTACTGCCCAGTGGAACTTGGCACACATACAGGTGAAAAACATAGAGACCACTGGTTGAGAAAACTTCAGCTGTGGGTCAGTTCTGAGCTTGATTCTGCACCGTGTCGGCGAGCGAGTCTAAACGGCACTGGGGTTGTAAGAACCAAAAGAGTCTAGCATAGAAGAAGTTATTGCTGGGTTTAAAAATGTCTTAATGCTCAGTGCCCTGAGTCTTGTTAGGCAAAAGCCCTCTCCTGACAGGGAAATGCATAATCTCATCCCACAGGGACACACAAGGCGCAGCTTTGCAAGCAGCTGCCCCCCCCCTTAGGTACTTCCTGCTGGAAGAGCCGGTACCAACAGCACAGAGATGAGGGAGGCGTATGCAAAGTGATGAGCCAGTGCTTGTATTTTCATTGCCAACGGAGGGAGAAAGTCAACAAAGGCAAAAAATGGGGGATTTTTGAAGGGTTCCAGGTGAGGAATCAATCTGCAGGGAGGAACCAATCGCTCTGCCAGCGTGTGCGTATTGGGTTTGGACAGAAACCCTGCACGTACAAAACAAGGGAAAATACAGGGAAAACCTGGGAAACACAACTTCACATGACAAAGAGAAAACCTGCCAAACTCAGAGAGAAGGTGCCTCGCTGAGAGGAGACCAGAGAAGGTGATTGAATCCAGTCCTGCTCTGCTCAGCACAGCCGCCCTGCCGCAGCACAGCAAGAGCTGGGAAATCCTGGTCCCCTCTGCCTTCCCCTGACTGTCCAGGCAGAGGAAGGGGAAGCTGGCAAAGGCAGCAAGCTCTGTGCTATCTTCCCTCCTCATCCTCTGAGATCCACCCCGGGCTGCACTCCGAGGAGAAACTCAAGACGATGGTAAGGAGTCTCCACCAAGCCGCATCCTTTGCTGCCTGCAATGCCTGGGGGTACGCGTGTCCCATATACACCCCTCTCCTCACCCATCAGACTGTCCCTCCCATCGGTTTTGCTGTGTACTCTCAGAAACAACTCCTCAGCCTTTCTAGAAAACCTTCTTAGAGGGCTGACTCCAGGCTCACTCCTCAATACCTCTGCACCTTCCCCAGCCAACGAAACAACTCATACCTTCCACGGCTCACCAGGCTTCCTGGGAGTCAGACTGTACTTCTCACACTTGGATCTCCTCTCCTCCAGCCACACAATGCAACATCCCTCCATGGAACTTCACTGAAATCCCCATCCCAACCATTCTTCTCACGTGCTCATCCTAAACCAGCTCATTTGGTTTCCTGCAGCCTGACAGACTACCCACATACACAAACACACACACACACACACACGCAGGCGTGTTTAAGTGTGACTGTATATTCAGGGAGCATATGGTGACACAATGAAGAGGTTTCATCTGCCTGCATCAGGGGAAGATCCATCACTCCCAGGAGGCAAAGTCAGAAAGGATCTAGGCAGTTCAGGCAAATTGTTAGGGATACAATGCATTACCCCATTCACCTCTTACCATCGCACGTCCCATTCTAGGCCACTTTCAGGGGAGTCTCAGATTTTCTACAGACTATCCCTCCACCCTCTAGCTTAGTTTGCAAGCTCTCTAATTGTTAAGGCAGCTGTAAGTTTAATTTAGCAGTTGGGATTTGAGCTGTCTTACAAGGGCCTGTGGGTTTTCTGAAAGTCAGGTTGGTCTGCAGCATCTTGTGTGGGACAAATTTAGATTCCTATTCAAATTTTAAGGCAGGATGAAAACCCATGTGTGGAAATGTAACTGTGCAAGGTTCAGAGAGAAGAAAAAACACAGAATACTGTAACAGCCAAGTGAACAAATAAACAATATTCTTAAGTCTCAAAAAACAATCTGGAAGAGCCTCTCCCCATCTCAAAGTATCAGCATTTCCAAATGAGATGTGTTGTAGGTTTGAAGGATGAAAAGTAACGCTGAGGAAATGGTGGAACTGAGTGTCCTCTTCTCTACTCAGTTGTTCTAACTCCTAGGTAAGTAGAAAAACCTTCAGAATATACCATTAGAATTAAGTGGAATTAGTGTTTAGTCTAGGCTACTGGCAGGCACAGGAGAGCGTGCAAAGAGCTGACAGAGACGTTGCTTTGCAGAAAGGATTCAAACAAAAGCTGCTGGATCAAACAGTGGTTTGTGAGGTCAGGTTGAGTCTTGGGGGAACAGATTGGAACCGATGTCAGAAGGTGCTGTAAGCAAACAACACTGACACACTGGATGACACACACAAGCAGTGTGCATCTGGCAGCCCCATGGAACATGCTGCCAGTGACCAGAGGGTTAAGATTCTCTTTCTGTTTCAGATCAAGTGGAGCCCTCAGACTCTGAAGTGTTTACCAGAGGCTGGGAATTAAAAGTCATTTTCTCATCCCTGCAAGTGCCCAAGCCCAAGCCCACTGAGGAATATGGAATTTTCTGTGTTGACTTCACTAGGCTTTGAACTGCAGCCTGTTGGAGAGAGTCAGGATCCCTGCCAAGGGATACCTCAGGGGAGAAGAGCCTGCTGTGTCCACAGGGCTGGGGAGCTCTGCACTGCCACTGCCTTCCGAAACGAGCTCTGCTCAGCGGCTGCATCCCTCTTCCCCCTTACCACATGACACGAGGCATATCTGAGAACACTTAGAGCAACTCACCCTGTGTTCTCTAGGGATGGCAGAGTGTATGCTGAAAGAGACTGGAGAGTTAATTCAATTTAGGAAGCACTCTCTGGCAAAGAAAAAGAGCTCCAGCCAGCACTTCCAACGTGCCTTCTCACAGCGCAGGATGACACAAGGACCATGAGGGCACTCTGAGTGCCTTGCCACTGTCCTTTTTAATCACACAGGCTCTCCAAATATTGGAATCAGACTTTCCTTGGAGCAAGGGGTTGAATGCATGTCAGACTAAGCTAAGAGTAAGCATTGCTTTTCTCCTCCTGTGAAAGAGGCACGCACTGCATTCCCCCAGCTTCCTCTCCACTGAGTACACTCACTGACCTTGGCTGCTGCCACCTCTCCCTTAATCCTGTACTTTGCTGTGAGAAAACCAATGTCTGAAATTGGTTCTTTACTAATTAAATCGTAGAATCATAGTAGTATTAATAAAAAAAAAAACCCCAACCAACCAACAAAGCACTTTGGGGAAGCTGGAGTCTGTGATCAGCCACCTGCAAAGCCCTGGAAAAGGGGTTTCTGCTGTGAAATAGTTTGTTTCTATTCCATGACCCTTTTTTCAGGAGTTAAGAGCAGTGAGCACACTCTATTTTCTTTGTAAGTGAAACAATCTCTAGAGCTCCCTATGATTAACATTCACAAGGCATCAAATCTGGTCATGGGGTTAAACACACTAACTAAACGACGACTTTCTTCTACCAGCATCATCTAAAGCAGCTAGGCAGCCCTCCATGAGGTCCTGTACAAAGCATGCTCTCCAAGACCTGCTCCTACAAGAAATTAAGCAGCCAGTTTGATCCTGCTATCCTTGGAGACAAACAGAAGCATTAACTTCATAAGGTGAAACAAGAAACAGTATAATGGAAACGAAACAGTATCTTCCAGACCTTTTACTAAGAGTATTACTGAGCTGGAAAGCTATTCTCTGCTGCCTTAGGGATTTCCAGGCTACAGAGAGGGATTCCAGTTACATTCTTTGTAACTTGTGAAGTTGCAACTTCCATCAGTAACCAATAGGTTACTGTGGTCCCTGTAGCACAGGGACTACATCTTATCAGACAGGGCAGAGGCTGTCTCAAGATCCACACCTCCACACAGCAATTACAGGTCTGTGCTGATTATGCAGGACACAGGAGGAGTTACTCCACTTAATCCACAAAAATACAAACTACTGAGATGGCCCTGTATTGCTTAGAGTCATCACCTGATTACTGGCATCTTGCAAACTACAGCTAGTAAATGGCATTTGCAATACACCTATGGTAACTGTGCCTGCACAGTCAGCTGGGAAGCCGAGCTCTGGCTTCCTGTAGTAATCAAGTAACAAAGTTGTAGTAATAAAGCTATTTCTCCTCCAAGAGATTACTTCTGTTTGATCTGAAATGAAGTCCTGGCACCTAGCAGGATCTCTTGGTGTTCTTTCACTGACTGGTGACGGTTTCAGAGTTACAGATGATCCTGTTCTCCTGCTGGTTAAGCTACAGGCAGTGAAGTGGTTGGTACACTGACTGTGTCAGGTGTGTGGGAATAACTCAGGTTAAGGTTCTACACACCTTTGTCACCTGTTGTGATGTTTTATAAAACATATAGAGACAAGAAAACAACATGTATTTGGGATGAGTTAAGCATGTTTTGGCAAGAAGAGCATTTTTGTGAGCTTTTACATTAATATCAATCTCCCAGCCATCCCTTGAGTACCAGCACAGTCCACACTGATTTAGAACTTCATTCTGTAGCAGGTCTCCTTATGCTGAAGTCTGGTTTGAGGCAAGACATTCCTTAGCAGAAGGTATCCTCTTCAGAAACATCCCACAAGTGTTCAAAAATGCTTTGCAATTCCCATGTGAGAATAAAACAACAGATGAATTTGGTTTGTATAGATGGGTATTTATTTGGTTGCAGTCCCAGATGTAATTGGAGTAATGGAAGAGCTTTCTTTCAAACTAAGAGCTTAGGTTGGTTCTGGAAGAGGAGCAAGTGGATTTTTAAAGTGATCATGTGCATCTGTAGCATTCTTTGTTCTCTTCTCCACTTCTGTCCACCTCTTGCTCTGCATCTCAGGTCTCAAAGTACTTGTAGATCTGTGCGACGTACTGCATCACACTCTGCCAGTCCGGCCGGTCTGTGTACAGCATCTCACTGAGCTCCTGCACAGGACACACACATTGCCAAATCTTAGCCAAGTGCCCCACTGGGAACATCACTGGGTGCTCTGAGAGGCTGTGGCTACTGAGCACCACATTCCAGAGCTCCTTGCAGCCACATACAGCATAAAAGTTCTGAAAACTCAGTAAAAGTAAGAGAGAAAAAAAAGTAAAAGAAAAAAAGTTCTGAAACTCAGAAACAAACAGGTGAGACACATGCATTCTGTGCTCCAGAAACATTCCTTCTATCTGCAATCAAAGATCAATTCTCTATCTAGCTTCACTTAAATTGCTGCTTCTTTGCATCACTTTGGTTCTGTGTTTAGCTCATGAACTCCACAGTACTTTTGCCTTCATATTAAAGTTCTCTCTGCCTTCTCACCCTATTGTTGATTTTAGAGAAGGCTTTTTAGACAGTTTAACAAACAAATGATGTTTCCATTTAGAACAGTAAAACAAAAGGAAAGAAAGTGGTCTAAGAGGCAAGCCTGCCCACAAAAACACCAATCATATGGAACCAGCTTCCACGAGGAAGACGTTCTCAATGTTCTCATTTCAATGCTAGATGACCTCCAGAAGGTCATTCAGATGATATTAATTCTATGATTCTATGAATTCTTTCTGGAAGTTCTTCTAAAACTGCCAGAGATGGTGGTACAGCCTTCCCTCACACTACAGACATTTCCAGTACAAGCTGGCTGACCGGCAACAAGGCAACAAAGGATTTACAGGAAATCTTTCCTGGCTAAGAGAAAGTCACTCACCAGGCTGGGTTTGATGCCTACACTTTCAGCAGCTTGAAATGCCAACAGCAGATTTCTCTTCTGTAAAAAGAAACCAAAAGTTCAGAAGGATTATCATGGAAGGATGATTCCTGCACCCTACCTTGCACCTGGTTAATCAGTAAGTTTAAATGAGGGGGTATATTTGATAATTGAAACCCACTAGATTCAATACTTTCACATAGACTCTTTTTGCTTTACCAAGGTCAACTTGCAAACAAGTTCTGTCTGTGAATAACTCATCTACTTCTGCCCGAACTCCAGCCCTGTTTTTGACAAACAGGTTCTTGTGAAACTGATAAATGGGCAAAAAAGCCCACTGAGGTTCTGTCTTTATTGTGACCAAAAGGTTTCAGAAGAGGTAGGAACTAATAAAAGGCATTCCTGTCTATAGTGTCATTCTTGTTGTAATACATACTAGCTGTGAAGTAAATCCAGTAAATCTGGGTTCCTCCCCTTTGTGAGGGTCTTAATAACATAAATGGAATGTGCTGACATGGTCTGACTTTTGGAGACATTGCTGTCCCAGTGATGCAATGAATCATCTGCCTGTCTAGTGATCCAGCACTTTTCACATGAGCTAACTCAGAAGTACAGAAACCACAGAGTCACAGTCACTAGGTTGGAAAACTCCTCTGAGATAATCAAGTCCAACCATACGCAGCCTCTACTAAACCATATCTGTGAACACATCACCTACCCATCTTTTAAACACACCTGGTGACTCAGCCCTCTCCCTGGGCAGCCTGTTCCAGTGCCTGCAACCCTTTTAGGGAAGAATTTTTTCCTCATGTCTAATCTGAACGTGCCCTGTTGCAGCTTGAGCCCATTGCCCCTCATCCTGTTACCTGTCACTTGGGTGAAGAGGCCAACACCCATCTCTCTACACTCTCCTTTCGGATAATTGTAGGTGGAGAAAAGGTCTCCCCTCAGCCTTTCAAAAGGGATGCTGTCTTCATGTTTGCCTGCAGCCCTTGCAACTTGGTGCTAACTCTTTATCCCTAACTTCAGGCAACTTGGTGTTAACTCTTCATCCCTAACTTCAGGCAAGTTGGTGCTAACTCTTTATCCCTGCATTGCTCTCTGGGAGCTCAGAGCTGGTTTCCTTCCCCTTTCCATCCAGTCTGCTTTGCAAATTCTCAGCTGACACTAGTCTCTTCCTGTTGCTGCCACCTATATATTTTGTACCATGAAGGTCTTGCAACCCTGTGAGTGTCTCTATCCCCTCCCCATCAAAATGGGTAATGTTCAAGCCAAATTCTGCAAACAGTGGAGGAGCAGGTAAACAAAACTTACTTTATCCTGGCTGTTGAGCTCCTGGTAAGGAATATGTGCAGGCAAATATGTGTGCAGGAGAGCACAGAAAGCAAGCCCATCGCTCCAGCTGCTGCTGAAGTTGGTGATATCAATATTCTGTAAGAGAAAAACATGAGCCATCCCTGAACAGTGCTACACAACAAAAGTATCTCCAAACAACAGCTGGTATGTAGTCATGAAACAAAACCTCAAGAGTATTAAAAGAATATAGGTTTAAAATGTCCATTCTCCCCTTCTTCATGTTGAGTAGAAAGATACTGAGGAGGATGGCAAACTTCAAAGTCCTAGATAAGCAATGATTTAAGAGTTAAATGCTTTTCACACCAGACCCCAAACAGAGAGAGTCTCTGAGCTGAAAAATGCCCTGTGCAGCACATGCTGCTGGAGAGAGGAAGGACTTTATCATGTCCCTTTTGATTACAGAATGGCAGAAATATGATTTCTCCAGCACCTCCAACAGAAGTCACTGATATTTTCAAGTGTTTTGCAATCAATTTCATGCTTCCTTATCTCAGGATGTGTAGCAGAGGGATGGATTTATAGAATGACAATTGTGGCAATGTCATCAGTGTATTTGACCACTGCTATCTTACACAGCAGGCACATGCTTTCATGAGAATATGTAATTATCAATTATGACTTGATAAGGGGCTTATCAAAAGTGGTATCAAACTGATGGAATACTAACCTAGCCCTCAAGTCCTAAATAAAGGGTGTGCTTACTTGGGTGTGAGAGGTAAGCTCAAGCTTGGCAACAGCAGGGGCTGAGCAGGCAGCTGTCCAAGAGCTGGGCAGATGTGACTGGTCTGCAGTCATGTGCATGAACACACGTCTGCATTCTCATACTCTTTATCAATGCAGCATCTTTCATCTGCACATCACAGACTAGTTAAAAAAAGGCAGATAAAGAATGGGAAACCTGAGGTACAGAATTTAATCATCTAAGAAAAGGCAGATAAAGAATGGGAAACCTGAGGTACAGATAAAGAATGAGTAATCAGGTACAGAATTTAATCACCGACCCTAATTCACAAAGTGAGCCATAGAGAGTGGAGGTTGTGTGATGCTCACTCCCCTACTGCCACAGTCACTGGCAAATAAAGGTGGCTGCATCACTGGTAACAAGTACAACACAAGATCCTTATGGAACAAAACCAAATAGAAACCTTTAAATCTTGTCTTCATGTATTTCCTAACATGAGAATAAGACTGAATTTGCTCAAGGAAGCAATACTTCAGGGGCATGGATATGTTAACAAAGAGCCAAGTGAAAGCCCTGAACTGAGCTAGACCAGTTTGTGACTCATCTGTAGCAACACTCCCACCAGTTACAGCCCCAACAGGAGGGCAGTGAGAGGGGAGCATTTTGAAATGAAGAGTATGATATGGTTGTGAGTTTAAATGGTAAAAACCACCAAAACAATCCAACTTCCTTCCCCTTCTTGCCAGATGGTGGGATTCTTCTTTGCCAGCCACACCGCTGATGACAAGGGAGCTCTCCGGGGCACAGAGGAAACCCAGTTTCCCTACTCAGGACACCTGAAGTCCAGAACACGCTATGTTCAACAGGGGAATCAGAGTGATTACAGAAACAGGTATCTTTAAAATCAGTCCATCTGTAAAGAACTCCTTTAAAATCCAAAGATTACTGAGGTACAGGGTGTGCTTGAGGCTCTTGCAAGGCTTCCCTTGCGAGGCACGGCTGTAGTTAAACACACGCTTGTGGGCCAGTTCTGATCCTGTGAACAAGGTGACCTTTCCAGTGCTCTTGTTTGCACTGACTGGCCATACCAGCACACCAAAGAGTTCTCACAGCAAAGCTTTGCTGCTGTAGTAGCACCAGCAGTTTCAAACACCAGCTAAAAACAAAACAGTAAACTCAGCGACAGCGCTTAGAGAAGTAACAGCTGCCAGAGCACAGACAGGTCCAGGACATGACGTTACTGCACCAACTCACACACTAGGCCAGGTGTGAAAGCTACCCACAAACCATTCTCACCAGCCACATCATCTTGGGTGCTCAGACTCTCTGCCACTTCACTTTCATTTTGTTATTTGCTGGTTTCTTTCAAGATTCCCTGAAAGCCATTTTCCTGCATCTCATCCAAAAGCTAATGCAGGCCGCACTGCGGCCTAGCCAGGAAGCATTTTACCATATGCTCTTCACTTACGATGCCTCATTGATTACTTGTCCAACATGGATTTCTTTTTTTCCAGTCAGACAGGATTTCAGATTAGTAATAAAAGTCCATAACCAAAAATGACTCAAATTGCAGCAGAACAGAGTATTTCAGGTTAAAATACTGTGGCTGTAATAAATCTCCCAGTCTAATGGGCTCAAAGCAGGCCGGCACAGCAGACATTACCACACTGCCCCAGCCACCACATTGTGTTTTGCTCTATTAACATCTGTCAACGGAGATAAAAGAAAAGAGCAACGTGGTGGCTGAATGCCACCACAAGGAAAAATTGCTATTTTGCTCTGAAAGCTGCCTTGACTTTGTCTAATCCATAAGAGCACACCACTGGATGCCCAACTCTGCGTTATGGAATCGGTGAAGGAAGCTGGAGTACTCTGCTTTCTTTATGTTTTAAACAGGTTGCTATTTATCAATCTGCAGTTGGTAGGAGAGGACTGACTGTCAGACTACTGAATTTATACCAATATATTTCATCAGCAAATAGCCTACTGTTAAATGCCAATTCTCCCATTTTATATTGTATGACAGAAACGGAAAATAGAGTTCGTTGTCACCCCCCTCCTCCCCCTAAAGGCCATGGGAACAGGAAAAAACAAAACCTTAGTTCAGCAACAGGACTAGACAAAAAGGCAAGCCATGTTTGTGTGGGAACATTGTATCCTATCCTCATTTTCATGATGCTGAGAGACACATGAGACATAAAACTTGTTTCTTCCTACAGTATTCCACCAGCTCAGCATCAGCTTCTTTACTGGTCTCTGCAGTTTTAATTATACCTAAAACTCTTCTCTTCCTCCAGTAGAACAATACCTAGAGATAAGAAGTGCTAATGTCTACCATTAGGTCAGAACTAGGCAGAAACCCCCTCACCTCTCCAACAGCATTGTCCAGGCCTGTATGTTCAGTAATTCACAGATCCAAGTCTTACAAATAGGATAAAGTTCAAGAATGGCCTTCTGCTGACAAAGCTTAAACCACAGAGGAAACCTGCTGCAATGTGGTGTGTCATGATCACAGGAAAAGAGCTCACATGTGAATTCTCTCATCCCAAATGCAAACTCAAACTGAGTGTTCAAGGGCTCAGCTCAACTGGTCAGTCAACAGTACAACAACAAACACTGAAACGTCCTCAAACCCACTCAGCTGCCATTTTCACACCCAACAAGCATCATTGAGCTGTGGTGGGTTTTTTGTTTCCTCTCCACAGATGCATTTCTATTTCAAACATGGTATAAATCCCTCTCTGGTGTTTCTTCTTTGACCTCTGCTAGCAGCTTTTCAGCTTGGGATACAAGGCTGCAGTGAATGAGAAGTGATCTTCTGTGCTTTCCCTACACTGCAGCTTGACTTGCAATACCTCCCCCCACTACACCACACCAAGAGGAATGCAGTCAAAATAGAGGCACTCTCTGGCTCTCCTGAAGCCAAGAAAGGGGATAAAAAAAGAGGAAAAACAATTTTAGGGAATGAACACCTTGGAAACTATTCGCTTGTCTTGATTATTCTGGCACCAGAAGCTGTCCCAGTGTTTCTGCCACACCTCTCTCTTTCACAACATACAGTCTGTGACTATGTGGGAGCTGTTTGTGTGATACTGTTAATGTACACTTCCAAACTGCAGGATGAGTTTGGTGGTTTCTCTGTTACCTAGTGTGTAGTGTGCCTACAGCAGAAATCCCACCACAAACTCTGCAAAACTTCATGCAGCTTCCCAGGACAGACCTGGAAGTTAACCTATGTAGAATGGCACCCTTCAGGAGGGAGATGTGCCACCTGCAGAATGAACATCATCAGAGAAATCATCATAGAATCCTAGCATGGCCTGGGTTGGAAGGGACCCCAAGGGTCACAGAGCTCCAACCCCCTGCCACAGGCAGGGACACCAACCTCAGGCCTGGAGCTACACAAGGTTGCCCAGGGCCCCATCCAACCTGACCTTGAACACCCCCAGACACGGGGCACCCACCCCCTCTCTGGGCAGCCCCTTCCAGCCCCTCACCACTCTCTCTGCAAAGAACTTCCCCCTAATATCCAATCTAACCCTTCCCTCCTTCAGCTGTAATCCACTCCCCCT
The DNA here is from genome assembly GCA_022605575.1 of Laterallus jamaicensis coturniculus. Classification (NCBI taxonomy): domain Eukaryota; kingdom Metazoa; phylum Chordata; class Aves; order Gruiformes; family Rallidae; genus Laterallus; species Laterallus jamaicensis. Next base: position 2,396,875 of record JAKCOX010000025.1, on the reverse strand, counting down.
TGTCTTACCATTGTCTATCCTTTTAATAAATATGAGAATGCAAGAGGGACTGTAGATCAGACTAGGCTCTAGTGCTCTTTAGGCAGGGGAACTCGTGGCCAGTTTGTGTCACAGTCACTAGTACCCCAATGTCAATCTTTAGCATGTCATCAGTGGGTCCACGTGGCTAAAGACATCTGCACCAGAGACTAACCCCTGGCCCAAAGGGTGCTGAGTAGCTGTGGGTTAGTAGCTTCCTCTGGAGCAGGTATATCCACATCATGCAGCACTCCACCAGGGTCACCCATGGTGCTTCTGAGAAAATAAGCAGGGAGGTGGAGGCAGCGGAGTTGAGAATCCTGAGAGAACATGAACAGCAGGCCAGAACAGGGGTGTTTTTATAGCATGACTACCTAACCATCTTTACATACCCTGTGTGGAGGGGTAAAAAGGACCATGGAAAGATGTGAGGGTACAAAGTTTGCTGGGATAGTGGCAGGGTACTGTGTAAAGCAAAAAGGTCTCAGGATTAAACTATTTCCAGTGTAGTTGCCAGGCTTCTTGTCAGTGAAAACAGCCCATTCACTTCAGATGAAAGCTCCTGAGTGAACGACTATACATGCACTGGGAATATTAAGAGACCAGGATCTGGAAGCACACCAGGCAGCACAGTTATCTGAAAGTACCCAAGTACCCAGTATAGTTAATTTCCATGAATATTAAGGTCTCTGAAGTACTTTGAATATTAAAGCATGTAAAAAAAAAAAAGGTATAATGTTATTTAATGAGAGCAAATCTATGATATTAGTGGCAGGCCAACTCTTAAAGGCACTGAACACCTGCAAGACATTAACCTTAGCCCCCCCCACCCCAGGAACAGGACCTTTGCCTGCAGATAACAGAGCGCTATGAGCACCATGGTAAAGACACACAGGGAAATCTGTGTGATCTGTCCTCACTGAAAACAGCTTCTTGTTTATCTGAGGAAAAAAACAACCACCCCATTAGATTCCACTAGATCTTTGATTCCAAGTTTTCAGTAAAAACCAACAATGACATCATACGCTCTTCAATACAGCCTGAGGATGTTCAAATAACTGACACAAGATACCCCCGCTTCGCAGATGTTACTGTGCCCACACCAATGGCTCTGAGTCATTATTTTCTTAATAAGACCCAGAATTATAAATTATAGACATGAGCCAGCTTGAAGCTGGCCTGGGACTCTTGTGGAAGGTGGCCTGCAATAACTTTGACCTTAGCATCATTCCTCCCACCCCCCACCCCCAGCATACAATGTACCTCTCGGGAATCACTGGTACAGAACAGCAGGAGGGGAACATGCCAGAAGGGTTAATTATTGAGGTTCAGCCCATACACAATATAAACTTCACTACCAAAGTCAGGACTAGTTAAAATAAGTGTACTGAATAAATGGATGGGAATTGCCTTGTTTTCAATAGCAGCTTCCTCTTAACTGGTGCAGCATTCTGCAGTCCCTCCTGCTTATCACTAACCAGAGACCCACATCTCCTCCACAGCCCAGAAGTTTCACAGATAGGTTTTTATGTGACTATATTTAAACCCAGATGCCTGAACAGGAACCTCCTTTTCATCAGCCACATCTCTGCAAACTCTGACCCTTCTAATGTAAAATCCAACAAAGGTACCTTGAAAGGCAACTTCCAAAGATTACCTACACACCCACCCATTTTTAACAATAGCTGCATGAAACTGCAAATCTAATTTGGATTTATTACACCCTAATTGGTTGGGAACATGCTAGCAGGTTTCAGCCAAAGAGGTTCTACCAAAGGAAGTATACAAGCTTCAGGCTCTGGATAGGCAAGTTCTGAATACTTCCTAGGCAGCAATACAAGTCAAGGAGGGCTCCTTTTACCATAACCCAACCTCCTGAGCAAACAAACCACTCCTGTTCATCTAAAATGCTCCAGCAAGGATATGAAACATCTAAGCAATCTTCTGGCAATGTGGGTGAATTAGAAGTGTGGTCAGGTCCAGTTAACACGGATGAAAGGCATGAATGCCTAAAATTAAAGACTGCCTGGATTCTTCTGTAATTACAGGGTGCACCCAGATGACTTGGACAATTTCACACAGCTATTTTCAATGGGTAGCTGCAAGTCTAAAGTGATTTGCATATCACATTAATCAATCTACTACCAGAAAACTTTCTGAATTCTCTTACAAATCTTTTTCTCTTAAATGGAATACACAACAATGTCTCTTGCTTTAAAAAAAAATAAAAAATCCAGAATAACTTGTGGAACAGCAATATTGTTTATTGTATGGAGATTAAGTGGCTAGCCAAGGTTGGGAAGGAAGCCAAATGACCTTCTATCCTCAAGGCTGTATTAATATCCCCAGTTCAAATGGTTCAGGCAGCTGCAGTCTCCGTAGGAATTGTTTTAACCTTCCTTTGAAACATCACATTTCCATCCCCAACATCCCTATTTCTAATGCTTCTGCCAGCCACATCAGCAAGCCACACACCTTCCTGCTGCTTACACGTGTATGAGAGCACACAGGTCAGGCAGCACGAGGTGCGTTAACGTAAGGTACGTAATTACAGCCCAGCGAAATGAGGAGCTGGTGCCAGCTCTTCAAAGGTTATCTCACTTACTACATTCCTTTTTAGAAAAGAACCCTATTTCCCAGCACATTCCTAGGTTCTGTTTGCTCCACTGCTGCCATGTGTGTTGCCTTGGGTTTACCTGGTATCCTTTGCTCCCTGAAGGGAGATTATACACAAGAGGGGAATCAGCTTGTTCAAAGGACAGACACTGGCAGGACAAGGGGGATGGATTAAAGCTGAAGGAAGGAAGGGTTAGATTGGATATTAGGGGGAAGTTCTTTGCAGAGAGAGTGGTGAGGGGCTGGAACAGGCTGCCCAGAGAGGGGGTGGGTGCCCCGTGTCTGGGGGTGTTCAAGGCCAGGTTGGATGGGGCCCTGGGCAACCTTGTGTAGCTCCAGGCCTGAGGTTGGTGTCCCTGCCTCTGGCAGGGGGGTTGGAGCTCTATGACCCTTGGGGCCCCATCCAACCCATGCCATGCTATGATTCTATGATTCTATGATTCTATGATTCTATGATTCTATGATTTTATGATTCTATGATTCTATGATTCTATGATTCTATGATTCTATGATTCTATGATTCTATGATTCTATGATTCTATGATTCTATGATTCTATGATTCTATGACAGAGGCTGTCTCAGAGGCTTCATTCAGAGTAAATGTGAAGCCATTCTGAAGGGATCTGTGCACTCTTCAAGCTCAGCTTTTTCTTCATGAGGCACTGAGGAGCTCCATGACCTCGACAAGCCAGCTTAGCTCTGATATACTGACTGCAGAGTAGGTGCAGTGCTGCTGTAGCTAGGGTTTTCATCATAAAACAATTCAAGTAGTACCAAATGGGAGATATTTAAGGGGAAATGTGTTAAAGTTATGAGGTGCCCTGTCATTTCCTCTGCTTACAAGGTGAAAAACAGACACTACTGACATTGAAATCATCACTGTAACTATATATGAGCTGCTTCCCTAATGAGCCAAACACAGTCATGCCCATCAGACTATTGCTCCCAGCACTGTGTGGACTGGCAAACATGTCACTGTACTTTGTTTCTTAGGTCTTATTTGTATTTTTATATCTAAAGAACAGCTTTTTAAAATGAAAACAAATTCTGGTGAACAAGGCTTGAGAGTAATTGCTGGCACAGTGAACATAACACACAGTGAATGGATTTGAAGCCTCCTAGCAAATAATGAGTTGTTTTGAATGCCAACTACCCCATGGCAATATTCTTGTTACTGGAAGTCACCTCCTTCAAAGGCCTTGCACTAAAAGCTAGCAAAGTAATGGGGCTTTGTACATATTCCTCATTTTGGGGTCTTAATTTATTACTTTGCACAACAGTTTCCACTTGAATGAGAGAGAGAGAGATAGAGATTGCATAATCTGAGTTTGCAGAGAGCTGGCTTTTTATTACATGGACAGACAGGACCAAGTGAGAGCTGGTACAAGCAGAAGGAGTTCTATGGCTATCTCTGGGCCATTTCAGAGATGAATTAACAGTGACAAAAGATGTGTCAAGTGTGCCTGGTACTGTCATTTACACCACTGACACATTCAGTGAGTGGGCAAAACAAGTGTAATGTGTATCTGGAGAGGCAGAGGTGGATAACACAGCAAGACCAGGAACTCCCAAGTTCTCCTCATGGTAATAATCCCATCAGATTTAGTGACTTTATATTTTTGCTCTGCATCTATTTCCTGCTCTTCTGTATAAATTGTACTTGTTATGCTCACCTGCTGACAGCCAACTCCCCTGCTTGCTACACAACTACCACTTCCATCCATTTCCTCACCAACTCATACATGAGGGCACTGCTCAATGCCACAGAGAAGAGACAGACTGGGCTGTGTTCCTTCATTCCCAAGGCTGCAAGAGTGAAGATGCAGCAGCGTAGCTCCAAGGACCACACAGATACTCTGAGGAAGAAGGGAGGGAGAGGGAGGGAGGAATTAGATCCCTTCTGTGTCCAAGACAGCAGCACAGCTACTTCCTGCCTAGAGCCCTGCTGTAGAATTGCTAATGACCACACTGGCTGCTCCCACAGCTATTTGCAACTATCTGCTTGGAGAGCTCAAAGATTAACCCTGTCCTGGAATTCCCAGGCAGAGGGGTGGGCTGCAGACTGCAGCAGACTCGTGGCAAAGGATGGAGATGTGGTGGGGAGAGGTCTCAACCACAAATGGATATTCCTGGAACAGGCACAACCCTCTCCCAGTTAAATTCTCAGTTTGGAACCATTCCAGCGGGTGACCAATCAATTCAGTGTTTTCACTGTCGTTGCATCCAGGCAACACCAGGAAAGTGTCTTGGACTTTGGGATGGATAGAATGTAAATGCTATTTTTAAAATTACCCAGCAGGATAGAAAGTTATGCATGAGAGCACTGCATGGGCGTTTGTTTTATCCCTCCAATCAACAGATTGGTGTTTGTTTCCAGGATAAAGCCTCTGTGAAAAAAGGTAGAGCTTGGCTCAGGTTATTTGGCTACACTGGAGAGGCACGTTTATACCTTGGCACTACTGTGAAGGGGGCTTGCACATAGGTAATTAACCTGATTATTCCCAACATGCCATGATTTGGCTGCTGGATTTATTTTCCAGACCCACTCCTGGCTCCAGCTGGGATATACAGAAAAGCTGCATGTACATATTCTGCTATGTTTTTATTTAGAAAGAGAAGATATTTTTTCTGGAGGAAAAAAAGGCAATCTTGAAGCTTTAAGGGTGTTTTTTCATTAAAAAACTCTCAAGATTGCCCTTTTTATCAAAGCATCTTTCCAACTATTACTGAAACTCATCAATATCCAATGATACAATATCAAGACACATTTGAACTGGTGGGGAAATCAAGGCAATGGTATTATGCAAGACTACCAAGGTCACAAAGATGGTCAAGAGCAAACTTGGGAGCAAAATTCTTGACCAATTTACTGTCAATATTTATTTAAATACAATATAATCCCTCCTATCTCAATAGCTATTACCAAGATCCCTTTCAACTCCTGCACAGAGAGGAGGAAAAAACCAAAAAGTCTCTTTGAAGTCACTGCCCTTCTCCAAGAGTCAAAGAAACAGAAAGAGTGCCAGAAATTTCACCCACTTCTCAGAAACTCACTGAATGTATTCATAACTTCCTGGGAAAAACCCATTGCACATATATCTTACTTCTGAATGTCAAAATGATATGTAAGCATATGCACCCTCAGACCAGAAGGGATATGCTAGCGTATGGCAGTTTACACTAAGTGTCATTGCTTGTCAGAGAAGAGCTTTGTTGCATCAATGGTACTGGTAAATATTAAGACAGCTTTTTCCTGCTTATCCACCAGGCTCTAGTCACCAGCCTCTAATCCCAGGCACAAGGGTATGGTGGAAGGGGAACCTTCCCAGTCCTCCCTAGAAGAGAGAATGCTGTTTAGACTGGATGGATGGCTGCCATTTCAATCTGGAGGGCTTTCATTCAGTGTTTTCCTTCGCCCACATCACACAAACCAGGAGTTATTTGTTTTGCTGCTGATATTCAGCTCACAGGATCACAGTACTGTGGGAATCCCACCTCTTTCCAAGCCACACATAAATTACGTGTCACAGCAGATAGACTTTATCTTCTACTCTTATTGCTTTAAAGAGGTGGAAAGGTGGCCAGAAGAAGTGTACATTCACTCCTCTGTCACTGCTGAATTGCAGAATGCCACAGCATAACGAATCCTCATAGTTAATAGTTAAATATTTAGACAGAAACCTGATTCATGAAGAAAAAACCTAATTAATGACAGAAACCTGATTAATGAAAGGGCTTGAAACGATTTGGAAAGATCAAAACAGTTGTATGCTACTTGCTGACACAAACACAAAAAGTAATGTAGGAAAGGGTGAAATAATCACCCCATAGTCAAGTGCACCTAGAATCCTAGCATGGCATGGGCTGGAAGGGACCCCAAGGGTCACAGAGCTCCAACCCCCCTGCCACAGGCAGGGACACCAACCTCAGGCCTGGAGCTACACAAGGTTGCCCAGGGCCCCATCCAACCTGGCCTTGAACACCCCCAGACACGGGGCACCCACCCCCTCTCTGGGCAGCCTGTTCCAGCCCCTCACCACTCTCTCTGCAAAGAACTTCCCCCTAATATCCAATCTAACCCTTCCTTCCTTTAGCTTTAATCCATCCCCCTTGTCCTGCCAGTGTCTGTCCTTTGAACAAGCTGATTCCCCTCCTGTTCCTCTGCTCCCTTCAGGGACTGGCAGGCTGCAATGAGGTCCCCCCACAGCCTTCTCTTCTCCAGGCTGACCCAGCCCAGCTCCCTCAGCCTCTCTTTGTAGGGCAGCTGCTCCAGCCCTCTGAGCATCTCCGTGGCTCCTCTGACCCCTCTCCAACAGCCCCACATCTTTCTTTTACTGGGGGCCCCAGCTCTGGACACAGGATCCAGCTGGGGCCTCAGGAGGGCACATCTTAATCACATCTCATGATTAAGAAACATCTGGGCTCTTCCCTGTGTTTCTTTAGGACAGTGCACAGCTGTGTGGGGACTCTCAAGGCTTTAAAACTAAGCTGCCTTTCATTAGTGTCAAAGGAAGCGCTTGACCTATGGTTTTATGAGCCAAGTCCCAGGAATTCTCTCTGCCCAGGTTCACAGGGTTGATTCTGGGCTTTGACCCACTTAGCTTTTCAGTTCCTCACCAGAAGTGCCAGCCTGCACACCAGCCCTGAGGATGGGGGTAGCACTTGCAGTCTGGTTGCTGTTCCCTCCCTGTGGTCCAGGATTGTGTGTAACTGAGGAAAGGCTTAAAAAAAGGCAGCTGGTAGTTGCTTAAGTAAAAAGATGACACCAACTACCCACATAAATGACGTAGAAAGAAGCAACAGGCAACTTGTTTCTAAATATAACCCTTAAATTTCCAGAATAAGGAAGAGATGGTCAACCACAGATGTGTTAATGTACAGCTGGTCATGAAGGAGTTTCAGATCTCCTATAAAGCTGGTCCTCCCAAGAGGCAGCCCCAGGAATATGCCTGCTTGATCCATCAGCAGTTCAAAAAATAACCATCTTGGCTGGCTGTCCTAGCAGCAGAGAGTCCACCTCCCCAGTGAGGACACACTGGCCCCAGGACCACTTCACCAAAGGCAGCATGTTACATCCTCATCAGCCTATCTGCATTTGTATATCTTTGGGCCATGGTTAATCTGTATTGGATCCCAGCCAGCCAGCAAACATGTCACCAAAAAAAAAAATAAATAGGAGAAAAACCAGGGCATAATACCCTGGAATAGGGGCTTGAGAACAAAGAGGATATGGAGAAAATACTGTCTAGTACAAAAGGAAAAGGAATGCAAATTCCTCTGAGAAAGAGAGCCACAAATTCACAAACAAAAAGCTAGCAATAGTCCAGAGTTTAAACTCAATACAAAAGGGTAAAAAGCTTTATATTCTATCCACTGCCAAACCACTAGTCGACCAGTCTCCTGCCATAATTACTTGACAAACAGCAAATAAAGCCTTGATTTTTCTCCCAAGCTTTTGCATGCTTGTCACATGAAGAACACAGTACTATGCAGAGACACTGACTTTTACATAGCCTGAGATACCAGCGTTATGCTTCTAGTAGTAAAAGCAGTCTGAATTGCATTTAATGACTTCTAGATTATGTTTGGAAGCAATTTAATTCCAATTTCCGTCCCTCAAGGCTGAAATAGCCACAATAGCAGGAATACTTCAGAGTAAGGTTTGGGTTTTTTTCATTTTGAATACAGGAAAGGCACTGGATTAATATGTACAGCAAAGGCAACAGGTCAAGTATTTCGACTCCTCCTAATGCCAATTGATATTTCTGGAGATTAAGCAGGTTGCAGTCTCCATCAGGATATTTCATTAGAGCCTTAGAAGTACCTGTGTCTTAAGGAAGCTTCAAATAAAACCAATTCACAACTTCTGAGGCAAATATTCAGAATGGTTGAACATACAGATAGTTGTATTTTGCTAATTTAGACCAAAAAAACACAATGTCTGAGAGAATTGCCCTAAAAATAGCTCCTACATGCTCCTAAGCATACCTTCTGGGACCTATTGCAAAGTGAAATAACTCTGAATAAGGCATGGAAACAAACAAATCATTTTGTTCCAGTTTTGCTTGTAGTTACTCATGTGTTTTATGAAGAATAATGAATAGGACTTACTTTCTCCAGGAACTATTGGTATAACATGAAAGCTAGGGTAAAGACTGCTCTAGTCAGTAGTTTCTCCATGCTGTTGAGATTGCTCCAGATAGCATGAAATCAGATCTGAGGCTTATCCCACAAACACCAGTAAGACCAATACCATGAAATAGAAAAACCTGCCATTTCCCTCTGTTGGTTCTGAAACACTTATCTCCTCCTGTTTTGCATGTCTCTACTTAAGATAACCACACAGATACCTTGACTCTAAAAGATGGTGGTTCCTCCACAAGCAGATCCCAATGGGTCCTGTTAAACCAAATACCTTTGGTAAAATGAGTAACCCTGATTGTGCATTGGAGAGCAGAGTCTGTCTCAGCTTCTCTTCTCCTCTGTGCCACAGAATGGATGTGTAGTGGTTGGAAAAAACATGAAAACCAGTTCTTTTAAGTGAACCATATTCATTAACGTGGTAGCAGTTCCCTCCCCTCTCTGGAGAGGGTGTATGTGGCAGAAATAATAATCCTCAGTTCTAATGATCATGGGTTAAGTGCCTCTTGATGTTCCGTGTTTTCACAATACATCTGTGGATAGTAATAGACTTAATCTAGAGAGGTTTGGCCTCTTGACAAATGGTCTCCACAGAGAGCAAACAGAACCAGGGCACTTAAATAACACCACAAGTCACTAATGATATGATTATGGAAGGTGATAATGCAACAAGAATGACTCTCAGCAGCTTCCAGGAGTTACAACTCATGGGAACGGAGCCTGTTAGAAAAGAGGCACCCAATTTCTACTTCACACTGTTACTATGATGTGGAATCTTTTTAAATAGATGGGGAAAAAAACCCCAAAACAAACCCCCAAAATACAGCACAACAGAGAGAAAGCCATTTTAACATAAATAACTTAGTCTCACAGCAGGCTTTGTGGTTTAAAGGACTTGGGGTAATTGAGTTCCAGAGCCACAAAAGCAGTTCTCAAGTCTGGTCATCTCATCACCCTACATTAAACACCCTGATGTCAACAAATTCAGAGAGACAGAAGGAACAGTCTGTGTGTGTCTGGCAAAAGAGATCACATGCCAGTGCATAACACTTACAGGGAAATGTACATTAGATGAAGGTGGATTATTTTTAAGCTAGAGAGAGATTCTCCTCCAGGAAGCTTTGCCCAAAACCTTTTTCCACTCCAATTCTTTTTATTGCTGAGATTTCTTATTTAGCACCTCCCCTGTGTAGTTACTCAAAATCAATGGCCAAAGTGCCAGATAACACTCATTTAGGCAATTTAAATATGACAATTGCAATCATATGATCCATCATGCCACAGCTTATGCAATCCCACTTTCATTTTCCTTTCTCCTAGTCATTAAACTGAACTTCCACTTCATTTTCATTCTAGTCATTCTGTTTTCCTGCTCTGAATAATGACTTCCTCCTTAGTGTTCCTATCTTTTTGATATTAAATCACTATTTAAATAGGGATCTTTGAAATGACATAGTAGACTGGAGAAACAGAGATGCTTTCATGTTTCCCCTCAGTTACTGTAAACTCATGCAATTTCTTTTTAAAAAAAACAAAAATAAAGCCCTTCAGGCCACTACTCATTTGCGTTGCACTTCTCTCAACTCCCTCCAGTGTCCCTCTCTTTTTATGAGATTGCCTCTCCTGGGGAACATACTGAAGTCCAAAGCCAGGGAATGTTCCCACTGTAGTGAGCACAGGGATATATGCCCAGAGCAGGACATAAATTTCTATCTATAGTATAAGCCTTGTATGGATTAAAGCATTTAAAAAGTGAGGCCTTCTGTGCTGGTCCCTAGGTCTTATCCCCAGATACCTTCCTAGGTCACTAATCCAGCTTTCCTCAGGGAATCTGGGACACAGGCAGCTGCTAGTGAGAATATCAGCTGTTCTGATGTACTTTGTAGATGCTGTTTAATGAAATCTCCTATCTTCATAGTTTAACCAGAAAGGAATCTCCCCCCTCCTCACCAGCTCAGAGCAGGAACCGTGTACATCGTGCCACTGAAAAGAAGTCAGGCAGCCAAGCAGCAAGGGGTTTTTTTCTCTCATTCCGGTGCCACAGAACTGAAAGCAGCTCGTATCCAGTTAGCTGTGGTTCTGGGCTTCACTTTAGGAAGAGTATACTGGGATTTGCCCAGATGATGTCTCACTGACAGGGGTATTCCATATGGAAAAGTCACGCACGGCGTCAGAGTCCTGCTCGGTGGAGTTCATCACCTCATTCCCACCATGGCAGCGGCTGAGGCAGGGAGGAGGATGATGTAATTCACTGCACTCCAGTTCTCTGTACACAAGAATGATAAAACTCCCTGTGGGCTTAATATCAGCCTCCTATGATAAGTGAAAGGGTCTGGGAAAAGCAAGTTCAAGAAGAGTTAGTGAATGCACCACGGAGCGCAATGGGAACGGGAACCTGAGGAAGAATGGCCCAGAGAGAATGCCTCTAAAGGAAGCTGGGAAGAAAGGGAGGCAACACTCTCACCACGGATCCCAGAATCACAGGGTGGTAAGTGTTGGAAGGGACCTCAAAAGACCACCTAGTCCAACTTCCCTGCCAGAGCAGGATCACCTCGATTAGGTCACAATACAATCAAATACAGTGTTTGTCCTTTGGTTCATCTGACTTTAATTTCTGCCCTGACATCTTCCACTCTGGGTAATAAGGACTCTCACCGCATCATGGCCTGAACTCCTCTCTCCTGGAATACACAGTGTGTGTCAGTTTTGTTCTCAAAGACCACTGAAAATTCATCCTGCTGCTTTAGAAAGAGCACCAACAGAGACAGCCATGAACAGAACAAGAGCCTCATCAAAGCAGGAACCAAAACAACAAAGCTTTTTCTGAAACCTCATCTAGACAGTCACGTAGCAGCAACACTCCAGCAGCTATATGTAAAGCAAAACTTCCACTGTCCTCTGAAGCATGGACACACTTCCCTCCAGAGACTAATACTAAAAGGAAAAACAAATAGACCCAGATTGCCTTGCAAACCTCCTGGGTGGCCTGCTATCTGATCCAGGGTTAGCTCCTCTACTTGGGTTCAGCAGAGGAAAACAGAACTCCCTTCCCATTCTGTCACAGAGGGAACACGTGCCACTCTTGGTGCCAGGCTGGTACCTGCAGAATCAGGACAGGCCTCTATACTTGCAAAGCCACACAATAATTTCTAAAAGCAATACATTTTGTCCAACTTGGGTGTAATTAGGGAAAGGAAACTCCAAGCTGCCTCTCCAAGAACACATCTAACAGTGAACTCAGACCACTCCTGAGGATGAAGCTCACTGTACATGCTATTTGGAACAAAAAGGGACAACACTGCCAGGAGAAAGTGTCACTCAAGAGATGGGCTTTCTGGCTTAGCAGAGGTTAGACTTGGAAAAGATACATTTCATTAATCATTTTCTAAGGACTAGGTTGGAATATGTTGCCCCACACCTTCAAATCCAAGACCAGGAGAATTTTACTGGATGAGATATAAATAAGGATAAAGCAACACAGCATAGAGGGGACAACTTCAAGGACAGCACTGTAGCCTTTAGGCAGTATCACAGGACTAACCCTGTGATACTAGCCCTGACTTTACTCTTCCTAAGGTGTGTCTAAAGTCAAGAACTTTCTCTTGACACTTGTCCTGTGAAATTGGTGCAAGCCAGGTGCAAAGAAATGACTCAAAACTTCATAATCAGTTTACTTAAAGGGAAAGCTACTGTCTCTTTTCTTCCAAACTCCTGCACCCTGCAGCTCATGCTTCATAAAGAGCTGGTTGTGAAGAAGAAGGAGAAGAAAAAAAGTGTATTATTTACTTTAAAAGATGGACTCTGCTTTTATTAAAGTCTTGCTCCAGGGTGCATATCATGTGGTGATAACTGCTTTTGTCTTCTGCTCTAAGTAACAAACAATATTATTCTTAAGAAAGAAAAACCTCAACATTGCATCAAACCAAGACTATCCTGCTCTACCCAGCATATATCACAGGATGAACTGGTGCCCACAACTGCCTTGTACAGCCCAGCTGCAAGCAGAGCCCAAGGCCCAACTCAACTGCATACAAACTCTTAACCAGAGCTTGATGAGCACATCACCCACAGAAGCCTGCAGAAAGAGTATCAGAATGTAATTTCATAAGGGATGCCAAGTGGAAGCTGCTGCACATATGCAGGTTGTTCCTCACCATCAGCAGCCTCTGATGCAGTTCTGGGTTTATACATGAATTCCTTAAGATAAGGTAGTGTTGGGGACTTTCTTTAGTGGTGCTAAAGAAATCTGAGGGAAGAGGATGGCAACACCCAGCAGAAGGAAACATGCAAAACTCAGCTGACAAATACATACAATTCCTTGGAGTGACATTGCTCACTGCACACCTATAGGAAACTCTCCAGAGCAAAGTCAAAATGACTCTATTCCCTTACCTGGTAACCTTCAGTCTTCTTTTGGCACCATTTCAACAGAGCATTCCTCTTGGAACCACCATACTCCCGAGCCAGGGCTGCCAGGGGGTCCTTTCTCTCCACACTAACCCAGGAAAGCATAGGGCAGAGAAAGAGAAATATCCTTGAATTCTCCTATTTTATACCAGTGTGTAAATAATAGCTGTATGAAAAAGCAGAATGGCAGCACAGAACCTAAATGTAAAGCAAACTGAAAGAGCCTTCAGAGCTTGCATTCTGTATTGGCCTTTAGATGAGAAGATTCAGCTGGTACCAGTGCATACAACGAGCTCAAAACCCAGCAGCCTGTGGATATCTGATGGTACATGTTAACCCAGCATATTTTCATCAGCTTTACTTATAAATTTGTTAACTAACCTCTCTGCTTTACATATGGAAAACAAGGAATTCAGGTGCAGAATTGAAAGAAACTGAGGAATCCATCACAGCAAATTCACATCCAGTGGAGCTGCTGAAGAATGAACTCCTCAGGAAAATGAAAACTGTGGAAGCTGCATTGCAGCCAAGGCTTGGAGGACAGTTAAAGCCACTGGCACTGTCTCCACCCTTCTACTGTTGGAAACAGTGGTGGAGATTAGAAGAAAATATGGGGTTTTTTCCTCAAGACAGAAGAAAAGAATGTGTCCAGCTTTCCCTTAGACCTCAAAGCTTTTTATTTTTCAAGCCCTGTGACATGCAAAGCTACAGTAAGATGAGGGTTGAGTTGCACTTGGGCCAGAAGAATCCCAGCCATAGATCCAGCCTGGGAGAAGAGCTGCTGGAGAGCAGCCCTGTGAGAAGGACCTGGGGATTCTGGGGGATGAGAAACTGAACATGAGCAGCAGTGGCTCTGGCAGCTCACAAGGCCAATGGGATCCTGGGCTCCATCAGCAGAGGGGTGGCAGCAGGGACAGGGAGGGGATTGTCCCTCTCTGCTCTGCCCTCCTGAGGCCCCAGCTGGATCCTGTGTCCAGAGCTGGGGCCCAACACAAGAAAGATGTGGGGCTGTTGGAGAGGGGTCAGAGGAGCCACGGAGATGCTCAGAGGGCTGGAGCAGCTGCCCTACAAAGAGAGGCTGAGGGAGCTGGGCTGGGTCAGCCTGGAGAAGAGAAGGCTGTGGGGGGACCTCATTGCAGCCTGCCAGTCCCTGAAGGGAGCAGAGGAACAGGAGGGGAATCAGCTTGTTCAAAGGACAGACACTGGCAGGACAAGGGGGATGGATTAAAGCTCAAGGAAGGAAGCGTTAGATTGGATATTAGGGGGAAGTTCTTTGCAGAGAGAGTGGTGAGGGGCTGGACCAGGCTGCCCAGAGAGGGGGTGGGTGCCCCGTGTCTGGGGGTGTTCAAGGCCAGGTTGGATGGGGCCCTGGGCAACCTTGTGTAGCTCCAGGCCTGAGGTTGGTGGCCCTGCCTGTGGCAGGGGGTTGGAGCTCTGTGACCCTTGGGGTCCCTTCCAACCCATGCCATGCTATGATTCTATGACAGAATACTTGAATACAACTTAGTGGCTTCTGAAATCTAGCTATCCCTCACTGTATCATGACTGCTCATCTTACAGAGAGCTGTGGTTACTCCAATCTGCATTTTGATATCTGGCTCTGACAGATTCTACATTCTAAACCAGACAGACTAGCCAGCAGAGTTTCCACTGGAAACAGGGTTCCACCAAATTAAATCATTCATTTTGAACACATGTTGTCAGTTTTTCCAGTGTGCTGGTTTTTCCTCCCCACAGGAAACTGAGGTGGTACCTGAGTTTGCTTTGGGGTTTCAAGTTGCTGGGGGTAGAGGTAAGCATCCTGCTGCTGAAGGCCATAGGGGGTTTGCTCAGGGACTCCAGGGAGGGGCTTTTACGGAGGTAATGGTCTGGCTTCAGCTCTTCATTTCTCCCCTTCAGAAGGTCTGTGGGAAGGAATTAAAAAAGAAGATAAAAAGCTGTCAGTTTGCAGCCTCAGGAATTTGATTAATCACTATCCTGCCACCCAGCACACAATATGTCCTCTGGTGTTTTGATTCTAAACAAATGTACTCATTTGTTCATTAAACACACATGGGGCTAGGAAACCTTGGGCAGATTAGAGGTGATCATAACAAGGAACAGCTTTGATGATTTCAACAGTACAGGCTGCTTAGCTTCCTGTGATTGATACTCCTGCTGGGGGGTAGGGGCCTCAGGTGAATGAGGGGAAATACCAAAATCTACAGTCTTAAAGGTTCAAAAGCTGATCAGCTGATATCTTCACCAGATGACTGACCAGCCCTAGCACAATAACTCCTTTTCTGCTGTGAGCAGGCTTGTAACAAGAAAGCCTCTTGCCTCCTGAATACAACCCAGCTCAAGGCAGCAGTAAAAGACACTTATCACATGATGCTTAGCCAAAAGACCTTTGGGGAGTCTCAATAAATTCACAGCAGATGTATCTATATTTTTGTTACACACAGTATGTATTTTATGTACTATATCTGTGTATATATATAAATAAAAACCCTAGCATGCATAGAAACCAATGTTAACAGGTTTTTTAGAAGCCAAAAAGATTATAGAAAGCAAATTATCTCCTTGTGTAGATCAGTCATGAGGTAGAGTGATGTGTAACACAGGGAAAGTTGGCTGCTTCCTTTCTGTGGGCAAGCTGCCAAAAGCCAGGCTCTATGGCCAGCACATCATGAGCTGTTATCAGAGATTAACTGAATGTGGAACACAACTTTCTCCTCTTTTGCAGTTAATTATCAATTAATGCCCTATCACCTCGAGTTGTGAACTCCTCCTTGTCTCAGCTTCAGCAAAAGGCTAGTATTACTGGACTGGTTGGAAATGTCTTTTCAGCAGTAACTGGGGTATGTGTATCAGCAGGTGCCAGGCAAACACATCCAGCCAACAGCCACCCTTCCTTTGGCTCCTGAATTTCCTAAGACTAAATCAGCATTTGTGGCTGATGAAGAGCTACAGGCATCACCACACCTTCTTCCACAAGCACAGAGGGCTGCTGAGCTCCTGTCTATTAAGCAGTACAGATGCACAAGGGCAGAATCCAGTCCCAGGATACTGCCTCCTTTCCAGCGACCTGGCTGTTGGCAGCTCTGTGTTGCACTGAGTTGCACACTCCTTGCTCAGCCAGGATCATCCTTCCTCCCACTCACCTCTCCCTTCTGTGTGTGTACCACGAATCCATAACAAACAAGAAGGAGCACACAGCACGTATTCTAAAAGTCTTTTTGTTAGCTGTCCACTACCTATTCCCAATGTGTGTGACAGTCCTAGCTCATCATCATGGTGGCTTTCTAGGGAATTGCCTCAAATCAAAGTAGTCACACCAGCAGGCTACCAATGAATGACTCCTGGGAGTCTTTGAAACCTAAGCATATTCTGCTTACAGGAACAGATCTGCTGCAAAAGGCATCTCAATAACCAAAAATCTCAACAGAAGGAAGAGGAATCTAGGTTTTTCACCAAAGAAAAGCACTGTTAAATCATCATTAACATAATTGGACTGGCTAATGGCATGTCCTAATGAGGAAGTGCCATGACAATCATTCAGGATGCATTGACTCATGCAAGGTAGAGAAAAAGGAAGGAGGAAGGATCCCAGAGAGCCACAGAGGTTATTGGAAGCATCTAGCTGGGAAGAAAAGAGGGAGAAGACAAGGGCCTATTTGGAGTCATTTGGAAAGAGAAACAGGATAATAATCATATGAAAAACATGCAACATGATTAGAGGAAAATCACATTGTGTTAGCACCATCTATTTGCACTATTTCAAGACATTTTCTGGCTACTGGCTTGAATTACACAGTAGAGCCTGAAGTGGTACAAGTTAACAGCCTCCAGTTTTGTACTTTGAGTCACTTGCCTGAGTAATGTAATTCCTTTGACTTAGTTCTGGCTGCTACAAACTCCAGGACAGAACCATTAAACCTCTGATTCTAAATGGAAGGATCATAGCCAAAATCCAGCTCTCTCTGCAAAGTAATCCATCCTCCTCTCCACCAATGTAACATTTGGGTCATATTAAGGACATCACAGAACCCTGCTGTGATACCAGTCAGATGGAATCTGCCAGAAGATTATTGTTATGGAGACTACTTCACTCTGAATTTCCTTGGGGATATTTTTGAATTCAGTGTTGTTTGCAGAGGGCTTGGACCAACTGCCTTCCAGGATTATTTAGATTGGAACCAGAGCTATTACAACCTTATAGTGAGTAAGCCTTTGCTATGGATTATTGGAACTAAATTAAACCCAGGTCCAAAGAGAAGCTGTAAATACAGGAACTTGTTAGATAAGCAACCATAAATTTGTACCATACAATGGGTAATAAAACATCTGTTGATTTCAACAGATTTTCACAGAACGATTGTCTATGGGTAATAACAGCAATTACCCATGGCCTGAAGTGGGGTATTTATTATTAAGGACTAGCATTATATTACACTGTTGACAGATTACTTCACTCTGCAGCAACCTGGTAGAGATTCAAGAGGTCTTACATTCTGTTTAGGAGCACTATATGCTCTCATGAAGCTGTTTTCTGGAAACCAACTGATAGAAGTGAGTAAACTGTCTGTTCCAGTGGTAACTTCTGCTTGCTGAGCCTCTACTGCTGCAGGAGAGGCTGACAGCACAGACAAGGTGTTATTTCTTTAAGCTGCCATCTACCCTATAACCTGTTCTGAGTTCAGATCCAGTATCTCTTCATCTTTGAACGATGGGAGGGAAATCTTAGCAGGTTATCTGAAGAGTCTAAAAATGAAAACAGGTTCTAATTTCTCTTTGGCTGAGGGAGCTGGGCTGGGTCAGCCTGGAGAAGAGAAGGCTGTGGGGGGACCTCATTGCAGCCTGCCAGTCCCTGAAGGGAGCAGAGGAACAGGAGGGGAATCAGCTTGTTCAAAGGACAGACACTGGCAGGACAAGGGGGATGGATTAAAGCTAAAGGAAGGAAGGGTTAGATTGGATATTAGGGGGAAGTTCTTTGCAGAGAGAGTGGTGAGGGGCTGGAACAGGCTGCCCAGAGAGGGGGTGGGTGCCCCGTGTCTGGGGGTGTTCAAGGCCAGGTTGGATGGGGCCCTGGGCAACCTTGTGTAGCTCCAGGCCTGAGGTTGGTGTCCCTGCCTGTGGCAGGGGGTTGGAGCTCTGTGACCCTTGGGGTCCCTTCCAACCCATGCCAGTCTATGATTCTATGATTCTCTCCTGTACTAGCAAACTGTTGCAGAAAATCCTGTCTACTAAGGAAACTGTGATTGAATATTTGCCCCCCACTACAATTTCACTGAGGTCTCACTACAGGAATATATTTTATCTGTCCTTAAAAATTCAATAATCTATGGTTACTAGCTTTGATTCCAATGCAATGACTGCACTGAAGACTAGACAGTCAAAATAAAGGGCCCTGAAGAAAATGGGCAACAAACATTGGTAGAAACGAATATTAAATGACAAGAGAACAAAAGCAAAGTGTGAAATAAAAACAAACACATCTCTTGAGAACTCTCCAAACTCTCCAAATAAACTATTTTGAGCCCAAATATCACTGCTCCTAAACCAGTCACATCAGTGTCTGAAATGTTTGATGTATTTCAAATGAAGCTCAACTTAAAACCAAATAAACTCTCAAAAAAACAGTGCTTTGGACTCATTCCAGATACATACATGTTGAACAAAATCCAATCCTCTCCAGTTCCACAGCATGGATTAGAGAGGTGCCATGGATACTTTGGAGTAAAGGTGTCAAGTTTGTGTTGGCAAACCATAATAAATCAGCTGGTTTTTAGCTTTCTAAGGCTATAATCAAGATGGGAATGGAAACACAAGGAAATTAATAAGCTCTTTAAAACAAAGACTCTGAAGACACTTTTTTGACCATATGAGAAGAGGAAAAACGGCCCAGGCAGAGACCAACAGTTAATGACAAGCTACTGCTACTAAAAAGAGCCAACATTTCTATGTTTACTGCAATTTACCTGCAAGAGGAAGGTCTGAAAGATCTGTGTGTCTGGCGACTCCCTTGCTGGCTGGTTTGGCATTATTATAAACAGAATGTCTCTGTGAAACAAACATAACACAAAAGAGAATTAAAAGAATAGTAGGTGTCAGGATTAAATAGGCAGAAAGATCACAGAATCACAGAGTTGTAGGGGTTGGAAGGGACCCCCAGAGCTCCTGGGGTCCAACCCCCTGCCAAAGCAGCTCCCCAGCTCATACTGCACAGGTCAGTGTCCAGATGGGGCTGGAATCTCTCCAGAGAAGGAGACTCCACACCCCCTGGGCAGCCTGTCCCAGGGCTCTGGCACCCTCACTGGGGAAAAGTTCCTCCCCATGTTGGTGTGGAACTTCCTGTGCTCCAATTTGCAGCCATTGCCCCTTGTCCTGTCCCCACAGACACAGAAAAGGGGCTGGACAATTCCCCCTGCAGCCCATGCTTAAGATATTTATAGACATTAATAAGGTTCCCCCTGAGTCTTCTTCTCTCCAGGCTGAACAGCCCCAGCTCTCTCAGCCTCTCCTCCCAGGCGAGATGCTCCAGGCCCTTCAGCATCTCCTCAGCCTCCTCTGGACTCTCTCCAGGAGATCCCTGTCCTTTTTACCCCAGGGAGCCCAGCACTGGACACAACACTCCAGGTGGGGCCTGAGCAGGGCAGAGCAGAGGGGGAGGATCCCCTCCTGTCACCTGCTGCCCACACTCCTCCTGATGCCCCCAGGATCCCATTGTCTCTCTCAGCCCCAGGGCACACTGCTGGCTCATGGCCACCCTGTCACCCACCAGCACCCCCAGGTCCTTCTCCACAGAGCTCCTCTCCAGCAGCTCACCCCAGCCTGTCCTGATACATGTGGTTGTTCCTCCCCAGGTGCCAGACTTTACACTTGCTTTTGTTTGTGCTATTTCAAGAACACAAAGCAGTTGGAGGAATAAAGAAACCTTTTGACAAGGTGTCACCTCTAACTAGAGCTGGATCAATGGCTATAAAAATGAAAGGACAAAGGGACACAGCTTTTAGTTGGCAATATGTTGGCTCCTGAACTATTCGACATTTCTATGTGCACATGACTTAGTGTCACAACCCCAAAGTAAGAACACTTGTTCCTAACCCTACCTCTGTCCCCAGTACCCCAAATCATAAGTCAGAAGAGAGTCTCTGCAGCCCCAGCCCCACTTTTCAGCATTAATACCCCCTCAGCCAGGTACTAATAGACAGTTCCCAGACCTCTGTTTAATCCCACTCTTTAAACATCCTTTGCTGAATCTTTGAAGGAAATATGCTCCCACATTTGTTAATTAGTCTTTCAAAGTCATCTCATTCTTCATAACACTCAATTAAACACCCTAGCCTCACAACTGTTTTTACTGAGAGGAGAATATCCTCTGTCCAGCCCAGTGACCTCCTAGGCAGAACACAGACAATGGCTTCTCCAGGCTGGAAAGGTGAACAGCCTGATGTTAGCAGCACATGTGGAAATCAGGAAGCACAGTGCATTTGCTTCTCTGTCATTCACAAAAGCAGCATGTCCAATCACATTGCACCTCAGCTTTCAAAATTGCTACCACAAAGTTAACTGGTGCAGTGATGTAAGCAGTACTGTATTCCAGAGCAGTTATGCTTCAGTAGGCAGCCAAAACCAGCACAAACTGCAAGAGCTCTTCACTGTATGAGCTTCCAAGGGAACTGGGACCACACATCACAGAAACTTATCATCCCACATCTCTCAACTCACATGCCTAGTTTAGTTTGATGTTTCTTGTAGCTCACTCCCCATAATCAAGACCTGTTTTCTAGTCAACAGTGATTACAGTTCTGAATTGTATTCCAAAGAGTTCACATCCGTCCACTGAGACCTCAGAGCTCAAGTCAGAAAGACAAACACACTTTGATCCTTTTTGTTGGTATTACAGCATTTGATGTTTCACAACAAATAAACAGATGAGTTTCCCCTTCCCCTTGTAAACATACACACGTTGGCATGCTGAAGCTAAGTCATGCTGGAGCACATGTTGCATCTACTCATTTTATCACTGCAAGAATGCAAAGAGCTCCTTGTACCTGCATGGGGGAAACAGCAGCTGCTGGGGCTGTCCTCACTGGAATTCCACTTAGAGGGCTCCTGGGGACCTTGTGAACTGTGATGTTTTGTCCAGTGCTACCTGTGAGAAAAAACACATGGAAACATTTGTACTTCAAACCCAGCTATCTGGCAGAACAGGGCACCACTGGTGCAGTATTTATGTACCAAGCACTGACAGAAAATACCCATTAAGATGCATGAAGCAGGGCAAAACTCCAAAAACCACCTGCTCACTACTAGATTGGTTTTTTTACTGTGTTCAAATACCTGAGCATCCTAAGTCAAATGACTTGATCAGCGACTTCACGGTGGCTGCAGATTCTGATGGTGTGGGAGATGCTGTGCTAATGCAGACTCCTTGCCAGCGGCTGGTCGTATCTGCCTCTAGAGATTCCACATCTTCAGCTGTCAGCCTGTGGAGCAGAAACCAGATTGAAGTCAGGGGCAACAGGAAGGGCAAGCAGAGATTAAAGGTCTTTAAAAGCAGTCAGGCAAATCCAAAGATGCACCTCTGTTAGTGTCATGGCCAGAACATGGAGCACTCCTTAGAACATGGATGCTCTTTTCTTGGAGTGCCTGGCAAACATGGAACCATCAAGGCTAACAAATTTTTCTCTGTTGTTGCTAACCATATCATTCCCTCTCCTCACCCAGGCTGGAGGATCATCAGTGAAAAAAACCAGTTTGATGAGACTTGTGAGTAATCATCAACCATTACCTGAAGGTGGGCTTTCAACACAGTACAGGGCCCAAGAGGTCCTCAATGTATCATGAGGAAAGTAACCAAAGAGAAAGGTGTTATTTTACACTCTGTGTTTTTAACTGCTGGGACCACTGCTGGAGTAATTGTTACCAGTTAAAATGCTGTAACTGAAAATAAAACAAGCAATTCAGTGTTCAGATCAGAGCAATAACAATTAAACCAGAATATAGCTCTCAAAATTAGAAACTTTGGAAACTCAGTTCTTACAGCTTATCAACAAGGCCAGGTGCTGAACAAGGAAAGCCTCAATCACAATCCATAAGCAGTTATACAGGGAATAAAATTGTCAACTGCTTCATCCCAGCACGCACAAGAATACTGAAATTCAATGGTTGGAATGAAAACAGACAAAATAGAACTAAAGCTCCTATTCTAACAGGAAAGATCATTAAGTTACTCCATCAAAAAGAAATTCTGAAGTCAAGATTAGGAGCTGGACATAGAGGAATTAGTACCAGCAAGTCCACAGCTATATTAAACAGAGAATGCAAACATAGAGTGTGAGTGCTGCTTCCACTCATGTGTTTTATGGGTCTGGCTGACATCACTTCACACTGACACTGTACTTACCTGGCAGCTCTCAGGTAGAGTGGGAGTGTCAGTACCTAGCTTTAGTTTAGGAAAGCTGCAATTAGATAACAAAGCCTAGCCATGCTTTAAGACAGCATCTGTACATCACTTTCCTGATGTCCCAGCTGCTCAAGGAACGTGTCCCAATCCACAGGCTCTGAGGTATCACCACCTTTCCCTACCTTTAAGTACAGTAGGCACCCAAGAGCTACATTAGCACAAACCCAGAAATTATTTCATAAGAAGGCTGGAGAACTCCAGCCAGAAAGCACCTATGGGAATCAAACAACTTCTGTTGAGATAAAAATAGAAATCAGTCTTTTTCTTTCCCATTGAACAGCACAGGCTACAAAATGCAAGGGGCTAAAGGGTATTCATGAATAAGGAAGAGTGACTCATGTTTCTATTCCTGGCAGAGCTTAAGAAGGTGCTGTCTTTAAGCAGACACTGGCTGTTTCTTTGCTAATTCATTCAAGCCTCTTGTGTGCCAGGGGAGCCTGCTGAGGCAGATGGCTGGAGAAAAAGCCATTTCAGTTCCATTCTCCATTTAATCCAATGAGGAGAAAAGGCAGACTAGGTAAGACTCACTGAGCTCTGAGGCACCCAGTGTTTTACTGTCTAGCTTTTAAGTTCTACCCTTCATTTTTTTTCCTTCTGCAGCTCAATAAAATACCAAATCAACAGGTAACATCTGCACTTCAGATGTATGAAAAGATGAAAGCTCAGGTAATCTTGATTCTAGCAAAGTATGGAGGAAGGATCGACTTCTGTCTCAAGATACCAAGCCATCCAATGCAATCCCTTGGGTTTTCCCCAAGTGTAGGGCTTCTCTGAATAAATGTGCAAAGCATCATTTCACAAAATGACATTCTACTGAATCCTTTTGTGCTTAGTCCTGCCAGAGGAGGGAGAGCTGAGATGGTTTATAGAACAAATACATGCACCTTACAAGTCTTTATGAGGTAGTTGGAGAATAAAGGAATGTTACACAAGTGTCAGAGAAGTTTGGGTTAAATGACAGGCTCCAGGAAAGGTTTTGGAGTATAAAATGCAAAGTTAAGTCCTTGCTAGTACATAAATAACAGCCTGGACTTTATAAAAGCATTTATAAATGCTTTATAAATGAGCTGGGGCTGTTCAGCCTAGAGAAAAGATGACTCAGGGGGGACCTTATTAAAGTTTATAAATATCTTAAGTATGGGCTGCAGGGAGAATTAGCCAACCCCTTTGCAGTGTCTGTGGGGACAGGACAAGGGGCAATGGCTGCAAGTCAGAGCACAGGAAGAACTTTTCCCCAGTGAGGGTGCCAGAGCCCTGGGACAGGCTGCCCAGGGGGTGTGGAGTCTCCTTCTCTGGAGAGATTCCAGCCCCATCTGGACACCGACCAGTATGAGCTGGGGAGCTGCTTTGGCAGGGGGTTTGACCCCAGGAGCTCTCGAGGTCCCTTCCAACCCCTGGGATTCTACTTTCAAGAATTACAAGGTCAGTCTGCAAGAGTTCTGTCTAGTTATCCAGGTAACAAGGGCATGCACCAGGTTTGTGAAGTGCTATTAGAACAAGAAAGGAGCAGTAAGTGCCTGTGGGCCCACTGGCAAATCTTGAGAATAAAGAAACTCAGGGGTATGTGCTAGGAAGTTCCTCAATTGCAGCAGGAAGTCATTACTTCAGTGGTTAGGGTTTAACCCTGACAGCAGCTCAAACCTCAGACTACTCTCCTCAGCCTAGTCTGGGACTGCAAAAGGATGCAAACATGTTGAATGAAGTTAAAGTAACCAGTCCAGCCCCTGTGCCATGCCACAGCAAAGTCCACAGAGAAACCACACGCCACCATTCTGTCACTGTACAGCCAATTATGAAGATCCAAGTGCTGGAGCTATTACTGGTTCCAATTTTGTTAAGATGCTTCTTGTAATCTTAAGTCTGTGTATTTGTAATAGGCTTGTAAAGCACCCTGAAAACAACTTCCCAGATTAAACACAACCACTTCAGAAAGCCAAGGCCTCTCATACTGCAAACCATAGCGTGGATGGTAGAAAGAACAGTGCTGAGACAGATTTGCCTCAACTAAACCCACACATGCCAGCCAACAAGCAATGGAAAGTTATGAAATTTAGCTAGCACCTTCTATTTTTAAGGAGAAAAACCTGTTTAAGGAGATGCATGTATGTGTACATATATGGGTTTCTTAAGAGAAGCAGAAAAGTAAGAGCTTAATTTGCAGAAGCAAGCTATTTCAGGAGAAGATGACTTAGATGAATGTACACATGCAATGAACATGCACAGGAGAACATGACAAGCCATAACTTCAAAGCATAAACAGAACTTATTCAGCCTAGTATAGCTCAGCCCATCACAGAAGACTAAGCAAGTTCTGCTACAAAAAGGCTGGTTATGAACAAAATGTCATCTCCTGCTTTCCTTGAAACAAGAATGAATGCTTTCCATAGATAAATGCTGCAAGTGGAACTGGCTTAAGTGGAGCAGCTCCAGAGGAAGCAGAGCACTTTAGGCCACAAAGGAATTGAAGTGCATGGTCCTTTTCACAGAAACACTGCCTGGTTTCATTCCTTCACTGGTGAGAGAAGAGTGTGCAGTGAGCTGGTTTCTAATGGTAAGAGTTAAGTCTCAATTTCTAGGTTTGGGATATGTGGACAAGAGATTGCCAACAAGGTGCAAGTCTTTCTGTGCTTACTGTATAGACTTTAGGAAGAGCAGGCTTCATGTGTTGGTGGCATTTCTGAACTGCTCTGATTACCTTTGTTACAGGTGGCCTAGGTCCACAGAACTGTATTTTCAGAAGCAATTACTCTGCAAATCTAGTCTTTGACACAGTTCTTGTCACTGTTGTGAATCCTCCTGAACACCAAAGGACACAGAGAGACACACAGCTACTGAGGCACAGAACAGAAGAGAGGCCAAGGGCAGGCAGCAGACAATTCCGGACACTTAAACATTTATTTGGCACTTGAATATATATTTCTTAAACATAAACCCCAACATTCAACAGCTGCCAGCACAGAAAAGGCAATACAAGTGTGCATATATGCACACAATCCAGCAGCATGGCACAGAGGTGAAGGCCATGCCAAAGCCAGGACAATCCCATAGAATTCTCTACTAGCTCAGCCTGCTCTGAAACCAGGCCCTTTGCTAGGTCTTTGCATCCTGGAGGAAAGGATGGAAATCCCACAGCCAAAGTATGAAATTCCAGTCCTGGAATGAATCCTGATGATCTGCTGGTAGAGATGGTGACTTCTGAATGTCTCCTTGGCATCCAAGTAAAGCTTTCTCCACATGTCTCCAGTTGCAAAGCTGAACTTCAGCAAGTTCTCCCTGATAGTCATGTACTTCACCTGAGTTAAGGGCTTGAGAAAGGCTCCTTTCTGAGAAGGTAGTTACTAGAGGCTTGAGATATTCATTTCTTTTCCTTCTGCTCTCTCCATCTGCAATTCTCACAGCCAGGACAAACCTCTCCTGGGACATTCTCTGGGAAAGTCATAGCAGGACACGCTCCTGGTGCACCAGCCCTCTTCCCAGCACACACCGAGTCACACATGCCACCCAGTGGCGAGTGCCTTGTCAACGCAGCATTAGGAGTCTGAACCCATCAAAGCAGCTGAGAGAGAATAAAGAATTTCACGTTTCCATTCAGTTTTCCTGCTGGATGTCAGTTACCTATCACTTGAGTTGGTGTGTGTGTATACATACTGATATACTGACCTGTATGCATACGTGTGTTCAGACACACACACAGATCTATGACTATAATCCTATATGGAGCACTCCAATGTGTATGCACATTACAGTTACTAATTAAGACATACACTCTCAGTTTTCATTTTTTCCCTCAAGCTTAAAATGGCACATTTTAATTTCTATTTCAGGGCAAATATCCCCATCCTGAAGGGAGGTTGTGGAGAGGTGGGTGATGGTTTCTTCAGCCAGGTGACAGGAGATGGGACAAGGGGCAATGGGCTCAAGCTGCCCCAGGGCAGGGGCAGATTAGATATTAGAAAGATTTTTTACTGGAAGAGTTGTTGGAGCCTGGAACAGGCTGCTCATGGAGAGGGTTGAGTCACCTTCCATGGGTGTGTTTTAAAAAGGGTAGATGAGATACTTAGGGATATGGTTTAGCTTAGGATGGGATTGGTTGGACTCAATGATCTTTAAAGGTCTTTTCCAACCTTGTCATTCTGTGATTAAAAGCAGCCCTCAGTTCTTTCAGTTCCCCAAATCTCCAATTACTTTTTATGGCCTGGTTGGCATTAGACTAATTCAGAACTTTTTCTGCCTCACAGAGCCTTCTGAAGAGAAGCCTTCTGAACAAAGGAGCAGGCTCTTGCCCATGAGGAGGAGGTGGATCTGTGCAGCATTCACTGTTTGCAATACACTTGACTTTTGCAGGGCAATAAAGAAACTGGAGATGCTTTCTTGAATTGAAATTTCCCTTGTCCAGCTGCAAGTTGAAGGTATGTCCTGAAGTGTCTCTCAGGCCTGGCTATACATCCATTCAGGGCTGTGTTAGCTGGTAGAGATCAGGCACCTATGGAGATACAGACAATAATTGGGGAAGTTACAAGCAGCAATACAATGCCCACCCTGAGGTACAGAGCTTTATGTTACAGTTAATCACCCCACTACCACTAAATAAAGGGGAGAGGAGAAAATGTTGATAGTCTTGGTTAGGCCAGTTGAAGGAGGACCTTACCACTCCACTAACTCAGCTTTGGGATGTGATGAGCAAACAATACAAACTACAGAGGGACAAAAAATAATCTGTGTTGCTCAGATATGAAGAAGCCAGGTATTTAAAGCCAAGGAATCCATTTCAAAGGACAGGGGTGGTAGTGTTCCTGGCTTTCCTCTCTTCTCATCATACAGGACTACTCATTCAAAATGGGTACATGAACCCATCCAGGTTAACTAGAGCTGCTCTGCCCAAGTCAGAGTTTGTTCCAGGGTCCTTAGACCAAAGAGGATGAAATAATCTCCATCCAGAGAAAAACAAAGCAAAATCACCAAACCCCAACAACTCTGAGGAGTCACTAACTGGAGTGAACAAACAATACTTCAGGGGACCCTGCTCTGAAATTCTCCTTTGCTTACTTCCAATGAGAGCAGAATGAACTATCAAACCTCTGTAAGACACAACAGCTGCAAAACACAGGCACAAATGAGCAGCACATCAGCACATACAGACTGACAGCAGGGTTTAATACACGTACAGTACAAGCTTATTTCCAGGAGAAAAAGCATGTAACACTGCCATGCTGGGGCATTTGAGACTTTAGGAGGAAGAACAGAAGCAAATTAGTGGGACACACTGCAATCTTCACTTTAGGCTTCCATTTGAAGATCTGGTTAATTTTTTTTATTATTTATTCTGAGAAGTCACACACTTAATTACAATTTGTTTTCTGAGCACTCCTCCCAGCCTGTCTGCCCTCAGTGTTCTTGGTTCAAGGCTCATAATGTTATAGTGCCAAACTCATTTTAGGAACTTGAAGGGAAAGAGGCAAATCAAGATCTGATGCTAAACAGTGTTTGGGCTTGGGAATGGATGTTTAATGAAGCCTAAAAGAGCCATCCATAATTTGGGTAGTTTCAGCAGTAACTTTCTTCCTTTGTGTTAAAAACCCAGAACAGCAATTTTTTTCACCACCTAATTGTTTGATCCTAAAGCATCTATAAAAATGACTTTATTTTCAAGGTGACTTGCTACAGGATCATAGGATAACTCAGATTGACCTCAGGAAGTCATTGAGTCTAACTTTCTGCTCACAAGCAGGGTCAGCTATGAGGTCAGACCAGGTTACTCAGGGTTTTATCCTGCCTGGTCTTGAAAACCTCCAAGGATGGAGACTATATAAGTTTCAGTTTCCACCACCTGTGAGGACACAGCTACAGTGGACTGTAAGCTTCTGCAGTTTACTGCAGAAAAATAACATCAGTTAGGATGTAAAATATCCTAGAGGACTGTCTGAAGCATGGGTTAATCAATTTATAGGCTTCAATCATGACTAACTTGGGACAGGCTAACTCCTCTCTTCCTTTTGTTTGACGTTGGTCCAACCTCCCCCCAACATTCTTAGTCATAGAATTAGACATTTAATCCATGTTAAAGATGCCTTCAGGAGGCTCTTACCTTCATTCAGATGCACTCTGATGACCTCATCAGGATTTTTTCTGCAAGTTCTTTGGCTGTTCCTGAACCAAAAATGACTCTTTGTCTGATTAGAAGAATGTAACAGTGCAATCAAGCTTGGAGGCAGGAACTCAGGCAGCCACAGGCAAACATTAATATAACAGGATGGTGGAGGAGATAAATTGGCTTTGAGATCAATTTATGAGGTGGAGTCTAATGACCCTCAAGAGATAGCTGAGGTTTTGCCAAAAACCTTTGAGAAGCAAACTACTTGGAAGGGACATTTTCCAATCAGAGCTTAAAAATCAGACAGGAAAGTTTCACTAGGGACTGTCAGAGACTGAGCTGAGTGTGCAGCTGCTCAGCATTACAGATGTGAGGAATACTTTTATAGGCTGCATTAGCTTATACTACAAAGTGTTTCCACCAGCCCTGAGCATGCATTAGAAGTCACCACAGGTACCAGAATCTACTGCTGATTCTGAGCAGTAGTAGTTTATGACAGCTGACTAAATGCATCGATGAGAGTATCCCCAGAACTTTCTGGGTGGAAGAAGCAGAGGTGCTGTGGAAGATGGTGACCTCAGGAATGCAAAAATAACTGGGAGTGTAGAACTGGCTCTCAGCAGGAGCGTTGATGACTTCAGGAATTTGTTTTATAGGTCAATACAGTTTTTAAAATCCAGTGCTTAGCTGTTGATCACTGGTTTGTGTAGACAGTGACTTACACAGGCTTCATTCCCTTCTCCAGTACAGAAGTTTCACACTCTCTGCATGGACACTGAGAGTCAAATTAGTTCTACTTAAATTCACAGATACAAAATTTGGTCTCAACATCTGTCTTTGAAAGAGAATAAATATTGTCCACTGCAGACAGTGAATGTGGCTCCATGACCAATGTAATACTCAAAGCAAGCTATACAGATAGTCAACATGATGCACAGACAGACATATATCATACATATGTGAAAGGGGGAGACAGGTACCAAAACTGACTTCATTAAATGAGTGTCAGAATACCTCCTGCTGGAACTATGTATGCACAAGGGTTCTGGGGATCTAATTTCAGAAGTAGTATTTGCATTCAGGCTTCTTATGCCAAAGAGCTGACAATGCAGCCATGCTCCTTACACACAGAGAGAAATATCCCAGTGTGTAAGTTCGCAGGTCGTCTTCTATTCGGGTTCAGTATTATCAAATACATCTTCAGATTAAGGAAGGGAGGGTTAGATTGGATATTAGGGGGAAGTTTTTTACAGAGTGAGTGGTGAGGGGCTGGAACAGGCT
Organism: Laterallus jamaicensis coturniculus; assembly: GCA_022605575.1. NCBI lineage: Eukaryota > Metazoa > Chordata > Aves > Gruiformes > Rallidae > Laterallus > Laterallus jamaicensis. Next base: position 2,366,869 of record JAKCOX010000025.1, on the reverse strand, counting down.
GCCCAGAGAGGAGGTGGGTGCCCCGTGTCTGGGGGTGTTGAAGGCCAGGTTGGATGGGGCCCTGGGCAACCTTGTGTAGCTCCCAACCCATGCCATGCTAGGATTCTATGATTAAAAACCAAAAAACACAAAGAGAGGAAATTACACGTTCCTATCCTTTTATATGGACCCTGTTCTAAACAAGATAAATTTCATTAAGAACAAATTAGGAATGGAAACAGAGCCCAAAACTTAAGGACTGTCTGGTAATCGTTTAGTCTAAATTCACAGCCTGTAATAGCTTTTCTGTGCATCCACTGGGGACTCAGATAATGAAACTGGAGGGTAAACACATTCCTTTTGTTTTTCTGAAGGAAGTATTTCTGTTCCTTCAATCCAGGAATTGTGATCCATACACCTCTGCACAAAAGCTCTCCCATCCTTTTTACTCCCCCCTACTGCTCAGCTGCTGTGAAAACTCCTGAAAAAAGCCAAATATACACAAAGCTGGACTGTTACTCCACCTGAAAGAAATGACAGGATTCTCTATCTTCCTCTGGCTATTCTACCAGTGGCCACATATCTTCTATGAGAGAGATTAAATGGAAAAATCTAGAGCAGCAAAATTAATTTGGCTTACTTTTTTGATAACAGTACCAGTGTTTGTAATTTCACCTCTCTGTTCCCCCTGTACATATTTTTGTCACTGCAGCTCAGATGGCTCTGCTTGCATCAAGAACAACAAGGAGCAGAGCACTGTCTTTAGAAATGTTGATTCTTCTTTCTAATATATCTTTTGTTTTCCATCTCTTCTTCTTTAGTACTTCAGCTGCAGTATGATTTTTAGAACAGTAAGTGATATATATGTCATGAACTGCTTAAACACTGCGAGGCACCTCTCTCAACTGGTTCCAGATTCAGTTGCTCAAGTCACTTTTGTTCTTACCACACTCCCACAGATGGAAACCCCACTTGTTCAGCTATCCATGCTGGAGTATCCCTCTGGATGGTTCACAACTACTGTTCCCCTTTCAACCCCTGAGACTGCAGCACTTGTTTCATAGGCGGGTCCACTGCATGACAAAGTCACTTCTGGGCTAGCTGCTAACCCAGGCCACAGTCCAGACCATCTAACACAGCTAATCACATAATAGGTTTCAAATTAAGGACAGGAGATGTGAGATAAAGGAATCCTCATACTTCCATTGATCACTCAGTCAGCACACGTTAGACCAGCAGAACAAAGCAGACCAGCTCTTTCTCATTTCCATTTGAGCATACACAGCCCTTGACTCCTCTCAGATTAAGTAGTTCTACTCTGGATGTCCCACTGAATGTATGTAGCCAACCAGTCTTTCCACAGATGGTTTAATACAGCTGTAGAGAGTTATGAAGGCAATAAAACACAGTGGAATACTGAGAACAAAGCTATAAGAAGATATTGGCAATTGTTACTACTTAATATTTGCTGATTAAAGTGTTCATGGCCTAGTTGACAGGACTAGATTGCTAAAAAGAAATAGAACAGAAACATTTTAGAGTAAGAGACAACGAAATCTGTCAGAAACAACAAAATCTGTCAGAAGAGTTAAAAACAGACAACATGCACATCCAAGCCAATGAAAAGTTATTGACAAAGCATTGTTTGCAGGCATGTTAGCAGTCACAGAGATCATCCAATCCTGGCCTTTGTAAGCAACCAACCTGTTGCTGCCCTTCACTTCATCCAGCTCCTTCTGCAGCCTGGCACTCTTCTCCTCTTCCTCCTGAAGCTTCCTCTTCACCACACGGAGCTCCTGCTGGGCTTCACACTTAATATCATTGGCTACGACCACTGCAGTCTGCAGATCAGCTTGAAAACGCCTCCACTCCTCTGTGTCTTCCTAGAGAGAGCAATTAGAACCCCAAACTGCTGTAAAAATACACCTACTTGAGCTCAGCACTTCCTGGTCTCTCTTTCAGGGAGCACAAGTGACCAGGATTCCACCACAATTTCAAGATGATGCCAAGGCCAAAGTAAATACTTGCCTCCTTAGGCAGTGCCACCAAGACTGCCACAGGAGAAACTGGTGCTAATCTCACCTCTCCAGTACAAAATGTACAATGGAAGTTTATCCATAGGTACAGATCATTCAGACTTGTGATACCACTGCAAGCACTGCTACTGAGAAGAGCTCACTGCTCCTGATGATTCATGAGGCAGGAACAGCCGTTCCGAAGCAGCACGAGTTCATAGGATCCTGCCAGGCTGGAAAGATGGGCCTGGGGGAACCTAATGAGGTTCAGCACTGCCAAGGGTCAGGGGTGGCACTTGGGCCAGAGGAATCCCAGCCACAGATACAGCCTGGGAGAAGAGCTGCTGGAGAGCAGCCCTGTGAGAAGGACTTGGGTGTCATGGGGGATGAGAAACTGAACATGAGCCAGCAGTGGCTCTGGCAGCTCACAAGGCCAATGGGATCCTGGGCTCCATCAGCAGAGGGGTGGCAGCAGGGACAGGGAGGGGATTGTCCCCCTCTGCTCTGCCCTCCTGAGGCCCCAGCTGGATCCTGTGTCCAGAACTGGGGCCCAACACAAGAAAGATGTGGGGCTGTTGGAGAGGGGTCAGAGGAGCCACGGAGATGCTCAGAGGGCTGGAGCAGCTGCCCTACAAAGAGAGGCTGAGGGAGCTGGGCTGGGTCAGCCTGGAGAAGAGAAGGCTGTGGGGGGACCTCATTGCAGCCTGCCAGTCCCTGAAGGGAGCAGAGGAACAGGAGGGGAATCAGCTTGTTCAAAGGACAGACACTGGCAGGACAAGGGGGATGGATTAAAGCTAAAGGAAGGAAGGCTTAGATTGGATATTAGGGGGAAGTTCTTTGCAGAGAGAGTGGTGAGGGGCTGGACCAGGCTGCCCAGAGAGGGGGTGGGTGCCCCGTGTCTGGGGGTGTTCAAGGCCAGGTTGGATGGGGCCCTGGGCAACCTTGTGTAGCTCCAGGCCTGAGGTTGGTGTCCCTGCCTGTGGCAGGGGGTTGGAGCTCTGTGACCCTTGGGGTCCCTTCCAACCCATGCCATGCTAGGATTCTATGATAGGTGCAAAAAGCAAAAGTGATTTGCAAAGGATGGATATTACCTGTTTCCTTCACAGGAAAAGAAACAGCTAGAAATGAGTGAAGAGAATGGAGGGTGAAAAGATGTAGAAAGAACTTAGTACAATTGTTCTAGGAAGCCACAATGTTTCTCTCAAATTCTGTACTGCAGTAAAAACTCAGCTTAGCTTTCACATGGAGTCTAAGCATTACCTTAATTTGCCTAGTCAAGGCCTTCAGCTGCCTCTCTGTATCTTGTTTTTGTTCTTCCAGTTTCATTGCTTTACCTAGGAAGAGTAAAAAGGAAAAAGACTATTAAACACATAAGGGCAAAGGTGGAAAGTGAAAGTGGGACAGCAGAGCAGCCAGTTTCATTTTGCTTCCAGTAATGCCACTGAATAAACTGAAATGAAGATGCTCTGTCAATGAATCAGGAATGGAATCAACGTCAGATGTGCTACTCGAGCATCTCTGAAATAGGTCATTAATTTGAGGTATTACAGTTTACAGGATCCCCTATGCAGTACACACACCCCTGGAGCACCCCAGATGACAGCGGTGGGTGAAATGTGCCCCATATCCCACAAGGTGGCAGCTCCCCTTCCACACTGCAACAGCAACCTCGACTGCACAGCTCTTCCCAGCGCTCAAAGCTCTTTAAAAGGCCAGTAATTCCCGTTTCTGGGATAAGCAAACATTCTCCAGTGAAGAATGAGCCTTGGAGACAGACTTTAATATTATTTCTCTAACACCAAGTGTTAAAACAGTGACTGTTGTGTGTGACCACGTATTGAGATGTGCCTCCCCCTCCCTGGTGCAGCTATCACTGAGTCCCCTAAAGAAGTTAAATCATTTGTTTCAGGTCCACCTACTTTCTAGGTCACTGATGAGCTGGTTATTGTGAAGTTTTATAGCACGATGTTGCTCCACCTGGTCTTCCAATTCGAAAATGGTCTCTTTCAGGTTTTTTATATGGGCTTCATTCTCTGAGGTTTTTTCCTGCAGCTTCTGGCTGGTTCTGCTCAGTTGCTCAGCCTGCCGGTCACACAGCTCCTTCAGCTGACCACACTCATTCTCAGCCTAAAAGGGAAGGGAAGAAAGTTGGAAGTCTGGCTATTTTTTAAGAGATACCACTCATTAGAGATTTTACTGGGCTTAAAAACTGAACCTGTGTTCTAAACATTGCATCAACTGAGTTTCCATGTGAATGAGAGTTTAAGGAAACAATGAGCTATGGATGTCAGTCTTCTTTCCTGGTAATAAAGAGAATAAACCAAGTTGCTATAAAGGAAATGAGAAATTTCTATGTGATGAACATAATTCCAACCCACAGTCTCTGCAGGTAATGAACAGAAAGGAATTATAGCTGCCCTGCTGAGAAGGACCTGTGTGTCAGAGTGGATGAGAAACTGAACATGAGCCAGCAGTGGCTCTGGCAGCTCACAAGGCCAATGGGATCCTGGGCTCCATCAGCAGAGGGGTGGCAGCAGGGACAGGGAGGGGATTGTCCCTCTCTGCTCTGCCCTCCTGAGGCCCCAGCTGGATCCTGTGTCCAGAGCTGGGGCCTAATACAAGAGAGATGTGGGGCTGTTGGAGAGGGGTCAGAGGAGCCACGGAGATGCTCAGAGGGCTGGAGCAGCTGCCCTACAAAGAGAGGCTGAGGGAGCTGGGCTGGGTCAGCCTGGAGAAGAGAAGGCTGTGGGGGGACCTCATTGCAGCCTGCCAGTCCCTGAAGGGAGCAGAGGAACAGGAGGGGAATCAGCTTGTTCAAAGGACAGACACTGGCAGGACAAGGGGGATGGATTAAAGCTAAAGGAAGGAAGGGTTAGATTGGATATTAGGGGGAAGTTCTTTGCAGAGAGAGTGGTGAGGGGCTGGAACAGGCTGCCCAGAGAGGGGGTGGGTGCCCCGTGTCTGGGGGTGTTCAAGGCCAGGTTGGATGGGGCCCTGGGCAACCTTGTGTAGCTCCAGGCCTGAGGTTGGTGTCCCTGCCTGTGGCAGGGGGCTGGAGCTCTGTGACCCTTGGGGACCCTTCCAACCCATGCCATTCCATGATTCTATGCTAGCTGTTTATGTATTACACAATGAGAGTGCTGTCACTGCCTTAGGGCCAAGACAACCATCAGTTCATCCACATTAATGATTTGGCTGCTTTTAGGATGTGCATTTCCAATGGATTGGGAAAACATACACAGTAGACCTCACTACTGCAGATAAGTATATTTCTGGATATAGGACATCTGGAATTACTGAAGGGGGAATCTGCTGCACTCCAGTGTGTTGGCTCAGACCCACAGATCAATGCTTCCACGTTTGAGGGGAGGTCTCTGACTACAAAGAAGCTATGGAAAAGGTGTACACTGCCAATTCAGTGAGCAGCACGGGCACAGACTGACTGAAATCAGCCTTACAGAAGCCTGTGGTCTCATTTGGGTGTCACAAATAGCCAGTGATTCAAACCAGCTTAATTCGAGGGAAAGGAAGAGCAAAAAGGAGGAAATCTGTGGTTTCCAAACCAAGCAATAAAAGTTTGGTAGAGAGTCTGAGCACTCAGCAGTTTTTCATTTATTCTTCATAAACTGCAGCTCCAGTAAGCACTGGGGAGCTTCCTCTACTATAACCCCATTTGCTGTGGTCACCTATCTAAGCTGAAAAGGCATGTGGATTTTCTAAATGACTCAAATCACTGAGGTGATTTTTGGCAACGTTCTTCTTCCTCTGGAACTAGCCAATTTTACTGTTCTTCTCATGATCCCTGTCCCACACACCAACTATCACACTTCCTGCAGCAGTGAGGCAGACTCAATCGCTGGCTCATGCTTTAACAACACTTGTTCTATGATGCTCACATGGCAGCTCTCTTCTGAGCCTCTGGGATCACACAGAAAACAAAACAGTAACTGAAAGCTTGCCTGGAAACAAAGCTCCAAGCTACTAAATGAGGCAGAGGAAAATTGGTCTAAAATAATGTTTTTCCCCATTACTTTACCCAGCCCAAAGCAGAGTATTTCTCAGTTTTGTAAGAAGAGTTTTGTGAAAATCATCTCATCTGGAGCTTGTCTGTGCATCACTAGTCCTGCTGCCATAAACAGCAGCTTCTCTGACCACAAGCTCATGTTCCTGTGTTCTCATGACCAGTGATACCTATAGCTAATCATTATATAATCAGAATTTAATATCTGCTGCTAACTACCCGTGCCTCTCTCTCCATCTGGATTACCAAGTGATTTTCACTAATATTTATTCACCTAACATCAAAGGTAACTTTTCTATTGACCTGTTGTTTGCTCCAATTTTGCTATAGCACCATTCTGTTGACTAAAACAGGAATTTCTGCAGAAGAAATCAGTTTTAAATTTAAAAACACAGCTCTGCTAACAGCTATTCCTGGGAAGATATGCATATAGCAGCAGAAAGAGACAATATCATATGATCCATCCTGCTTCCATTCACAGCTAATGCCATTTAAATCCTAGAAACTTAGAATCTATGGCCCAGTAACAATCTAAAGCCCAGCAATTACCTATTTATGGAAGGAGAGATAAACAACCATAGTATTTTACAGCTTCTAACTGCTTTACCTTAGCTAGCAGCCCCTGAATGTGCTTCAGTTCACTGTTTGCCTTCAGCAGCTCTTGTTTAAGCTCAGTGCAAGATGCTTCTAATTGATCCTTTTCTGCATGGGCTACTTTCAGCATCTCTTGCACCTCAGAGTTACCAGTGGTACATCCCATCGCATTGATTTCTGCAGCCTTCTGTTTCTCACTCTCTAACTGGGTTTTCAGAGAACTGTTCTCAATTTTCAGACCTTCCAAGGCAATTTTATAGTCCTCCAGAGTTTGTGTCACCGTGCTGTTGCTCTGCTGTTCTGCTTCTAGAAGTTTAAGCAGCTTCTCATTTTCTTCTCTCAGGGTTTTAATCACCTGCTGGGCATCCTGATGCTCCCCTTCTAAGCTGCGGAGGCTGCTGGTTAGCTGTTGCTGGATGTTGAGCAATTTCTCTCTTTCAAATTGTGCTTTTTCAAGAACTTCTGCACATTTCTGTTCCAGTTCAAGGACCTTCCCCTCCTGAGCTCTGCTTTCTTCAGTCTCGGCTCGCTCTTGGAGGAGAGTCATTAGCTTCTCATTCTCTTGGCTCAGCTGCTCTGCTCTATCTCTATGTTGACGAAAGGAAGTCTCCAGGAGTGCTTTCTCTTCCACTAGCTTCTCATTTTCTGTTGTCAGCTCCTGCACCATTTGCTGTTGATCCGACAGCTCCTGCAAAGTGGCTTGTAATTCTTCTGCTGTGCTGTGGTGGTTCTCCTCCATTTTTTGTATTCTCTCTGTAAGAGATGCAACAGAAAGGTCACTAATGTTGTTTGGAGAACTTCCTGCAGTGGAGCACTTGGAACCTTTGAAGTGGTTGCTGTTGGAGGATGTTGGCCTGGAAGGTACATCTGCTATGTGTTCAAAGTCAGATGCATCAGGTGACAAGGAAGCTTTAGTCACATCGCTGCTGGAAGAGCCCGAATTGCGCAGTGCACCTGGATTCACATTCTGCCTGTGCTCATCCATTCCTCCTCTCAGGACATTTTTGGATGGGCTTCCACAACTGGATTCTTGGGTGGTTGGGGTTGGGAGGCTGCTGGCCCCTCCGCTGCTCGTTGTTGTGTCTGAGAGAGGAGAGTTCTCTAGATAAAGCAATTTCTCTTTCAAAACACGATTTTCCTCTCCCAGGCTAGCAAGCTCTTTTTGAAACGTCCTGTTTTTCTCCTGAAGGGTCCGTATCAAGGGGTCTATGTCAACAGGTGACACTGAGTCTGAATTTTGGTTGGCAGCCCCCATTCCTTCAGCATTAAGTGACCCCTTCTCTTTGCACTTCTTCAGTTCACATCGAAGTTTGGTAATTTCAGCATCTTTTGTCTTGGCTTCTGCCAGGAGCTCTTTAACCTGAGATTCCAGAACAGCTTTGTCACCAGTTTCATTTTCTTGCTTGGACTTGCTGGTGGGGCGCACGTGTTTCGTAGGAGTCGGTGTACCAGAAGAGGTGGGGCTGGGTTGTGTTTTCCTAGTAGGGGTTTGTCCACGCAATACAGCTCTCTCTCTGGATACAGAGGATGAGACTTCCCGGGGTGCTGGGATCCCTGTGCGCTTTGCAGCCGAAACTGTTCCTTGAAGAGAAAGAGATGAGGCAAAGGGAGTTAGTTCATGAAGAAAACAAGTCACCCAACAAGGCTAGAGCCTGAAATGGTCTTGGAAAAAAACACCTGAGTGTTTCAATAGGTTTATTCAGACCCAGTGTGTGGATTCATGTTTCACAAAGGCTTGCATTATTTTGCATTTCTTCCCCTCCCACATGCCCCCCCCCTCCATCCCTGCAAAGGAACTCTGCCTGCTGAACTCTTTCCCAGTCTAATAATATGTGTAGATGCCACAATACAAGAACTGCAAACCCCCCCCCAACACCAGGATATTAGTAATTTTTAAATTTAAAAATCATCTTTGCACTACTTAGAGAAATGCTGAATTGAAACCTATTTATTTCTGGGGAAAAAGAAGTTCAGTAACTTAAAAAAAAGATGCCATATTTAAAGCAAATGTATTTTTATCACACAGGTATTTTATCACTCATGAAACAATGTGTTTGCATGATGCTGCATTTATGCAGATCCTCATTAAAAAACATCTGAAACACTTAATGCTGACCACAGATTCAGTGCAAAGCAAAACTGCCTCTTGATGCTTCTAACATTACAACAATCATGTTGCTGCAGCTTCTCAGAGAGATAGCCAAGAGATTTTTTTCATGTGAGAAATTTCCATCCTCTTATGAAGGAAGAGCAGAAAGAGGTTAGACAGATAATGTTCTGTTTGGGTTTGTTGGTTTGGGGTTTTTTTGTTTGGGTTTGTTTGGGGTTTTTTTTGTGTTTATTTTCCAACAAACATAATTGCAAAGCACTTTGTGATTACAAGGGAAATAAAGCTTCTGAGTTGCTGATCTTTCACTGCTTTTTCAAAGCTCTCTTTTGGAATATGGGACCATGGATACCAAAGAAACAGTAAGAGCCATCCTAACCATAAACATATTAACAGACTAGTTATAAGCCACAGCTGGTTCAAAGGGTATTATATGCCACTACAAGTGGCTACACTAGGAAATTCAGAAATTCCTGGGTTTAGGACCTTATTCAGAAGCAAAGCCCTAAAGTACACAGCCATAAAGCTTTGGGTCATGATGATATGAAGAGGTATCGGCTGATACAGCCACACAAACAGGATGCATGGGCCAGTTATGCAAACAGTAAGGGCTAGTGAGCCGGTGTTTGCAGTAACAACAAGTTCTAGAAGGTCTGTGGGGGGAGTCCTAGAATCAGCCACACCTCCCTACGTTGGAATGTGTAGCTCTTTGCCCATACCCATGTGCAGCATCCACAGAAAACCATGGGGCAGTTAGGGCCAAGGGCAAGCAGACTCGCTGCCCTACCCAGCAAGAGCTTCACAACCTCCCACCAGCATGCCTCGCTCCGAGGAGATCTCAGTGCAGTGATGCACTGTCAGTAGTGCAGGGCAGTGGAGGGTTAATATTAACACCACCCAGTTTGCTCAGCATCTCTTTTGAAGAGGGGACTAGGTTTATAAACCCCACACAAACAGGAGCCCCTCCTCCCCTCTCCCAAACAAATACACTCTGCAGCAGGCACAATAAACACCCAGAGACAAAGAGCAGCTGAAGAAAAGACCCCTGAGCGTAGAGGGGTGTGCTGGGAGGAGAGCACAGAAAGGGCTCTGTGATGGCAGGGCCACGATAAGGCCAGAGACAAAGGCTCCAGTGTTTATGGAAGAGATAGCAGAGACAGTCTGGCCGGACAACGAGCAGCCCACGCAGCTTCATGGAGTCATCTGCAGCTGGAGGCACCGACATACCGAGGCAGCTCCGGGCAACGCACGGGTGGAGATTGGAGCTGTTCCATGCAACCCCACTGGCTGCTGCTCCAAGTCCAGACCTGAGCACTCGTTTCACTTACCAGAGCTGAAGGCCCCACCTGGCTAACTGCTCATCTTAACCCCAGGGCCCTCAGCTGCCAAGATCTGGCACCTGGAAAAGTGGTTCACAGGGAGCTCAGCAGGTGAGCCGAGCTGGTGGTGGCAGTGCAGATACCACCCGAAGTGAAAACTGAATGGGCTGTGATGGGATGTGACACCACTTCCAGCAGAGAAGCACCAGCTCAGCACAGCTCCTTCTTGCTCAGAGCCAAAGGTTTACGTGGGGTGAAGCCCAGGTGTCCAGAGAACAGGGCCTTGTTTGAAAGCATCTCTTGAACATACAATAGGACAAGGCCAGGTTGGATGGGGCCCTGGACAACCTTGTGTAGCTCCAGGCCTGAGGTTGGTGTCCCTGCCTGTGGCAGGAGGTTGGAGCTTTATGATCCTTGGGGTCCTTTCCAACCCTTGCCATTCTATGATTCTATGATTTAGAGCAGCTGTACTCACACAGGATATAATCAGAGTAAAGATTCAAGATGTAAAATGCACATTACAAATAGCCACAGATGTTCTTTGATGACAGAGCCTAAGGGGTGGATTACATCCTTACATCCTGGACTTTTATTCAACCTAAAGGGGTTTCCTACTGTTATAATCAGATTTTATGACAAAACAAGTGCCCCAAATAACCTTCCCCCCTCCCCCACTCTTTTTCTTTTCGTAATGCCCAGACTAGTGCAATGAGATGACTGTCATCTGATCAGCACAAGATGGGGTGGTGCTATACAAGGGCTGGGTTGTGCTGACTGGGCAGTATTATATATATTAGAAGAAATAATGATTCTACTACACACTGGTACAGATTGTAAGGCACTGAGAGAACCACCTTTTCCTATAAGAAATGTAGTATTTCTGGTAGCAATGCCAGTGCTCTTCTAATTGCCACCAGATGACAACTGCAACATGATCCTGAGTAATGGAAGACATACACATAAGGATAACAATTAAGGATATTTAACTGGGATTATCTGTACTTCACCAGCTTGCCAACCAGTGCAGGCTCTGAGCTTACTCAACCTGCCCCATGTGTTTTGTAAGGCTCCAATGCTCTGCTGGCTTGTTCTGTCATAAATCACAAAGCATTTGCTATCCATCAGTAACCATTAACCAACCTGCCTTTTTCATGACGTAGAAGTGTTTATGCCTTTCCCTCTCTCCACTCTCCAAAACAGTGCCATGCAATAAGAAAGCATCAGAGAGCCCAGAAAACACACAGTTCTTCTTACAAAGCACCAAAGCAAGTATAAGCACTACTTTGAAGTCTTATTTTAGGGGCAACTGCCCCTCTGAATGACCTTGAAACGGAGCAGTGTAACAGTTATAAATGGAACTGCCAGCCCCATGGCCTGAGGCTCCCACCACTGACTGTGTTTAGGGCAGTACAACTCACCCTGGTGACCTGATTAGCTGGGCACCCCACACTGGTTACGGTGTGTGGGAGACTCCAGAAGGATATGTGCCAGCCAAGCTGCTGAACCCCATCTAGGGTTGATTTATGCTGCTGCTTCAAGTGGCTGGAATCATAGAGAATGTCACTTCCTAGGAAGTGCTGCTTGTTTTGAGCAGGGAAGAGAAAAAACAACCAGCCCTGCATCTCTAAGGAGATACTCCAGGGGAAAAAAATAAATCCAAACCATTAAATTCCTTTCTGTTTGGTCAAAATGGTGCTATGGTACCTCATTCCTGTTCTCCCTGTTTATCCACCCTGCCCAACCTATTAACTTAGCTATTTTCTTTGCCAGCTTCGAGCACAACCCTCATTCCCACTGTCCCATGCATCCAAACTCAGGCTACCTCTGACCAACAGTGTGTTTTTCATCCCTTTGCCCTGCCCCTAACCTCCCATCTCCCAGTCCCAACACCCTCTCTGCTAATGGGCTCAGCCTGTGTTTCCCCACTTCAGAGGAACTAGGAATTACTCCTGAATTACTCCACTGAGAGTTATTGCCTGGAAACCTGTTTTGTTCACACCAAGGTCACCTCATCATCACGTTCCTACCTACTCCTCTGTTTTCAGTACCAGCCCTGCTATTCAGGTGTGAGGGGCTAAACCTTAACATGTATACAGAGCTTATCATTTTCAAGGTGCTTTAACATTAAGAACTAGTTAAATCCTCTGAAACACCTAATTGTTAACTCTGGGTCACAGAACAGGGAAGCAGAATTGAAATGCCTCACCCAAGGTCACAGTAAACCAGTATGGATTGGGACCCTGGAGCTCCTGGCTGGCAGCCTGCTCTGTGTGTGTAACAGCTTGCTTTGCACCCCTTTCTGCCAGGGAACACTCACTGCCTTTCTGCTGGGGCCAGAAACAAAGCAGAACTTTAATGAGATAAAAGTTGACCCCTCCTGATGATCGTTAGCCATTTAAATCCCATTTTCAGCACAGCTATGATGTTTTTCACAGAAGGAGGGTTCAGGATTACTCTTCAGTTTTTCCACATAATCATCTATTTTTGACCTAAGCTCTGAGCACCTGCCACATCAGCTCCCACAGGGGCATCCACAGCCAGGAGGAAATGGCCTATGGAATGGAGAAAAGCATTTCCCAATCCCCAAAGGCAGAACACGTAGGATTGCTGATCAGAAGTGAAGTCCATGCAGCACAGCTAATGGAATTACAGCACTGGCAGGGTAAGTAGGTGCCAAACATTTTACCACAGTCACAGGGGACACACACAAGGCATTTTGGGATGAAGATTCATTAAGTTTATCTGCTCTGAGATAGCACATTATCACTGTCTTCCCAGTAAAACACCAGCAGGTGTATCAGGACAGGCTGGGGGGGAGCTGCTGGAGAGGAGCTCTGTGGAGAAGGACCTGGGGGTCTTGGTGGGTGACAGGGTGGCCATGAGCCAGCAGTGTGCCCTGGGGCTGAGAGAGACAATGGGATCCTGGGGGCATCAGGAGGAGTGTGGGCAGCAGGTCCCAGGAGGGGATCCTCCCCCTCTGCTCTGCCCTGCTCAGGCCCCACCTGGACTGTTGTGCCCAGTGCTGGGCTCCCTGGGGTAAAAAGGACAGGGATCTCCTGGAGAGAGTCCAGAGGAGGCTGAGGAGATGCTGAAGGGCCTGGAGCATCTCCCCTGGGAGGAGAGGCTGAGAGAGCTGGGGCTGTTCAGCCTGGAGAGAAGAAGACTCAGGGGGGACCTAATTGGTGTTTCTAATTATCTTAAGCATGGGCTGCAGGGGGAAATGGGCAGCCCCTTTGCAGTGTCTGTGGGGACAGGACAAGGGGCAATGGCTGCAAGTCAGAGCCCAGGAAGAACTTTTCCCCAGTGAGGGTGAGGGAGCCCTGGGACAGGCTGCCCAGGGGGTGTGGAGTCTCCTTCTCTGGAGAGATTCCAGCCCCGTCTGGACACTGACCTGTGCAGTATGAGCTGGGGAGCTGCTTTGGCAGGGGGGTTGCACCCCAGGAGCTCTCAAGGTCCCTCCCAACCCCTAAGATTCTGTGATTCTAATCCTGAAGTTCCATTAATTTTAGCTGACTCTTAAGTTTAATTAACAGACCAAATACCTGCTTCTCCAGTCCCAGAGCAGAAGGATCTCAGTTGGGAAGTGACTTCATTTGATCATAGAACCACCTTTGGAAATGTTCTAATTTCTGCCTTGAATCTATTTTTTGGAACTGGAGTCAATACAAGATTATTTGCCCCTGGCCTTTGTACCATTCGTGTCCTACAACCTACCCTCTTCTTAATCCTTCCCTCCATCAACATATTAATAACCCAAAGGTTAATGCCATGGGTTTTTGCTGTTCCAGGGACAGAAATAACAGGGAATGTTCCATTTTGTACTTTCTTCCTACATTGTAATCCTGTCATCTCAAACTGAGAACAACAAAACCACATTTTCTCCAACATATTTAAAAAAAAAATAAAATCCACATTAGTAGTTAATTCTTCCATAATTAAGTAGGCACTAAGCCTCCTGCACATGCAGTTCATCTCTGTAATTTAAGCACACTGGTCACTGATTCATTTCAGAAAGCATTTCAGTCATCTAAGGCTAAAACAAAGACAGATGCATCTTGGGTGTGATGTTGTTAAACAATGGTTACCTTATTCGAATTGCAAGGGCAGGGTAACATGAAATAAAAGCAAGCTATTCATAGAGCTCTGCAATGTTCAAGTCAGACACTGCAAAACGGCAAACTGTTGTCTGCAGGCAAGTCTGAACTCTCATAATTATCTGTTGCTCTAAGAGAACTGCCACATCTCTCCCCTTCTAGCTCCTGCATTTGCAAAAGACCAGCTATTTCGCTGTCTTGTGCCTCTTTGCCAGCCCTCCCACCTCAAAAAGGGAGAGCAACATAGAAGAGAGCAACAAGACATTACAGGCTGAATTGTAGCCTCCTTGCCAACAGAAGACTCTGCTTCCTCCATCGTTACATGATTCTGTTCCCATGTATTAAGTTATCTTAATACATTTTGCCATCTGATCAGAACTCCCAAGCCTCGGGTAGAAAAGTGATTCACAGAGTCACAAGGCTGGAAAAGAACTTTAAGGTCATAGAATCATAGACTGGTCTGGGTTGGAAGGGACCCCAAGGGTCACAGAGCTCCAACCCCCTGCCACAGGCAGGGACACCAACCTCAGGCCTGGAGCTACACAAGGTTGCCCAGGGCCCCATCCAACCTGGCCTTGAGCACCCCCAGACACGGGGCACCCACCCCCTCTCTGGGCAGCCTGTTCCAGCCCCTCACCACTCTCTCTGCAAAGAACTTCCCCCTAATATCCAATCTAACCCTTCCTTCCTTCAGCTTTAATCCATCCCCCTTGTCCTGCCAGTGTCTGTCCTTTGAACAAGCTGATTCCCCTCCTGTTCCTCTGCTCCCTTCAGGGACTGGCAGGCTGCAATGAGGTCCCCCCACAGCCTTCTCTTCTCCAGGCTGACCCAGCCCAGCTCCCTCAGCCTCTCTTTGTAGGGCAGCTGCTCCAGCCCTCTGAGCATCTCCGTGGCTCCTCTGATCCCTCTCCAACAGCCCCACATCTTTCTTGTACTGGGGCCCAGCTCTGGACACAGGATCCAGCTGGGGCCTCAGGAGGGCAGAGCAGAGAGGGACAATCCCCTCCCTGTCCCTGCTGCCACCCCTCTGCTAATGGAGCCCAGGATCCCATTGGTCTTGTGAGCTGCCAGAGCCACTGCTGGCTCATGTTCAGTTTCTCATCCCCCAGAATCCCCAGGTCCTTCTCACAGGGCTGCTCTCCAGCAGCTCTTCTCCCAGGCTGGATCTATGGCTGGGATTCTTCCGGCCCAAAAAGATCATCAATTCCAACGGTTCCTGTCCTGTGCTAACCCATATCCCTGAGCACCTCATCTACCCTGATTCCTGCAATACCTTGAGGGAAAGGTTAGTATAAACCAAGAGGGCTGCAAGCATTTAGCAGCAGCAGAATGCCACTCTGTGCCATGCTTGTTATAAACCACCTCCTATCAAACTTCACTGTGCTCCATCACACGTGGTTTAGCTGAAATAGTTCCTTATCATCAGTTCTGGGTTTTGATTTACTCCCAGACTGTGACTTCAGTAGATCTTGCACTCAGCAGGACTGCACTCACTCAGGCTTTGCCAAGATCTCTGTGAGGATCCACAGCACTGGGAACACACAGCAACAGCCAGGTAGTGCAGGCACATCCTCCTGTGTGTCAGTCTTGCCTATGTAAGGGCCTATTACTTTGTTTAGCCAACTTGGAGTTTCTTGTGCCAAAACACATCTGGGTTCCAGATGCACCTTAATCCCACCTGGTTTATCACAGCTCCTGTAGGAAGCCAAGATACAGATGTCTAGTGCCACTTCAGATGCCCTTTAGGTTTATATAAAGCACCTTCAGTGAGCTGAAAGATTTGACAGTACCTGTGGGAGACCTGTTCTCTGCTTGAGAGGCAGACAGAGCAGCTGGGACATCTGAAGACATCCAGACATTGAGCTGGATGGACAGACTTTCACAACAAATTTACAAGCTGGTGTTACAAGGCAGGTAACAGCAGCTTTTATGTGCCATTTTCAAAATTACCCCAGTACTCAAGTAGGTGATTTCCAGCCACACAATGAACAAGTTAATATGACACATTAATATGTGACTTCATGACAGGATTGAACTGAACTTAGTCAGAGCCAAATCAGAAAAGATGGTATTAGCTTGGAGCTCTTGCCCTCTGCCTTCCTACAAGAATTACATCCAGGGAGCCTAGCCATATTTCTGTACTCTTTAGTCAATGCTGAGTAAAGTTTTCAAGAACCTAATTAACTTGGTGCTTCCAATCCATTTTCTAGGCGTAGCTAAGCCTTTAAGAGCTCAAAGCTTAACTGAAAGCCCAGATCACTTTCACCCTGCTCCAGCATTGATCCTGAGATTGATATTGAGACTGATGAAGAGTGAACAAGGAATGCCCTTTGGGAAATGACTATACAGCACAGAAGAGGGATTGGTGTACATCTGACTCTTTTAAAGTACTTTTTCATTAAAGCATTTCAGGTTTTAGCACGTGGATCTGATTCATTGAAATGCCCTATTTTCCTCTCCTCCTTCTTCCCTTTGTTTAAGCAAAGAAAACCTTAGAACACCTTCCCTGCTAAGCAGATATTCTAATTAACAGCAAGCACACTGGCTCATTTCTTAGTGGCATAAGAAAAAGCAAACATAAGTGCTGACAAGCAGGACAGACACAACAGCACCCCTCACCCCTGTGGCTGTGCTCATCCATACAGGTATCTACAGGGGTGGAAAAACCAATCACTATACATGTTCTGCCACATGCTCCCATCCTTAAACCCCCAAGCAGCAGCAAATACTGAGTGGCTGTGCAGAGCTATACAGCTCATGAAGATCTGAGTCAGCTCTAAGTGGGGTTAGAACAAGAGCAGGACTGGATGGGGAGGGCCAGGTTTTCAGAGAGGAGGTGATGAGATGCACATCAGTATCTACTGTTATTTTCTAAACTGATTAAGCTGTTTAGAACTTCACTTTTGAGAGTGAAAGGTTTACAATTTCTGGCCCACCATGAGCTTAGGTGAAAGGAGAAAGAATGACCCTATTGTAGTGTGACAAACTATTCAGCTTGACCTGCTCAGTACACAAAGGCAACGAGCTGAATGGGTTTGCTGTCAGCATTTATCAGTGACCAGAGTATTGGATACTCCTTTGGACAATCCTCAATACCATTTCCCAGCTTTTGTAGGACTGTCTTTCTGCAGCAAAAAAAATGCTCTCACCAGTGCTCTCTGCTACCTGGCCTTTATGCAACAGCAGACAAAGCAAACCTAGGCTTGGCCAGTCATGATTCCACTGCATTAGTCTGTTTGCAGAGTATTAGTCATAGAGCCAACACCTTTACAGGTCAGCAACTCCTTGGGAAGGTTCCTTGGACTCCACCTAGCTTGCAAGAAGACAAAGAGATGGCTGCAGAACAAAGGTGGTTTTGATAATCTAATGCTAATTATATAGAAACATCTGAACAAATAAGGCTTTCTACTTACTAGCAAACACAGACTAAAAAGCAATTATGACATGAACTCCTTTCTGAAGAATTTTAATGGCCTGTTGGACTGTCTGGACTGCCTGACTACATTCCCTGTGGAATAAATACAATATGCAACAGGAGGGAAAGCCTAAGGGACTTAATGCAAAGATTTAACCTGTGTAACCATTGTGGTCAGTGTAGGAAAGCAACTCCAGTACTGATATTTGACACAGTGGAAAAGATTAAGAGACCAAAGAAAGAGAAATAAAAGTTTTATTACCAAGGATTTGGGAATGATACCTGCATTTGAACCCTTATGCTACCTGAGGTTGCAAAGAAAAAGCAGCAATAAGCATCCTCATCTGAGCAATTCCTATCTTAAGCCTACAGAGACCACTGACATTAGAGCTTGAAGACTTTGTAAAGGTTTGCTTATTTGTTGTAATTTAAAAATAGGATTCTAGAGATCTAGGGTGCAAGCAGCACATGAGATTTAATTGTAATTTTAAAATAGGAGTAATTTTTCAATGTAATGTAATTTAAAAACAGGAGTCTAGAGATCTGGGGTGCAAGCAGCACATGAGAAACAGCACTATTTTGGTAATTCAAAGGCTAAGTCATGACAAAACGACTTGTCATCAATTTCAGTCTGCAGGTGAACTCCTGGTAAGACATTCCTTTGAAGGGTGGCCACTGGAAGAGGCTCTCCCAAGGCAGGAATGTAACCCAATAGGAGAGATGACGTTATATTTCAAGTATCTCCATTTAGGTCAAATTTTAGCATCTAAACAATTGGAAAAGTGAACAAGTGTGCTGCCTAGCACTCCTAGAATCCACAAAAGGCCCTATATTTACACTGGCCCTTCAGTAAGTCATATAGTGGGTTTAGGAGAGGCAGTACCCAGAGAATCCCTGCTGCACCATTAAGGAATTTCTTGAAGACCACAAATATCTTCTTTTCAGAAGATGAATAACTCTCATTCTTACACTGAAAGTAACATTTATCTAAAAAAAAAAGAAAGAGAAGGGTTAAAATGCAAATAGAAAAAGATCAGCTCTTCTCAGCAATCTGGTGGGTTTTAAGAACTGAAGAAGCTCGAGTTCACCTTGTCACAGTGAACTCAGTGCTATTGCAGAGGAAACAAGGTTGCATTCAGGAGGTAAATGAGACAAGATCTGATCAAAATCCTGTTCACAAAGTCTCACTGTTCATTTCAATCGACTTATTTTCCTCTCTCTGGGCCTGTTCACACACAATTCCTCTCTGAACAGCAGCAGCAGTAGTTAAAATCTCTTTACCCTGAGAGACAAGCCAGTGGCTGTCCAAAAGAGTTCCTCTGAACATTTCTTAAGCTGTTTACTTGGACTTTGTGGAGGTTTAAGTCTCAAATGAAAACTCAAGCTTGGATATAGCTGGTTTGTACCCAGTACAAAACCAGTGCATGTTGTACTGTAAGAGGGAGCTTTTGCTCAGCAATCTAAGGACCAAGATGCATCTGTGAAGCACAACGGCAAAGCTAAGAGGAGGCAAGAATTGTTCTGAGCATCTGTATCCTCACCCCATCCTTGAGGATGCAGTCCTCAAGGAGGATCCTTGTGAATGCCCAGTCCTCAAGGAGGATCCTTGTGGATGCAGTCCTCAAGGAGGATCCTTGTGGATGCCCAGTCCTCAAGGAGGATCCTTGTGAATGCCCAGTCCTCAAGGAGGATCCTTGTGGATGCAGTCCTCAAGGAGGATCCTTGTGGATGCCCAGTCCTTGCATTATTCCACAAATACAAATTTCCCTTTCAAATCTGCTCAGGAGTCAAGAAGGATCCAAGAAGGAACTTCACTGTGCCACAAGCCTCTGGTACCAGGAGAATCCTACAGGTACCACAGCATTCACCTCTGAAATGAGGTACACAGAACCAACCAACCAACAACAAACATGGTCTCTGCCAACACAGGCACAGGTGACACTGTAATTGCAACCTACTCCCCCTGCTTTGGGTTTCTAGAGTACCCAGCAACCTGGCAGAACAAACATTGAGACATCCAGAGCAAATGCTCCAGCAAATGTTACAGGAAACTCTATATCCCACTCACTGGAATGTCCCCCCACCCCAGTAAACTCAAGCTTACTTTATTGGGAATCATTAATACCATTGGGCCTGCCAAAAACTTTAGTCACCTGCTAACTATACCCCTTGTCTGCCCCCTCCCCCCCCCTCCCCCCCCCAAAATAGAATGACTCAAACTATTTGGATGTAGCATTATCCCCAAAGTACCATCAGGTGGGAATTTACAGAAACCCAGATTTTTCTAAGTAAAGTCACCCCTAAATGCTGCTTCTCTTCATCCAATTTTAGAATTTTCACAACCTTCAGAGGTGATGATTAAAAAAAACCCACCTAATTTTAATATTCCTTATAAGGGCCTTGACTCTACATACCTACAACTTCAGCATGCCAACGTTATAGGGATTTCTGTGTACTGTGGCACATCCTGATTTTGTTTGTTCTGGAACATTTTCTGCCTACACAGATGTCAAAACAAGATTAAATCAGGTATAATAGTCTCATAGTTACAGCAAAGTGAATTTTAAGGTAAGTTCTAGTCTGGTTTGGTTTTTATTTTTTACATAGTTGTGTAAAAAAAAATCCAACAAAACAAAAACCCAACCAAACAACAGAAGAATATCCATAAATGTGAATCCTCCAGTGAACAGAGACAAAATCTCTGGAATTTCACTGAAATATTTTTAGCTTGATCTGGTTCATAAACTTGGGGTTTCCTTTGTTTTCCTACCTTCTACTTTTTAGGCTTCTGCTGTCCAAGAAGGTGGTTAGCAACTGCTTTGGGAGCCATCCTTGAAGTTCCCTAATACTTCCCCCTGAAAGGTGCTATTCAGAAAAAGCAGGGGATTTACTCTGAAGTAAAGGCATAAAACTGATTTCTCAACTGACATGACTATACTGCAATAAATGATTGTTAGCTGGAGTAAAAATCCTAGGATTTTCCCTGGTTCTAGCTTGCAAACAAGTAGATAATTCTCTTTAGCTCAAAAAAACTTCTTCCCAACTAATCTAACCTACAAGTTTGTCACTCAGCCATTGCTGGGTTAACAGTGGTGACAAGACAGCTGTACTTCCAAAACAATTCTACTGGAGAGAATACCAGCATTGAGTGGTTTGAGAAGTACAGGAAACACAAAAGAAATAAACCCAAAAAAACCCAACCCCAAATCTAACCCTGTAACTTCAGTTCATAGAGTCCTAGCATGGCATGGGTTGGAAGGGACCCCAAGGGTCACAGAGCTCCAACCCCCTGCCACAGGCAGGGACACCAACCTCAGGACTGGAGCTACACCCTCAGGCCTGGATCTACACCCTCAGGCCTGGATCTACACCCTCAGGCCTGGATCTACAGTTAATAATGGTCATTATGGCATAGCAAATAGATACATCCCACAGTGCTGTCATGACTGCACGTGAACATCTGATCTATGGGTGGAACTTAATGAAGGAGTTACCTAAAACTTCAAGGTCTAAAAATCCAATAGGAAAGAAATTTATCCAAACTGTTTAACTTCTTATGAGATCACACTGTGAATAGAATCATAGAATCCTAGCATGGCACGGGTTGGGAGGGACCCCAAGGGTCACAGAGCTCCAACCCCCCTGCCACAGGCAGGGACACCAACCTCAGGCCTGGAGCTACACAAGGTTGCCCAGGGCCCCATCCAACCTGGCCTTGAACACCCCCAGGGACGGGGCACCCACCCCCTCTCTGGGCAGCCTGGTCCAGCCCCTCACCACTCTCTCTGCAAAGAACTTCCCCCTAATATCCAATCTAACCCTTCCTTCCTTCAGCTTTAATCCATCCCCCTTGTCCTGCCAGTGTCTGTCCTTTGAACCAGCTGATTCCCCTCCTGTTCCTCTGCTCCCTTCAGGGACTGGCAGGCTGCAATGAGGTCCGCCCACAGCCTTCTCTTCTCCAGGCTGACCCAGCCCAGCTCCCTCAGCCTCTCTTTGTAGGGCAGCTGCTCCAGCCCTCTGAGCATCTCCGTGGCTCCTCTGACCCCTCTCCAACAGCCCCACATCTTTCTTGTACTGGGGGCCCAGCTCTGGACACAGGATCCAGCTGGGGCCTCAGGAGGGCTGAGAACTGCTTTGGCTGTTAAAATAACTGCATATTTTGTCTCCCCTCTCCACTTTCTTTGTTGAAGGCAGATCCCAATCACTGTCCTTCCCATAAACACTTGGGTTTGTACCACTGAGGGAGCAGCAACCCACTAGAGAGGGATGGAGCAGCAGAAAATGCCTGTACAAAGCACCCCACAGCAGTGCTGTGTTTTAGGAAACCATGACCTGAACCTTCCAGTTCAGGAATGCTGCCCCATACTTGGCTAAAAGGCCAGTGCTGACTGAGCCAAAATAACTTCTTTCCTCCTGAATTCTCAAACACTACTAATCCAGAAAGAGAGGGGGGGAGGAAAGGGATCTAAAATGGAAACATCCTCCTCCCTCCCCTTTAAAACAGAGGGCAGAAGTTAAAAGCTAGAGGCCTTTTTAAAATTGTTTGTTTAATGCTTAATAACCAGTATGCATTGCATTGGTAATACAACTGCCTTTTGTTTACTAAAATGTGATGACCACACAATAAACTCCATTTTATTGTCGTTTCCAGCCTGCTTCAGTGAGGGGGTGGGGAGAGGACTGCAATTTAGTGTTTCCACAGCTTTAGCTCTGCCTAATACATCAATAAGGGAGCCAACCAGCTCTGTCCTGAAGAGCTGCCACTAGGAAATGGCCTGAAATCATTAAAACTATCAACACAGGATGATGCACATCAAGGCAAGAAATGAGACAGAAGGGGAAAGAGGAAGAAGCCTCATAACATAATGAGATCTTTATCTATAAAAAGTTGCCCACTTCAAAGCACAAACTGCTTCAGCTCCTTGGGTAAAAGAAGAAAAAAAAAAAGCTTTTAATTAAAAGATCAGTCAAAGATTTTCCACAGTCAAGCAGCCTCAAAGAAACTATGTGTGGAGAAGGCTGAGAGTAACTTCTAATATGATGGACCATTCTTCAAACTCAAGGGTTTATGAAAGCAGCATTTCTCATGATCTGGAAGATAAGGATTGTGGAAATGTCCCCTGCCCCTCAAAGAGCACTGGCTCTTCCCTTCTGACACCTCCATCCTCAGCAGCTTTTGCTCAGGAAGACTCTAGAAATACCCCAGAGCTTTGTGTCTCCCACTGTGGGGTAAGAGACATTGAAAGCCTAGGACTGATGGGCAGGCAGATGGATGCTCAGCTGTGGGTTAAGGAAAGGAATGCCAGGTGCTTTTGGAAGCCTGGACACATACCTGGACACCAACCTCCAGGTTGTGTATGTGTCCAGGCTTCCAAAAGTGCTGAGTATCCAGGCCTAAGGTTGGTGTCCCTGCCTGTGGCAGGGGGGTTGGAGCTCTATGATCCTTGGGGTGCCTTCCAACCCAGACCATTCTATGATTCCATGATTCTATGATAACATAAATATAGCTGTACATTGCTTTAGCCCATCAAAACCAGGCTGTCTTCTGCACACAGCCTTCCAGTCTACAGAGGCTTAAAAAAACCCTTTGAAGATTTATATAACTTACACCACTTTTCTGCAGCACTCTTTCTGTTCAAGGAATATTTGCAGTGGGGATGGATATGACATCACTGCCTTATCCCTTCCTGGCATTAGAATACCAGCACTGTGCCTGATATTACATGCTCTTGGGAGCAAGACTTAGACCCACTTCTGTTTGGATATATAATTAAGTTTTTCTTTTTGTTTTCTGACCAAAGATAGTGACACTTTGCCCTTGACCAGGTGAAATGTTACTTTTCCTCTGCAGGCAGCAATTTAGCAACTGCTTTCTTATGTCACAGACATTGTGCTCTCCCAAGCCATTGCTGTGAGCTTTCTCCCTGCTATGTCTGGTGTTGGTGGAAACTCAGAGTCTCACATCTAATCAGCTGTTAATTCTGACTAACAGACCTCACAGCTCAGCTGGTTCTGTTCTGCTCAAGCATAGGGAATTACCCCTGCTTTACTGCAGAAATCACACATGTTTGTGTCTGAAATGCAAATATTCAGATATACTTTTGAAGGTCTTTCTCTTGCCTGTCTTGCAAGAACTAAATTTATCATTATCCACACCCTCGTAGAAGCAACCCCATTAAAGAGATTATGAGGCATAATCCTATGATATCATAAGGATTTCTACATCTTCAGTACAAATGCTGCAATATGAAAATGCAGAAGACCTTTAGGGTGTGAAAAAACCCAAAAGAATATCCTCTGGATGCAGAGAAGAAACAACCTTTGCATTTTACTTTGTTCCTGTTAATTAAAACAGCTTCATATAGGATGGGATTTCTCTAGTCAGATGGACTGGTCAGAGACAGTTCTAACAGTGATGATCAGGAAAACAATATGCTTTGTCTCAATCTTTCTCTCCATGGCATCTCAAAAGCTTTTCTTTGTGTGTGTTCACATTTGCTTCACCTATTCCTATTGAAACAACCCTGTATCAAGATGCACAAAGCCATCTAAAGCAAATCATTAAGGTAAAAGGCAAAACCACCTTCTACCTGTAAGATGTAAACAGGTTAAAACTAAAAGCCTGTAAGAAAACAAATCAGATGACCTTACAGGGTTTTCTGGTGAATTGAAGAACCCTACTGCAATGTTCTGAGGCAGAAGGTAGGTGAAGAGGACTATCCTTAAAGATTAAAAGTTTGCTCAATAACTATTTTGTCTTTTTTTTTTTTAAAGTAGCCTTTATATTTTCAGCTTTCATCCTAGTTTAGAAACTGAACACATCATTGAAAGCAATAAAAACATAACACATTATCACCTGCCAAATTATCCTAAATATTGGTCGCTAGTCCATGGCAAAGCAATGCACAAGAAAGGTTAATGACTGACTGCAATTCAGCAAGGGAAGAAAGAAAGAAGTCGGCCAATGTAAGTCCAATGTGCCAAATGACTAAACTGCACCCTGTCCCTAAAGCTCCTTTCCATACATTAATAAATATGACCTCACTGAAGTTACTGGGAAAATTCTTCTTTGCTTCAGTAGTGTCCTACTTTCAAATGATGATTTTTAGCAGCACCAAAGCACCCCTCAGGGCAAGAATGAGAGGAACAGAACTCTGCTCACAGGACACAGACAGAATCACAGAATCCCAGGGGTTGGAAGGGCCCTGGAGAGCTCCTGGGGTGCAACCCCCTGCCAAAGCAGCTCCCCAGCTCATACTGCACAGGTCGGTGTCCAGACGGGGCTGGAATCTCTCCAGAGAAGGAGACTCCACACCCCCTGGGCAGCCTGTCCCAGGGCTCTGGCACCCTCACTGGGGAAAAGTTCTTCCTGTGCTCTGACTTGCAGCCATTGCCCCTTGTCCTGTCCCCACAGACACTGCAAAGGGGCTGCCCATTTCCCCCTGCAGCCCATGCTTCAGATATTGATAAACACCAATTAGGTCCCCCCTCAGTCTTCTTCTCTCCAGGCTGAACAGCCCCAGCTCTCTCAGCCTTTCCTCACAGGGGAGATGCTCCAGGCCCTTCAGCATCTCCTCAGCCTCCTCTGGACTCTCTCCAGGAGATCCCTGTCCTTTTTACCCCAGGGAGCCCAGCACTGGGCACAACACTCCAGCTGGGGCCTGAACAGGGCAGAGCAGAGGGGGAGGATCCCCTCCTGTCACCTGCTGCCCACACTCCTCCTGATGCCCCCAGGATCCCATTGTCTCTCTCAGCCCCAGGGCACACTGCTGGCTCATGGCCACCCTGTCACCCCCCAGCACCCCCAGGTCCTTCTCCACAGAGCTCCTCTCCAGCAGCTCCCCCCCAGCCTGTCCTGATTCCAGCAGTTCTTCCTCCCCAGGGGCCAGACTCTCCACTGGCTTTAGTTGAACTTCATGAGGTGTCTCCCTGCCCAGCTCTCCAGCCTGGCCAGGGCTCTGGATGGCAGCACAGTGTTTACTTAGTCCCTAATATTTTTCTTAAGCAACTGAACAAATTCCAATCAAGACACAGAAACTACCTTGGTAGCAAACAGAGGAATAGAGAACCTTGTGTCAGCCAACACATCCCTGATGCGTGCTCACAACTGGGCCCTGCAAACTCAGGTCAACCTTATGTCTTCCCAAGGCTGCATTCTTCCAGCCTGTAAGAACTTGACATTTAAATTCTGCTGCTGATAAAGATTTATAGTTTGTTGGTTGTGTGCTGCACAGACTAAGAGGGCAGAAAGCTAACGTTCTGTAATTCTTCAGCCTGAGAGAACTGACCCATGAGCACACATCATACAGGGACAGAGCACTCTGCCTCTGAATGTGCAATCCAGATCTACTGATGTGTATTGAACAACATTACTGCTCCATGAAATATAGTAGAGGGAATGTTTCACAAGAGATCTGTGAACACATGTCTACTTTGGATTATGGGAAGGAAGAGGCTGATGCATGGAAAAACCCAGCAGTGGCTCTTATCATCAGAGATCCTCAGTTTAATCATCATGCTCAAACTGTTTGGAGATTCAGCATGGGACAGTATTGAAGACCACTGGAAGTATCAAAGACTTGTCAACCTGCTAGTGGCAGCTTAAGAATCACAGGAAAGGCAAATTAAGTCCTCTTCAAGCAATACAGTGCCAATGAAATCAAAGTAGTACTTCAGTTTCCCCATTTCATGTTGTTATGGAAGCTACATTCCCTGTGGAAATCAGGACACTTTATGAAGAGTAAATTAGTAAAAGAGCAGAGAAATTGAAAAGGGAAAAAGTAAGGGAAATTACTTTGCTGAAATGCTAGTAGAAGCTGCAAAACACAGGACTGTTTCCAGACTCATTAATACCTCCAGGACCCTGGGAGGTTTCAGTAAGAAGACCAAGGTACAATGTTTGTTAAAATTTCTCTGGCTAGCCTTCCAGCTTTAAGATCTTGAGGAGCCAAGTACAGCCCAAACAGACAAGTAAGCTAGCTTTGCTTTTTCTCTAAGATTCTCCCCTAATTCTTATTTCCTCCTCCTTTCATCCTTTCCACTCATTCCAGAATCAACACACAATCACAACCATCCACTGGTTGTTTCCTTATCACTCTGCCACAGTCAAGTCAATGGCAGCACATTGAGTAAACTAATAAAACAACCCTCAAGAAAAGTAGCTTTTACATGTACTATCCTACCACAACTTGTGTTCACAGATCCTAAAACACCATGGGCTCTGGGATGAAAGTGTAGTATGCAGGGCTGTAGCCACAGGACAAGCTCTTACTGACCCACTCATTCAACGAGATTGCCAGAAACTGCTCTCTGCTTTCATCCAGGAATGGTTTTAATTTTCATCAGCAAAACAATTTAACACAAACCAAAATGCATAAACCACATCCTGCTGCCCTGCCACGTTCTTGTAAAAGCTTTGGTCCTGTCCACAGAGAAAGTACTCCCACTCAACACATCCTCCCAGCTGAAAACTGTTGTAAAGGCCCTGCCTTAGAATAGGAGAACTTATAGGATCTCTTCCATTAATTCAGCATTCATTGTCCTCATTTGGGGATTGGGAGATCTCAGATTATCACTTAAATCTGCCACAAACAGATCATTTCAGAGGCAATGAGTCAGTCATACTCATGACTAAATTCCTCTAAGAGGCCAGTCCAAAGTGTGACATAGTCTCTTGGCTGTACTCATCCCACTGGCCTGCAGAGCAGAAGAGACTACTGCCATTTGACATCTGTTAGTCGGTATTTCTGAAGTGATTTAATCATGTCAGCCCAGTCAAGATACATCACAAGACTAATCAACAGAGCTGGGCTTAACTGGCCTTGGAAGAGAAGCTTAAGTCAAGTAAAAATTACCCTCCAGGGGAAAATAAACTTCCTTCAATACCAGTTTAATCTGCAGCGTGTTACTGCTCCGAAGAATGAGAGCATTTGCAAACCCCTGTGTGAGAATGACTTGTGGGAGGAAGAGGTGACTAAGGAATTAAACCATCCACTGGAGAGCAAACTGGGGTTTGTTGGCTCCACTGGGAACAAAAGGTCTACAGCTCGCTGCCCGAGCTCGAAGAGGACATGACTTACTGTCGGTATTTCCATGAAAGCTGTTATGTGATTCATTAGCTTTGCTGGCCCCTCTCCCCTCCCTCCCTTCCCCCCACACCATCATTAAACTCATCTGTTCTCTGGAGCTCTTGCTTGGCAGAAACAGCGTGCTGACATGTACCAGAGCTCAAATGAATGGCTCCCATGTTTAGAAAAAAGGAGAAAGGAAGAGAAGCAGATGAGGGACACTGAGAAGTGCACCTCTGACTACACACCTCCAAGGGAGAAAAACAGAAATCACAAGAAATAATGATGTGTTTCTACAATACCCATTATAGAATCCTAGCATGGCATGGGTTGGAAGGGACCCCAAGGGTCACAGAGCTCCAACCCCCTGCCACAGGCAGGGACACCAACCTCAGGCCTGGAGCTACACAAGGTTGCCCAGGGCCCCATCCAACCTGGCCTTGAACACCCCCAGGGACGGGGCACCCACCCCCTCTCTGGGCAGCCCCTTCCAGCCCCTCACCACTCTCTCTGCAAAGAACTTCCCCCCAATATCCAATCTAACCCTTCCCTCCTTTAGCTTTAATCCATCCCCCTTGTCCTGCCAGTGTCTGTCCTTTGAACAAGCTGATTCCCCTCCTGTTCCTCTGCTCCCTTCAGGGACTGGCAGGCTGCAATGAGGTCCCCCCACAGCCTTCTCTTCTCCAGGCTGACCCAGCCCAGCTCCCTCAGCCTCTCTTTGTAGGGCAGCTGCTCCAGCCCTCTGAGCATCTCCGTGGCTCCTCTGACCCCTCTCCAACAGCCCCACATCTTTCTTGTGTTGGGCCCCAGCTCTGGACACAGGATCCAGCTGGGGCCTCAGGAGGGCAGAGCAGAGAGGGACAATCCCCTCCCTGTCCCTGCTGCCACCCCTCTGCTGATGGAGCCCAGGATCCCATTGGCCTTGTGAGCTGCCAGAGCCACTGCTGGCTCATGTTCAGTTTCTCATCCCCCAGAATCCCCAGGTCCTTCTCACAGGGCTGCTCTCCAGCAGCTCTTCACCCAGGCTGTACCTATGGCTGGGATTCTTCTGGCCCAAGTGCCACCCCTGACACTTGGCAGTGTTGAACCTCATCTTCAAAGTCTCCACATGTTTCACCAGCTATATCCCTACTCTGTAGAATTCCTTCCTCAAATATAAGAAGAGGCCAGAACAAAACAGACATAAGAAAACAGATCAATACTGGCTTGGGGTATGCACTGACACTTGATATCCTCATCCAAGCCATGTAAGCATGTTTTACAAATAAGCAGAGTCCCAAAAAAAGTCTAACCCTTGGATAACCCCACCCATCACCTTGTTCCAACTAGAGAAGTTCACATTTCCCATTCAACTGCTCCTCTCAAGAAAGCTTTTTGTACTTACTGAGTCATTTCTTCCACTCCTGCCCAAAGATATTAATCACCACATCACCTGCAGATGTTTAGAGGGTAAACAAAACCCCACCATCACCCTGTCAACCAATGTCAAAGAATCTTAGTGCTCCTGTTCAAAAACACAGGCTGCCTCACCGTTTCCAAGGCAAACTGATGTTTGAAAGGCTTCCTCTCTCAGTAAATACTGGATAAGGTTGCATTCTTCTGCCCAACACCCAAGAAATGGTCCCACTGTTTCACTGGTGTTCTGGCCTGGGTTTGTATATATATTAAAGGCTTCTTTAGTTTGAGGCAGGCAGGTTCAGAAGCTGAAAACTGACCCTGCTGACAAACTGCAGTGATATTCACTACTGTTCTACATATTTTTCTGTCCTTTGTTATAGGTGGCTTCATCCTGACATGCTATAAAGCATCTTTTACTTGCTTTATAAATACTGAAAGCACACAGGCATAGCAGGGAAAGCAGCTGCTTACCCACTTTACAAGTAAAGTTTTGGCAAACGTGATGCAAACTTTGTTCACACACCACAAAAGTTCTTACAAATTATTGTAAAAACACTTTAAACTTATTTTTAAAATCAGAAGCCAGGAAAAGCCTGTAGAATCCTGCATTATTACAAGCAATCTCCTCAACTGCTTTTTAGACACTTTTACAACTTAGCAACGTGTTGATTAATTTAGGATGATGATACTGAGCTGTTCCAGAGCCTTGTAAATCTTCTGTTCAAAACATACCTAGCCAGACACCAGCAGTGGATTACTTTCCAAGAAAGACATGATGTAGGATGTTCTGCCTTCACTTTTCCAGCTCAGCCAGCTACATTTTTTTTCCAGATTCCCCTGTGTTAAGGTGTTAGCTTCAAACTGCTCAGCTTGGGGGGGCTGGGATTTCCTTCCTGTTCCTTGACAGCACTGACCAGCCCACCCAGGATTTGGAGTTATCACAGCTGTATCTTTGTATCCTGAATCAGGACTGTTAGCTGTAGAGTCAGGATCATTCACAGGGCACTGACAGACTCTGAAAGTGTTGTTTCTGGGACCTGTATTGTGTCATTTAGGTTTGAAATTAAACTGTATCTTTCTCATAGAACTGTAGCCTCATCAGCCAAAAGCTACACATCCCCATGGCCTGTTATTCCTATTTCCACTCAACAGGAAAGCCTGTTGAAATATATCATACTCTCTTAAGTATGGAAGTATTTTTCTTTAGGTTAAAACCTATATTTTAGGACTGGATTTTTAAGAGACTTCAGTATCCAGGTTGGGATTGGATTGTTTGTAGTTAAAGCTAGAACATAAACCAGATCAACAGGGAGGCCCATTTCTAGGTTTCTCTTTGGTTATTCCAAAAGGACCAGAGTAGCACATCACTCAAGTTGTAGATGTTCCTGACTGAGAGTTGGATTAAATTCATCCAAGCAGAAACAAAGCCTGGCATAGACACTTCCATGTATCACATTCTAATGTGAAAACCAAGTGTTTACATCCTATTTGTCAAAAATCAACACAAACTGCTTCAGATGCCTGCATTATCCTGTGGCTTCAAAAGCCAGAGCTCTCACACACAAGAAGGAATGTGCTGTCTACAGTGACATTCCTCAAACTTTTTTCATTATTAAAGCAGAGTTTTGAGCATGCAGTTCAATACAAAATGCTCTGTGTTTTCCAGTCATATTCATACCTTACAAACAATGAGGACATTAAAACAAGACAGTACAGTCTACCCTTGAAAACTGGGAAGTTTTTAAACTGTTTAGGTGCAACAGAGGCATGAGCCTTTCCCCTTCAATAAAATAAATCACAGGTCAAGAGAAAACAAAGGATGAAAGAGATTTTTCAAAAGCCACAGGGGGTCTGCATGCTCATTTATCATCCATGTTAATAGTAATAAGCTGTTCAAATCACACCACTGGCCCTGCAAAATCACAGTTTCTGAAACTCTGCTTGGAAGTTAGTAGCTTACCTCCCCATGCTTTTATCCATCCCTCTCCTTAGTTTATCATCAGTATTATCCCTCCTAAAATGACAGTAATGTGTTTAGTTCCAGCAGGGCTTCCATAGCTGGCAGTGGAATGACCCCAGGGCCTGGGGATGTAGGCAGCCATACTTTCCAGCCTAAAGTTTAACTTTCCCTTAGGGCAGCATTTCTTCTGGTGACTGGATACTGGCAGCTTTTGTGTTCTTCATTAGCCTGCTGATTAACATACTGCTAGAGAGTTCTCCCCTACACCTAACTGCTGTTCCAGCACTCCCTGGCAGATCTATTGTGAGAGAACCTAGAGCAGCAGTGCTGGGATGCCTGCCTCTTGCTTTTCCTCACGGTACCAGCCCTCAGATGTGCATGTATTTGCTTTTAAAGCAATTGCTACAGACACAATCCAAAGTTATAAAGAAACCCTGATTAAGCAAGAACTACTTTAATACAATTTTGTGAATGAAATTCCCATGGCAACGGTAAGAAATGGGAGTGCCAGGAAATCCAACCAATGCATTTTCTGTATGTTAGAGGGTTCCAAGCTTGAACAAAAACTAAGGAACAAGAAGCAGAAATCAGCAGGCCTATGGGGTATTTTTTTTCCCCCTCATTCAGCATTTGAGAAGCAAGCAAAATGAATCAGAAGGCAAGCAAAACAGTGGTACAGCATCAGGAACAAATTACTAGCCTTCCTGCCTACAGTACAGGCGTTTGGCACAAGGGGAATTAGATCTACCTGATAGTAGCTAGCTCTGGGCTTGCTATAAAATCTGCTACTGATTAACATGCAAAGCATTACACTTCTGAAAGGACAATGGTGGGAAGACCTTCCACAAAGGCATCATTTTCAATTCTAAGGCCTGGCAAAATTTCAGGCCTCAGGCCACGAACAATGGGAAAGGCTAAGGCAGGCAAGCTGCGGATCCTGAGTTGGATGGACAGCACTAGATAAAGCTGTGTAACTTCCCAGCCGCATCATGCAGGCTATGTAAAACAATATCTACCAGGCATTCGGGTCCCTCCCTTGCAGGCGTTCTGCTCCAGCCAGGGAAGGATTCCTTTCAGCAAAGCTCCCCTAAGAACCGCGCTGTGATCTCAGGTACGGAGCAGCGACAAGCAGCCTTTACACAAGGTAAAACAGCGGTTCGTTTCTCTAGCAGGCTCGAAGCCATCAGCATTAGCTATGACAACAGCTCCTGTTCCCGCTCAGTGGGACACTGCAGTTAAGCTCCCCCCCCCTCCCCTCGAACAAAAATACCCCATCCCCTGCAGTTCCAGCCCCGGCATTTCGCAGGGTCCGTACAGACCTTGGTCGTGCTCCTCGGCTCGCCCAGGCTGGTTGCCCATCTTCGGTCACTTCCCCCCGACTCTTCCCCGAGCTCTACTAGGACCCCGCCGGCCCGCTCATGCTCGGTGCCAGAGGCGGACCTGCCTCTAGCTGCTTTGAACGTCTACGCTTCAGTCAACTTAGGGGGGGGGGGGGAGAAAGAAAGAAAGAAAGAAAAAAAGAAGTCAGGTCCTTCCTAGTTCCTGGCACAGGGAACAGAGCCCGCTGCTCATGCTGGAGCAGCTGCGGCTCTCCCTCCTACCTCATTACAATATTACGCACCGAAGGCCGGCCTGTGCAGTTAATTAGCTGTCTGACTGCTGGAATAAAAGGGGGGGGGGGAGAAAGAGGCGAGCTCGCAGAGAAAGGAGTGTCTCGCCGAGCCGTGCGGGCCACCCAGGGGCAGCGAGAGCGAACTGCAGGCGGCTCGGAGAAAGGCCCCGTAGGGCCGGGAGCCGGGCTCCACCGCGGCCAGGAGCCTGCTTGGAAGCCTGGCAGGGCTTGGGGCAGCCGTGGCTGCAGAGGGGTGAACGGCCAGGGCTCCAGCTAGGCCGTGCCCTAGCTCGTTTCCCAACAAACCACTGTGAGCGAAGATGGCACTGTCCATCCTTTTAAACAGTTGAATCCCCTCCTGCTTATAAGCAGCCAGCCAGTCCCTGAAGGGAGCTTTGTAAGCAGGAGGGGATTCAACTGTTTAAAAGGATGGACAACGGCAGGACAAGGGGGATGGATTAAAGCTAAAGGAAGGAAGGGTTAGATTGGATATTAGGGGGAAGTTCTGTGCAGAGACAGTGGTGAGGGGCTGGAACAGGCTGCCCAGAGAGGGGGTGGGTGCCCCGTGTCTGGGGGTGTTCAAGGCCAGGTTGGATGGGGCCCTGGGCAACCTTGTGTAGCTCCAGGCCTGAGGTTGGTGTCCCTGCCTGTGGCAGGGGGTTGGAGCTCTATGACCCTTGGGGTCCCTTCCAACCCAGCCCATGCTATGGGCAGAGGCACCCTCAGCAAAGACAAGAGCAGCCAAATGTCTCCAAAGCAAAGACAAAAATGCATTTTACACCCAGCTCACAACACACCAAGCATGCTCACCATGGAGCAAACACACCCTGCCTGTAGCTCCAGGTACACTGTGGAGGAGAGATACACTCGGATGCCTGGTTAAGCACGGCCCTTAACTGAGCTGTCACAAGAATTAGGGGACCAAGGTTCAGAAGTGCTCAGCATCTTCTGAAGGATACTGAAATGGAGATTGGACTCCTCTGAAAACCTGACTGGGACTGTGAGCATAAACCCTTTCTGAGAAGCCCCATCAGGTTTGTTGCAATATCCTCTCTCTGGGGCAATTCCTGGGCCAGCTTGAGCATCCCTGGCTCCTCTTTAGCCTCAGCTGGTGCTGAGAATAGTTGGTACGTTGCAGGTTCATATCCATGTGACAAAGACAACATACAGGATACATGGAATACTATCAAAACCTAATTCTCCTTGTAGTAAGGACACAGTAATTTATTATTTCTTAAAAAACCCTCATGGTTGTTCCTCCAAAACACAGAAGAATCAACCCAACCTGTTACTACCAGTAGTATCAGAAGCTGAAACCACAAGTATGATCTACATGCCCTATCTCTATCCCCAACATTTCTGTGACTGACAAAAGCAGCTGCATGAGAAAGGCCTACCCAGACTGGCCAACAGCCCATCTTTCAAAGAAAGAAATCAAGATGCTCCTCACTAATGGACTCCTGATGTACATGGGCAACAAGAACCCCGAATGACTCCAGAGATCAGCTTCCATTACATGGATAATTAACAGAATCATCTTGAAGTCTTGGCTTCAACAAGTGGGTTAAAACCAAATTCAGAATAAAGTCCTAGGGTCAAAACAGATAGAAAATGAAACCTACAGAGATACATCTGGCTGGTTGTGAATCCATTATTTCTAATAAAAAAATCTGGAGATCCTTCAGTATGAAACAGAATTTTGCTGGTATTTCAGTACAACAGGGTGAGTCAGCTGTCAGTCTTACATTTTCCATTGTTCTTGCTCTGACACTCTAAGGATGAAGCTAAAAGTTTTCAAACAACTGTCTATATTTGGATGAAATTAAACAATACTGTCTAGCTCTATCTTATGACATGGGAAGTATGTTTTGTTTAATGAATATCCATATAAGTTCTATGAAATGGATCATTGACAGTGTGTTTTCTGAGAGTCATCTTAGAGTCCCTCAAGTCTTGCATCTTATTAGGATGGGTACTTGCCCTTCTCTAAGGTACTGATACAAATGCCCTCCAACTGCTGTTGAAACATACCTCCAAGATAAAGAGATTTTCTTCTATTATAGACTAAAGAGTGACTTCTGCTTTTCTTCAACTGGATTCACCAGAGGGATTGCATTAGCCAAGATAATCTCTTGGTCTGATAAAACCTGACACTGAGCATTTATTATTTCAACACCTGCTTTCTATTTCTGGAACACAAAAGGGAATAGCCTAACAGGGTCCCAGTACAGTATGGGGTGTGAACTGGGAGTAATTATAAAATGTAATCACTGAGTCAGAGCAAACACACCTGAAATCTGAGCACTGCTGGAGAGTCATGACTGGAAGAGCCAATCTGTTATTTTTGACAGTGGCAGGGAACATAAGTCAGAACATTCTAACACCATGATAGAGAGGATGATGTCAGGCAAAAGACTTCTTGCAGAAGCCCACAGTGAAAGGTATGAATTTTAAAACACAGCTAGAGCCTGAGCAGAAGTCCTGGTTAAGAGATTACTGTTTATGGAGCCTGCAGCTCAAACTGAGGACAAAGAAAAAGGAATAATGGCAAGCATGACTTTGAGTGTGGTGGCTATAGGTAATAAATTGTGGCAAAGGCATGGTTAAATCTTCAGGCAACTATTTGTTATCTGAACATTTTACATTCCTTTCCCTTCCTCCTCAGTACTAAGGGTATAAAAATGAATGAAAAATTGCATTCTATAAAGCAGGTTAGGCATGAAATTTGACTAGCCACTTGTGGGACTGACAGAGCCCCACAAACACCCTCTTCTGCACAGTGAGAACAGGGAATGAATTGCTCAAGGTGCAACATGCATAATTCTTTCAACTCACTAGTCAAATGACAGTTCAAACTATAATCCATGCTCAAAAGAAAAAGCTGAAGATGCCACAGAATGATCTCAAACTTGCAGTTACAGAAGCTGAAAGTCTCTTCAGAAGGCTGAGGCCTAAAGAAGTTACAGATGCTGAGCAAAACCTCAAGGGGCTGGACCTTCTGGTCAAGACTGAGCAGGCCCTAACAGTGGACACTATCAATACCAGTGTTCACACTACCACTCTCTGCTTCTTCCATTAATGCTGAAGATTTTACAAGTGCAAAGTACATATGTAGCATGGAAAAAGAAATCTACAGAGATGTGTTCACCATGCACAGTGGTGGAGCCCAAAGTATTAGGAATATAACATCTATGTTGAACCTTGGAAGAAAGAGCAAATCTATTTTAATCATGCTAAAACCTAATTTTTTGCTGTGAGAATAATTGGTGAGGTCATAGTTAAGTTTACAGCACAGAACTGCAGCCTTCCAGGAACCCAGCTGAGATGTAGCTGTCAATCAATCTCTTACCTTACAGTATTAAAATCTAATATGAGCCAAATGCTGCTGGGAAAAAAAAACAATGGAAAAATATTATCCAAGGAATGCCAAGCCCTCTCCTGATATGCTTGTTAGACCTGGCCAGCTTCACGTTCCTTTCCTTTGCTCCCTCCCATTCTCTCAGTGCAAACACAGTGGCACTCTGCCAAGGCATTCTGGCTGCATTACATCTAAGTCTGGGGAATTTGTGTTAAGGATCATTTCTCTTCAAACCAGCTCAAGGAAAGCTGATAATTAACCTAGGGCAGGTAGTCAGCTCAAGGTTGTGTTGACTTTGCTAAGCAACTTCACTAAAGAAGCCTGAAAAGACATGAAAACAAAGTGAAACATCATAGATTTGTACTATTCCTGGGCCATCCAAGCATGATCCTTTCTGTTTAGGTATCCCTAGCAAGGCTTTTGTGATCATCCCAGTTTGCTTACAGCTGTAATGGATCATCCCTGTACAGGTTGGCTTGAGCAAATTAACTGTCAACAACTTAATGACTTAAATCATTACACTTTAAGTTGTAGCATTTCAGTATCCTTACAACACACTGAATCTTAACTGGCTCAGGTCCCAGGGTGGTAAACAGATGCCAACAAAGTCATTCCCAGGGGAATATACAGCAGAGAAGAGGGTCACAGCTTGATTTAATGAGAAGTTGCATGCAAAATCTTAGTCTGTGTTATTACAGATTCAGAGCAGTGAATGGAAATTGTGCAGTAGATGAGGACAGCAGGAAAACAGAGAAAGGTACGTGCTGCAGGCAGTGCTGTCAGCAGAAGTTAGTCCTTGCTTGTTTAATAATGCAAGCTGACTGCAGAGAGTCTGGTGCATGCCTCTCC
Organism: Laterallus jamaicensis coturniculus; assembly: GCA_022605575.1. Lineage (NCBI taxonomy): Eukaryota > Metazoa > Chordata > Aves > Gruiformes > Rallidae > Laterallus > Laterallus jamaicensis. The sequence goes on along the minus strand of JAKCOX010000025.1, from coordinate 2,330,081 downwards.
AAGAGGCTGTTAGCCTTAACAAGATCAGGTATTGGAAATCCCAACAAGAGAGTTACACTCACTCCATCTCCAGTTAGGGAACAAGGTTCCTACAATACAGCCAGCAACAGAATAAAAGAATAATTATGTCAGCCAACCTTCCTATGCCACCTTCAGAACAAGAGAGCATCCACTGACAGACCTCTGTGCTTCAAGGAATCACAGGTCTGAGATCTTCTCAAGCCAACAGACACTAGACTTTAATAGTAAGACCACTGCTATTTTTTCATTGAAGAACTACTAAACTCCTTCTGCCCTCCTGGAACACAGGTCTTTTCTCAATAAAAAGACCTAACAGTCTAACGTCTCTAACAGTCTAACGTCTCTAACAGTCTAACGTCTCTAACAGTCTAACGTCTCTAACAGTCTAACGTCTCTAACAGTCTAACGTCTCTAACAGTCTAACGTCTCTAACAGTCTAACGTCTCTAACAGTCTAACGTCTCTAACAGTCTAACGTCTCTAACAGTCTAACGTCTCTAACAGTCTAACGTCTCTAACAGTCTAACGTCTCTAACAGTCTAACGTCTCTAACAGTCTAACGTCTCTAACAGTCTAACGTCTCTAACAGTCTAACGTCTCTAACAGTCTAACGTCTCTGATAGGATATTTATCAAAGGGAATGAAGAACCCTGAAGAACAGTCATGTGAAGCAGTGCTTGTTCCCAGCCACTCTCAGATGTAGAACTCTACAGAAACAGTGAAGATCAGTAGAATGAGAGAAGCCCAACACACACCACACAGGAGCCAAAGGCATCAAAAGTGAACAGATGCATTTGAGGATGCAGGCCATCACAAGGGAAAAGAAGTCACTGTAAGAAGAAATAAGAGCAGTCTGATAAGTGGCTGTCAAACTGAATCTGGAATGCCCAATTTGATCTACCTCACCTCAATTCTTGCACCTTCACTTTAGAAGTTAGTGGCTGAAACAGTCTAAAATGCTGCATGAAGCTTGAGTCTGATTACTTGACACTTGGGGAAATTACAGAGAGAGGGAGTGTTTTGCTACACACAAACAGGTTAAAGTACAGATGCACATTTGTACTGTCATGTTACAACCAACCATGCAGGTATTTAGAAGTGTGTGTGTAGATGTCAATAGAAATATCCAGCTACATGCAGAGCTATGGATAGAAACATAGATATACTTCCTCATGGTTCTGCATATTCAATTCCTGCAGTACACCTTGCCTGTTTGATTGACATCTTGATAAAGTAAACCAGAAATAGCTTCCCATTTTATATTAGTTCTGGAGCCAAGGAAAAGAGAGTTCTCTCTTTTCCTTGGTAAGAAATAATAATGCAAGAGCTGTGGTCTTACACCTGGAAAGGGTAGCAAAACATAACTAGCTTTCCAAATGAAGTTTTAAAGCATATTTATTGCTCCTGGGAAACCCCAGATGAGAACAGCCATTTGGTTTCTAGTGAAGTCCCATGGATCAGAACGTACCGATCTCATTAGTGTCCCTCTCACCTGTCTCTATCTCTCACAAGAAAAATGAGAGAGTAACAAGACTGAATGCAAAGTGCAGGAACCTTTCTACAAACCTATGGTAGTCCTTTGATGTGACAGATCACAAAAAGCAGGACCTGTCAAAAACTGATGTATGGGAGAGTAAGAGAGCCTCAAGGTCAGAGTGCTGTCCTTCAAAAGAAATCACTTTCCTTTTTCCAGTTCTAATGGGGGTGCATTAGCATCTTAAGAAGAATTGAATTGTCAATTAGAATTTTTCCCAAGGATTCTTTTTAAGAAATTTTTTTATTAAGAAAAACACTTTTCTTGAATTTTTCTGACCATGCAGAGAAGGCTTCTGGTCTGGATTAGTTTCACATTATCACAGTTACCTTCACTTGCCAAGCAGAGAAGTTAGGAGAAAGGAGCCAGACAGTAACTTTGATTGATTCTATATATTACACTCACATAGGAATCTTGAAGTGACAATTCTATAAACATGCAGGATGCTCTGAAATCTGTAGCCTGCCACATTTCCATTTTGATAGGAAACAAACACATCTAATGAGTGATACATGCAATAAAACCATACACCAGCCTCCCCTCTGAAATCAACCACAGCTGAACTCATTCAAGTTCCACAGGACTTGAATTCCACACGTGAACTTGTGTAGGGTCTTGCACTTGGGCCAGAAGAATCCCAGCCACAGATACAGCCTGGGAGAAGAGCTGCTGGAGAGCAGCCCTGTGAGAAGGACCTGGGGATTCTGGGGGATGAGAAACTGAACATGAGCCAGCAGTGGCTCTGGCAGCTCACAAGGCCAATGGGATCCTGGGCTCCATCAGCAGAGGGGTGGCAGCAGGGACAGGGAGGGGATTGTCCCTCTCTGCTCTGCCCTCCTGAGGCCCCAGCTGGATCCTGTGTCCAGAGCTGGGCCCAACACAAGAAAGATGTGGGGCTGTTGGAGAGGGGTCAGAGGAGCCACGGAGATGCTCAGAGGGCTGGAGCAGCTGCCCTACAAAGAGAGGCTGAGGGAGCTGGGCTGGGTCAGCCTGGAGAAGAGAAGGCTGTGGGGGGACCTCATTGCAGCCTGCCAGTCCCTGAAGGGAGCAGAGGAACAGGAGGGGAATCAGCTTGTTCAAAGGACAGACACTGGCAGGACAAGGGGGATGGATTAAAGCTAAAGGAAGGAAGGGTTAGATTGGATATTAGGGGGAAGTTCTTTGCAGAGAGAGTGGTGAGGGGCTGGAACAGGCTGCCCAGAGAGGGGGTGGGTGCCCCGTCCCTGGGGGTGTTCAAGGCCAGGTTGGATGGGGCCCTGGGCCCTTGTGATTCTGTGATTCTGCTGATCATGCCAAATTTCATGGTATTTTTATTTTCCTATTTAAGGTACTGGGCTTATTACAACAGCGTGCTTCATACTGCTTAATTTCTAGTGTGGGCAATGTTCCATTTGGGGATGAGTAGCTTTTGTCCAAGTAACCTGCAGAGTTCACAGTGCTGATGCTAGATGCCCAGGAGATAATTGAAACTGTTAATATCTTTGAGTCTGCCTCCTCTTTTGGCAGTATCTCCAACCATTGACGTTAATCAACTCAGCAGCCATGCACAGAGAGCAACACACTTTTGTTGCTTTGGCTGAAAACGTGTGCCAAGTACTGATTTTCCCATTTTATGCATAAAAATAAAGGGCCATTTTTGATGGAGCACAGGATGAGTAGGCCATCACTCACATTCCTACTGGCATCTTTGCTTCTACAGGCCTCCAGAGATATAACAGGTCCAGAGAAGTAGTTAATGCCCCAACCATGGGGGTGTTCAAGGCCAGGTTGAATGGGTCCTGGGCCACCTTGTGTAGCTCCAGGCCTGAGGTTGGTGTCCCTGCCTGTGGCAGAGGGGTTGGAGCTCTGTGACCCTTGGGGTCCCTTCCAACCCATGCCATGCTATGATTCTATGATAAAACATCCCATTGTGAGAAGGTATAGTACAGAATCACCGAATTGTAGGGGTCAAGAGCTCATTGAGTCCAACCCCCCTGCCAAAGCAGGTTCCCTAGGACAGATTGCACAGGTAGGCATCCAGATGGGTCTGGACTATCTCCAGAGGAGATACCCATCTTCTAACACTGTTCTTTAGAGTGATCCTGAGCTTGTCAGTAAGATACCCAATAATTATAACATTGTTAGTACAGTTTCCTACTGTCTCTAAGGCAAATTCAATAGGTCCATACAGATTTAGACTTAGAAATAAAGAAATAAGCTGATGAAGCAGGCTGAGAAAACATCTCTCTGTTACTGACATTTCAAGGATACCTGATACTTCATATTGCAGCTGCAGAGCAGTGTGTGTGTGTGAGAAATGGGGATGCCTGAAGCATTCTGAAAGCTTTTGAATGACATGCTCACAGCTCTGCCCAGACACACATCCTGGCTCTATCTTTTCTAGTGTCCAGCATCAGGATTTTTTCCTTGTCAAACCTGACAGATAATAGCTGCTAGCACTGAAAGAACAGCAAAGAAGCACATGAACATGATAAAACTAGACAGCCTTGAGGGAAATTTTCCCAAAGTGCTTGAGCTGGGACTTTGTAGGGAGCAAGCAGCAGAACTGAGAGCAAGGATTTGGTATGATTTCTAGGACCCACTGAGCAAGTAATCTCACTTTTTTGCACCCCACGTTTTCCATTTGCCCACCAGCACTGCCATGCAATGTTTCTCCAAGAGAAGTACATGTTCACATAAGATGCTTTGAAATTCCATATGAAATAGCAGCATTTAAGATCATTTGGCTTGCAAACCTTGAAGGAGCAGAACCTGAAAAATCATTATTTTCCTATAATCTTCAATCTTAAGTAGAAGAGAGTCCTAGTTTTTCATGAAGATACAAATTTCTCCATTTAAACATTTTAAAATAATTTACTATATGGTTTTACAGATACATGCATTAAAATAAACATTTTTCAATGACTTCATCCTGCTTTGCAATTTTCCCAGCTCTTTTTCATCTACTGAACCATTAAAATAATGCAAGAGTTCTGTAAAGTGAAATTTCACTTTAACATAAAGCCAAACTGCAACTTCAGGAAGGTACAGGGAAAGACACAACACTGTGGATAAGGAAGTAGTATCCATGACATTTACTTCTCCCTCTGTGTTATTTCCCATTACTTGGGATTTCAAAACTGCCAAGCAGTTGCAAAGCCAAACATCACAGCTGAGCACTTCCAGCCAGAATCCATCTCCAGTTCCATTTGCCAAGAGTGGATACATGAGATTGACCTCACCTCCCTTTAAGTTGCTTATGATTTACTGCATTAGCTTCCAACAAGGCAGACAGGGTAGTTATGTCAGCAAAAGGCTAGAATGAATAACTTAAACTCCACCAAGGGCAGCACACAAACAAGCCTATTTAAACAAGCAATCTAGATGTCAATTATTTATTATCTGCAGCATTTGGAACAGGGGCTATTGCTCAAGGTCAGCACAAATGTTGGACAGTCACATTCAAAGAAGAAACAAACCTAAGCTTTTCCTTTTTTTTTCTTCCCATGGCCTGTTTCTTTTAATTTCTCTTACACAATACTGTAATACCAAACAAGTATCACCAGAGTTTAGCTGGAACTAGTATTATTTCAGTAAAATAACCGAATCGCTCACTTGAATATCAAACACAGCAGACCCAATCTAAAAAGCACAAACCAGGGAGGGATGATGTGATGCCTGCAGTTAAGACACAAAAGGAAAATGCAGAACTGATGAAGGCAGTCAAAGAGGCTAAAGAAAGAGGTTTCAGAACAAAAATTTAAAGATTTACACAGTTGGCTATGTACATAAACATCTGCATTTCCCAGCTACAGGAACGTTCCTACTTGGATTAACTCCACAGTCAACTAGCATTGCAGTATAATCTTGATCACAATCAGAGACTACTTTGGGATGCCATTTCATTAAAATATAGCAGCTGAAAATGTTCTTTCCTTTTCTACTTAATGTTCCCAGGAACATGTTGTGCCCTCTGTCAAGTCTGATTTTTAGTTTCCTTCTTAGCAACAATATCTGGTATTGTAATATGCCTATTGGTATTTTTTTCAGTGTGACAATCTAAAAGTAGCACTCAGCTTTGCATCCTTGTATTCTAATATCTAGCACCTTTCAGTGGCCATGAGAGTGACAGGTTTCCAAGCACCCTTTTGGACTATGGAAGCACAGTGAAAATCAATATACCTGTAAAGATACAGGTTTTTCTGTATATTTACTTATAATAGCCCCTGTAAGACCTGGGACACTTGTCTCTAGATTAAAATTCATTTTAGAGGGGTAGAACATATACTCTTGGTGTTTATCTACCTGATATACATAGCTCTGCAACTGGACTCTCTTCACTTAGCACTAATATTCCCATTCATATTTCTGCAAATGCTGATGCAAAGCAGCACATGAAGTCAGATCTAATGATGTATTTTAAATTGGCAAAACAATAGCCAGATGTAACTTGGCTGCCATAATCCATTTCACCCATTGTATTTGAAGTAGTCATCATCAAAATCGTATTCCTCCTCCAATCCCAGTTATTATACATGCATGCATTAGGGGGCTCTCTATTCCAGTGCTAGTATTTTTGGGTCTGACATATGTATTCCATTCTGGACTCCCTGCAGTGCTGTTTCCCTGGCTGTGATCCCAGGATCCTATGCTGCATCATCTGTACAGGTTTTCTCCTCCCTGCGTTACCCCTCCCAAGCATCTTTTACCAGCATCATGCCTCTTTATCAGCTGGTGAATCTCAAATGCCTTTGGATACAGCAAGTCACTATGAAATTTGAGGATTTTCACACTGTTTAACTGCAGAACAGGCTCTGTCCTTGGCTTACTGTGAAGCATTTATGCTGTTACAAGACAAGTTTTATTCTATGGATGGGAAAGGTTGGGTTTTGGTGTTGGGTTTTGGTGTTGGGGTGGGTTCCCCCCCCCTTCTTTCCAGAAATCCCTTTCTAGTTAGTAACATTGTGCTGTTACACAGCCAAACCCTGCGGAGGCTGTGACAAGCAGGGAGGTCATGGTCAAATTTAATAAGATCTCACATTCCCTTGGAAATGCCACCAGGGAGCAGACAAAAGCAAGCATTTGCTGAGCTCCTGGGGGAGGGCAGAGCGTTTGCACAGAAGCCCTTGGTATGCAGATGGTGTCGCTGCCTTTAGAAACAGGCTTAGATGTGAAACCAAAAGCTGATGGGGCTAATGCTGAGAGAGACAGCATGCCACACTGTAGCTTAGGAGCACAAGCTATGCATGGAGGTGCTGGGGCTGGCTCTTTGTTCTCTCATCTCTGCTGTGTCCCAGCACAACAGCAGGGTAACCGCTCTGCTCAGCCAGTGGAGGGAGAAGAGAGAATGCTATTGCTATATGGAGGGGGGGAAATGCACGTAGAGGACATGTAACGCACAAGAAAAACATAAGTAACATACGTTAAAAAGTGTACGTGTAAAAAAGCAAGCTTTTACACTGATGGAATGCTCTGTGAGGCAGCGGGCTGCGTACCTAGCCCGGCTCGGCCCCGCCGTGGGCACGGCCCCCACAGGCCGCCACGGCCCGGCCGCCCAGGCCTGCCCGGCCCGCTGTAGCCCCGCCACGGCCCCGCCGCCCAGGCCTGCCCGGCCCGCTGCAGCCCCGCGGCGGGGACGGCCGCCACAGGCCGCCATGGCCCGGCCGGGCCGCTGCAGCCCCGCCGTGGGCGCGGCCCCACCGCCCAGCCCAGCCCAGCCCAACCCCGCCGCCCAGGCCGGGCTGCGAGCGGGCCAGCGGCGCCACCGCGCGGCCGCTTGGGCCGCACAGGCCGGCCCAGGCCGCACAGCCGCTGGAGATCCTAGCACCTCCCTTTACCTTCTAAGTGCTGACCCGTGCGGCGCAGGGTGCTAGGTACAGCTGCTTGGTGCGAGGTATAGCTGTGCTACAGGGCGGGGGACAGAGGAAAACACAGTAAATCAAGTGACATCCACAGCTCGTTTCATACAAAGTCGACTATCTTCCAGAATCTTTGTGTCTACCTGTGCTGGGCTTCAGTCGGCTCTCAGCAAGCTCTGAAATTGCTCCTGTTGTAATGGTCTTCTTCAGCCTAGAGACTCCCGAAGCTGCCACCATCCCTGGTTTTGTCAGCATGTCATCGCTGCTCGCCCTCTTCAGCTGCAACAGAGGTTGTGAGCAACCAGAAGATTAAGGCTTGAATATTCCCAACAAATCGTTCAAAGTGCAAGGTTCCTGGGAGAAAAGGAGCATTTCCACTAAGTAACCCCATGGGAATCTTGCTTTGATTACTAATTTTTTATTAATTTTGGATTCCAGATATTTGTGAAGGAGGTTCAGAGACTACTGCTTTAAGAGAGAAGTGTGGAAACAGGAAAGACCATTCAAATTAGGAAATAATCAAAAGTCAGGGAGAAAAATCACTTCTGAGCTAGTCCCATAGCAAGCAACTGCCAGTTCCTTCCTGTGTTTGTCAAACAGGAGTCAAACTTTCTGGCCTCAAACTGGGTTACCTGACATCATCAAAGAACGTACTGAAGACCAAGCTGAAATCCAAAAGTCATTTAACTGAGCTCAGACTGCACACTCAAGAAATCCCTGCAATGGGAGCACAACCAATGTAAGATTCAAGCAAAACCACTGCAATGACTTTGTTTCAACAAGCAGAAGTAGCAATTTATCTCAGAAATTTGGTCAGCTGCTCTCCTATTTGTGTGCCTCCCTAACAGCCTTGGTACCTCTAATAACAGCCTCTAATCTCAGGAAAAATGCTTGCAACATTTGAAAAGACCAAAGCTCTACTGGAGTCTCCCCAGAGCAGCATTTTCTCTGTCCTTTTCAGTTTGTGGGCACCTAAACTGCCTTCACAAATCAAAACCTGCTTCCTTTGAAGTTGACCAGTGACTCCCTAGGGGTCCATGAAAAAAATCACTGCTCTAGTTAAATGAAAGGAGAGCACACAACAAGCACCCTCCCTATTTAGTGGTTCCTGAATGTAAAAAATCTTTAAGCAAAACCAAGTCTCTCAACTCCAATTCTTTCTCTCTTTCATCTCTTCCTTTGACTCAGTCTGTGGTTTCCTGGACCCTGTGAGCACATAAGTTTCAACAGCTGATGTGTTGATCTGTTCCAGGATACCAAAACGCTAACATTTAGCCCTGTAGCAGATGTTGTGTCAGCTCACTTTTAGGAGCAGAATGGAACAATCTGACTTTCTGACCTTTACAGACTTCTGCAAGCCTCCCTAAACTAATTTCTTCAATGTGCCTTCTTGTACAGCAGCAACTACGGTGCCTTTTCCTACTCTGCTTCTTCAAAGGAACCATTTTGATGTTCCTGCATTTGCAGTTGATCAACAATTTGAAGATATTAATTGTGATCAGGAAGAAACCCCTCAACATTTAACACCAGACACAAATCAATTGTATCAGACTTCCTGCTCAGTCTCTGCAGTAGCACTCCTTCAGAGATGCTTGCCTCAGCCCCACAGCACATACTCCAATCATTAATATAACCTACCTGGGGCATTAGACTAAAATATCCCATTGATAAAATGCTCATAGCATCTATCTATGAGTTCTCAAAGCAAGTTAAGTAAATGAATCCTTCATTAAAGAAGCTATGACAATGATGTTTTGATCTCCTCTTGATTAAAATGCTGTAAAGAAGCTATGACAATGATGTTTCAATCTCCTCTTGATTAAAATGCTGTACTGTATTATGGATTGCCTACTAAGCTTTATTATTGGAAACAGTTGTAACCAGAAAGCCCATTTTAGGCTATTTTTGTTTGTTGGCTACAAGGGTACAGATGCAACAGCAGCACTTCAGGTGCATTACTCCATTTCCTAAAAAACACTAGGTTGAGAGAAGCGTCTGCTATTTTTGAAACATATCTGGAGAGAAAGGTAAGATTTATAAAATGCAGTTGTTTCACTGCAAGGAATATCTTTTGTTAATATCTTTTTCCTTGAAGGAAGAGGCACACAGATTTTTAGGAATTCTGGAAATGCATTAATAAATCCCTTAATTTCTTTACATGGCTGAACTAAGAATTTGCCATTTATTTTTGTCCACCTTCAAAATTAAGGCATTCCCTCACACACAGTGTAAAAGAGCCCACTCATACACTGCACAACTACACTGTCTCCCCTTCACAGACATAATATTTTCAGAAATGTGCACCAGTTTAACATATACCACCCTTGTAATCTCCCCATGCCCACTGCAAGTCTCAGGGTGTAGCAACGTTGCACTGACTGAAGCTTTAACCCAGAACAAGGCAGTAAGGCTTGTACAGTCCCTAGTGGTTAGTACCTTGCTGAGCCGAGATTCAAAGGCAAGTGAAGTCGAGGATTTGGATGTCTTCATTCCTGTTGAGGTGGTAGAAAGTGATTTTCCTCTGTCAACCCCATGACTCCCTGGCTTTGCCACTGCATTCCAAGTCCTGGCAGTACTCTTCATTTTCTTCCCAAATAGCTCAATCTACAGGCTGATCCTAAAAAATAAAATAAAATAAAATAATATATATATATACACACACACAGACAAAAATATATAAAAATTGTCTTGGCATCACCTTTAAGAGAGAACAGAGATATCTGGCATCAGCCTGAAGGGCTGAAAAGGCCACACTAAACATTGTTCCCTCTCTTCCACACATCAAAATTCATCCTAGAGATACCCTCAGAGCAGGCTGCAGCCACTCACATTTTTCCCCACTGCCTGGTAACATGAAGCACCACAGAAGGAACACTGACTTGTTGAGACCTGTGTAAGTCAGAGCCCTCTGTCAGCCACAGCAGAACACCTGTGAATGCAGAAGCATAATGAAAAGATAACTGAGAACACTGAAACCCACAACAATTGAAGACAACCTTGGGATAAAAAAAGCAAACTACTCCTCTTACTGTTAGATCCAGCATCTCCAAATGAAATAATACTCAAAAGGTCACATGAGAAGCAAGTTTCCTCATTTGTACAGAAAATATTTATAACTAATCAGCCATCTAAAGAAGCTGTAGTTGTTGTCACAGCAATAAAAAGCTGCTTCACAATATCAAGATTTTCAAAACATGGTTAAAAAAATAATATCAACTTCCTTGCAAACAAAAATCCAGATCTCCTATTCCTCAGAGATAAGCTTATGCAAGAGAGAAATCCTGCCAGGAATCAGAAAAGGGACACGAATTCCTTGTTGGGTTTTTTTTCCTGTAGCTGAACAAATGTACTCTACCAGCAGGAACAATGAGTCCGCTTCTCTCAGTACACAGACAGCTGCTGATGAAACAGCTAGCTCAACTCCTGTAGATCTAAAGCCACCCATTTTCACCAGCTATTGTCCAATCTGAACTGGGAGCAGAATAACATAATTAGCTGGATTTTTCTTTGAAGTCCCACCAGTCTGCTGAATCAGGAGTGGGAAGGAAGGGAGATTGCTTGCTATCTCCTCCCTCCCCCCTCTTCAGTATGAGCAACGTTTTGCTTCTGCAGCCTCGTCTTCTAGAATAGACACAGAACGTAGCTGCAGATCAGGCTGGCGTAGGCAGAGGTGAACTTGCTTCTTGTCTGATAAACAGGTAACCAGGAAATGCAGAGAGAGATCAGCCAGGTGTCAGCCAGGGGAACACACCAGCAGCCAGCGTGTGCCTCTGATCACACTGGAGCCCAGCTGGGCCAGAGCAAACCTGCACTGTGATCCTGTGATCCTCTGACAGAGATGCCAAAACAGTTTCTTCTAGACAGTCACATTTTCTCTCTCATGAGTTGCTTGATACTGTGGAAAATGCTGGGGAATGCTGCTTTTGCAAATTGAAAAGGGTGATTAGATTTCTTTTTTACTGACTAGAGAGTTGAAAGACTATTCTAACTCCTTTGTAGAGGAATTTAGGAAGATAAGGAAGTTCTGCTGTTAATTGGGTTAAAAGAATTCCCACTGACACCTACACCACTTGGAAGAAACACCAATGAAAGGGAAAGCTAGAAACAGACAAATATTTTGAAAAGTTAGACAGAATCATTATATTAAGATGGAGTAAAAGAATTTACTAACTTTATAAAAAGGGGGGTTTGAGATGGGGCTTTCCAACAAGATGCTTACAAAGGGTTAAAGGGCACTTGCTAACAAAATGCTTGCAAAGAGGGGGCTTTATGCTTGTTAAGGGGGGCTTACTAACAGGATGGTTTGAAGTGCCATAGTGGTTAGGTCAGAGACCTTGCATAAACAGTGCGACTCCTAGTTAGTCTAGAGTGATTCTGTTCTTGAGATAATTTAAAGCAGACTCAGGACTGATAAAAAGGAAATATCCCAATGATATTTGTGCTACCTGGAACAATCACAACTATGCATGTGCCAGGGGAAGGAGGTGAAAGGTTTAACCTGATGAAGACTTCAAGCCTTCATCCCTGAGACCCCTGACGACCACCACCATGACGCAGTGCACAGCTGGGAGGAGCTTATGGAAATCACCTCTTGGGGCTCATTTTAATACAAAGTGGGACAGGTGATGAATATGTAGAGGTGTATGAGGTAACCTAATAATTTCAGACAGGGATATGGTATAAAAATGCTACAGACTCTGACCAAAAGTGTGCCTGCTTTCTTAGGTCACCTGCTCTTGCAAGAGCGTATGATGAATGACTGCCTCACTGATGTGTCTACTGTGAGTCCTTTCTTTAGGACCTTTGGCATTTCTAACAATACTTTATTTCACAGTTGCAAATAAGAACACTCACAGAACAAATGTGGTTGGGCCAAGCCATACTCGACACCGACAGCACCCTCCAGGTGCCACGATGGTCTATTTAAGGAGTGTTTTGCTGCACAGAGGCAGGAGGGAATGTCAAGCACTCTGCTGCTGTCTTATGAGAACAAAGCTAACAAGTGACATTTTCTCTCTTTATTTTTGGGGCTTCTTGCAGGGAAGGCTGTCTACTTCCTCCACAGCCCTAACCTGTCAGCTCCTAAATAGATAAATAAGGTTAGCAGTTATTATTGCTAAGTATAGTCATTACTCCATTAAAATTCCACATAGGTGTGGAGCCATCAAGTGATCTCATTAGAGAAGAAAGCAGAGCAGTCCTTGTTGATGGTTATGCTGATCACCTGGCTCCTTTTTTAAAGCCCTGTCAGACATGTAAGCTGGATGACAACAGATAATAATGTTTAACGTTTCCACAGTTCATGATCTACCTTAGCAAGCTTTGGCAATTTACATTATTTAATAAGGTATTTTTTAGTGGGCACACCTTTCACTGTGTTTGTATGAAGAATTACACATGCAAAATTACCTTCCTGATTAGATCTCTGTGTTATGCAGATTTAGGGGGTTGGAGATGCAGTGGTTGCACATGCATGTTGCTTTATTATACCCTTTGGATTTGTTCATAACTGCATCTCATGCTTTCCTGCCTTTAGCTGTACAGATGCTTTCTTGATAGCCTAAAGAATTTAATTTTAAAGACATAGTGGAGTGATAGGCTCATTAGACCATGTTGTTAGAAGTAAAAGGAAGAGGTGCTTAAAAAAAAACCAAACTCTAAACCACAACTCAAGAAAGCCAGCCAGTAGCCTGAGGGAAACAGGTTTTTTTCATGTAATGATAGCCAAATTATGTGCCATGTGGATTTAATAATATACTATGCTAAACAGAGGAAACTAAAATGGAAAAGAGAATATTTGGGTTTATTAGTGTTTTTTGGTTTTCCAGGTATTTATATGGTGTCACAGTTCTGTGTAGCTGGGTACTGGCCAGGCCTAAACCACCTCACACGGGAATCAGCATTTGTAAGAGATGGCAGTAAGGCTTCTCAGGTCTTTGGCTAACCTGAATCTGCACAGCAGATACAGATTTCAGGCTCTGCAGTGCAATCCAAATACTTCCCACAAGCCTTACAAGCACTTCAATGAATAAAGCCAAGTTGCATATATCCTAAATAGCTTTCAATCTTAGGTAGGTGGCACGTTTGAGTTACTGGAAGCGCTTCAGGAGAAGTACTAAACAAAACTGCTTCAAAGAAAAGTCCTGTGGGAAATCCATTCTCAGAGTCAACATACTCCTCTCCTCCAAATTTATTTTCCTGTAGTGCAATAAATTGAAAAAAATAAAGCTTCATGGAAGTTGTGGGCTGTTGGGACATTGGGAAACCCAGAAGTTCAGTATCCCAGAATAGCTCATGGACTGAGTTTGGTACACAGCAGTGAACTGTCCATCAAATTACTTAACTATATAAACTACCTGTAGCCAGTTAGCATCCTGGAAACTTAACATTAGCAAGAGACATTTCTCTAATCCTTGTGTAAAAACAGCACATAGAGGGTCAGTTTATAATAAATTGTATTTTAAGAAGTGATATACAAGCTTTATATCTAGATGTCTCAAACCACACCATTGTAACAGGTACCTGAGTAAAAACCAACATAACTTTTAACTCTGGAAAAATAAAAAAAGCATTTGTGGAGAAACTGATAAGAGAGCTAAATATGCTATTAAAAATATCCTAAGGACAGATTATTAATATGAGCCACTAATACATAGAATCATCAAATGGCATGGGTTGGAAGGGACCCCTAATATGCAAGATAATGACTGCATGTTTTGAAGAAGTTGGGGTGAAGACTCACCTGAAATGCACCCTTCTGTCCCAAATGTTAAATGAGCCAGCCCTGCCAGAGCAACACAACCACCAAATGGCAGCCTCTGCTTCCTCACTAGGATTTCAGAGCAAGGCTGACAACAGGAGCTTGCAGAAACCAGGCCTCTAAGCCAGCAGAACTGACTTTGAAAGTCACTAGTCATGCTCATAAATTACCTTGGAGTAGGAACTTGGGGTCACCACTAACTGCCACCCCTCTGCTGATGGAGCCCAGGATCCCATTGGCCTTGCGAGCTGCAAGAGCCACTGCTGGCTCATGGTCCCTTCCAACCCCTACAATTCTGTGAATTAAAGCAAACTGAAACCCAAAAGAGTAATTTTCATGAGAGGATAAAATCTTCAGGCAACCTCAGCACATCGAATATTCTGAAGATGTGACTCTTGAGCTGTATCAGAGCCACTGGCTGCCAAGTTACCTCCTGGGACTGGTAAGGTCTGTATTTCCCCAGTGGTTAGTTGGGTGACCTTGGGCATGTATGTGTCTTAATTTCTGTGTGTTTGTTTTGTATCTAAAATTTATCAACACTTCTAACTCTTTGCAAAAGCCTCTGGATTCCATAGCTGCCTAGCTGTATGTACATTTTTCCCCACTTTTAAAAAAGTAATAGTAATTCTAAAACCACCTTTGCTTGAGGCATGCTTAAAATCAGCAGAACTTGTCCTGCTGCAACATGTGGTCTGGACATGAACATTTCTCAGTGATGTCTTGTCTCCTGGTATTTTACCAGCAAAACATGAAAATTCAGCTGCAAATGAGATTGGAAAGCAAGTCTGCTGAGGTAGACCAGAGGAAACCACTGCACAGGGTTTGGGATTGGGTTTGTCATTGATTCTTTTTCTTTGACTAGCAATAGTAAGGAGGGTGTTAGAGATTTTAGGAAATGGATATATCTTGTCTATTCCTTTGTGTTTGCATGAGAAAAGGTTTTTGGCTTGTGGGGGTTTTTTTCTTTCCATTTTTTCCCCAATTCTAGTGCAAGCTAAACTTTGTACTCAGAAGAGTCCTCTGCTTGGAGGAATGTTGCATTGAGAGATCCTCAAAGGCACTAAAGGCAAAGTAACAGAAACTAGAGAAAAGGGAGGATGGATGTGTTAGATACAGAAATAATACATGCAGAACTGAAAGGAGCAGATGCCTAAGGAAAGCTGCTGAAGATGGCCAAAAGGGAATAAATAGTTTGCTTTTAATTGTTAGTGCAGTACTATTTCTATGTAGGTTTTTATCAGTGCCATCCACCTCCAAGTTACCAATTACTGTATTGGACAATCTACTTCCCTGGCTTGTGACCCTGGCTTGATTCCTGGTATCAGCTAAGAAATCAAGATGAGTCATATGGAAGCATCTGTCAAGCCTAAAAATTGTTGTTTAAAGTGAATTGATGTGAAAGGCAGAAAAGAATTCTATTTCAGCCCAGCTGGCTATCCTGCCATGTAGCTTCCTACATGCTGCTAGAAAATGCTTTACAGTTTACTGAACTTGTTAGATATTTCTGTGTTCCAGTTGATAGTTTGTCTGAAAATAGCTGAGATTGATTAGATTGGAAGGAAAATAGTATAAGCATGGTGCAAACTTTACATGCTAAAAACAAAAATGGAAGAGAATTGTGCTTTGCTTTCACAAGAATGGGTAAGAAAGATTCTAGAACAGTCTGACCTTTTGTATAATGAAAAGTAACTGAATTACAGGAAAATGGCACAGGGGAGTATGGGTTTTAACCTGCTGGAGTCCCAGGCTTCTGTCCTTTGAGAGAAGTGGGTACTTCTGACCTCCTTTTTCAGAAATGCTGGGCATTCACAGGTCTCAGTGAACCTGCCATCTGGTACGTTGCTCTCCAGATCTAGTAATGAATTTTCATCATTCTTTTTCATTCATTTTTTTTTCCCCCAAAGCGACTTGAACGACTCTGCTTTCATTTGACTGTCATGTTGAGCAAGTAACATTACACAAGGACAAGAGCACCAAAGCCTGTGTAAAGTACACAGGGTAGAGAATTTCTCTCTCTAGCCCCACAACAGGAATTTTCCTCTATTACTTAATTTCTGCAGCTATGGTAATAATTTAATTTACTCAATAGTGTAACTGCTAGGCTTAATGACTCTGTAATAACTGCTTGCCATCACTTAAATCAACCTATCTGTTCTTTTTAGTTATTCAAACAGCCTTTAATAGTCAGCAACGTGTGTCTCCTTAGATATCTGTGCTATAGGACTTGTGAATTACTCCTTTGATGGGCAGCCAAGCCTTAAGATCCAAGAGACCCAGTGTTGTTTCTGCTCATGCTGACTGTCTCAGACTTAGGATAAATTCTTAATCCAGTTTTTCCAGCCAAAAAATGGGAATAATTCTAGGCTGGTTCTAAAGACTTTTATTAATCCAATGCATGTGGGCTCACTAATAAAAAAATGTAAACCAGCAAATTTTCAAGTAAAATGGACTATTTTTCCATTGTAGAACTTCTGCCAACTGCCCAAATAGTCCACTTCAAATTTTACCAAATACCTTTTGAAAATAAAGGGTGAGAAAGGGTGAACTATATAACATGGCCTGATTATTATTGTTTGAAGATGCTGTATGCAGGGAGTTCTAGGGATTGCTGAGAGAAAAAGCTCTGTCAGAACCAGCTTTATATTTTGGTAAACACTCTGATTATCTTCCTTGCAGTACCTGTTTCAGAGAGGGGTGTTCAGACACCAGCACTTCTGAGTAGAAAAAAATGTTAAAAGCAAACAAAACCCACCCTAAAAACTGCTGTGGTTTGGGAGTGAGAGGCAAAAAATGTGATTTTGCTGTTCTGGAGCATCATAGCATTGGCATAACCTCCCCATTTCAACACAGAGCTGCTTCTTATCTTCAGTTTCTACATGTTTTCAGAGTACAGCTTCAAGCAGAACATGCTTCAGGGATTTAATTGTGGCCTGCTAGTTACTTTCTCTGGCTGATACCAAAAAAAAGACTTTGAATCTCAGGATAACAGCATTTTGTTTGCTTCAGAAGGAAAAGTTCCCTGTGAAATGTGAAGAAAGAAATGAAAAAGAAAATCATAGAGCTCCAAGCGTCACTTAAAGTGAGTCATCTTCCAGGAGAGTGAGCAGATGCATGTCTCACCTGACACACTGAGACATAATGGGTGTAAAACTCCTGCTTTTTGTCCCTGGATTTGCAAAAGCAACTTGGTTGCATCTCTTTCTGGAAAGCTGCTTCTCTTTCAGATTCCTCTGTGGGTAGCCAAGCAATCAATTCATAATCTCTCTGGGGTCCTTTTGGAAGGAAATGCTGATATTTATTTAAAATATAGCTGGCTTCTATCAATATATTCTAAAGCCACTGGGACCTATTGTCTGATGGCAGTTTCACAGCCACAGAAATGCAGATACATGAGGCTTGGAAGTTGTGTGCAAAAGGCTTTAAACAATATCCTGTTGTAGCCACAGTATGAGTACCTGTATGCTACCTCTGTCCTGGTTTGGGAAAGGGATGGTGGCCAGCAGGGACAGGGAGGGGATTGTCCCTCTCTGCTCTGCCCTCCTGAGGCCCCAGCTGGATCCTGTGTCCAGAGCTGGGGCCCAACACAAGAAAGATGTGGGGCTGTTGGAGAGGGGTCAGAGGAGCCAGGGAGATGCTCAGAGGGCTGGAGCAGCTGCCCTACAAAGAGAGGCTGAGGGAGCTGGGCTGGGTCAGCCTGGAGAAGAGAAGGCTGTGGGGGGACCTCATTGCAGCCTGCCAGTCCCTGAAGGGAGCAGAGGAACAGGAGGGGAATCAGCTTGTTCAAAGGACAGACACTGGCAGGACAAGGGGGATGGATTAAAGCTAAAGGAAGGAAGGGTTAGATTGGATATTAGGGGGAAGTTCTTTGCAGAGAGAGTGGTGAGGGGCTGGAACAGGCTGCCCAGAGAGGGGGTGGGTGCCCCGTGTCTGGGGGTGTTGAAGGCCAGGTTGGATGGGGCCCTGGGCAACCTTGTGTAGCTCCAGGCCTGAGGTTGGTGTCCCTGCCTGTGGCAGGGGGGTTGGAGCTCTGTGACCCTTGGGGTCCCTTCCAACCCATGCCATGCTAGGATTCTGTGACCTCCAGAGATGATCGAGTCCAACATTGCCCTTCTGCAGGACTCAAAACTCAGAAGAACACTTTCAATATGGCATCAGATTAGAATTTTCTTTACAGGGCACATTGCTCCCTTCCTCTATAATATAAGCATCTACTGCAGAGCCAGATCCTTCCCTTTATGGGACTAGATGGAACCATGTGGCCAATGGAAACTCCCTTGCACCTCCTAAAGACAAAGTTACTTGATGTGTGGTTACCCTGGGAAGAGAATCTCACATTTTGGTGGAGTTTCTTGCTTATTTCCTCAGTGTGTTTTCTGTAAACCTCTAAAATGGATACTTATCAACCAGCACCTAAGTCAATTGACTGGTTACAAAGATGTGTAAACTGCATCAGAAATGGTCTAGGTGAGGGCAGTTCCAGCTAGCTACAAAGGAGAGGTTCCTGGCCATCCACTCAGCTCCTGAGGCCATCCCAACAGCACTGCCAGACCCCAGGTCAGCAACTGCAAAATTCCATGGCAGAACATGGCTCAAAACAAAATCCTCTCCCACAGCAACCATTAGGGTCATTGATGACTTTTCCAGGCATGGACAGATGAGAGCATGCAAAGCCTTCTGCTCACATTCCTCCACAGAAGTTCTCCCTGGAGTTTTTGGTTTGTCCATCTCAGATTCTTAGTTAGAGCAGATTAAAAAAATTAATCAATGCAGAGCTTACAAAGAAATCTTCATGAGTGCCTATGAACAGAGGAATCATTTAGCTGTATTTCTTTTGTCCTTCTTCCCTACTACTGGCCACTAATCATGCAGGAAAAAACAGATAGCTTGGCTATTTCTTTAACTAAGATACCCAGAACTGTCATCCAGCACAGTGACTGATGCTTAAAAATCAAGCCAAAGCTGTACTTTAGTATGTCTGGGAACACACTGCTCCTGCAATTTAAATTACACTGGTAGTACATGGACACTCAATCTCCTCCTCCTTGCTCACACTGATTATCTAACCAGTCACCATTGCACATCTCTGAAGAAAAACTAAGCTACCTCCCTGCAACCCCCTATCTTACAAACAACATGGGGATAAGGAAACAAAAATCCCAACCTATCTGGACTTTTTCTGCTCAGTAGCCCTCCAGAAGAACAGTGGCAACCACCAGCTGGATACCCAAAGAAGTTACAAAGCCCAACTCTATTGTGGCTGTCAGTGAACAGTCCACCAGGACTCTGGTTTGAGTAGATGCATTGTCTTGGTAAGGCTGAAAGGACAGAAGACTGCTGTGATCTTTCACTAACTCCAGGAGAGAGATGTATATTTACATGTGGCAATTCTGAATCACATTCATCACACTGCTGATGGATGCATGCTAATCTTAATCAGAAGGGCAGGGTGGCAACATGCATTTGTAGTGAGATAGGCAAGGGAATGTATTCTCATGCTGGGTGAGCATGCATGAAAGCAGAGGTAGTGGTGAAACACACACAGGTTATGCAATAAATTTTATCAAGTCACATCAAAACTACATCTTTGTACTGCACACCACAGGGTTTGGAGACTGCATTTTTATAACTTGTAGTTGGCCAGGGGAACCTAATGAGGTTCAGCACTGCCAAGGGTCAGGGGTGGCACTTGGGCCAGAAGAATCCCAGACACAGATACAGCCTGGGAGAAGAGCTGCTGGAGAGCAGCCCTGTGAGAAGGACCTGGGTGTCATAGTGGATGAGAAACTGAACATGAGCCAGCAGTGGCTCTGGCAGCTCACAAGGCCAATGGGATCCTGGGCTCCATCAGCAGAGGGGTGGCAGCAGGGACAGGGAGGGGATTGTCCCTCTCTGCTCTGCCCTCCTGAGGCCCCAGCTGGATCCTGTGCCCAGAGCTGGGGCCCAATACAAGAGAGATGTGGGGCTGTTGGAGAGGGGTCAGAGGAGCCACGGAGATGCTCAGAGGGCTGGAGCAGCTGCCCTACAAAGAGAGGCTGAGGGAGCTGGGCTGGGTCAGCCTGGAGAAGAGAAGGCTGTGGGGGGACCTCATTGCAGCCTGCCAGTCCCTGAAGGGAGCAGAGGAACAGGAGGGGAATCAGCTTGTTCAAAGGACAGACACTGGCAGGACAAGGGGGATGGATTAAAGCTGAAGGAAGGAAGGGTTAGATTGGATATTAGGGGGAAGTTCTTTGCAGAGAGAGTGGTGAGGGGCTGGAACAGGTTGCCCAGAAAGGGGGTGGGTGCCCCGTGTCTGGGGGTGTTCAAGGCCAGGTTGGATGGGGCCCTGGGCAACCTTGTGTAGCTCCAGGCCTGAGGTTGGTGTCCCTGCCTGTGGCAGGGGGTTGGAGCTCTGTGACCCTTGGGGTCCCTTCCAACCCATTCCAGTCTATGATTCTATGATTATTTTAATGTATGGCAGCAGGGAAAGTAGAACAGTTTACATAATGCTAACATCCACCCTTTGGAGACATAAGGCAAAGGAAAGACTCAGGAAGGTAAGCATGATGCACTGATTCCAAACCTCCTTTCTGAAGTTACAGCCATGTTATGATCTCAAAGAATTAGGTCACTCAGGTCTTTCCCCAACATGACTCTGCCCTGAATAGATGGGTTTAATTCCTGTTCAGTATATTGCAGGTTGAGAACAAAATGTTTTAGAACCATTTCAAGGTAGCTACTGCTCATTAATCCAAGTTCTTTGAACTGCTGTCCTGGTGAATACAGCACAAAGCAAGTGACACATACAGTTAACACTTCATGTTTTGCCAACCCGCAAGAAGGAAGAAAAGAAGGTTTCATTTTAGATAGGGCAAGAGCTATATAATTGCTAAAGAAATTAAGAATAATTACAAGTGGTTTGCCTGATAATTACCTGTCATTACATTTTTCTGTAGTATAGAGGGTAGATAGAAGAAAGAGAAGGGAAAATCATGGTTTTTGGGATGGCAGACAGATGCTGAGCATGTGGCTACACAGCAAACCTGACTGGAACATGCACACAGACTGGCAGTTCCCTGTCCCCTCAAAGCATGGAGAGGTGATCTCACAGCCAATGCACCAGCCTGGGATGCCACACAATTCTATCCTCAGCTCCAGCAGAGATTTATCTAACTACCTCAGTCCTGTAATCTTCCACTTATGAAAACAGGATCACAATTGTTCACTAAATAACATATTTATGAAGAGAAGCTCGTTCACATGCCTTGGGAAGGAACCCCAGAGGAAAAAGGAAAAGTAAAAAGGAGATAAATCAACATCTGTCACACAGAACACAAGTGAGCAGCCTCACAGATTGCCACATGCTGGGATGTTTCCCTGACTCCCATTTTCCATCTATCACAATGCAGAGAAATAATTGAGATCTGGAAGCTATCCCTCAAGGAGATATTTATCCTCCATTAAAGTGCAGAATAGACCACTTCAAGTTAATAAACTGGGAACTTCTGAATATTTATGAGTGACAGTGTGAACTTCTACCAGAAAGGGTTTCTTGCAAAGGCAAGGACAAAAACTGCAGGAGAAACTCCAGGACTTCTGCATTTTACAAATATCCATACCCACCAGGAAGAACAGATTGAGGTTAGCTGTGTCAACCATTTACAACTGTCACTTAGGGGACCACTGAGGGGCTGCAAGACACATCTTGGTGGGCTACATAATGAAATTAAATTGTTTCACAGCTGAACTAGAAAGAGAAGGGGTAGTACACACACGTGTCCATGTCAGGATGAGGCATTCCCATGCTAGTTACCCATTAAACTGTGCAAAGAACACTATTTCAGCAGATTAATTACCCTCTCTTTCCTGAGGAGGTTACAGGGGCAGAGAGCATGTTCTAATTTAGAAAGGGTAGAAGAGGAACATGCAAAACAATCCCTTTTGGAGGTGAGACAGAAGGGATTAGAAGGGGACACCTAGAACAACTTAGACTGCCTACATGAGAAAGGGGTAGAGAAACCCTGTTTCAAACCAGTTCTACCAGTAGCCCTTTGCTGCTACACATACACAACAACTCCACAAGTTCACTGCATTACATGCTACATAAATGCTATTATTATTACTATTGTTATAATGATCAAGCTTCAGTCCACAGTACAATTTTAGGGACAGTTGTTAAACTGAGACAGTTAAAGGGTCCTGCTGAGAATCCCTTGTAAGAGGGCACCCATCTGGCATGCTCCCCAAGGCTTTCACTGCTTCCCCTCTCCCCCAGAGATGCTGGATGCCAAACCTATTTGCTCAGCAGCCTCTTCCTTTCTGCCCTTTCTTGACTGGACTATGTGAACATGCAGTAGCAGAGGAAAGTCTGCTTGCACTCTTGCTTCATTTAACTGTTTAGAAACAACCTTAAATTGCCAGAGAAAAGCAGAAAGAGGAGCAGAAACAGCTTCAACCCTTCTGTCACTAAAATCCTATGTAGCCAAGCAGAACAACAACAGTAGCCAGCTCTCACAGACTCATATGGTGGGATTTGTTTGTTCTAACAGCTTTTAGACCACCTTCAGCCCATTCTCAGCTAACACTGAACTGTTTGCACTGGGCATTTTTTGTTTCATACTATTTAGAGATGCTAACAAAAAAACCCCATTGTTGAGCAAAGCAGATCCATTCACTCTAAGAACACATTACTGACCCTAGAACCCTTCTAGAGATAATACAGATCCCACCTTAAAAAATATATATAAAAGATATTTAAATACTTACAGTAAAATCTTGTCCTCTTTTTCTGCATTAAAAAGAAAACTGCCTCCCACCAGCTTCTGACAGCATGTGTAAGCCAGACTGAAAATTCAGGGCTTGAGTGCTTTCCTGAGAGGAAAACCACATTGCAGTGAGACACAGAGAGCTGCTTGAGAAATGATTCACATACGGAAGCAAGCTGGCTTCAGCAGCGCTCTGGCATTCAGCACACACACACACACTCATATGCACACTTGCTTACTCAGGGGAATGAGAAATATTATATTTTCATCAAAGCAAGGAGGATTCATGCAAGAAAGGCATTTTTATCCCACCTCCAAAACGTTGGGATGCTTCAATCCGTAAAGCAGGTGAAGAGTTCTGGTGTCCTGTCATCCCCAACAGCAGAACTGGGCACTGGGCAGAAAGAGCAAAGAGCCCAGACTAGCCTGCATGATGCAATGGAGTTAAAGCATGGGGTACAGGCTATGTAGGAAGGGCAAGGAGGTGGCTGTAGAAAGAAGGCATTTTTCAGAGGAAGCTTTCATAGTCCATGCTAATAACCCCTCCAGAGCGCACCAGAATCACAGCCAAGACACCTTAGGACATTTCCCTTGTCTCCATCGCTGATCCAAAGGCAGGGAAGAGGTAAAGACAGAGAGGGGCTTTTACATAAGTGTAAAAAAAGTTGGACTTGATTATCTTAAATGTCTGCTTTTATGATTCTAGAATTAGTCCTGAGTAACAGCTCTTGAGCCGTTCAAGAAGCACCAGTCTGTTCTTCATTTAGAGAAGAGCAACTAAGGCTCAAGAGCAAGCAGTGCTCAAGAACGTTCCTCTTGAAGATTTCTGAAGATAATTTAGTGTCTGAAAACAGGAAGGAAAGGGCCAGAGGTCTTACAGTTAAAACAGGCAGCGATAGTATCAAGTTGGAGGAAACTAAATGATGCAATGAGAAATCAAACCCAAGGTTTTCTGGTAGTGCTTATTGCTATAATTAACTGATCTCTTTACTTAGAGCAATGAATTAATCAGCACAAAACCTTGTGAATTGAAAACCTGCCTTTCTGTTTAATGAACAAAGAGCCCAGGAACAGACAGCTACAATGAGCTGGCCATGCTCATAAAGAAAACCTGTGGCCTGTCCAGACCCTTAACCATAATTACTTTCACACAGCCAGGCTGAGAAAACAATTTCAAGGAGTGATATAAACTTAAATCTGCCAGGTTCTCACCCAGCTGGTAAATTTGGTTGTCAGACAAAATAACAGCAAGCATATTGCTGGCATGCTGCTCAATCCACCAGCTCCCACGACTCTGCGACAAGGTATGAGAGGGGAAGACCAAACCCCACTGTATTCCCTACAGCTTTAAAATACCACATTGGAGGGATTTACATGCTTTATGGTGCAACCTGTATTGCACAAGAACACACATGGATGAGACACAACCTTCGTGGCAATGAGAGAGTTTCTAGAGGCACAGCTCATTTGAGAAGCAAATGCACACAGGAAGAGTACTGGAAAAAAGCAGCTCACACAAGGAAGGTTTCAAATATCTACATTTATAGATCTTTATACCACATTTAACTGCTTTTGTGCATGCAACCATCTTAATTACAAAGGAGAGAAATTCCATAAACAAGGCTATTATGTCAATAACAATGTCTTCTTAAAGCAAGTCTCTAATTCAGTTGGAAGGCTCAGAATGTTACTGTCTGGAGTTATAAAACCAAAAGTAATTACTAAGGAAAGCCTGCGTGAGACAGTGGGTATTAGTGGAGTCAGGCCATGGCTTTGGGACAGCAGTTACTCCTCACTTCCTTCTTTCTCTGTACATAACTGATAGAAATGGCTTGACTTTCTCAGTTCCACTGCAGGCGCCAGGAAGTTGAAGCAGCTAGTGGACATGTGCAGAATGAATCATGGGGCACCACATCTCCTTTGGACAAAAACAACTGCTGCTCAGTTAGCAAGAGGATGCTGATGAAATGGGTGGATAGAAAGAGCAAACTCCTGCAACCCTTGCCAAAAAAACCCAGCATTACAAGAAAACTCTGTGTGCTGACTTGGAGAAGTCAGATTTTTATTACTCCCCCCCACCCCCACCACACACACACCCTGTTCTTAAGAGACTATTACATGGTTTAATGTTCCCACTCATGTAGTTGAGGGGTTCAGCCTGAGGCATGTCTACCAGCTTTGACCTGCAAGGAGGGAAAAGGATTTGTAGCTGGAAGAGACTAGAATCATGACATTTGGGAAAAAAGTCAGATAGGTTTTATGGAACATGGAGTCTAAAGGAGACCAGAAAAACAGCTTCCTCTGGTGTCTAGTGCCAAAAGTTGAAAAGACCAGACAACAACTTCAAAATTTCCAAGGGAACAGCCACTAAGTCAAAAATAGAATCAGGAAACTGCCTATTTCTGAAGTAAGATACTGGAAGAGCTTCCAGCATTTCTGAGTAGAACACTGAAGAGTTAACAGATATCCATCTACCCAAAGACATAAAGCTAATTCTCAGAAAAAGACAAAATGAGGAAGGAAATCTATGTGGTGAAGGAACATTAATTGTATTTCATAAACTCAGAATAAAAATGCCTGATCTATTTTGCACACATTTCCCCAAAGTTTCTTTTTCTCTGCAGTTTTCAAACCCCCTGTGCTGTCTCAGGGGTCAGACACACAGCAACAAACCAAAGACACCCTTCTATAAAAAATGCAGATTAAATACATGAAAAAGGCAACACTCAGTGCTCTTCCCTGAAAGCAGAAGGTAAGACTTCCAGTGGGTTGGGTTTGTTTTTTTTTTTACTTAACTGAAATTTATTTCAATGACTAAATGAAAGACTCAGAGGAAAGGGATTATCTCCATTCTTCATTATTCCTCACTGTTCATTTTCTGATATATAGGTTATAACGTGGCATTCATTAACAATTCATGAAGAATTATCATATTCAACTAGAACAGCAAGTTCTTCCTACCTACATAGGCAAAATACTGCACAACCCTACTTGCTCCCTTTGCATATGGCCTGGGAGGGATCACATGCTGGAAAAGCTAGTATTTCATCACCTAACAGGAGAGGAATTACAATAGGTATCCATTAGAAACACTGAGGGGCCTTGAACAGAAAGCCCTTTCATTCCATTTTTGTTTCTCACTGACAATGGAAAGCTGTGCAGGGAAATTAAGGCCTGGAGAAGATACATGCTGGAGGCTGCCTTAGAATTAAAAAAAAACCCCAATGGGATGGTGTAGGAATGCCCCACTGCTTTCAACTTTTTGGTGTGTTTCAGGGTGATGCAAATAAAAGAGCTGAGTCTTTGTTTCAGAGGGACTTGCAGTGGAAGCACTGAGAGCTCCTGAATGGAAGCAGAACTGCAGGGTATGCCTAGATGCACACAGAACACATCACAGGGAGCCCAGCAGCAACAAAAACTAGGACAAATTAACAGGGAAAACTGATGGAGCACAAGGAGTTCAAGTCCCAGGAGACAAACAAGCCCTCTAATGTAGATCAGAATTTCAGGAGGGAAAAAAAAGAGAGAGAAAAAAAAAGAGCAAGAAAAGCTGTTGGTAAGGTTTGAGTCCCCACACAGCAATGTCTGAGAGTTTCCATCTTGTTCTGACCCTCTGCATCTTCTACAGATCAGCAACTCTGCCTACTCCAGTGGCAAGTGGAATAATCACAATTTGGCATCCTTCATTAGGATTAATTAGTTCACTTGTTGACAGTATCAAAAGCAAAGCCAGGTGTTGGCTCAGTTGAGGAGAACACCACTTTCCTACTCCTGCAGCAGCTTGCTGGTGAAGGGGTGCTCTCCAGGGAAAGCTTGGTCTGCGCCCCTGCCCATGTAGCTGTCCTCTGTTCTCTGATCTGATGCCTTTCAGTACCATTAACATGCACTGTAATTAAAAATAAGAAATATCTTGGTTTTCTCCTCTGTTACTGCATGTGATCTCATCCAAATCCATGAAACAACAGCCTAAGCATTGTACCCTGTTGTATCTCAGTGAGCTGGAAACCTTCTACCAGCAAGCAACTCTTAGAGCAGTTACCATGGTGACACTGCTAATAGATATTTAAAGGCAGCTCACTCATAATCACATCTATTAGATATCAGGAGGCTTTAGGAAGAGAGACACAAAAAGCTGCAAGCCAGGGAGCCAAACCAGGCTTAGTGATGGTGTAAGTGGATGAGAAATTTATGGTGAGAGGTCTGCTGGTACCACAGTTCAGCTGGACACAAAGGCCTCCTTCTGCTCAGATCTGAAATGGCACTGAAGCTTGCAGAACAAACTATTTTTAGTTATTGAAAAGAATCACTTCTGAAAGCCTCATTCCAATAGTGGTAGCTCTATAAATCCTTTCAGAGAGGTCATTGTAAGAGGTAGTATAAAAAGCTGTGCTACAGCTATGGTAGAACCAGGGGCTGCTGGAAATTCCCTGCCTGCCCACAGCAGCTGGGGGGTCCTTCCAAGGAGCTCAGCGGTGGCTGTGGGCAGCTTCACTCTCTGCACCCACCCCAACGACCTGGCAGCAGGGAACCAGCCCCAATCCCACAACACAGCCACACACTCCGCTGGAAAAGGAGCTCACCTCCACACCTGGAAGGTTGGGTACCCAAAGGAATACCATCATACCACTTTTTATGTGTTATTAAGCAGTCAGGAAGCTTGAATCTGGATAAACACGAAGCTTAGTGAGCTGAGGAGGTGTCTTTGGTGATATAAATAGCATTATTTCTTTTAGCTCTTGTCTGGAGTGTTCCAGTCCACTGGAATGTAACAAAGAATCTGCAGAATCAGATCTGTAGATGGGAAGTCACTTCAGCAAGTTGGCTCAGCCTACGTAACAGTCATCAACTTGAGATTTTCTTTCTCTTTTTTTGCCACATATTTCCATGACAACTTTCCTCCAGTATCAACTTCTTTCTACTGGAAAGGTCTCTCAAAAGAGAATTTAGACTTCTATAGCAACAGCTCAAATCCCTGAGAGATGCTGCTGCTGCTGTCTGAAACTTTATACAGGTCTTTTTTTAGACCATGAGCTGCAAGTGCATTTTGAATTCCATAGGTGAAAACAAAAGTATGAGTAATATTATGGGAATTGTGAAGAGGGGAAGGAGTAACTTTCTGAAGTGGGACAAGCATGAAAAAAAACCCACCCCACCTTACTTTCAAAGAGGATGTGCACTTGGAGATATAAAATGTTAAAGAGAGCAGACAGGATCAAACAATCATCTTGAAAACCCACATCCTGCTGCTCTCTGAGTTACAGAAACGAGTCACAAGGAACAAGCCTGCTGATCCTAACAGGAGATTTTTACTGAAACACCTCTCCCTGCAGCTCATCTTATATTGGCCTAAAGAGAAAAAAAATATTTAAAAAAAAATCAGTGAGTTGAGGATGCCTTTTCAGTTTTAACTCCCATATGCCTGCCAAGCAGGTATCTAATTTAAGCTTTTTTTCAGTACTTTAGCTCTTTCCCATGGTAGCAACAGTACTTTCCAACTCAGATAAAGAAAAGCCCCACTGCACTCTCAAACAAATAAATAGACTAAACTCTCATAAGCCAAGGGAAGTACAAAAGTTAAAGCAACTTTCCTTCACTGAATGTAGGTATACATCACAAAGCACTTCTCCAATGGCCTTTCACACCTAAAAGCTCTTTAAAAAACCCAAATAAAACACATTCACAACCTGGATGGGAAGTAGAAAAGCATCAGACATTACATAGATGATTACAGAATTGAAACATTAAGTGTTATTAAGTGTGGCTGCCAGAATCAGAGCCCAGCAGGCCCCAGCACACTTCCTTTTGTGGCTACTGGAAACCCCAGCTACACAAGACACAAGGTGAGAGAGTGGTGTGCCCAGCTGCAAAGCAGCCATCCTTCCTTCTGCCTGTGGTGTGACAGAAAGCTTTTCCTTTCTTTCATTAAAATATCCACTGACTGATCCCCTCTTCCTCTCATTCCCCTAGATCATCAATTCTGGAAAGGGAAAAAGGTGCAGAGAAGTAGTGATGAAAAGTGGATTTAATCTAATTATTATGGACTTCCACCTTCAGCCACTTCCTGCCCAGTTAGATAACTCCAGAAAAGACTCTGGGACTGGCAGCTTTATAAAATAAAGCACAGCAATATGAAAACTTTATATCTTAAACATATATATGTTTTATATCTTTTATTTTAAATAGCAATGCCAAAAACAACAGCCAAAGCCCATTCAAAATCTGGGAGCTCTAGAACTAAGAGACATATGCAAAACCAGGATGTCACACACAAAAAAACCTCCCAAGGTTTAAACTGTCTGGAGAATATTGACATGGGGGAGAAAGACTGAGTCACCATAAAAGCCAAGTGAAATGTAATTATTGAATATCCCCACATGCTGCCCTCTGCTGAAACAAGATCATAGAATCACAGAGTTGTAGGGGTTGGAAGGGACCTTGAGAGCTCCTGGGGTGCAACCCCCTGCCAAAGCAGCTCCCCAGCTCATACTGCACAGGTCGGTGTCCAGACGGGGCTGGAATCTCTCCAGAGAAGGAGACTCCACACCCCCTGGGCAGCCTGTCCCAGGGCTCTGGCACCCTCACTGGGGAAAAGTTCTTCCCCAGGTTGGTATGGAACTTCCTGTGCTCCAATTTGCAGCCATTGCCCCTTGTCCTGTCCCCACAGATACTGAAAAGGGGCTGGCTGATTCCCCCTGCAGCCCATACTTAAGATATTTATAAACATTTATTAGTTCCCCCTCAGTCTTCTTCTCTCCAGGCTGTACAGCCCCAGCTCTCTCAGCCTTTCCTCATAGGATAGATGTTCCAGGCCCTTCATCATCTTCATAGCCCTTCTCTGGACTCTCTCCAGGAGATCCCTGTCTTTTTTATCCCAGGCAGCCCAGAACTGGACACACCTGGAGCATCATGTCTGTTGCAGGCTGTAGAACAACTGATGATACCTGCACCTAATGCTTTTGTCACACAGGAAGGAGCCATGCTCACACAAACCAGCAGAGTTTCATCTGGGACCAGGCAAGGTTAAAAACAACCACAAGCTCTTAGACTGGACTTACCAGCTCCAAGATCAAAGTCTGATTTCAGGCACAGCATCCCGACAGCGAGAGCTGGGTGAAGGAAGAGGATCAGATGCATTGGCTACACATGTCTGCAGTAAGGATGCTTCACAGGTTTGTAAGAAAAGAAAGAGCTGAAAGCTTCATTTGAACAACTTATTTATCAAAGAGGCCTTGGACTCTCAGATTCTCACTCCAAGCCTTAATCCTCCATCTGATTTCACTCACGTGGAGAATCCATTCAGGCAGCTGAGATTATTCCAACACTCAAGCACACCCATTAGTTCACAGAACAGCATGAATGGGCAAGAGGAGAAAGAGATTTAATAGCTAAGAAGGGGCAAACAACACAAACATATTTCTAGTCAAACAAATATATTTATATACAAATATTGTATTCAAATATTTATATTCAAATATATTTATAGACAAACATAGCATACAATTATTTGCATATAAATATATACAAGGATTTTAAATATTTATACTATAAAGATATTTTAATATATTTATATACAAATATATACAATTATTTGTGTACAGAAATATAATGTCTATTTGTATTTATATACAGATATATGTGTATAAACATATATTGGTATTTATATATAGATACAAGGATATATACCTGTATACAAGCATATATTTGTATTTATATGCAGATATAGACATATATATCTGTACATAAACATACATTTGTATTTATATGCAGATATAGACATATATATCTGTACATAGACATACATTTGTATTTATATGCAGATATAGACATATATCTGTACATAGACATACATTTGTATATGCAGATATAGACATATATATCTGTACATAGACACATATATCTGTACATAGACACATATTTGTATTTATATGCAGATATATACACATATCTGTATATAAACATTTGTATTTATATACAGATATATACACATATCTGTACATAAACATTTAGTTATATTTATATACAGATATATACACATATCTGAATATAAATATATATTTGTATTTATATACAAATATTTGTATATAAATATTAGCATTTCCTAAAACTGCATTTACTAAATATTTATTCCCAAAAATATTTTATTTACAAATAGTAACCCAGCACTTTCTCCAAAACATGGGAAGAGAGGAAAAAGTAAAAAATAATTCCAGCTACACATGTAAACTCAGAGTGCTCAGGGCCCAAATCTAATGTGGGGGTGTTTTTTTTTTTTAAGCCTTTCCCTTTTATGCCTTTGGAAAATAGGCTTTGCAGTGTGACTTCAAGATCAGCCCAACTAGGTTATTTTGGATCAAGGAGAAGATTGAAAATCTAAAGTTCAGTGCTCCTTAGGGAGATCATCCTGCCAGCAACCTTCTCTACCTTGTAAAGATACTGGTGTAGTAGGATTTAAACAGCACACTTTGCAATGGTTTCTGGCCTTAAAAAAAAATAAGAAAAAAAAGGAAAAAGTAAAAAAGAAAAAAACCAACAAAGAAAATGTTTTAAAAAGAATAAAGAAGGAAGGGACAGGCAGACCCCGGTGCAGCCAGTAGAGGGCACTGGAATTTCAAAGGAAAGTTGCTGAAAACAAAACTTCAGATAATTAAATATTAAAGTGGTAAAATCATCGATTTAAGTTATATGAACCTACCTGGCCAGTCCTAAACTAAGACATTCACAAGAAAAATCGTAAAGGATTAAAAAATATAGCATAATAAATCAAGAAAATGGCTTGCTTCAGGATCTCAGATGAGTTGTGTTTCAGGGTGTTGAGAAGGTTTTACACTTCACAGAGTCATTAAAGGTTGGAAAAGACGCCCAAGATCATCTAGTCCAACCATCTCCCTACTGCCTGTATCACTAACCAAACCATGGTGTGGAAAAAGAATCATTAAATCTTTTAAAGGATTTCCTAGGATTAAAATCCAGCCCTTTGAAGCATCCCATGGAAGCCACCACAGCTGTTTCTCAGAGGGTTAAAGCACTTCTGGGTAACTTTTAGGACAGGGATCTCCTGGAGAGAGTCCAGAGGAGGCTGAGGAGATGCTGAAGGGCCTGGAGCATCTCCCCTGGGAGGAGAGGCTGAGTAAGTTGGGACTCTTCAGCCTGGAGAGAAGACGACTCAGGGGGGACCTAATCAATGTTTATAAATATCTTAAGCATGGGCTGCAGGGGAAATGGGCAGCCCCTTTGCAGTGTCTGTGGGGACAGGACAAGGGGCAATGGCTGCAAGTCAGAGCCCAGGAAGAACTTTTCCCCAGTGAGGGTGCCAGAGCCCTGGGACAGGCTGCCCAGGGGGTGTGGAGTCTCCTTCTCTGGAGAGATTCCAGCCCCGTCTGGACACCGACCTGTGCAGTATGAGCTGGGGAGCTGCTTTGGCAGGGGGTTGCACCCCAGGAGCTCTCCAGGGCCCCTCCAACCCCTACAACTCTGTGATTTCTAAGGTCAACCTGAGCAGAAAACCAGTTCTCACCCATGAGAGGCAGTAAAACAGACCAAGCCAAGCAGAGCACAAGCAAACGTGGAGATTCTCCGGTGCCCACAGCAACCTCGTTTACCCAGGGTTGAAAGCAACATTCCTCCCTCATCACCAAACACACCAAGCTCCCAAAAGGCAAAGTTTCTGGAGGGTTTTGACGTGAGCCAAGCATGTGTTTTTGCACCAGAAAGATGGGGTTTGGTTATTCTCTGAGCTCTCAGGAGCCATACAGGTCCTGAGGCAAAATCGCCGCTTCACGACAGGGGCAGACAGAGACCCTGGCTGCCCCCCTGGCTACAGAGGGGGACCTGATATTCCAGGGTTTTCAGCCAGCCTGTGGAAAACACGGCTTTTCTGAGCTCAAGGCTGGGTTCACACACTCTGGGGTGCTGTGGGGCTCTTCAGCTCATCGCCTCAGACGCTGTTTAACGGGTCTCGGGGCAAACCTGGGGCTGCCCCAGGCTCCAGCATCCCCTCACGTAGAGCTCGCAGCACCTCAGGGGCCCCACAGCACTGAACCGCCCCTCCGCAGGGCCAGGGCTCGGGCGGGAGCCGGTCTCTGCACCCGCACCCAGGCTCAGCGCCCAGCCCGCTGACCGCCCCGCTCACCGGAGGGCTGCCGTCGTCCCGGTCGGTGGCGGGATGGCGCGGGGAGAGGCTGCGAGCATCCGCCCCGCCGCGGGACCTGTTGCCCCCCCCCCCCCTTCCCCCTCAGAGGGGAGACAGCGGGAGGGGGGGGTGTGAGGGGACGGCGCGACACCTCAGAGCTTCCCGCCCCCTCCCCGCACCTCAGCCAGGGCAGAGAGACTCAGTCCCGCACTGCGGCACCTCAGCATTCCCCCCCCTCAGCCCGGAGCCGCCGCGCTCACCTGCCGCCGCCGCCGCCGCCGCTCTCGAGGATGCTCGCGCCGGAGCCCTCGCCTCACCTGCAGCAGCCCCAGCTGCCGCCAGGGGGGGGGGGGAAGCTGGCGCGCGGCACGCCGGGTAATGTAGTCCCGCCGCCTCCCGAGGGATGGCCAATCCCGTGAGACGCCGCCCGACGCACCCACCTGCCTGGGCCGCGCCGCGGTGCATGCCGGGACTTGTAGTTCTCTTTGCCGCCGCAGCGCGGGGAAACGCGGCCGGCGCCTGGCGGCAGCGGGACTACTACTCCCGTGAGCCCCCGCCTGCCGCCGCGGAGCCCGGGATCTGCTTTACCGGCGCCTCCGGGAGGTCGGGACACCCTGCCGAGCCGGCGGTGGGTGTCCTAGGCCGGCCATGGCGGCTGTGCCGCCGTCCTCCCCTCCGGGTGGCCCGGAGCCGCCCCCGCTGCAGTACAGCCTGCTGCTGAAGCACCTGGTGGGCGAGGAGCGGCGGCCCCGCAACTGGGACCCCGCTGCCCTCGGCGGCATCCCCAGCCCGCCCAAGAGCGAGGAGCAGAAGATGGTGGAGCGGGCCATGGAGAGCTGCGCCTTCAAGGCGGCGCTGGCCTGCGTGGGAGGTGTGGGGGGGGGGCGGCTGGAGGGACGGGGCGTTGAGGGGGAGCGGTGGTCGAGGGGGAGCATTGGTGGGGGCGGCCTTGGGGAGGCTGGAGGGACGGGGCGTTGAGGGGAGCATTGGTGGGGGCGGCCTTGGGGAGGCTGGAGGGACGGGGTGTTGAGGGGAGCATTGGTGGGGGTGGCCGGGGGAGGCTGGAGGGACGGGGTGTTGAGGGGAGCATTGGTTGGGGTGGCTGGGGGAGGCTGGAGGGACGGGGCGTTGAGGGAGAGCGGTGGTGGAGGTGGCTTTGGGGAGGCTGGAGGGACGGGGCATTGAGGGGGAGCAATGGTAGGGGTGGCCTTGGGGAGGCTGGAGGGACGGGGCGTTGAGGGAGAGCGGTGGTCAGGGCAGGCAGCAGTGGGGGCAGTTTGGGGGTGTCCCGTGGCATCGGGAAAGGGTCAGGTGGAGAGGAGGCTGCAGCCCAGGGCCCCCGTGTTTAACTTTCCTCCCTCGAAGCCTCCTCAGGCGTCTGCCGCAGGTCCCAGGGACAGATCTCTGCCTGCCTCACCAAGGAAGAGGCGCTCACAGCCTTTCCCAGCACAGTTTGCCAGCAGGAAGGGCAGCAGCCGCAGTGCCCGTAGTATCCAGACAGGCCTTGTGTGCACTTCCCCTTTCACCCTGAGGTGTTGGCAGGGGCTGGGAGCAGGGCTGCTGCTCGGATCCGAGGTTCATTTGTAACTCTTTCTCTTTCACAGGTTTTGTTCTGGGAGGTGCCTTTGGTGTCTTCACAGCTGGCATCGACACCAACGTTGGGTTTGATCCCAAGGACCCGTACCGCACCCCGACTGCCAAAGAGGTCCTCAAAGACATGGGGCAGCGGGGCATATCCTACGCCAAGAACTTCGCCATAGTGGGCGCCATGTTCTCTTGCACTGAGTGTGTGGTAGAATCTGTGAGTAGCAACTTCTTAAGCATTAAGAAACGTTTTCTTGTACACTGAATCACTTTTACTAGGTCCAGATAAGTGTGTGTATTGTCTTTGTAATAGGGTGGGGGTGTAGGCTGGTTTGTTCAGTATATTGGCTATCAAAGCTGTTTGGCTTTTGAGACTTGTCTTCAGAACTGCTGCTCTCTGGCAGAATGAGCAGAAGAGCATGCAATAGTGAGGTCCTTTTCAGTTCAAGCCCTGACTGTATTGGCAAGTATAGACATTGCTTTTTAAAACCCTAACTACAAGTACTTGTTACTTTAGAACATCAAACTGTGAGTTGCTGGTATAAAAAAGACAGGGATGACCTTGAGAGAGTCCAGAGAAGGGCTACGAAGATGATAAAGGGCCTGGAACATCTATCCTATGAGGAAAGGCTGAGAGAGCTGGGGCTGTTCAGCCTGGAGAGAAGAAGACTGAGGGGGGACCTAATCAATGTTTATAAATATCTTAAGTATGGGGTGCAGGGGGAATCTGCCAGCCCCTTTTCTGTGGTCAGTGGAGACAGGACAAGGGGCAATGGCAGCAAGTCAGAGCACAGGAAGTTCCACACCAACATGGGGAGGAACTTTTCCCCAGTGAGGGTGCCAGAGCCCTGGGACAGGCTGCCCAGGGGGTGTGGAGTCTCCTTCTCTGGAGAGATTCCAGCCCCATCTGGACACCGACCTGTGCAGTATGAGCTGGGGAGCTGCTTTGGCAGGGGGTTGCACCCCAGGAGCTCTTGAGGTCCCTTCCAACCCCTACAACTCTGTGACTCTGTAATTTGAGCCTTTAAAAATTCCATATGCCAAAAGGGATCCTTTGATGGAAGTTCTTAACTAACAGCATATTCCTGCCCCTACAGCACGAAATGACCTTGTGCAGCTCAGTGGTAAATCATCCATTTTTTTGAATAGGAAAATTAGCTTGTTAAGAATTTGAGTGCTGCCTTTTAAACAGTTATTTCTTAACTCATCTCAAAGAAAAGTGTATCTGTTTGTCCAATGGAACAGAACAAAGAGATCTCTGCACTGGTGAGAAACTAGTGAGCTCTGACTATGGACATAGTACATGGAAACAGCAGGCTGCTGTAGTGCTCACCTGTGCTGAGAACCAGGCTGCGTGGCCAGGCCCTGTACAGCACTTGTATAGTTGTAGTGCCTTTAAAGTCCCTGCGTTCTGGGGGCTGGATTGGCTCACCTGAGACTGCTGTAGCACTGCATTGCACCATATGGATTTGCCTTATCTCTCCTGGTGACCTGTTCCTTCCTCTTCTGGCCCTGAACATCTCATGTTTGAGAGTGCAGGGAGCCATCTGCTGAGAACAGAGGGAAAAACACCCTCAGCTCAGAAAGGGCTGGAAGGTCACTGAATCTTTCCTGGGGTTAGTATGGGTACTGAGTGTGTATTCCAGATTTACTTGTTAACTCTGATTTCCAATCCCACAGTACCGTGGAAAGTCAGACTGGAAGAACAGCGTCATTAGTGGCTGCATCACAGGAGGAGCCATCGGCTTCAGAGGTTGGTAGGGCATGCTGCAAGCTCTCCCTGTGATAAGACTCACATTTGGTTAGGCAGCAGGCAGTGTTTTTAGCTGAACACACACTGAACTGCAGTGTTTTTAACTGAACCACTGTGTGGTTCAGTGAGACACTACATTGGGCAGCACCAGGTCCATATATTTAGCTCTGAAGTCCTGTTCTCATTGTTCCATCTCTCTCTGCCATCCCAGTAAACTCTCCTTATTTCAACCCACCAAGTTTTGGCTCCTTGGGTATGTTATTTCCTCTTTCCCTTCCCTCTCCCCCTCCCTCAACTTCCCTCCCCCTCTAAAGAACAAGCAGCTCCATGATGCTGGGCTCTCACCTGGGGCAAACCCATGACAGCTGGCTTCCCTCACCCTGGGCAGTGGCAAGGCCAGTGTGACCCTGGCATCAGACCTGAATGTCTCTGCAGGTCTAAGCTCTTCATGCCAGCACAATGTAAGCTGGTTACTGGGAAGAGAAGTAACCTTTCCTATTTTGTCTCATTCTTTCCCACTGTTCTTTGCCTTGCAGCTGGTTTGAAGGCAGGAGTTATTGGCTGTGGTGGATTTGCTGCTTTCTCTGCTGCGATTGATTACTACCTGCGGTGACAGAGGGATCCCTTGGGAGCAAGTGTCCCCTTTGTTCCAGTGCTGCTGCCTGCATCACAGCAGAAGAACCATCAGGCTTACCTTTCACTGCCTTTGGAGTCTTGATCAGTGTAAGCTGGACAGTGTTGGCTGCTTCTCCTGAATGACTAACAATAATCTGGCCCTGAGCCCTGGAGTGCTGCTTCAGGAGTATGTGAGGATGGAGCCAGGTGTGATGAGCAGTATCTCCAGGACAGAGCAGCTGTCAGTTTCCAAGAAACAAGCCTGGACTCTGAGTTTTTTCTATCCTTTGGGTCTGATTTTGATTTAGTCTGTTGCTAGCATCAAAAGAGGCAGGAGGACAATCTTCAGAAAAAAGAAATTTAGTGATTTACTGTGTATTTGAACATGCTGCAAGTGTTTAACAGTTATCAGCTTGTTACTCTGTTGGGGAGAGGTAAGATCCTGTGGAGAAATAGTTTGTTCCAGGCTTTTCTTAAAATACCAGCTGAAGACAAACCACCATCTGTACAACTTGTCTTATTTCAATGGGAGCCAGATTTCTTTGCTGTGTCTTAAAGGGAAAAGCAAAAAGGAATCCTTGGCCTTAGAACTGTGTGGTTGGTGGCAGATGAACAAAACAGTTTAAGGGGGGGGGAAAAGAGGTTGTTGCAGCAGTTTAATTCTCTGTAGCTGCTTGGCTAGCCTGGTTTATCCTTGCTGTGGGTGGACAAGCAGTCTTGCTCCTGCTTTAACTGCCACAGGTGATGGTGAGACTAGAGGGTGGTGAGAAGAAACCACTGTTAGGTAACTGGGCATTCACTTGCACACAGTCTTTCCCCTCAAGTCCCTGTAGCACCTCTGAGTGCCCATGTTACACTGGGGCATGTGCAGCATTATCTCTGCACAACACTGGTACTGCACTCCAAACATCTCCTCACTAGCTTGAGGAGCTGCTCCCTTTTTGATTTGCACTCATCTTCACCCTCTTGCTCTTCCAGCCAAGGTCTGTTCTCACACTTTAGGGGGTAACTTTTATACTCAGGATAGTGCAGAATGATTTTAACCTTCCTTGAGCTGCTCCACGAGGGAAAACACCCACCTCCCTCATCTTCCTGAGGCAGTGGGATTTCAGATGCAGTGCCTGATGGGGGTTCTCCCACCCACTTCCCCTTTGCATCCATGGTTTGACACACCAGAACAGGGACAGCTGTCAGCTGAATTTTAAGCTTGAGTAATTCTGGGCTGATTAAACAGGCTGACTCTAGGCAGTCCAGAGGTTTTTTTTCCCCTCCAGGATGTATTGAAATGCAAAGATGTCACCCAAACCATAAGATTGCTTTTAAAGATTACCTGGCCCAATACCTGTGCTTATACCACTGGCTTAAAGTACAACTAGCAAGATTTCCACAAGAGAAAAGGAAGAAGCTGAGCTGCCAAGGTGATCAGTTAGTGCAAACAGCAACAGCACAGGGCTCCTTTTGTGCACCTGTTGGAGCTTTGCATTTTTATTAGCATTTTTTTCCTCTCCTCACATGGTTTACAGCCATTTAACTTTTATGTTCTACAGAAATTGAAACAGAACACAAACAAAAATAGATCCTTAATGACTTTTGAAAATCAAATGTCAATTAACAGTTCTACCTGTAGCTGCAAGAGTCCACCACCCCTCTTTTCCTTCCTGCAGGGACAAGCAGAAGCCAGTCACAGGGATGGCTGCAGCCTGTTGTGCTGGGGTTGTGTGGACTGGGCTGCCAGTCACTGTTGTGCAGGGGGGGAATTGGCTGTAGAGTCTCCACCTGGAATGACAGTGTCTGTACACCTGGAATGACAGGATTGTGGACAGAGACCTGGACACATGTAACAAACCAGACACAGGCAGGGATCCACTGTGCAGTCAGATCTGAAACTCAGCCTCCTTACTGAGTCCAGGGCCAAGCCAGACACCTGGTTATTTTCTGCAATGCTGTTCCTGTTCTCTTTAGCTGGCAGTCAGGAGGAGCAGGGTCTGGAGTGTGAGCCCTGTGGAGGGGGAAAATTGCATGCAGGTAGAGCAGAGAAATGACATAGGGCATTAGGAGGGTTTCCCTTGGAAAGGAAAGCCCTGAGCCCCAGGGGCAGAGGGGCTGGTTGTGGGCTCCATGGGGAGCTTTCAGGCCAGGTATGTCTGTCAGTCCTGGCTCTGTTGGTTTGGGAGCTACTGCATGTCTAATTGAATGAATGTAGAGCTGAGAAGAGCACACAGGGACAAAGGAAGGGTCTCTCTAGTGAGCCAGAACTTTGGTTTCCCCCCCACCAGCCCTTGGCTCAAAAAAGGGGCCCCTAACAACAGCGATGAGGAACTTTGGTTCACCCACCCCCCTTCCCTGGGCAAGAAAAAAAGTCCCCTGGAACTAGTGAGCTGTAACTTTGGTTCCTCCTCCCCCAGCTGGTAGCTCAAAAAGTGTCCCCTGCCACGGGTAAGCAAGAGATTTTGTTCCACCCCCCCATCCCATGGCCAAAAAAAGGGTCCCCCAGAACTAGTCTGCAGGAACTTTGGTTTCCCCCAGCCTGTGGCAGATAACAGGGTCCCCCAGAACTAGTGAGCCAGAACTTTGGTTCTCCCCACCCTGGCCTGTGGCAAAAAAAGGGGTCCCCTGGAACTAGTGAGCTTTAGTTCCACCCCTCCCAGACCTGTGGCCAAAAAAAGGGTCCCTTGGACCTCGTGAGCCAGAAATCTGTTCCTTCCCATGGCCAGCAGCACAAAAAAGGGTCCCCCAGAATTAGTGAGCAGGAGCTTTGGTTCCCCCCTGCCTGGTTCTGCCTGGGTCCTTTGCCAAAAGCAGCCCCCCCCAGCTGGAGCTGCAGCTGCCCACCTCAGCACGCTGTAGTGCCCCGGTGCTGGGCATCACACAGGTACGACACACTGCTGGGCCAGGGGATGGCAGCCATCGTATTCCTCCAGGTGAGGTTCATCCAGGTCTCCTCTGTTGCTGTGCTGGGAGGAGCCCAGCTGGTCCCATGGGGGCCCTGTAGTCCTCACACACACGCAGTGACTCCCCCTGGAGCCAGGCTGGTACAGCTTGCGGGGGACACCAGTCCAGTCTCTGTTCACTCCCCCACTGAGGATGGAAGATTTAAAGCAAATTACAGCTCCAGCCTGTGAAAATGCTTCCAGTGAACCCAGAACCATTGGATAAAAACGCAAGACAATCTGGGAGAGGTGAAACAATACATGCACTGAGCCAGACTGTGCTCCCACAGCCTTCAATCCCTTTTTCTGGCTGTGGTTCAGAAACCTGTGGCCTGAACCTGGTTTCATTGGGGCTGCTGCATGTTCTCACCCTTCTAGGAGCAACCAACTTCTGCTTGCCATGTTTCTACTGTTGGAAAAGCCTTACATAACACAGGGTGTCTAACAGCAAAATGCCTTTTTGAGGGTAGCTAATTGCTCACTGATAACCACATGCTGCCTTCTGTGCCACGACTGAACAAAGTGATATTGAGAATTAAAATGAAAGGGGAAAAAAAAACCCTCAAGGGACAGAGAGGCTCTGCTCCAAAGGGTCCATTCATGACAGCAGGAAGGTTGAGTTTACCTCTGTCTGGAGCACCAGAATCGGCTGCCCTTAGCAGAGCTCCATTCAGAGTTGCAGGGTGGAAACTGTTGCTTCCTCTGCTCATTTTCAGCTTTGAGCTTGAGAGCTTCCTCCATCGCAGCCTCAGCCTGCCTTAAGGCTTCTGTAGGTGCCCCATTTTCATCATAGAATCTGCCCACTAGCTTCCCTGGGAGAGATGAATTAAGACCACAGTGTTTCCAAGCAAGGAAAATGAAGAGTTTGGGGTATTTTTTTTTTTAAAAAAAAAAATTTGTTATTTAAAGATCCCTCAAAAAAGAGCATCTTGCCATAGTCCAATTTTAAAACCAAACTGAGCTTACATCCCTTCCATCTCTGGATCATGGCAATTTACCCATATTAATAAATGGATAAGCAGAGTAAGCTCAGGCACCAACTCATTAAAGACCAGAAAGTCTTCTTTCCCACCCATGCACCTCATCCCCCAAAACAGCTTCCCTGCACTGCTGCTCCTGTAGCCCCCGAGCTCTCCTGACCTCAGGGCACCCAGGGCGGACTCATGACTTCTGCTCAACAGGAACAGGGCAGAGAGCTCCAGCTGACAGCCCTAGGGGGCAGGGGGGACGATTAAATTTCACCTTGGAGGAAAGCAAGCTTAGGTTCTGCTTCAGCAGCAGCTCCAGCTGATCCTCCAGCTTTCAGTGTGCTGGTCTCTGGCAATCCCCTGGGCTGGGCAACCCTCACCAGGGCAGATACAGATGATACCTGCATCCCACCCTCTCCTCC
Organism: Laterallus jamaicensis coturniculus; assembly: GCA_022605575.1. Taxonomy (NCBI): domain Eukaryota; kingdom Metazoa; phylum Chordata; class Aves; order Gruiformes; family Rallidae; genus Laterallus; species Laterallus jamaicensis. Next base: position 2,288,788 of record JAKCOX010000025.1, on the reverse strand, counting down.
AGCTGTGTGTGGTCACCCTGCCCAGAGCCACCTACCCACGGGGTCGTAGTTGTCGTGGTAGAAGGTGAACCAGCTCTGGATGGCCAGCATCTCGCCCGGCGACAGCGCTGAGACATCATCCACCAGCCCTGCCTGCGTGAAGTCGCCGGTGGCAAACGCTCTGGTGGCATCTCTGCCTGCGGGCAGGCAGGCCCTGAGCCCCGGGGAGGCTCTGCCAGCCTCCCTACCTGCCCTGCCCCCAGCCCCGGGCAGGAACTGCCAGCACCCCTGCCCCCAGCCCCGGGGCAGGCCCCGCCAGCCCCCCTGCCCCCAGCAGGCCCCGCCAGCCCCCCAGCCCCGGGGCAGGCCCCGCCAGCCCCCCTGCCCCCAGCAGGCCCCGCCAGCCCACCAGCCCCGGGCAGGCCCCGCCAGCACCCCAGCCCCGGGCAGGCCCCGCCAGCCCCCCTGCCCCCAGCCCCGGGGCAGGCCCCGCCAGCCCCCCTGCCCCCAGCAGGCCCCGCCAGCCCCCCAGCCCCGGGGCAGGCCCCGCCAGCCCCCCTGCCCCCAGCAGGCCCCGCCAGCCCACCAGCCCCGGGCAGGCCCCGCCAGCACCCCAGCCCCGGGCAGGCCCCGCCAGCCCCCCTGCCCCCAGCCCCGGGCAGGCCCCGCCAGCACTCCCCTACTCCCTTGCCAGCGCCTCAGCGACCCCCGGGTCCTCCCGCCCCGCTGAACGTACCTGCGAAGCCGCTGTAGGGGCCACCGGGGCCGTAGTGCCTGCGGCCGCGCTCCACGTCAAACACGCGTCCCAGCACAGCGAGGTAGAGGCCGGGCTCTCCCGCAGCTCCGCGGTACCGGGCCAGCTCAGAGGCACTCATCAGGCGGCCGCGGGACGGCAGCAACCAGGGCCGGGGATCGAACCCGCGGCCCAGCAGGCAGGCAGCCCCCAGGCACAGCAGCGCCGCCACCGCCGCGCCCCGCCGCATGGGGCCGCGCTACCCTGCCGGGGTAGGGAATCACCTTGTCCGACTCTTTCGCGACGCTTTCCTCGCCGTACGGCAGCGCGCCGGCAACTAACAGCAGCGCGGTGTATGTGTGTGTATGTATGTGTGTGTAGCGAGCCTTTCCGCGGTCTCGCTTTACGGCGAGCGTCGCGGCCTCCCCGTGCCTTTCCGGGGCGGGGCGGGCGTTTGCGGCGCCGGGTGTCGCTTGGCGGCAGTGTGGCGCGGCCGCCGCCGGCCGGGAGCTGACAGGTGCGGCGGGCTGGGAGTTGCTGATTAAGCCGGGCCGGGCGGGGCCGGAGCTGGGGCGGCGGCGCCGAGAAGGAGGGAGAAGCGGCTCCGCGGAGAGCCGGGTGGCAGCGCCTCTGAGGAGCTCATGGGGACGGCGGCGAGCCGCAGCAGCGAGGAGGAGGAGGAGGGCGCCGAGGAAGGCATGGAGGGGGCGGCCGCCGCGCCTCAGCCCGCCGCTCCCTTCCCGCCCGGCGCCGCCGCCAGCCCGGCGCCGCCGTTACCCCCGGCTGAGGTGCTGCTGGACCAGGCCCGGCTGAGGGAAGCCACGGCGCGGCTGCGGGAGGCGGCGCTGCCCGAGTCGCTGGTGTCGCGGCACCACAGCGCGCTGGTGCGCTGGCTGGAGGAGCGCCTCAGCCGCGGCGACGAGGCCGTCAGCCTGGAGCAGTTCTGTGAGGTGGTGGAGAGCGTCTCCCGCCTGGCGGCCGGCTCCCGCGGCGAGAGCGAGGAGGTGAGGGGGCGGCCGGACGGCTCAGGCCTCGGGACGGGACGGGAGGGTGTGGGGGGGCTGGGCCGGGCCGGTAGAAGCCGCTCCTTCCTGCGCCGGCGGGGAGAGGAGGGGCGAGACAGGCGGCGGCGGACACCCGGGGTGCGGGGGGGGTGGGTGTCCCTGGGACCGGGGAGGGGCGGCGAGCACCCCGGGGTCCCGTGGGGGGTGGGTGTCCCTGGGACCGGGGAGGGGCGGCGAGCACCCCGGGGTCCCGTGGGGGGTGGGTGTCCCTGGGCCCGCAGGAGACGGTGGACACCCCTGGGTGCTGGTGGGGGTGGTTGGGTGTCCCTGGGCCGGGAAGAGGCGGTGGACACCCCGGGGTGCTGTGGGGGGTGGGTGGGTATCCCTGGGCCCGCAGGAGGCGGTGGACACCCGTGGGTGCCCGGAGGGTGGGTGTCCCTGGGCCGGGAAGAGGCGGCGGACACCCCTGGGTGCCGGGGGGGGAAGGGGGGGTGTCTCCCTGGGTTGGAGAGAGGCGGTGGATACCCGGGGTGCCGTGGGGGGTGGGTGTCCCTGGGCCGGGAAGAGGCAGTGGACACCCCTGGGTGCCGGGGGGGGGGGTGTGGGTGTCTCCGTGGCCCAGAGTACGGGGTTCTTCCCGGGCTCTCGCTGCGGGCAGCGGGGGGTTTGGAGACCCCGGTCACCCTGTCCCGGGAAGCGGGGCCGGGCCAGGCCGGAGGGGTGTGCAGTGGGGCGGGGAAAGGGGCTGGGGCACACAGGGACCTTCTATTTTGTTTCTTTTTCCTTGACTCACGCCTGTTCTCAGCAGCCGTTGCTGAATAAATGGGTGATTTACAACGGTATCGCTGCTGCTGGCAGCACAGATGGTGGTGGCAGAGGCAGGGGACCCTCTAGGAGTGATTGAGGCCCCAATACAAGAAAGATGTGGGGCTGTTGGAGAGGGGTCAGAGGAGCCACGGAGATGCTCAGAGGGCTGGAGCAGCTGCCCTACAAAGAGAGGCTGAGGGAGCTGGGCTGGGTCAGCCTGGAGAAGAGAAGGCTGTGGGGGGACCTCATTGCAACCTGCCAGTCCCTGAAGGGAGCAGAGGAACAGGAGGGGAATCAGCTTGTTCAAAGGACAGACACTGGCAGGACAAGGGGGATGGATTAAAGCTAAAGGAAGGAAGGGTTAGATTGGATATTAGGGGGAAGTTCTTTGCAGAGAGAGTGGTGAGGGGCTGGAACAGGCTGCCCAGAGAGGGGGTGGGTGCCCTGTGTCTGGAGGTGTTCAAGGCCAGGTTGGATGGGGCCCTGGGCAACCTTGTGTAGCTCCAGGCCTGAGGTTGGTGTCCCTGCCTGTGGCAGGGGGTTGGAGCTCTGTGACCCTTGGGGTCCCTTCCAACCCATGCCATTCCATGATTCTATGATTCCTCCTTAATGGTGTCAGCAAGTCGAAGTTCACCAGCCTTATTTTTGTTGTTGTTGCTTTTCAAAATCAGCAGGGGAATTGCAGAGTATCTCACTGGTGCCCCGTTATGTATTGTAAAGGGAGAGTTTGTAGCTTGGAAGTGGTGTAACCAGTTTCCCCTCTGCCTTAAGGTAAGGTTTGGAGGGTGGAAGGAGAGTAGCTTTGCTTCTGCTGAGGGGTGGGATAGGGAGAACTGAACGTTTAGGAAGTTGAAGCTTTAGTTTTACTCTAGCAAACACTTAAAGAACAGCTCCCTGCTGGGAGCATCACTGTTGAGAAAGTGGCTGTGTCTGGATTGCCTGCTGCATGCAGCTCCTGAGTCACAAGTGACTTCCTTCTCCCTTTCCATTGCTCCTGAGTAGTAGAATAGCTCTCTAGACTATGAAATCTCATGTATGCTCCTTGAAATACTAACAAAACTATAGGAAGCTGGGAAGAGATTAATCTTGCTGAGCCAATAGGTATATTTATACTGGACTGGTGTTCTAAGTAGCTTGCTAAAATGCTGCCTCCACTTCCAGTTCCTTTACTCCAGCCAGTGAAGAACAACTGAGAGTGGAATTAGTACATTGGGCTTCTTTCTGTTGATACAAACATCACAGCTTTGCAGGCTGCAGAGATATTTTGAGGGTTGCCTGCATTGCATGCCCTCTGCATGAGGAATATCAGGTTTAGGGTTCCCCCCCTTGCTTTTGGAAGTGTGGGGGGGAAAACTTGTCAAAGGATTTACCGTGGGATGGAGATGTTGTCACATCTGTCCTGTGGCATTGAGCTGTTGGAGGTTGTGTGGAGTACCTGGATGCCATTGCTTCTCTGGCTGGCACTAGCCCATAGTATTTTAGATTTCCAGGGGGGGTTTTGCCCTGATGAGAAGTTAGTTTGTGGGTGGCAGGTCAATAGGTTCCACTTGCTGATTTTACAGAACCCTGAGTGACACAGACTAAGTCTTGATCTGCCATGAAACGATTGTGTTCTGAGCCTGGGGCTCATGAACCACACACTGTGAAAGCTTTATGGACAAAACAAACCTCTTTTTAAACACAAAATCTGCTTCCTAGATAAACTGACCCTCTGAATCCTTTTTTTTTGTTCAGCAGCTGGCATGTAACATGCAACCTTGTGTAGATCCAGGCCTGAGGTTGGTGGCCCTGCCTGTGGCAGGGGGTTGGAGCTTTATGATCCTTGGGGTCCCTTCCAACCCATGCCAGTCTATGATTCTATGATTCAGCTTTCCCTTGAGCTGTTAATGCTGCAGCCCTAGGGTGGGTGAAGGATGAAATACAGACTCTTCCTACACCACAGTGGAGCTGTTCTGTTGCACTGTGCAACTCCTGCTCAGACTCTGAGATGAGGGGGTGACTTATCTATGGGCTGTGTTCTGCAGCAAGCCCCTCAGCCATCATTGCCCAGGAGAGGTGTTTCTTTTACACTTCTCATGTTCAGGGCTGGTCTGGGCAGGGAGTGTGCAGGCTTGATGCTTTTATGAAGGAGCAGAATCCCAGTGGTTGGAAGGGACCCCCAGAGCTCCTGGGGTGCAACCCCCCTGCCAAAGCAGCTCCCCAGCTCATACTGCACAGGTCCTGAGAGCTCAGAGAATAACCAAACCCCATCTTTCTGGTGCAAAAACACATGCTTGGCTCAGGTCAAAACCCTCCAGAAACTTTGCCTCTTGGGAGCTTGGTGTGTTTGGTGATGAGGGAGGAATGTTGCTTTCAACCCTGGGTAAACGAGGTTGCTGTGGGCACCGGAGAATCTCCACGTTTGCTTGTGCTCTGCTTGGCTTGGTCTGTTTTACTGCCTCTCGTGGGTGAGAACTGGTTTTCTGCTCAGGTTGACCTTAGAAATCACAGAGTTGTAGGGGTTGGAGGGGCCCTGGAGAGCTCCTGGGGTGCAACCCCCTGCCAAAGCAGCTCCCCAGCTCATACTGCACAGGTCGGTGTCCAGACGGGGCTGGAATCTCTCCAGAGAAGGAGACTCCACACCCCCTGGGCAGCCTGTCCCAGGGCTCTGGCACCCTCACTGGGGAAAAGTTCTTCCTGGGCTCTGACTTGCAGCCATTGCCCCTTGTCCTGTCCCCACAGACACTGCAAAGGGGCTGCCCATTTCCCCCTGCAGCCCATGCTTCAGATAATTAGAGGCTTTAATTAGGTCCCCCCTCAGTCTTCTCTTCTCCAGGCTGAAGAGTCCCAACTGACTCAGCCTCTCCTCATAGGGGAGATGCTCCAGGCCCTTCATCATCTCCTCAGCCTCCTCTGGACTCTCTCCAGGAGATCCCTGTCCTTTTTACCCCAGGGAGCCCAGCACTGGACACAACACTCCAGGTGGGGCCTGAGCAGGGCAGAGCAGAGGGGGAGGATCCCCTCCTGGGACCTGCTGCCCACACTCCTCCTGATGCCCCCAGGATCCCATTGTCTCTCTCAGCCCCAGGGCACACTGCTGGCTCATGGCCACCCTGTCACCCCCCAGCACCCCCAGGTCCTTCTCCACAGAGCTCCTCTCCAGCAGCTCCCCCCCAGCCTGTCCTGATTCCAGCAGTTCTTCCTCCCCAGGGGCCAGACTCTCCACTGGCTTTAGTTGAACTTCATGAGGTGTCTCCCTGCCCAGCTCTCCAGCCTGGCCAGGTCTCTGGATGGCAGCACAGTGTCCTGCCTGTCAGACACCCCTCCCAACTCTGGATCATCAGGTACTTGCTGAAGGTGTGTGCTGTTCCCTCATCAAGGTGTCAGTGAAGATACTGAACAGGACTGGACCCAGCACTGAGCCCTGGGGAACAGGGCTGGTCACAGGCCTCCAGCCAGACTCTGCCCCACTGATCACAACCCCCTGGGCTCTGTCCCACAGCCAGTTCTCCACCCACCCCACTGCCCACTCCTCTCTCCCATGCTCTCTCAGCTTGCATTGTCAGAATGCAGTTGGGTTCTGATAAATCTGCATCTGTACCTTATCCTGGTCATGAACACAGCTCAGAAGCTCTGAGTAGAGGTTTGCATACTGATTATTTATTTTCTCTTTCTTTTTCTCTTTGCTTATGCCCCCATTGCTTGGGCCAGCTTGTCTGAGCAGTGGCAGTTGTGTGTTTTCTGTCAGAGCTGAAGTTCTACTGAACAGTCAAAAAGAGTGTAGAGTTCCAGGGTCAGTGCAACCTCCTGAGACTGTAGTTTAAAAATAAAACTACCAAGAGCTGCATTTGGATGCCAAGAAAAGCATATCTGTGGTCACCTCCCCTTCCATGAAAGTGCCAGGAATTAGTTCAGCCATCAGAAGGTCTGGCCTTGTTGTCATGTGTCTGGTTTGTTTTCACTAGTCACTTTACAGACCTTCTTCTCTTCACCATTTAGTAGCTGCATTTAATGGCAGGACTGGTGAAACTCTGCAGTGAGCTGTTGTGGTGACTGAGTTTGTTGCCATCAGTTCCCTTTGTGCTGTTGTCTTGTATTTGCTTCCTGCCTTCATCACCCATCTCTAGTGGCTCTGGTACCTGCTGGGTGCCTGGCACTGGCTCTCTTGGAGGCTCAGGCCAGTTTCAGGGTGGTGGCTGTTAGCATGGGGTCAGCTGCACAGTTATCAGGAGTTTATAAAGCTGCTGAGCTAAAGTTCAGCTCTGCACTGGGGAGGTGTGGCTGGAGCCTCAGTGGGCTGAGGTAGGGCACTTCCACTCTGCTGTCTTCTGAGGACTTTGTTCTCATTTAGGTGGTGTAATTATGTCCTGATTAATTGGCAGGTTAATTTGATCTAGCAATTGCAGAATACTTCTCTCTAGAATAGTACTTTTAATGGCACATCAAGTTTGATAGCAAGCCAGGAGACTTGAGCACTACCTTCCTCCCAAGCAGCAGTGATCTCTTGACTCTGACACTTGTGAGATGAGCTGTTCTTACAGCCCTTGGCTACGTGTCTGGGCATGAAATGCCAGTTCAGGACTGGGAGGCTGAAGTCTTGCTTGTAAAGAAATAACTTTAATAAGTGCATTCCCAATTCCTATGGGGAAAAAAAGGAAGAAAAACTGCATTTCTTCTGAGGGTACATTCTGCTTGTATAGTTTTTTTAATTGAACAGAAGTTTGTTTCAAAACTAAAGATGATTGTGACAGTATAGCTGGGTTTGGGGGGATTTTAATAGTGTGTTGCTGGGTCATGAGGCCTCTGAAGTGGCTAAAGACATGTACATTGATGGGCTTGGTTCTGGTTTGTAGGCTTAGCTGAATAAAAGGACCTTGTGCTTTTGTTAGTACAAAGCTGTGCAATACACAGCTGTGTGAGTTACTTGCCATAGGTGTTCAGCACTACTTTTTCTAATAAAAAGTTATATTAAGGTCAAAATTAATAAAGCTGGCAATGCTTCACAGGGTCACAAAGCTGGAAAAGACCTTTAAGATCAAGTCCAACTGTCCCTGTCCTGTGCTAAACCAGATCCCTGAGCACCTCATCTCCCCTCTGTTAAACACCCCCAGGGGTGGGGACTCAGCCCCTCCCTGGGCAGCCTGTGCCACAGCCCCACAACTCTGCCAGGGAAGAACTTTGCCCTCCCATCTGAGCTGCCCCTGCCCTGGCACAGCTTGAGCCCATTGCCCCGTGTCCCATCTCCTGTCCCCTGGCTGCAGAGACCATCCCCCACCTCTCTGCACCCTCCTGGCAGGGCAGAGGAGGTGGGGAGAAGGTCTCCCCTCAGCCTCCTCTTCTCCAGGCTCAACACCCCCAGCTCCCTCAGCTGCTCCTCAGAGGATTTGCCCTCCAGCCCCTTCCCCAGCCTGGTTGCCCTTCTCTGGACTCACTCCAGCACCCCAATGTCCTTCTGATGCTGAGGAGCCCAGAACTGGACCCAGCACTCGAGCTGCAGCCTCCCCAGTGCCCAGCCCAGGGGCACAATCCCCTCCCCAGACCTACTGGCCACACTGGGTCTGACACAAGCCAGGATGCCATTGGCCTTCCTGGCCACCTGGGCACACTGCTGACTTCTATTCAGCTTGCAGGCACCCAGCACCCCCAGGTCCTTCTCCAGCCAGTCTCCCCAAGCCTGTAGCACTGCAGGGGGCTGTTATGTCCCATGTGCAGGACTCTGCTTGGCACTGTTAAGCTCTCCCCATTGTTCTCTGTATTTTGTGTAGGGGACAGCATGTGGAAGGAACTGCACACTTGACAAGTATTCTGGTTCCAAGGGCACTTCTGTAAATAAATATTTAGAAGCTGAAGGGGTTGGGGTGGATGCAGCAGTAGGGACTTGTGGCTGGCATGGCTTTCAGAACCAACTCACCCTTCAGTGGAAGAGCTTCTTTGTGTTCTCTTGTGAGCCCATTCTTAGCCCCAGATATGGGTGGATGGGTACTGTGCATTCAATTGTGTAGGGGATTAGATCTCCACCTAAGAGTAGCTGCCATCAGCTTTTATGGGAAGGCAGAGCAGATGCCTTCAAACTTCCTAAAGCCTGCAGATTTCCAGCCAGGCTGTTTCCTGGTGTCACCAGTTCAGTGCTACAGAAAACAGATGCTTTTGATTTTTATTTAGTGGTCTTAGAATGTTTCCTGCCACAGCTTCCATGAAATACCTTGAGATTCTGCTTCAAGTAAGTATACCAAAATAAATGTTGTTCTTTCTGTTCCTTTCCAGGCCTTTGCACAGTTTGATGCAGAAGGAGATGGCACTGTAGATGTGGAGAATATGCTGGATGCTCTCAAGAATTCTAGTGGAGCTAATCTTCAAGGGGAGCTTAGCCATGTCATCAGGCAACTGCAAGCTTGTTCATTAGTTCCAGGTATGAGAAGAGAGTCACAACACTAATGGTTTCCCAAGTCCTGCCCTATGGAAGGAGTGCTGTTTCAATAAATTGTTGTAATAGTGATTGTCCTAGTCTTCTCAAAACCACAGTCCAAGTCATTCCTGCCTCTATAGTATCAAACAAGCAAAGTTGTTGAAAATTAAAAAATCTTCCATAATTACATCCAGAAAATATACTTCTATAAATAACCCAATATTTTCTTCTCAGTGGGACTTGGGAGATTGTTTTCCTTGTTTGGTTTATCTCACTGAGAGAAAACAGTTCCTTGCAGAATTCCAGTGAGTGCCTAATGGGGTTCTGTACTTGGTCACTGGAGGAAGAAGTCCTCCACTGAGCCTGTCTCAGGCAATGAGTCAGGTATTTTGTTGTTATTCTCTTGTTATTTAGCATTTGGAATCCTGCTAAAACATCATTCATGTCTTACAGCAAGTAGCTTGGAAAGTGTCAGCTCCCAGAATTTGATTTCTAGGATAAGTATCAGTTACTAAGCTTTGGATGATAAGTGGCTAAAGGGGATTTGCCTTAGAGGATCAGACAAGAAGTGTTAGAATTGGCTAATAGGTAAGTCAGAGGAGGTTAATTAGGGGTAGTATTCTGTGCTTCTGCATGTACTGTGGCTCAGAGTACCACTGTTCATAGAATCCTAGCATGGCAAGGGTTGGAAGGGACCCCAGGGATCCCAGAGCTCCAACCCCCTGCCACAGGCAGGGACACCAACCTCAGGCCTGGAGCTACACAAGGTTGCCCAGGGCCCCATCCAACCTGGCCTTGAACACCCCCAGACATGGGGCACCCACCCCCTCTCTGTGCAGCCTGTTCCAGCCCCTCACCACTCTCTCTGGAAAGAACTCATTGCTGGTTGCAATGAGGTCCCCCCACAGCCTTCTCTTCTCCAGGCTGACCCAGCCCAGCTCCCTCAGCCTCTCTTTGTAGGGCAGCTGCTCCAGCCCTCTGAGCATCTCCGTGGCTCCTCTGACCCCTCTCCAACAGCCCCACATCTTTCTTGTGTTGGGCCCCAGCTCTGGACACAGGACCCAGCTGGGGCCTCAGGAGGGCAGAGCGGAGAGGGACAATCCCCTCCCTGTCCCTGCTGCCACCCCTCTGCTGATGGAGCCCAGGATCCCATTGCCCTCGTGAGCTGCCAGAGCAGTTGGGAGCTGAAATGTCTTCCCAAGTTGGTGGGAAGCATTAGGCAGCTCCTTGGGAATACCCTCAGTGCCAAGGTGAGACCCTTAGCGTAGCTTGAGGCGAGTGATGGGAGTACATCAGCTCGTTAGCCAAGTGGCATGTCTCACTGAGAGATCCAGAGGCAGAGCTTGGAACCTTTGGAAGAGCAAACGAAACCTCAGAACTAAGATTTCTGCTAATTGTTCTGGAGATCTTCAGGTATTCCAAGTAACTGGCAAAACTGCTTGGCTGCACTTTTTGCAGTCCTGCCTTAAAGCTTGTGAGCTACTTGGAATGTAGTTCCTATACTCACTCCTGTGCTCAGCTTGGAATTGCCTAGCAATAAGATGTCCTGTGATGACTTGATCCAGTCAGATACTGCAGCAATGATTGAAATAATGTCTCTTTCCAGGTTTTATTGATATATTTTCTGAATCAAAAGAGCGTCTGGGCCTTCATGCTTCAATGATACTGAGGTTCTTGCACCGGAATCGGATCTCTAGTACAGCCATCCCTTACCCAGTGCTGGAGTACTTCAACAACACCTGTACCATGAGGTCTTCTGTACTCAAGGATTCTTTAGATCGTCTTCTCCTGAAAGAGAGAGGTATGGTATATCTCTGTATGGGTTTTTTTTCAGGATGGTAGAGTAACCATACCTTGAAAATAAACCACAGACCTTTATCTTCTGTTCAAGATGAAGCAGACATGACTTTTTATGAAGTTGATCTGCATGTTTAAGTTTTTCAAGGCATGTAAATTGATTTCTGAATTGCCTGGCAATCCCAGTAATGCACTGGGATGTCTTTCATCTTTTCTGCTGACCTCTTTCAGAGTAATAATTAACTGATTAGCAATATTCACTGCTCAGTTGCTGGAAACTTAGTTTTCATGTGAAGGAGAATGTTTTCTGAAGTGGAATAATCAGTATTAAAAATAATGATGTATTATTTTGTGGTGGAGGTAGTGAATCTTCTGCTGTATCTCAGGTGGGACTCTCCTGGTGGTGTTTCTAGGGGGAGGGCTCCTTTTCTTCACAGCTTAGCTGGAGATTTTGAGATCTCTGCACTTCTGTTGAAACAGATCGAGTTGCTTGGGGAAACTTGGGGGTCTGCTTTGTCCCCTTTAGGCCTAGAGTAGCTGAACTGAGGTATTCTGGGTTTTTTTTTTCCTTTCTCTTCTCATTTCTTTGTATTTTGGCATAATAATAGTCATGCTCTGAGGCTAGTAACGAAAGGAGGAGATAAAGGCAACTGGACTGACAAAGCAGGTGGTTTTTTTACTGCAGTGAGTGTATTGTGATTTCATCTGAGATGAGGCTTTGCTGTCTTCTAGTTTCTGGCAGAAACCCTTCTTCAGGAGCTGCCTGCTGTGCCAAGAAGATACTTTATGAGAGAGAGTGATGACAAAGGTATAACAATTCTCCAAACAAGCAAAAGAAGAATATTACAAGTTGATTTCTTTTCTTTGCAGAATACCCTAGTGACTTGAATGGCAATCAGGAGTCAGACAGACTGAAGCCTGTCACCAAGTGCTACACTCACATAGAAACCTCATCCAACTCTGCTGACATCGACAAGATGACGAACGGGGAAACCTCGTCCTTCTGGCAGTCGGATGGGAGCGCTCGCTCCCACTGGATACGGTGAGCAGCCCAGCCCAGCCACCTGGGGTCTGTAGGCTTCACAGTCATAGGCTGGTCTGGGATGGAAGGGACCCCAAGGGTCACAGAGCTCCAACCCCCTGCCACAGGCAGGGACACCAACCTCAGGCCTGGAGCTACACAAGGTTGCCCAGGGCCCCATCCAACCTGGCCTTGAACACCCCCAGACACGGGGCACCCACCCCCTCTCTGGGCAGCCCCTTCCAGCCCCTCACCACTCTCTCTGCAAAGAACTTCCCCCTAATATCCAATCTAACCCTTCCTTCCTTCAGCTTTAATCCATCCCCCTTGTCCTGCCAGTGTCTGTCCTTTGAACAAGCTGATTCCCCTCCTGTTCCTCTGCTCCCTTCAGGGACTGGCAGGCTGCAATGAGGTCCCCCCACAGCCTTCTCTTCTCCAGGCTGACCCAGCCCAGCTCCCTCAGCCTCTCTTCACAGGGCAGCTGCTCCAGCCCTCTGAGCATCTTTGTGGCCACCTTTGTGGTCAGTGGGGTGCAATTAAAAAAACTATGGAATTAATGAGTGACGTGTGACTATAGTTGAAAGCAGAGGTCATTAGCTTCAAGGCCTAATCTCCACATAAATGTATTGACCTGTAAAATGGATGCATCTTCTGTGCTGATGCATGCTGCAGTCTTGTAGCCAAGCTTTCCCAAGTGAATGGCAGCTGCAGTGGTTAGTACCTGGGTAAAAGCACTTTTCCAATGTAGAAAGTCACTACTCTGTAACAGAAATGTTCAGTGTTTTGTTCAGTAGTTGATCTAAGAATGTGTACTTAAAAAAAATAAAATTCTGATTTTGATCATTCCTGGCTCTTTCCTGGGCAATGAGTTCCCAGCTGAGATGCTAACAACAGAGAATTGCAGAGTCTGAGGTGACTGCCTTAAGTCAGTCACAGGTTTTCTACCTCATCCACCCTGGCACAGGGTTGGTAATGCCTGTGAAGCACTAGCTGATTTCTGGGGGGGTTATTTGTGTTTGTAGAGGGGGAAACTGAGTGAAGCCTAGCTTAAAGTGAAGTGCTGGCCTTCTCTTTGTAAGAACTGTTTTCTCTTCTCTGCTTTGCAGTTTAAAGATGAAGCCAGATGTTGTTCTGAGACATCTGTCCATTGCGGTGGCAGCCAATGACCAGAGTTACATGCCCCAGCAAGTGACGGTGGCAGTGGGGAGGAATGCCAGCAGCCTTCAGGAGATCCGAGATGTTCACATCCCCAGCAACATCACTGGCTATGTAACACTGCTGGAAAATGCCAACATTAGTCAGATGTGTGAGTCAGAACAAGATCCCATTGGTAGATTGTTCTCTTGCCTTTTGGAAGGTTGGGATAGACCATAGAACGAGGAGTTGAATTTTAATCGTTAGAGCAGAGACTTTTAACCTCATCCTTGGGTCAGAGGAATTGGTTTAGTTGTGATTTCTAGCCTTTTGGAGTCTGAGTCTTTCTCATGGCATCTACCTTGGGCTAGGAGTTGAAGAGCTGGAATGACTAAAGATGCAGTTTTAGCCTTTCACTTTGAGGGCACCAGGCGATTATGAAGCATCTGTACTTGCAGAATGAAAACATGTGTTGGATAATTGTACTGAGCAAAAACTCTGCCTCTCAGCAACTTCTTTTTTGTGATGGCAAACTTCTGAAGTTGGTCAGATGATTTTTGAAAGGTAGATTTTATGCTAAGGGTTATTTTTAAGCCTGGGAGATCTGTGGGTGCTACATTGGAATCAGTTGGAGGAAAGCTGCTCCTTCTGAAGCTGGTTTTCATAGAATCATAGCATGGCATGGGTTGGAAGGGACCCCAAGGATCACAGAGCTCCAACCCCCCTGCCACAGGCAGGGACACCAACCTCAGGCCTGGAGCTACACAAGGTTGCCCAGGGCCCCATCCAACCTGGCCTTGAACACCCCCAGACACGGGGCACCCACCCCCTCTCTGGGCAGCCTGTTCCAGCCCCTCACCACTCTCTCTGCAAAGAACTTCCCCCTAATATCCAATCTAACCCTTCCTTCCTTCTGGCCTTGTGAGCTGCCAGAGCAGTTGGGAGCTGAAATGTCTTCCCAAGTTGGTGGGAAGCATTAGGCAGCTCCTTGGGAATACCCTCAGTGCCAAGGTGAGATGCTTAGTGTAGCTTGAGGCGAGTGATGGGAGTACATCAGCTCGTTAGCCAAGTGGCATGTCTCACTGAGAGATCCAGAGGCAGAGCTTGGAACCTTTGGAAGAGCAAACTAAACCTCAGAACTAAGATTTCTGCTAATTGTTCTGGAGATCTTCAGGTATTCTGCAGCTTCAGAAATTTTGTCCCTTCAGGTCCCATAGGTGCTTTTCACTAAGCCAGGCTTTTGCTGCCACAGAAGTGGGCAGCAGGGATGGTGTTCCTCAGAAATAACTAGGGCAGTGTTAGCTATGCAAAGTGGTAAAGAACTTTTGAGGATATTTTTATCTAACTTAAAAATCTGCTTTTAGGCTTTACTCTTTTTCCATATCTTCTCTGCTACCACTCTCAAGATACTTCTTATATATGTAGGTAAAAAGATATTGGTGAAATGTTCTGTATTTTCTTCTTTGTCAGTCTTACTACTTTTTTCCTAATTTCTATCCATTCACTATGTAATGGATCTCAGGCTAAATCTTCCACATCATACAGTGTGCAGTGAAGAAACATGTGGAGTTGTCTATACATGGGAGAACTGCTACATATCTGCTGCTATTTTTCTGAGAGCTTTTGCAAGGATTATTTTTTCAAATATCTGGATTTTTCTAGATCTAATCCAGCAGAAGAAATGGGGGAGGAAAAAAAAACCAACCCACCTTGTTTTATGTTTTGACAGATGTACAGATAAACATCAAGCGTTGCCTTAGTGATGGATGTGACACTAGAATCCATGGGCTCAGGGCTGTTGGTTATCAAAGAGTTAAGAAGGTGGGAGTCTCTGTGTGTGATGCTTCAGCTATCTGGTACTGGTCTCTGCTGACCTCTCTTGTAACAGCTTCCATGGAAACAAATCCTGCATTTGTTCACACCATCTTACAGAATACTCAGTAAGTACCAAACTTCCCTGGGATGGGTTGATTTTTTTTTTTTAAAGATTTATTATTTTTTTAAATACTTCCGTGTTAGGAAACTGATCCACCTTGTGTAACTAGTTTCCACTCCCTCCTTTAGTGTTTAAACATCTTTTTTAGCTATCATGCTGTTTAAATTTAGTTATTTCTCTTTTATCCATTTGCACATACCAGAACAAGTGGAGTTTTCCTACCTGTTGTATCTACTCCAGTTGTTAAGATGTGACTGAAGGGTCACTGAAAAACATGGCTTTTACTTATCCTTTCACTTGAAATTATTACAAGAAACCTAAAATTAATTAATCCTAGAATCCTAGCATGGCATGGGTTGGAAGGGACCCCAAGGGTCACAGAGCTCCAACCCCCTGCCACAGGCAGGGACACCAACCTCAGGCCTGGAGCTACACAAGGTTGCCCAGGGCCCCATCCAACCTGGCCTTCAACACCCCCAGACACGGGGCACCCACCCCCTCTCTGGGCAGCCCCTTCCAGCCCCTCACCACTCTCTCTGCAAAGAACTTCCCCCCAATATCCAATCTAACCCTTCCTTCCTTTAGCTTTAATCCATCCCCCTTGCCCTGCCAGTGTCTGTCCTTTGAACAAGCTGATTCCCCTCCTGTTCCTCTGCTCCCTTCAGGGACTGGCAGGCTGCAATGAGGTCCCCCCACAGCCTTCTCTTCTCCAGGCTGACCCAGCCCAGCTCCCTCAGCCTCTCTTTGTAGGGCAGCTGCTCCAGCCCTCTGAGCATCTCCGTGGCTCCTCTGACCCCTCTCCAACAGCCCCACATCTTTCTTGTGTTGGGCCCCAGCTCTGGACACAGGATCCAGCTGGGGCCTCAGGAGGGCTGAGCAGAGAGGGACAATCCCCTCCCTGTCCCTGCTGCCACCCCTCTGCTGATGGAGCCCAGGATCCCATTGGCCTTGTGAGCTGCCAGAGCCACTGCTGCTCATGTTCAGTTTCTCATCCACTATGACACCCAGGTCCTTCTCACAGGGCTGCTCTCCAGCAGCTCTTCTCCCAGGCTGTATCTATGGCTGGGATTCTTCTGGCCCAAGTGCCACCCCTGACCCTTGGCAATGCTGAACCTCATTAGGTTCCCCCAGGCCCATCTTTCCAGCCTAATTAATTTTCATCATTTTATTGGTTATAAATATTGGACACTTTCCACTTAAGACTGGTTCCTAGCTTAGCTTCATTCTCAGCAAACTTTTGCTTGTGTAAGGCCTTGCCATGCATTACACGGGTTGTGCAGATGCAGTGTCTGTACAGGTGTCTGCTTGGGGTGATGGGCTGATTTCTGGGTGACTTTTCCTTGTTTCAGTGCCAAATGCTTCTGCTTGATGACATGAAGGATTGGAATCCTAATAACATTGGTACACACCCATGTCTCAGCTTTTAGAGCTTAGTTAGTATGATGCCACTGTGCTTAACAGCACTGCTGCTGTTAGTTTACCAAATACTCCAGGCTGAAGTCCATTAAGCCTTCTAATTTGTATCATCTGTGAAACCTCTTTAAAGTTTACATAACTTTATTCATGCTTGTGTCCAAGGAAGGTTTGTAATTCCAAGCTTTCCTGAAGCTGAGGGTCTAATGTTTTGCTACATTTTAGATAGGTTTTTTTTGAAATCAAATGTGACTACTGAGCTAACAAAGCCTACAGAAGTGATAGTGGGGAAATCTTGACTAAAAATCCACTTTCAGGAGTCAGAAATTCAGTGTTTCTAATTACAAAGTGAAAGCCCAAACTTTAGTATTGGATAGAATCACTTTGAACACCACTTAACCTCCAAAAATGGGAATTCTTATTACATGATCTTAGAAAATCAAACAAAAGTTCTAACCTGAGCTACCAAGTTTCTGTCTTTGTTTCTGTAATTGTTCTAAAAGCATTTAACAGCCAGTTTCACCCTTATTAATGGGTTCTTCCTCCATTCTAAAACTATTTAGAATGAAGTAGTACTTGGACACTAAGCTATTTCCAGTGCTCTCAAAGATTTAATTCAAACCCCCTTGATTTATTTGGCTCATTAAATCTGAGATGATGAGACTGAGATATTCAGGATTACCTAATTCTGAATTATCAGGCTTACCCAATCCTAAAGTGCCACACCTAGAACACAGTATTGGTTTTACCATTTGAACAGGTTTTCTGCATCTATTTCTGAATCTCTTTGCAGAGACCTACTCATTAAAAAGCATAAAGACTCCCATTTTCCTGATGTTTTGTTCTCTTTCTAGGAAAGCACTGCAACACATGCCACCTCTCTCCCTAACACCTGGCTCTACAGACTTTTCAAGCTTCTTATCTCCAAATGTTTTGGAAGAAGTTGATAGCTTCCTTATAAGAATAACAAGGTGAGATTGTGTTGATGGATTCTCATGTGGAGCAAAATGGTTTAGAAGGATTTGTATAGCAAATGTGTCTTAGTTTTACTCACACCAGTTTTTAGTGTCTTGAAAAATTAAAATATGTTAAGAAACAGGCACCTCTGATGTGGTTTTTTTTTGACTTTAACAAAAATCATGTCCTGAGTTTAATTTTTATACTGTTCTTTGTGTTTTCTTTCCCTCCCCAGTTGTTGTACTACTCCAGAAGTTGAACTTACACTCTTGGCCTTTGCCTTAGCCAGGGGGAGTGTTGCTAAAGTGATGAGTTCCCTTTGTACAATCACTGATCATCTGGACACTCCATACAAGGCTTCATCCCTTATCACTTCTATGGCAACAGTTAGACAGAACCTGCTGTATAAATATGGTAAATGAGTCACTGTTGTGTCCTTTTATATATATATATATATATATATACACTTAAGACACTATGCAGCTTTGAGTTGCTCCACTTGTTCTGCTGGGGTTTAAAACTATGTTAGTCTTTGAAATCAATACTGCTCTAGAGGTTGGGGATTAGATCAGCTTTTCTGGGGTCTAAGAATTAAACCAGGTAGCATCACCTTGAAGGAGGTGATGTGACCTTTGGGCCACTATATCAGGATGGTGATAGTGTTTGTGTGTATAAAAGCTAATTACCTCAAGTATTTTTCTGCTTCTAGTAATGCACTAGTATGTATGTTTAGCCTCAGGAACCAGTCTCTTCTGTAAGACCTGCACAAACTTAAGATGTGTTTCAAACATGTCATTAGCATCTAGTTACAGGCCTTTCATTTCCATGGTTATAAATTATCCTGAGTGTGGCACAAGCATAGAGCTGTGCATGGTCTGACATGGGGTCCAGAGCTGGGCCCCCAGTACAAGAAAGATGTGGGGCTGTTGGAGAGGGGTCAGAGGAGCCACGGAGATGCTCAGAGGGCTGGAGCAGCTGCCCTACAAAGAGACTGAGGGAGCTGGGCTGGGTCAGCCTGGAGAAGAGAAGGCTGTGGGGGGACCTCACTGCAGCCTGCCAGTGCCTGAAGGGAGCAGAGGAACAGGAGGGGAATCAGCTTGTTCAAAGGACAGACACTGGCAGGACAAGGGGGATGGATTAAAGCTAAAGGAAGGAAGGGTTAGATTGGATATTAGGGGGAAGTTCTTTGCAGAGAGAGTGGTGAGGGGCTGGAACAGGCTGCCCAGAGAGGGGGTGGGTGCCCCGTCCCTGGGGGTGTTCAAGGCCAGGTTGGATGGGGCCCTGGGCAACCTTGTGTAGCTCCAGGCCTGAGGTTGGTGTCCCTGCCTGTGGCAGGGGGTTGGAGCTCTGTGACCCTTGGGGTCCCTCCCAACCCATGCCATGCTAGGATTCTATGATAAGGTGGTGCTGTATTGACCAGACCTATTTGACAAATCTGTATCTCTCTCAGGTGTCAGCTTCTGAGGTTATCACTAGTCTGCCACAAAGAGTTTTTCCCTTTGCCTTTCAGTATGGTTTTTGTCAGGACTGCTTGGCTTGTGCTAATGAATGCATTAATTATTTTATAATTATGGTGTCACTATTCAGTTTCAAATGTTTTCAAAATTCCTGGGGTTTTTTCCCAGCAGAATAGCTGCTGCTTTTTGCAGGACAAGAGTGGGATTTCATGTTTTTGTGAATTCCAGAGTATGTATCTATAACTTTAGGTTAATGCATCACTCATACTCCAGTTTCTTTCCCACTTTTTTTTTTGTCTAACAATGATAAGAATCTCATGGTGGTGTCTTCATTTGTTCTCAGTGTGAAGAACTTAAAACAGGCTTTCCATTTTCTGTGGTTGATAAACCTCTTGTTTCTCTTACCTAGGAAAACCCCTGCGACTAACTCTGCAAGCATGTGATGTAAAGGGAAAAGAAGATAAATCAGGGCCTGAAAACCTCCTTGTAGAGCCATGGACTGGGGATGGTAAGAAACTGGACTTAAAATCCAGAGTATTCAACCAGGCACAAGGGCTGTTAACAGGGTCACAGTACCTGCAGCATGTGCATTTGGTGATACACATGCCAATGATCCAGAGCTGGGAGGGGTGGCTGACAGGCAGGACACTGTGCTGCCATCCAGAGCCCTGGCCAGGCTGGAGAGCTGGGCAGGGAGACACCTCATGAAGTTCAACTAAAGCCAGTGGAGAGTCTGGCCCCTGGGGAGGAAGAACTGCTGGAATCAGGACAGGCTGGGGGGAGCTGCTGGAGAGGAGCTCTGTGGAGAAGGACCTGGGGGTGCTGGTGGGTGACAGGGTGGCCATGAGCCAGCAGTGTGCCCTGGGGCTGAGAGAGACAATGGGATCCTGGGGGCATCAGGACGAGTGTGGGCAGCAGGTCACGGGAGGGGATCCTCCCCCTCTGCTCTGCCCTGCTCAGGCCCCACCTGGAGTGTTGTGTCCAG
Source organism: Laterallus jamaicensis coturniculus (assembly GCA_022605575.1). Taxonomy (NCBI): domain Eukaryota; kingdom Metazoa; phylum Chordata; class Aves; order Gruiformes; family Rallidae; genus Laterallus; species Laterallus jamaicensis. Next base: position 2,269,180 of record JAKCOX010000025.1, on the reverse strand, counting down.
TGCTGGGCTCCCTGGGGTAAAAAGGACAGGGATCTCCTGGAGAGAGTCCAGAGGAGGCTGAGGAGATGCTGAAGGGCCTGGAGCATCTCCCCTGTGAGGAGAGGCTGAGAGAGCTGGGGCTGTTCAGCCTGGAGAGAAGAAGACTCGGGGGGGACCTGATCACTGTTTATCAATATCTTAAGTATGGGCTGCAGGGGAAATGGGCAGCCCCTTTGCAGTGTCTGTGGGGACAGGACAAGGGGCAATGGCTGCAAGTCAGAGCAGAGGAAGAACTTTTCCCCAGTGAGGGTGCCAGAGCCCTGGGACAGGCTGCCCAGGGGGTGTGGAGTCTCCTTCTCTGGAGAGATTCCAGCCCCGTCTGGACACCGACCTGTGCAGTATGAGCTGGGGAGCTGCTTTGGCAGGGGGTTGGACCCCAGGAGCTCTCCAGGTCCCTTCCAACCCCCACAACTCTGTGATTCTGTGGTACTACTACTCCAGAGTTTCATGGTATGAAAGATTTTGGTTAAAACCAACCCAACATTTAAATTCTATTTTACAATGAGGTGACTTTCTCAAGAGCCAGTTTATTGTAAATCAAACAGAAGATTGGATTTCAGGGAGAAATATTTATATTCTATGTTCAAGTGAGCAATGAGCTGTCATAAAGAAAATCATAGTGTATTTTCTGGGCTGAAGTCAGGAATCATTCACTGCTGGTTTCCCAGTTATCAATAGCAGCATGTGGTAGAAACCATTAAAACTTTCATGGGCTGCACACAAGTTTCCCCTTGAAAGCCTGGGTTTGCTGGTGCAATGTATTTATGTATTGGATGCAACCTAAGAGAGAGGTTTGTTGCTTAACCTTCTTAAGTGAAATGCCACCTAATCTTTAAAAAAATAAATGGTGTCTTAGCATGTGCAGTGAGTGCTACTGGTTAATGGGAGCTGCTGGGATAGCACTGAGGGGCAGTGAGTTACACCAGTGAACAGAGCCATGGGCCACAGTGATATCTGGGAGTTACTAGTACTCTTCAGCAGGAAAAAACCCTCTTGAAATAGCTTCAGAAACTGCATTCCCTGGAGGGACTCTGGCTGGAGACATCTGTATGTTCACTGTGGGAGCATATAACAATGCAACAATCATTTTCTTTCACTTGTCTCTTGTTATTTGGAAACATTTCCTAATGACTATCTCCCTAGAAAAGCCTCATGCTTCTGTTTTGCCCCCTTTAGTCCACAGTCTTAATATTCTCTTTCAAACAGCTTGCACTAGCAATCCTTCCAGCCTCATTCCATTCCTACCCCTGCTTTAGGTTTTCTTACTGAAACTGGCAAGACCAGAGCAAGTATCATTCTTTCTACTGGAACTGAATCTTCATTTCAAGTGACCCAAATTAGAATCAAGGTATGTAGTTCCTCTGTGCTTTTCAAGTAGAAGGCTTGGGGGTGGTTTTTTCCCTAATGGTGGAGCTGAGAGAGACTTTGGGGTTGTTTTTGGGGTTGGGGCTGCTTTTTTTCCCTGTGAACTGAAGCTTTGGCTTAGTCATGCCATAGTTTTGAGGTTTTACTTTTATGTAAGTCACAGGGAAATTAAGGAAACAAAGGTCTTACATTTTTTTGGGGTACCACAAGCATGTAGTAAAGACATTTTCTGTTGGTTTTATCTGTATCTTGTAATATATGTTAAGCCTTAGGTGTGTGGTTTTTGTCTGAAGAGTATGGATTTATTTGTAGGGTTATATACCTTATACTTCTAATAAATTTTCAACTCTGAATAGGAGATTTCAAGACACATAGGATGTGAGTTCAATAAGTTTGCAGGTGACACCAGTTTGGGGGGGAAGTGTTGATGTCCTGGAGGGTAAGAGGGCTCTTCAGAGGGACCTGGACACATTGAATCAATGGGCAGCAGCCAATGGGATGAAGTTCAACATGGCAAAGTGTTGGGTCCTGCGCTTTGGTCATAACAACCACAGGCAGCACTACAGGCTGGAGAGCTGCACAGAGGAAAAGGATCTGGGGGTGTTGGTTGACATTCACCTGAACATAAGCCAGCAGTGTGCCTGGGTGGCCAAGAAGGCCAACAGCATCTTGGCTTGTGTCAGGAATAGCTTAGCCAACAGGACCAGGGAGGTGATCATCACCCTGTGCTCAGCTCTGGTGACAACACACCTCAAATACTGTGTTGAGGCTTGGGCCCTTCACTCCAAGAAAGACATCAAGGCCCTGGAGCATGTCCAGAGAAGGGCAACAAAGCTGGTCAAGGGTCTGCAACACAAGTCTTACAGGGAGCAGTTGGAACTGGGGCTGTTCAGCCTGGAGAAGAGGAGGCTCAGATTGCTCTCTACAACTGCCTGAAAGGAGGATGTGCTGAGGTGGTGGTTAGCCCCTCCTTGCAGATAAGTAGTGATGGAACAAGAGAGAATGGCTGCAAGTTGGGACAGGGGAGGTTCAGGTTAGAAATTAGGAGAAATTTCTTCTCAAAAAGAGCAGTTGGGCATTGGAATTGGTTGCCCAGGGAGGTGGTGGAGTCACCATCCCTTGGGGCTTTCAAGGAAAGCCTGGATGAGGTACTTGGGGACATGGGTTAGTAGGTAATATTGGTGGTAGAGGGACAGTTGGACTAGATGATCTTGGAGGTGTTTTCCAACCTTAGTGATTCTGTGATGAAATGTAGGGTCTTTCAGATTCTTTTAAGAGAATTTCAGTGTCATTTGAACACCTGGTATGACTTGTGTCTGGATTAAAAGCCAGTACTTGTGCTGAAATGTTACAGCCAGGTCAACACTTTGGTGACATTTCTGCAGTCAGATGTACTGAGGCAAAGCTGTAGTTTAATTCCTGCTTATTTCAGTGTCAAAGAGTCAATGGGTGAACTCCCACCAGGTAGATTCTAACTGGAGCTGGAGAGGCACCTGAGCTGTCTGCAGTGTAGTGACACTGAGCCAGGAGCTTTAGTTCTGTTTCTTTATTAAAAATAAAAAGTATACAAAATTAGAATGATAATTATGTGGATCTCTAGTGAATGTTGGGGTGCTAGTGGGGTGATAAATGCAGCAAATAGATGTGGGGCTGTTGGAGAGGGGTCAGAGGAGCCACGGAGATGCTCAGAGGGCTGGAGCAGCTGCCCTACAAAGAGAGGCTGAGGGAGCTGGGCTGGGTCAGCCTGGAGAAGAGAAGGCTGTGGGGGGACCTCATTGCAGCCTGCCAGTCCCTGAAGGGAGCATAGGAACAGGAGGGGAATCAGCTTGTTCAAAGGACAGACACTGGCAGGACAAGGGGGATGGATTAAAGCTGAAGGAAGGAAGGGTTAGATTGGATATTGGGGGAAGTTCTTTGCAGAGAGAGTGGTGAGGGGCTGGAACAGGCTGCCCAGAGAGGGGGTGGGTGCCCCGTGTCTGGAGGTGTTCAAGGCCAGGTTGGATGGGGCCCTGGGCAACCTTGTGTAGCTCCAGGCCTGAGGTTGGTGTCCCTGCCTGTGGCAGGGGGGTTGAAGCTCTGTGACCCTTGGGGTCCCTTCCAACCCACACCATGCTATGGTTCAAATAGTATCTGTGTCCATGCTCTTGGTTCAGTGGATTAAAGTTTTCCTAACACTTGTTGAAATGAATTTCACTTTTCTGCCCCATCCAGAGACTGGGTTTGTCAATAATTAGTAGCTTTCTACAACTTTTTAATTTGGGAAAGTAAGACCTTTATTTTATGGTCAACTTTTTCATACATTGCTCTGGATTTGCTCTTCTAGGTCCGAAGAGGTGCCATCGGGGCTCAGTGTGGACTGGTCTTTGCTTATAATAGTCCCTCAGAAAAGTTCCATGCAGAGGAGCATTTCAAAAGATTTGAAAGCTATGACAAGTGGAAGCTGCAGGAGTTCAAACAATTCTTAAAAAACAGGTATTCTTGGTTTTATTTCTTTTTTTGTAATTAATCCATGGAAAATGAATGTTAGATCTTTTTGCAATGTCACTTGAACTATTGAGAATTATTTCATATGACTTAAAAATATGCAGCACTTCATTGGTACTTCTTTGATTTTAATAAACCTCAATGTGATTCCAGAAGAATCCCAGCCATAGATCCAGCCTGGGAGAAGAGCTGCTGGAGAGCAGCCCTGTGAGAAGGAACTGGGGATTCTGGGGGATGAGAAACTGACCATGAGCCAGCAGTGGCTCTGGCAGCTCACAAGGCCAATGGGATCCTGGGCTCCATCAGCAGAGGGGTGGCAGCAGGGACAGGGAGGGGATTGTCCCTCTCTGCTCTGCCCTCCTCAGGCCCCAGCTGGATCCTGTGTCCAGAGCTGGGGCCCAATACAAGAAAGATGTGGGGCTGTTGGAGAGGGGTCAGAGGAGCCACGGAGGAGCCAGCTCAGAGGGCTGGAGCAGCTGCCCTACAAAGAGAGGCTGAGGGAGCTGGGCTGGGTCAGCCTGGAGAAGAGAAGGCTGTGGGGGGACCTCATTGCAGCCTGCCAGTCCCTGAAGGGAGCAGAGGAACAGGAGGGGAATCAGCTTGTTAAAGGACAGACACTGGCAGGACAAGGGGGATGGATTAAAGCTAAAGGAAGGAAGGGTTAGATTGGATATTAGGGGGAAGTTCTTTGCAGAGAGAGTGGTGAGGGGCTGGACCAGGCTGCCCAGAGAGGGGGTGGGTGCCCCGTCCCTGGGGGTGTTCAAGGCCAGGTTGGATGGGGCCCTGGGCAACCTTGTGTAGCTCCAGGCCTGAGGTTGGTGTCCCTGCCTGTGGCAGGGGGTTGGAGCTCCAACCAAGGTTGATCCTTGGGGTCCCTTCCAACCCAGACCTGTCTATGATTCTCATCCACCATCACCCCCAAGCCCTTCTCTGCAGGGTTGTTCTCTATCCCAGCCTGTATTGATGACTCGATCCAGGTGCAGGACCTTGCTCTTACCCGTGTTGAAACTCATGAGGTTCACATGGACTCACATCTCCAGCTTGTCCAGGTCCCTCTGGGTGACATCTGGGTGATTGTGGTAGGATATCATCAGCTTTAAAGTTTCTTTAAACTCTTTCTTTACAAAGCTTGTTACATTCTTCTATGCACAGAACCAGTTGTTTGAGTGATGATTTGGGAGATGATGATCCTATTGGCTGGTTTGAAGTGGAAGAAGAATGGGATGAAATTGATGTCAAAATGCAGCAATGCAGAATTTCCCAGGTAAGAAACAATGAAAATCTATTGTTCCAGTCAGAGTGAGCAGAGGCTTGTGTCTGCTCTGTGGTAATGCCACTTGACATACACATAACAACTTCATTTGTGTGTGCAAGAACTTTTCCAGTTACAGGTAAAAATCAGTGGGTTTCTAGTAAGTGAAAGACTTGACTTTTTTCTTCTTTTGAGTTTTATTCTTCTCCTGTGTATGTACACAGATAGACAGCTGTAGTTACATGGTGCTTCAGGGTAGAATTTAAAGCCAAATTATGTGGTAAATGCTCAGAGTACTGGTCCTACCATGAAGAAGTATTTCTAGATAGTATCCTATCACAGCATGGCATGGGGTGGAAGGGACCCCAAGGATCACAGAGCCCAGGTTTTGTACTTCAGATTTGAGAGGGGTTGACAGAGAATAAGGCTTCCCCACTCCTGCAGTCTCTTCACATAGGTGCATTCCTGTCTTTTAAAAGCCCAATCTGTGCTAACTTTTAAAACCAACCCTTGTGCTGTGTTTGTATCTTTCTAGTACTTGATGATCAAGTTCTTGTGCACAAGACAAGACACAGCAGAGCGCCTGGGAGTTCAAGGGCTGAGTGTTCTGGGCTACCTGCGGCCCCTGCGGGACGAGCCCAACAGGAGCATGAACTGTTTGCAGTGCAGGAAAACCAGTGATGATACTGTTTGTGGCACAACTCTTCTCCTAAAGACTCTTCACTTCATCCAGCAGTTGGCACAGGACCTGGTACTTTTCCAACTTGGTTCTTTCTAGCATTCTAAATAGATGTTTAAAAGCAATGAGGCTATGCCAACAGGAATTGTGAATGGGTAGAGAAGTCTTGCTACTAGTGCTAGTAACTGTTAAAGCCACATCATGGAGCAAAAAAGTGGTTTCTGCAAAATAGCATTCAGCATATATTTACTGAAGTTGATGAGAAATATGCTCACTTTGGGTCTGGAAGAGAGTTTGGAACTGTTTTTCAGCATCATGTTAACAACAATGGGTGAAGTACATCCACCAGAAGGATGCTGTTGGTAATAGAGCTGTTTCTGAAGCAAGCACAGGGGAAAGTGCTTAAGGAGATAGCTGGAGGAGTTGTATAGATTAAAGCATACTCTTTTTAAATCTGAAGTAATTATGTAAATATCCCAGGTGAGATGTATGCAGCTAAGAGAGACAGCTGGTGTGGGCTGATGTATGTCAGCATGTCGTTCTGATATTCTGAGGGCACATGTCAAAACCAAGTGGTGTTCATACAGCACCTGTGCCTTTTCAGCTTTGGTTCTGAGCCATGGCAGTCTCCTTTTGGCCATTGCATACCTTAAGTCATAGAATCAGATTAGTCAAATTTAATGAAGAGGTAGAGGTTGTAAAGTCGCTTGGAGATGTCTAGTCCTCTGTATCTGTCTTCCACCACCAAAGAGGAGAGTGAATCCTTAGTGGCTCTGTAGAGGGGAAGTTTCAGCTTGAGCTGCCACGTTGAGACACTGAAAGAACTGATACTGGAATTCTTGTCAGCAGCAAATTTACAGGAAACTAGGCTGCTTTAAGCCCAGCACTCAGGGATTTACTTTTCAGCAATGTATTCTGTATAGAGCTGACTTTCCAATCCTGCATTTCTTTGCCTTTTTAAGGTCCAACAGAAGGAGAGTGGATTAAAATACAAGGCATTTTTAGATTTCACAGGCCTTGATTTGCAGCTCTTCTGGAATTTTTACAGTAAGCTTCACCAAAAGTAAGTCACTTCTTTACAGTGTGATGAAGCACTGATCTCTGTGTGTATGTAGAAATGAAGTATGTTTAGTTTAGTTACAGCAGTTTCTTCTTCCTACACTACATCACCTACACAAATAACATGGTCTTACTGCTGTCATGTATGTTTTTAACTCTAAAGTTATGTAGAAGCTTGACATGTAGATTAATTTAGCTGGTAGATAGATATAGGGTTTTTTTGGCTATGTGCTGTCTACTCAGTGTTTTTTATCTGAGACAGTGACTTTAGGAGCATTATTTGTTTGATGCAAAAGAACTGCTTTTCTAGCTTCTCCTTCTCTGTTTTCTGACTTCTTTTTTACAGCCCAAGGGAAGAATGCATCTTGGCTCAAACACTGCTACTGCAGCTTCTTCAGAGCTGCTTCTCTGTACTTGTTTGCAACAGTAAAACTGCTAAACCTCAAGAAACTTCTCAGAGCAAAGCATCTGGTCACACAGAAGCAGCAGAAGAGCTTTATAGACATTTGTGTGAAGGTGATTTATAACAAATATATTCTCTGTTTTGTCTGTTCTGGTTTCTAAGTGTGTTTATGATAGCTACAATTTGGGGAAAGATATGTAATCCTAGAAGCCAAGTCAGTTCCTGTTCCTCTGTTTCTCTTTCAGGTCAGTGTGTGGTAATTAGTCTGTCACAGTGAAACTTCCCTTGACCCTGTGAACTGGTTTTTTAGGCTTTCCCACAACATGTGGTCTGCAAACACCTGCTCTAAAAAAAGCCTTTTAGAATGTGTCACCTGCTTGAACAGCAGGGAATGTGATTCTCTAACATTACTGGGGCTTGTTTATTTCTGATACTTCATATAAATGTCAACGGTCTTAGAAGGAGCCTGGAAGGTGTATAGAACCACAGGGAAGATTCTGCAGCCAGTGAAGAGAATGGGAATTACATGTTGGATTTAATTGGAAGCAGTGTGGTACCCTCTTTATTAAAGTATAACTTTTCTGTTGCCTAACCATCTCCTGGAATGCAATATAAACCAGTATGTCTAGAATCTATCAACACCTTGAAAACCTTTCTTGCCTTTGATGGTTTTTAAGTCTTAATTTCCTAGAATGAATTTACACAATCCATATGTTCTTAGGAAAAAACCTTTCTTGCTGGAAGTCAGAAAGCTTCTCATTTTCTGTGTGTGTAGAATGGGATTGCAAGGGCTTGAAGCTGTGTGAAATGCCATGTTTAATTTAGCTGTGCCTCTAACACCTTAGGTGGAGCATTAATTTGAACTTGTCATTTTGTCTCCTTTTTCTATGAGCAGTGGTGGATATGGGGGACAGTAACTTGATGCCAATGAAGATGCTAAAAGAGGAAGTTAAGAACACCTTACTCAGTGGAGCAGCAGTCTTTTTCCCAGACAGACAGACCAGGAGACACCAGCTCTTCACCATGATGGTAAACCACTAAATGAGAAGTTGATTGTTTAGTACCTGCTTTCTTTATGCAGAAATGAGGACAAATCTGAGTTCTTGTTGTCAAAGAATGTATACTTTGCCCAAATAAAGTAACTACACTTTTTCTTTGCCACTTTTTACCCTTCCCCTTCTCTCTCTCTCTGCAGCTAGCCCCAAGAAGGATGAGCTAACCCTGCCTTCCTTACCAAAAATGAATAGTAGAGAGCAGAAATTAAAATCCTTCCTCACAGAGGAGGGAAACAGAACATATCATAAAAATAAATCTTTTTCCTTTTTCTAGAAAAACATCACAGAGCAAGAACACAAGCAATCTGTACATCTTGCCTTCAGATCCTTGTGTACCCACTTCAGGTAAGGGGTCCTGAAATGTAATGGAAAAGACATGTCTGATACCCTTTCTCTGTTAAGTTCATATATAATCCTTTTGAGAAATGTTATTCCCTCAGAAAATAATTCTCCAAATAATCAACTGATTTTACCTATTATGAAGGAGAATACTACTACATAACATGTTTATTAACTGCAGAGCTATATAAAAAATTGTCTAAGGTTGGTGCTGAAATCCCAGTATATTGGTCTCAGGTTTCTCCTAGGCTGTCTTCCAATTTTTTAAGTGATGGATTGTCCATGGTTGTGGTTGGTATTGATTTAATCAGTCTGCAGCCATTGGAACCCAAACTTTAGATTTTCACAGTAATAATGCAGAAGGATCTCTACAGATTTGTCACAAGGATAACTAAATCAGTGCTTTTAGAACTTCTCTACTTGTTGGTTAGTAAGATCTTTGCTTTGTAGTGATCAAGATCCAGGTGGACTCCTGTTATTACCAGAGAAAGGAGTGTCTGCAGACTTGGACATAAGTGAAGTGCTGTCAGTCATGGATACTCTTCTGCTAGTGGCAGCAAGAGAGGTAACTGCCTTTGTACCCTTCCTGCTTCCTTGCTGTGATTTTTGTGTGCATTCAAACACAAGCTGTGTGCCCAAGATGTATGCTAAAGAACTGGCTTCCCTGTCCTTCTGGATAAAGCTATTAATGGCTTTTCAAGTCTGTAGCATTAGGTTTTTGAACAGGAAGGTCGTGCCTCACCCATCTGGGGACTTTCTATGCTGGGGTGACAGCATCAGTAGATAAAAGGAAGGTGACCGATGGCATCTACCTGGACTGTGCAAGGCCCACCACATCCTTATCTCTAAACTGGAGAGATGTGGATTTGATGGGTGGACCATCCAGTGGATAAGAAACTGGTTAACAGACAATAGCCAAAGGGTGGTGGTCAATGGGTCTGTTTCCAGGTGGAGGCCGGTGACAAGCGGTGTCCCCCAGAGGTCTGTCTGGGGACTGGTTCTCTATAACATCTTTATTAGTGACAGGGGTGATGGGATTGCATGCTCCCTCAACAAGTTTGGGATGACCCCAAGCTGAGTGGTGTGGTCGACACTCTAGAAGGAAAGGAGCCATCCAGAGGGATCTTGTCAGGCTGGAAAAATGGGCCTGGGGGAACCTAATGAGGTTCAGCACTGCCAAGTGTCAGAGGTTGCACTTGGGCCAGAAGAATCCCAGCCACAGATACAGCCTGGGAGAAGAGCTGCTGGAGAGCAGCCCTGTGAGAAGGACCTGGGGATTCTGGGAGATGAGAGACTGAACATGAGCCAGCAGTGGCTCTGGCAGCTCACAAGGCCAAGGGGATCCTGGGCTCCATCAGCAGAGGGGTGGCAGCAGGGACAGGGAGGGGATTGTCCCTCTCTGCTCTGCCCTCCTGAGGCCCCAGCTGGATCCTGTGTCCAGAGCTGGGGCCCAATACAAGAAAGATGTGGGGCTGTTGGAGAGGGGTCAGAGGAGCCACGGAGATGCTCAGAGGGCTGGAGCAGCTGCCCTACAAAGAGAGGCTGAGGGAGCTGGGCTGGGTCAGCCTGGAGAAGAGAAGGCTGTGGGGGGACCTCATTGCAGCCTGCCAGTCCCTGAAGGGAGCAGAGGAACAGGAGGGGAATCAGCTTGTTCAAAGGACAGACACTGGCAGGACAAGGGGGATGGATTAAAGCTAAAGGAAGGAAGGGTTAGATTGGATATTAGGGGGAAGTTCTTTGCAGAGAGAGTGGTGAGGGGCTGGAACAGGCTGCCCAGAGAGGGGGTGGGTGCCCCGTCCCTGGGGGTGTTGAAGGCCAGGTTGGATGGGGCCCTGGGCAACCTTGTGTAGCTCCAGGCCTGAGGTTGGTGTCCCTGCCTGTGGCAGGGGGTTGGAGCTCTGGGATCCCTGGGGTCCCTCCCAACCCATGCCATGCTAGGATTCTATGGTTTTCCTTTAAGCATTAACATTTCATAGTAGTAGAGTAAGCAGTGTGTAAAATTTGGTATAATTCTGTAGTGTTGACAAGACTGCATGGCACCCTATCAACATGAGGACACAGAAGTAATCATCCCATACTGAGGAGAAGTTAGAATTGGTCATGCCTCTAGAGGAGGGGTAAATTCAGGAGGGTCATTTCCATATGTAGAAAAAAATATCCTGACAGTGTTAAGTGACTCACACATAGCTATTCCTGGTTAAAACTGATGTATCCAAACAAACTGGGTGCCTCAGGGTGTCATAGCTGCTTGTCAGCTCATCTTTTTTGTGGGGTGAGTGGGATGATGATGTCCATCACAGTTTGGTACCTATTGTGTGTGATTCTGCAGCAGCAGAGGATATCCTGTTGTTCCATTCTTTGTTTTTCAGTGTGAGATGATGATGCTGGATGTTGCACAGCAGGAGAGCGGCATGGTCTTATCTTCCTTATTCTGGTCTGTTCAGGGTAGCCTACTGTCATGGTGCTACCTGCAACTTAAGGGTAGTGATAATTCAGCCAAGGACCTTGCTGTAGAAATACTTAAAAACTGTAAGTGCTGGGATTGAATATGCCATTAAGTCTGGTGTAATATAGGAGTTTAAAATGGGACTTTTTAATTGAAGTTAACACAGGTTCACCAGTGGTTGCCTTAGGGGTACTTGTAACTGTCAGTAGCACTTCTGATTTCTCTAGGAAGGAATTTTTTAGGCATGTCAAGCAACTAAGACTTTCAGCCATACTGATAACTTTGTTGGGAGAATCTTGGAAAATATTTTAGGAAGTTTTGGGGGTCAAAGACTGAGACAACCCAAAACAACCAACCCAGACAACAAACAGTTACCAACTTTCACTTGAACTCTTTGGTTCCTTTACATGGCTCTTATTTTGGTAAGCCTCTATGTGGTGATAGGGATCTTCTTAGATGTTTGTGATAACAAGAAGGAAGGAGCTTAAGAAGCTGAAGAGTTTTTGCTACAGTGGTTGGGTATTTTTAATGCAGCAGCTCAGCATTGAGCAGCTAATCGGGCCAGGTGTTTAATGAATATATGTAGTTATTTAAAATTAGTTCATATTTGTGTAGAAATAAGTTTGTTGTGTTCCTGTCTTATATTTAAATAGCTAAAAATGACTAGCCTGACTTGTTCCTTAAGCTGCATTTCTTAGTTGTGATGGGAGTTTGCTGGATGCTGATTGTTGGAACAATCTTGGGGTGTTGGGTTAAATTACTCATCACTCATATTTTTAAATTATAAAAAAAAAATATTGTTGATAAGCATGACTTGTTCCCACAATAATAATATCACAGAGATCTTCTCAGCTGTTTTGAGTGTCACTTGGGGCAGCAGATGCCTTTCCTGCTGCCTTATGCACATCCCCCACGCGCTTAAGTGTTTGATAAAGCAGGTTGTGGTAGCAAATCCTTGAGGTGGTTATTAAGGATTTTTTTTCTCTTTAGATGTGGGCCAGTTCCTGTCAAATATCAGAACGATTTTGCAGTCACTTTTATCTCAATATAGTGGCAAAACAATAGTAGAAAAAATAAGTAACTCTGTCTTTGCTATGGCAACTCGTCAGCTGGTAAGTGAATGTTGGGACTTGGTACTATTCCTGGGTGGCTGTGGTGATGTGCTGCTTCATGGGACCTGTGCTTTCTCCTAGGTCATCTTCTTGTTGGAGTTTTGCACTTTAGACATTCCATACTCTACTCTGCTACAGGGATTCAGCACTTTGATAGAACCATTGAAAAGCCTGTGTAGCGAGCCTCATAAGGTAACTAAAGATACAGGCACCAAGTCCAGCCACATTGTTTGAAAGGAGCTGGGAGGCTTCTAAAAGCATGGGATGTGTACCAAAATGTTCAGTGAAGAACCAGAAATACATCTGTACTGATATGGAAGAGGAGCAGTATGGTCAGAAGGTGCAACTGGAGTGAGGCTGCCCAGAGAAGTAGTGGATGCCCAATCCCTGGGGGTGTTCAAGGCCAGGTTGGATGGGGCCCTGGGCAACCTTGTGTAGCTCCAGGCCTGAGGTTGGTGTCCCTGCCTGTGGCAGGGGGTTGGAGCTCTGTGACCCTTGGGGTCCCTCCCAACCCAGAGCAGTCTGGGGCTCTGTGATTCAGTGGAGCACTATTACTCTCTGGGGTTTGGTAGGGATCAGACCCTTCAGTGGAGCACTATTACTCTCTGGGGTTTGGTAGGGATCAGACCCTTCTTGTAGCAATGTGCTCCTGAACCATTCCCCTGTACGAACAACCTGAGAGAGCAGCACGTGGAGCTAACTGAAATCACTTTGTGTGGAAGTTACTCAGATTGAAATGAATTGGTCATCTGTATCTGGGGGTAAATGGAATCCCAGTTCAGTGTCAGTAAGCTAATGGAGGAGAAAAGTTCTCACTGAACATCCTACTGATGTTGAAGGCCAGGTTGGATGGGGCCCTGGGCAACCTTGTGTAGCTCCAGGCCTGAGGTTGGTGTCCCTGCCTGTGGCAGGGGGGTTGGAGCTCTGTGACCCTTGGGGTCCCTTCCAACCCATGCCATGCTATGATCTAGAAGGCAGATGGGAAGGAGGGATTTTTGAGGGTGAAGAGGAAAATAAAAATAATATGTGCTTAACATTTTTAGCTTCATTGCTTGTGCTGATGTAAATAAAGCCTGTGTGTCAATGTTTAAATCTCTGCTAATCATCCAGACTCTTTTTCTGTGATGATTTGAGACCTGAAGGCATTTTTAGGGGGAGACTGTCTCCTCCCCTGGTAGACTAGCTGAGTTTTGCTTGAGAAGTGCTTCCTTACCATGGTTACCAAGGGTGTCTTTATTACTAGTTTACTTGTAAATAAATGCTATAGCTTCTTAAATGTTACTTGGTATGTAACAGATGGAAAGGATAGACACAAAAATCTAGTGTGGTGACTTCTCTTTTTTAAATGTGTTTTAAATTTGTACCTCAAGAGTGTATTTCTGTTCTACAGGTGGAAATGGAAAGCTGGCAGCAGGAACAGCCTGTCGTACTGCGAACGTGGACGATGGAATCACCTCATAACTATGAAAATAACTGCCATGAGGTCTCAGTCTTCCTGTGTCATGGGGCAACTTACTTTGAGGTGGAATTTGATGAAAAATGTGAAACTGAAAGGAGGTAATCTAACCTTGTACTGTGTTAGTGTCTGCTACCTGTTTGCAGAGGGGTAATTGGTGTTTCAGTGTGTAAGGAATCCTTGCACTCCAGGCAAGCCATGTCAGCTTCTTCATTGTCCTGCTTTTAATATACAGTGTGTTATTTTGAATGACTTCTAGTGCTGCAAGCAAATGTACAGACATGCTGTTGGTATGAATCTTGTTTCCTTTGGCCTCAATCTGTTCTGTAATACTGCTGTGACCCCCACAGTTTGTGCTTGTGGTATTTATTTTGCCCTCTTTAGGCAAAACTATTGACTTGGATTCTCTTGGTAACATACCAAGCTACTGCTTGGGTAAAGCATATGCTGGATATTAAAATTAGCACACATTACCCATTCTGAAGGGTTGGGAAAGTTCTGGAGGAGCTCAGGTCTGTGTTTGCTGGGGCTGTTACATTGAGATGTGTGAAAAAGTCAGTTGAAGCAATGCAGGTGTAGTTCAGAAAGACGTGACAGGGCAGTGCAGCACTTGTGAAAGTCCCAAAGCAAAAGCTTTCCTCCCCAAACTTAACAAGTAAATTTGGAGGTAATGAATTGCAATTTTCACAGGTATGATTACCTGGAGTTTACTGATGCCAGAGGGGCAAAAACTCGTTACGATACAAAGGTTGGCACTGACAAGTGGCCTAAGGTGAGCACCTTTAAAATTCTGAACCAAGTTGTATAGCCCATCTGAGGAAACTCTTGGATTCTTGTGGAAAAACTATTGTTTAAAAGCATGTGTGCTTCCATGCACGTGTATGTGTTTATTCCCTCTCAGAGGTGGGGGGCAGGAGGTGGGGAAGAACGTCTGCAATGAGGCAAATAAAAGGAGTCAATGAGTAAAGAATCCCTCTTTGGGGCTGTTATCAAAGGAGCAGTCAGTCAAAATGAAAAGTAATCATCATGTTTAAGTGCCAGGAACTGCATGGGTGAAGCTTACTTGCTGACACTCTGCCCTCACAATATTTTACCTCATGAGCCAAGTGTAGTGTTTCCCACTGCTACACTTCAATGACACCCACTCAGATGGGATGCTTCTCTATTGTTTTATGGCTCCAACTTCTAAAGCTCAATTCTCTATGAAATCAACTCTCATTAATCCATTGAATAGAAATTTGATCTGCTTAGTGATTCTGTGAGCTAGGGAGCCTGCTTTGACAGGGGGATTGGACTCGATGATCTGGCCAGGTTGGATGGGGCCCTGTGGGGCCCTGTGTAGCCCTTACCTTTTGTAGCTCCAGGCCTGAGATTGGTGGCCTTGCCTGTGGCAGGGGGTTGGAGCTCTATGATCCTTGGGGTCCCTTCCAACCTATGTCATGCTATGATCTCTTGAGGTCCCTTCCAACCTCTACAATTCTGTGATTCTGTATTTGGGGGTTCCTCCTTCAGATAGTGGTGGGGGGGATCATTAGATCTGCTTAGTACTGAAAACCCCCCAGTTGCTGAAGGGAATACCTTACCCTGAAACGTCTTCCTGTCATGCACACTTGGCAAAATGACTGTTTTGTTGCTCTGTAGAAAGTGACCTTTAAGGCTGGCCCACGGCTGCAGTTTCTCTTTCACTCTGACAGCAGTAATAATGAGTG
Organism: Laterallus jamaicensis coturniculus; assembly: GCA_022605575.1. Lineage (NCBI taxonomy): Eukaryota > Metazoa > Chordata > Aves > Gruiformes > Rallidae > Laterallus > Laterallus jamaicensis. The sequence continues at coordinate 2,253,782 of JAKCOX010000025.1, read as the reverse complement.
GGGCTACAAGTTTTCCGTCACTGCTTACGGCCTACCAGATGTTGCTGTTTCTTGGGGCCTGGATTTACAGCTGCTGGTATCCCGGCTGATGGGGCGCTTGGCATCTCGAAGTATGGCCCTGAAATCGCTCCGAGGTGAGTGTATCTAATAGCTCCAGGAGGTGTGGTGCCCATAGCATTAGAAGATAGAAGGACCTTGTGGTGGTTTAACCCTGGTTGGAGGCCAGATGCCTGCCAAAATCAGTCTGTTACTCCCCTTCTTAGTGGGACAGGGGAGAAAATATATATCAAGAGGCTTAGGAGTCAAGATATTAAAGATCCCCAGGGAATGTAAAGTTCCTGCTGTGTTTCCTTTTTGAAGATGGAAGATTTGCTATACTGATGTTTAACACCGTTTGAGTGACCAAACAACAACCTACAACTACCTGAAGGGAGGTTGTGGAGAGGTGGGCTATGGTCTCTTCAGCCAGGGGACAGGAGATGGGACAAGGGGCAATGGGCTCAAGCTGCCCCAGGGCAGGTTTAGATTGGACATTAGGAAAAAAATTATTTACTGAAAGAGTTGTCAGGGCCTGGCACAGGCTGCCCAGGGAGGGGCTGAGTCACCTTCCCTGGGTGTGTTCAAAAAAAGGGGTAAATTGAGGTACTTAGGGATATGGTTTAGCTTAGGATGAGAATGGTTGGACTTGATCTTCAAAGGTCTTTTCCAACCTTGTGATTCTGTGTGAGTTGTGTCCATTTTTTGTGGGCTCTGTGCAGCAAGCCTGATGTTCTGTGGGATTAAAATGTCCCAGGGATCACTGATTGATCTCCTAGTCAGAAGGCATTATTAGGAAGAGATGGACACCAGAAAGCCATTTGAATTACACTTAGGAAGTAGGAAGTAGTATTAGAACTGCCCCAAATTAAGGTTGCCTAATTCCAGAAGTTAAGCACACTTAGGATTTGGCCCACTGAGGATAAGTAAAATGCAAACTGTGAGTGCCATGGAGGAGAAGACTGGGTTGTTTATTCTTTAATTTCAATACCAGAACACTTCTAGCTAGCTTCCTAAATCTGAATTCATTCACCACTTAAAAATGAAGTTGAAGAGTTCTTGCTGCAATCAGGTGGTCAGTATTTACCTTGGAAAACTAGGCAGGTACTTACCTGTGGATTTAGGGAACTAAACAAAGTGTTCTTATCACAGAATGCTTTTCTCCTTTAATTATGAGCTTCCTTACATATAGCAATTATGTCTTTTGTAGGAGAAAAGGCTTTTAAACTCTCTTGCAGGTTGTTGGGGAATTTCTACAGGTATAACTACAGCAAAACCATTTAATTTAAAGTTCTTCCATAATGTAACACACTGTCACTACAAGACAAGGTACTGATGCTGTCATTTAAAAAAGGGTACCTTGGTTTTTCACACCACACTAGAGAAACAGAAGTTAGAGAATGTTGTTCTATGACTCGTTAGTCTAGTTGCTTTACTTGTTTTAGGATTTTTTCCACCTTATTGGATGTTTAACAATCATTATTTTCATTGATCTGTACAAATGAACAGAAGTGTTTGGTTAACAGAAGTGTCTGCTCTGAATTTCTTGCAGAACTAGGTAGTGAAGCAGACTTGCCTCCTCTGAAAGTAACATCAGTTCTTAATTCTCCTCTGTGGAAACCTGTCTTCAGGCATCAGATGTGTGTTGAGGCACTTCCAGGAACCAGTCAAAGCCATGGACTGCACAGGGATAAAAAAGAGGTACTTGCCCCACTGCTTGTATGTCACTGGGATGAAATGCTGACATCCCACCTGGTTTCCTTGAGCCTTAACAAGTTGATATGGCCTTAAGCATATGCTGTAATGCTAAAGTTGTCATCGCTTGTGCTGCTTAATTTAAATACTAAGTAGGAAAGAAAGTGTTATTCTGTGCCCATTATTAGTTTCTGTTTGCACAGAATGGTTGGGAGGGACCTTCAAAGACCATCTAATTCACACCCCCCTTCTTGGGCAGGGACATCTTCCATTAGATCAGGTCTCTCAAGTGCAGCAGATATACTGCAAGTTGACTTAAGTGTAGAAAAGAGCTGCCACAATTCTTTCAGATATTATTAAAACAAAGGTTTTCTTCCATTCAATCTAGGCTTGGAGCTCTCACCAAGATGACTGCCATAACTTTCTTATCAACTTTGCCAAATCAGATCCTGCCCAGGACTTCAGTGGGCAAAAATCTGAACTTTTCAAAGGACTCACACAGGCATGTAAAAAACAGACCACAAAGACAGATACAGTTGCTGGTTCTACTATTGATCAAGCTGTGAACTCAACATTTGCTGCTATGGTGTATCTGACTCCAGAGTTATATGAGAAGCTTCAAAAATATGGTAACTCTAATATTAGACTTAATCATATCTTAATAACAAAGGCATAAAGTTTGCAGAATGCTGTCTTATAGGTCAGTTTATACACTCTAAAAAGCCTTTTTAGTGTGATAACTTTAAAAAACTCATTTAAGTAGACTAGGTAAGCCTTGTCTCTAGAGTGCTTATTTTTTATTAATAAAATGCTTCTATCTTCAGAGCTCTGCCTAAATATTAGTGACCATTAATAAGCTACTAAGCCTTGTAAGGATATACCCACAGTGGGTGGTGATGCCCTGTGGGGTTTTCTTTCAGATCAGTGTGGCTCCCAGTGATTAGAGGTTCTTATATCATTTCCCACTCTTCTCTTCTGAAAAACCAGCATAAACTTATATGAATTTTTAAACATTGAGGGGGGTGGTGTGAATTGCCTCCCAGGATGTTATACTGTGGACACTAACCTTGGTATCCTCAAAATGCTTTCTTGTTTTTAAAGAAAAGGTAATGTTTTGCTTTTAACTTGTATCATGTCCATTGTATTACACTTTCTGTATTTTCAGTAGGTAAAATGAACTTCTTGATTGACACAATCCTTCCATTAAGCTTATTGATATGTTTGAAGGATGGGATGATAAGGTCTTAGCTGACTTTTGAAAGGTTTAATTTTAAGCTTTCACTTTCTGTCCCAGTTCTGAAGCTAAACATCTTCCATTCTGAGCTGTCAAGTTAGGGGTAAAAATGATTGGCACAAAGACTGATTTGATGACTAAAGTGGTTATTGCCTGTAATCATTTTGTCTGGCTGACAATGGAATTTTCTGAGTAAGACTGAACACTGTGGTATTTGTGAGTGGATCTGATATCCATCCTACTCTTAGTTAATAGCTTCAGCTATCAATCTTGCTGGGGCAATCTAATTTCAGGACCTATGATCATCCCCTACACCATATGAAGAATGTTCAATTGGTGCTGAAAAGGAGGAGGATGGGGGGGAAAAACATTAAAAATGGGGGAATGGGAGAGGGAGAAGGAAGAACCTTGAACAGGAATGTCTTTTTCTCCACCCAGTCATTGCTGTCAGTTTTGATGGAAACTGTTTTGTCAGCTCTTTAATTTGTAAGTGATCTTGAAAATCCATTCCAGAAATTCATAGCATAAACCCAAGAGTGTGTGTGTGACTAAATACATCCAGAGAGTTAATACTAAGCATTTCTTGATCATTCTGATATCAGTTTGCATTATTAATATTTGCATGTATAGGGAGAGCTTTTATTTCCCATGGCTGCAGGCATGAATTTTGGGAAGAGATAAGACACACTCTCCTAATTTAACTTTGCAAATAGCTCTGTCAAGGTGCAGGTGGTGTATTTAAGGTGTATGAAAGCTGGCAGGGTTTATACTGTATTTGCCTTACAGGCAGAATTCCAAGTATTGAGGATGACATGAAGGGAAGGCTCTAGTATCACTTATTTAAGTACTCAAGCTGTGTAAAAATGGAGCAGTCAGTAAACAGGACTCTTCTTTCTTTCATTTCCAGTCAACAGTGGAGGCAAGGTGCCTTTGAATGATGAGTTTGCACAAGTCTATTACCTGGCTGATTCAATTAGAATATGGATGGTAAGACCACTCAGGAGGATATTTATTAATGTAATTTACCTTAATATTTTACAATGTGATGTCAAGGAGAAAGGGGGAACCATGTTTTCCTTGAGTGATTCAAGATCAACCCTTTTCACTTAGGGAAAGCATACAGTCACTTCTAGACTTTGAACTGAAACATTTAAATGCTGCCTTATACTCCTTTCCTCAGCCCCAGGTGTGTCATCATGAGTGTGCAGGACTGAATCTGACACAAAATCCATTATTTTTGTGTTATTTTTTTCAACAGGAGTGCGTGGTGTTAGTTAGGAAGATTCTTACGTAGCAGTTGGAGCTCTTTTGAGGTATAGCATAGAAAGAAATCTGCCTTAAACATCATTCTCAGAGTCATGCCCTGCTAACAGAAAAGGAAATAACTGCTGCTTTGACAAACAAGTAACTTCCTTCAGCTCAGAGTATGTTTTTTTTTTTTGCATGTAACTTTCCTTGAAACATAAGCCTCGTGTCAAGAGCTGGTGTCATCAGCTCACAACTTGGTGAGAGATGTCTGTGTCATCACCTGTGGCTGCAGAGAGCCAAAATGCACTTAGACTTCACTAGTCTGCAGGATGTTGTAAATGTGAACAGCTCTGCAGCCTTTGAGAACAGCTCGTTTGCTCTGTGGCCCATTCTTCTGCTACTCTTAATGAGCCCATCAGATGTGGGCCACACAAATTAACTGTTCTGGTAACTTGTGACCCCCCTCCCTTCTCTTTCCTGCCTGAAAGAATCCCTGGCAGCCTGATCCACTAGAAATGCAGTGAGTGCAGGTACATGTACCCATTGTACCCATTGGGTGTCAGGTGCTGCCTGCATCTGACAGCACTCACTAGGTAGATGACACAATGCTTTTGGAGAACCTTACCTCACCACTGGATATATATATCTCTTCCTGAGCAGTGAGACTAAAGAGGAAACCACCTTTTTCAGGGAAGGAAGGCTGATGCAGATTCAGTCACAAGACAGGGGAAGGGTCTCAGCCTACACATCGTGAGCATCTCAGTATGAGGCTGTGTTATCTACTCTGACAGCTTAGGTACCACTCGTTCAGAGTGCTGCGTGCTTTGTTCTGCAGTAGGGAATAGTGTATACTGTCATCTGTTCTTGATAGGAAATTAATAGGCTGCAGTCTCCATGTACTGCCTTGCTGTGTATACAAGGAGGGTCATATTTTAACTATTTTAACATCCTGTCTACAGTTGGAAATGAAGCAGAAATCCCTAATGAGGGGAAATGATACTGAGGAGAAGCAGAACCCAGACGCGTGTGAGGTGAACCCAGAAACTCTGGGTAAGTGTTGCCTTTCCAAATGCATGAGCATGCCAGGCTGTCCAGTTCAGCACTGCCTTGTAAATCCTACACATTTATATTTGCTGCAAGAGGTAAGGTAGCAACTGGAGTTCCTTTTTCATACCCTATGAGATAAAGAAGTGTATATTACATGAAATCGTTGGGATTGTGTTCTGCTAGTCTCTGTAGAAAACAGTGTGTAAGAAAAGTTCTACAGGGAATGTTCTGCCACTTGGGTCACCTGGATCTGAACTTAGGTTCATCTGGTTTTGTAGATACTCATTAACACAATTAACTGATGTTAGAATAGCAGCTGACTTATTGGAATAAAAATGTGTTCTCATTGACTGCTGTATGTTTCATACACTTCAGTGTGATTATTCAAAATGAACATTTGGAAATGTAGAATTAAGTAACTGATAGCATCATGATTAACATGAGAAAAAGGTATTGTCTAGCTGTCTTGACTCAGAAGGATGTAAGATCAATCACTTTCTTCCTAAGAAAGATGATAGCAAGTCTGGTGTTCTGTTGTCAAGATTTTAACTTCCAGTTTTTATGCTGCAGCAAAACTCTGTATGCAGAAGAGCCTTTTGCTTCTCAATTTTTTGCCCACAAGAGCAAAACAGAAAGATTCTGCTTCAGGCAGTTTGGAAGCCCTAGACATTGATGATCTCCAACAGGATGTCAGTGATAAATGCCAAAGAAAAGATTCTGTTGTGGACACAGCCTTCCAGGCAGCACACTCGTCTTCCAATGGAGGAACTCACCCTGTTTCAAAAGAGGGGGTGCAAATGACACAGAGTGAGACAAGGATTAAACAAGTTCCAGACCCCCTCCAAACAGAAGAAGCATCTGCATTTCATAGTAAGCCTGTTGAGAATACAGCTTCACAGCAAGAGGATACATCATCATCATCTCCTTCCACTCCGACACGGAAATCTCAGTTCAGCCGTGGAAGACTAAGGCTGCTGTCCTTCAGATCAACAGAAGAGCCAAGGGCTGTGCCTACTGTGAAGGAGAAATACCCTATCTTGAAAAACATATTAGACTTTATTAAGGATCAATCACTTTCTCATGAAAGGTAAGCAAATTGATAAATGCCATCAATTATAAAATACAGAAAGATGTGGTCTGCTCCTCTGCAGGTGGAAGAAAACATATTTTAGCTGCAAGATGGTATTGAAAAGCATTTTGTGTGTGACTAGTCAGATTCATGTGCCAAACTTGGGATTATTCCCAGCCATGCAGGGGTTCAGAGAAAGTGCTGTTTCTTTTCAGTCCCTTCTATCATGTAGAACTTCAGAATGCAAAAAACCCCAATTACTTGGGTTTTACTACAAGACTTAATGTCTTGCTTCCTGACATAGAATCATAGGATGGCATGGGTTGGAAGGAACCCCAAGGGTCACAGAGCTCCAACCCCCTGCCACAGGCAGGGACACCAACCTCAGGCCTGGAGCTACACAAGGTTGCCCAGGGCCCCATCCAACCTGGCCTTGAACACCCCCAGACACGGGGCACCCACCCCCTCTCTGGGCAGCCCCTTCCAGCCCCTCACCACTCTCTCTGCAAAGAACTTCCCCCTAATATCCAATCTAACCCTTCCTTCCTTTAGCTTTAATCCATCCCCCTTGTCCTGCCAGTGTCTGTCCTTTGAACAAGCTGATTCCCCTCCTGTTCCTCTGCTCCCTTCAGGGACTGGCAGGCTGCACTGAGGTCCCCCCACAGCCTTCTCTTCTCCAGGCTGACCCAGCCCAGCTCCCTCAGCCTCTCTTTGTAGGGCAGCTGCTCCAGCCCTCTGAGCATCTCCGTGGCTCCTCTGACCCCTCTCCAACAGCCCCACATCTTTCTTGTATTGGGGCCCAGCTCTGGACACAGGATCCAGCTGGGGCCTCAGGAGGGCAGAGCAGAGAGGGACAATCCCCTCCCTGTCCCTGCTGCCACCCTTCTGCTGATGGAGCTCAGTCTGTTTGCAGTGGCACTTCCCTGTTTTCTGCAGTGAAGACATGGTACATCAGGACTCACAATTCCCAATACCAAATACAGAATAGTTACATCTCACTAAATAAACTGGCATTCTGAAAATGCAAATTAAAAGAGAGATTTCTGATTCTCACCTTGCCCAGTTTAGGCTTTAAAACTTGGACTGGTGCTGGAAGTGCTGTATTCTGTTTGAGGCTTTATCCATCATTCCAACTGTAATATACCACTGCTGAAATAAAGCTGAAAATTTAGATCCCAATCTCTTCTCTAATTAGTCAGGCACTTCTTGAGCTGGGATTTATTTGGTTTATTTTAAGCACTATGATTTAAAGTCCTCATAAATGTGGTTTTTTTGCTGCTTTTAGTGTTTTAAAGGTTCTTGCTTTGAGAAAATCCCAAGGGCAAAGCATCATGGAAGTGCTGAAGACAATCCGCCAGTGCTTGGACTCACTTGGGCAGCCACACTGCTTTCACCCACCATGTGTACTATTTCTCTTAGAACTTCTAGCCTGTCAGAAAGATTTTACAAAGTAAGTAGTTCTATAGACAACTCTTCAGCCATTGGATTGAATGTATCTTACTTCTTGGGTTCTCCTATTCTTGTCTATTGAAAGTAGTAAAGACTTGCTGGGTTTTGATCCACATGGATAATAAAAATATGATGTGAGGATAGGATATCTTGCATGCTTCACTTAAAAGATCTTTTACATGAGACTTAGTGGTACAGCTGTTTGTGCTGGTAGGGATCACACAGTGGACTCACAGGATGGGTACCTTGAAACACCTTTACAGTTCCAGTCAGAACCAAAGTGACTCATAAAGATTGTAGTTTGATTGCCTTAGTTAAACTTCCTGCCTAATCACCGGGTGTTAGGGGGTGGAAGGGACCTTGAATGATCATCTAGCCCCACACCCTTGTCAGAGCAGGGTCACATAGAGTAGGTGGCACAGGAATGCCTCCAGAGGAGACTCCACAACCTCTCTAGGCAGTCTCAGTGCTCTGTTACCCTCACAGTGTAAACATTTTTCCTTCTGTTCACATGGGACCTGCTTTGCTCCAGCACCCATTCCCCCTTGCCCTAGCACTGGGTATCACTGAGAAGATCCTGGCTCATCCACAGATGGTGTTTTAATCAAAACTGATGTAGTTCTGCTTGTAGGGAGTGCTCAGAAAATTCCCTGTTTGTAAAGTTTGCACAAAGTTTGCTGCCTAAAATGTTCCAGTGATTCTGGATTACTAAACTGAGTCTTTCATTTCTAGCTACTTTGGAAACTTGGAAGGCTGTGGTGCTGAGCTACACAAAGAGATTAGAGAATCCTACTATCAGCTTGTTTTGTTTCTGGTGAATTCTGTGAAGGGATTTAGTACTATCAATGACAGGTATGCTGCTTCTATTACTTTTGTGAAACCCCTATTTTTTTTCCCCCTTTTCATTTGTTATTTATTGTTCAATGTGTTAATACTTTGCATAACTTCCAGAACTATAAAAGGCACCCTGATCTTCTGATCAAAAAGCCAATTTATTTTATTAAGACTATCATAAGTTCATCAGTGTTCAAACCCTGACTTAGTGCATTTTGTGGCTGTAATTTTGCAAGGTGTTTCTAAAGCTTAGTAGCAAAATAGTAGAAGTAGCAAATTTACTGTGCAATATTTGGCAAGAGTAACACTACAATAAATGACCCCATTCTGCAACCATGCTTGCTTTTTAAAGCTCGTGTTTTGGTAACATGCTGGTTATAATTGTTGGATTTATAGCCAGGCATCCTAAAGGAATGAGAATTTTATGACAATAATGTTTGTTTCCCTGCTAATAACTTCAAAGTCCTTTGTCCAGTTCCAGCTGAACAAAGGTTTCAAAGAGAGATGGATTCCTGCAAATATCAAGAAAGTAAAGTGCAGAGGAGAGACACCCTCTTGCTGTAGTTCAGGCTGTAGCATAAGCTTTGTTTCAGCTAGATCTGTAGAGGATATAGCACCTTTGGATTATATTGGCTGTGCTTCTTGCTGAATCATAGAATGGCAAGGGTTGGAAGGGACCCCAAGGATCACAGAGCTCCAACCCCCCTGCCACAGGCAGGGCAAATACTCTTTAAGTTTCTGCATTAGTAAACTTCAGTTTCTGCCACATAGTTCATTTAATGCAGAGTAAAGCCTGGAAATCAGTGTTCAGCAATTGTCTGCCCTTGCTCCCCAAGTGTGCTGTTTCAACACCAGGTTACAGCTGTCATGTTTTATTGTCCTGTGTTTTTATTTAGATCCTTGCTTCCTGCTTTATCCTGTGTGCAGACAACTCTCCTCCACCTTTTGGATATGAGTTGGGAACCCAGTGACCTTTCCTTCTTTGTTGAGATACAGTTACCACAGCTTCTCATGGCTACATCACAAGAGAACATAAGTATCCATGATAGTGTGATCTGGTGAGTTGGGAAGAGTGCAGCTTTCCTATGATGCTAACTCCTGATACCATGTTTTACCAAGAAGGTCTTTGCTCTGTAAAGGTGCTTTTTAACAACTTAAAGCAAAATGTTGCCCTGTACCCAAGGGCTTCACTGAAGATTTTGAAGGATTTGAAGGATTTTTGCAGCATTGCTAGTGCAAAAACTGTTAGTTTTCTCTTCAACTGGTTGCTGCTTGGATCATTTCCCCTGTTCAGTAGCATGACAGGAGGTAGATAATGCTGTTTCTTACCATAATATCAAATACTTTAACACCTGCATGTTGCAGTTATGGAGTAGTTGTACTTTTTACAACTAAGCTAATGTGAAGGCCAAAAAGCTTTTCAAATGTCTCATCTGACCTCACCAAAAGCAGTTTGGATTTTCTGATTTTGCTTTTATGGTCCCCAATATGTATTTAAGAACTCTTCACAGAAACAAGAGGTGGGTATCTGTATGGTCATGTATCCACCAAGTGAACTGGACTTCTCAGTTCTATATTTATTAGCATGTTGTAGCACTTTAGGGTGGGTTTTTTTTAAAGTACCTTTTTTTTTTTAAAAGTTACCTTAGAGGGAAGCTAGATTGCATTCAAATTATATTGTGAACTTGCTTTTCTTTTAGTCAGTGGAGTGAAGAAGATGAAATTGCAGACTACAAGCAAAACTGTGAGTGGATGGATGAATGTCAGGATGTCATGTTCGAGACCTGGTATGAAAAGATAGCTCAAGCTGACCCAGAGAAGCAGAGAAAGGTGACCTCATGATTTGCTTACTTATCTGCAGCAGGGGTAAATAGGAAACTTTTGAAGCCTAAAGGAAAGGGAGGAATCTGGCTTCAATGGCTCTTTCTTGAGTTGGATCTCTGGTTTCCTGTAGTCCTTCAAAAGTAAAATGATGAAAAAAATCCCCATGCTTCTTTGGCAGGGGAAGTCTTCTGCTTTCTGTCCAGCAAGAGCTTTCTCCAAGTCAGAAAATAATACCCCAGTAAATGGTGTCCATCTCTTGCTCTAGATGCACATGTTTGTTGCTCGTTACTGTGACCTGTTGAACGTGGACATCTCCTGCGATGGCTGCGATGAAATTGCACCGTGGCACCGCTACCGCTGCCTGCAGTGCAACGACATGGACCTCTGCAAAACCTGTTTCCTTGGTAAGAACCTTTAAACCCCCCTCCAAAGCCTGTGTGAGATGGCTAAATGGTGTGTTCTAAATTATGCATCCAATCAGAGTTGTAGGGGTTGGAAGGGAACTTGAGATCATGGGGTGCAACCCCCTGCCAAAGCAGCTCCCCAGCTCATACTGCACAGGTCGGTGTCCAGACGGGGCTGGAATCTCTCCAGAGAAGGAGACTCCACACCCCCTGGGCAGCCTGTCCCAGGGCTCCCTCACCCTCACTGGGGAAACGTTCCTCCCCATGTTGGTGTGGAACTTCCTGTGCTCCAATTTGCAGCCATTGCCCCTTGTCCTGTCTCCACTGACCAAAGAAAAGGGGCTGGCCAATTCCCCCTGCAGCCCATACTTAAGATATTTATAAACATTGATCAGGTCCCCCCTTAATCTTCTTTTCTCTAGACTGAACAGCCCCAGCTCACTCAGCCTCTCCTCACAGGGGAGATGCTCCAGGCCCTTCAGCATCTCCTCAGCCTCCTCTGGACTCTCTCCAGGAGATCCCTGTCCTTTTTACCCCAGGGAGCCCAGCACTGGACACAACACTCCAGGTGGGGCCTGAGCAGGGCAGAGCAGAGGGGCAGGATCCCCTCCTGGGACCTGCTGCCCACACTCCTCCTGATGCCCCCAGGATCCCATTGTCTCAGCCCCAGGGCACACTGCTGGCTCATGGCCACCCTGTCACCCACCAGCACCCCCAGGTCCTTCTCCACAGAGCTCCTCTCCAGCAGGACAATGAAAGACTTTTTTACCTTCTGGCTCTGTTAGAAGTGTTAAGCTTTTGTCTTCCTCTTCTGAACATGAACTTGAAATTAAGAAACATCCTTTATCAAAAAGGAGTTATGAGGAAATCTTGGAAATCTTGACATATTTCTTCACAGGTGGAGTTAAACCTGAAGGACATGAGGATGACCATGAAATGGTTAACATGGAGTATGCCTGTGATCACTGTCAAGGAGTTATCATAGGTCGGAGAATGAACTGCAATGTATGTGATGACTTTGACCTTTGCTATGGATGCTATTCTGCAAAGAAGTACTCTGACAGGTATTAAATAGGGTATTTTTGTTTCCCCACTTAGCAGAAGAGTGATAACTGGCAACTGAGTACAGTTGATCTCATGTTGCTTCCTATGATGCTGCGTCTGACCTAAGAGCATCTAGTGGGTGTCCTTCAGGGAAGCACAGCAAGTACAGGACCTGTTCAGCAGAAATTGCTGCAGTTTGGAAACCTGTCCCAACTGCTGGAGTAACTTAATAGCAATTGCTTTCTAAGCTATAGCTGCAAAAGTTGCAGTAGGATAGCTGTCCACCCTGAATGAAAGGAGAAATGAATGGTGCTGTGGTTAAACAGGTCTAGAATCTGTGGTTAAACAGGTCTAGAGTTTGAAATTCTGGGATGTTTGGGGTTTTTTTGTAGATTTCTGTAAAGATGTCATGTATTATGAACTACATAAGTTAGCAAAAAAGCCTCTGCATTTCAAAATTCTGTACCTTCTCCTTCCAGTCACTTGCCCACACACAGCATCACGGTGTACCCCATGGTGACTATTCGAATCAGTGACCGGCAGAGGCTCATCCAGCCATATATCCACAACTATTCCTGGCTGCTCTTTGCAGCTTTGACTCTCTACAGTGCAGATCTGGCAAATGGGGAGGAAGTAGAAGGAGAGAAACTAGATTCCCAGGTCCTCAGTCATGCCAGAGTTCTGCAACATCAGTGCATACAGCTTATTGGAGACTGCTTGATGAAAGCACAGCATGGAAAAGGTGAGTCAGCTCCTCCTTCACTAAAACCATGGCTTCTAGCAGCTGTCAGAAAAGGCTGTGATTACTCACTCTAAAGTTTCCAAAGGAAAGGGGAAGCTACTGTGTACTTCACTGAGAATAGCTGTTTATGTAGAAAGCAAATGTAGAACAAGTGTTGTTCAGGGTCATTGGAAAATAAGGTGCTTGGGAAGGTTAATTTTATTCTTACATAAATACTGTAGACAGCTTGGCAACTCTTCCACTGGGTGGGTCTTGTCTTCATTTTAGATGTTGTAAAGGGATCAATCAGTGTAGCTTCATGTTCTTGTTAGTGCAGAGTTCCTGACAGCTGAAGGACTTAAAGGAAAGCAAGTAACTTGGTGGAAAATGGGTTTTGTTCTGCATCTCTTGGCAAGCTTTTCATTTTAACCTTGTTTGTGGTATGACAGAAGGGTCTGTGGATACTGTCCCTTTATATGGAAGTGAGTATTTCTGTGAACTAAGACCTATGACAGAAAAGAGGGTGATACAATAGAGACCTAAGTTGAATGTATCAGATTCTAGACTCCAAATAAGTTTGCTGGTGTTTTTTTGAGCAGCTCTAACACAGCTGAAGTACCACCACCACCAAAGTGTTTTCATTATGCAACCTGTTTGGTTCTACTGTACAGTTTTAGTGTAGAAATACTTCAGTGGTCAGAAGATTACAAGCTGAGAAAAATTTAACTTACCTTTCTTAATTTCTGCTGTTAGGAGATATTTCTAACACTTTAATTAAAACTTCTACCCTGATGATGTCACTGTGAGGTGGAAAATGTCACCACCTGTTCACCACAGTGTTATTTAATGGAACTCTGTAATTAAGTGAACATGATGGGGAAATTTTTTCTGATGGAGTTGATATTTGAAAGAAATGTGTGAAGGGAAGTCTGCAGTTCTCTTTCAGAATATTTCAGTTCTGCTTTTTGCCCATCTTGTCACTCCACAGCTAAATGGCTTTTATATCTTCCTGCTTTCAGGGCTGAAAAACTTAGCTCTCCTCTGCATGTTACCAGAAGGTGAATCCTTCTCAGAGAATGACACAGTTCCAGTCATTCCTCCTACAGATGGTGCTCCAGAAAGTCATACTGGTGATAAAGCAGAGAAGAAAAGAGATGAGAAGCCAAGCACAGGCTCTTTTATTCATTGTAATGTAAGTAGCCTGGAGAAGAGAAGGCTGTGGGGGGACCTCATTGCAGCCTGCCAGTCCCTGAAGGGAGCAGAGGAACAGGAGGGGAATCAGCTTGTTAAAGGACAGACACTGGCAGGACAAGGGGGATGGATTAAAGCTGAAGGAAGGAAGGGTTAGATTGGATATTAGGGGGAAGTTCTTTGCAGAGAGAGTGGTGAGGGGCTGGACCAGGCTGCCCAGAGAGGGGGTGGGTGCCCCGTCCCTGGGGGTGTTGAAGGCCAGGTTGGCTGGGGCCCTGGGCAACCTTGTATAGCTCCAGGCCTGAGGTTGGTGTCCCTGCCTGTGGCAGGGGGTTGGAGCTCTGTGACCCTTGAGGTCCCTTCCAACCCATGCCATGCTAGGATTCTGTGATACCTGTTATTTACAGAACCCCTGGTATCAATGAGATGTGTGTTCTTCCTATTCTGGATACCTAGCTGAAATAATGGCTGGTCGTAATTTCATTTGCAGGTCAAAGTCAGGGGGCAAGGGACCAGTTATAGGTTGGGTCATTACTTATTTTATTAGATCCAGCTGATCAGGAGGTGATGCCTTCATCTTGATTCTTACAGGCAACTGATTCACAAAGGCATTGGAGGGAAGGGGTGAAGGACTGCCTTTCTGAAGGGGTGCCTGTTTCCCCTAGCTGGTAGCACTGTTAACAAGTTCCCTACAGTTTTATACTGTGTGTAAAACTATTACAGTGTAAGAATTTTATACACAGTGATACGAGTGAAATAGAAAGATGTGTTTTCACTCTCTGGAAGCTTACAACATCTATACATTGAGAAGATCTTAACCAACAAAAGGTTTTAATATTCAAGGGAAAATATTTGCCAGATGCACATGAATGGCTGTCTCTGCAGGTATTAAATTTTGTTCTAATCTTGTAGTGACTCTGTTTTATTTTTAGGGGAAAGGAGATACTTGCAATGCAATTCAGTCTCCTGCAGATGATAAAGGAGGAAAACAAGGAAGTGAAAGCAAAGCTGTCTCTGCAAAGAAAGCTGTTTTGAAACAAGAGTCAGATTTGTCTGTGGATGATAATGTTTCTCTAGCAGGTAAAAGATGATTTCTCATTTGCCCTGTCACAGAAATATCCACTCATAAGCAAAGCATATCTTTTTTTTTTGTTCCCAACCTGGTTTTGTGTGTTTGTGAATGTCTTTAATGCAAGTGAGCTATCTGCTCTGTGAAACCTACCAGGTCTAGTGCTTGGAACAAGTGCTTCCTTGCAATGGGTTTAAAGGATTCTAGAAAGGGGAGTAGAATTCCACTGTTGTGTCTGTGTATAGCCACTCTTACATACTTGGAACCAGAAGTTAAGTATCATATTCTATTACAGACTGGTTTTGTTAGAATTATGGTAGTAAAATGGATCTGTTTGTAGTATTGGAAGGGTTAGATTGGATATTAGGGGGAAGTTCTTTGCAGAGAGAGTGGTGAGGGGCTGGAAGGGGCTGCCCAGAGAGGGGGTGGGTGCCCCGTGTCTGGGGGTGTTCAAGGCCAGGTTGGATGGGGCCCTGGGCAACCTTGTGTAGCTCCAGGCCTGAGGTTGGTGTCCCTGCCTGTGGCAGGGGGTTGGAGCTCTGTGACCCTTGGGGTCCCTCCCAACCCATGCCATGCTATGATTGTCCTTTATGTTTCCCAGCAGGTGGTATAAATCTCTTCACCTTCTTTTACACACATTTGAAAAGACTTGCTTTTCAAATTTGAATAACTTTTTTTAAAAGGATTTTTATCTTTATTTTTTTATATTTGCAATCTATGACTTTTTTTGGGTTTAAAATGGTTTGTTTGAATTTTTCTCCTTTTCTTTTCCCTTGACAAAACCAGATGACTGCCTCTCAGAGGATTCAACCCAGAAGCAAGCAGAGAAGGTTTTGATACCTAGCCAGGAACAAGTTTTTGCTGAATGCTCTCAGAAGAGGATTCTAGGATTGCTGGCAGCTATGTTACCACCTTTCAAATCAGTTAGTTCCTATTTACATTCAATCTGTGGAGTTTTCTAGATCTCTCTATAGTGGATTCAAGTGGGGGAGATGGGCTCTTGTTGCTTACATACTATAAAATATAAATCAGTATCTTAAGACATTCCACATTACTAAGGGATGTAAGGGCTGCTTCTTGTGTGTGAGGGGGAGAGCAAAGGAAATTTTAATTTACCTGTAAAGCAGTCTTCTTAATTGTTCAATTATCTGCAGAGTTTAAACCATCAGTGTCTGGTCAGCTTAACAGATCAGCAACAGAAGTAGGAACCTTTGTCCCAAGGAGCATTAGAGCAGAAGATTTTTGTGTATGCTCTGACTTTGACTACAAAGCTTGCTTTCTTTCCCTCCCTCACTGAGATTTTTCTTTTTCCATAGGGCTCCACAATGTCTTTGATTAACCTGGAACAAATACTTCCACTGATGTTTCAGGTTGTCATCTCAAATGCTGGCCACCTCAATGAAACTTACCATTTAACGCTGGGACTTCTGGGCCAGTTAATCCTGAGACTTATGCCTGCAGAAGTGGATGCTGCAGTGGCTAAAGTCCTTTCAGCCAAACATAACTTGTTTGCTGCTGGAGATGGCTCTACAATGCCAGAAGGCTGGAAGACAACTCATCTTCTCTTCAGTCTGGGAGCTGTGTGTTTGGACAGGTGCTTTTTATTCTAAACCTATTGGTTGCTCTCTGACTAAAATGAATTTTCTTTCAAGTTTGCCTCATGCATAGGGGCTTTTTTATAGGAAGTCAGTTAAGCCTGTTCCCTGAGCATGGGAAGGGCTTGGCATCTGCAGCCCTTGTTGCAGTGAGAATATCTTCATTTCCTTCCAAAGAAGGCTGGCTGTTGAAGAGCTGACTTAATTTCCTGCTCTTATCTATGTACCAAGTTATGGTGGAAGAAGGAAGGCTTTGAAACTTGGAGGAAAACCAAAATACAGTCTTTTCTTTTTCCCTGGTGTAATTCTCTCCTGTTGAGTTCCCTCTCTCCTGTGTAACTTGTGAGAGGAGGAGAGTGTGATGCAAGAACAATCACCAGTGCAGAGCTCTGGATCTGGCCTGTTTTATGTAAGATAACTGGAGAGAGAGAGATGCTTCACACAGTAAAACTGCACTGGAAGCAGCAAGGAGGGGCAGGGCAGATGTTCTGCTTTGAAAACCTTAAGAAAGCTCACAGCATTACTGTCCTGCTTGTTAAATCTCACAGCAGGCTTTTTCATTGTACCTACATTTTATAGGGAAGGCCATCAGCAGATAGAAAAGCATCTGAAATGTAAGGAGATTCTCCAAGACCAACTTGAAAGCAGTCTAAGTCTTGTTGGGTTATTCATGTTGTCCACACAAAGAGAGCAGGTACTCACATCTGTGGGAAATAGATGTGTAAAGAAAAACTGAACTGAAGTTAGGAGTTAAAGGTGACAGTGTTCAGGCCTACTTTGATTTGGAATTGAAAGCCCCTAAGAAAACAGAGTAGTATTTATTTGGGTGGCCAGCAGGGACAGGGAGGGGATTGTCCCTCTCTGCTCTGCCCTCATGAGGCCCCAGCTGGATCCTGTGTCCAGAGCTGGGGCCCAACACAAGAAAAGATGTGGGGCTGTTGGAGAGGGGTCAGAGGAGCCACGGAGATGCTCAGAGGGCTGGAGCAGCTGCCCTACAAAGAGAGGCTGAGGGAGCTGGGCTGGGTCAGCCTGGAGAAGAGAAGGCTGTGGGGGGACCTCATTGCAGCCTGCCAGTCCCTGAAGGGAGCAGAGGAACAGGAGGGGAATCAGCTTGTTCAAAGGACAGACACTGGCAGGACAAGGGGGATGGATTAAAGCTGAAGGAGGGAAGGGTTAGATTGGATATTAGGGGGAAGTTCTTTGCAGAGAGAGTGGTGAGGGGCTGGAACAGGCTGCCCAGAGAGGGGGTGGGTGCCCCGTGTCTGGGGGTGTTCAAGGCCAGGTTGGATGGGGCCCTGGGCAACCTTGTGTAGCTCCAGGCCTGAGGTTGGTGTCCCTGTCTGTGGCAGGGGGTTGGAGCTCTGTGACCCTTGGGGTCTCTCCCAACCCATGCCAGTCTGATTCTCTAACAATGAAAACCAAAACCTTTCCCAGCTGTCAAGAAAGCTTCTAATATTTGAAAGAACAATAACATAATGATATGAAAGCCATAGCTTGACACAGTAACAGTGATCCCTGTCTTGAGGAAGTATGGTTTCAGATAAGCCTGTAGTCAGCTCACTCCTAATTCAGACTGCTCTTGCTTTCCAGTCGTGTAGGGCTGGACTGGGCAAGCTCCATGGCAGACATTCTGCGATCTTTGAACTCTTCTGTGCAGTGGCATAATGTGATCGCTGCTTTCACTGACCACTGCATTAAGCAACTGCCCTTCCAGCTGAAGCACACCAATATCTTCACTTTATTGGTGCTGGTTGGCTTTCCTGAGGTAAGTGGCCTATTGATACTAAAGGAAACAAAATTGCTTAGAGCCTTTAGGTTTCTGTTTCTAAATATTACAGATTTCATCAACTGGGGACATTCACTATGAACTATCAAGACATGGTGTATGTCAGAGTTCACATCTTCCCACTTGAGAACAATCAATGTTTGTCTGATGAAGAGTATAGCTGGTTTTGCCAAGTGCTGCTTTCAACTATCACAAGAAAACCAGCTTAGTACGTTTGAGTGTCCAAAAAAGGGCTTTGTATACACATGAAACAATCCAGAGTCACTCTGGATGGTTTTAACTCTGCTATATGCCTATGCAGCATTGAGTTGTAGCACTGCTATTTTCTAAAGATCAGCAAATACCTGGCAGCAAGCAGGCTGTTCACCTCAAAGCTAGGATAGTGAGTATAAGCAAATGGAACCAATATAAAGATGAGTGTGTACTGAGTACTCCAGGCCCCAGCTGGATCCTGTGTCCAGAGCTGGGCCCCAGTACAAGAAAGATGTGGGGCTGTTGGAGAGGGGTCAGAGGAGCCACGGAGATGCTCAGAGGGCTGGAGCAGCTGCCCTACAAAGAGAGGCTGAGGGAGCTGGGCTGGGTCAGCCTGGAGAAGAGAAGGCTGTGGGGGGACCTCATTGCAGCCTGCCAGTCCCTGAAGGGAGCAGAGGAACAGGAGGGGAATCAGCTTGTTCAAAGGACAGACACTGGCAGGACAAGGGGGATGGATTAAAGCTGAAGGAAGGAAGGGTTAGATTGGATATTAGGGGGAAGTTCTGTGCAGAGAGAGTGGTGAGGGGCTGGAAGGGGCTGCCCAGAGAGGGGGTGGGTGCCCCGTGTCTGGGGGTGTTCAAGGCCAGGTTGGATGGGGCCCTGGGCAACCTTGTGTAGCTCCAGGCCTGAGGTTGGTGTCCCTGCCTGTGGCAGGGGGGTTGGAGCTCTGTGACCCTTGGGGTCCCTTCCAACCCAGGCCATGCTATGACTCTATGATTTACAAATAAGTATTTGAAATGATAACTGAAACTTTTGGTGCAATTCCAGGTGCTGTGCATGGGAACTCGCTCTGTGTACATGGATAATGCTAATGAGCCTCATAATGTGATCATCCTGAAGCATTTCACAGAGAAGAACAGGGCAGTTGTAGTCGACATCAAAACCCGGAAAAGAAAAACAGGTTCTGTGGCACTTGGATTTTATCAAAGAGTATTTCCTTACAGTTCCTGCCAGATACACTTTTGGGTATCTTAACTAGACCACTTAGTGCAGCTCTGCAGAGTCTGCATTCCATTAGTAGTGCCTCACTTGATGTTCTCCTCATAGGGTAAATCAGATTGTGAAGCTTCTGCAGTAAGGATTACAGACACTCATTTTCTTCTTAAAAATCTGATACTTATTCAGAAAAAGATTTCAGAAGCTGTTGACACCCTTTTGTTAATTGAGAAATCTCAGAAATTGGCTCTTGTCTAAGCAGTTGTTTCTCTTTCAAGATTTTCTTACTTGACTGTTCAATGAGTCTGAGAGAATTTCAGTGTAAGAGCAGGGAGGAAGTTCTGTTATGGTTATTAGTGTATACTTCAGGTATGGCTCATGTTCATATCTCAGCCTATTCGTATCTCCTGACAGGAAGAGCTTTCAGGACATTTTAAAGATGAAAATAGTGAATTACCTGTTATCTCTCTTGTAGTGAAAGACTACCAGTTGATTCAGAAGTGTGGACAAGAAGGCAGTGATTCTGAGACCCAGCTGAGGCAGTATCTCCAGCACTTTGTTCTGATATCCACACACCTTCTGCAAACCAGCATGGACAGCAGCTATGCTGAGGCTGTGGAAGCAACTTGGGTCTTGTCACTCGCCCTGAAGGGCCTTTACAGAACACTTAAGGTATCTTTTGCCTGACACATGGACTACAATAGATAAAGAACAGTTCATATTGTACCTTGCACTACAGGAACTCAGGCACTGACCAGGCATGCTGGGGAACTAACACAAGGTGGTTTCTCTCCCAGCTGGCTCCTTTTGTCCCATCTGAAGGGTCTGAAAACATTGCTAGGCTTTAAATAGCTTTTGGGAGTCTGAGTTGCTTTTTCTTTGTGAGGGCTGACCATTCATGAAAGCTGGAGAAGATATAAAGTGTTCTCCCTAGGTATGGAGTGAAACTCACCTCCCTCTTTTCTTACTCCTGAAGTAACTCAGGAAGGGATCTGTATTTTTGTGGACTGTTCCTGTTCCGCATGTTGTCATAGGTGGTTCTCCTAAGGTTATTTGAAGCAGAGAGCTATACTTTACATTTTATTTTTTAGGGAAAAAGCAAATAAACATTCCCTGCCATAGTTCATTTGGGCAGGAATTTTACATGATAAAAACTTGGGATGTGATGTTCCCTTCTTGTTTGTTTCTTTCCATCTCTCTCTGTAGATTCATGGTTTTAAGGAGATCCAAGCTGCCTTTCT
The DNA here is from genome assembly GCA_022605575.1 of Laterallus jamaicensis coturniculus. Lineage (NCBI taxonomy): Eukaryota > Metazoa > Chordata > Aves > Gruiformes > Rallidae > Laterallus > Laterallus jamaicensis. The sequence goes on along the minus strand of JAKCOX010000025.1, from coordinate 2,233,107 downwards.
TCAGTCTGGTTTACTCAAGCTTCTAGTGAAGAAATGTAGCAAAGGAACTGGCTTCAGTAAGACCTGGCTTCTCAGAGACTTGGAGGTAAGAAAATAAGTTACATCTTATAACAAGCTGTTGTACTTGTGTAGACAACAGACAAGCTGCTTTAAAGCAGGATCTGCTTTTTATTCCTCTGATCATATTTGAAAGAAATTTCCAAGGTGAGGCATTAATCACCTACTCAATTTTTTTAAATTAATTTTATTTAGACCTTTGAAAATTCTATTCTTCAATTAAAAAACATAGTAAGGAATCTCAAAGAAAAAACTTTACTCCTGCTACTCACTGACTTTAAAAGATATTACCACAGAGCAGTATGGGGAGGTCAGTCTGCATGTGGGCATGTTCTTCTGAATGTTTATCCACTGCTGGACAGTAAGTGTAGTTCAGCTGTTAATTGTGTTTTATCATAGGCTGGGGTTGGGTTAACTTATGGTTCAGACAGTAGAAATGAGAGAGAGAAAGAGGAAAACCCCTGGAATTCCTCTGAAAAGTTGTCCCAAGTGGTTGGTTAGAAATAGTGTGGAATCAAATCTGGACTGTGGAATCTTGCTGCCTGACCTGCAGCCAGCAAACCAGCCCTGACTCTGAGGTGTCCCAGCACCTTCTCCTTTGGGCAGCATCGTGCCCAATGAATGTTCTGCCCTGAGCATGAAGATGTCTCACCAGAGCTCTGCCTGCATTACTTCTTGGAAGAGGCTGGCACAAGTTGGAGCACCAAGGAAGTGTATAATGTTACTTCCTTCCTGTGGTGTGTACTGGCTGTGCTAAAGCCAACAGTGTGTTTTCAAAGAACTGTGTGTAGGGGTATGGCTGTCTTTTGGGTGGTTGTCCCTCTCTGCTCTGTCCTGTGAGGCCCCAGCTGGAGTCCTGAGTCCTGTGCACAAGAAAGATGTGGGGCTGTTGGAGAGGGGTCAGAGGAGCCACGGAGATGCTCAGAGGGCTGGAGCAGCTGCCCTACAAAGAGAGGCTGAGGGAGCTGGGCTGGGTCAGCCTGGAGAAGAGAAGGCTGTGGGGGGACCTCATTGCAGCCTGCCAGTCCCTGAAGGGAGCAGAGGAACAGGAGGGGAATCAGCTTGTTCAAAGGACAGACACTGGCAGGACAAGGGGGATGGATTAAAGCTAAAGGAAGGAAGGGTTAGATTGGATATTAGGGGGAAGTTCTTTGCAGAGAGAGTGGTGAGGGGCTGGACCAGGCTGCCCAGAGAGGGGGTGGGTGCCCCGTCCCTGGGGGTGTTCAAGGCCAGGCTGGATGGGGCCCTGGGCAACCTTGTGTAGCTCCAGGCCTGAGGTTGGTGTCCCTGCCTGTGGCAGGGGGTTGGAGCTCTGTGATCCTTGGGGTCCCTTCCAACCCATGTCATTCTATGATTATCCCCTCTGCTCCAGTCTTGTCTAAGAATCCTCAAACCTTTGATGTATTGAAATGGTTAAATAATTACTTTCTCAATTTTTTGGTGCTCTTGACTAATCCTTTCAATTGTCTGTGTAGCAGTCTGGAAGGTGTAATTCCTTTGTGAAGTGAGAAATAGTTTGTTTTTCTGGGTTTTTTTTCTTTTTTGAGGTGCTACTTCATTTTGAATAGCATGTGTTATGCACTGTTCAGGTCTTCCAATGTTCTTCCAAAACGCTGGTTGCAATACACTAATAACACTTACAGCTGTCATACCATATGCTATCTTTCTTTCTGTGTAGATTTTGTCAATAATGCTGTATTCCTCCAAGAAAGAGATCAGTTCCTTGGCTGAACGTGAGGATACTGAACTGGAAGAAAGGGAACAAGATCAAGATGTAGAGCAACCCATTGTTGGGCCTGTTGATGTAGAGCAGAGCAAACCTGATCCTTTGGAGGGTTTGGATGAAGCCACCAAAATATGCTTCTTGGTACCTGAACTTATTTTTGCCTCCTGTGAATTTGCTAGTTGCATAAAATATTTGTAGTTTATATGTCTGTTTTTCTTCTAAATTTACAGAATATGGGTCTGTGATTTCCATGTACCATTATCTAAAGGGAATAAAGCTTCCTACTAGGACTACAGTAATGAACACTGCAAAATCAGTATAAAGCTTTTTGCTAAATTACTTTTAACTTTTACTGATCTAGATTATTAAGTTAATAAATTCTCTACCTATATAAGTGGGAAAATAAAACCTAGCCATCCTTAAAGAAGGGAAAGTGCCACTGGCATCTTTCCCCTGTAGTATCATCCTTTTCTCTATTTAATTCCTTTGTTTTATCCCTTCTTGCTCAGATGACACATGATGCACTCAATGCACCTCTCCATATTCTTCGTGCCATGTATGAGTTGCAAATGAAAAGAACAGATTCTTTTTTCCTGGAAGTTCAAAAGAGGTATGTGAAAGATTGGGTCCAGCAGAAAAAAATCAAATTCCTAGGTGTGGGCAGTAACCTAAAATCTAATAGGTGCCAAACAGAAATTGTTCCAAGGATGTGATTTGTTTTTCATGTGTGAAAATGTAAAGAAATCAAACTCCTGCTAAGTTGTATTTATGGAAACATGTCACCATCTTGTGAAATACATTGCATGTCTCAACTCCCATATGAAGATCTACTATGTCTCTAAATTATCCTGAGAATGGAGAGTGTATGTGTGGCTTCTAGTAATCCAAACGTGTCCTGGAGCCATTGTGTGCTCAGATGTTGTGGTGGTTTGGCCCTAGCCAGAGGCCAAATACCCACCAAGCCGCTCGCTCGCTCCCCCCTTCAGCTGAAAAGGGGAGAAAATAGATATTAGGAGGCTTAGGACTTGAGATAAGGCCAGAGGGATCGCTCTGCAATTAGTGCAATGGGCAAAAGAGACTCAGCACAGAATAAAGGAAAGAGATTTATTACTACTACAACTAATACACCCGGGGAACTGGAATTAGATAAGTGGCCAGGTCTGAAAGCACCTTCCCCCCATCCCTGCCTTCTTAGCATGCTTAAAACTCAGCATGATTTTACTCCCTTCTTCCCCCCCACCATGGCACAGGGAGGGTCAGGGAATGGGCAGTGGGGTTCTGGTGATCCCTCACAAGCTGCTTTCCTTCCCCAGATCTCAACACTTCTCCTTCCCCCACCCCTCACCTCTTCACACTCTTGACTTTAATCACAGATCTGCTCCCTTCACCCCTCCCCTGGCAGCACAGGGAGGGGCAGGGAATGGGCAGTGGGGGGTTCAGCCAGTTCCTGCTGAGTTGGCTTCCATCTCAGCTGGGGGGGGGGGGCATTCCACACACACCCCCTTCCCCTGCAGCGCTGTGGGGTCCCACCCATGCCAGAGTCATATCCACAACTTCTGCAGAGTGAGTCCTCTCTATCGGGGAGCCATCTCCTCACCACTGGCCTCTCAGCAGGGCTCCTCTCCATTGGGGAGCCATCTCCTCCCCACAGGCCTCTCAGCAGGGCTCCCCTCCATTGGGGAGCCATCTCCTCCCCACAGGCCTCTCAGCAGCGCTCCCCTCCAGTGGGGAGCCATCTCCTCCCCACAGGCTTCTCAGCAGGGCTCCCCTCCAGTGGGGAGCCATCTCACCACAGGCCTCTCAGCAGGGCTCCCCTCCAGTGGGGAGCCATCTCCTCACCACAGGCTTCTCAGCAGGGCTCCCCTCCATGAGGTGCTGACATTCAGGCCCAGACCCCCCAGCCTGGTCCCCTGCGAAGTCACAAGTCCCCCAGCAAACCTGCTGAGGCGTGGATCAATCTTCACAGGGTATAGGTGTCTCTGCTCCCTGTCCTCATCCATGGGCTGTGGGGGGACACCCCTTTCACCATGGGCTCACCATGAGCTGCTGGGGAAACTCTTTTTCACATTCTTCACCCCCCCTCCTGCAGGCCTGGCCTTGGTGTCTGTGCAGCCTGTTACATCTTCTCCCTCAGCTCCAGTGGCAAAGTGCCCCTGCCAGCAGTTTTTTTCTCCTCTATGTGATTCCCAGAGGCCTGTGAGCAGCTCTGATAGGCCCAGTCTCAAATTTGACCTTGAACTGACCATGTTTTCAAAATCTGGGGCTTGCAGAAAGCTGTAACTGCAGCTTACAAAAGCCTCTGAAGCAGCCCAGCCACACCAAACTGCAACACATGAAATGTTTGAGCTGTTACAACAGGAAAGCTAGTTAACATAAAATGCTAAAATAGGTAGAATATAATGCATCTTTCTAAAACAGGAGGTAGGAAGATGAATTTGCATTTTAGGTGCACTAATTTAACGTGCATGTCTTTCAAAATACACTTGTGTTTGGTGGTTTTGTTTTTTCTTTTGCCTCTTCTAAGGTTTGATGGGGATGTCATCACAACAGATGAGAGGATTCGAACACTGGCTCAGAAATGGCAGCCCAGCAAGAGGCTGAGGTTGGAGGAGCAGAGTTCAAAAGCAGTAGATACAGATATGATCATCTTACCCTGTTTGGTATGTGTGTCTCAACAAAAAGGAGGACTGAAATAATCTTGGCATTGAACAACTACAGTTTTATTGAGTAGCATCAAGCCTGATACTATTTGGGTTTATTTTGAAACATCTGAAATAACCAGGTCTTAATGTTTTATGTCAAAATGAGTGAGCAGATACTACAAGAAGTAATTTTTCCTGGTAATTTTTTTCCTTAAGGATGTAAGATAGCTTGGTTCTCAGGTCAGGAGAGCAAACTATGATTGCACACTGACTTCCTCTCCTTGTACCAGAGATTGTATCTAATCACCATAAGCTTATGCTGAAGTGTTACTGCTTTAGCTTATACTTGTTATCTTGCAGTAATTTCAACAGAACAAGGAAGCAATGAATTTGTCTTGTAAAGTAGACACTATACTTGTAAGCTTGAGGTTTTGTATTCAATAGCATGGTCACACAGCTCTCTTACTTTAGGTACTGCTTCCTGGCTGTGTGGTATTAGCAGCAGAGTTGCCCATCAGTTGTATACTAAACTGGATCAGTGCTCCCTGAAGTAGTTTTATCATAAAGAAGAAACAGGCCTTACAACAGCTTACACAGGAGCTGTGAAATATTACCTACCCTCCCTCCCCCATCAGATTCTTCAAACTGAACTGAACAAGCCTTGATTTTGGAGATGGCTCAGCTTTAAGTTGAATTTGGACCAAATTCTCTCCAAAAGTCCCTCCCAATTTGCCTCATTCTGTGTGATAAACACATGGTACTGTGTTTCTTTGCCTCTGAAGGTCATCATAGATCAATGCTCTGATTAGAATTCTGGCTGCTGGTTTTGATAGTCATGAATGCATCAATGTATAGTGAGTCTGTTGACATTAAGAGTGGTCTTGAGGAACTCTGTCCCTGTAGGTAACTGTAGCTGTCACACTTCTGTGTTCTTTGCTGCATCTGGTTTTCAGCATGTAAAAGCCACATTGATTTGTAGATTCAACTTGCAGTCTGATGGCCTGATCACATCACCAAACAATGAAATAAATCCTTCAGAGCTTGTTTTTTCCAAACTTATGCTTTATTTTTGCAGTCCAAGCCTGCCCTCAGTGATAAAGCAACAGAAGAAACCAATCCAGTTGCCCAGAAACTGATAACCAACACAGAGAGTGATCTGCAGCTGAGTTATGCCAAGCAGCGTCGCACAAAGAGCTCGATACTCTTGCACAAGGAGCTGGACTCCAGGAGTAAAAAAGCTGTGAGGGATTACCTGTATCGTGTAAATGAGGCAACTGCTGTTCTTTATGCCAGACATGTGCTGGCATCCTTGTTAGCAGAGTGGCCAGAGGATGTGGCAATCAATGAGGAAATCCTAGATCTTAGTGGCCCAGCCCATATGACATATATACTGGACATGCTGATGCAGCTGGAGGAAAAGCAGTTATGGGAAAAAGTAAGTGGATTTCACTTGTACATGTGAACAAGCCCTGTGCCTACATGCTGTGAGGCTCTGAGTAACCAAAATACTTGTAGTTCCTTTTTTAAACTACATTGAAACTCAGATATTTAAATGAGTCCTGGAAAAAGCAGTTGGAATCTGTCAGTGTCTTAATGTACTGATTTTTTTATTTTTGTTAACAGAAAATGGGAAAACTGGCTCTGTGGAGACAAGTCTTTGAGTTACAAAGGAGCTATGTGGGAAAATAAATCTTACAGAGAAAGGAGTAAAATAGGCAGTCAGTTTTGAAAGCTGCTTTTTGTTCAGTTTCAGTGTGTGTATTGTAATACCTGCTGCTCCATTGATGGGCTGACTGCTGTGGGGGAAGTGATCTTAAGGTTATAATAGAATGTTGTAATGCAAATGTCAGCTCAGTGCTTCACAGCAGTCACAGCAAACCAAGTGCTGGGTGTCTTCAAGGAGGGAATTAAAAATAGAAGACACTGGTATACCACTGAACCAACAGCATGCTCTCATCTGGACTACAGTGACCTGGCTCCCCCATCTCTTTAAAAACCAAAAAGGAAACAGAAGAGGCAGTGCAACTGGAAAAGATCTGGAGAATAATGGCAGGAATTATTATAGCCATGGAATAGCATCAGTATGAGGAACCAGCTAGTTTTCTTCATCCTGGATCTTTGCCCTGTGGGGATAAAGGGGGAGGAGGAAAAATGAAACAACCTGTTCCTCCTTCTCTCCAGCTTTAAAACAGTAAGCAGCATAGAAAAGTTAAACAGCAGGTATTATTCATCAGCCCTCCCAGTAAGGAAACAAAGGAGTGTCACATTAAGGTAGTTAAGTGGCAGGTCCAAAACAAACCCAAAGAACTGGTTCTCAACACAGTATGTCATGGAAATTGTTGCTGCAGGGTGTTTATATAGGTGCAGAAAATGACAGGATGAACTGATGTAATAAAAACCTGCTCAAGCATATTAAGTACAAAGCCATAGCCTTTGTCTCAGGCTGTTCTGCAAGTGTGTAGAGGTAAAGAATGTCTTCAGGGAACTATGCTCCATACTGCCTTTGGTTTTAAACTGCTTTCCCCCAAAAATCCATTTCTGGAAGATGTGGAGATGAATCGTTTGGTCTGAGTTTGCATCCTGTTTTATAGGAGGAATTAGACAATGGCAGGTGAAGAGCTGGTTGCTGTAATGACCTGTCAATGGCCTTGAGTAGCAGCATTCCTCATTAGAAGCTTTTCTGCAAACAGAGAAAGTGGAGACTGAGGTTGTTCTGAATTCTCACTTAGTGTGTGTGTGATAAATGGCATTCAGCTGTACTTTTAAAGATGCCACTCTTGCCTCTAGTGCTTTCAAACACTGCAGCCACTTAACTGACACTTAATCCTTCCTCTGTATACATGGAGTTGTACATTTTGAAGGCCAAAACATATGCCAGGCTCTGTTAAATCCTTTATGAGTTAGCCTTGATTCCAGTGTTTGTGGGAAAGAGTTGTAGGTAATAGTTCTTGTTACTTTTATCAGACAGATTCTGAAAGCTCTGAAACCAAGGGCAGAGGAGAATCTCCTGCACTTATGGCAGTGACACCTGCAGACACCATTTCTGACTTGGTCTGGTTTCTTGCCAGTGGTGCAAGGAATGTGTGGCTAGAAATGACTCTCCTGTCAATCAGCATGTGAGGTGGTGGTTTTGATAAGCAAGCTGTATTCACAGGCTGTGTTGCTTCTCCCCAGATTTTACAGAAAGTCCTGCATGGCTGCAAGGAGAGCATGCTTGGAACAATGGCCCTGACAGCTTGCCAGTTCATGGAGGAACCCGGCATGGCAGTCCAGATGCGTGAATCGAAACACCCTTACAACAACAATACTAACTTTGAGGTAAGCTGTACATGTGTTACAGGGCTCTGGATTTACATGACTTGCTAATTGGCAAATATTAATGCTGTGTGTATGGACCTGTGGGATTTGTGTGGCTGAAGCACCTCCAAACATCCTCTTCAGGCTCATTTTTGAAGAGGCCAAATGACTGAGGAGCCTTTGCCCTGTAAGAAACCTGCTCAGTGAGGCACTTGAATATCATCCTAATTCAATCACATGATGAATGGTTTTACTCTGTCTGTGTGTTTGAAGCTGATCATATACTTAATTGGTTTTAGGGCCTTAATGAATTTCTGCCCTTGCATCTAGAGATCAGTTTTGCTTGGCCTGTTACTTCCTTGTGCCCTCAGCCAAAAGCTACAAGTGGAGTGGGCTTTTTTGTTTCTTTTTTTAATGTATTTCTCTGTTTGTGTCAGGAGAAGGTAGTCTAAACTCTTTCTGATTTTTCTTTTCTTGGGGTTGAGGTTTTTTTTGTTTTTAAACTATAGTTAGCTCAGTATTTATTGCCTCTGGGCACTCTTGGGCTTGTTAACTTCATTGCAGCTCTGATTCTTCTAGTTTTATTCTTAAAATGCATACAAACCTTTAAGTTCTTTCAATGAGATCAGTGACAGCACTGATTATAGCTTTAAAAAAAATCCAAACCATTGCTAGCAGTTAATTTTTACACTCTTAACAGCTAATGCAAACAACAGACCGTACTTTGCATTTGTTAAATTAGCTCCTGATAAAAATAACAACACTTTTGTGTGGTGTTTTTCCCATGGAGATGCTGCAATATTTGTTCTATCTCCCTTGTGTGTATGGTGAAAGTGGCTTCTTGGTAATACAGAGAATATCAAGATCATGTGTTTATTTCTCAGGATAAAGTTCACATTCCTGGTGCTATCTACCTCTCAGTCAAATTTGACTCTCAGTGTAACACAGAAGAAGGCTGTGATGAGTTGCTCATGTCCAGCAGCAGTGACTTCCAGCAGGATCGGCACAGCTTCAGTGGGTCTCCACAGAAATGGAATGATTTTGAGCTTCCAGGTGAATATGTGGTGTTTTCAGTGCAAATGTACAGGGCATTGCTGGTGCCCAGGACTCCTGAGAGACACTGCAGGCAGATGACAGTTAAACGTTCCTGAGAGAGGTGGAGGGGGGAAATCCTTTTTGTCCCAAGCTGTTTGCTCTGATGTGCTGCTCCTACATTTGTTTCTTACAAGCAGCCTTATCATAGCATGGCATGGGCTGGAAGGGACCCCAAGGGTCACAGAGCTCCAACCCCCTGCCACAGGCAGGGACACCAACCTCAGGCCTGGAGCTACACAAGGTTGCCCAGGGCCCCATCCAACCTGGCCTTGAACACCCCCAGGGACGGGGCACCCACCCCCTCTCTGGGCAGCCCCTTCCAGCCCCTCACCACTCTCTCTGCAAAGAACTTCCCCCTAATATCCAATCTAACCCTTCCTTCCTTTAGCTTTAATCCATCCCCCTTGTCCTGCCATTGTCTGTCCTTTAACAAGCTGATTCCCCTCCTGTTCCTCTGCTCCCTTCAGGGACTGGCAGGCTGCAATGAGGTCCCCCCACAGCCTTCTCTTCTCCAGGCTGACCCAGCCCAGCTCCCTCAGCCTCTCTTTGTAGGGCAGCTGCTCCAGCCCTCTGAGCATCTCCGTGGCTCCTCTGACCCCTCTCCAACAGCCCCACATCTTTCTTGTGTTGGGCCCCAGCTCTGGACACAGGACCCAGCTGGGGCCTCACAAGGGCTGTTCTGATACTGGACCTTTTTTTTTTTTTTACTTCTGGGGTTGATTTTTTTTCTACATCTCAGTCAAAGCTACTGGAAACAAATTTTGATCTTGATTCTGTTCCAACCCAGTCCTTGTTCTGCACGATCCTCACTCACATTGTTTCTGCCTTGTCTTACTTTCCACAGGAAGCACGTTTAAAAAAGCCAAAACCAACCAAAACAAACCCAGCAAAGATAGGCTTATCTCTTGCCTGTGTGCTGTACTAGTGCTCAGAGCAAACAGCATGTGCCAGTGCCTTGTCTCCAGTTGTTGCAGAGCTGAAAAGAAAAATAAATCAAGTGATTTGATGGACAGCTTCAGCCTGTGTTGTTTAATCAGGTTTTTGATACTGTTGTATTAAGTGTCAGTGAGCTGAAGGACCACGTGGTCTCATGTTGCTTATGAAGTTGCTTTAACCCACTGAACTCTGTGGCACTGCAGGAAGCTTTTGACTTCAGTGGCTGTAAATAGATTGAGGAACTTTCTTAGCAAAGCAGCTTGGGTGACAAGGGCTAAATAGCAATCAATGCATGCTTTGTGGAAATTATTGTGGATTTTTTATTTCATTTTTATTTTTCTCTTCTCCTTTTCCAACCAAGCTACTCAACTTTGAGGCCCATTGTTTTGGAGCAGCCTTGGCTGTGAAACTTGTGTTTCACCTCGTGAAACTCCACTTCTAGCCAAGGTTGTCCAGATGAAGGCACTTGATTTCCCTCAGCAGGCTTTAGCTAAAACCAGGAAGTTGAAGGCTTGTGGGCTTTTCATTCAATAGCAGGGCTTCCTCAAGCCTCTGAAGAGTAGGGGAGAGCAATGGCACTCTTTCATGATGAGAAAGGGAATGGGTTTTTTTGTTTTCTGGGGGTTTGGATTATTTTGTTGTGGTATTTTAAGTCCTAACACTTTCAGAAATCTTTCTTCCACTTCAGATTTGGAAAATTCAGCTTCCTGGTGAAAACTAGCATCCTTTTCCCAGGCCAGCAGTATTTTTTCATGGCACAGAAGGAATTTCTAAGTTTGAACCAGATCTAATATTTCAGAACATACTAGGAAAGGAGATGGTTTTTAGCATTGCAGATAAACCACTTAAAAGTGGAAGGACTATCAAAAGGTCTCAACCATTTGGCAACCAGGTAGTGGAACATTCAAGAAGTTCTTGTCTCTGTAGTATCTAGAGCTTCACAGATGCTGGTGGTGAAGTTTAATGCTTTCATTCCCTTGAGCAGAATTCTGCAGTTTGGTTTTTCTGACCTGTTAGAACAGTGGGACTTGAATTTCACAGGGGTTTATTCCTAATTGCCTTTTGCATAATTGACTGTGGACTTGGCTGCCAGTGTTAGAGGTTCTTTTTTCCTAATTCATAATTGATCTCTAACACAAATGAAGAAGTGAAGCCTAACTCTGGAAGGTGTAGGGTTTCTGTAACTCCCTTTTCTTTATATAGTTGGCAAAAAACTTAAGAGCCATTGTCCTTAAAGGTACCTTTATACAGGGGAAATGATTCTCATGGAACTGGGGTGGGGGTTTAGTTTGGAGGAGGCTGAGGGGAGACCTGATCACTCTCTACACCTCCATGGAAGGAGGGTGTATCATAGAATCATGGAATGGCATGGGTTGGAAGGGACCCCAAGGGTCACAAAGCTCCAACCCCCCTGCCACAGGCAGGGACACCAACCTCAGGCCTGGAGCTACACAAGGTTGCCCAGGGCCCCATCCAACCTGGCCTTGAACACCCCCAGACACGGGGCACCCACCCCCTCTCTGGGCAGCCTGTTCCAGCCCCTCACCACTCTCTCTGCAAAGAACTTCCCCCTAATATCCAATCTAACCCTTCCTTCCTTCAGCTTTAATCCATCCCCCTTGTCCTGCCAGTGTCTGTCCTTTAACAAGCTGATTCCCCTCCTGTTCCTCTGCTCCCTTCAGGGACTGGCAGGCTGCAATGAGGTCCCCCCACAGCCTTCTCTTCTCCAGGCTGACCCAGCCCAGCTCCCTCAGCCTCTCTTTGTAGCCAGGTGGAGGTTGGTCTCTTCTCCCAAATAACAAGCAACAGGACAAGAGGAAACAGCCTCAAGTTGTGCCAGGGGAGGTTTAGTTTGGAGGAAAAGTGTCTTCACATAAAGGTTTGTCCATGGAACAGGCTGCCCAGGGAAGTGGTGGGTCCTCATCCTGGAGGGATTTAGAGCACCTGTGAGTGTGGCACTTAGGGACATGGTCTAGTGGTGGTTGTGACAGTGCTGGAAAATGGTTGGACTCTGTTATCCTCAAGGTCTTTTCCAACCTAAAGAGTTCTATGAGTTTATCATAGTGCTTTGTGTATTTCATAATTACCCAGAAGTAAAAGATCCCCTCTCCTGAATGACAGTGTCTAGAGTTAATTTATTTCAATGACAAACTGTTTGGTTGTATTTGTGATCACGACACTCCCTCAGAAGGTTGGCTTATGTGGATTTTTCTCCTTCCCTTGTCCACAGGAGACACACTCTATTACCGATTCACTTCTGACATGAGTAACACAGAGTGGGGTTACAAGTTTACAGTAACAGCTGGTCATCTTGGAAGGTTCCAGACAGGTAAGCACAGCTCAGGATGGATCTGAAAGGAATTTTGGAGTTACTTTGCTGACAAGACTCTCCACTCTCTCCTCAACTTTAGAATTTGCTTTCACCAATGCTGGAAATAATGTGGTTAGTTTGTTCAAGTTAAAACTTGACTCATGTTTCTGATTTGCTGGGACATCATGCTAGAAATACCAAAGCTCCACAGAACCCTGGAGATTTACCATTGTACTAATGTTATTTGTATTCAGAGTCTCATTATATGGCAGTAATTACACATGGGATTTAGTAAGAGCTCCAAGGAGCCATAATTTGAAACAGAAATAATTGTGTTTATAAAAAGTACTTATCCATTGAAATAGGCTGGTTCTGCATCTGATTTCTAGATATAACATGACAGGTTTTGTTAGTTTATTTTAGAGTTTAAATGTTTGTTATGAAATTGAAGCTGTTGGAGGATTTCCAGTCAGCAAAACTCTACTGCATATCACATCATCATGAGGATCTCTGTTTCGTTTCTCTCAGTCAGGCAAAACTTTAATTTCTGATAAAAATGAGACAGAATCCTATCTAACTTTTGCCCAAGCAAAGCCTTGTGATGTCAGGATATTATCTAGAATTTTCTCAGCTGTTTATTTGGTATTTTTCTTTGGTGTTTCTTGCTCACTGGAGCAGTGCTTGGCCTATGGAGCAGACTGAGCATTTGAACAGAATGAGACCCAACAAAAGTAACAGCTGGATGATGATGATGATGGTATTACTTTTATTAGTTGTAATGATTATTTTCCCCCCCAGGGTTTGAAATTCTAAAGCAGATGCTGTCTGAGGAAAGAGTAGTTCCTCACCTCCCTCTGGAGAAGATCTGGGAATGGCAGGTTGGGGTAGCGTGCCGTCAGACTGGTCACCAGCGCCTGAAGGCAATCCACTTGCTCTTGAAGATAGTGCAGTGCAGCACTCAGAGGTAAGCACAGAGCTCGTGTTGTACCCTGAAAGGCAAAGGGCAAGAGCAGAAAGTGTCTAAACTGAGATTATTCTGAAGCCAGAAAACCGTTATTGGAAGCAGGCATTCTTAATGTCAGGTGGATTTCATAGAATCACAGCATGGCATGGGTTGGGAGGGACCCCATGGGTCACAGAGCTCCAACCCCCCTGCCACAGGCAGGGACACCAACCTCAGGCCTGGAGCTACACAAGGTTGCCCAGGGCCCCATCCAACCTGGCCTTGAACACCCCCAGACACAGGGCACCCACCCCCTCTCTGGGCAGCCTGGTCCAGCCCCTCACCACTCTCTCTGCAAAGAACTTCCCCTAATATCCAATCTAACCCTTCCTTCCTTTAGCTTTAATCCATCCCCCTTGTCCTGCCAGTGTCTGTCCTTTGAACAAGCTGATTCCCCTCCTGTTCCTCTGCTCCCTTCAGGGACTGGCAGGCTGCAATGAGGTCCCCCCACAGCCTTCTCTTCTCCAGGCTGACCCAGCCCAGCTCCCTCAGCCTCTCTTTGTAGGGCAGCTGCTCCAGCCCTCTGAGCATCTCCGTGGCTTTTCTGACCCCTCTCCAACAGCCCCACATCTTTCTTGTATTGGGGCCCAGCTCTGGACACAGGATCCAGCTGGGGCCTCATGAGGGCAGAGCAGAGAGGGATTTCACAGTCCCTTGATAGCAAAGTTATGAGAGGTTGTTATAAGCTATCACAAGGAAATGTTTTGGAAAACATTTTCTCTTTTTGATTGTTAAATAAATATCACCCTGAAACCATACAAAAAACAGATGGCAATTAATTTTCTAGAAATGGATTCTCTTTGCCTTAGTTGTGCTTCAGAGTTGAGGTGAGGATTGACTAATAAACTGCTGAAATGATCAACTGATTCTTTCATGTAGTAAATGATTTTAAAATTACTGCTTATACTTGTAGCACTGCAAAGCCAGGAACTGAGTTTCAGAAGGGAAAGGTATGCTGGTGCTAAGTGTCTGTGGCATGGTTATTTCTTACAGGAGTACATTTTGGAAAAAAATGCTGTGTTTTTCTAGTGGTGTGCAACTCATAGTCACTTCACCTCAACAGAAGTGCTGAGCAGCAACACCATGAAAATAATTGGTCCTACTAGCTTATCTTGAGAAAGAGTAGTCCAAAAGTATCTTCATATATAGCACTAAAATGGATCATTCCATAGAACCACTGCTTGAGACTCTGCAAATAATATGTACATCCATCTTCATCCAAGCCTGAAAACCTAGGCTTGGCATTACTTGCAATCACTAATACTTTATCTTTTAAAGTTCCCTTAATTTGGTTTGGTTTTTTTCATCAGGAGATGTCTGATTAGTCATGTAGGCAACAAATTTAATTGCTAAAAGATCAAATCTCTGTTGTGTGTAGAACATTTACATTTTTCTTCTGTTAATCCCATGATAGAGTCTGAAATTGAGTTTCCCTCTTTATCCTCTACTGACCAATATTTATCATCTCATCTGTATGATGAGTGGTGTTTGGGTTAGCCAGCTTTAACTCAGGAGTTAGGAAGGGGGCAGGATTTGGGAATGTAAAGCTATATATCCATTTTTGTCTGTCTCCCTGAAACAAGGACATCACCTGCCCAGTGCTGTAGTTCAGTATTGCAGAATTCCAAGCAGTGGGGCTTAGAGCATTGAGCAAAGTCATTTATATATATTTTAAATTCCTTGTTTCATGAGGCTGCTCAATTTTAGCAGCATCATTTAGACATATTGATGGGTATGAGGTTTTCTCCAGTGATTCAGTATGAAATTCTTTGTGCTGAAACACCTGAACTTAGATTTGAAATAGCTTCTTGTGTTTCTTCAGTTATGCATCTGACTCTCCAAACTATATGGCTTTGTTCTCTTCAGTTTATGTGAGGGTTTGGGCTGTTTTCTCCTGGAAACAGGCATCAGATTGTGCTTTCTCACTACTTTATTGAAATGTGGTTGGTTTTTTTTTCAGGGACTGTGACCTCACCTTGCTGAAGCCACTTTGGCAGCTTTTCACCCATATGGAAAACAACTTATGTCATGACATGACCAAGCCTAGTATTCTCCTTCCTCTTCACCGTGCACTTGCAGAACTCTTCTTTGTTACAGAAAACAGAGTTACTGTAAGCAGTTTGTCTTTTTATCCTCTTCCCCAGTGCTGGGAATGATTAAACTAAATGAGATTTTTCCTTTATCTTGGCAAAACTCATCAGAGCTTTAGAAGCATTAAACACTTCAGAAGGATCACAAGATAACTCCTCCTCTTTTGGAGGAGTTCTCCTCCTCTAATGGAGGGGCGTGCTGTTGCTATAGCCCTTGTGGGACCTTAAGTAATAGCCATGACTCTTCCTTGTGCAATTAAGGCAGTAGGCCCTAAAGCCATCCTTTATTCTAGGAGGAATGCTGATTTAATAATTAATTTGAAGGTATCTGAATGTGGTTTTGCATGAGTTATTTTTGAACATGACACGTGAACTGCTCATAACCAGCTGATTTCTGTGGTCACAAACTGTGTCCAGAAGAGTCCTGTTTGTAGTTCTGGTACTTGGGGACTGCTGTAATGATCAGTGCTTTAATGTTAATTAGTAGGATGGTATCTTTGGTAGAATCACTGGTGTTCACTGTGTGCTTTCTGGCTGCAGGAGCTTGGATCTCTACAGGAGTATTTGCTTGCCTTAAATACTGAAGATCATCTTCATCGCTGCACAGCACAGGTAAGAAGATTGCCCAGCCCCAGAGATGGGTGTGTTTGTGAGATTTCTCAGGCAGACAGGGATAATAATGAGTCATTCCTGATTGCCCATGGAGTTTTATGAAATAGACCCAGATGTACATGGACTTTACAGCACTGTGACAGCTCCCTGACGCTTGTGTGAGCTATGCACAAGTGCTCTTCTCCTTTAACAGCCAGGTGATGTGTCACAAGCTGGCTGTTGGGTGTGCTCAGGTTTATCTGTTTCATTGACCTCTCAACTCCCTGGAAACAGGGAAAGGGGTTGATTTTTCAGCAGCTGGGAGGGCAGTTATCTTGCTGAAATTCCCTGGGTGCCCCACAGCTCCTGCACTGCCAGGAGCTGGCCAGGTAGAAACAGGCTGGTTATTTACTGCCTTCTATTTTACTTCATACAAAGATTTATGTAGAATCTTGGACTGGGGAGAATCTCTGACATGACTTTCTTTTTCTTTCTGCCTTCTAGGCCCTGAAAAACATTGCTGCTATCAGTCTTGCCATTAACTACCCAAACAAATCAACAAGTTTCTGGAATGTTTAATACTGGCTCAGGCCGGAGTGCATGGGATAGAGTAGTTTGTCCATAGGAACCTTGGAACAAACATCTTAATTCCATTCAGGAAAAGTTCCTTCAGCTTCAATGTATGAGCACTCTGCAGCCTTCCTTCCTTCCTTCCTTCTTTCCTTCCACCTTGATGTAGAATTTGTAAAAGTAAAAGCCCACTTCAATGACAAAGTCCATCCTGAAGTAACTCATGCGTCGCCTACAGTTATTATGCACCTATTGTAGCATGTTAGAGTAAACAGAACAATGGTTTTTTTTTTTATTCAGAGGAAGTAAATGAAAGAAGGTAGCTGAAGTATGAGAATGGAAGGCCCCATGTGGGTATCATCTGCTCCCAAGGATACTTGATTCATGGAATGTGACAGCTTTTGAAAAGATCACTGACCTCAGAGTGGCGCCGTCAGCAGCGTCTGTGTAATTGAAGTGAAATAGGAAAACCAGGAGTTGGTGGGCTTGAAGCAGTCCACACTTGAATCCTGTTGTGTTTTGCTTTTGAAGGCTACTACCCAAGGAAAAGAACTTTAATTCTCACTAAACTACAGGTTGTAAAACAAATTTCTGGGTGACTTGCAAATAGCAGTTAAAGGATTCCCATTTCAGA
This sequence comes from Laterallus jamaicensis coturniculus, assembly GCA_022605575.1. NCBI lineage: Eukaryota > Metazoa > Chordata > Aves > Gruiformes > Rallidae > Laterallus > Laterallus jamaicensis. The sequence goes on along the minus strand of JAKCOX010000025.1, from coordinate 2,216,155 downwards.
GCATCCTCACGCAAGAGATTCATGTTTCTCCTGTTCTCTGATTCAGTCAGCTGGGTTATCTATTCTCTTAATTTATATCCAATGTGTTATTCTATATAATCCACTATTCTATTGCAGAGAGCAAAGGCTGGCCTCCATTCTATCTGTGCAATATGAGCTGGGGAGCTGCTTTGGCAGGGGGGTTGGACCCCAGGAGCTCTCGAGGTCCCTTCCAACCCCTGGGATTCTGTGATTCACAAAGCAGTGTTTATATGAAGAACTGAGGAACTTCCATGTTTCTTGAAGATCCCATCTTTATAGGAAATTATTCACAAGGCTTTCTTTTTTCCTTTTAATTATTTCAGCACTAGTGGCTGAGGAGGTCACTGGGGGCAATGTTGGGAACCTGGACTCTCCACGCTCAGGGTGTGGGGGTCAACAATCAATCCAGTCTTACCTTATAGAGCAATAACTGCATTACTCTTAGTGAACATGGAATGAATTGCAGACATTCTATGCTGAAATAAATTGGCTTTCTTCCTGCTCAACTACACTGGTTATTCCCTTTCCAGAGAGTTAAAAAGAATGTAAAAGGATTCAGGGGTGTGTTTTCTATACGTATACAGTATGTGGAGCTGATCTTGTCAAGTAGAAATTCAGAGAACCTTTTATACCAACTGTGTTCTTCCCTTCCTCACCTCAAAACAAAACACAAAAGGCAACCAAAAGCTTCAGTAGAAACTAAAGGCAAGTTGTGTAAGGGCAGTGGCTCTGCAGAAGGAACATGCTTATTCACTTTGCAGCTCCAAAAGTGGAGTGGTGCCTGAGCAGCAGTGTGCACAGGGCACTGCTTTGGGGATGGCCTCCAAATTGATGATGTTCTTGGCTGGGGCTGGAATTTTGAGGGTGATCCAATCTCCCTCTGAGAGGGAACACATAGTAATACATCCCCCCCCTTTTTTTTTTTGATGGCCTCACGCTGTAGTTAAAGGTGTTTTGGCCTCTGATCAGCCAGGTGAGGGCAAAGGGAATGCTTCTTCAGGGGAAGAGGTTGAATCAGAAGGTGATTATTCTGCCTGAAAGCCAGCTGAAGCCCAAGCAGCAGGATGCTGAAGCAATTGCCTGAGGAATGGAGTGGTCATCTTTGCAAATGAGAGTCCAGAATTCAGGAAAAACAGACTGTTTGTCAGAGACTGAAAGGAGGCAGGTACTGCTCTGCAAGGTTGAAGCCCTCCTTCCACCCAGAAGGAGATCACAATGGGAAGGGAATTATCAAAGTTCTGGCATCTCTTTAACACCTGGATCAGCTTGTTCCCCCATCAGAGCAACACATTTGGGTTTACAGCCTCACTGCAGGGGTGTCTCAGAGATCCCTGAGCAACCAACTGTTTCACACTTCCCAACAGCACGACCACATTCTGGGACTGGGGAGTTGCTCCACCAAAATGAGACGTTCTGCAGGGAGCTGTGTCTGGGGGACAGCTGAGCATTTCACAGTTGCTCTTCTGGAGCAGCAGGACTTTGTGTTCCACACCTCAGTGTGGAGGCATGGCTGAGCAGTGGAGGATATCTGATGGGCTGCTGTGAAGGCATGCAGGGGGCTGCTGAGAGCTGCCTCATACAGTCAGAGAAGGCTTTTTTCTTTTTTCAGGGATGAAGACTGTAAATAAACCATTCATAGAAGCTGTCATATTTTTTTTTCCCCCCCTGTTGGACTGTCCTTTTGCTGTCTGTGTGAAGACATGAGGCTGCAAGGATGACATAGGAATGGCCAGTGTTCCTTCCTAGCTTAACTTACTCTACCAGCAGCAACTGGCCTGACTGATGAGTCAGTCATCTTGCCCTGAGGGGACTGTCTAGGAGCAGCGTCCACTAAATCTAATTTCTACCCACTAGATGGAACTGAAGGACTGTGACCTGAGTTGACACTGAATCTGTTGCTGCCTTACAACTCAATCATTCATTACAGATTTTTTTAAGAGACAAGAAACACTGATTATTTTTTTTTTTTAATTTTTTTCCCTTCTGGTAGTTTTAAGGAAAGAGGAAGATAATACCAGTAATGAATATTCATAATCAATCATGTTTTGAAAGTCCTGCAGCAGTTCCAAGTGGATGCAGATGATACTATTGAATAGTATAAAACTGTCTGGAAAAACAGGTATGCTGATCAAAATGTGCCTAATATTAAAAACACACACACAAAAACACACACAAAAGTTATCCTGCCTGAATCACCTATGTTTCAAACAAACCCTATTGTTCCTAATGATACATTTGACTTGCTTTCATTAAACACTTAAAGAGTTTTCTAATTTCTTTTCTTACGGGTTTACTACTTTGCAATTTTTATCAGTTGTTTAAAGTATATCAAACCTTTAGATTTATTCCACTTCAGTTCAACATGTAAAAAGAAAGCTACAGCTGTGGGTAAAAATATGCAAATGAAGATAAATATATTGTAAAAATTCTATAAAAACAAAAACCTATAACAGTGTGTCTGGCTTTTTGTTTGCTTTTCTTCTCTCTGACTGTGAAATGCTTCAATTTACAGGAAGAGCTAGGGCGTTTTCTACCCAATATTCATTTTCAGTGCCTGTAAGTAAGTGTGCTTTTTCCTTGGCTGGTCAGAATTTCTCTGATACTTCTGTGATATTTTACCAAGCTGGGCCACATATGTTCTACAGGGCTCATCTCTTAAATTCCAGCCCTGCTGTTTCCATTCCTAAACCTCAAGTTTTCCATGGATGCCCATCAGTTTGAGTTTGTGTGTTTATTTACTGTCAGACCTGAAATGCACAGCTAGGGCCCCACATAGCATGGCATGGGTTGGGAGGGACCCCAAGGGTCACAAAGCTCCAACCCCCTGCCACAGGCAGGGACACCAACCTCAGGCCTGGAGCTACACAAGGTTGCCCAGGGCCCCATCCAACCTGGCCTGGAACACCCCCAGACACGGGGCACCCACCCCCTCTCTGGGCAGCCTGTTCCAGCCCCTCACCACTCTCTCGGCAAAGAACTTCCCCCTAATATCCAATCTAACCCTTCCTTCCTTTAGCTTTAATCCATCCCCCTTGTCCTGCCAGTGTCTGTCCTTTGAACAAGCTGATTCCCCTCCTGTTCCTCTGCTCCCTTCAGGGACTGGCAGGCTGCAATGAGGTCCCCCCACAGCCTTCTCTTCTCCAGGCTGACCCAGCCCAGCTCCCTCAGCCTCTCTTTGTAGGGCAGCTGCTCCAGCCCTCTGAGCATCTCCGTGGCTCCTCTGACCCCTCTCCAACAGCCCCACATCTTTCTTGTATTGGGCCCCAGCTCTGGATACAGGATCCAGCTGGGGCCTCAGGAGGGCAGAGCAGAGAGGGACAATCCCCTCCCTGTCCCTGCTGCCACCCCTCTGCTGATGGAGCCCAGGATCCCATTGGCCTTGTGAGCTGCCAGAGCCACTGCTGGCTCATGTTCAGTCTCTCATCCCCCAGAATCCCCAGGTCCTTCTCACAGGGCTGCTCATGTAAAGCTGAGATTTGCCTTTGTATCTCTTGTTTCTAGCTGGCAGTGTTTGATCAGTTAGGGTGCTTGTTCCTACCTCATCCTCATACCTAGTTTAGGAGTTTATTTCCCTTTGTTTTGGCTGGAGGAAAGGCTTATTCACTGAAGCGTGAGGAGGTCGACCTCTTTCTGTATTTACCCAAAGCTGGAAGTTGTTTCCACTGGTTCCACATGCTCAGAGAATGGTATTCATGGGTGTTTTTATGAAATACAAACAAATAGCATCAACTTGGAGGTTGGGGAGGGAGTGGGGACTGTTCCCTGAGACAGCCAGGTTTGTGGTTTCAGCCTCAAGGTGTTAAAGCCAACACGCTCAGTTTAATCCACTCTTAAATGTAGCTGGGGCTCCCAGGCACTGGAATGTAACAGGTAATAGCCATAATTAATGCTAATTAAAAGTAATTTTCTTTCAAAGAGATCAAAATGAGGCTGGAAGCTAACTTGGGGAGTGATCTCTGAACCTACTTGTAGGAGAAGGTTGCTCTATGGTTGAAGCAGACCTGGCCCAAAGTCCTGGCTTTTCACAGCCTAGCTAAGCTTTGCAGGGCCTTCAGGGAGGTCTTAGACCTCTGCAAACCTTAGGGCAAGACTTGCCCTTTTCTACAACTGTGAATCTGGAGCGACCAGCTCCAGATCTGTGCCTGTGCCCTGCTATGGAATCTGGGCCTGCTGAAGCACTGCAAGGCCCAGTAATCTGGGGACAACCCTCGCAACCACAGGAGCCTGTCTAAAGCTTGACCTAGTCTTTAGGTAAAGCCAGAGGCTGTTGGGAAACAGATTGATATCTGTAAAGAGGGTGCTTTTCAACACTTGGCTGGTGCAGCTGTGGGAGGTCAGACTGGATAATAGCTGGAACGAAGAATGTGCCTTGGTAAAATGGCCCAGGAAAACAGGAACTGTGCTAGGCTTTGTACAGGGGAACAGAACTCTGGCCCACCTCTGGCTTGAAAGCAAAGAAGTCAATTCCCATACAAGTGAATAAGAGAGAAATCCACTGTGAATAGGGAAGGAATTGACTAAGAGGTGAAGGAAGTAAGATTAAAGCTCATTCTTTCCATGACCGTCAGGTCTCCTTTAATCAGGTCTATTCTGCAACAATCTTTCCTGAATTACACCTAAGAAAGCAGAAACAATCTAAAAAGCTGGTACCCAGCTCAAACCCAGACTGCAGTGTGGTGGTGGGACTCATAAATGGGTTTGTGGTCTAAAAAGATCTTAAAAAGATCTTAAAAAGACCTCCAACTCCCTGCAACATCACCAAGCATTCCTGATGAATAGCTGGAAATGCCAGACAGTTTTGCAGCAGGCTTGAGCATTTAGAATGTGTTCTTTTCAGAGGCTGAGAGTGTCTGGAACTGGGGAACACAGGAAAAGAAGTGGAGAAAGAATGACCAGCCTGTCCTGGAAACAGGGTCTTTCAACCAAAGTGCAGGGCTGTTTGCTGAGGACTTTCTCTTACTGTTCTTAGGAACCATCTGTGGTTCTTGGATGGTGTTTGCTCCCTTTGGGGGTGTTGGTAAAGTCGGTGCTGAACATCACACTTCATTACTACTTCATGCCTGGAATCTGACATGCAAAATTCCTTTATCTCCTTGGAGTGAGTCACTTCCCTTCAGCAGCCTCTGTGGAGGTGGGCTCAGCTTCCACCACACTGCCTTTCAGGCACCTGAAGCCTCAACCACCTGGAATTTCTAGGAACCAACAACACACCTTGTTGGACTCCAGAGGACCTGCTGCTCTGCTTTCTGGTGGCTTTGCTGCCACATCAGGACCGTGGCCAAACAGGAGGTGATGCGACCAGAGGTGATGCACAGCACCTTTTGGTAATTACCTTCTTTAAATACAAACCCTACATGGTATGTATTTAAATACATACCCAGTAAGTGCCCTCAGACTATGTGACAGTTGTTTCTGTGCTGGGACAGCTGCTGAGTGTGTCTGTGGCAGGGCTGTGCGGGTACAGGTTGTAGCGTGGTTAGTGCCACCGGTTGTTGGAGCTCAGTCTGTATTTCTGGGTGACAGATCCCACATTAATGCCCCAGAAATGACAGGAAATGCTCCCCCTCATGACTTTAGACTTTCTAATCAGTAAAGGCATCCCATACAGGTTTTTCTTCTCTGCAGTAAGTTGTCTCCTGTGGTGTGACACTTCAATACAGGTCTGTAGCTGGTGTGACAGTTCAATACAGGTCTGTAGCTAAACCTTTATCATGGCTTCAGTTCATCACCATGCTTATCTTAAGTTAAATATGGGACTGAGACGTAACCTTAAGTACATCTAGTTAAGATTTTAAAGGTAGGCTCTGAAATGGTTTTGTTGCCTTGGAGCCTGGACAGACCCCGCTGTTGATGTGAAGTTCTCAAACTATGACAAACTCTTGCACCCAGCAAAATCTGCAAAGGCAGAAAATCACAGAACCCCAGACTGGTTTGGGTTGGAAGGGACTCCAGAGCCCCACCCCTGCCCCAGTCCCATCCCTGCCATCAACAGGGATACCCCCCCACCAACCCAGGGTGCCCAAAGCCCTATCCAACCCAGCCTTGAACCCTGCCAGGGATCCAGGGGCAACCCCAGCTTCTTTGGGCACATTCCTCCTCCCCAGGAAGGATTTCTGCCTCCCAGCCCCTCTCCATCCCCCTCCTGCAGCTGAAGGCCCTTCCCCTGGGCCTGCCCCCCCTGCCCTGGGCACCAGCTTTCCTGGAGATAAAAAGATGAATTACTGAGTTGAGAAGTGTTGAGTCAGGAGACCTTTTGTCTCATGGGCTTCCTTGAGAGTAAATCATGTCTGCCTTTCTTTCCCTTCTATACATAAACCACCCACAGAAAACTCATTAATAACCAAAAATGTCAATAATCAAATATCAATAATCATAATCAAAAATATCAGTGGTTTCACAGAAATTGCCCACACACACACACCCCCCCCTGGATTTTATTTGAGTTTTACTCCTCACCAATTGTATTTTTGTCATTTTTTAAAATGGTTTTTGTTCCTTCATACTCCTGAGTGTCCATATTTCAAGAGAAAAGAGTGTTTCCTCCTCTGGGGTCGATTTTGAGTACACTGCTGGGTTTGAAACACCATCCCTTTGCCTTCACTAATTGTCCTTCTTGTGTTGCTCTGAAAAATTCCATTTTCCTCCCCTTGTTCAGCAGGCTCCAAGTACCCCCACCCCAACACGTTTGATCTTCTGGCACCTTCTTTTTCTGCAGAAAGATGCCTCAGCTTCTTCAAAGCTGATGGCAGCTTAGAGGGGGTGCTTTTTTCCACACTGCCTTCCCCAGCACCCCAGCTCAGTGCTGTGGCTTCTGGCTTTTCATTCAGTGGAGGGAGGCAAACATCCTGCAGAGGCAGGACCTGGGGCAGCTGGAAACAGGCTGCTTGATTTACCAGAAGCTCAGATGCTCTACAAGAGTAAAGCAAATCCCTCCTGGATTTTTGCACTAATAATGCTTAAAAGCAGCAGGGCCTCCTGCTGAGTGGGCATAGCTTTTCTTTAATTAAGTCTGCACAGAGGTGAGGTGGGGGGAGCAGTGGAAGAGGAGTGTGAGCTGATGTGCTGGTGGTCCTGCTGCCTGTCCTGCTCACACTTGTTGTGCACCACAGGAATTGGGAGATGCAGCTCTGGAGGTTGTTTCCCAGCCAAAATGGGGTTTAGAAAGGCACAAGAAAGATCCCTCCAGTGCCTTGCTGAGATAAGAAACTTAACATTCTGGGGGATGAGAAACTTCCCATGAGCCAGCAGTGGCTCTGGCAGCTCACAAGGCCAATGGGATCCTGGGCTCCATCAGCAGAGGGGTGGCAGCAGGGACAGGGAGGGGATTGTCCCTCTCTGCTCTGCCCTCCTGAGGCCCCAGCTGGATCCTGTGTCCAGAGCTGGGGCCCAACACAAGAAAGATGTGGGGCTGTTGGAGAGGGGTCAGAGGAGCCACGGAGATGCTCAGAGGGCTGGAGCAGCTGCCCTACAAAGAGAGGCTGAGGGAGCTGGGCTGGGTCAGCCTGGAGAAGAGAAGGCTGTGGGGGGACCTCATTGCAGCCTGCCAGTCCCTGAAGGGAGCAGAGGAACAGGAGGGGAATCAGCTTGTTCAAAGGACAGACACTGGCAGGACAAGGGGGATGGATTAAAGCTGAAGGAAGGAAGGGTTAGATTGGATATTAGGGGGAAGTTCTTTGCAGAGAGAGTGGTGAGGGGCTGGGACAGGCTGCCCAGAGAGGGGGTGGGTGCCCCGTGTCTGGGGGTGTTCAAGGCCAGTTTGGATGGGGCCCTGGGCAACCTTGTGTAGCTCCAGGCCTGAGGTTGGTGTCCCTGCCTGTGGCAGGGGGTTGGAGCTCTGTGACCCTTGGGGTCCCGTCCAACCCATGCCATGCTAGGATTCTTGGGGGGTTTGCCTGCTTGCTTTCCACCACTCAGTGCATGCTCATGCCCCTGGGTGAGCAAGGTTGCGTGCAGGGTGCTGCATGGCGGGTGCTATTGCCTGCCCCAGGTCGAGTGGCTGCTGCTGGGAGAGGCTTTCTTCTGCAGAGAACCACCCGGCTGCTTCCCGGCTGGCTGCCCCCAGCACACCCCGAGCCCCCGCCAGGCAGCGGAGCGCTGGGGCTCCCCGGCTGGGAACAGCACGTCCCGTCGCGGGGAGCGGGAAGCGCCTGTTCTCGGTACGGCGAGAAGCGTGCCATACGGCCTCGGCGGGCTGCCCGCCCCCGGAGCGGCTGCCCCGGCACCGCGCTGCCAGCTCTGCCTGGCTCCAGCAGACGCTGCCCACAGACTGCCACAGGCACAGCCAGATGCCCGTCGGGGCTGCTGGGGGTCCAAGTGTGGCTCAGCTGGAGAGGCACCGGTTGCTGTGGCTGCGAGCAGCTCTGCAGCTTTCCCCAGCTGCAGACCCCACCAGTGTTGCTGCTGGCACAGCTCTGCCCTTTGCCATGGGCATTTTATTCCTGGGTTCTGCAGCAGGAGGACCTTGCTTTCCCTGCAGGAAAGTCCTGCTCTTGATTAACCCCAGAAATCAGCCCGCTACTCCTCTCCTTGCCCTGGGGTGCTGCACCCTGTGTGGCAGTGCTGGTCTTATCTGGGCTCGTGTTGGGTTTGTTCCCTTCCTTGGGACGTGGCTCTCAGTGCAGGAGTGCCTGCCCACCTGTTTTATTGCCCCAGTGCATGCAGCCACAGTGCCAGGGCAGGCTGATGGTGCCTGCAAGCCCTCGTCTGCCTGAGGCAGCCTTTGGCTTTTTGACCTTTAAAACTTTTCCTCCTTTGGGGATTTCAGAAAGCAGCACAGCCTCACTTTGTTTAGTGAGACTTCAGCCCAGCTTGAGCTAATGGAGACCAGAGAGTGGTGATCCCTTTGCTCACACAGGTGTAAGCTGTGGGTGACTGTTTGAAATCACCTTCTGGCTTCTGATTTTTATTCCCAGGGGAAGAATGCAGATCCTTGTTGCACCCATAAAGCTGTCTGTGGTTTCCCTTTCTATTCTCACCACGTTCCTGTGGTTGCCCAAGTAGCATCTTCTCCTGGTGCAAAGAGCCACTGTGCTCTGGGAAGTTCTCTGGATCACAGAGGAAGAGATGTCACCAAGGTCACCTTGAAATAGAAAATCTGCTTGCCAACTAAATCCAGGCTCCTCTTACCTGGGCTGCCACGAGCTGCAGGCATGTTCTTGGGGTATTGAGTGGCCTGTTGTGGAGTCAGGCAGTTGTCGGTGCTGATCCATGGCTTTAATCACAAACTAGACCTTTGGCAGGTCTTGGGTAAGTCAAAATAGACAGTGGCAGCTCAGCACCAGCCTGTGAGCAGTTCAGTTCAGTATTCAGGAGCCCTCAGCTGTGGTAAAGCCCAACCTGAGTGTGAATCTCTCTGGGTAAAGGCTGGGTTTTGTGTTCCACTGCCTGCCCACCCCCTGCACCCTGGCAGCAAGCTGCTGGCTCCCCAAGTCCTGCTCTGCCCTCTCCTCTGTGCTGCTTGGCCCTTTGATCTCTGCTGGTGGCACAACTGACCTCGTGCCACATCCACACAGCAAAGGTGGCTGAGCTGGGGCCCCACTTCTGCAAGGGCTGGAGGGCACAGGGGGCCAGGACAGAGCACTGCACCCCCAGGGACACTGCACCCCAATGCAGTGTGGTGGCTCAGTTGTGTCTCACTGTTGCTTGTGGCTTTGCTTTGGGCACTGCTGTAGGGGCATTCTGAGCAGCACGACCCAGCAGGAGCATTTTGCCTCCCCTACTGCAGGTGCCTGGGACAGGAGCTGGGGTGACTCGAGGGCTGCATCCAGCCAAAGCACAAAGGCACAGGCAGGGCACTGAAAATCCCCACCCAAACTTTGGACCCCTCTAAAAGCTGGCAAGCATGGAATGGTGACGCTGGAAGAACAGCATGAGCAGAGCTGGGGGATCCCCAAATAAACCATTCCTTGGTGGGGGGGGGGTGCTGCCTGCTGCAGGGCTGGGAGCAGCTCCATAGGCCACCACCCTGCTCCCACAGATGGCTGAGGAATCCCACCCCTGCTCAGGCCCGGGGGATGCTGGAGGCAGCCGGTCTGTGCACCATACACGTTCCCTGTCCTGCTTTTCCAGCCGCCGTTTCCTGCGGCTGTGGCTGCAGCCCCAGCACCTTCCCAGGGAGCCCTGCCAGCTCATAAACCACTTCTAATCTCTAAAGAAGGTCCTTTGTGCAGCCTTTTGTCAACAGGGCCTGTCCCATTGCTATAGCTACGGCCCCTTTGCTGCCGGACACACCTGTTTGTTTTTCCAGCTCCTTTCTGTTGCCATCAGATTTCTCTGCCACCTAAACAAAAATACTGAGAAAAGCCCTGCCCCTGTCCTGCGGCCTCGTCTCCCTTCCCAGTTAAGGAAACTCTTTGCTCCCAGGGCCCCTCTCATGGCCTTGTTTTTCTGCCTTTACCCTTACAATTACTGAGCTTGCGGTAGGCCCAGGCCGGGAGCAGCGGGTTTTGCAGCATGGTCTCCAGGCAAAGCTGATGCCTTGGGATGGTGATGTCCCCATAGCCTGCCAGAGGGAATTTTGCAGCTATACCCTGGGGTTTTCATGCTGAATGCCTTTCCATCCCCTGTGTATGAACTCCTGAAGCATTCGGTGTCCTGGCCTTCTGCACCTGCTCAGGCAGCACCATGTATGTGCCCTGGCTTCCAGGCTGAGGCATGGCATGGAGTGAGGGTTTA